>OU342654.1:15065500-16325000 GCA_910589605.1 Chrysoteuchia culmella
GGATGTTTCCGCGGTCAACTTCCGGTAAAAAAATATTAAACAAAAAGTTTAATCTAAATATACCTTTTTCTCGTTGTTTTAATGATATAAAAAACTGAAATAATAAAAAAGGGAGTATTATAGGTAATTCAAAGTTATTTAAAGTAGGAATATATTGTTACTTATAAATAACAATAAAAACGATTCCGTAAATGTTGACACTGACATGATGTACACGACAATGATAATTTAAAAATAAAGAATTATGTCACGTTCCGAAATCTTATCATAGGTTGTGAAATCTCACCCAGCCTAATATATTTTTTTATAACAAATAGTTTAATGTTATTGTTATTGTTTTTATGATTCAATGAACTGAAATAATATAATAAAACTAAAACAGAGTATTATAATTAATTTAAAGCTATTTACAATAAGAATAAAATATAATAAAAAAGTCAATAGTGCGATTCGGAACGCATTATGATATATTTTGGGTATTAATTTAAAAAAGTACTTTGCCGCGCTAGGCCGCAAAAAGCTTTTTCTACGCCTAAACTGATTGACAAAACCTCCTTTTCATTAAAAAATATGATTGTTTTTTAATTCGATATAGGGACGTTTCAAAATTAATAATGAGTGTTCATTGTCGACGAATGCATAATAGCCTCGTTAGGTATATTAACTTGATTACTGCAACATGATCATTTCCAAAGTAATCGCTTCATAGGGGGATTTATCTATATACATTTTACCATGCACATGTACCGATTTCGTTAATATTATGACGAAGTACTGCTCCCGGAATATTAATTAACACCACATTTAGACATAATATGTACATGTAACATTGTTATTATGACTGAACGCGCCTCAGCCGTAATTAGTTGGAAATCCTGTGAGGGTGACAATAGCCTGCTGTGTTCTATTCATGCCAAGTTTTAATGCTGTTAGGTATAAGTATTATATTTGCGACACACGCATTATTCGACAGAGTTAAAGAGCGAAGGCTTCTATAAATTTTTAGTCACAATAATCATTTTCCAATGTCACATTTTCTAAAATGTATTTTTATCTAAAAAAAGTGTGCAATATAAACAAGAAAATATACTAGAAAAAAGCAACTAGTCTCATGTCGCCCTGACGGGATTCGAACCCGTATGCTTGGGAATCCGGCCCAATGCACTAACCAATTATGCTATAGAGACCTATGAAGACACGTCGAATTTTTCTAGTATATTCACCTTTCTACGGTGTTGGCCACCGTCGTTTCATCAAGGAGAGAAATATCCTCGCATTCGAAAGAAACATCTTTCGAAAGAAGCATAATTGGTTAGTGCATTGGGCCGGATTCCTAAGGATGCGGGTTCGAATCCCGTCAGGGCGACATGAGACTAGTTGCTTTTTTCTAGTATATTTTCTTGTTTAATAATTATCACACAAAAATAGCATAGTAAAATGCTAAATTAAAAATTTATAAGTGTGCAATATTTAAAGAAGAACCAAAATTCTGAGAATTCACTATTGGCCGAGTTAATTTTTTCCAATATTTTTCTATTTACAATTTACCATAAAGATCCAAAAATTTTAAACTAAATCGATGAAGGGACACAAAATGCGATGGAAAGACGAAGTCATCCGCTAGTATTACTATAATGAGAACGATTTTAGGGTCAGTTTTATATCGTTCAAAATTAGTGTCATGATCTGTTTCTCGATATAACTTAGTTGAATCGTTACACCGCCCATCGAAAATATTTTCTTGACCCAAATTAAAAGTTGAGCTCGAAAATCCTGACCCACATTGCCGACACAATTTTTCATTCGTGAACGGAAAAAAATCCCACTTCGAGATTCAATTTGCGGACAACAATACAACACTTCCCCCTAATCTGATGGCATGACGAAGGATCACAAATCAGACGGATCGGCAACTCCCGAGAGATAGGCGGGAAAAAAATCTTCGCAACTTTCCGCAAATCATTGCTACTATTGTGCACCGATAATGTACTGGGAAACTCGCAAAAAGACTCACTTAATTGCCAGTAGGAAGAACCCTGAAAGGCAGCATTGTTTCCCGTGGGGCCTTTTGTGCTGTTGCTGACTCATCAATTTCTTCAGATTGACGAAGTTAGCATTTGGGTGCTAGTTACATCTCCTAGGATTTCGGAGTTGGGAGCTTCTATTTGTGCCTGAAGTGTTTGTTAACATTAAAACGATAAGCGTGCCAGAGTAATGTAAACAAATTCATTTGCTTTCTCTATATAAGGCAAATGAATTAGTTCGTTCTATAATGTGAACGGGTTATATTCGTATTTATGAAAGACCTTGGGATGCTCGGTAAACAAGTAAAATCTTTTATTGATTAGAATTGAAAGGCTGGATAAGACTTTCGAGTTTGTATAGTTATCTGCAAAGCACCAGCGTATCCTAATCCTAATTCTAACTAATATTATTAATGTTAAAGTATGTTTGTTTGTCCTTCCTTCATCAACAACTTTATTTTTTAAAAGAAAGAGAGTTGAAAGGACGGTAACATAGGCTACTTTTTATCCCGATATTCCCACGGGAACATGAACCACGCGGGGGAAACCGCGGGCGAAAGCTAGTTATAACATAATTAGACCCATATTCACCATCTAATTAACCAATCTATTAACGTTGAATATATTTTTATGTGTCATTGCATTTCAGTCATTTGCTTAAAGTTTAAAGTGATAGAACGATGATCTAAACAAATCAAATCAGCAGGTAGATGAAAATGGCTGTAATAATTCCATAAGAATTATGCCACATACTAATATTCCATAAATATTAGTATGTGGCAGTGGCGTAGGGATAGAGATTAGATCTTGGAGAAAGACAAAGTCTATGAATATAACGGCTACGTCTGATTTGAAGTAGTTGATTGATATATTTTTTCTGCCGCAGATATTTTTTACCAATTTACCAGGGATTCAATCGTTATAAAATATCTAAAGTCTATTTCACAGGCTTTACACTCCAGTCTAAAATTATAAATGTCTCAGAACATTATTGTACGATACCTAAATATCCAGTTCATCCAGTAACGACCCACACGCAGTTCTACACATAATGCTAGTACGCGTATTCAGGCTTCGATGGCAGCGCTCGATCATGTCATCATTAATCCGCAAAGCCCTCAGGATGGATCGCTCCGGAAGCGATTCTATTCTTTCTTCTATCCAGCAAAATTCTAAGATAGCATTGTCCTATTTGGTAACAGTATTTGCTTTTTAGGAACAGTTGATACAAAATGATTGATTTTATTGGTAAATAAAGAGTTCCTAATAGAAATATGATTTCAAATAATTTATGTTAACCATAAATAGTAGATTCCATTTAAGTTTAATGACGCATTTTAGATTTTATTTTGTGATATTAGTGACTGTCAGGCTCGATGGCGCCGTAATCGTCGTGAAAACGTCAGGTTTGATTCCCACCTAGGACAACTCATGTGATACAGTTATATTTTATCTGTTCTGACTCAGTTTCTTCGTTAATTGTCTCTTTTGTTTTTTTTGTCTCTGATTACTATCTATATTTTTACTCTATCGAAATTGATACATAAAATAGTGTTGAAAGACTATTTGTTTATCCTACAATCTTGATAGTTTATCTTAACTAAGCAATTATTCTTCCACTACCTAGTGAATTCACGAAGCCATTGGGCTTAATGCCTTGACGTAAGTTCGAGGTAAAACTTAATCTATCAGCTTAGTCTCAGAATGCTCAACAGTGCCTACTAACTGAAGTGATTTACTTGGAGACACTAATTGGAGCCCGTAAATAGTACGACAACTAAATATAGCAAGAGTACCGTAAAACACTTCTGAAGCTTTTATCGCTGTAAGACAAAAATATATTAATTAATAAGAAAAAAAAAGATATAAATTTATGATTCTACGTTTTAGATTCACAGTCATTTTCAACTGAGAGAATTTTTTATAAAAAAAAAACTTGTTTCCAGCATCTCACTCGAGGACTAGTAGGTATGATATTTGTCTTGTTTGAAATATTTCTTTTTGTAATTTACATTATATCTCAGGTTTTATGATTTGTTAAATATATTATACATTAAATACCAAAGCAGTTTCTCCTTTCTTCCTTCTTTCTTTTTTCGAACGAAACAGCTTTTGTTTCGTTCGAAAAAAGAGGAACTGTTACGAGTTTGCAAAACTTGACATTAACTATCAACGTTAATATAAACTAAACGGACTCACTGCTCATGTCAGTATAAGTCGAAAGATATGTACGAGACAGGGCGATTAGTAAATGCTATGTTTGCCAAACTCATAGGTAATATGGGTTTGTTGTTTTTATTTTAGATTTGTCATACTACATACAGCTACTCGATTGAATTTTATTGGTTGTCTTTGTTTCACACTCTGGTTGTAACTTACCCTTCAACATTGCATTATCACGAAGAAATCCGTCGATTGAAAGTGATCGCTCATTCACAGCCACGGCTTTACTCATCCGGGGTTCGAACCGAAACCCAGGAGTCCCCCCTTCCCCCTACAATGTCCTCGCAGGGTCATTAATCTAACACGAGCAAACAGCCACCCAACTTTAGAGCTGTTCTCTGTCGATAATTTACGTAAACTATCACAAGGATTCTGATAGTCGCCTCTAATTAATTGTGCTGTTTTGATTCTATTTAACTTGGTGAGATTGAACGGTTTATTTCCGTCTTGTAAACAAGGGCTTTCGAATAACAAGAAGCTTTAATAAAATCATAATTTAAAACTAAATAACAATAGTTTAATATATTATTTAGAAAAGTTTTACATTCTGTTCAAAATCGATTTGATTTTAGGCGCGGGTAATACACTGAAGATACAGTTCTATCATTGACATCGACAATAACAGATTGTCTGGAATAGTATTTCGTTGACCTAAAAAGGCTTTTGATACGGTTTCCTTGGCCATACTCATGGATTAGAGTCAATTGGTATACCACTGGCGCTCTTTAAAGACTATCTGCAGGAACGTAAACAAAGTAAATAAAAGTAGGTATCTCGATGCTTTATTGAGGATAGTGGTGTCCTTTGATGTTCCTTAAGGCAGCGTCCTGGGCGCTACCTTATTCTAAGGACATAGTAAGTTCGTATCTAATTTGTTAATTATGTTTTACAAAACTATACATTTATATATCGATGTAGAAAAGTTAAGTTTTAAGATACCGGATACCGCTGATCCTTGCGATAGTTTACGTAAATTATCGACACACTATCAGGATAGTCATCTCTAATTAATTGTGCGTTTTTGATTCTATTTAACTTGGAGGGTTTATTTCGGTCCTGTAAACTAGGGCTTTAGAATAACAAGAAGCTTTATCAAATCTACTTTTTAAGGAGGTACATATCTTAAACTTTTCTACTTATGGGTTTTTTTATAACGACTAAGCAACCTTTTTTAAATATCGTCAGGAGAAAGCATCTTTTATCGATATATTTTATTTCTTTGCAATCTCTAAAACTGTCAATGTTGAGCTCCGGGGAAGGGGTCTGGATCATTTTGTCGCTTTTCTTGTCAACTAAGCTTTGCCTATCCGCCATTCATTTGACAGAATAAACTAGATCTGCTAACCGTTCATGGATTACTAAATTGAATACGTTACTGTACTGCCAGTTTCGTATTTATACCTTTATTTAGTAAACTAGCTGTCTGTTCAGTAGGCCTAGTACGATAAACATTTTCTACTATCATCTATTAGAAACCATCATGTCATAAGAACGTTTTGTTTGCATTTTGTTTTTATTTAAATTGCCACACTACAGTTAAGAGATGGCGGCACCCCCCCAGACTTCCTAGGTATTAGTTTGCCGCTGCTAACATCTGCCGGCGTTTATTACTTGATTTATCATCTACAGTGTCTCATCAAATACTTGGTGACTAATATTCTTGGGTCGGTGGACTGAAGCACATAAATCAAGTCTTTATTTACAAAGCTACTTAAATACTATTTAGGATTTAACCTCTTTCATGAAAGAAAAGCAAGTTTGATTGTCTTTTACTGTCCCGTCGAAGAGCAGTTGGAGATGTTGTTTTTGTCAAGTATAGCGTGACTATTAATTAACAATTTACATTAATGCCTTCAGATGGCACGGTGACTATCCGACGACAAAGTCATTTTAAAAGGCACTAAGTACTGACTTATAGCATACTAGCGGCCGCTCGCGGATTCACCCGCGTGGTTTCCGTTCCCCTGGGAATATCGGGATAAAAAGTATCCTATGTTCATAACCAGGCTATCTACGATCTGTGTACTAAATTTCATCCAAATCCATTCAGTAGTTTCGGAAGCTATTCAATGCAAACAATCAAATCTTTCTTCTTTTTTTATATTTACCAAAAACCTTAAAACCATTTGTAGAACTAGTCATCACAAACAACTTTTTGTATGGAAGCAAACCTGAAATCGCGAAAAAAAAGTCAGCTGTTTCATAGAAGAATTATTAGAACTCTGCTAAAATGTATAAAAAAAAATCTACAAAAGGTTTTGAGGTTTTGGGTAAACATAAAATAACGTTGTATATAAGACGTCAATTAAAGATAAAATGTTTGAATTGTTTTTCTTTTTATATCGCGATGCTAGGCAGTTATTAACAGTTAATTATTATTTAATTATTTATTTTGTCCCTCCCTCTAGGTTTGGGCGTGAAAAGGTTACAGAAAGACAGTCAAGTCAAGTGCTGAGAACATTTGTTATTGCCTCAAGACATTCTTGTTGAAATTAGTAAAAAACGTAAGAGAGATATTAATAGTTTCTTAACACAAATGATAGATTTCTTTTTCATACAATACCATGCATGAATAAGGTTTGAGACATTCTCAACTTGAAATTCTCAATTTAAAAAACTTTAAGTATAAGCACTCTAAAAAGTGGCACAATTCGTTACTCCAAGACCTTCTGCAACTGTGTGCGTTTTTCATGATTTTGAATGAAGAATTACTAAGCTGTGTTTTATAATGATTACCATACTATATTTGATAAATATTTAATTGTTTGCGAGATGATTACAGTAATATCAAAATTAAATACGAATCATCATATTCCCAAACACTTTCTTGAGTCACAATATCCAGAATGATTCTGGTGCACTTCTTAAATATCTTTTTGTATGAAAAATAAATAAAAGTAATCATTTATCAATCGTCGGATTCGATCAAACTATTTGATTCCCAAACAGTAGTAAATCTTACCTATGCGCATTTGTTTTCGCTGACTCCATGCACGCCGCCCTGTTTTTCCCCGCTCGCCCTGAAACATTTAAGGCCAAATGTTACATTTCAATATGCTGACTGTAGCAAAACGTAACTTTTACTCGAACCTGCCACATATTTTTACGGTGATACAATATGTCAGACTTTGTTTGGGCGTTCCTTTTTATTTGGAAGTTTTTCGACGTAATGTATCGTCGATTGAATGAGTTATAAATATGTAAAAGACATGTTTTAGTACATAGGTACTTAAATTATATATTTACAGCTATACTTAAAATTTGTAAAACTATTTATTAGATACCAAATAAATTAATAATAAATATATAAAACGCCGTCCAACTCGCAGCCGCGTGGCATGATGTATACTATACTAATATTATGTCATCTATACTAATATTATAAAGCCGAAGAGTTTGTTTATTTGGACGCGCTAATCTCAGGAATTATTGGACCGATTTAGAAAATTCTTGAACCATTAGAAAGCTCCATTTCTCCTGAGTGGCATAGGTTACATTTTATCCCGATATTCCCACGAGAACGGGCACCACGCGGGTAAAACCGCGAGGATCCGCTAGTAATTAATAAATGTAAAATATTCTACTTTAGTCGTGAAAACAAAGGATAATTAATGAAATATTTGTTTGCAAAAATGTTGTGTTCCTCTCTTTTTTTCTAATAGTCTTGTTTTTTGAATAGCTATACCTGACTAAAGGGCGTGCCCTACCTACTATAAGATTGTACAATACTTTTCCGCGCAATAGATTGAAATGCAGTTTGTAATATTGCGCAATACAGTTGATCGTCTAGGGTCCGCCGTAGTGTATTCTTATTGTCAGTGACACCTTTCCTATACAATGCATTGTATTATTTGTTTCATGTCCTCTCCGCTCAGCACGTCATAAGTGATAGTTTTTATCAAATCATAGTTATTACATAAATGTTGATGTAGGTATGAGCATAAAACATTTATGCCCGAGTCATAAGTTTTTTTATAAGGCTGGAAGCGAGCCTCTCCCGGAATCCTCAATCACTGAGGAGCTTTGGCTATCTTATCTCTAACTGCCGGAACACAACAATGCTGAAAACATTGTTGCTATGGCGTCAGACTTAGATAAGATGGTGGTAGCTAGCCAGGCGGACTTACTACAAGTCCTACCACCAACCAAACCGAAAACAATATGTTCCCCCGGTGGGAATCGAACCCGGGACCCCTGGGTCTGATACCGGTGGTTGTGCCACTAGACCACAGAGGCGGTTAATATTTATTATTATATATATTTATTGAATATTATAATTAAAACAATAGGTATTTCGCCAAAGCCAGATCCAATCTAAGTTTTTATACAGAAAATTAAATTCCATTTCCTTTGACTAAATTGCGTCTAACCTAACCCTAACTTGTCTCCAGACGACGTCGCTGGAAGCTTTTCGTCTTCTTCTTATCGTATGGGGATTAGAGACCACCTCTGGTGTCAGAGTTAATGAAGCCGACTATAAGGCCTCTGAGTTGGCTTAACGACTGTTATCAGATGACAACAGCCGGAACCGACGGTTTACCGTGCCCTACGAAGCACGGAAGCGCTCAGTTGGAATGCCACTTTACGGTCACCCATCTGACCGAAGCGACAAACGTGATCGAGTACGAATCAGACTAACAAGCGCCGCCATGAGCGCTTCGAAATTCGCTGGCGCTCTGATTCGCGGAAAGCCATGGGAAGCCGTTGGATACGGGCAGCGCAGGAGCGATCGTCGTGGAAATCCTTGGGGGAGGATTATACCCAGCAGTAGGTGTCACGTGGCTGAGACGACGACAACGACAGACGACGTGAAAACTTAATTAATTAATATGACAAGGTCAATTTAATTACAATATAAAGTGGACTGGAGCACACATTGTGCGTTCATTAGGCTTGAAGCCATTACCAAAAACTTTGCTCTTAATAATTCCGCTAACGAGTTAACTTTGGACATACGCTCTTCCGAGATTACCTATTGTTGTTCTGTTTAATAAATTAGCTTTAGCGCTCTCTGGTAATAGCATTTTAATTTTATACAACTTTACGTTAAACAATGCATATTGCAAATACACTTTTGATTAGGTTTGGCTATCTGTTGTATATGGCAACAAAATATGTAGGGCAACACTGGTGCAATATACAAGATGGTTGATTACACAAACAAGAGTTTTATTTATTTCTTAAATTTGATAGTGTTTAATATGTATATTAAACACTATCAAATCGTGTTTTTTTTCAACATACAGCCTATGATCTGGGCACTGCAGTACTGCCAGAAAAGAAGAAAAATAAAACACACAAATAACTTTGAACAATTTGTCACATTAAATAAACAAAAATAAAGAATATACAAAACACGCGAAAATCAAGGATATGATAAATTAGGTTTTATTAATCCATCATCCAAAGTCTAGTATCTTTTAACTTATTTTTCTTTCGCTAAATCGAAAATGAATGATAACATTTGTTGACAATATTCATTTTGATAAATATTAAACAAGAAAATATACTAGGAAAAACCAACTTGTCTCAAGTCGCCCTGACGGGATCCGAACCCGCATCATTGGAAATCCGACCCAATGCACTAACTAATTATGCTACAGAGACCTATGAGGACACGTCGAATTTTTCTAGTATATTCACCTTTCTACGGTGTTGGCCACCGTCGTTTCATCAATGAGAGAAATATCCTTGCATTCGAAAGAAACATTTTTACAAATGTTTGACAATCGATTAAAATGAAACAGCCATCTAATTATAACTTTTTAATTTTTCATTTGACAATGCCAGTTCTACGTGATAAATATTAAACAACAAAATATACTAGAAAAAGAAAAAGAAAGAATGAAATATTCATCTGAATGAAATATCAAAATATTCATTTTAAACCGAATATAAAAAGAAGAACAGCGATCTTCACGAAAAACATGCTTTTTCTATCAAAGTCTGGTTGGAAGCTAAACGTATTTTTCTACCATTCAATTCTGGTTTAGTCTGTGCTCAAAGTAAAATATATTTCCTGGCCATGGCAGAACAAAGCATTTCCACTATTATAAAACAAGTGGAATAAAATGGGATCACCCAAACCAGTTTTTATACGAGAGCACATAAACTGGAATAATACCTACCACGATATTCAATAAAATTTGCATATAGAAACGCTGCAGTTTCGTCCATTTTTGTTTTCTGATTTTTATTTGGTCTAGTTTTCATAAAGAATAAAATGGCTTGAGTAAGTGAATTTGTATATTTTGAAAGTAAATTAATTTCACAAATATTCAACTGAATTCGTAATCTACCTATATGGAGTAATTAGGATAGGAACTTATCCGAAACAAGAATAAACCTTTCGAATTTTCCTATGTAGAACAGGATGAAGTCGGATATTAAGACTTATTATGAATAAAGGTACTTAGTTACTTACTTTATTTATATACTTAGTATATTTGATCAATATGGATGGATCTCAATTGATTACAATAATAACACTCGCCGGCGTATGGGTTAATTATTACATAGTTCCTGACCATTTACGGAAGCACTGAAAACCAATTTCAATAAAACATAGCGGACCCAAAGGGCATTCGATAGGCGTTTGGAGCCGCGCCAAGTCAACCCTGAGATTTATGCATCGGACATTACCATATTATGTGGACGGATCAATATGCCTCTATCAGCCTCTACCCGCCTTGAATATTTTACAAGCTTCGGGAAATTAGCGTATTTATGAAGTTCAATATATTAGTACAATATATTTTTCTAATAAAGAGTCCAAACAAATTCAGAAAGATCTTACTTTAAAAAATTATTTCGTTATAAAAAAACATATATAAGAAATAAGTATACCAAGTCAACCCTGAGATTTATGCATCGGGTATTACCATATTATGTGGACGGATCAATATGCCTTTATCAGACTATGCCCGCCTTGAATATTTTACAAACATAGGGAGATTAGCTTATTTATGAAGTTTAGGAATATTAATTCAGATATCTCTTATTAAATAATTGTCCAAGTCACTCAGTCAGATTCCACTGAAAAGATAATTTCATAATAATAAAAGTTTCATGAAACAAATATACCAAGTCAACCCTGAGATTCATGCATCAGACATTACCATATTATGTGGACGGATCAATATGCCTCTATCAGCATCTACTCGCTTTGAATATATTACAAGACTCGGGAGATTAGAGTATTTATGAAGTTCAGGAATATTTATACACATATCACTATTAATAAAGGCTCTTATTCAGAAAAATATTTAGATAAGTCATTACAAAGTATGGAGATCGAAAATGGACTCAAATATTTTTATGATTATGGGTGATAGAGTGCAATTCATGTTACCCAGATCCCACTTTAAAAAGTGTTTAGTAAAAAATGTTTTATATATTATGTAAAAAATTAGTCGTATTATGAAATATAAAAAAAATATATTAAAGTCAAAGTCAAAGTCAAAGATTTTTATTCAAATAGACTTATAGATAAGTACTTTCGAATAGTCCAAAATTTTTTTCCCTACCAGCCATTCAGGACATCCTTTAACTGATAAGAAAAACGGCCGCAAGAAACTTATCAGCTTTAACAGAAACAACAACATTTACAATGGAACATGTAGTTGCCAAACACAAATTTACAATTTTGAAATATATTTAATATAAAAGGAAAATTAGACTGTGTAGACCGAAACAATGGCAATAACAGGCAGCTAACAAATAAAAAAAAACATTGCTATTAGTCCGAAATCCTTGTCCTTTTTCTTTCACATAGTATGAAAGGAACATCAAATTAATATGGTTTAATATTATTCCACAGATAATAATAAAACTAACTACCCGTTACATTCAGAATGTCCTTGAGGCATTAACATAACATTATTATTATCTAAACAGATTTTCAACAGCCAGTTAAGTAACAAAATTATGTAAGCGGAAAATTAACGAACCCATTAAAGTAATATCTCATTGCTAACAATTGTCTAGATTACCGCTGCAACAATCTAGCTGTCGAGATAAGCTAAGCTAACAAATAAATTAGCCAGTATACCCCACGGAGATAATTGTACGAAGTTAATTTGGTACAAACTGCAGCAAGTTTAGTCTGCACAGCTTAAAATAAATTATTTTGTAAGGTCTCAAAAATACTGATTGTCATTTATTTCATGTTTGGTCCAATAAGAATTGGAAAATTAAGATACCAATCTTTTATTTTCAAAGACATATACAACTTTTGGCTTCTCCAACATTGATTATACCATCATATTAACCTTTCAGCCCCTGGATTATGAGACAATAGATTTTCCAATGTTCTCCGACACCGGTGTCCGGTTCGAGTTTGATGAAATAATTTAAATTTAAACGCTAATAAAAATCAGAGAATATTCATACTCAATCATCCTCTATTTAAACTATTAAGTATTTGTTAGTTTAATAACTAACTAAGTTAGTTGTTATTTATTAACTAGGTTAGGTATGCAAGATTTAATGTTACTCAGTTAATGGATCAATGTTGTCCGAAAAATAAATGATTTTATTATTTATTTGTCTTTTCAAAAGAAGAGTTACTTTTATTTAGTTAGAATCATTAAAAACTACATATTGTTTTACTTGCATTGCATGAAATAAAAATGTCCTTATTGAATCTCGAAAGCTGTTAAAGCTTCAAAGATTTTTCCAGAAACGCGTTGTTAATCGCTCGCATTTGAGCCCCAGCTGTACCTACAGTCTAGATCTGTGTTTATTCCAATTGCATTTGCATACTGCACTGCATCGCGTACGGTTGTTTGTGGACGTAAATGCGGAAGAACAGTTGGCTAATTTCTATGTATGGGTACTTACAAACCATGAACCATGTACGATATATAACAATGGCCAATCCCACGTAATCGCGTCCATACAATATGAATAGATGCGCTTGTATTGAGCAAGAGACGTTCGATGAATTTTCTAATATAATTATAATTACTATATTATAACTAATATAATTACCCGGCTCAAAGGAAGGGTTATGTTTTTCGCGCGTACCTTGTATGTGTGTATGTTTATATGTAATATTCTTTTCACCTCACACGCTCTGAAAAGGAGGTTTTGTCAATTAGTTTAGGCGTAGAAAATCGCTTTTTGCGGCCTAGCGCTGCAAAGTACTGTTTTAATTTAATACCTATAAAAATATGTCATAATGCGTTCCGAAACGCACTATTGACTTTTTTGTTTAATTTTATTCTTATTTTAAATAGCTTTAATTAATTATAATACTCCGTTTTGGTTTTATTATATTATTTTAGTTCATTGAATCATAAAAACAATAACAATAAGATTAAACTATTTGTTATAAAAAAATATATTATGCTGGGTGAGATTTCACAACCTATGATTGGATTCCGGAACGTGACATAAATATTTATTTTTAATTTGTCTTTGTCTTGTACCTCATGTCAGTGTCAACATTTGGATAATAAATGAATAACGTTTACAACGACAACAGTGGGCCTACCATGAGTTTTTCTTTACGTTTACTGTACAGTTTACCGCCTCTGTGGTCTAGTGGTACAACCACCGGTATCAGACCCAGGGGTCCCGGGTTCGATTCCCAGCGGGGGTACACATTGTATTCGGTTTGGTTGGTGGTAGGACTTGTTGTAAGTCCGCCTGGCTAGCTACCACCATCTTATCTAAGTCTGACGCCATAACAACTATGTTTTCAGCATTGTTGTGTTCCGGCAGTTAGAGATAAGATAGCCAGTTCCTCAGTGATTGAGGAATCCGGGAGAGGCTCGCTTCCATCTTCAGCCTTATCGATACTTAACATCAGGTATGATGAAGGCTAAGAGTCTCCCCGTACTTCATTAAAAAAAAAAAAAAAACAGTAAACGGGAGTCATTTTGTATACGAATCTGTACAGCGCCTCTAGTGGGCAGTAGCAGAGCTACAGATTCTCATACAAGTTGTCTCCCGTTTACTGTACAGTAAATGGGAGTCATTTTGTATGCGAATCTGTACAGCGCCTCTAGTGGGCAGTAGCAGAGCTACGGATTCTCATACAAGTTGTCTCCCCTTTACTGTACAGTAAACGGAAAGAAAAACTCATGGTAGGCCCACAGGATAGTTGATTTTTCAATAATGTGTTATTCGTTGCGTCAGAATAATGCATTACATTATCTGTTATTGTAATAACGAATAAGTAATAAGAAGGCGCAAGGTCACGAAAGGAAAAAGCTTTTCTCGCGGCCAAAAATCGGTGAAGTTTTATGTGCAGTTTATTTTTAAGGTACTACAATCAGCGGTTATAAACCAAAATATTTTGTCCACAATTTAATTAATTGCCATTACGAGCCATAAATCATATCGACGAACTCCGTAGCAGAGTTTGTACCAGAGTCATGGACGTTTATATAAATACTTATATCCGTTACCTTAGTATCCCATAACACAAGCCTTACAGTGCTTACTTTGGGGCTAGGTTAATTAGTGTGAGTGTAAGAAATATTTATTTATATAGTATAATTAATAAAATATTAATATATGAGACATAAAAATATAAAACTAAGGTTCCTTTTAAAATATTCACAGTGTAATTAATTCATTCTCCCAAAAGCTCATTAGCAACTTCCAAGACCTATGAAATATAATTTTAAATGAAATAAGAAATTATTTCACATTAGTAGTCGAGTTGTGAAAGTCGTTATTCATATTTACGATAGTTCCAGAGCGTCAGTAAAATTAATGTGCGGCGACGAACATATAAAGTACAATCTAACGGACTATTCTGTACTAACTTCAAGTAAGAATAATTTTAAATTATTATATACTTTTCTAGAAACATAAACTGGAAAACATATTTAAATAATCTCGCATAATTCGATGTTTTTCATTGAATGAAACGTATCTTATTAAAAAGGAAAAACATAATATTTTATTTTTAGTTAGATCAAACCAAACATTTTCTGGAATCAGTGTTAGTATAAGAAACCGCCTCTGTGGTCTAGTGGTACAACCACCGCTATCAGACCCAGGGGTCCCGGGTTCGATTCCCAGCGGGGGTATATATTGAATTCGGTTTGGTTGGTGGTAGGACTTATTGTAAGTCCGCCTGGCTAGCTACCACCATCTTATCTAATCTATCGTTTTCAGTATTATTGTGTTCTGGCAGTTTAAGATAAGATAGCCAGTTCCTCAGTGACAGAGGAGTCCGGGAGAGGCTCGCTTCAATCTTCAGCCTTATCAATACTTAACATCAGGTATGATGAATGCGTCTCACCGTCGTTTATAAAAAAAAGAAAAGAAAGCTAAAGCTTGGTAGCTCACCTTAAATTATGATGAGTATTTTGTTGTGGATTCAAATCTCCCTTTCACGTTGTAAATGAAAGAAATGAACATGTAATTATACCCCAATCTTATTATTATCAATTTTGTTGGTATTAAATTTAAGAGAAGTGACATTCAACATCATAATGCTGCCCTTACTTTAATTTACTCAGCTTGCATTTGAACTCGAGTAGCAGGTCATAAACAAGTAAATAGTTAAGTAATTACACTGTTTGGTTTGAACTACTTAAATAGATTTATCGCATCGTATTTTCGTTAATGTACCTTTATATAAACTCTATTACCAGTAACGAAAACATTAGTGTAACAGCGCACTAAATGTGCAAAAATGTTCTCTGATTTATTTATAAAAATGTTAAGCGCTGTATTGTATTAGAATATCTTTAGACTTATCTTTAGAATGGATGTTTGATGCAAAACATAAAAAAAATTAAATTTTTTACAAATTTTCCCTTTGTAGCAAGAAAAGCTACGCTTCAAACCAAGTAAAAAAAAAGAACAGGAAAACATAAAAAAACCGCTGGTGCATTTCCATATTCCGCAGACAAAAATAGTTTTGCTTCCTTTTAAAAGAGCATTCACATTACCAAGTCTAGTGTAGGTGGCTTACTGCATTTTAATTGTGTTGGCGTAGCATCAAAGATGGCGGCCGGGGGTGAGGGGTGGGGCGTAATTCCGCGCTAGGGGCGACATCTATAATTCGCTATCGTAAATTAGCATACGTATTAGATGGCGGGCTTCAGGACAAATTCTGTGCACGATCGTAATAGGCGCAAATCCTAGTGAATCTAACAAATTACTGTGTAATCGGGCGGTTTGTCTGTAAACACGGGGTTTTTTAAACGAGTGGTTTAAAGTTTACTACAGTCGAGTAAACTCAAGATAACGTTTGGCATCAACAACGTATTTCAGGTTATTTAAAATTTAAGAGAGGTTATTTAAAAGTAATAAAGACTTGTATTTTAACTTTTATTCTTTTGAGAGTAAAGTTCTTAGCACTGGCGTTGAATTTTAATAACTTATTTACATTGCGCAGGGAAGTCAACAATTTAGCCTAATTAAAAATCCAGTCTTAAAGTGTTTATAATAAATTCAATTGCGTTGGAAATTTTATAAAAATTTAGGTATTAGCACGGAATAAATAGATGTCTCAGTAGCTAATGCAATAGTAAAAGCATTAAAATAGTTGAATTTAATTTAAAATAAATATTTGGCACTAATAATATTATTATCAAACATACCAACTGTTGAAATTTATCGATCTGACATTTACTTCCATTAGCTGTTTATTTCCGAGAGACTATTGACGATCTTATGTAACTGTTATCATTAGGTTTACAGCACATGTAAGTGTCCTACAAATTATAATTACACGTATTAATTACTATTACAGTTAATAGCATTTGGAAAACATTTACATAATTAATATAAGTACCACCTACTACAAGATCACACTGAAATGTGAGAAATAAATAATATTTCATCGTTACTAATTCACAGAAATTCGTGTCGAAGTCAGAATATTAACGCGCAGTCCAAGGCTGTACAAACATACTTTAATCTCCGGGGCCTAATCCTGAGCCTCAAGGTCGTCAAAAACATTAAGGAATATTTAAAAGCGGAAATAAAGCAGAAACTTCATTAAGACATTCTGGGACTAAAATATAAGTCCCTGGACGTTACAAACTGGATGGTAGCAAGATAAAGGAAATTTTACGCTTCTGTTGTAATAAAAGATCTCTTGTAAGACTTGTTGAATGCATTCATTAGTTATTCATTTCCATTTTCCTGGGTTATGACGGTAATTTTATGCGCCCTGCGTTTTACTGTCGGAGCAGTAGATTTTGCAGATGAGACGGAGAAGATTATGCGTCTGTATCACCGGGGTGTAATTAAAATAAAGATAAAGAGATCGTAAAGATCTTGAAACAATAAAGATAGTTATGAAATTTTGTAAAATACTTCAATCCGATCCTACAATGCTTTTGCTTACCTACAGCGCTTGAGGAGACAAATGAGATTTCTTCTTTGTTTCTTAAATAATAACTGTCTTTGTTCTAACAGTAATATTAAATTTAATATCTAAAAATACAGCAAGCTTTGACAATCCTTTCTTTAGATACCGTGGGACAAATGCTTCCGTAATATTAAGGTAGCTAAAATGTTCGCTGGTATCTACTACTAGTAAACTTAAATAAGCATTATTGGGTTAGAGAATAATAAAAAGCACTTTATTTCGAAAAGCAAACGGTTTGAAAACGCTTTATAATGGCTTTAAGAAATGAGTACAGTCTACCACTTCTACGATGCTGCTGGCGTAAGGTGAATTTATTGGAGAGAGGAAAACTATTTACAAGTTGAAGACCACCGTGGTAGAATGGTGCGTTCACCGGTTGCAAGGTGTCGCCTACTCTGAGGTCTTGGGTCCGAATCCCGGTAGGGGCAAATGTTTGTGTTATCAATACGAGCATTTGTACCTGAGTCATGGATGTTTAAATATATTTCTACACATAAAATAATTATATATGTATACTTATATGTATTTATTTATATCCGTTACCCTTAGTATCCCATAACACAGGCTTTACAATGCTTACTTTGGGGCTAGGTTAATTGGTGTGAGTTTAAGAAAATAACTAAAATAAGCGTTATTGCTGCTGGCGTAAGGCGTGATTTTATTGGAGAGAGGAAAACTATTTACAAGTTTGAGATCGTAACGAAATGGTTTTATAAATAACGAATACTGTTTTATATTTTCTCAGTGATGTTCAAACCAAAGAGAGCTAGTTTACTACGACGTCTACGACGGCATTAGAAGACTATTAGTCTTAGAACAAAATGTTCTAATTCTAAATAAAGTGGGGCGTAATCCTCATGCAATCGAACAAGTCCAAATATTTTTTTTCGAAGACAATTTATGAACTCATAACGAATTTGAAATTTTTCGATTGCATGAAAATTAGGCAATTGTTTCATTGTTTTTAACGGAAATATGTCCTCTCTCTCTCTCTATCTCTCTATTTCTCTCAATAAAAAGTATTTGTAAAAAGTACCAATCTAAATATGTACATACTTTTTTTTAGAAAAACATAATCGGATCTTTTACTAATTTGAACTTTTTCGATTACATGAGAATTGGGCCATTGTTTCACTGGTTTTACCGGAAATATGTAACACAATATTTTATTGATTGTTACTAACAAAAACTTTATTGGTAATAGGTATCGACACTAACCTTTTCATGAAATGGTTACACCGCCACAAGTATCAGGCACATTTATCATAACATTAACGATTAAACATATTTTAAATCGTTTTCATACATATTTGAGTTTTGATATAAAAAAAATACATCGAAAATACGACCCATGTTTAGGAGAAAGCTGTTCACCTACAGATTCTGAGTCGAAGTTAAAATTTGGATAGTGTTTTAAAAATTACCCTGTATACTTCATCAACTTTCCTTGAAGCTGACTATAAGTAGACTTGGTAAGTAGATCAATATTTCTCATCTTTTAATTACAAAAAAATATCTTGTGCCTATAGTAAAAGTTATAACAACTTTTGTAGGCACAAGGTACTATAAACTATTTTGGCACTCCTATTTTATACTCTTTACTAAAAGCTCACTAAAACGATCTCTCAGTTCCATTACACGACAATTCAGCGAGCTTCCACCACATAAAAGATAAATTTCTAAATCAGAAACCCTCTTTTCATTGACATTATTCTGGGAAAACATTTTCCGTCTACTATGAAAGCATGATTGTACTAATGCCATTAGAGGAAGAGGGAGAACGTTTATGCCCTGTAAATTTCCTCATGCCCGGTAAACAAAGGAAATCCTCGGAGCCTTATAACAGCAATGTATACCAAATTGGCTCAGCCATAGCTACAGTCGCTGGAGAATTGTTATCTTTAAGCTGTCTTGGTGTGTGGTTGAGGAAATCGATTCTGGAAATTGCTTTATACTCGCATTGTGTTGGGTATTACTTAGAACAGAATATACTCGTAACTGTGATTGAAGAAACTTTCTTCTAGTAATTCGGATTGCGTTATCAATGAATTATGTATAGTATTTGTAGGTGTTGTATATATAAAAAATATTAAACAAGAACATATACCTACTAGAATAGAGCATCTTGTCTCATGTTGCTCTGACGGGACAAGTTGGCATGAGACTAGTTGCTTTTTTCTAGTATATTTTCTTGTTTAATATTTATCACATAAAAATAGCATTGTCAAATGCAAAAAAAAAAAAAAAAAAAAGTTATAGACCTATATAAGTTATGTTATACTAGCTGCTTCACCCGCATGGTGCCACGTTATCACGTGGAAACAAAAAAAAACGTTTCTTAGGACCGCACCTACTTAAAGGTTCAGCTTAATCGGTTCAGCCGTTTAGGGTGTGCGTTGTCTGCCAGTCAGTCTCGGTATTGTTTTATTAGTATAGAAGATTAATTTATGTCGTAATTTGTTTTTTTCTAAATCTTATAGCTTCTGACTGTACTCGTATTAGAAACTAAAGCTCCAGTTATATATTGAGCTTAAAGCTTCATTGTAACCAGTAAGTTCACGTTTGACTGGAGAGCCCACGCGTAACTAAAATTACTAGAAATCAGTAGAATAATAGTTATTTGACTGGGCTGAGAACGAGTTAGCTTCCTACAAGCGTTTGGTGTTTTTTGTAATGTAACTTTTTGCCATACATTGTCGATTCCAATATCCGTATCAAAACGACTTTTCTTATCTCGGAGAGCCTATGGATAGTTTAGAGAACTACTTAGTGGGTTAAATAAGCGCTAACCGGCGACTCCGTTGCGCTATAACGAATGGCTAAGCGACTGCCAAGTCTCTCTTATCCGACTTCTAGCATTCTATAGGCCTTATAATAATAAAGCATTTATTTTCTATGGAATTTGCTTTTAATCAGTTTTCTTGCCTTCAATATAATACACTGACACTGTTCTCTTGCATGACATTACAAAACTCTATAGGAAATAAACAAATAAATGAATTTTCAGGGAATCCCCATTATTATTTCGTAACAATATTGCTTATGAGATCCTCTTACTATTCAGCCAAAACCATTTACCACCATTAGTCATTTGAAATTTGAATGTCTGACAAGTAAGGATTTTTTATTACAATGATAATTTTATTCGTTGTCTGATTTTTTATTTTTTAACTGGCATCCAAAAAGGAGGTTCTCAATTCGTTTGGTATATTTTTTTATGTATGAACACCGACTACGAATCAGTCAACTACTATCAGAAATCTCGTCTGAACCGATTTACGAGATTCTTTTTTGTTCGATGCGGAATAGTTGCCACTTGGTCCCATAAAAGTTTGGTTCAATTTGGCCCAGTAGCTTTTATGTTATAAGTATTTATGAGCATTTTACTTTTCATATTAAATATGAAAAAAAAAATTGTTAACTGGGATGATGTCATCATAACCGAATTTCGCACGATGCTTTTGTAAACCAACATAAAAATCTAATCTAGAAAAAACCTTATTTTTTTGTTAACCTAACACATCAAAACCGTTTGTAGAACTCAACAGAAAAAAAGTTTCATACATTTTTTATAAAACTATAAATTAAAACAAGTGGACTAAAACGCGACATTTGATGTAGTACAACTATGTACTTACAGCTTGACATTTCGGCTATGTTGCTATTGCCGTGGCGTGGTCACACGCAGACAAATGTCGCGTTTGAGTCCCGTTGTTTTAATTTATAATTATAACGGAACGCAAAAGTTTAAAATCATATATTTCAAATAAAATCTATGAAACAGCTGTTTGTAAGTAAATTATGAGATCTGCAAATGGTTTTGAGGTTTAAATATAAACTAGAATATACAACGATGTGAAAGTTACTCTTAATTTATTAGAGAAAGTCATCGATATATTCAGAAACTTTTGGGCAAAGCCGTTGGTCGTAGAATTTCAAAATTTCTAAAGCCGTGCGTATCTTTGCGAAGTATTATAAAAGTTTGGAGCTTCCAAAGGAGCTTATCATTGAAATTGATAACATTCAACGGGTATTAAAGTTATATGTATATTCACATTAAGTAATTATACCTATATTATACCAACGTAAATAAGTACAATACAACATATGACTTTCAAGCTGCACCTTTAAAATGCTCTGCCATTCACATACGTGACTTATGGCTGTTTTCCGTATTCATAGATAATTATTTAATTCCGTTTTCTACCCAAAAATTATTTCGTTTTCTACCCACGATTTGAAATATTATTATTTTTCCGCACTCTTCAAAAAAAAATTTGTACTGACGGCAAAAAAGTTGCTATTTTGAAAAATATTATTTAAATTAATTAAATATTACCAGGCTAACATAAAAAACCAGGAGTTATTTTGATTTTTGAAAGCAAACGTAAAAAACAAAAACAACCGACATAGCATACACATTTCTAACAACTCCTGGTTGTATATTAAAACAGCGGGACTAAAACGCGACATTTGTTTATCTGCAGCCGTTACATTCTGGTCAAATGTGACTAATTTCGTTTGCGGGTTGAAAACGGATTTGATTTAAAAGTTGGGTTGAAAGCGAAATTATTAGTGTTATTTTAGGAATGTGGGTAGAAATGAGGGTTGAATGAGGAATACATCTTTTATGGCGTGAGGCTAATACCTATGTACCTATGTAAGTATAATACTATGTTAGTAATATGTAACAAGTTTTGTTCGATATTACGTGAAGAAGTTGGAAAATTCAAAAGTAGATATAACTGATGGAAGACATATTACCAAAATGTTAATAAACATAAAAAAACTAGCGGCCGCTCGTGGTTTCACTCGCGTGGTTCCCGTTCCCGTGGGAATATCGGGATAAAAAGTATCCTATGTTCATAACCAGGCTATCTGTGTACTAAATTTCTTCCAAATCCGTTCAGTAGTTTCGGAGCTTATTAAATGCAAACAAACAAACAATCAAATCTTTCCTCTTTATAATATATGTATAGATAAACTATGGTATGACTATAAAACCGATTGACTTTACATAAAAATAAATAAAATAAGAATGAAATAAATGTTTAGAAATTATAGGGCATAAGGAAAAAGCGACTTAGTGCTGTTTGTGAAACTTTAGAGGAAAAATATGTAAAAAAAATAAAAATGATTAAAAAAAATAACAAAAACAAAAACTTAGTTATACATTACCTCACTGCAACAATGGCCTTCAAATTCATCTTTTTACTGCATCTGAAATACAAAGAAAATCACTTTATAACACACATCCCACAACCAAAAAAAGTCAAAAACTATCTGAGACAAAATAATGTCAGTCAAAATACAGAACGAAAGATAATGGAAACAACAAGTCAACAACTTGATCACGTCAAACAGAGGTGAGGGTGTGAAATCGAGTTAGGGAACGCTTGGCGCAATCAAATTATACGGAAAACTTTATCTTGCCGACGACATGAAGAAGTACAGAAAGAAACAAAACGCAAATATTAAGCAAAAATACGTACCGTTCCAATTTAGAATCCGCACCCGTTTGTACTCTACGTTTGAAAAGAGGTTTTCAAATTTTAATGCAATGTTACATGAAGTGCCGTTATCGGCAGGAGCTCAGTCGCGTCTAACTTTGCGGCGAGCCGCGCCCCTACACGCTACTTGTACTGAATCTCTACCCCTATTCCGAGCTTCGGGAGGCGATAAATCCGATGTGCTATAAAGCTTAAATGTCTGCTATTATAATAAGCTAAACTGAATCGTATGTGGTGAGATGAAGGTGTGATTTCGTCTGCACGAGAGGGCGCTTACGACTTTTCAAAGTCTGCTGACTGCATTTGGGTACCCGGGGATGCTGCGCAAAATAGGAGCACGAAATATGAACGAGACTGCGAGGCGCTTGCGGGTGGGGAGGGGTGTGAACAGACAGGGGATATTTGAATAGACTTCGCCAGCTCTTTCCCGCGACGGCGGGTGAGCGGGGCGGGGGGTCGCTGTTGTGTCGGAAGCACACTACGCGGTACAAATCGGCAATGTACACTGAGCAACAA
Organism: Chrysoteuchia culmella; assembly: GCA_910589605.1. Taxonomy (NCBI): domain Eukaryota; kingdom Metazoa; phylum Arthropoda; class Insecta; order Lepidoptera; family Crambidae; genus Chrysoteuchia; species Chrysoteuchia culmella. The sequence continues at coordinate 15,089,119 of OU342654.1, forward strand.
ATGTGCACTTTCCATCACAGTTTTTATCAAGGCCTAGCCGGTTTTTTAGGGGAAAAACAAAAGAGCGGCGGGTAATTGAATTTGCCCTCTCTACATTATCTGCGAAGCAAGATGTTTTGTGAAGGAAATGTATTCAATTCCAGATCTTTTTTGTTTCCATTACCAGAATACACATGTTCCAACGTTTCTATCGATGGACATGAAAACGCACAATAAATGACAAACATAAATGCGTAACCTACCATAACTTCCGAACATACGTCCCGTTCTGTAACAAGAGCTTAATAAGAATACTATGTACGAATAAAAAATAAGGAAATAATATTTGGCAGACAATGTTATATAACATTTAGGTCCGTTCATATCAGCAGTTGTATTCCCCATTCTACTAGCATACAATGGAATATGTGCAGGTCCTTCGAAGTAGGACTTTATTTTAAACAGCTAAAACTTTTGAGTTAAGCTGGCTATAGACGAGAGGTTATACATGACAGTTTTGACCTTACAGGCATAACTGTCAACCTATCGTCTATAGCCAGCTTATGTAAACCATGAACCGCACCGTACACCCAGATTAGATTATAAATATTTAGATATTTCCATAGCATTTCCTTTAGAATGCAGCAAAACACTAAAGGAAGCCATATGCTGACTACCCAATCACCAGATTGTGCCAAGGTGTACAGCTACCTTGGCACAGTCTGGATGCAAGCCAATTTGTACCGACAGTTATGCTTATGGCTGTTTTCATACTAAATTATACGACAACAGCTAAACTTGTCGTGCCACTTCACTAATTGAGAGCTATAAATTCTAAAATAAAATTTTAAAGTAAAAGTACAAGGTAAAACGATAAATTCTATTACGAAATTGGGCGAACCAAACTTACCTAATAACACAAAATACTTTATACAAAAGACTTTCGATAAGTTAGTAATGGTCGCTTCGAAATAGAGTCTGAGTGCTTATACTTTCTGAAACCCTGCCATTAATTTTCTGATGATCGTTGAAAAATTAAATGAATTAAGTACCTTTAACAACTAAAAGTTCCAAATCGTTAAAGACATTCAATTTTCACTTCACCTCGAAAGATCCTGTGACATTACATAGATACCAACTACATATAGTTACGAATTGATCATTCTTTATTAGTCTCACACAATAAGATATTTTTCCAAGATTTTATAGCTTATAATCCAAAAGTAGTACATCCCTAATCCAATGTTAACTCAAATGTATCTTAGAAAACATCAAAACTAACACGCCCAACCGTATTGAGTAACAAAAGTAAATAAGGACCGGCTCACAATCTCGTATCTTAAGTCAAACAATATTCAAGAAGGTCCCAGGGCACGCCACATTTCACATACAGAGGGGGCCTACCATCATCTTCTAAAAAAACCATCATGGTAGAAAAATGTTTTGTTTTCAATACTATTCAAATTCGTACCATGACATTCACAAAGTATACAGTACACAAAGCATAAATAAGTTTGTTATTCCTACCAAGGAACAACGTTGTCAAATGATAAACTTCACACTGTGAAGCTGTGAAGGCGATGATTGAGCAAAGACGTCACAAAACTTCTATCAGCAGAGGGTGGTGGTACGAACAGCATGGTAAGATTGAAACAAAACTGCGCTAAGAGATGGCAGTAGGCCCCCCAGATCCGCTCGGTAAAACCCCATTAATTGAACATACAGTTCTTGGGCCTCGGCCAATTTAATGAATGGCCTGGCACGACTACGTAATCCAATGTTGAATAGAAGTAATGGCTATAGCTGCAGCCATGCTTTGGAAGTCTTAAGCTCAATCAGACTAAATTAGTATTGCCACTGTCATTATAGTAGGCACACTTAACCAAACTAGAGGATGCGTTTTGAATATTGCAAAAGGTTTTCTAAAATTTCGTAATTTAAAAAACTTTTTATCTCTGTAATCAACATCTGTAAAGTTAGATCTTAAAATATGTTCCATAGCCATAAAGAAGAATTCAAACACAAATATATATCCAATCGTAGAAGAGCAAAAGAGGATAGCTAATGAGAATAGTAATGAAGCAATTTCTACAGTTCTTAATAATTCCTATCCAACCCACCATAAAATATAATATTAAGATTAAATCTTTAATAAACACAAACTTAAAGTTCTAATATCAATTCTCCGAAAAGTAAGCATTCATATTAAACATTTTTACGGATTCTTAAAATTTTCATCGAAGTCAATAAAAAATATTTTCTGTTATTAGTGTGAACAATATTAGTGATTATGATCAATCTTAATCCTGTTACTACCTTTTTTTTCGAAGGGCAAAATGCGCCTTATACCTAAATACGTTATCGCTAGTAGGTAGCATAAGTGTTATGTGGGGCCTCTACAACCATTAAGTAACTATGACAACACAACACCCCTTCTGATCACAAGAACATCATTACGCTTATATTGGCAACGCAAAAACTAAAAAGAATTAAAATAAAAAGAGTTGGTGCCCATTATTTTTATTACCAACATGCTAATTGGAGCCGAAAGCTCTCAGTTGGTGCCGGTCCAAATGGCAGTCTGAGATCCCTATTCTACGAGGGGCTTCCATAGAGAATAGAATAGAATTTTAACTCAAACGCAATTACTACTAATGTGCTTGAAATGGCATTTCGCAGAATTTGTCTTTTTTATTAGTCGCTAGCTTTTGCCCGACTCTTCGACCGAAAAAGCTTTGAATTATCTCTTGGCAAGACTTAACAGGATAAAAATGTCCTATATGCTTTACAAAAGTGTGACGTATTTTTTTGCGATTTCCATCTTGCAAAAGAACTTTTATGTTTGGGTGGATTTGTAAATAACTAGATTATATTGATCAGTTGGTGAATAAAATAATTATTTCGATCAATAAATGATTATGTGAACTTCAAACAACAAAGCGTTATAGACTGCAATAGTCGTATTGAACATAAGAAAAATGTTTGGATCAAAAAGTTATTAAATATACCAACTTTTTAGCTGTGGAATTGTGTAGTGTCCTGTCAAAAAATATAAAATTTTACCAAGTTAATTTCTGTGTGACCTCTAAAGACAAAATGAAGAGAACGTTTACTCAGTATTTATATCCCGTGGGAACTATTTTGAGCGTTCATCAATCATCGCAGCCCGCGGACATCCGGGTGCCCGCTGGTGCATCTCACCGAACGGGTTAAACCAACGCCAATTCGTTAGTTTCCTATCGCAAAACATCGATTTGAAAATTTACGTCTCCCTGATAAATTTGGTCGCAGCACATAACTCATAGCTTTTTACTGGATACCGTAAAATCAGCCAGCCTGTTTGAAAACAAATTTATATTCCTGATTAAAATGAAAAATGTAATACCTAATCTAATGGTTTAAGCATTTGGTGATACTATCAAATATAATCAAAGGTTTAAACGTTAAAAGATAAAAGTTAAAGGTTTAAAGAGGACATTGGCAAATTTGTACCTAGTTCAGATTTAATAAAAAAGGTACAGTCAATAAGAACATTAACTTAAGTCACAACCTAACTTTTAAGTCAATATATAAGATCTTGTAAATATTTATTCATCGTCACCAGCCATTTCAAATGTTCACCCAAGATAAGATTTTCAGGACGTAATATGCTTTTTCTGACTACATCTCCTTTAAACTTGCAATTTTTCAAGGAAAATCTTCTAAGGATGCTGTTGTCTCTATGAAGATAAAAATTATTAAAGAGAAAGCGTAATATTTCTCCAAACCGCTTAGTCTTATCTAAGGAGAAAATGTATTACCAAGACGCTCTTCATTTCCTCGTGTGCTTCATGTGATAAAAATAAAAACAAATTTGGTTTTCCTTTTGCAAATATTTATTTGCAAAATGTCATGTGCTGGAATTTGTTTGTTTGATGTGCTAGCAATGATACTAAGTCTAAAACTTGAACATTTCAAAATACTATTTAATTAAGGTTTTTCGCAGAATTTAGTGCTAAGAACTAACAACAGTAACTATTACAAAATCCAAACGGCTCAGTCTTATCTAATTAAATAAATAAATAATAAATAAATATTTCCATACAATCACACCAATTATCTAGCCCACGTTAAGTATCATGAAGAACTTGTGTTATGGATACTAGATAACGGATAAACATACTTACTTATATACTTTTTTCTGTAAATACATACATAATATACATATTAAACATCCAGACCAAGACAAATAGACATGTTCATGCACACAAATATTTGTCTTGTCCGGGGATCGAACCCGGGACCTCTGGCGCAGAAGGTGGGCTTAGTACCCCTGCGCCAAACAGGTCGTCAAGAGAACAAAGAAATGCAGCAATATCAAGATTTTAGTTAACTCATACCTTTTGAACAAAAGAAATGAGAAGAAATTAGAAAATGTATTACCAAGACGCTCTTCATTTCCTCGTGTGCTTCATGTGATAAAAATAATAACAAATTTGGTTTTCCTTTTGCAAATATTTATTTGCAAAATGTCATGTGCTGGAATTTGTTTGTTTGATGTGCTAGCAACTAAGTCTAATACTTGAACATTTGAAAATATTATTTAATTAAGGTTTCGCTGAATTTAGTGCTAAGAACTAACAACAGTAACTATTACAAAATTAGAGCTAGAAGAGTTGTAAGAATCGAAGCTGTGTAGGCTATATAAAATTGACAAGTTTCTTGCGTTAATTTTTCTTGCCAATTAAAAACTGAGTGGTCTACTGGGCAACAGAAAAGAAAACAAAATTAGGAAACAGGTAATTTTGACTATGATTTTCTTATTTTTTTTCTTGTAAAACCTTCAAAACAAACAAAATTTTTCAGAATTCAAGCTTTTAAATTAGAACGAGGTCAGACATCAGTAGCTCCGGGTACAGTTTGCAATATTCTCAATTTGCTTATGCATATCAGCTACAACTAACGTAACTTATACCAGCCATGCTTAAGCTACGTGTCTTGAAACTGAAATGTACCATTTCTTTTGTTCAAAAGGTATGAGTTAACTAAAATCTTGATATTGCTGCATTTCTTTGTTCTCTTGAGAGTATTTTAATATTAGGTTCATTAGTAAGTAAGGAAGGAGGAGCGTCTGGAGCAGTGGTTCGTGCGCTCGGCCTGCGATTGTAGCGGTTAGGCAACTTTCGCAAAGGTCGTGGTCACGAGATGGGTGATTTTGGTCACCCTTCTCGTTTACTATCATTTACTATCTTGAGCTCCTCCGTGCTTCAGAAGGCACGTTAAGCAGTTGGCTTCGGCTGTATTTTCAGTCGTTAATACTACTCCGTTAGGGGCCTTCCGTGGTGGTTCCACCCTTTACCCTTATCAACCTGTCTCTATCTGAAAGGCCAGTGTCCCATCAGTAGGGACATTTAAAAAGTGCTAATGTAGATAACGAAGGAAGCCTACCTCTTGTGGGTTGTGGGGAGACGCAAGAAATTTGTTCTTAATGTTTAATGTCTGATCGTCTGTGCTTCTTTCATGCAAAAATATGTTAAAGTGGGAACTATAAGGATTACTTATTGACTACGTAACCATAATAAAGAGATTTTTTTAAACATTAAATAGGCTTACTCTGGGCCTTTTTCTGAATCGTAAGATTAAGAAGAGGCCTAAGATGGAGCGAGCTTGCCTAGAAAAACACTATTCACTCGAGCTTCACAAATATACCAGCAGGCCTACCGCCATCTCTTAAAAACCGTCATGTCGTAAGAACGTTTTGTTTTCCTTTTGTTTTTATTGAAGTTGTTACATTTTAACACACTTCACACTTTGGAGGCGATGATTGAGCGACGACGTCACAAAACTTCCATCAAAAAACAAGCTTACTTTAAGAGATTCGTAGAATGAAATATCATGGTAAGATTGAAACAATACTGCGTTAAGAGATGGCGGTAGGCCCCCAGGATTGTAGGCACCCGGGAATACAGACACAGAGTATTCACGCGGAGTGTTCATAATAATACCTATTTTAACAGCCTTTTGATTATTTGGCAAAGGGAAGTGGGTCGCCTGCCCACAGCGTTGGCACGGTGACGGTTTTAATTTTGCATAACAAACTGGCTGCAAGCGCCGTTGTCATGTCAGATTGGCAGAGCTGCCAACGCGAGGAAAACCTGGTTTGTTAAACTACATATCTGGCTTTTATTACAATACTATCGGCTACCCGCGGTTTCACCCACTTGCTTCTGTTTCCCGTGGAATATCGTTGTAAAAAGCATTCTATATTTTAAACCTGCCTAACTACTCTCTGTGCCATATTTCATCTAAATCCGTTTTGGCGTGAAATTGTAACAAACAAATAAACTGATATACTTTCCCATTTATAATATTATTAGGACAGTTTGCACTGTGTAAATTACGACAAAGTGACGTAACGTCACTAAACGTGACGTGATTGGCCTACTCGTTAAGATGTGGATTAATTTGTGCTAAACTCTTAAATTTAATTTTGACCTAACCAATAAACAAATAAATCCTAATTTTAACTACAGAAACCGTTATAATTAAAAGCGCACTTAATGTCAACTTACATTAAACTTATTGTGAACAATATTCCCGACGCATAATATAAAACTTCCAAAGGTTGTTAAAGTAACTAAACATTTGCTCTACTTAAAAAAAAATCCTTTTTAACAACGATGCCATGCATCATGCTAAATGTCAGCAATATTTGGTGCCGCCATCTCTAAAGTAAACAACGTTTATTAGTTGTATGCATTTATTTAAGCTTTGTATATTGCGATAATCCAGATTCATGCCTATTATCTGACAATTAGTTAGGATTTTGATGAAACTATTGTCGCAAGCAAAGATAAAGTATAAACATTAAAATAAACCGAACGTAATAAATGAAAATTTTATTTGTCTTCAATGTTTTAGGGCGACTTTCACCAACTGTATCAAAATACGTTCAACGCTAAACATATTTAAAACCTCGCTGTCACTATTGATTTGAATCGAATGTCTGAAATGACAACTTCATTTTAAATATATTTAGTTCGTAAATGGTGAATGCCCGTAGGCATTATTATCTTATGTGATAGCTTTGTGCTTTTATGCCTGACCCAATGCGGCGCGATTGGAACAAAACCTTGATACTGTGTCAGGAACTCGATCTACTTCGAGACTAATATAATATACGATGAAAATAAACCCTTAACGGCTGTTAAGGGATTTTTAGAGCCCATCATAAGTCATATATAATAAGAGGACATCATCATCATCATCATTCAAAAAATCCAAAGCAGAGCTTTCAATCAAAAGGTAGAAATCGAAAATTAAAGAGCATGATATATTTTTGCTAGAAAATCTTGCTTTATATCTTGCGTGGCGTAACTTGATTTGTTTATTTCACCAGAAACCAGGGCAACTTTCTGTTCTATATAACTTTATGGCTAGGGAGGAAAACTAACGAACCAGTACAGAAAGATGCTCCAGAGATATTTTCATAAATAATATAAGTACTTTGCGAAAACTACTGCAAAGCTAACAAAGCAAATAACAATACCTTTACTTTTCTTAATTGTACGAGCTCCCATTTTCTTTCTACTTCCTGGGTAAAGATATTAAAATTTTACTTAACCCTTGAAATTATTTTCTAGTTGCGTCGTTAACTTTTGCCGTTATAGTTTTCCTTAATCAGTTTTGATACACTGAAGTACCTAATGGAAACTAAGACATCGTAATATTCCATTTCAGCAGTGTCTGTTTATGCTTTTACAAAGAACCTCTTTAGCATACGTATTAATATTTTTTTATATGTAGGTGGGTGCTAAGCTGTGCGAACCTCATCACTGTCTCTGTGGCGAAGATGTGGACCAGTTCGGACGCCATGGGCTCACTTGCGTCAAGAACGCCGGTCGCGCGCATGGTGCGATGACCGATTTAGTTAAGCGTGCCCTCGGCACTGCTTCGTTCCCAACATCTCTGGAACCTTGTGGTTTATTCAGGGATCATGGTAAAAGACCCGATGGTGCGACGTTAGTGCCCTGGAGCTTGGGGATTGGTATGGGATGCAACCTTTGTTGACACCTTAGGTCTTCCCATATACGTGGTACATCCTCAAGAGCTGGAGCCGCGGCGGAGCAAGCTTAATTCCTCAAGCGCCGCAAATATGCCTCGCTCTGAGTAAGCCACGAATTTGCGGCGCTTGCAGTAGAGTAGACACAAAAAAGTTTATGAAACTTATTACAACAAGACTGGTCGAGGCCTCAGGAGACCTGAGAGCTGGTGCCTATCTTGCCTAGCGGCTGTGCTTTGTATTCAGCGGGGCAACAGCGCTAGTGTTCTCGGTACTATGTCACGCGGCTGCGAGTTTGACGGCGTTTTCTTGATATAGTTAGTATAAGGTAGTGTAGTATGTTTATATGATTAATAACCCACTTCGCCGCCAGCTCCTCGTCACCAGACATTTTTAATGACCCTACTGCTGGGGCACTGGCCTTCCTTATGGATGGATAGGGACAATGAGCCATGACTCACCACATATACTTACATACTCATTCATTACCTAAGTATTTAAGTACCTACTAGAGTACCCAAATTTAAAACATTGCACTGACAACTATTTGCTTAATTAGCTTATACGACGGTTATTGCTTATATCTGGGAGATGCACAGCATGAATTTAATTGGGAATTTATGACGTCATTAAATTGATGCAGAAATGGTGCAGTAGCAAACATCAGGTAGGGACAGCAAGTGTATTTGACTTTTGAACTACGAAGATAATACTTTATTTTATTTTTATTCAAAATCTCAAAATAATAAGTAAGAAGTATCATTACGACCAAGTTTTTGTATGGAAATCACATCACAAATGCTCATCATTTAAATATTTGTCCCATGTGGGGATCCCCTGGCTCAGTTAGTGCAGGTTCGTCAAATTAAGACACAAAACTATTTTTCCGAAAATCCAACTTGAGTAACGTAAAGTAGGTATTTAAAAAGCCATTTCTCTAATTATTGGTTTACGTTCAAATAATATCTGTTAATATTTTGCTGACGCTACGTCTCATATAAATCAGTTGGATAATAATTATACGTGACCATTTAAGGCCACAGCGGGTGATAACGTCCAATACCTTTGTCATTGGACACCATTGTAGATCCTTTATTGAAGCTGATATTACTATGATTAAAGGTCTGCTTATTATATGTTGCATAGAACGATTAAAAATAATTAATTACAAGATGCTGTTCAAAGTAATACAGCATTAGCTTACATTAAAATGATTAAGGTGAATTCTTCTTAGCGTTTCGCTCATTTGTCTATAAGCGTTTAAATCTACACTTTAGTGTAATTGGTACAACCAATTTGATTCTAACTATCTATGATTCTAACCATCTTGAAAATAAGCGTAGTGTCTACTTACTATACGTTAATGCTAATCCCAACTCCTGGGTTTTCTACGCCATATCGAATGCCAGTATATCGATTTATTGAAATTTCGGTTTAATATCACAGCGATTCATTGAAAATCGATTTATGAAATTTCGATCAAATGGCATGTCGATATATCGGGTTTTCGGTTAATTGTCACCGATCAACTGGCATTCGATATGGCGTAGAAAACCCACTCTGATGGGCTACTTAATATATTCCTTTAAAATTACCTTTTATTAGTTATTGGCTGTTTGAAACTTATAAATACGGTATTTAATACTTTTTAAATTTACTTGCAATCCATCAAAAATCTTGTATTAGTACCTACTGCATACTTTTATTAAGTGTATAGTAGAAACAACTTTCGATACCAAACATTTACTTCAACTGCAATCCCTTTAAAAATATGAAAGGACAACGTATTCCGATGTTATTTACATGAACATTCCAATAAATGTAAGGAGGGATTGCAGGCGGGTATTTACCCGCCACGCTAAAATAGAGAAACAGAAGGACTAAATAAAAAGGTAAAATATAAAAATGAAAACCAAATAATATAATTAAATAAATATTTGGATAGAATCACACCAATTATCTATCCCACGTTAGGTTTCATGAAGAACTTGTGTTATGGAACGGATAAACATAATATTTACTTTTTTTTTGTAATACATACTTAATTTACATATTTAACCACATAATTAACCATAACCTATAATATTTTTTAATTCTTAATTTATATTTTATTTTTTAACTTTTTGTGTTAGATAAACAGTACTTTTTACCATGTCCATCGTGAGGAGCATTATTGCTTAGAATTCGAATCGCACCCGTGTTATACTTAGTATTTAATAGTTCTGATGACCACGTGTGTTCTTCATCATCCGTTCCACTCCACCAAATGGTGCTTTTTGAAAGTAAATGCAAGAGTTATTTAAGAAAACACCGAAATCAATGTAGCTCATTTAAAGAGTTCCCTGGATTTCTCCAGGATCCCATCATCAGATTCTGTCTTAACGACAACAAACTTGAAAGTATCCCCTTTATAATAAAATAGAGTTATTCAAATCGGTTCATAAATGACCGAGTACTGAGGTAACAAGCATTAAAAAAAAAATACACACGAATCGATAACCTCCTTTTTTTAAGTCGGCTAAAAAAGAGTGTGTTGTTGTTGTGTTTTATACATTCTAAAATACTTAGGTAATATGAACCTTTTGCCCCTTCCTTTCCTACAGTATTCTGCGGGTAGCTGAGGTTCGTCCGGTCTGCACTGACCCAGTTTTATTTAATCTGTATCAAAGATGGCGGCAGTTAAAGTAGTAAAGTAGTTCACGCTTAGTCCAGTGGATTAAAGGCCACAGTGATTCACGAGGCAATGATAAGACAGACCGGGGGGCTAATTGTCAAATTTTAAAATCTATCGCAATCCCTTTCAATTCGTCATTTGTAAGATATTTACATACTTCAGGCCGTCACTATTTGACATTTATTGCGACACGTTTTGACAGGTATTGAATGAACGAAATTGCACTGTCTAAGCAAAGTGACACAAGAAAATATCATTCAAATGTATAGAGAAGTGTCAAATGAAGTGTCATATAAAACATCATTCGTTCCGAAAGGGATTGCGACTATAAGTTCCATAATTCCAAAAATCACTATCACAATCACTTTTGAGAAGGATTGTGATAGATTTTGAAATTAGACAATTAGGGGGCAGGTAGCAAGGCGAGGCTCAGACTCTACTCCTCATGGACTTGAGGTCCAGTCCATAAGGAGTAAGTCCGGCAAGCTGGTTTAATGGCAAAATCCGTGAGCACACTAATGACATTCACCAAAATTACTGGAACTCGCTGGAGACATGTAGACAAGCCAAACTAGCACTACCGCGAGTGGACGCTCGTCTCTCCAGAGCTCGCCTTAAACATTCTAGACCGCTGTTACGCTTGATAACAGGGGCCATCACTGGTCTTCAATTTAGGTGTCACGGACAGTCTACTATGCAGAGGCTGCATGGAGGAAAAAGAAATAGCTGCTCATATCCTGCTGGACTGTGACGGAGCCCCCTACCGGGCAAAGTACCTCGGCTCACCAGGTAGTCTCCGTGAAGCCGTCTTGTATGTAAAGGCGCTGGGAGCATTCCTGGCTGAGCTAGGATGGCTGGAGTGATCGGGCCTAACACTCTCCAGACCCAAAATAGACGCAAAAAGTCGTCGAGTTGCGGAAACCGCCCCGTATTGTATGAAGAAATAGAAGAAGAAGAATGACACTTCTAAAAAAAATGAGTATAGGAAAAATGTGAACCAACCTTCTGCCCCTTCCTGTCCTGCGTTCCCGAGCCATGATGCGCGTAATCTCCCGGAAAAGGGACTGGCGGGATGACGTACGCCTATTCTGCGGGTAGATCAAGTTCGCCCGGGCTGCACACTGGCCCAGTTTTATTTAATCTGCATCAAAGATGGCGACGGTTAGTGGGATCGATGGGTCTTTAATCACTTTTATAGATTGCATTTTTTTTTTAAATACAACAGCATAAATTGTCTAGCGCAAAATAAGTTTTATTAAAAACTCGTGTTATGGCTACTACACTAACGCATGAAAATACTTTTTTGTAAATATACTAAGGACCCGAAACGCCCAGACTAAAAACATTATAAAAAAACTAAAAACAAAAACAAATAATCATCTTGTGCAGGATTCGAACCCACGACCTCTGCGTAGAAGGTAGGTATCCACACCGTTGTGCCAAACAGTTCGCTTCAAAACTCTGTATATTTTCTGCCCCTTCCTGTCCTGCGTTCCCGAGCCATGATGCGCGTAATCTCCCGGAAAAGGGACTGGCGGGATGACGTACGCCTATTCTGCGGGTAGATCAAGTTCGCCCGGGCTGCACACTGGCCCAGTTTTATTTAATCTGCATCAAAGATGGCGACGGTTAGTGGGATCGATGGGTCTTTAATCACTTTTATAGATTGCATTTTTTTTTTAAATACAACAGCATAAATTGTCTAGCGCAAAATAAGTTTTATTAAAAACTCGTGTTATGGCTACTACACTAACGCATGAAAATACTTTTTTGTAAATATACTAAGGACCCGAAACGCCCAGACTAAAAACATTATAAAAAAACTAAAAACAAAAACAAATAATCATCTTGTGCAGGATTCGAACCCACGACCTCTGCGTAGAAGGTAGGTATCCACACCGTTGTGCCAAACAGTTCGCTTCAAAACTCTGTATATTTTTATTAGAAAGCACTACCTTATATGTATCTATTTCTTTGTCGGTACAATATTTATTTATTTATTTCATTATTTCAAAACCCAAAGCTCTTAATTAAATAAAACTTAACAAAACTTAAATACTACAGATACGGCAAATAACGGATTTTACATATTTTATGAATTTTTAATTTTTGCATTTTTCAATTCTATTTTTATAGGTCCCACTGAGAATTCACTTTGGCCGAGTTGATTTTTTCTAATATTTTTCTATTTAAAATTTATCATAAGGATTTTACATAGTTAACTAAATATACTATAAGTATAATGTTACACTTCAAAACTATTTATAGTTCGGATAAACAAGGATTTATTTGAATGCATCGTTGTCACATACCATCATTGTCATAAGTAGCTATCGATAAATAAAATTGTGTTTTTGAAACCATATTCTGTACTGTAAAATTTGATTTACCGTTCAATATCGTACTGTCACATCAAGCAAGGATGAGTAGGATCACATAAATATTTATATGCATAAGTTTAGCGGTATTGCCGATAAACAACGATGCATCGTGATTTGTTTATCGACACAAACAATGGCATACGGCCAGCGAATACAGCGATACACAATATATCGATAAATTCAGAATAGGGCACGGTATGAATAAAGTTTCGCTGTCGCCCGGTACTGGCTAGTCTATTTTATTTGAAAATATGTATAGTGACGTATGATAATAATATTTTGAATTCTATACGGGGTTTACAAAGACCTACATGGGTAGGTAACTGGCGGTTAGATAAGACTGAATTAAATTATATTAAAAACAGGAAAGATTTAATTGTTTGTTTATTTGTTGTAACGAATAAACTAAAAAACTACTAAACTGATTTGGGTGAAATTTGGTACACAGATAGTAGAAGCCCTGGTTATGAACATGAATACTTTTTATCCCGATATTCCTACGCGAACGGGAACCACGCGGATGAAATCGCGAGCACCCGTAGTCCCAATTATTTTGCAAAGATTATTTTTATCTACAACGGCTTAGCTTAGAAAGCGGTGGTGTCATCAAAACCACTTGTTTACTCTGATATAGCAGTTTGAAGTTCCTACTTCAATCTATTGTGTTTAAAAAACTAAAACTCTAACGCAATTCTACCTTCTCATCAGTCACTTCTCGATCAAAGTGTCAAATAATCTTCAGAACCGACATGCTGCTCTGAATAGTAAATACTTTTAACCCTTTAACTAACTCTAATAATTTTCATTCAAAATTGGCCGTGCAATGTTTCGCTATCGGTTACGTACCGATATTTGGCCGCAAACCGACCATTCGTTATGTGAACGTTCGACTCGATAAACTCAAAATACGACTTGTTCTGAATAAAGTTTGGCTACTGTGGCCAGACCGCTGGAAATCCGACAACAATATCGAATACGATTTTATTACATCAGTTATTGAAGGCGATTGTTACCGGGCAGTTTATTTAACTTACTATTCTGCCGCACAATTTATTAACGCAGTAGTCAAAGTCAAAGTCAAAGTCAATATCATTTATGCAGTCTAGGCTGTTACAAGCACTTATGAACGTCAAAGAAGCTATGCTATCTGTTCACAAACCCTACCCTACCCTTGTAACGAGAAGAACCGGCAAGAAACTCGTCAAGGGCTGTTTTTTTCTAAACAAGTAAGCAACAACAGCACTGTTTTGAAAAAAAATTTAAAGTTTTAAAAAAGTTTTAAGGCGTCTCTCGTTACCTATCCATCCGATGTACAAAAATGATATATGTATTAAAAGAACAAAACACGGCCAATACCTTGGTATACATTTTTTTGTTTAAAACTTAATATTTTGTATTTAAAATAAATAAAAACTGTTCATGTTATGATCTAATGAAGTTTTCGGGTGATTCAAATGATGCGTGAATGCCGTATAGGTGTTACTTGCTACTTTTATTACTAGGTTCTGCTACTTGCTGCAAATATGTTAAGAGATTATACCATAATGTTTGCACTGTATGTATTTGCCATACTGCATTTTTAACTAGGAGACATATAAGAAATTTGCATTTACTGCGTTCATGATTTGTTACATTCATAAAGGATATTATGTGTAGCCTACATATTTACGCAGTATAATCGTAATAACTGCGTTTGTATGAAGTGAAAGTCATCGGCTGCTATTAAGAAAACATAACAAAAAATGATTAAATACCTTACTACGTTTGTACTATGTGTACGATTTTATTGCCTATTAACATGACACAACAAATAATGCTTTAATTGTCAGCTTTATTAACAATAATATTTAAATATTTTGATATCTTAGTAGTCTTACTGCTCTTAAATTATGTACAACAAATTAAATGTGTACTTTACTGCATATATGTTTTATGCTATCTTGGCTTCTATAAGAGAAAAAGGATCACGTGTCTTTGATTTATATTAAGCTCAATTTTGCGATCTCGAATAGATAGTCAACTTATTAACGCAGTAAGCGGTTCTTACTGCGTTTATAAATTGTGCGGCAGTATTATTAACAGTACTGGCTAAATAATTATTATCGTTTGCATTTAAAAAAAAATAAGGTAAAAATTGAGCAACGAAATACAAAAATTGTATTCAAACAATGTCACTATGGAAATATGTGAAAATGTTTTCAAAACCAATGAAAATAATTCACTAAAATCATAATTTGTTCCGCAGTTTCAACACTAAAATTCCAAACTTCCAAAATACTATTGTTACGTAAATCCTCACAAGAAATATGAAAGAAATTTATCACAAAGACGTCGAGGTACAGTCAGCAACACCTTACTACGACACACCAAATTCCTCAATCAATTTCAAACTTAGAGCGAAAAGCCGGCGACTGACCCTGTAACATTCGAGGCGAGCATGTTTAACTCGCGGCGATCGTGTTCTACTCGCTACGGCATGTAGCTCGGCTCGCTGTGCTGGCTTGTGGCATAGATTACTAAATAGTTACGTCCTGTAGGCCTAGTACGAAAAACTTTTGAGAAAGTATCGAAAAATTGTCGTCAACAAATGTAGGACGTTTTGAACAGCGTTCCAACCTGGGGGCTAATTGTCTAATTTTAAAATCTATCGTAATCCCTTTCAATTCGTCATTTGAAAGATATTAACATACTTCAGGTTGACACTTATTTGACATTTTATACGGATTGTGATCGGGACGCGTTTTAAAAGATATTGGATGAATGAAATTGAACTGTTAAAGCAAAGTGACACACGAAAATATCTTTTAAATGTATGGAGAAGTGTAAAATGAAGTGTCATTTAAAAAATCATTCGTTCAGAAAGGGATTGCGACTATGAGTTACACAATTCCATAAATCACCATCACAATATCTTTGAAAGAGATTGTGATCGATTTAAAAATTAGACAATTAGGGGGCAGGTAACAACTTTATACATTTTTGACGTGTCGATTCGAATACTTTTCGTAAGTTTTTCGTGCTAGACCCAATGATTTTTTTTAAATATATATTATGTTACGACGACGAATATTTGAAATATAAAGAAAATCAAAGGGAGGACTAACATTTTTGTACAACCGTCTATGTTGCTGACCGTACATTGTATTATAAACGCCGGCCAGATACGCACAGTGTCAAGGGTCCAAGGGCGAGCCTCCCAGCATTATTGGGCACCCTTTTTATCTAGGCCCTCCCAGAAATCATCGAGGAACCCACCCTTTAATATTGTTACATAATGCCGTCCAGATAATTCTGTATCGACAGTTATGGCTCCTTAAGAGCAATAGAGCGAGTTATGCGCCGTAAAATATAACTTCATCCTTTAGTGATTGATAGGCGTTTATAAAGCTTTTAAACAAGGTGAATGCTAGTTTAGGTATTACAAAATGTTAACTTCATCATTTATTAATTTATTTAGAGCGTAGAATTTTTAAGTGGCTCAGCTGAAGTGGCAGTGGGCGGGACACATAGCGAGAAGAACCGATGGCCGTTGGGGCGGAAGGGTTCTGGAATGGCGACCGAGCATAGGTTGGCGCTCCGTGGGTAGGCCCCCGACAAGGTGGACCGACGATCTGGTGAAAGTTGCGGGAAGCCGCTGGATGCGGGCAGCGCAAGACCGATCGTCGTGGAGATCCTTGAGGGAGGCCTATACCCAGCAGTGGGTGTCATGTGGCTGAGACCACGAAGACGATTTTTAAGTTAAATTTATCGGTCTGTCGATATAACGCTATTATTTCATGCCATAAACCAAATTCTGAACCAATCAATTATAATAGATATATCTAGTCGACAGCAAATCCAGCTATTTGTTGCACAAAGTCGTTATTATTGCGTATGCGATAAAAACACAGCAAGGCGTAGGTACCTTGCCGTGCAATGTCAACAAGAATAATTTGCTGTCTGTACATCCAAAAATCTTATTTCGCAACTACCTGTAGTATTGACAAATGTAAAGTTACACTTAACTTCGGAATCATCGTATAGAGACTTGAGCTGTTTTGTATATCGTTACGTGCGTTCAGTGAACAGATTTTTAAACTTCGATAAACATCCGCGAAGGTTATGTCATCATATTTCCGCGATCGCATCCTGTCACACTCGCTCTGTCAAATAGCGTATTTTTATGGCGGTTGGCGTCGCATCGGCCAAATAGGAAATTGTAGCCTATCCCAAGACGCCTACCATGTTGCGAGATATGTAAGCGAATTATTCACTTTTTTACCTCCTCCCAGGATGAGCTTTTGTCTCATTTCAAATGACGTAACCATTATAACCGTAACAGCCATTTCGAACCTAACAATCTCACTGTTAGAGTACAAAATCGTACAGTCGCGGTAACATAGATGTGTTCGATGAATTTACAAGGGCAGATTTCTTGTTTTTACTCCTGCGGTGGGATTTGAAGAGCTTTTGTTAAGTGTTCGGCCTGTTCAGAATGACGGAACGAGGAAATTTTGGGACAACGTTAAGCGGGTTTCGGAAAAATGTAGGTACGTTTTTATTTAAATTTCATTCGAAAAAGGGCTAATATCTGCATAGTCAGAGGCATTGATAACCGTTGAATCATCAATATTAATTACTAGTGATCGCCGACGACTGCAACTTAACTCTACCTCAAAATTTTACTAATGTCCTTGTAGCATTTATACATAAAAAAAAAATACTGAAACATAATGCAAACAAATAAACAATTAGTTGTTGTCCTAAAACAAAATAAGCAATCACGATTAGGAAAAAAAAATGCCGTTCCTACATATTTTGCCTTCATTTCAATTTTACAACGAGTACAGATCTTCCATTGTAGCACATTAAAAATAAACAATCGACACCCAAAAGGACACCGTTCACTTGTTTCATTTACGGTCAGTAAAGAACGAAATTGTTTTTCGATTCTTGAGTAGGGTGATCAATAAATTTTATGCGTCCATTTTTCAGGAGTTTAAAAGGGTGTTTTTTTATGTGATAGGTTGGGCGATCGATCTGTCCAGGCTGTCTTATGTCACGGGCACCATATTGAATTCTGAACGAAATGAAGGATTCTGTAGTTAATTGTGCTCCAGATGCAGGTGGTGCATAAAATATTACTATTAATTCCGCATTCTACCCAAATATTGATGCCGCTTTCGACCCATAGCGGTTTATAAGTGCTAATGTCAATAAAAAGTAAGTTGCAATTTTAACAAATACTAGTAGACCGCTCGCGGTTACACCCGCGTACCCGATCCCGTGGGAATATCGGAAGAAAATGTATCAAGTATTTCAATTTAGGCTATATTTTACTATCTGTGTGCAAAGTTTCATACGGATCAGTCCAGCCTTTCTTGAGTTATAAATGGTATTGTATTTAATTAAGTATTAGTACCAGGCTAGCTCAAACCAGCAGTTATTTTGATGTAGCATAATAAACAATGCCGTATGGTATCGGCCTAACAATACAAGTGTCACCACTCCCTTACATGCCTGGGATGTCGTAAGAGTCGACTAAGAGGCTCGACGCATTGAAAACCTGTACGAGAGAAGGAAAACTTGAAACAAACCCTCTACCAACCCGTATGGCCAGCATGGTAGCAGTAGGCTAATAGCCTCCTGTGAACGCCACAATAAGCGTGAGCTAGAAGACGCCTATGTCCAGCAGTGGACGTCCACAGGCTGTTGATGGATAATAAACAAAAAACAACCGACACATTTCTAACAACTCCTAGTAGGTGATGCTGCCCTGGTACTTTTGTTCGAAATAAATCTGCTCAAATGTGAGTAATTTTATTTGTCGGATGAAAACGGAATTATTATTATTATTTTTATTCGTCATTTGCTAACGGACACCGGTGTAAAGAGAACAATGGAACTATTGTGTCTCATAACCCGGGACCTGAGAGGTTAAGCAAGTGGGTAGAAAAAGTGGGTTGAATGAGAAATACATCGATCGGAGCCCCATAAAGCCGGAGGCCTGAGCCGCACTAACTCTCCGATCGCCACCGACCCGCGAGCCCTAATGTCCCGCTTTAATGAAGATATAAAACTGGATTTGATACTAAAACAGAGTAGGTACTATAAGAGATAGTTCCCATAAACCTACTTGAAACATGCAAAACAAATAATTCATTACAATATGGTTTGTATGCGGAATAGGTGTTATTTTCGAATAATCGTAGAATTATTTTTGAAGTTAAAAAAAAAAAATCACTTAAATTGTGTAATTTAAAAAGGATGAAGTAAAAATAAAATTTTAACATTTTAAAAACTGCTGAGAGAAAGACAATTTTTTTTTTTTAAGTTTTTTTTGTGTCGGGCAGTGTTTTTAAAATGTATTTTTTTTTAATGTAATTTTTTTTTTTAATAACACAAAATTAAAAAAAACCGCATTGCGATCGCTTAATTCGTTTAGGCACTACGAATATTTATGTACAGAAAGCCAAACATTTTTTGCCTCCATTTTGTTTTTTTTTTGCTGTACCTAAATTTGCCCAGGGTGTACATTATTTTAGTCAAAGCGCCACCTTTGTATCTTTTACCGTTTCGGCAGGCAGTTGACCATCTCAATAAATGGCCGGATGGATTTTCATCGCATTGAAATCGCTTGATTCGTTTAGGCTCTACGAATATACGTACAGACAGACAGACAGACAGACATAGGCTTCAAACTTATAACACCCCTCTTTGCGCTGCGTCGGGGGTTAAAAATTAATCAAAATAGCATGCAAGTGACCATAGTTAGGTCTAGTATGTAGTCAATGATTCAAGTGACACCCATATTGTAACATACAAAATCCACTACTTGCCCACTTGTGTGTTAGTTATACTTAAAGATTAAGCAACATAGGTTACTTATTAAATCATCAACATCATCATCAGCCATTTTAATAAATAATAAATAAATAAATATTTCTTACACTCACACCAATTAACCTAGCCCCAAAGTAAGCAATGTAAGGCTTGTGTTATGGGATACTAGGGTAACGGATATAAATACATATAAATAAACATAATATATAAGTATTTAGTGTAGAAATATAAACGTCCATGACTCAGGTGCTAATGCTCGTATTTATTATACAAACATTTTCCCCTACCGGGATTCGAACCCATGACCTCAGAGTAGGCGACACCTTGAAACCGGTGTTCGTACCACTCTACCACGGAGGTCGTCTACCAGATTAATGTACCCACAGCTGGAGCACTGGCCTTTCTTATGGATGGCAAAAGGCCGGGTCTTGTCATTACCCACCACGAAGACCGAATGCGGATCGGCGGCTTAGCCGACTGCAAACACAGCCGGGACCAACAAAACACAGCCGGGACCAACCAAACACAGCCGGGACCAACAAAATACAGCCGGGACCAACAAAACACAGCCGGCACCAACCAAACGCACGAACGAAGAAGTAGGATGCTATGCTTCGGGTTGGATTGGTAGCCATAAACTATTGAATTCAGAACTAAGTTACGATAAATCGTTGATCTGGTCGTATTTATCGTTTTGACACTAACCCATCTTCTGCGCCAGAGGTCCCGGGTTCGATCCCCGGACAAGACAAATATTTGTGTGCATGAACATGTCTATTTGTCTTGGTCTGGATGTTTAATATGTATATTATGTATGTATTTACAAAAAAAGTATATAAGTATGTTTATCCGTTAACTAGTATCCATAACACAAGTTCTTCATGATACTTAACGTGGGCTAGATAATTGGTGTGATTGTATGGAAATATTTATTTATTTATTTTGTTAATGATATTTTTAACAACTTTAGATATGATTTTTATACCAAACAAGGCTATGAAATTATATGTTATTTATTAAACAGTGGTGCTTGTCTAAATTCTTCCATTTAGTTAATTGAATTTTGGGTGCGAGTAACCTTAATTAACGAAATCTTCAATTAAATGTTTACACTCCGTAAAATAATTTTGAACGCGCCTTTTCATAATCAAGCATTATCTTCGGGGCTGCGGTATTATTCGCCGCAAATTTTCTAATCACTTTACAAACACAACTCCTAATCGTGGACTTTAAAATTTAAGCGAAAACACGAAAATTCGCAGCCGAAATCTCTGTACTTATACGACATATTGAAACTGTGACAGTACGTCGCGGGAAAACAGGATAGCGCGATTTAGTTGGTAGGTGTGATAGAGACGGGCTCACCTTTTGGTAGGTCATATTGATCTTTCACCCGCCATTTTCGCTTTAGGCGTCACATGTATAGAGGCTCTGAAAAAAGAGAATAGCTTTTATTCGCCTGTCATTTTGTATTTTAATGAAACGCTCCGCAGAACGTTGCAAAGGCGGTATTTGATGTGAATTAGCATTTTTGATGCGCCGAGAAAGAACCGCTGAGCGCGTTCGAAGTTATAATTCCACCATAATTCACAACATTCCCCTTTATGAAAGCACGAATTATTAACATGGTGACGTACGAGGCTAATCAAATCATATTTATCTTCAACTCTAACGATATATTTTGAAAAAAAAACAGTTCATTGAGTAACTTTACTCATTATGTAGGCACGTAGGTATAGACACATGCAATGATGTGTACAGTCGGGGAACTTCCCGGTTAACCAGTAGAGTTTTTAGGAAGCTTAATTTTAAAAAGAAAAA
Source organism: Chrysoteuchia culmella (assembly GCA_910589605.1). Classification (NCBI taxonomy): domain Eukaryota; kingdom Metazoa; phylum Arthropoda; class Insecta; order Lepidoptera; family Crambidae; genus Chrysoteuchia; species Chrysoteuchia culmella. The sequence continues at coordinate 15,110,837 of OU342654.1, forward strand.
GATTTATAGAAAAAGTTTAAATCACAAATAATAGAACATTAACAGGTATTTCATTTGAATAATAAATTATTTCTTTTACCTTAGTACTTTCCGAGAAAACGTTTTCCAAAAAAAACTCTACTGATCAACCGGGAAGTTCCCCGACTGTACAATCAGAGTACTTCACGGTTGATCAGTAGAGTTGATTTGTGAAACGTTTTCTCAGAAAGTACTAAGGTATAATAAATAATTCAGCATTCAAATAAAGTACCTAAAATGTTCTATTAGTTGTGATATATACGTTTTCAATGAATCTTTTACTTGTTTTGAATACGAGTAAAGCTCCCTAAAAAATCTATCTAAAATCTCTATGGCCTCAGTCACCACACATTTACAAAGTCTATTTATAATTATACTAGCGGCCGCTCGCGGTTTCACCCGCGTGGTTCCGGTCCAGTGGGGATATCGGGATAAAAAATATTATAAGTACATAACTAGGCTATATTCTATCTGTGTACTAAATTTCATGCAAATCTGTTCAGTAGTTTTTGAATTTATTCGTTGCAAACAATCAAAGCTTTCCTCTTTATAATATAAGTATCGATATTCACTATTCATGTTCTCATAGCAATACAAGTTAAACATTATGGGCTATGTATATTTTAAAACCAGTTCAGTCTGGAGGGCCTTATAAAGCCGAGCTAATAAAAAATAACGCCGATATTAAACTCGTACGGCAATCCCCTAGGGAACCTATGTTTCGGCCCCGATATGAGTAACTAACGCTGGAAATTCTCATATAAGAATAAACGGTCGGCTCAAATTAATCTTTATTCGTAAATTATCCGTAAAATTTGAGTTAGCTTCTACTGGTAATAAAAAGCTTTGAAAGATTTAAGCAGGGTTAAGTTTGGTTTTAAGCACGTCTACATTATGCCTAATTCTCATGCAATCGAAAATGAGTTCTTGTAAAGTAATCGAGAAAGAAAAAAATACAAAGGAACTTTTTATTTTTGTCTTTTTCAATTACTTGGGTAAATAATTAGGAGAAGAATCCTAATTCTAAAAACAAATAGGTACAAACAAAAAGGTAAACATAGGTTTTTCTGGCAAGAGTCGGGAGATGCAGATTGCAGTGGTACCTAATGAACGTACCTATATAGCCAGGAGTTGTGGATTCGATCCGATTTTGGACCAAACATTTGTGTTTGTTCCGTGTCTGTCTGTACGAGTATGATATGTTTGTTACACTTATTCATATGCTTTTGATACTTATAAGTATCAAATTCAGTTCAATAGATGTCATGGAATATTTATTCAAATCCCCGTCCGTATTTTCCAAATTTGGCTAAAAATAATTTTAATCTTTTTCTTTTAGAAAAATAACCGTTAACATACGATGTTTTTAAGCTTTTCTCAGTGCTATTAAGGCCCTGACGTAGACATATGTGTCAAACTTGATAAATGCCTAAAGAAATATGCCTGAAGAAGATATGAATGTTTTTCATCCTTTAAAAGTGACGTTATTTATGTAAGTATAAAAATGTTGAGTCAAGAATTTTTTTCTTTCTCATTTATCAAAAAAAAATACTTCAATAATGTAAACGACAGATGATGATTACTGACGAGATATGAAGAAATAAATTGAGTACCAAGTCAGAGAAGAGAACAGAAAAGAGTCACAGAATAATAGTACTGTAGGCTTATTACGAGTTTGGCAAACTCGACGTTACAGTAAACGTTAATGTAAAATGTAGCTCTGTCTCTTTCATATTTAGCGACTGTTTTACCGACATCAGCAGTGTATCCGATAGTCTACGCTCACGAGTCCTGTAAATGTCATGTTAAGCAAACTCGTAATAGGGGTACCGGACCAAGTTCTTTGTCCTGTCCTGTGTGACACACCTGTATTTCACGCGAGGACCATTATACAAGGCCACTGGCAGTGCCGTTTCAGTGGCTAAATTTTAGTCCTCACAAATGTAGCCAGAGTCCACACGCCAAGAAGAAGAAAAAGAAGATGCACCAAGTAATTGGTACGCAATCTGAACATTATTTGAACACTGTAGAAAATTGTTAACATTTAAATGTTTTTATTTGCAAGATGTTTTTTGTACAGCTAGAATAAAATTCCATTGAAAGTGCTACGCATAAAAAAGATGATATTAGAATTAAAACGAAAGGAAATAAGTTGTTTCTGACCTAAAAGTGGATCCGATGATATAACGATAAATATTAGTTACTCATAAACCACCCATACAAAGCAAAATAGCCCAGTAAAAGAATTACTGATGGATACATGGAAAATAAGAAAAAAAGAAAAAAAAATCCGTAAGTATTAATTTGTGCGTTCGGATTAGCTTCCAAACAAATCCATAAAGCCTTTGTAACAATAACCATCGTCATGTCAGTCCGTTTGCGTATCATAATTTGAACACGTTACAATATTAATCCGTCCGTGTCCGTTCATCCTGTTTGCATTTGTATTTAAATACGAAAATGTTTTTCCGTTTGTTTGTATTCGTATTTCTAAAATGGCGCTCGGAATTAAATACGGTTGTTTGCACAGACTAGTGGATGCTCGTGACTCTGCCCGCTTTATTCTGTTCCAGTAAGCTAACGATACTAAATATATCATATTATTTCTAAAACATGGAAACGCTGAACCTCCACCATGTTAAAAATTAATAAGGTTGAATGCTGCGAACATATTGTTCGCAGGTTGAATGTGGAAATCGCGAATCATACGGGGATTCCGTATTTCCATATAACATTCACGAGCTATTTATCTCACAACAATGCTGAAAAAAAAATACTAAGGGGAGAGATGGTGTTAACTAGCAAGGTGGACTAAGAAAGTCTTACTACCAACCAGACTAGAACTAGACCTCGGGGGTGGTGAGATACATCGTCCCTTTCCTTACATCTCTCTTCTGTTGAGGTGGACAAATACCACATTCCACTTATGACGATCTTTGAAATTCAGTTATATAGATCGTGCTATCGGTTATTTCACGCTCCTTAAAGATCAGTCAAAATGTTTGGGTTATTGTAAAATCGCCACCTATGTAAACTTGTCACATTTTGAAAAGTTCCATACATTTAAAATAAATTCGCCACTACTATGGAATTCATGTTTAAATTCGTCACATGTCACAAAGGTATATGTATATATTTTTTAAATGCTACCGTGGCGAGTTTACACACTATTATTTGCCGATTTTCTGATGACGAATTAACTTTTTACCCAGTTACTAATAACCCAAATATTCTCAGAAGAAGCCTACATCCTCGTCCAAGGTCTAACTAAACTATCTGCACTTTGAAAATTCATCAAATTTAGTTCAGTAAGGTACCAGATAAACAGGCAAAAAATATACTTTTGCTTTTATTATGAGTGTGGATTACGGGTTCTATTATCCAGTAACATTATTTGAAAGAATGAATGAATTTGGTAGATCTTTCAGGAATACTTATACGATTCATTTGAGTTTTAACCTTTTAAGACGAGCATTTTAATACTCGTAAAACCGTCGCTACTATTCCACACACGATTTTCATAAAGAAGAATTGCGCAATGTGGCAAAACTAATTTTACTACAAGCGTAAGTTTGTGGCATTTCTCATAATTCGTTTCTCTTCTAGCATAATTCAGTTTAATTCTGTTATGAACTCGGAAATATCAGAATATTTATCTCCTCAGAGGGTTATTAAACGGGGTCTCATCGCAACTTAATGCCGGGTTAGAAGTAACATCGACCATGTTGAAGAAATGCTGAGCTAGTTTGAACTTTATGATATAGAATTAAGATGCACGCCTTTGGAAGGAAAATATTATTTTCTCAGTAAATAAAATCATTATGTATGCTTCGTTTTTTGTAGGAAGTTACTTAATGGCTAATCTCAAATTTAACCAACAGTGAGTCGTAGTTTTGTAGAGATCTCGGAATTCTCTGAAGTTTGACATTTTGTAGGTAGTAGATGCCCTTGACTGCGTGTGTGTGAAATTGTTTGTGCATTATTTTAAAGTTAATTACACATTATTTTTCTATACTAGATAAATACATTCAAAATCTCAGTCATCCCATGTTGCAGGTTCGAATCCTGTTTTGGTGCCTTCGTTGTAAAGCGAGTAAATTTTTTGCAGTATAAAAAAACTATTACCAACACAAAGCTTATACAATGAGAGGTGTTTTAGAAAGAAAGGAAAATTTAAAATCATATCCACTTGCCCTTTACAGTCTATTTGAACTAGGATGATTCCTACGACGTTTCAAATTAGACGATTCTAGAGATGTCCCGTAGTTAAATCCTATCGACTTATATATCGATTTTTTCTAAGAATAAATTTCTCAAACAAGCAATTTCCCCAAAAGTAGTTACTTTTGGAGAAATTGCAATATATTTTACTACTTTTTCGGACACGTGGAATCCGGTTATATAGCGTAACTTAAATCAACCCACGTAAAATAATTTAAAGAATAAAAATTATTGTATGTGCTTTTTTATGTGGTAAAATAAAACATGAAGCTGCCAATGTTAATGTAAAACAGAAACATTTAATTTGTAGCAACAAAAAACTCGCTGAATTTTGTTTTGTTTAAAATTTAAAGTATCTTATTTTTTTGTCGATTCAGTTGTGTCTCATCTCTACCCCGTTCCGAATAGCACATTTGCACTACAAAATTTTTTTTAATTTCTATCGTATTCAATTAAAATGTAATTAGTAGGTACAGATTTTACTTTATAATTCCAGAAGTTAAGTTTAAATTTTTTTTTATTAAATAGCTACAGTAAATTTTTTTTTAAACATTTTGCGACATGGTATACGCGATTTACAAAATTTTGAAGTGTCACAGGAATCATCCTAGTTGAAGCAGACTATAGTAAAAGGAAATTATGAAAAGTTATTGTTCTAAATATGAACAAAAGAAAATATGCATTTTCACTTTAAACTTTTATAGTCACTATCACTATACTGTTTTTAATAACGATAATGAACAAAAGAGGCACAAAAATACCCTTATCTCATTAATTAAACCCACAGCAGGTGCAAACCAACAAATTACAAGCATATAACAGCACCTTTCACATTATCAGAAACGAGGACAATTAAGACGTGATTTAGTTCAGCTATTAAACGCAGTGGCCATTTTGCCATATACTGTTGCGTGACAGAAATAGGAATACGCCAATTTGCCAAGTTAAGGTGTTTAGCCATGTATCACAAACACGAGTCGCCATTAGCCATATCATTGTACCCAACTCCCCACTGCTGGGGTACTGGCCTTCCATGTGCATGAATTACAGAAGGGGCCATGCCCCACCACGTGGATCCAATTGGTGGGTTTTAACGTCTACAAATACAGCCGATACCATCTGCTTAGCGTACCTCACGAAGCATGGAAGAGTTCGCTATTTTATAAATTTTGGTCACCCATCTTGTAACTGACTTTTGTCCTTCGCCGCCACAATCGTAGGCCGAACCACTGTGCCACTGAGCTCTTCCAGGGACACCTGACAAAATTATAAGTGTTACGGTAAAGTAAACTTACAAAGGACATGACATGTATATACTTTACAACCCTATCGCATTGCTTTTTTTTAAGTTATGGCTTTTTCCGTTTTTCACAGAAATTCCACCAACGTCCCAGTGAAAGAGACACGGTTTATAAAGAATTAGCCCGGTGAACTATCAAATAGCACGTTTTCATGATTCATGTTTCCACCTTGATTTTCTTTGTGGTACCTACTTACAAACACAAAACGACACTCATATATATACACACTAACATATTACGTACAATATTGTATTGTATATTGTGCCGTGTGGTGACGGCCTAAGCATACACGTGTCACCACTACCTTACATGCTGGGATGTCGTAAGAGTCGACTAAGAGGCTCGACACATTGATCAACTGTGCGAGAGAAGGAAAACTTGAAACAAACCCTCTACCAACCCGTCTGGCCAGCGTGGTAGCAGTAGGCTAATAGCCTCCTATGAACGCCGCAGTAGGCGTGAGCAAGGAGAGGCCTATGTCAAGCAGTGGACGTCCACAGGCAGATGATGATGACGTACAATATTACGACAAAGAGGATCCTACCGCATTGACGCACACAGAAACAAAGCTCTCTCTGTCCAAAAATGTCATTCAGTATTGTAATGTGACAAGGTTGCTTAGTGTTACTATGTCATTGCACGTGACTGTACAACATTCAGATTCACCCAGACAAAAGGAAAATAATGACCGAGTCTTCGAGAGATGTTTGATCATCCAGTATCGTTGTGCACAGCAATGTATGTGATGTTATCTGATATTTATTAATTTAATCTGTGTACGATGTGAAATGGTCGTAATATTCGCAACATGGAATTTACAACCTGACGCAATAGTAGATTGTACCATAAGGGAGAAAAATAATATTTTTACGGCGAGGGCGCTTTTGTGAATCCAGAGCGAAGTGAGGGATTCTAGAGTAGAATCCCGAGCGTAGCGAGAGATTCTTTTGTAAAATCCTGAACGTAGCGAGGGATTCAAATATATTTTGCGGCCGAGTGATACACTCTACTTTTCATCCCCGTCTAAGAGAAAAAGAAATAAGAGGCGTTTCTAGATACAATTAATGAATGTATTTATTAAAAAAATATTAAACACCAATAAAGTGTTATAATGTTAAAAAAATTATAAAGTAACAGCTTAAAAAATAATATTAATATTTGAAACATTTGTGCAATTTTGAAATGTTATAGTCATAGTTTAAAAAAAAAATATAATAATACTGTCGCTGCTTGGGGAACTCATTTTTCGCAATTATTGCACTGCAAATATCACAAAACACGTTTACTCCAATAAAGTCCAATACAAGGGTAATAAGTAGTTCGCGCGTTTTTCTTTTTTTTTCTTTTTTCTTTTGCGGCGCTGCACGCGCCGTTCACCTAATAATCGGCCAGTGACATTTTCATACAATATTTTCGTGCGATCTCTTTGGTCACGGAGCACTAAGGGACGATGTTAATGTTCGAAATTCAAATCTCATTACTGCCCCGTGAAAAAGTCTCTTGGAGAAAAGACTTACTTTGCTCGCACTTATATGCGAATCAATCAGCGGTTTTCGAATAGATGGGATGAAAAAGTATAACAGTTATCCTCGTGATGATGTTTGTCATGCACGACGAGTAATGACTTGTGCTTTGTAAATTTTGAAACTTATCATCTGGCAACACCCGTTTTAAATACCTAAATTTAATTAGGATCGAGGTACGTAATTCTCCTTCTCAATTTTACAAAATAAAATTACAATTACTGGCTGTAGTACACAAATAGTTAATAGTAAAAAAATACAGAAATTAGGGCTTTTCTCGAATCTCTGGAACAGCTGAAACGATTTTAAAAATCCCTTCACCAGTAAAATACTTTACTGTTCCTGAGTAAGTTTAAGCTATAATTGATTGTGAGAAAATTTCATCATAAGAAAAAATATTTGACGTCCACTAAAGTGGGCACGGGTATGGTATATTTAACATAGCAGCCACCCGCGGTTTCACCCGCGTGGTTCCTGCTCCCGGAGGAATATCGGGATAAAAAGTAGCCTATGTGTTAGTCCACTAATTGCAGTCCCTACTAACCAAATGTCATTCAAATCCGAACATTTTTAATCAAGTAAATATACTAGAAAAAAGCAACTTGTCTCATGTCGCCCTGACGGGACTCGAACCCGCATTCTTGGGAATCCGGCCCAATGCACTGACCAATTATGCTACAGAGACCTACGAGAACACGTTGAAATTCTCTAGTGTATTCACCTTTTTCAACGGTGTTGGCCACCGTCGTTTCATCAATGAGAGAAATATCCTCGCATTCGAAAGAAACTTCTTTACAGATGTTTGACTATCGATTAAGATGAAACAAGTTGCTTTTTTCTAGTATATTTACTTGATTAAAAATTATCACATAAAAATAGCATTGTAAAATGCAAAATTAAAAAGTTATAAGTCATTCAAATCCGTTCAGTAGTTTTTGCGTGAAAGAGGAACAAACAAACAAACTGATATACTTTCGCATTTATAATTTTAGTAGGATAGCGAAATATCGTCAAAAGACGGTCTGTCTGTTACTAGCCTTAGTTAGTTGCATGCATAACCGATTCCGAACATGTCCACTCTGAAATCACACAGATTTACAGTTTTAGAAGCCTCATTGGTAATAATCCTTAATTTGTACATAAGCTTAATAATAAATTCTATCGATGTTATTTATTTTTACCCGACTACGGCAAAACAAAAAAAAGGAGGGTTATGATTTTGACCGGTATGTATGTATGTCATCGTCGTAGTCTCAGCCACATGACACACACTGCTGGGTATAGGCCTCCCCCAAGGATCTCCACAACGATCGGTCCTGCGCAGTCCGCATCCAGCGGCTTCCGGCGACCTTCACCAGATCGTCGGTCCACCTTGTCGGGGGCCTACCCACGGAGCGTCGTCCTGTGCGCGGTCGCCATTCCAGAACCTTTCCGCCCTAACGGCCATCAGTTCTTCTCGCTATTTGTCCCGCCCACTGCCACTTCAGCTGAGCAATCCTTCGACCGATGTCAGTTACTTTAGTTCTCCTACGGATCTCCTCATTTCTGATTCGATCACGTAGGGAAACGCCGAGCATAGCCCTCTCCATTGCACGCTGGGTGACCTTGAGCTTTCTTATCAGACCCATAGTTAGCGACCACGTTTCACTACCGTAAGTCATCACTGGCAACACACAAGATGGATGTATGTATGTTCATTCATATGTACCCACATAAACTTACTATATAACTTTTAAACTGCTGATTATATTTCACAATTGAGTTATCGTTGGAAGCGTCTCGATTGTCCGCTGGTTATTGGCTATGTCACGTCACATGAAATTGAATATGGCGCCCTCTAGACGACATAAAGAAGTGAACTTAAAAACTTTCTTTTTTAAAGAATATCGTGTTTGGTGTCATATGAAAGCTCTTGGTAAGCACGTTTCAAAAACATATATTTTATTAGGTTTTGCTAGCGGCGTTGCTTGCAGAAATCGAATTTTGATAATAATTTCCATAAGATTACGTCTTAGAAGGGAGTTAAACAACTCCAAAAGAATTTAAATAAAAAATAAGTTCAAAAACTAAAACCCGACTACTGAAAAATTACGCTCTAAAAAGTATGAAACAAAAAAATATTCTCATCTGAAAATGCCGTGGTCGTACTCTAACAAAACAATACATTCTAGGGAAAAGCGTGTTTTCGGGTAGTAGTCGGGTTTTAGTTTTTGAACTTATTTTTTCTACTTACTTTATGACTCTATTGTTTTCCAGAGTTGCTTACGTATTTCAAATGTACCACGACAAAAAAAAACCAAATCAAACTTCTGCACGGCTGTACCTTTCGTCAATTTAGTTACTATTCCGAACTAATTATTTATTTTTGTAATTTTCAATAAACAAACGCACATTATAAAGTTATCAAATATCAGGTCCTCTGCGTCGCATAAAGTAAGTTACAGCAAAATGCCAAAAAGGTTATTAACACATGTGGTTAACGCGCCCGAAGGACACTAACCATTTTATTCAGAGCCCCTTTCTCTCCTATCTTCCGATGGTTTACAGGGGATGAAGAAATTAGTTTATGCTGGATAGACTGAACCCCGAGTGACCAGCGCAGGGTCGCACCCCTAGGATAATAATTGTCGCTAGTCGAGGGTAATGACCTCATAAACGTTAAGCGTAGATAGCCAAACTGCCGAGTACGTAATCCAACTTGATATAAATGAACCTTATTTCCATGTGCCAAGCACCAATTTCGCAGTAAACCTGGTTGGTACACTTTATGTGTCGTTCGTAGTACCCTGTTGTTTTCGGACTCGATACAAAGTGAAACAATATCGGGATAACATGTCTATTTTATAAATTTTATCGATTGGAAATTTCGCCCTGACAACCGTCTGATGATATTTATAGTTGAAGTTATCTCGATGCCAACCAGTAGGTAAGGTAGATATACCAGAAACTTAGTTCGTTCGTTTTGTCTTTGTTTAAAAAATACTTAACGGGCTTGGAACTCGAAATTTTACATGAATATATAATTTTGATATTTATATCTTGATAGTTATACTGACTTCGTCCACGTGGGATTTTTTTATATCGCGCGCTCCCGTTTAATACGAAAACGTTATACGTTGTACGAAAAAAAATACCGTCTGTCCTTCCTTAAAGTTCGATTTATAACGTTTTTATTTATTTTGATTTATATAATTATTATAAATATGTACCTTTTAGAAGCTCCGAAATAATACCAAGATGGCAATCATGATTACCTACTAAGTTCACATTAAACTGTTGATTTATTTGCATTTCAGTCTTTTTAGATGCCAACTTGTGTGTTGTATGTTTTCGTAGTTTATTTTTATGATCAGTAACAAATTTAACCCTTCGGAAGGAAAAGCTTTCAGACTGAAAATTTAAAATCAATGCAAACAAAGATTGAATACCGAGTTTTTAACGTCCTCTGTGGTCTAGTGGTACAACAACAAGTATCAGGGGTCCCGGGGTTCGCTTCCCAGCGGGGGTACATATTGTATTCGGTTTGGTTGGTGGTAGGACTTGTTGTAAGTCCGCCTGGCGAGCTACTACCATCTTATCTAAGTCTGACGCCATAACAACAATTTTTTCAGCATTGTTGTGTTCCGGCAGTTAGAGATAGATACCCAGTTCCTTAGTGATTGAGGATTCCCGGAGAGGCTCGCATCCATCTTCAGCCTTATCAATACTTAACATCAGGTATGATGAAGGCCGTCCGCTCCCGTCGTTTATAAAAAAAAGATCTGAATATATACATCTTCCAAAAATAGAGTAAGAAAGTCCAAAAGTAACGAAAAATATCTATACATTTCGCTGAGAATTTAAGCCAAAAATGTTGTTGTTTTATTTTCCTACAAACCAGATTACTGTCTGTGACGTAAAAAATAAATTATCCTCTCTATAATTGGACGGCAAATTTTATAGCCCTCGTAAAATTACCATAAAACTGTGCAAATAGCTTTTCAAATCAACATTCTGTTCTTGCAACGTTTGCACTGTAAAAACTGAAGAAAGTGTGTTCATTGTTGTTTAAAGCGCATTAAATATTTTTGGCGTTAATTTTATGATAGTCCGTAATGCAAATGCATACAAGTGCTTTTAAAGCGTCCTATATTTTTCTACAACCCGTTCAGGCAAGTTATCTGGCAAAAAGCATGTGTGCAGGAAACTTATCAACTTTTACAGAACCATAGGCATTTACAAATAAACATCGTTATTCGCATTTTACGCGTACGAGTACCTAACTACCTATGTAATATGTCCAAGGTCCATGGTCAAGGTTGATTGGAGGAGAAGTACCATTGTAGTGGAACTTCTTGGTGGTTCCCGTTCCCGTGGGAATATCGGGATAAAAAGTAACCTATGTTACTCTCTGTCCTTTCAACTAACAAGTCGATTGCATAGTTAGGGCGTGAAAGTAGGACAAACAAACACACTTCCGCATTTATAATATTAGTTAGGCTATATTAGGATAAGGATGTCTAAAGTTCTATACTAAGAATGAAAATTCCAGTAATCGGTAACAAAAAAAATTAATTCACATTCACAATTTTCCGGATGTAAACTGGAAAGTTCGAACTTATTTTCATAGTCTTATCGTTTGTTTGAAATCTGTTGCCAATTCGTAGTTGTAGGTACCTCACTCGTATTTATTTTTAATTGTAACAGTATTTATGGCCAGACTAAGTAATTTAGCTTACTTTGTTTTGTATTTTAAGTTACTTACCCTAAATTCTAAACATAAGACGTGTACTGTCATATTACACCCACTATATTATGTATACGTCATTCTACTGTCTGTGGGTGGGCCTGGCGACCTGTAGCACAGGTTTCGGTTTCTGAAACATATTTCAGGCACCAGTCCCTCACAAATGGTAGAAACCCTGTATATCTATTTGTACCCTATAATATCAACTAGTCTTAAGTTGTAATAAATATTAAACAAGATAATATACTAGAAAAAAAAGCAACTTGTCTCATGTCGCCCTTCTTAAGTTCTATTATTTATGATGGGAAAATAAACAAATATTTCATTTCATTTCACCTCATTCGGCTGATAATTATGATGAAGTAACATTGGTCGGTAAATCAATTAAGAATTTCAGGTCAAGAACATCTTAAACTCAACTCCAGGCAAAGTTATCATACAATTTAATGAGTGAGGTTTGGGACCTACTTGATTTCTTCAAAAACCAACTACAAGTGTACTCGTATGAATCAGCCATAATCATTACAACATCAGTAAAACATTTTGAAACTTTACTCTAACATAAGGAAATATGAACAAGTTTATATTTTCCTCTTTAAGCGAAACCGCCGTCAAAAGTTAGTTATAATAATAAAAGTCAATATGGCAGTTCGTTGGCTGGCACGAGTTCAGAAGTGTTAACGTGAGCATTTGCCGCATCTGCCTGCACTATAGACCTATGAACATGCATAAAAGTACCTACAAAAAATATCGCATCGCAAGTGTCGCATCTATTCATTAATGTGACTTTTCTAGCCTTCGGTAATATTTGGTAATTAAACTCTATAGTTTTCAACTTGATATGTGTCAATGTCGTCATAATTATTACTATTATAAGCTATTTCAATGTCTCAGGTTCAGCTACTGTGGCACAAGACTTCCTTATAACAGGATGAGAAGAGATTCTTTAACGAATTGGTCCTAATAGAATACGTAGAGAAAAACCGTAATATTTTAAATAAATTAAATTTTGATATATTTTCTATAAAATATACTCGGTTACAAGCATGCAATAGTTATACCGTGTTTTGTCACTATCATTCAAATGCCAATTTGAACTCGAGGAAATACGACAAAACACTGAGGAACTAGTCCAAGCTTCCACCAAGTTAATTAGTAAGAGAATTGCTCTTTAAAATTGAAAATCCCAAAGTATATTGTTAACACTATTTCATAGAGGAAGTAAATAAGACATAAGCGAATCATTAAAATATTAGTTAAATTAATAACCTGTCATGTCGTTCAAAGGTCTATAGCCTGCACAGAGGCAGAACGTTTTTAATATAAAACCCGCTCGTAGCTCCTGACACAGAATGGTTCGCAAGAATCTGTGATAGCTCTTGAACTACTTTCTGCTTGATTAAGTTTTTGTAATAATACATTCTAATAACGTCGTCAAGAAGATTCATTATTAATCTTTGTTTTTACTTCAACCGATAGTGTTTGAATTAACTGCTTTTATTTAAGACAGGATTTTAGAAACTGCGTTTTTTTTAAATACGGTCTGCTAAAAGCTACACTTTTATTCGATTTACTCTTTTTTATGCTAAATAATAAGGAAAAGCAGTTCCTAAATTCCTTTAATTTTTAAGTCGCGTTACATAAAACTTTATTTTATTTTTTAAATCGTATTGTCTGGCAATTCATGTAAATGTAGCATTCATTGCATAATGCAAGTATTTTTTACACTATGATGCAAGTATATAACTATTATAAATAATCTTATAATTAAATGTACTGGCGTTTTGCCACCGAAACTTGGCGTCAGTGTGATGTTAGACTAATAAAATGCATCAATTGCACACTTTACACAATGTTTTGTATAAAACTTACTTATTTCATTTCACATAATTTCGTGTTGAAAAAAATGGTTTCATAGATATCGATTTTTTGTTTACGGATAAACTACTATATAATATACCTACTTTTTTTTGTAAATACATACATAATATAGGTACATATTAAACCCCAGACCAAGACACGTAGACATGTTTGTCAATCACAAATATTTGTCTTGTACGGGGATCAAACCCGGGACCTCTTGCGTAGAAGACGTAGATACGTCTACGTCAGACATAAACTTAAGTATTTGAAATACCTCAGCCTCATTATTTTAATCTAACTATATTTTGATAAAAAAATGTTCTCTAACTAAATTATTTTTTGTAATAAAGCCTGCGTTTCATGACTTAGACCACACCTGTTTTGTACCGTATCGCTGAAGCTTATAGATGAAACTTTGCCCATTCTTAGTGCACTGATTCCTTCGCTACCATAACAATGCAACAGAACTAGATAGCTATTGCAAGTAAGTAGACTAATGTACCTATCTAAAATCCTAATAACATTATAAATAAATAAAAAGTCAGTTTTTATGATATATATTAATTATAAAAATATTGGAAAAAATCAACTCGGCCACAAGTGAATTCTCAGATGGGACTCGAACCCACGACCTTTGGAAATCCGGTGCAATGCTCTAACCACTGAGCTACCGAGACTTGCGGACCACCGTTGAAAAACACTTTCAAGCCAGAATGTTTGGTCCGACTACATTTTTGAACATAATGAAACGCTAGGAATATCCTTGCATTCGAAAGAAACATCTTTTCAGGTGTATAAGGATCGATTAAGATGCGACAGCAAATAATTTATAGTTTTTGAATTATGCATTTTTCAATCCTATTTTTATAATTATGATAATTTTTTAATAGAAAAATATTGGAAAAATCAGCTCGTCCACAAGAGAATTCGAACCCACGTCTTTTGGAAATCCGGTCCAATGCTCTAACCACTGTGCTACTGAGACTTGCGGACCACCGTCGAAATGCTCCAATAAATAAATAAATAATTGCATACAACACACCAATTATCTAGCCCACTTATAACTTTTTAATTTTGCGTTTTACAATACTATTTTGATGTGGTAAATAAGAAAATATACTAGAAAAAAGCAACTTGTCTCAAGTCGCCCTGACGGAATTCGACGTATCTAGCCCACCCACGTTAAGTTTCATGAAGAACTTGTGTTATGGATACTAGATAACGGACAAACATACTCATATGTTTTTTTGTAAATACATACATAATATACATATTAAACACCCAGACCAAGACAAATAGACATGTTCATGTACACAAATATTTTTCTTGTCCTGGGATCGATCTGGGACCTCTGGCGCAGAAGGCGGGCTTAAGCCAAGTCAGAGGCCTCAAAGGCGGCCTGATAAACTCTGACACTAGAGGTGGCCAATAATCCTCATACGATAAGAAGAAGAAGTTTATTGTGTTTTAATATTTCTTTAAAACAAAAACTTAAAAATGGTATTAGTTCATGTTGATTTATCGATTGTAATATTCCGCAACAAGAGTACAAAAATATGATGAAAAATGAAAATATTTTTTCGAAAAAGGCCCGAAATGTCAACTATTACCTGGATTTAATCAAGTCCGGCTGTGCGATTCTGTAACAAAATCCGCGAACACTTCGACACCGAACTCACGTCTAGCTTGCAAACGAATTCGCCTCTACTGCACAATGTTAAAGTCGATTGTTATTTGCACCTCTTCAGTGTCGAAGTGATCGCGGATTTTGTTACAGAATCGCACGGCGGGTTTCGGTTTTCGGTTCGGTTATCGAAAATATTTCTATACACATATTTTCAGGTAAGTAAAGGTGTTTGTTGTACCGTCGTTTTCAAAACCTGTCTATACAGCTTTAATGTTTGACAAACAGACGCTGGTCATATAGGTAAAACCATCAGTCAGAATGCATCTCTCAGAAATCAAACTTTAAGCGCAAAAGGCAGGGATCAGGTTCATCAATTTTGTCCGTTTAACAAAACATTAGTTTTAGTTTGTCTGTTTCTCTAACTCGCTTTATCTTATGAATTGGACCATACAAATATGAGAGCGCAAGTTTTGCCATTCGAAAGTTCCACTGGGAGATTCTGGCAAGGAACTACCCAAGACAAGTTAACAGTCACTGTAAATTTACTGTAAATTTGCAACAGTAGAATTAATTCAGACGATTCGGTTGCGACGACGGAGAATTTCTTCATAGATTTACGTTTTCAAAATCTGGAATGTGCATTGTGAAGTAAACAGCAAGGTAGTGATTCTGGGTACCGTTTCTGTTCGTGACTTTTGAGGCATTTTCTAGATTAAATAATAAGTGAGTTGCGTTTAAGACGAGAAATAAGCTAGTTTTAGGTCAACAGCTGTTTGCTCCCAATAGCTATTGCAAATATATCGAACTTTTAGAACTGTTGACGAAGAATTATAGCTTTTAAAGTGCGTTAACGTATACTATAGTGTTGTTTTAACTTACATTTTATTTGACTATTTGCAAGTTACACGTTTCAACATAAACACGAAAACTGACGTAATTACATTTCTTATTGTTCTAACCGCGGTGGTATGGACTGTCTTGTAAACATTTACAATGAAATAAATTCAAATTTCACTCAAAACCTCAAAACCATTTATAGAACTCATCATTACGAACAGATTTTTGTATGAGCACCCCTGAAATCACGAAAAAACAGCTTTTTAAACATTTTAGCTGAATTCTAATATAATTTTACATGTTTGTTTCATACAAAAATTTGTTCGTGAGTTTTACATGGTTTTGATTAAATATATAATAACTTTGTATGTTATTCCCCCGATTTCCATATTAATTCCGAAGCATTCCGCAAATAGCCACTCAGAACGCGGAACTATTGTCTTCCACTGATTACACGGAAATGGGAAAACTTCTATCAAGTTCCCGCGCAGTTTTCACACCACAGATGCTTATACCGAAAACCGAAACACGACAATCGGCTTTCGTTTCACTTCGTCATTATTATAAGCTTATAGAAAGAGCTTCAAAATTAATAAATCGATCTAATTTTTGATCGAACATCGACCGATTTTAACGAAACATATTTTTGTGATAGGCAGTTTTAATATGATTATTTCAATATTATATACTTTATTAGGTTTGTTAACAATTTAATATTCAACTCTATATAAAATAAACGCTAGAATTTTAATTGTCAATATCTGTTAAAGCGTTTTTGATGAGATATTGATATCCCTGTGCCTTAGTCCCAATACGTTATTTAAAAGGCTAAGAAATATCAATGCTGAAAACGAAAAGAAAACCGAATACATATGAAAACTACCGAATTATTTAACTCACAATATCCTAGAGCGCCATCTGTCGCAGTGGTTTCGACTTAAACAGTACAGCCTTCGAGCTTTCCTCGTTCATGAAAGCTTCAAACGGTACAACTTTCCACATATTGTATGTGTAGGATGTTAGGTGGCACTGGCAATTTAAATGTATATCCTTTTCCTTATTTCTAGCTACAAAATAATTACGGCATTTTTTTAGAAATAACACTTACACTATGTATTCAATAATAATATGCATATCATAGAATCGCTGATTTTGAAAGCGCATTGAAATGCGATTTCTCAAACACTTGACGTAAGAACTCAACACTCAAACGAAACAATTGACAGGCGACTATTTTGAATTTTATAAGACTCATAAAACATCACAACACCAACCACCAGTGGTTCACAACAAACTGTTGACAGTGAATAACCAAACACCAGATCCTATATCGGATTCATTTTCTGGTGGCGGGAATACTCACATCTTCCGTCTCACTCCCACCAACCATTTCGTGTATTACATCCATCCTTATCACCTCGATTAAGTAAAACCATTACTGAGAGAACAAAAAAGGTCCCCTTTAAGCAAATCGTAATATATCATCGCTTTGACGTCTCGAGCCAGGGGTCTTCGGTTCTGCTGCATCTCTTTTGTCAAAAGCAGTAAAATTTATTGGAATAACGGCTGCAAGTCTGAATGGCCGATTATTTGCCAAAAGTATTTTAAGGTCGTATGTTATTGTACCGATATCCTCACTTACAATGAGAAAGTATAAATGATTTAAGCCAAATTTAGGAAGGAACATTTAATTTAAAAATTATAAAAAAATATGATCATTAGTCAATGTTGCTAAAGAAGATATTCGACTCACGTGCGTTAATAAAATACTATTCTGATTGGAACTTAAATTATCTAAGACATTTATTTTTCTAAGTTTCTTGCACTCAATGAACTACAGGCAGTCTTGCTTACACAATGATTTTAGCTAAAAATAAAAGATTGCTATAAACTGTTAAAAAATATGAAATAAAAAAGTGCAAATAATCTTTACAAAATTAAGCTATTTTCTAAAAAAAAAAAAAAACTAAAAGGATTATAAAGCCTTGTTATTTGTACAATGCTCTAGCCAAGATCGGATTTAAAATGTACCATTGTACCGCTTCACCCATTAATTTACACGCAAAGCCGGCAGCGCAGAGTAGTCGCACGGCGCGAGTCCATCTATCACACGACACAATACACGCCAATGACAGTAGCGTAGCAGCTGACTATAGCTATAGCGGATCGAATGCGTAAGCGCAATAAAAAAAGTTTGTGAGTAATGCATACTTTTTATCTATACTAATAATAAAAAGAGGAAAGATTTGATTGTTTCTTTGTTTGTTTTCAACGAATAAACTCAAAAACTACTGAACGGATCTGGATGAAATATGGTACATAGATTTTAGATAGCCTGGTTATAAACATAGGCTACTTTTTATCCCGATATTCCCACGCCGGGAACGGGAACCACGTGGGTGAAACCGCGAGCGGCCGCTTGTATATTATAAATGTTTGGATGTTTGTTACTCTTTCACGCAAAAACTACTGAACGGATTTGGTTAAAATTTGGCACACAGATAATAGATGGTCTGAATTAAAACATATAATACTTTTTTCCGGTATTCCCACGGGAACGGGAACCACGAGGGTGAAACCGCGGGCGAAAGCTAGTACAAAATATAGCATTACTTTTTTTTTTTAAACACTGTTAATATATAGTTGGAATTTCTAATGCTATCTTATATGATATTTTTTAACAGGAAATTTCTTGAAAAAATCAACTCGGTTCACAAGTTATTTCTGCCTGAGAATATTTGCTTGTGAAGCGAGTTGCTTTTTCTAGTGCTTTTCTATTCAAAAATCTTATTTTTCGTCAGCGCGACATGAGACAAGTTGCTTTTTTCTAGTATATTTTCTTGTTTAATATTTATTTTATTTATATTTATTTTTCTCAAACTTTAATATTTAATGCATCAGCAGCAAATGCAGTAACAGTAGCGATAGCGGCGTAGCTAACGCCAGAGCGGATTGGATGTGTACGCGCAACAAAAAAAGTTCGTGAGTAACGCATACTATTTAAAATTTCTATTCAAATAAAAAAAACGCATACTATTTTCATAAAATATAAACCTTTTTGTTTATTTTTGTGAATTTTTATTAAATATTTTGACTGCATCAACTGAAAATGCAGTGACAGTAGCGTATCAGCCTGCGAACATATAAAACATGGAAGCAGTCCCTTCATACAAGCCTCCAATAATTATTGACACCCGTTTCAAACAAGAGAGAAACGCACACAATAGACAAGTGATAATACACGAAAACTTTCTACACGTAAAAAACATCCCTAAAAGTGGTGGGTTTAGGTCGGTAATAGGCAGCGTTTCGCTATTTACGTCATTTTGAAAATGACATGGTGCATGCTTTGTGATTGGCCATTTTTCATTCAGCACTGGTGCCGATAACGAATAGAATGCGATGCGTCACGAAATTTTGCCAACACAGAGCTTAGATGCTATTATGCAACAATAAGCAAGCAATATTATTAATATTAGATGTTTGAAAATTTATATATATTTAAATATTTGTAATTTTTAGAAATATTGTCCTGTTCGTAAAAGAAAAGAATATGTCGCCATCTCGAATGCAAAACAAAATCTAGGTTATAAATATTTTTTGACGAAAGTAACTGGAGCTAATTTTTTCCAGTTATACCGTCGTGGTTTCCGGTTTCCAAGACCCAAGTTTAGTAGACCAATGTTTACATTTTTTTTTGTTATGACAATAATATTATATTTTATTTCTTGGAAAATAAATATTATTAGGTATAATATTTCAAGATATAGATATATTTTCAAGGTGACTAAGTTATAAAACATAATATATTATATTATGTAACATCTAATGTAACACCTAATGTAACACTTAGTTTTGAAAATAGGCCGTTTGAAGTTTGACACTTCTTCAAAAGGATAAACAAAAAAGGTTATATTAATTTAACAAATAATACCTAACTCAGAGGCGTGCATTCCATATTGGCAATTAGGCAGTATCATCATTAAAAACCTAAATAAATATACCACTACTGTTAAAGTGAACTTAGTTTTATTTTATTTCTGTTATTATATAACCAAACTTCTATTCAACACTCATCCACTAAGATTTTCCTAACGCTAAATACTCAAGTAGGCAGTCTCCAAATTGCCTACTCGAAGCATGCAGCGTTTCATACAAATACAATCCGGCCACCGCAAGAAGGGCCCTATTTGTTCGTGTAACGTTCTAGCTTAAACGTCCGGAACATACTCGTATCAGTATAAAGTAAGCAAGCCTACCTGTTGTTGCGGAGTTATTTGAAAACTATGATATTTCCTAAGATATTCATTAGAATGAAATGACGTAAAGAGAAATTTTGTTCAAAATTAAATATTTGTGACGAATAACGTATTTGTTTAGCTAGGGATCAATATCATGTTTATGAAAACAGCTACACAAATTATGCATCAGTTTAGAACGTTTTTATCTTTATAAAAATGGTTATAGTGAGTCAACCTTAGCACTTTTAATGGGGAACAATTTAATTTCACATGATTTGTACATATCTTTAACCGTTTACACAGCGTGCATACGCAACGGAAACTCCCATAAAAAAAACCCCCCGTTTTTGCAACATGCTAAGTCTAGTTGTCTTGTTCGAGAAGGCGGCAGCTTAATTTCCTTGTGCGTGAATTATAGTAATAGCAATATTCGTAATAAAAACAAACAGAAATATGAATATTAACAAAATCTGTAATTTTTTAATCAGAGATTGAAAAACATACTTTAGTTATTTTTAAATTACTTACTTCATTCGGTATAATCACATCCCTGTACGGGATACAAAATTATTTTTATTAAGTTTTACTGTAGAAATCGCAATACTTACGTGTGAAAAATAATCCCATCAGACATGCGAGAATCATTTGTGCTATTTCTGCACCATTTTACAATACATGACGGCATTTTTTATAATTTTTCGTGACCCGTTTGACAGGCGTTCAATGACGTTGCTTCAACCACGAGACAGACCATAGTGATTCGGGAAATACGATAGTTTTTAAAGGTGACGCCCAACTAAGGCACTTTTCGTGGTGTCATTTTCGAGCGTCAGAAAAGCTTCCATGTTTTATATGTTCGCAGGTATCAGCTGACTACTAAAGCGGATCGAATGAATAAAAAGTTTAAACGCATACTTTTTTCATAAACCTTTTTGTTTAATGTATATTTTTTTAATCATTTGTTAAATTTTACTAACAGCAAATGCGTGATAGTAGTGTAGAAGCTGACTACTGTAGCGGATCGAATGCGTAAGCGCAACAAAAATTTTCCTAATTTTTTTTATTTCTTTTTTTTCCAATTTTTATTCATTTGTTTATCTTTATTGACGGGAAATGCGTGAGTACTTTTTTTCATAAAATAAACTGTTTTTTTTTGGCTTTTTTTGTTAAGTTGTTAAGTTGCATTAGCTATACGTGCAACAACGATACGATTTAGGTAAGAGTATCAAAGACGTGGCGAAATGGAAGCAATGGAAAATCTAGACAAAAATAAATTACTTCACGACGACTAAATGTAATAAAGATGAAGTAAGTAATAGTTTATTGGGATGCGCTGATATCGAATAAATCTTAAAAAAGGTATAGTAATCATCCAAAACCTATAGTATCTGATAATACATGTAAGGTTAACTACAACAAACATTGTGGAAACATGTCGTTTTGTCTTCTGTCTTGTCAATGTAAATAGCCCAGTAAACGATTAAATTTATTTGACTTTGTTTAACAAACACGTTTGTTAAAAAAAATCCGGAAGTATTAAACGCGTCAAACATAGCCGCAGATGGACAAATATATTTGACAAAAACGAAAATCTGACATATATTTGACAAAATTTTTTATCGTTTACAGATTTACGAAAAAAATATAAGTTTTCACATAGATTTATCATAGGGCTCCGCGTTGCTACAACTAGATACCGCGCTACAGACAACAGATCAAAAAATATGACCACAAATTTTGACGTTTTTCTTCAACCAACCGACTCGGTTGCTATGGAGACTCACAGTAGACTGTCATTTTGGCCAAAGCAAAAAGATCACCACGAGCTAAATGTATAAGGCGGAATCTAGCTGTAGCAACGCGGAGACCAATGATAAATACCACTTCGGATCAATAGTTGCAATGCAACCATCGAACTTTACACGGTACTTGGACATACGAATAAAACACGTGAAAGAAAATAATAAGTAACCACATGTAGATTAATTTTATTCATTTTACAACTTATTTTTAACCCCCGACGCAAAAAGAGAGGGGTGTTATTAGTTTAACGTGTCTTTCTATGTATTTGTGTATTTGTCTGTGTATCGTAGCAACCAAACGGATGTACCGATTTTCGTTTAGTTTTTTTTTTATTATGCCAATTAATTATTATTGCCTTTTATTTATTGGCTTGACTGAATTATTATACTTATGATTAAAATATGATTAACACGTGTTGAAAATTACTTATGGATACAAACAACGTCTAATTTAGAAAATCATTTGGAAACGCTTTGTTATTGCTAAACGCATTTGAAACTTTAAAATAGTTTAATCACTTAAGTAAATAATTTTAATATGCTCAAACATAATCTAAAAATAGATGGCGTATATAATTGCGTATATTTATTTTTTGATGAATCTAAGCCCTTGGACGAAGGTGGTTAATTCGTCCGAGATTTAAGCCACAAACACGATGTACAATTTCAGTTGACTTTTGCCCTTTCTCAATATTGCCATTGATCCGTAAATATTATCTGCCATAAAGAATAAAATTAGCCTTGTAACTAACCTGCAACCTCGCCTTGCAATCTGGTATTCCCTATTTTACTTTCAATAAGATTTATTTTGACTTTCTACATTAATAAACACTATTATTCATAACCAAAAGAAATCGCATTAGTTATTTGGAAGTTATTATATCATATTAGTAGGTATAGTTATTGTAGTACCGCTGTTATGTTAGCTGAGAAATAGTATTGATTAATAAGCCGAGAGCTAATTGAATTGGTAACTACTTGAATTCACATTCTTAGCTAGTTAAATGTGGGTTTTTAATTGTTATTTCTAAAATTCTTACTAACTAGATAATATTTGAACTAGGATTTGATTTACCTACTTTTAGGTTTAGTACGTAGTTTTGTATCTATGTAGGTAGTGCGGTATCTTAATGACTTTCGTATCTTATAGATACAGGTTTCCACGACGTGCGCAAGTTTTTGTGGTTTGGGGTCAAAATATCGTAATTTACTGGATTTTATGAAGAACATTTTTTCTATGATACGTAAAAAACACAATTTTATTAAATGTTTTTATCCTGTATTACCAGATTCCAAATCTACAAAGAAACAATGATAGAACACTAGAAAATTATTAGAAGAAGCACGTTGCACATTTGGTACTGAAAGACTCGAAAGTGCACATGAAGCTAGCCATGCACAAAGGAGAAGAAGACTCGAATTGCCTTGCCATTACAATGTGAGGATTTTCATAATCGTACTCACTTTTCACGCAAAAGGGTTGCACTCACAGCCCGACAGTAAGTTGTCGGGCTGTGGGTGATTGGTGGTAATGTATGTAACTTATCTAGCTGTTCAATTAAACTTGTTATAAACATTAAAAAAAATAGTGACATATGATAGGCACCTATCCGATTTTATAAAAAAAAGAACCCCCACTATAGTAGGTGTAGGCTTAAAGCAAAAACAAAATCTGATTAATTTCAAGTCTGTGTTTACTTAATTAAATACATGTTGTTCCACCATTTTGTCTTAGAATTAAAATTATGTAAAAGCCAATTCTAAACAAAACATTTTGGCTTGTTTAAAATCATGCTTTATAAGTAAACAGATCTGTTCAGAGATATACACTCAATTCGGCACGTTTTATAAAACAAATTGTAACTTACGATGATATTACAAAACTCAGTGCGTTGTAAAATAAAAAATAGTTAAGTTCCATTAAACCTTTATCGTTTTACCTACTGTTATCACATCTAGTAAGTAAGACCAGAGGCAGTTTCGGATAACATTGCATCGACAGGTATTTTAGCTTCCGATTTGTATTATCTCTGTACTACTATCAGAGCTACGGTATGCTCGACTTATCTATAATGCACACAAGCAAGTGCAGTCCGTTACAAATACACCCACAAACTTAAAACGTCATTACCAAATTAACGACAATCAGGTAAAGAAAAAACATTTTGTAAACAAGTCTCTATATGCACGCACGGGTGCCTAGTTGTTAGTGATAAGTCTGTGTCTGTGTTTAAGGAATAATTCGAAAAAGTTTTGACAGTGTATTATTTCATATAATGTCTACATCATCAGACTCACCACCGAGTCTGCATTCGGATCAGGATTTAGACGACTCGGGAGATTCGAGTTTACCTGAATTAGGACATTCTGACATACCAAACTATAACACGAATAATGGAGATATATCTCAAAAATTTGATTATAAGTGCAATACCATAACATCACATGGTGTTGAAGATATTTTGTCAGTAAGCAGTGTAAATTATAGTGGTGCTGAAAATGTGTATCATGACAGGCAAGAAGTGTTATCGTCCATACCACATTCTTTTGTACAAGATTATAACTCTCGAGATTCAACAGGTTTTACCATTCAAGATATTTTAGGGCTTCATCAGCCATACGGTTCTGCAAATAATCAAGATGAGTTAGATCATAAATTTGGCTACCAGATACCTAATTATGAAAACATCAGTAACAGTTCATATAATAACAATGGATCGGGGACTGAAGAATTAATTTCAGACGAATGTGTCGACAAAACGGACGTGGTATATAACACATTGTCTAATCAAGTTGGAAATCACATCGTTTACAACAGAAATTTTGCAAGTGATGAACCTGTTCCATATCGCATTAAAGGTGATTTAGACAGCGACATAGGTAAAGATCCAGGAAATTTAAGTGACCTACACGAATCCAGTTTTCCCAGTCAGGTAAATAATGCAATTTCAATCTTAATCACGAGGAAATTAAAGCTTGTTCTTGCTTTCAAATTTCTGTGGTGAGTTTCATTTACCACAATATAACCGGATTCTTAATGACAATTTAATTTGGTTGGCAATAGCAATTAATAAATAGGTTTCACTTGCGTTACTTTATAGAAAACAGTTGTCAAAGCGACACGAAATTTATTCATTTGTTCTTTTTATTATTTCAGAATACGTCATGGTCCAGCAAGATTTCGCCAAATAACTCAATAATCGCATCCACAGCTACAATATCCAACGGTAATTATAGAGTAAATAATATGCGTATAGATTAATTTCAATGTTGTACCAACATTATTCAATCTTGACAAAAACATTTCTTGAATGCTTTAATTTATTATTTCAGATATGTCTACAGAACCAGCGTATCAAAAAGGATTTACTAAACGAGCTCGAACAGCATATACAAGCTCTCAGCTTGTTGAATTGGAAAATGAATTCCACCAGAATAGATATTTATGTCGACCAAGAAGAATTGAGCTTGCAAACTACTTACAACTATCGGAACGTCAAATCAAGATATGGTTCCAAAACCGAAGAATGAAATACAAGAAAGATAATAAACACAACAAGCCCTCTTCATCTGTCGATGACAATAGCCCTTCGAGCTCAAAAGAATTATCACCTAGCCAAGATCACAAGATGAGTCATGGCAGAAGTTGTAGCGGTCACGACAGACATCGAAGATTGTTGAACG
Source organism: Chrysoteuchia culmella (assembly GCA_910589605.1). Lineage (NCBI taxonomy): Eukaryota > Metazoa > Arthropoda > Insecta > Lepidoptera > Crambidae > Chrysoteuchia > Chrysoteuchia culmella. Next base: position 15,136,680 of record OU342654.1, read on the forward strand.
ATAGCCATGCAAACCATAAAGTCTATCATTCCTCGAATGACGCTTTGTCTAGACCTCCAGACTATTCATCGATAGGAACGTTGAAAACTGTCATCAAAGGACCTCAAAGTACAATTGAGTTACCAGCTTATACCCCCAATCTGTCCTATTCGTCATATTACACGCCAGGTACGAGCAGGGCCGGTTACTCACCGATGTCTGAAGTTTATCGATACTCCAACGATGAATCACTGCAACCGAATACTTTGTCTTCTCTGGCTCCTGATAGTTACGTCCCCAATGGAGTTTTGAAGCTCAACGACGATGTTCCACGCTACGCCGGAGGATCTTCATATTACAATCCTTTGAGTTCTGGAGTGGTTCTGCAGCCTCCTGTGGATAATTATGGATTCAATGCTACTTTGCCTCCTTTAACTGCTCCATCGTATGAAGACAATAGTTTATCGTCGAGGTCATCAAGTCTCCCTTTAACAACAGACCCTTATTTCTCGTACTTATCGCCACCGGATACTACTAACCAACAAACGACTGCTACTTCTAGTAGCAAATATTCATCATCGTACATATCTTTGTAAGTATTTACTAATTTCATAGTTATTCCATTATTAATTATTTTATTTTAGATATTGCAGTTGTTTTGTTCCGTTTTTTACTATTTCTCTCTATGTAAAGATGTAATGCAAATTCCATTTGGAACAATTAATTCATAAAACAACTCTCTAGTCGTTGTCTTCGTCGTTGCTTATAGCACGTGTCACAAGTTTTTGTCTACTTAACTAACAATTTGAGTATTATTTGATATGGCCACGTGCGCCTATATTTTATGTAAAAAGTTTAATTTTTTGATCACGATAATGTTATCTATTGTTACTATAGTATATGTCTAAGGGATGATTTTAGGGTTTTGTTGCCCTTTACTGGTACTTTCCTAGGAACATCTTGTAGGTTTCTTAAACTTAAGACGTAGGTGTATGGGACCTGTATTTTTAAGTATTGAATGTTTAGTGAATTATGCGTGTTATAAATAAATATATTGTTATTTATGGATTTTATATATTATACTGCTTAACGTAACAGGAAATTGTAAATCTGTTACTACTAATAAAAAAATTATGGACTGTTTGTGATTTTATTCAAACACGCAATTATTCGATGATCGATATGCAACGTAAACATGTAATTCTGAACTTACCTAATGCTATTTTTGAATGTTTCAAACAGGGGCGTGCATTGGTTTTCCAGCGTAGTAGGCACTGTACATCTAACTAGTAACTTTGCAATTATCCTATCCTGCTACCGAATATTATAAGTTTGAAAGTATGTGACGATATTTGGATGGATGAATGTTGTCACTCAAAAACTACTGAACTGATTAAGATGAAACTTTACAGCAATGTAGCTTATACATCAGAAAACCACATTGTATGCAAATATTAATAATTATCCTGATATTCCCACTGTAACGGCAACCACGCGGCGAGTGAAACCGAGAGCGGCCGCTAGTCATAAATGATAAGGTGCGTAATATTTGTAGGAATATTAAAATGCAGAGTTTGATTGTTTGAGCACGCTAATCTCCGAAACTACTAGTTCGAATTGAACAATTATTTTTGTGCTGGATAGTCCATTTACCTGGGAAGGTAATAAGATATTTAATATCACGCTACGATTAATAAGAGCAGAGCATTAATGTAAAACGTTGCAAAAACAGGGAAAAAATATTACTTTTGGGAGCTTCCGTAGCGGACGGTGTGTAAACGGTTAAAGTTACGTTAAAATCATGTATGACGAAATTGTTTCCCATCAAAAGTATAAAAAAAAGTCCGCGACAGCATATGTCTATGTTTTATGGTTGACTCACTAAAACCATTTTTAAGATAATAAAATTTGTTCTAAACTAATGTATTATTTGAGGAGCTGTTTTCATAAACATGATATTAATCCTTATCTAAATAAATACGTTAATCATTACAAGTATTTAATTTTGAACAAAATTGTCCTTTACATCATTTAATTTTAATGAATATCTTAGGAAATATGATAGTTTTAGAATAACTCGTCAACAAAATAATTCGCGACCAAATTCATTCGTCAGGTAGGCTTGCTTACTTTATACTGATATATTCCGGAAGTTTAGGCTAGAACGTTACACGTACAAATAGCGCCCTTCTTGCCGTGGCCGGTTTATACTTGAGCAATACTTTTCTAAATAAGTTGTATTCTTGTATGAAACGCTGCTTGTTTCGAGTAGGCAATTTCGAGACTGCCTTCAGTTATTCAGTATTTAGCGTAAGGAAAATCTTAGTGGGTGAGTGTTGAATAGAAGTTTAAACTAAAATAAAATAACTTTAACACTTATTGTATATTTATTTAGGTTTTGAATGAGGTAGGCACTGCCTAATTGCCTATATGGAATGCACGCCCCTGGTTTCAAATATATAGATATTTTTTGTTATTTATTAATATTTTATTTCTTCCGAACCACCGTCGAAGTATTGGAGAATTTCGACGGTGGTTCGCAAGTCTCGGTAGCTCAGCGGTTAGAGCATTGGACCGGATTTCCAAAGGTCGCGGGTTCGATTCCCGTCTGAGAATTCACTTGTGGCCGAGTTAATTTTTTCCAATATTTTTCTATTTAAAATTTACCATAAGTATAAAAATAGCATTGAAAAATGCAAAAATTACAAAATCATAAAAAAAAAGGAATACGCATTTATTATGCAGTTATGATTGTAATGTAACTCTCTCTATCAATAATTGGACCAATGTTGCGAATGTTAACTTTTACTTTTAATTGTCATTATTTTTAATAAATGCTCATCTCATATTATTATTGTGTTAATTTTTTCGCAAATGATACGAAAAGTAGAGTATTTTCCTAGGTGATAAAGCTGTCTTAGTCTTGGGTGAACCTAAATCTCTCGCTACACTCAGGACTTTTTAACACCCTCGCTGCGCTCGGGAGTAAACCTCGAGTCATTCATTACGCTCGCGATTTAAATCGTCACCCGCGACAGAAGACACTGCTGTCCCCGTGGTTAATAATCTACTATTTATTATTTATCAGCCACACTTTTATCAACCCTATTGAAAGTTATTTTTAATTCTTTCTTTTCTCTTGATCTTTGATTGATCTTTCATCTATCGACTGCTTTACCGACATGAGCAGTGCATCCGATAGTAGGCGATAACATTGTTGGTTAGGTTAATGTCAATTAAGGGTTCTGCCCCCTAATTATCTAATTTCTAAATCTATCACAATCCCTTTCAAAGGTATTGTGATTATGATAGTGATTTATGGAATTGTGTAACTATGATCCTTTCAAAACGAATGATCATGGAGAAGTGACAAATGACGAACTTCATTTGTCACTTCTCCATACATTTGAAAGATATTTTCGTATGTCACTTTTCTTATACAGTACATTTCGTTCATTCAATACCTTACAAAACGCGTCCCGATCACAATCCCTATCAAATGTCAAATAGTGATTGCTGTAACTTTATTCATCGACGGATTTCAAACAAATTTTAGAGGCAAACTAAGGACTTCATTGCACACAAGGTGCTGTGAAAAAAACATCCGATTGGATGGGGGAAATTAGTGGAAAGTTGTCTGTAGCGTTATATATGGCTGGATTTCAAATTTTGGATTTTTTCGGATTACGCAATTCTTTCCGCTTTCGCGAGACGAACCCGTAGACACCAGACTCGACCTTCTAGGACTAGAACCAAGGGAACGAGAGAAATCACTAAAACTTTTACCCCGCAATTTTGCTCAAAAGTCTACAAAGGTAAGCCTCTTAGAAAATCCGATTTAAAATTGGACTTCGTTACTTTTGTTGCGCAAATTACTTTGTATGTATTAAAATTTGCATTAAGACTACTTTGCAAGTGAGATCTACTGTTTTCACAGAACTAGCAGCCCCCATAGAGTAGTTGTTTAAAAAAATTGGTTCTAGAAATAGTTTGGAGATTTTAGACACCTTAAAATTAGACAGTCGTGTAAAAACGTTGTATGTAGGACCCTTGCGCCACTGTCCCGATTGTGACCAACTTAAACCTTAGCGTTATGTAAATAAGAACGAAATTCACTTGAATTTGTCCTTGTTTACCAAAAAGAGAAAGTAAAATAGTTTCACCTTCGCATAATGATCGATAATTAGCAAATAGCTTCGTTAATAGCCAAAATTGATGCGAAACAATAACAAATATAGGGTTAAGTGATTTATTAAAGGGTTGGTAAGTACTTATCTCTAATATATATTAGGGATATATCATCGTCCTATTTATTTTTGTTTGTGCAATCAACATAAGTGCAAGTGATAGAAACGGTTTCAACAACTTCGAAATGTCTCACCATCTTTGGAATATACATAATTATAGTAAATCTCCGCAACCACAATCTCCGGTAATACTATTATGGGTGCTTATTTACTTTAGTTGAGTCTGAATTTTGGGAAATGGGGGCAAGGGGGAGGGAGGGGTTTGTTTAAATTCAACAATTTAATATATTATTCAGCTTTGCAAATAAATGTTTGCTTTTAGGTAGATTTGAATCGAGAGTGTCTTACTAAAGTTATTATGTTTATTTTATTTGTCGTTTGTTTAAGAGATGCAACTTGAACAAGCAAGGTCATAAATGCTTATCTTAAAATGATGAACTTTATCTTACTTTACTATAATTATGATTTCACAGATATGTCAACAACCAAACAGTGTATCGGAAACTCATTTGACGTCCAAAGATTCATCAAAAAATAATGACCACGATATTCTATCAACAGAACAAAATGGCGATCAACAGGTAAAAATATAATAATACCCCATTACATCATCAAAAAATTCGATAATCGTATCTTAAAATCAATATCCATAACACTGATTTTTAGTTTATTTTAAAACCTCCCAAAATTGAAAATACTTAGATAAGTATTGAGAATGTAAATTGTCAATATCTTTTTACCCGGCTGCAATGAAAGAGTTATATTTTTTGCTCGTATCTTTTAGGTTTGTACGTTTATATGTATTAATTATGTGTGAGCATATCTAATCTATATTTCCTGTACGCTGATTTCGGAGACCACTATGCACTCGTTCACGTGTACTCTTTTATTTTATTTATTAGCTATATTATTTAATTAATTATCTATTATACAGAGCCCAGCACAGCAGTCCAAAATCCAGGAACCAAGAAATAGAACCATTGAATTAACGTCATGGCGAGAGAAGGCTTCTATAGAAGATTGGAAGGCCTTTCTTTTATCTGCATCATCTACTGCAGCTAACGGACAGGTAGAATAATAATAACAACAAACATTTTGATACTTACTTTAAGGGATACTACCACCATTTTTCAGTTAAAACATTTAGCGATAAACATTTTTAAAATGACATTCTTTTTCAGTCATTAGTTTGAAGTAAAAAGTGGCAGAGCGATGTTTTAAATATTATTTAGCGCTAAACGTTTTTCATTTCAGTTGGTTAAAGTCCACCTAAAAAAGCTATGATATTTTTTTTTAAGTTAAACAGTGTTAACAACAATTTAAACTTTCATATCACTATCACTATTAAGAAAAACAGTGTTACTGTCACTCTGAATCCCATAACAAAAGCAAGGAGATCTAAGTGACAGCAACACTTCTTAACTTAAACATTCATCTTCTTCTTCTTATATTTAATGGTGGTGCCCTTTTGGATTTCGCCAGTATCCAGTTTTTATTGAAAATTAAAATAATATTAAAGAAATTGAACGGTAGATTGAGTTAAAATGGAGTCTCACAACACGTGTTATTGTGAAAAGAACTCGGGTGAAACTAATCTTATACATTACCTTACCTACTTAATTATTTGTTTTGTAAGGCCCTTAAATTTCAGATTTAATAATAACTAAATTAAATATTTAAAAATAGAATTTTCTGTTTACACCTTTTCATTAAACATTTGAAATGTTTAAAGGCAACAATAGTCAATATGCATAAGATCAAACAAGTCAAAAATTAATGACATGATGATAAATATATATATATTGCAAGTACTAACCTTCGTTATAATATCTTATATCCTGGTATCACACCAAATGGTTAATATTCATTGTCCCTAGGTGCCAGAACGAAAGTACCTAGTCATACAAAAATGGTTTTGAAATGTTTCAATCGCGCTCGCGTATTCTCGTAAAAACAGGGGGTACCAACATAGCGGCAAAAGAATTATTTCGTGAAACGCGCTTTAAACATCGTCACACATGATGTAAGATGTATTAACCTAAGGTAACCAATACCTTAGATAAATTACCATTATTGGGCATGATTTTAATACAGAATTCCAAACATAAAATTCTACAGATAATTTTTTTGTTAAATTAACTGAACCTTGGCTTGGTACCAACATTGCGGCAAATATTCACACATGACATGACATGTAAACCGAGGTACTGTTATATCGGATTAAACATCAATTGCCATATAAAATAAAATCGCTGAGTTTCCTTTTGCATTGACGTCAATGCAACAGGAAACGCATTTAATTCCCATTTCTAATTTTACGTAATTATAGTTAGTTCGGATTGGACATTCGTCGTGGTTAGACATTTTTACATTCATTTCTAATATAAGTTTCTTCTAGTGTTAAAGATACTTACCATTTCCATCCTGATTTATTTCTTTATCCTTGAAGTCATAATTATTTTAAATACTAAATCACTATATAAGTACTTATTTAATACCATATCTTTAATCCTTACCAACATATTTAATTAGTAACGTCCTTAAAACTATTTTACAAGTTAATTTTCAGAAATCTATATATTTAAATATTATTTTGTCCATACCTACACTTAACATTTATTATCCTTATTCTAAATCACTTGTTCTATTGTTTTAGTTAGTGTTTATTTCTAAATCACAATGTCGGTCGAAACTAAGAAAAGCGGTTCGAGTTCAGAAATAATTTTAAGTGAACAGTTTCCCATTAATGTACTATGTAATTTTATAGGCACTTATAAAGGTGACCGTGAAACTCACTGCTTTTCTCACAAACTGTCAAAATGCTATAGATCTAGCATCAACCAGTCAAAGAATTTTACTAACGAAATATATTTTGTCGCGGTTGGAAGGCAAAGCCCAAATCGCCTGCTCTAATAAAATCTTTGAAGATTTTAGCCAAATAAAAATATTTCTAAAACAAAATTTCGGTGAAAGAAAGCATTATAATCATCTATTGCTAGATCTACAGTCATGTAAACAGTTAACAAACGAAACCGTCTCACAATACACATTGCGCATTGAAGGTTGCCTCACGGACTTGCAATCTGAAATTTATAATTCTGAGTCACTAAAAAGGGATCTCTCCGGCCGCATTGCTATGACCGAAGATCTAGCTTTATTTACTTTTTCCCTAGGCTTAAATCCGCGACTTAGTAACAACGTCAGATGTAGAAGTCCGAAAACCTTGAATGACGCAATTAACATTGCCCTTGAAGATGAAAAAATTCAGAACCTTTTATACAAGTCTTTTGTTGCTAAGCCGAAGTGCAGAACCTGCGGAAAACCAGGGCATTCCGAATCTGAGTGTTTATCTAAAATTAGGCGTAGTTTTCCGCCACGTGCTTTCCAAGATCGCAGACCGCCAATACCAACTGGAAATTCCCAGTCCCACGGTCTTTTCTGCAGGTATTGCAAAAATAAAGGCCACGATATATCGGAGTGTCGTAAAAGGAAATACAATAACGAACGGTATAATAATACAAACAAGCCGGCTAACGCGCATTACATTTCATACGAATCGCCGCCAATATTACCGTAGTCGTCGCCAACACCCGATCAAGTTACATGTGACTACACCGATAATTTAAACTAAGTGATCGGAATCCGAAAACGTACCGTCGTTTTCCGAATAATCAAAGTAATGGCGCATGTTTTTCTAGTTCAAAAAAAATAAATTCATCTCAACACGCTCCACAGAGAGTTCCTATCTCGTTGAGTCATACATCTCAGCCGGCGCCACAGCCTCTGAGTCATTTTGCATCTCGGACGCAAAGAACGCCGAGTCCTAATAATATTGCACCTCAACACATCCTTTTGGGGACCACTGTACCGTTGAGTCGTCATCTTCCTAGATCTTAAAACGCATCTCAGCAAGCACAGCTTCTGAGTCATTCATCTCGGCCACGGATGCCGAGTCGTACGAAAAGTACACATAATTCTAATTCATATGTTACTAAATCAAATACTATATCTAACGATACTAAGCCTTATCCCATATCTCATACTAATTCTAATATTAATTATAACGATTCTAATTCTACATCTCGAGACGCGACCTCGAGTCATGCATCTCAGCGAGCACAAAAGCCTCTGAGCCATTCATCTCGGCCGCAGACGCCGCCAAGTCTAAATCTTACAATCAAATCGAATATTAATTCTAATTCTATCTCTAATAATACTATACCTGTTACTAAGTCGAACACAGCATCCAGTCTATCTCAAAAAGAATCTCGTGATCCAAAGTCAGAAGTTACTACTAAATCTATACCTATTTATGAAATTAACTTACCTCTTAAAAAGATAGTCTTACCTCATACATATTTAAACACCAGTATTTCTCCAAAACCTTTGAAATTCCTTATAGATACAGGCGCGAGCATTTGTCTTATCAAACGTTCTAGTATGAATGAAATTCCCGATTTATCTCACGAGATAGTTAAGCTCAAAGGTATTAATAGCCTCGAATATTGCTCTGAAACATTAGGCACAATTCAAATGGACTTTACCTTGCCGAAAAATACATACTCGTATAAATTTCATGTTATTAACGATGACGTCAGTCTAGACTATGACGGCATCATCGGTAGTGATTTTTAGGCTATTTCAAAGCCAATATCAATTACAATACAAAATTATTAAATATTCTCGGACAAAGTCTGAAGATTAGCTATGTTCAGCCTACGTATATCATTCCCGCGCGAGCCGAGGCTGTTATCGAATGTGCCGTGTCTAATTACTTACCTGAGCGCTATCCGAACAATGAAGGGCTATTATTAGATCATTCTATAAGCGAAGGTGTTTATGTCGCGAACTGCATCGTTTTTATAAAACCAAATAAGCGTGTAAACATAACTATTTTAAATACTACTAATTCCGATGTCGAGGTAAAAGACTATTCAGTTGAACTAACTCCTCTCGAATCCCAAGGTTGTCGTTCTGTATCCAGTCAAAATATTAATTCTTTATCTTATTCTAAATACGATAGAGTGCAAAAAGTACTTGACCTCATTCGCTGCTCCCATTTAAACTCCGAAGAAAAAGAGTCTCTTTTAGACTGTTGCTCACAGTACACAGATATCTTTCACTTGGAAGGTGAGCCCCTATCCTTCACTAACGCGATCGAGCATACAATCGATACAGGAGCCGCGCCTCCTATTCACATTAAATCGTATCGCTTCCCCGAATGCCACAAGGAGGAAGTAGATTCTTAAGTTCGAAAAATGCTCGACCAAAATATAATTCGTCCCTCAAGTTCGCCATGGAGCGCCCCTGTATGGGTAGTTACCAAGAAAATGGATGCTTCCGGCAAAAAGAAATGGCGTATAGTCATCGACTATCGCCGTCTTAATGACGTCACTGTTTCCGAGACATATCCCTTACCTTTGATTTCTGATATTCTAGACCAATTAGGTCATTCTAAGTATTTTAGCACCCTTGACCTCTCTAGTGGCTTTCACCAAGTTAAGATGAGCCTCAAGGATGCGCCTAAAACGGGCTTTACCGTAAACACTAATTCTGACGTCGCTGGACATTACGAGTTCACTAGGATGCCATTCGGGCTTAAAAATGCCCCTTCCACCTTCCAAAAACTCATGAATACTGCCCTTTCGGGTCTTCAAGGCCTTCACGCATATATTTACTTAGATGACGTAATTATCTATAGTCACGACTTAGGAAGTCACACTACAAAACTCCAAGCAGTATTCGATAGATTACGTAAGTTTAATTTAAAGCTCCAGCCCGACAAATGCGAATTTCTACGGCGTGAAGTCGCCTATTTGGGCCACATCATCACTGATAAAGGGGTGTGTCCCAACCCTGATAAAATCAAGGCCGTTAGCGAATTTCCTACTCCCAAAAATCCAAAAGATATCAAATCCTTCCTTGGCTTAGTCGGATACTATCGTCGTTTTATCAACAACTTTTCCCAAATAACTAAACCTCTTACTTCTCTATTAAAAAAGGACGCTGTGTTTCGATGGTTAGATGAACAAAAACACGCATTTTCTATACTTAAAGAAAAGTTAACTACAGCACCCTTACTTCAATACCCCGATTTTAGTCAACCGTTCTTGTTAACTACTGACGCGTCGAATTACGCGGTAGGCGCTGTGCTATCACAAGGCGAAATCGGGAAAGATAAGCCCGTGTCGTATGCTTCGCGAACCTTAAACAAAGCAGAGGGCAACTATTCCACTATAGAAAAAGAGCTCTTAGCTATATTATTTGGTGTGAAAACGTTTCGTCCTTATTTATACGGCCGTAAGTTTAAGATAATAACAGACCACAAACCTTTAGTTTGGCTGTTCAACGTCAAAGATCCCGGCTCCAGGCTCATCAGATGGCGTCTGAAGCTGGAAGAATATGACTACGAGATCGTATACAAAAAGGGCAAATTAAACGCAAACGCCGACGCGCTGTCTCGCTTCCCAGTTAACGCTATAGACAATAATGACGACAACTCGATGCTATGTAGTCCAACACTAAATCCCGATAACGAAATCGACTCTCATAATTTACCGTCTATCTCCGAAACATACGAACAATTTCTTCAGATTTGTAAGCAAGCCGGTACCTCATTCGACACTATTATAGTAGAACATAATGAATCTTTACTCAAGTCAAAATGCAAACTAATCGCTTATCCTACCTCAATCGATTTAGACGATTCCGTACCGTATTGCCAAGACATCATTAATATCTCTAATAGCGAGCAGGACATTCGCACTGTCGAACGCGAGTTATATACTTACTACTCTACCTCAAACGATAAACACGTGTTCACGCATTTATTTGTCAAAGTCAACCATTTCGACGAAATGACGTATAAAGATATTTTCAATCTTCTCCGTGATTATCGCGACATGATTAAATATTGGTACATGGAAGAGAATGAAATCGCTTTGACGGATTTCACAGACCCATTTAGCAAATTATCCTACACTAAAATCTATAATATAATATCTTTTCTATTTCACAATTCTAATACTAAAATCAACATTTACCGTAATTCTATAAAATATCCTACGCCAGATGAGATCAAACAAATCTTGAAAGATAATCACGACTCTCCTCTCGCTGGTCACCCCGGTATTTCACGCATGTTCGACCGAATAAAAAATCAATTTTGGTGGAAAAACATGCGCCAGGACATTGAAGATTACGTAAAAAACTGTCGGTCTTGTCAAATCAACAAACCTTTACGTCAAACGAACCGGGCTCCCATGATAATAACTTCCACAGCATCTCGTCCTAATGAAAAGGTTTTCCTTGACCTTGTCGGTCTACTTCCTGAAACACACGAGCATAAATATAAATTTTTACTTACCGTACAAGATGACCTTACCAAATTTTCTCAAGCGTATCCCATGCAATCGTGCTCGGCTGAAGAAACAGCCAAAACGTTCGTGAATTATATTTCACATATGGGTATACCTTAAATGGTTATCTCAGATCAAGGCACTAACTTCTGTTCAGATTTATTTAAACAACTAGAAAAGCTATTTAGTATCAAATACGTATTCGCATCTCCTTATCATCCTCAAACATGTGGCGCTCTCGAAAGAAGCCACTCGACCCTTAAGGAATATATTAGATCATATATAGGCGAAAATCAAAACACTTGGGACCTTTACATTCCAAGTGCTATGATAGCCTATAACTCAAATGTTCATAGCACTACGGGTTATTCGCCACTCGAACTACTATTCGGTTTTAAACCATACTTACCTTCTAGCATCGATACTTTAGACAACAATACATACACTGATTACGTTAGGGCTCTTAACCATCGTTTGTATTATAGCCGCCAAAAGGCACTTCAGAATATTCAGTTGTCTAGAAAAATCAAAAAACTATTACGATTCCAGATCAAAACCAGTAACTTATAACGCTGGTGATTGGGTATATGTCCGTTGTCATCATAAGCAAAACAAAGCTTTATCGCCCGTTTGGAAGGGCCCTTTTAAAATAATAAAACTCAACGGCAACCATACTGTGACGTTACTTATGAATCGTAAACATGTACGTCACCATTATGACGAAATAAAGCCCGCGAGCGTTAATACGTCATAATCTTAAGTAGTAAGTAGGTAACCTAGGTCAGTAATTTATATTATTATTTTATCGTTCTATTTCAGATCGGCGCTGTCGCCGCTTACCAAGTCCGATTACGTAACTCCGATAGTTAGTAGTCCAGGTTTATATTTCGATAAGTTACTAGATGTTAAGTTTACAAATAGCGATTGGAATGTCATCGCTTATTTAGACATTAGTCACCTTCAACCTAATTTAGATAACGTTGAATTTCTATTTGAAAAATTAAATTTAGTTTGTAATTCATTAGCTTCGTCTAAGATAAAATCAGATTGCTTTAACTCGTTATCGGCGCTTAAGAATCAACATGTTAGTAATATAAATAAATTCTCTTCTATTTCTTATTTGCTTGATGATGATAAACTAATAGACGTGTAAAAAGAGGCCTCCTCGATTTCGGAGGGTCACTCTTAAAAACTATTTTCGGCACATTAGACGCTGAAGACGCTGTTAAGTTCTCTAAAGCTATCAATCATGTACAATCGGATGAAAAACAGCTAACTCAGTTAATGAAAGATAATATTCACGTGATTCGATCAACAATTACTTCTTTTAATAATTCTATGTCCAAGGTCGACCGAAATAAGAAACATCTTTTAGAAAATATGGAAACTATACACAAAATCTTAGATACAGTTTCCAATTCAAATGATAAACTAGAAATTAAGTCTCAAATTAGTTCATTATTTAATTCCTTAGAAGCTATTATTAAAACTTTGTCTTTCGATATTGATGATATAAATAACTCTATTCTATTCTCGAAACTAAACGTCTTGCATCCGACTGTACTTAGTCCTCATCAGTTATATAATGAGTTAGATAAGCATAGAAATAGGCTCCCTCGCCACTATGAACTCCCTGTATCCTTGACGTTGCAAAACATACAAGAGATAACAGATACTTCTAAGTTAGTATGTTATTATCATGATAATAGAATAATATTTATCCTTAAGATTCCTTTAGTATTACCTCAAATCTATAACCTCTATAACATTATCCCGTTACCAGTTCCTTACGATGTCTCGAAACCTGACACCTTTATTCTCATCGAGCCAACTAGCTCATATGTAGCAGTAACAGGTGATCGTATGTTTTACTCACTAATAAGGGACATCGAAAAGTGCAAACTTATTAGTGGAAAGTGTTATTTAAAATTTTAAAAAAAAATTAAAAAAAATATTTATTCAGTAATATCAAATTTTTACAAAACAATTACACTGAGATCTCCTTTTAAGTATTAATATACTTGTGCCAAGAGACCTCGCTCTTCCACATCGTACATTACAAAAGAATAAACACTTTTGAAGTTGCATTTTTAGAGGTACTACAAGAATATCTTAAGACTATTAACTAACGCTATAAGTGTGTGCGCGTGTGTGTGCGAGCATGCGCGCGCGCGCGTGTGTGTGTGTGTGTGTGTGTGTGTGTGTGTGTGTATGTGTGTGTGTGTGTCTGTGTGTGTGTGTGTGTGTATGTGTGTGAGAGAGAGACAAAGTATAAGTTATTATTTTATAAGTTTTTCAATTTCGTTGTAATCTTTATCTTTTAGCCAATTGGTAATGAGTATTTTACATTCTTTGATAGTTTTAGGATAAATATTTAACTGGTTATTCAAGTGGTTATATACATAGCAAGATTGATTTGACTGTTGCCGCCTGGCAAAAGCAGTTTTAACGCCTACACTTTTAACGATATTTCTATTTCTTCTACTGTTTTCACAATTAGGGTTATATACAAGGGACTTATGTAATTTAAGAGTCAAATTCAATACATACAACTTGCGGACAGAGAGAAGCTGACATAGTAAATACAGATCTTGTGTTGGAAATCTGTAAGGTTTAAAATAAATGACTTTCAGCAAGGATCTTTGTACTCTCTCTAGGTCCAAAAATTTGGTTTTAGTAGCGCCTCCCCATATACTGATACAATACGTCAAAATTGGTTGAACCAGAGAAATATACACATACTTTAATGTATCTACAGTTGCAAGATGTCTTAGATTTTTGAAAAGCCAAATGAATTTTCTGATTCTTGTCATTAGGAGCTCCATATGTAGGTACCATGTTAAACGCTGGTCCAAAAGTATTCCGAGTGTTATGTGTGCGTACTTTTGAATATGTTTTCAGTGATAGCAAATCCCACGTGCGAGACAACCCTGTTGAGTGATGTTGTGAGCAAGCTACCGGACACCTGCGTGACAAAGTTAGTTCACGGTTCTATAGACGTATTTCACAGACTAAGCTTGAATCGGTGGATATTTGTGCAGTCAGAACCAGGCAAATGCCACATCACATGTGATAGGAACGATGTAAATTTAGACGTAATTTTATTTGGTACTGGAATTCTAACGTTACCTAGAAATTGTAAAGCTTTTTATAAAACGTTACAATTCACCGCTGTTGGCGAAACGTCACTCGGTAATATAACTAATGTAGTCTCGAATTTTAATATTTTACTCGATGATTGTTGTGAACATTCTAAGATAAATAGAACTTTTAGCAAACTTCCTTTTTCTAAGTTGAGTAACATTGGTAATCTCGATTCTCTGGCACATGCCAGCATCCATCTTCACTCAATGGAAGATGAATTAAATAAACTAGAAAGCCCATCTCATCTTGAAACATATGGTATTCACTACATGTCCATAAGTTTAATTAGTAGTATAATATTTTTACTATATCTGTTATATAAATGTCGTCATAAAATATGTCCGAATAAATCTCCATGTTGCATTCAAATATTTAACCAATGTAATAACAAGAAAAGTATTAACAAAAATCCTGTATCTCACGTAGTTATGTATCGAGATGAATCGAAATGTGTTCTGTAATGTCGTTTCTTGTATAAGGCAGTATGTCTGCAGACTTCGGTCATTTTAAAATTTCCTTTCATTAAGATATATATATATATATATATATATATATAGATATAAATATATAGTAGGTGAGGTGGATAGGTAGGTACGATGGGTGAGAGCTAGTAGAAAAAAAATGTAAAGGAAAAGAGATGCTTAATTCGGTGAATGACTGTATTTAAATGTTTTGTTGTGGTGGCCGAAACGGCTCTTCGAACCTTGTTAACTTTACAGGTTTTCATTGTTCAGAGGTAGCATCAGCCTTGGCTTTTAATTTTGGCCATAGTACACCAGGAATATTATCTTCACTGATTTACGTTTTTAATTCAGTGCGAACGCACTTAACACCCCATCTGTCAGATCGACAGTGACAGGTATGACACTGACAGAAGATTGTCAGATGATCTGCGATTGATATGACAGAAAGGTCCTTGCTTTTTAAGGTTACTTTAATTAAACTCGGAGATTTATAGAATTTTATTGATACCAGTATAAACAATATAAACAATTATAAACAATATGTACGTTTGATGAACGAATAGCTGAAGCCGCAGGTTAGTGTCAGTGCACTTCACATCAGAATTTCATAATCAGTGTCCCTACTTGATCTTACCATTATACTTGCCTAATCCACCTAAATTATCAAGTTAAGCCTTGTAATTGATACAAAGGGACCCCCTAAGGGTGTTACTTTCTCTTTTTATTAGTAAACTTTCATATATAAGTCACTTCAAGAATGCTGTCATGAGTGCACACCATGTGGCATGGAAGCCCTCATGTAAACATAATTTGGGCTAATCTCTGTAGCCAGAGCTTCCCTGTAATATAAACAGAAAGGCATCATACTGTGAAACATAATTTATTCACAAATTAAACATTTACTTACAAATAAGAAATATTAAAAATAAGTCACAGCATCATAATCGGTATGCAAGTGGCCACTTTAGAGGTGAAGTCTGGGGCATCAACCTACCCCTTGCTCTGATGCTTTTTAGATGGAATAGGGCCCTTCAGGCTTCGTTGTATAAACGTTACAGTAAGGCCCCCTTTGTGAGAATTCACCGGTTACAATAATATCTGAAATCACCTCCGTTCATAATCCACTCTCGCAGGTGACGAGACGCGTACGGCGCCCCTCCGAAACACCACTCCGCCCGCGAAGCAGAAAATTCAGTACGCTCGGCGTTAGAGGACAGATCAGGGAAGCCCGGGAGTCGCCTCCGGCTGTTTTACTATCCTGCTAGTATCAAGCAGTGAAAATATAATCAGAGGATCACACATAGAGCGGTGACCCCATTCCTCTATTAAATTAACCCAAAAAACTAACATTTAGTTTTATGATTAAACATCCACATCGTCAACAACCACCTTTCATTCACATCAGCAAGCTTAGGAGTTCACCCATAGTGTAGCATCATCATCAATTTCTCATCACATTCAATTAAGTTCTATTTCTGATATCCTTGGGCAGGCATTCATGAACCTTCAAATTTATTTAAGATCACTAAAACAGTAACTTTTAATTAATTGTTTTAACAGTGTACCTATTTTTTATGTTTTTATGTCTTGATTACAGGACACCTTTTTTAGTTTTGGTTTGTATAGAGTCAGTATAATAATAAAGATCAATTTACTTGTCACTGGATAGTGTTTTGTCTCATTTACCCGTCGTTGTCCTAGCCGAAAAAGGTAAGTCTATTAAGTAAGTTCATATTATTATTGAAAGAGAGAAAACAACATTACAGTTCAGAGAGATATTTCAGATTCGTCGGACGAGTGTGATGATAAAATAACACAGACTCCGATAAAGAGGAATATTATTAGCAATAAAACAATGTAATAATTATTTTCTTTTTTTACCTTTAAATAATGTAAAGCTCTCATCTTAAACTTACCTCTTGTTTTCTATATTCTTACCTACTAATGTCGTTTTAAATAATAAATGTATATTCAAAAGATAAAAGATCTTGTGATGATCTTAAGATGCAGTCTCCCTGCATCCTTCTTAACCTTGTCTAATGTAATCATAGTCCTAGTTTAAATATAAATATTTGTATAGTTTATACTCTTGGTGTTTTTACTGCAATTGTTCTTAACTCTAATGTTTCTTATATTCTATAGTAATAACATTGTATTTTCTGTCTCGGCAAAACGTCTGTCCAAATCGCGGTTTCTCTTGTCTTGAATCTCTCATCACTTTAAGATGTGATGATCGATCTTAAAGGGGGGGTTGTTATATCGGATTAAACATCAATTGCCATATAAAATAAAATCGCTGAGTTTCCTTTTGCATTGACGTCAATGCAACAGGAAACGCATTTAATTCCCATTTCTAATTTTACGTAATTACAGTTAGTTCGGATTGGACATTCGTCGTGGTTAGACATTTTTACATTCATTTCTAATATAAGTTTCTTCTAGCTAAATAAATTGTCTTTTTTTTTAAATCAAACTCCTGACCCGCCCCGTAACAGTACCAACATTGCGGCAAGTATTCAGTGAAACGTATTTTGGTTTTAAATCATATTTCTCAGACGTATGAAAATAAGGGTGGGTAGATCAATATTTTACTGACATTGACTATTTTGTTATTTATCTTTAATTTTTGATGTAAAGATATCTGATAAAATAATTTCACTTTCCGTCGGCGTTTATGAAATTCATGAAATCACAAATATAATATACAAAAATAAGATTTCAAAATAGCAATGTGCGAGACTAGTCATCAAACAAACAATGTAAAAATTACTGTCATTTTACATTTGTTACTAATAAAAGTGCGTGTTTTTAAGGGTTTGATTATGTTTATTTCAGAACCAACATTTCCAACAACACTTATCTCGTCATAGTGTAAATGCGAATCCAGACCCCAACAGGACAAATCAACAACAATCTACAGCTTACATTACGTGTGAGTACAATTTACAGTATATTATTCACTGATTACAATGTATCTTTATATAACTTTTTAATTTTGCATTTTACAATGCTACAGTTGTATGTCACTTGTACCGTCAGTGGTACTAATCAATGGTGACACGAAAGGACAATTTTTATGTGATAAATATTAAACAAGAAAATATACAAAGAAAAGCAACTTGTCTCATGTCCAATGTATCATAGCCAGTCTTTTTTTAATTTACAGAAGAAACTTTATACAACCTTATGATACGATTAATTTATAAGAAGTGTACATAATGTCATAATATAACGGCCGTTTGACGACCTTTGACGTTGGGGTACAGATATATGTCTTCTACCCAGAGATCCCAGGATCGATCCCCGGACAAGACAAATAATTGTGTGCATTAACATGTCTATTTGTCTTGCTCTGGGTGTCTAATAAAAGTATATTATGTATATTTAATTATGGTTATCCGTTATCTCACATCCATAACACGAGTTCTTAAGAAACTTATCTGGTGCGATTGTGTGATTATTATTATACAAAAAAAATCATTAGTCTACTTTTTCACCAGACTCCTACGCAGTCAACGGTGGTCACCGGCCAGTGGGGCATGAAACGAAGAGAAACTCCGGCGCAATAGACAGCAGGCGAGCCTTCATGGAAAAACTGCGCGTAAACAATACGGCCGTCAGAGATTGGTTCCAAGCACGCCTCCAAGAAAACAGAATGAAAGCCTACAACTACTATCATCCAGAACTTATTGAACGAATTAAACTAGAAAAAGAAAGGTTAAGAGCTGGTATAGCTCATGTTGAAACATTGATGAGAAGCCCAAATGAGCACGGTTATGTCATGTTAGACGAAAGAGCAATTAACGTACTTGTTACTATCATAGATAGAATTCTTCCGAAAGATATCAGTTTGGAAATGTTTAGCCCACAAAGTTATGAGTATTGACATTTTGAGATTTAGCAGTGTTTTCTCACCATTCAAATTCTATTGCTTTTCTAATTTCATAGAACCCATAAGTCAAATATTTATTTTCTTCATCACAAAAAGTTCAGTTAGGTGGTAGTGATTTGTACATATTTATAGGATATAATTATATTCAACGAAAACAGGAAAAATCTAAGGTTAAGAGCGTAATTATGTTTGTAATTTATAGGAAAAATTAAGCAAACTTTTAATACTTACTTTATAACACCATGAATAACTGTCTGAAATTAGGTACTGTAGCTACTAGATTTATAAATATTGCAAATCAAAACAATAGCATGTTGTAGACAAAATCGGGAAATATTTCATTTTAGATGTTCAGATATATGTATGCATCTTATTTAAACCTAGTATTAATTTATGAATTTTAGCACAATAATTTATGAACTCAATTAAATAAGAAACTAATTTAAAAATTATTGCAAATATTAAATCGAGTGAAAAAGGTTTATGTATTTTATTTAATTATTTTCGAAACAGGATGCAGTTATTTGATTTGATATTTACAAGAAATCGTAAAATATCTTCAATTACTTATATTTGTTACGCGACTTAACACACTAGATAAAATGAGGAAGTGTCTTTATTATTAACATGAAAATATAATTTTGTGAAACATCGCTAGCTGTTTTAAAATTTTAATAAATATTCAATATTAAATTTGAATCATATATTTGTGCATCCTTTTAAATTCCATGAATTGTTCATAAGGGTTTATGAACGCAAAAGACCTTCTATATAAAATACGCAAAGATATGAGGACAATACGCATTAAAGATAGCTAATGAATACATCTTTCATGAGTGTATGAAAGTTATGTTCTTGAAATACATTGCAAGGCTAATTTTTCAACGACATGAAACCGCAATATCAGATATACGCAGTTTTAAAATAAATAAAAAATCCTCATTGACTCTACTGAGGCCCATACTCAAAACAATACTAAAAAGAAAAAGGGAGTGGGAAAACTATAATTGGGTTATTAATGTGTATATAAGGTACCAAACCGACAGATTCCAAAGAATTTTTCTCTCTCTCTCTCTCATAAAAGAGAAGTTTTTACTTTGAACATCACTTTGCACTACGAGAACAGCCACACCGCTTGTTCAACACTGTCATGAATTAAAGATATCTTAATTGTGAAATGAAAATTATTTAGACACATCAGAAGTTTTTGTGTAATTGAGTATCTATTAAACATCCGAAGATCCATACTTTTATATAATTTTATTATGATAGTAGGATGAGAAGACGCTTAACAGTATAATTTATATTATTATATTACGAATTTATATTATAAATTCATCTTTTATTCAAAATTGCCAAATTACTACTGGCTGGTGTATGAGTCAGTATCAAAGACAACAAGCATTTAATTTTATAATTTATTTCTCAAACGTCTGCTCCAAGTAAGTTGTTTGCTAATAAGTTCAAAAATATTTTTTGACACTTTCTCTTTTAAGGAAAACATGTAAAGGGTTAATTAGTGACAAAGAAACACAGTAATTAGGAAACAATGGTGTTTTATCATAACAACCTTGTTTACCGATTGATTTCTTTCATAGTAATTACTGTCTTTTCCAAAAGGGTTTGTAATCTGGAGGGGAGGTTTTCTACCTTTACCTGATTAGACCCAATATAAATAAAGCAGGTTAAAATTTCAATGTATTCTAACACTGTACTTTGCACTGTGAACTTCTAGTCTAAACAAAAAAGCGCTTAAGAAGGTTTTAGAAATGTCACAACCAATGTGGAATTATTACCAGAACATAAACCAATATTCGGTAATAATTTAATACTAGTACTAAAATAAAATCAGTTTTGGTGAAAATGTTTAATGTGTGCTAATTTTTTGTATTTATTTGTTGACAGGTACCGATACAGGAGAACTATGTATCAGATAGTTCTAACTACACACAATATGATCCAAGAATTTTCTACAATCAGGTAAGATATTTTACTTAATTTTATCACTATAGATCATCACAATGATAAAGAGGATGTATGCAATCCAAAAGTATACGCCTTCAGCCAAATATTATTATGATAATTTCGACGGTCCCGAAGAACAACGTCATATGTGATTTTAATAAGAGTTTCTGTAGAATAAAGTCAGATGTAGGCATGTAACTACAGTAAGTCCATCATAAAATGTCATATATAAACATCGAATTTACTATCTTTTTAAATAAAACAAGCACGAAAAAACTTGTATCGAACTTGTACCGAAATATGTTTGTAACTCAGAACTTTGAACAGCTTTCCTGAGAAACAACCGTCACGCAGATATGACGTTTTTCTCCGGCACCGTCGATTTTATCTTTCCTAAATTACTGGATAATGATGTCTCCCTATCCATATTTAAGGAAGGCCATGACCTGATGATGATGATGATCCCTCTTAAGTTTGCCTGTAAAAAATCGGTTTAATGTTATGTGGCCTCCATTTGTATTTTTCCTTTTGCATGGGATATAGGGTTACGTTCACTTAAATATTTAATCTATTCTATTGTTCATAACAAACTCACTGTTCCCAGGATCCATCATTAACGTATGCAGCGACTCACTGGCCAAACTACCCAGTGCCTCAGAACACCAGCTGTCAGCAATTCTACTACCAGTCCAGACCTGAAACACATCATGGATGGCACCAACACGCTGAGGCAGAACAGTGGAACAGTTGTCACACTACTGAATGCAACCAAATTAAAAGACAGGTATGTAATTAACTACTAAATTGTCTGTTTTGTCGTCAGAGTTAGGTTCAAATCCTGCCTCTGTTGAACATTGTGTAATTTTACGTATTGTTACCGAAATATGGTAGAGAAATACCCATGAAAGTCATTTCATTTTCCCTAAGACAAGTTCTAAACCACATAAATACCACATAAATCATGTTTTCCTTAAATGTATGGAACAGCTTATTATTCTGTGATTTTAGGAGTCAGATAACATTTTTAACCTGCTGTAATCTATATTTTTAACCGACTTCAAAAAAAGGAGGACGTTCTCAAGTCGACTGTATTTTTTTTTTATTTTTTTTTTTTTATGTATGTTCCACCATAACTTCGCCAGTTGTTAACAGATTTTTATAATTCTTTTTTTATCTGAAAGAAAATGGTTTATGTATTTTTTACGAAGATCTGGCTAGTAGTTTTTTCATAATCCTGAAAAATATCAATCACCTTTTGGCAAGTAGTCGTATACCTATACGACATCATTGTTGTGGATGGGCTGATTTTTAGTGTAAGTAACGGCACATAATGTAACAAAAAAATCTGAAATAAAACATTTTATGAAAAAAAAACAAACCGACTTCAAAAAGTAAAAAATAAAACTTTTGGAGTCGGTGCTAGTTAGCTAAGGCCAAAAAAATATAGTTAATAGAAGTGCAATGTAGAATGCTTTGGCTGGCACCGACTCCAAAAGTTTTATTTTTTACTTTTTGAAGTCGGTTTGTTTTTTTTTTCATAAAATGTTTTTGTTATTCCCTTGTACATTAAAGTAACATTTGATTATAATTATGTAAATAGTTATTAACTTTACCTTCTCTGATATCACGTTTTTCAGAAGACACAGCTGGAAAGTGCAGTTCAAACAACAGAAGTCGCTACCAGCACCAGTCACGGTCTTCCTACCAAACCTCGTCCACGTGCGCGTGCGCATATTTCCTGTAAGTACTCATAAATTAATTTTATTGTCAGAAAATTCACTTAGCGATATTGTTTTGGCGCCCTTTTTAGAGTCTCAGTTTTAATGTTACCAAGGTGGTTGCTATTTGCATTACTCCTAACAATCGCATTTACAGAAAGACCTAAGCTTAAAAAAAGCAACATGGTATTATTACATGTATCTGATCCATGCATGGGTTTAAACTTCATTATTATCCTTATAATTTCTGATACTTATAGTTTTTCATTCAATGATATGAAATAATTAATTTAAAAAATCTTATTTACTTCATTACTAACATTATAGTTGTTTTGTTCTCAGTTGTTAACTCAGCCAATGGAGATTTCACTCCCGTCATCAAGCGCAAACGCACAAGGACCGCATTCACAACTTCCCAAATCAAAATCTTAGAGAAGCAGTTTCGTAAGAGACCATACGTATCCCCTGAAGAGCGAAGGGTCCTCACAGAGCAGCTGCAAGTAAGCGATAAAGTCGTCAAGGTGTGGTTTCAGAATAGACGACTTAAAGACAAGAGGGAGAACGAAGAAAGTTGCTCGTCACTCTCACCTGACTCTGCTACTAGCCACCTACCCGATACTAATATTGATATAGCCAATAACACTGTAAATGAACTATTGAATGCTATTGAACAAGTCATTTCTGATGATTTAAAAAGTGGGGAAGTAGTAAATGACGTTACAAATACTGTAATCTATGAACCTGTGTCACCGCCTGCCTTTAGTCAAAAACTAGATACAACCTTTGTACCGGTAGATCCTCTGACAGCTTTACAAAATGTGATCGAGTCAAGTGAGGCCTAAATTACTATGTATTATATTGTCCATTATTATGTTAATTCAAACGTAATGTTCAAATGTAAATGTTAAAATATGTGGTTGAGCATATCGATATTCCAGTCTTGTTTTTTATTATTAGTTTTTTTTAATTATTAGCATAAGTTAGTTGTCAGTGCATGTCTAAGTTATTTACAATTCCTAATTTATTTTGTTATTATTCTCATTACGAATTTATCTTACTTATTATACAATCATTATTATTCAATCACTATTGAATGTATACATTTAAATATTAAATTTGCCTTATGTTTGTCACAGTTCTTGCATTCGAATTATTTATTTCTTTTAAGTTAATAATTTATTCAGATGTTTATAAATATTTATTGAAGATTGTTAGATTCTGTTAATTTAAACAAATTTATTGTTTGATACCAATGTTAAATACTGAAAAGTTGTTAATATTTAATATTTATTTAATTTATTCCATAAATTATTTAAGATTATAAGCTATAGATAATACCGAAATTTTTACGTTTAAATAAATTAGAATAAATATAGTTATTAATATTTACGTACGTGTCTTTTACTTCTAAGACTTTTTCAAAATCGAGTTTGTCAAAATCATTTAAAAATAGCAACAAGAAACTAACGGGAGTGAAAATATTTCTTCAAAGAAACAATCCACTCGCTGACAAATGTTGGCAATAGAATATTTTGCCCACAGTCTATAAAACTTCTGTGATTTTGCCTATTTTTCAGAATATTAATCTACTGAATGTGATGATCAATTGATCAATAGAAAATGATATTTTAGGTGTTTACTACATCTACAATATCACTTTCTATTGCTCATGACTCATGATTTCTACAATAAAAACATGTACCTAACTAGGTATTTCTTTTTATTTGTATGATATTGATAAAAATAAATTAGAAGTGTTTTGCTAAAATAATATTTATATAAGGGAAGGTAGTCTAATAAACACCTTGACTAGAATCTCGAGCGTCACCTTTCTAGTATATTATGACCTCCCAAACTAAATTTAGTCTGTTCAGTGTCATTCAAAAGTTAACGCTTGCTTTTGGGAAATTTTGAAAATATATATTTGGAAAAATGTTTCACAACGTTTTGATGACATCTTTGACCCCGCTTCGAAATACTAATGAGGTAAGTTCAAATTTATTAATTATATAAAAGATAGTATTCGTAAAATGTCGAGTAGACACCGTTAGATACTGGCAAATGCGCAAACTGGTGAACACATTTTTATGTATTTTTTGTCGTAAAGAAAGCGAACAGTAAGAATTAAAGACAACGTCTACTAATTGGCAATCATTTTTTGCGTCCATCAAAACCTACTTGGTATGACAATTTATTTAATTTGTAGTATCTTTAAACTACAGATTAAATAAAAATGGAATCTAGATTACTTTTGAATGTAAGATAAAACAGTCAAGTTACAGTGAAAGTTAGCCATACCCAAAAAAGTAAATAGTAAAACCAACTAAATCGCTTAAAGTCTCGTTTTGAAACAAGCAATTAATGTACCTTCTACTTAAATATTTCAAAATTAATTTAAGCCTAGTTTAAGTATCAGAGCATAATATTTACTTTACTTTTTGCTTTCCTACTAATATTATAAATGCGAAAGTATGTCAGTTTGTTTGTTTTTTAATAACTCTTTCAAGCTAAAACTACTCAACAGATTTGAATGAAATTTGGCACAGAGGTTGAAGAGCCTGGATTAAAACATAAGATACTTTTTATTCCGATATTCCAACTAGTAATTTATATAATAATTTGTCTGTACGTGACACACGTATCCTTACTCCTCCTAAACGGCTAGTATAAAATAAAATAAAAAAAAACAATTAAAAGCTTATTCCACTTTTCCACTTTTCCATCGCTTTTTCCACTTTAATGAAAATAAAATATATATTTTCTTTCAGATGTCATATGGCTGGCCAAATCAGCCCTTTACAGGAATCTGGCCTGAAGACAACAATAAGCTAAAAGGTAAATACAAAATAAATAATTCTATATTGATACAAGGAAACAAGTAGCTACAGTGTTGCATATACGTTTATTTCGGGAGGCTTCGCAAGATCCGATGTGCAATTCCAACACGCATTTTTTTTATGATTTTATTGCTGTCATAAATTGCATTCATATTGTCTGTTTCACAGTAACTTTTTATTTATTAATAAAAAGTACAGTACTATGTAAATATTTGTACTCAGATTAATCTTATCAAATGGCCCTTGTATTATTTTCCATTTCATAAAAAAAATAGCTTAACTTAAAGTATTATCTTTCTTTAATATCTTTCTTAGCCTAACTTTAAGTAGGTAGTTGTTAATAATTCAAAATCGTAATTTTTAATTATTTTGGTAATGAATCATAAAATTCATGACTAAATTGTATTTTATTAAATAAAACTTTTCTTTCCAAATTAGAGCCCCGACGAGTCGTCCAGAAGAAAAACAGAAGGCACCGCACGGCCTTCACAACGGATCAGATCTTAGAGTTGGAGTATTACTATCAGAAAAATAAATACATAAGTGCAGCTGAGAGAGAGCGTCTGTCGAAGTCGATGAACCTGACAAACAGAAACATCAAGATCTGGTTCCAGAACAGGAGAATGAAAGAGAAGAAAAGCTTAGAAGAGTCCAGCGAGTCATCGTCAGAATGTCTTAGCAATGGGGTCTCCCCACCACCCGCTTTCCGCGTATCTCCCGAGAAGACCTTGCAACCTGCAAACTTTGCTCCACATTACAAAAATGCTGATGACCAGTATCAGGTGCCAAGTTTCCCTCATTTGCCTCCATATCCTAACTCTCCACCAACAACAAGCAATATTCAAAACCAGCTGCCTACATTACATTCTACAAGTAACGGGACATCTCCCCTGCCAGCTTTTCGTGTACGCACTCCTGAAGAAATGATGCAGCCTTCTCCGATTGGTCTACAGTACCCAAGTGCTGAAGCCCAATATGAAATGCCCAAGTACACTCTTCCACCTTCATACCAATATCAACCACTGACCATCGATATGCCAAACCAGCAGATGGAACCAATAACAGATACCTTCCAAAACTTTGCTAAAAATGAACTTTTTGTTAACGATTCGAATATGTACCCGACTAGCTATTATCCTGATCCACAATTTTACAATTGCTCCAGACCATTATATAACGACTTTGTGAGCAGTACTAACGAAATAAATTGGTCACAAAATCAACTAGAGTACAATAATTACGGTTATAAATAATGTTTATCCTAATTTTAGTCATATGTTATTACTTAAGAAGTATGTCACGGTAAGTATCAATTTATACGAATGTATAAAATATATCCTGATTATATATATTGCTTATAATTTTATTTTTTGTACTAAATGTTAATATTGTAATAATAATGATGTTTAAAAACTTTATTTAAGGTTATGTTTTGTTTAAGTTGTTTACGTGTACTTAAGTTGCATTTGTGTTGACCAGTGTAATTCATAATTTTAAGTCTAATAGCTTACATTAAGTAAACGGTATTTTGAACTGAATATGTTGTAATAACTATTAAGCTAGTAAATCTAATTTTAATTACGCCAAGTTATTAGTTAAGTTTAATTGTAGGCAAAGTATTGATAATTCAATTTAAATAATTACTTAATTATTGCTATACTTTTCCTTCCTGACATAACATTTACTTTACTATTTATATTGTCTCAATAGATAAAAGCTATTTATGCATCTGCTATTTTCTAATCTTTCTATCAGATGATTCTTGTGATTGTTTTTACTTTTACAATTTATCGTAGTATATATCGTATCGTATCGTAGAACATTGCTTAAAATAATGTACTTATAAGTTGGTAAAATAAATTATTTTTATTAGAGCGTTTTCCTTTTTTTTTATTACTTCCATTTTGATCATTGGTTGAAGAGGCTTATTAAATTATGCGACGGGAAAATAAAACTCTTCAAACCTATCATAAACAAAGTTTTATTAATAGAAAAAAAACAACAATAAATCTTCTCTATAAAATAAAAAGATAATCAACTTAGAAACGTTCTAGGTCATTGGTATTTGTTTCGTTGTTGATGTAATACTAAAAACAATTAAGACTCTGAAACAATTTTTAAAATAAATTATGTGTTCAAACAAACGTTACAAAACAAATTATGTGTTTAAGTAAACGACAAATTCTTGAAATGTAAGCAATGGTGCACCTCTATTTATTTTTTTTACACTAGAATTTGGTATAGTTTTGATACGGTACAACATTGATAATGTAATTCTGATTGCTCGCTGGGTTTTGGTGTGCAGAGTTCTTTGGACATTTGCAGCAGTTACAGCTTTCTTTCTGAACATAATACGCAGTAGGCATAGGCACAGGCGCAGCTTCTGTTGGCAAAATAGATATGCTGGCAGCCGGAACGGCGTGAGGTATTACAGAAGGAATAGTTAACTGATTCCACATGACATTCCTGTCTGTAAAAGGTTGTGGAAAATTAACATAAATTGGGAGTATTCCAGCATTATCAGGAGTGGCATTCTTCGGACTTGGCTCATGGTTTTTGGTAGAATTCAACCTTTTCATTGACAAATCTTCAGGTGCATCTTGAAACTTAAACTTTGGTGATTCCATTTTCCTTTTAACACCATGAGAAGCTGGCTGCTCACGGCTAATACAATCTGTACCAATGGGTCTGTCTGTTTGAGATCCATTGATGATACTTTTGTACTTTTTACATAAATCGATTGAAAATTCAGCCGATGATTTGTAATCTGTAGATATTGTATTAGGATGAGTTGGAACTGTTGGAGATATTCTCGGGTACATAGAAGGTGCTGTTGATTCGTCTCGGGTTGGCGATATGTCTTGATAATAGTTAGGTCTGAACGGAACATTCGTTTTTTTTATTTCTTCTTTGGCAATATTTATGTTTGGGGCCAAAGGAATGTTCGCCATGGATGTATGAGTTGGTGTTTGTAAGTTTCTCTCACTGTTTGGTTGTTTTATATCACTAGTCGGACTAGGGTGTAAAGCTTTGCATTGTTTCAATTCTTCATCTTCTTCTTGCTCTTTAGTCATTTGTTTCTCCCTCATCCTTCTATTTTGGAACCAGACCTTAACACACCTGTCACTTATGCCCAACACTTCGGCGATTTCTTGACGTTGGCTACTATTCACATATGGCCCTTTCTTAAAAACTTTTTCTAAATAATTGATTTGCTCAGTTGTAAAAGCCATCCTGTATCTTCGACACTTGATTTTCTTGTTGGTTTGTTTCTTCTCATTCTGTAATTTAAAAAAATATAAAAATAAATAACTTATATAACTTATGATAAATTTTAAATAGAAAATAATTGGATAAAATCAACTCGGCCACAAGTGAATTCTCAGATGGGACTCGAACCCACGACCTTTGGAAATCTGGTCCAATGCTCTAACCACTGAGCTACCGAGACTTGCGGACCACCGTCAAAATTCACCAATACTTTTATATTTTTAATACGCTGTAGGCCAGCGTTGTCACATCAATGCTAGGAATATCATTGATGTGGCTGATTGATATATGAATGTCCTTGCATTGGAAAACTTTTAGGTTTTTAACGATCATTTAAGATGCAACAGCCAATAATTTTTATTTTTGAATTCTAGCATTTTTCAATGCTATTTTTATGCTTACGATAAATTTTAAATAGAAAAAATCAACTCGGCCATAAGTGTATTCTCAGATGGGACTCGAACCAATGCTCCGTCCAATGCTCTAACCACTGAACTACCGAGACTTGCGGACCACCGTCAAAATTCTCCAATACTTTTATATTTTTAATACGCTGTAGGACAGCGTTGTCACATCAATGCTAGGAATATCCTTGCATTCGAAAGAATCATCTTTTCAGGTGTTTAACGATCGATTAAGATGCAACAGCCACATCTTTTTGTGTGCAACATACATAGAAAAAACTGCATGAAACATTAAAAATTTTGTTCTTATCTTATCACTATAAAAAAATTATAAAAGCAGTAATATCTAACAAAAGGTACTTACAGCATCTGAATGTCCCATCATATCCTGGTGATCACTATGTTTGCCTGAAGCACCAAGACCTTGATTTGCCGATTGCCACGAGACATTCATTGTCACTACAAAATCACAAAAAATTTAATCATAAATAAAGTACAGACTATACATTTCAACTATATATACCAGTTCATAAATCAATGCACAAATTGATGATTATCATTATCTAATTACTCAATTCACTAACGACTAAACTAACTATATACAAACCAATAGGAACGTCACATGGAGATAATTATATTTTAATTTAGTTTGAAATAATCAAATGCTAAATTAACCAAATCAAGTTTAAAATTGTCGAGAGTGACATGTTAAAATTGAAATACCGAAGGTAGAAGAACAACAAGTTCTTACAAAGTAAAGATTGTTTTTTTATTCATTGTATTAGAACTTATTGTCGATTTTCTTATAATTTCCACCCTCGAATTGTCTGATAAGATTTCTATGATATCAATTAAAGCCCCATGGCATATTATAATAAAGCTTGCTTACCTTTATGATCATTCATATGTATCTATTATGTTTTCGGGAAACTTACAGCTAGGTTAAAAAGAATATGGCGCACACATAAATAAATGATGAGGGCTAATTACAAGTTTCCAGTAACAAATTGCCTAAACCATCTTTATTATTAGTGTAAGAAATATTTTTTTCAACAAACCTTTGTAGAATTTCGGAACAAAACATTTTACTTTTTTTAATGCATTTCATCAGATTAGATATAAAAATCTATGTGTTTAAAAATCAATAAATTGTCTGAACATTTAAGTTAATATTAATGAATGTCCATTAATGGGTCATTGGAATTAATCATTACTACATAATAATTATGAAACGTTTATTATAGTTTAATTGAGACAACTCTCACCTAAACTTGTTCAAGGGACTAATACTGCTAGAGGTAATTTATCATTTTAATTATTTAACTATAGTAAAAATATGATCTTTTCTTGCTGCTTAAAATGCTTAGCACTTTGCTTTTCTGATTATGTCGAAGAAAAGGTACTGGGTTCGAACCTAAATATCAGTTTTCTTTCTATTCATACTAATAAAACAATACCGTGACGCGACTGACTGACAGTCAACTCACAGCCCAAACAGCTGAACCGATTAGGCTGAAATTTTGCATACAGTATTCTTTAACGATGTGGGCGAGCACTAAGAATAGTTATTTGTTATGCAAGGCTAGAAAGTTGGTTATTTAGCGGCGAGTTACCTCTATTGAAATCTGAGCAAGTGAAGGATTCTAGGATTGAACCACGAGCGTAGCGTTCAAAGATTGAATCCTGAGCGTAGCGAGGATTTCAAAGGTACAAGACGCTAAACACTTTTCTGCAGTGCGCAACACATAATTTTTCACCTCACAACAGCGAGGAACATTTTATGGGTGTTTCCGCGGTCAACTTTCGGTAAAAAGTTCTTTAAAAATAAAGTTTAATCTAAATATACCTTATTCTCGTTGTTTTAATGATATAAAAAACTAAAATAATAAAAAAGGGAGTATTATAGTTAATTCAAAGTTATTTAAAGCAGGAATACATTGTTACTTATTAATAAGAATAAAAACGATTCCGTAAATGTTGACACTGACATGTGGTACAAGACAAAGACAATTTAAAAATAAAGATTTATGTCACAGTCCGAAATCCAATTATAGGTTGTGAAATCTCACCCAGCCTAATATAAAATTCTTATGACAAATAGTTTAATCTTATTGTTATTGTTTTTATGATTCAATGAACTAAAATAATATAATTAAACCAAAACGGAGTATTATAATTAATTTAAAGCTATTTAAAATAGAATCAAATATAACAAAAAGTCAATAGTGCGATTCGGAACGCATTATGACATATTTTTAGGTATTAAATTAAAAAGTACTTTGCCGCGCTAGGCTATTAAAAGCGATTTTCTACGCCTAAACTGATTGACAAAACCTCCTTTTCAGAGCGTGTGAGGTGAAAAATATTTTTTGACATTCCTACGGGATAGGGAATAAAACGGGATTGTATTGTAACCTAATTCCTCGCGGACGAATTGGAGGGCGCAAGGCTAGTTATTAATATAAAATTATCACTTCAACCAAAGTATGTAGCACAAGCACAAGAGTTCATGGAACTACTGCCTACACTTGCTACCGCATCCTCCCTCTCCATGCTCACAGATGTGAAAAACTTTTCCTTCCCCAACGTTGATCAGAAACACTAAGAGATGGCGTTGTACTTGGTGAAGGGAAAATTTCTCACGAAAAGATTTTCACAATGTACACAATATAATTATTTATTTATAAAAATTAAAGAATAAACAGTCAGGCTTTGCATAAATACCAAGTTACTAAGGGAAAGTAGGATAAAGGATAATATAGTCACCTATACAAATAATACCACTGTATTATTAGGAAGAGAGG
The DNA here is from genome assembly GCA_910589605.1 of Chrysoteuchia culmella. Taxonomy (NCBI): domain Eukaryota; kingdom Metazoa; phylum Arthropoda; class Insecta; order Lepidoptera; family Crambidae; genus Chrysoteuchia; species Chrysoteuchia culmella. Next base: position 15,168,762 of record OU342654.1, read on the forward strand.
TTATATAGACTATGATTAAATATATAAATAAATAAATAATCGCATACAATCACACCAATTATCTAGGCCACGTTAAGTTTCACGAAGAACTTGTGTTATGGATACTAGGTAACGGATAAACATACTTATATACTTTTTTTTTGTAAATACATACATAATATACATATTAAACACCCAGACCAAGATAAATAGACATGTTCATGCACACAAATATTTGTCTTGTCCGGGGATCGAACCCGGGACCTCTGGCGCAGAAGGCGGGTTTAGTACCCCTGCGCCAAACAGGTCATCTGTATTATTATACTGTAAACATACAGTATAACTCGCCTTATTGTTGTATTGTATTTGCTATCCGATTTCGCAGTATAAAACCAAATGTAATATTGAAAAACTCATTTTATTTAAATTAACAGTAAGAGGGAAAAATAGTATGTGCTTATATAAACTAATAACAAAAGCTAAAGTAATTGTTTTATTATTTAAAGCTTAAAGGCGTCAATCTTTGGAATTACCAAAGGACACAGATAAAAAAATGAAAATTCCGCTTTGTCATGAACAATAAGAAGCGGAATCACACACAATTGCGAACAGTTAGTCATTACCACTGAGGTGGTAAATATTATCTCACAACAAAGGGATTACCTGATAATTCTGTTTACTTGCAATGTGTTTAATGCCATTAGATATCTTAAGTTATTGAGAAGTTGCTTACTGCAACCTTAGCTCAGAAAAACACAAAGTAAGTTGTTGACACTTGACATTTCTTAAAATGAGATTGTTTTCAGCCTCCCAGAAATTGTTGCTAATGATTATAATAATAAGTATTTACCTACAAAATTGGCGATTTATAGAATTTTTAAGTTCGATTCAAATTCTTCATACAAATCGGAAAAAGTTCGTTGTCAATACTAACAATGTTTGTTACAGTAACTTAACTACCGTAAATGTTTTTTGCCAAATGTATGTACAAGAATTGTATGAAGACTTAGCAATCTAAAGAATTTATTTATTTAAATTAAATTATTAGTATACATATTATAAATGACATTAAATAAATAGGTCATTTTTGCTACCGAAAAAATTAATACCCTTCGAGATATTTTTTATCACAAAAGAAACGAAAATAATAATCTTAGATTACTGATTTTTACCGCTATGATCTTAATTTAATATAAAATAATAGAAGTTCTTTAGAAGCGAAGAAAAAAATAGGCAATTTCATACGTTTAGACCTATAGACCTATTGTTTTTCATTTAACAGTTTTTGGTATAAATAGTGACCCAAAACATAGTTAAAATTAATTATATTTCTTCAATCTTTAACGTCATAATTAGGTCGTAATTAATAAAATACAGTAGCGATTCTGTACGTGCGATTAGAAGTGTTCATCGACTGTCATCACGTTTCGAAGTATTGTCGATTGAGGAAGGAGACTGTACAGTGTTTTGATGCTTAATTCATACCACATACTTAATTAATCAATACAACATTATTCTGCACCCTAACTCGCAATTACCGAATCATGAAAACATTACAGTTCGGTATTTAAAAAATATAAAGGTTTAAACACTGACAAGCATAAATAACTAAGCAGTGGATTACTTACATACAAGATAAGGATGGCTTCATAAAACTAAAAAGTTTCATTTTACTCATTATCAAATAGTTTTTTACATGTTACATAGCTATTTTTAACTTTTGCGGCATAAAAATAAGAAAATGATGTCTTCACGAATAGCTACCATGAGTTGTGTAGGTATGTTTGCTTAGGAGTGTACATATATCGATAAAGAAAGGAAAGAAATTTGAAAGGTTTTTCACTGAAGGTTTTTTATTGTAAATTACATACCTACATTACAACTAACATAAACAACATAACATATTCGTAAATATATTATATTCACTAATTAGGTATAAATATACAATACAAACTACCGAAACTGAAGTCACAAATACACTAAAAAGTCTGAATCAAGTAAGATTGATATAACTCGAGGTGACACTGATCTCAGGGCTCTCAGCTCTCTCCTTCTTTTCCTTCATCCTTCTGTTCTGGAACCAAACTTTGATACTCCTGTCTGTAAGCCTTAAGACCTTCGACAACTCCATACGTCTCATCCGGTCAACGTACCGTGTTCTCGAGTATTCCTCCTCCAGCTTTATAACTTGATTTGTCGTGAAAGAAGTTCTGTGTCGCTTTCCTTTTTTGTTTCCAGACTTTTTGGTAAAGAACTGAGGCTGCATATTCGGTACAGGTGGGTTAACGAAACCGTTTGGTTGGTAGGTGTCCTGTGGTATGTAGACCTCTTGGGGTGGAGACCAGAGAGGAGGCATTGGGGTGTTGTATCCGTTGGTGTGGTCGATTGGTGCGTTGTCGCAGTGGCAAGGGTTGCTAGGTGCAGGGAAATCCATTTGAGTGTGGGTATAACCATTCCATTGGGTCTGTAATGAAAGGAAATAACATTGTCAGTAGAGGTATATTTAGCAAGGGTCAATCATATAGCTACAGATACTACGGTGTCTGTTACAAAGTGTACGCAAAATCTACAGGTAATTTTTAAAACACTATCCAAATTATTACGTTCAACTTAGAATCTGTAAGTGAACACCTTTCTCCTAGAAACATAAATAAATAAATAAATGCACACCAATTATCTAGCCCACGTTAAGTTTCATGAAGAACTTGTGTTATGGATACTAGATAACGGATAAACATACTTATATAGATATTTTTTTTTGCAAATACATACATAATATACATATTAAACACCCAGACCAAGACAAAAAGATATGTTCATGCACACAAATATTTGTCTTGTCCGGGGATCGAACCCGGGACCTCTGGCGCAGAAGGCGGGGTTAGTACTCCTTAATTAACTTCCCATACTGAATCGATCGCGTGATCAGTTTGATTTGTATGAAGAGTCCATTTTTTTTTGCCATATTTCGATTCCGAGTGGAACTTAAAAAAATTGGATAGTGTTTAAAAAATATCACGAAACTTTAAAAATATGAGACAAACGGTAAACAGAAAATATATACGAAAAATGTTTGGTCTTACATTTTGACCGACTTGAGCACCACTGGTATCTTGAAAACTGGAGCCTCCATAATTTTCGAAATAAACACCGTTTTCGTCCATAAAAGACATTTTGATTTTATAATATCTAAATGCCTTTTAAATGCGGAGAAGAATATTCATCAAGTTCGATGTTATAAATAATAAAAAATGGAATGACCCATTCTATTTATACTTACTTCAAATTTCAACCTAGCTAATTAGCAAAGTAGATAGAGAGAAAAACATCCCCTTAATTAGGTAATTGGTTTAAAATTGTACTCTAAACTTAGCAATTCTACGTCCGTTGTCCGTATCTCCGTAGCTGCTAAGGTTTACAAGAGTGATAGGTAGTTCGAACAAAAACAAGATTCATGAAGAGTTTTACATTGTGATAAATATTAAACAAGAAAATATACCAGAAAAAAGCAACTAGTCTCATGTCGCCCTGACGGGAGTTTTACATTATTTTGATCTTGAGCGGGGTTTATACATAGTTCGTATTATGATGTGTTGGTAGACTAATTCGTTCGATAGAATGAAGTTATCCGTTAGATAACAGAATCGGTTTTTAAATTACATTATATAGCTATATAAATAAATTGCCATTTTATATTTTTTTTATTTTGCAGTTTACAATGCTATTTTTATGTGATAAATATTAAACACGAAAAAATATAAATTAAAAACTTAAAAAAACAACCAGTCGCCCTGACGGGACACGAGACTGGTTGTTATTTTTCTAGTATATTTTCTTGTTTAATATTTATCAAATTGCCTTTTATTCAAAATATATTCTAATTACTTATAATACTTACCAAAGTTATTATTTTCTTTGTGGAAGCTCACATGCCGAGTTTCCCTCTTGTTTACATTGCCAACGCCATCTAGTTCCGTAGTGAATAAACATTGGAAAACGAAGCTCTGAAACACGAACACTGCCTCTGCTGGAAATATTTAAGTGCTTTCTTTATATATTTTCCATTTCAAAGCTTCTATTTAAGGTACAATAAAGTATATTTTTAATAACCAATAGGCCATACATCTTTGAACTTCTGTTTTTAGATTATGAAAGGAATCCTTCCTTCCTCTCTCCTCTTTGGTGCTTGATTTTTTTGTGTTTTTTTTTTTTACGAAACTTCGTTGTTTGTACGATAGAGTTTTTCCTTCACGTCGTAACTTCTTACATTGCCTGTAGATGGCGTAATGTGTTCGAAGAGCATTGGAAAAATGACATTGCGGCTTTTAACTTATCGTCATAAAAACAAATGGATATTACCGAGCTAAGTAATTTTTAGAACTGACATTGAAATTATCAACTTTTGTTAGTTGTTTCTTATATACAAAAACATGTTCGCATACAAATGTTTATGATAATGTTCCTTTTATTTGACTAAATTCCTGTTTCATTATCTATGATTAATTAGGTACCTACTACCTTTTTGTATGAAATGATTTGTTAAGTAAACATTCGTACTTAACCGGACTTGGCATAACAAGCCCGAAATGTAATATGTACTTAACTAGTGTGTAACAATAGCTGTTATTATGAGATATTTTAAAAAGAAAAGTAGGTATTTTGTAGGTTTTAGTATTTTAGAATTTCACAAGAAGTAAATTGTATATGTAGACTGATATGCATTTTATTAAATGTCATGTCATATAGTCCAACTCGCTAATTATACAGACAAATCATCATCACCATCATCTCAACCACATAATGACACCTGGGAGGCCTTCACCAAAGACACTACGACGGTCGGTATTCGGTCCTGCACTTTTAGCATCCAGTGGCTTCCCATGACCATATTTTTGAGCGAATCATGCTTGCTAAAGTCACGTCTGTATTCAGCTATTGAAAATAGCAGTTCGTACCATAACTTTAATTTTGCCGTACTGAAGTAACGTATTTCCCTATACACCTTGTTGCTGAGGTTATGCATTACCTCTGGCATATTATTCGGACCATTAAAGTGGGGGTCAATTCTGCTAATTTTTTGTCATAATCATCTCTCAGTGGTGTTTCAATGATAGTGTTTATTTACACTGTTGTAACAAGAACTGTGTAAAACAGCACTACCATTGGAACACCACTGGAATACCATTGTGACTAAGCATTAGCAGAATTGGGCCCCTGGTCATTTTTCATTGTGGACATATTTAAGAAATAAATCACTTTTTATTTTTCATTGTAATGCAAACTAAATGCTTTGATGTGAATTACCTACTGACATGAGTAGTGATGATGACGTCCTCCTCGACGTATTCCTCATCCGTCGACGGCGACACACTGGCTTATTCTTTTATTTTCTAGCATGCGTCCGCGTGTGACTTGCGAAAGCCAAACTTGGTTTTGAAGCGACGATCGCAGCTCGAGCAGTATAGTTGTCCATTGGTGTCATAAGTTTGCTTCGGTCGAAACTTTTAAGTTGTCGTTTTGCGTTAGGTCAAAGTCAATACCATTTATTCAGTCGAGGCTGTTACAAGCACTTATGAACGTCAAAGAAGCTATGCTATCGGTTAACAAACCCTACGGCGGGAGACCTTGTAACGAGAAGAACCGGCAAGAAACTCGTCAAGGGCTGTTTTTTTCTCCCTGTTTTATTTCATACAGAGTTGTCAAATTGAAAAGTGACCTTAACATATCAGTAAGGTAAATTTCCATCACAAAAAAAAATACTAATTATAATATTACATTTTATGGTTATTGTAACCGTAAACAATTTTCAACTGGCAAAGAATGACTTATCTATCTTACATTACAACATTTTATCGCATTACAAGATTACTGTACTGCAAGTTGTGAGGAACATACAGGTCAGTATCAATTAATTTTGGAAAAAAAATTTACCTTTAAGCACAACATTAAGATAAGCAGACTGAAGTAGACCCATTTCCGCTGGCGGCACCCGTTCACGAGCATGACGCATGAACCAGCCATCGCTTCGCTCAACCATATTTTAGGGAACGTAACGACCCGCCTCACACGACACCGCCGAAGAAACGTTTGAGTGAGCATGACGAACTTCAGGTACTTATGTTAAGCTGTATAAATATAAAAGAAAAATACAATAACAACAGCAAAAAGAAGAAGATAAAAGTGCATTAATGTAAGACATAACCTACAATGTTAGTAGAAGACGCATCAGCTGGGTCATAATCTTTGAGACGCATTAAGATCTTTGAGACGCATTTCCGCGAAGTTTTTCACATCCTCTTTCACGTTTATACGCCACTCGGACCGTTTTAAAATCACTTGAAGGCGGTACCCAGACCGAAAGTGGCGCAGCGTTGAATTTTATTTAATATCGTAATTCTAATACACAATTTTAATAAAACTTTACGTGGAATTTTTAGAGCCCGTTGTCTTGTATTTTTAGAAGGTATCGCTACATCTCGTCATAGTCATTCGTAGAAGTAGATAGCATATGTGTCAAAAACGGCCACTTTTAGCAGTTTTGCTATCTACTTCTAGCAGTGACTACGAGGGAATGTTATGATACCGTCTAAAAATACTAGACTATGGGCTCTAAAAATTCCCCGTAAAGTTTTATTAAAATTGTGTATTAGAATTACGATATTAAATAAAATTCAACGCGGCGCCACTTTCGGTCAGGGTACCGCCTTAAAGTTGCAAAAAAAACTTTTTAATGTCAACCGCCCGGCCCGATCGGGCCACAACTGTTATTGCCACTTTTCCGTAAATCACCGCGCGGCCCTATTAGAATTTAAAGAGTATTTTCTCAAACATGCTTGGAAATATGTGCATTATTTTGACAACATTCTTCGAGATACATCGATATTGCTGTACTGGCCACATACATGCGAGCAGCGGCCGGCAAAAGTTGTATGAAAATCCATATCTGAAGTGTTTAGCGGCCAAATAAATTATATAGTAAACTCATAACTGTCGTGTAATTTAAAAATGGAACGATCTTTTACTCCGAAAGATGGTAACCAAAGAGGTAATTTATCAAAGGTTTAATTGAAATTTCGTACTGGCTTGCAAAAAAAAGCTGTTTTAGAAAACAAAAACAACAAATGAACACTTTAACGCAGGAAAAAATATATTTGTTCGTAGTTCGTCTGATTTCGAAAAGTAGTTTTAATTGCCGCGCATTATTTGAGAAAAGTATACAAGCCTTGGCCACAACTAGGCATTGATGGACTTACGAATGTGTGCCTCGGCTTCGCTTCGTTCGTCCATCAATGCCTCTTTTGCTGGCCTCTGCAGTAATGTACTATAAATAACCCCAGCACGCCGTTTCATACAACATTGCTGGTGCGTTGTAATGTTCCAAATTCAAAAAACGCTCCTGCAATTGGTTTAATTTTCTTTGTCCGTAAATTCGATACTTCGCGTGTTTTTTTTTTCGAAAATAATGACAATATTTCCATGCATGTTTGAGAAAATTAAACTTTATAGGATTATAAAAAAACTAGCTAGATATTCGTAAAAATTATATGGGACCAACCTTGAACTATGTTCTTTCAAATAAAAAAGAATTATTAAAATCGGTTGACAACTGACGACGTTACATTAAAACATACATTCAAAAAATATATAGTCGACTTGAGAACCTTCTCCTCCTTTGAAGAAGGTTAAAAATGCTCACAATTATAGAGCACACCGAAAATAACACAAATAGTTTCCGCAAATAATTAAATTTTGCCATTCTGAAGTATAGTAAGTACAGACACCGAATCATAGCGACGGTTGACAAATGTGGAATATTCGGTGAAGTACTTTTACTGCGCCTATGCCGGAGTTTGCTTATATTGAATAAACGTGAGTTGAATAGTGGACTAGGGTTGGCCCTAGTTTATTTTAGGAATATATTAAAAAAAAAGCGACAAAAAAACTTTTAAGATCACTTACAGATAAAGTACTGTTTAGGATTTTGGAGATAAGTCTACCTTTGAACAGATGTCTTTATATAATTGTGTAATTGTTTTTGTTTGTGTAATAAAGAGTAGGTATAAAGAAGAGTAGATATAATACGTATATTTTCTTTCGTGTTTAATTTTTTTTAATACTATCTTAGTTTGGTTAGATTAGTGTGGTGATCAGTCAAAAACCTTATATTTTATTACTAAGGGCCCTAAATGTTATATTGGTACAATTTAAAATTTTAATAACGAATAGGTAGATAGTTACTGCTAATTTTATTGATATTAAATTTTGATGCTGTTTTGATTATTTTAATATCAGTACCTACTGAAATAAAATGTCGAGGAATTTAAATAATTATACCCTTTCACGGTATAAAGAAAGACAAAATCGTTTTGTAATGATCTTTTGCTATGATACAACCTACACTCATTATAAAATTAATATGGTATACCTTAATAAGTCCTTTATGCAAAATGAGTAAAAGATAGCACATTTACAAATGACATAATTTTCTGTACTTTTCAAATGAATTACTTCACGTAGCTCTTTTTCTAATTAATTATCATTGCAGTGTTTGAAATAATATTACAATAATTTATTTTTAATTAATGTTCATTTGCGTTTTATCTTACTAATGGAAGAATTAAAAAAAATTGGTTCGCTAAAAAAATAATTGCCAGCAAAGGTTTAAAAATATAGGTAATTAATGTAATTACAATGTTTAGTTCACGTTCATTGTTTGATAAAGAATATATGAAACTAGTCTTCCGCTTATGACTTCACCACGTGGAGTTCCGTAATGTCACTCCAAATTTTTGCACCAAAAAATTGCCTTAATATCATAAGTAAAATATGTAGGGACTGCCTTAAAAAAACATTAAGGTCTGTACTGTACCTACTACCCACCTACTTCCAAGTTTAAATATCATTACCTAAATAAGCCTTAGTTTAAGCGTTTATTCACGTTTAAACAAAAATAAACATACTACTACCTTTTGATAAGCTTCATCTCATCTCATCATTCCCAAAAAAAAACAAAATAAAAAAACAGATTTAACTTTTATTTTCTCGTGGCAGCCCTAACCGCAAGCCGTCGCCGGAGATCATCAATCATCGGGGCAAGACAATCACAACGGCGGCACATCTGCCGGGCTCCACCGGCGCGGCGCCCGCCGGCCGCCATACCGCCAGCCACCACTCGGAGATACTCGCAATCGGCAATTGCTAAATTACAATCACGATGCGACAGAATGCGTTTGGAGCTCATCGGATGTGCCAGCAATGCCGCTTTCGAAAATCAATGCTTTGACAGATCTTGTGGAATATTCGTAAATTGGATCTGCCGATGCCGGTACATCCAACGAGATCCAAAGGCGCCATGCCTGCCAGTTTTCACCACTTTGAGATAGTCACAATCGGCAATTGCTAAATTATAATCACGACGCGATGTTTGGACAGAATGCGTTTGCGTGCATATTATTTCGGTCTTAGTTTGAACCTTGCCTTAACAGAAGTACGAGCGATGCCGGCACAACCAACAAAATCCAAACGTGTGCCGGCCAGTATCTACCGCTCGAAGACAATCACAGCGGCGGCACATCTGCCGGGCTTCACCGGCGCGGCGCCCGCCGGCCGCCATACCGCCAGCCACCACTCGGAGATACTCGCAATTGGCAATTGCCATTATGAATTCATGATTCGATGCTTTGACAGAATGCGTTTACCTACGTAAGTGCGTATTCGCATTTCTTTCGATCTTAGTTTGAACTGGAATCCGTTTACAAAATCGTTCGTAAATGACTCTAGCTAGATGGAATCATGAGTGCTTCACATTTTTACGTCATATCGAAATGATTTTGTTCCAGTAATATTAATTCGTAATAAAAATAATCTTAAGTCACTTAAAACATAAAAGTTAAACTGTTTCGAATCATTAATTTGAATGTGAAACTCGATCTATAGGTATTATATTATAGATTTCGTAATATTGGTGATATAAAAATAACAATGATGCGATGGTCGTTGTAAATACACATACGATTGATAAGTATTTGCAATGTGTCCCAGATTTTCACTCCCTTTTTTGTACAACATTTGTATAATATCACATAACTAAGTCCATTTAAATTTGCTCCTTGATTTTTGCTTCGCTGTTAAAAGTTTTTAACGTAAAAGATTTTTATTAAAGCCAACCCTCTCGTTCTCGTTTTAATCTCCGCCTTACCTTGTTATATTCTCGTAAAAAATCACTTTCCATATTTCACTAGTGGAAAATTGTAATATCGCGACGTGCGTGCCGCGTCTTAATAAACATTTTTTTTCGTCATGCGAAAATGACATTCGGGCGTCACATGTGACATTGATGAAAAAATATAAAAGATATGGGATCGACGCCGAGGACCCGGCAATCTACTCGTTTTCCTTGTTCCTTAAATTTATCTGCGATTTTATGAAGAACTGTTGGTATGAGTACTGCGTTATGTATGATGTGCGTATTAGACAAAACTCTTTCGTAAAGTGTGTTGTTTCATTATCTTACAGAGTATTTCTTTCGTAAACGTGCCTAAATAAACTTAATTTCATATTGTGAAATTTTACGCAAATATTGTTATTATAAAAAAATAAAAAATCATTATTAAACACCTAGGTATATTACTATCAGAGCATTATCAAACTCGGGGTATAGTTTTTAATTGTAATTGATAATAATTCAATATTGCAGTAACTGCTGATGATTGAAAATCAAAATATAAAGATTAAAAAAACTGCATAACAAATTAAGAAGCCTCCCCTATGCCCTAAAATTCCAGAGCTCTTAAAAAAATATAGGTAAAAATACTTAAATAACAACATATTTTCAAATCTAAACGGCCTCGAAAGCAAATGAAAGCACAAGCAAAATTTTGGCTATTACTTTCACTTAATATATTCCATATTTTTTGCGGTTTCGGTGCACAATAAGGGCCATATTCGCGCGGCGGGCCTGCGATTGTGTTTGACAAATGAGCATCATTATTTGACAGACGCGATCGAGCCGCGGAGGCAACGTCGTGTCGACATGTTGTTGTCTTTTGTTTTATTAAACCCGGTATTATGAGGGATGAAGACCTAATAAAATGGTAATAACATAGAACGTAACATGTTTTAGGATTTTTTCGTGATGTGACGCGAAAACGCAATATGAGTCACAGATAACGCTAGTTTTCTGGACTATATTTTGAAAAAAAAAGGTCTATAGACAATTTTCTAAAATTATAAAACGTGACTTACACGCAATATTATTAAATTGCTGCTAAAAGGTGAATGTAAAGTGTATATTGGGAAATCTCAAATCACCAAGAGATTAAAGTAAATCGATATCCAGTGTTGTTAAAAAAATCTGAGCTGTGTACTTTCGGGCTTATTACAAATGCAACTAACGTTTGACTCGGTTTTATTAAATAAAAAATAAGAGGTAATGGTTTATCGCGAGGGGACATTAAAATGAACCCCTTGAGCTCGAGCATCAGGGCTGCTTCCGCGGCGATGATTTATGTGAGACGAGATCTGCCGCTTCCTTCTCCGGTCGGCTTTGTGGCAACCCTAGCATAATAGACAGCCGATGATTCGATTTTGTAATAAATTCACGGTTTGTGTGAATGGCTGTGTCACTGGAATTTATTATTAGGAGTAAATTTTGTATGTGACTTACATGGATGTTTAACACGTTCCTGTATTTGATAATAAACAATGTTTTCTAATTTCAAAAGTGGATGTTGCTGATATTAAGAACATATTTAAAACAAAAAATACAGCTCTCCTGGGGGCCTACTGCCATCTCTTAGCGAAGTATTTTGTCAATCTTACCATGCTATTTCGTACTATGAATCTCTTAAAGTAAGCTTGTTTTTTGACGGAAGTTTTGTGAGGTCTTCGGTCAATAATCGCCTCCAAAGTGTGACGTGTGTCAAAATTTGACAACCACAATAAAAACAAAAGGTAAACAAAACGTAGTTATGACATAATGTTTTCTAATAGATGATGTAGGACCACTGAACTATATTAGTTCTTCACAGTTTTCAAAAAACAAAAGAAATTCGCTTTGAAAACTAATATAATAACAAATACGTGAAATATCTTCTTACCTTAAGAGTTTCAATGCATTTACAATACATAGTTCACATTTTTTAATAACGTTAGCATGTACCTGGTACATTCTCATTCGCCTGTTTGGTCAATGAAAAGTTAAAATTTTAAATCTTATTTTTATTGAACGTAATACACCTTGCCTAAACGTAAATATTAACAAAATTTTAAGCTGTAGCGGGCTTACTATTATCACGTTCAAGTTATGCTCTATAACAAGTCAATAAATTTTCTGAGATTTTAGATATAACACAGAGCTGTTATAACTTCCACTGTAATAAGATTTTATTTTTCTTACAAGTGCGCCATCAGTTGATGTCTGTACTTATTGAAACAACTTGTGCTGCTGGGACAACAAAAGTTTTGTAACACTGTATTTTTTTACAGAATTGACTTTTCTAGGAGTCTAGGAGTTTGTTTGTGTCTAGGAGTAGTGTTATCATCTGTATTATGTTATATATTATGATATTTGCGGTCTTATAATGATTACTTTAATTTCTTCAAATCGCGACAAAAAGTAACCAATGTCCTTCTCCAAGGTCTTATATCTATCTCAATGCCAAAAAAGCTAGCCTTAATCTAGCCTGGGCAACCTGGAAGTCCTTAAATAGGTTACGGACCCAAGTTTACCCAACTAATGAAAATATGTGCTGGTGGGGTTACAGCTCAGAGAGCGCTCGTCTGTGTGGTATTTCTTCCTAGACAATGGCGAATCTTTTATCCTGCCCTGCGAGTCCTTACACTTGCACACGTGAGGGCCTTTACAAGCCAGTTGACAGACAGTGCTTCGGAGGCAAAATTTTTGTCCTCAGAAATATAAGCTAGATTCGACACGCCAAGAAGAAGATCAAAATGGTTGAGTGGTGCTCGAATAGGTAACAGACATACAGAGTTGTTTTCTTTCCTATCCTACTTCCTACTAGTTTTATAAATAAAAAAGTTTGTGAGGATATTTGGATGTTTGTTACTCTTTCACGCAAAATCTACTGAACCGATTTGGATGAAATTTGTCACACAGATAGAAGATAGCCTGTATTAATAGGCTTTTTATTGCGATATTCCCACGGGAACGGGAACCACGCGGGTAAAACTGCGAGCGAGCGCTATTATAATACAAGAGGATGCTCTCGACCTAGCATGAAATTAGATTATCGCGAGCGAACTCAAGTTATCGCGTAGTGGCACCATCTATCGGAAATAATGTATCCCTTGTCCATCTCCAAGGTTAAAGTTATCTCGATACCAAATCGCTTCACACTACGGTCTCCATTTCACACAGACACACGTTGCTTGCTTTTGCCTCACTAATATTGTGATTGTCACATTACAACAGCTCTATATGCTTCTCCCACTGATGATTAGTATCCTTGTAAACCGTCGAGCGGTCTTGATAAATAGTCTCGCTGGCGATAGGCCAACCTCGCGGAATAATCAAATTTCGCTGCACACCGCTTCATACAGCTACTGCGTGTCTTTATGGGACCTTCCCGAGGGGTGCCGTGGTTGAATTAAATCGTCCCCGATAAAGACCTGGCGCTGTTTTATTTCCTATCACTGTGTTTTTTTTTATCTGAAGTATTTATCTGTGCGTTCTCTCTTTTGTTTGTAATGTTAGCAAATATAGAATTTTGGTACCGTAGCATCCTAATAAGAGCATGTATCACAAACTTGAATTTGTAAGATGATTTCTGAAACAAAAGTTAGTGCCTCACTTAGCCAAGTAAAAATGGTCTTAGAAAGATTTACTAGCTAAGTATCTCTTTATTAAAACTACTCTACAATTTCAATAGGTAAGAAGCGCCTATTAAACATTTTCATTTTTATATCAAGGATTTAAAAATAATCCTTCACTTTTTATTCTTTTAAAGTTACCGATTAAATTTCGCTCCATTAAACGTGTGGATCGAAAGAGAGTCAAATATCGCAATATAACTATAAAATTCTACATGTTTTACTGTATCTTTCAGTGTGCCTGCTCATTCTAATACCCACAATTCATTTCGGCGGCAGTCCCTGTCAATAGTGACGACGTGTTTATTTCAACAGAAGTTCACTGAGCTCAGCTAACAATCTTTATAAATAAAGCGAGCCCATTGCCTATTCATGACCGGGCAGAATTCTCCCCCCTCCCCCCGTATCAAACAAGCCCCTTCATGTCAAACGCTCCGCGCCCCGCGTCTGTCAAACTCTTCGCCAGTGTTTGACAGGGATCCTCCCTAGCTCGCGGGGGTCGGTAGCCACCTTTCATTCCAAGCTCCGCAACCAAATTTGATCCTAAATACCCACACCTACAGTCTAAATTAAATTTTCTTGGGAATTCCACCCGTAGCTGTCACGAGTCTAGGTGCAGGCGCCGCGGCGAATGATGGATGACGTCAGAGGAGGTCCGCAGCATCACGCGTCATTCATGTGTACACAGGCGTAAGGGATACGTTTTTCGTGACGATATAATATCGGTGATATGCAAATTCGCTGTCGCATCGAACTGCTGCTACTATTAGACAATAGGTTGGTATCTACAAAACAGATTTTTTACGTACTCTAATCTTTTACATTTTATTAACAGAAACCAGGCTCGCAGATTAAACGTAAAGATTTTTTCTTACAATATTTTCAACTACAAATAGCATATAAAAATATTTTTGGGAACAAAAGTTAATTACGGTACACAGAATTTTGTACTTATAAAATAGAAGTATAATACAAACAAAAAAAGGGAGAAAAAATTTGTTCTAGAGCAAAATTTAAGTCTCAATTGGCATTCAGCCATTAGATAAGCAGGCAACTTAGGGGAATTCCACATATCTGTATTAAGTGCACATTTCGCGAAACCCAACCACAACCCCTCGCGAGTTGTTCTCTAATGTGTACTTTATGAAAATTAAATATATTTCAGTGGCGCCGCTGCAGGGATTACAAATTTGCATTATTTAATGGCCGTCGTGAGAGGATTTGTAGACTCGCGATCTCGCGCTCTCAGGCTTTGGATTTTGATTGATTATCGCCCTGTTAGGAGTAGTTTGTTTAACGCCATGATATGCAATATTTAAGTGATTCAAAACTAGTTTTTGTTTACGTAATCAATCAGACGACTTGAAATTTTATTTGATCTCTTTCTTATAGGACATCGAAATTTATACTTTAAATTTGTAGTTATGCACGCCAAGGAACTGGGCTTTGGACAAAAACGAATGGAGGAAGCTACACAGACAAGAGCGTGGCTCTTAAGTTATGATGATGAAACGACTTTGAAAACCAACGACACCTAAAAACTTTATAACAAATATAATTGTATTAAGTCACATTAACTTTATACAACTATTGCTTATTTCCGGAACAAAACATATATTTCTCAACAATAAGTCATACACAAATCATAAAACTCAAATCCAAATGATTTCCCTAAACATTTGGCACCGTAAACCAAAACGACCTCAATTTAATGTACGAGGCAAAGGTCAAAGGAAACTATTATTTTTATTTAAAGTTCAATATTTGCCAGTTAAATGCACGCCACCTCTATACCACCGAATGTTTGGCGTCCCGCATTTTTCCCTTCTTTATTTTTTCATGAATAAAACAACAGATTTCTACTTCCGCCGGTTCGCTCCCTCCCACCTTCGATTTATTCTTAGGATAAAGAAAACTTCTTTTAAAAATGTTGGTAAAGTTGCCTTTAATATTTTCCGTCTGTTAGATATCTCGCGGCTTGCCTCCCAAATTATGTGCATTTAAAATCTTGTTTTTATTTTTCCCTTTTCTGTTTCCGAAGTCGTTTTAGTTTTGTGCAATTTTATAAATGCGACTTTGAAGTTTACGTTAAACTACTCGGCTGTGATATTTTAATATTCAGCACAACAGAAATTATAACCTAGAAAAAGAAACACTTGTCTCTTTTTTACTTACAAAGACAGGTCCAGTTTGTATTTCTAGTATAATTTCATAAGTTTTACAAAATACTACTGAGAGAACACAACATTTTAAATCATAATACCTAACCTAGGTACTTGTTATCTGCAGAAACTCATACATTTTCCTTTGGACTACGTAGCAATCAAGACAGCCATTATTACCAACAAAACTAAAAAGTTTACTTAATTCATCATCTACACACTCAGAAAAACAAATACAGTCTTATTGTTTTTTAAGAACATCCACAATACAATTCTAAGCCACCTTTGTCCTACAGATTACGCATAGCAAAAAGCGTATCGTAATTTACCTGTGTCGAATCATTATTAGGTCCATTTCAATAACAACACTGTGTCCCGCCGCCGGTATTACCCTTTTAGTTCCACGCAGTGCTGATTCTCTTGCCACGGTGCGACAACTCATTTACACTGTGACGCGAAATTGTATGCAGAAAATGTATAATGGCCGACTACTTTCGTTGTATCAATAAATGTTACTGCATACTGCACATAGATGTAAATCGTGTTGGTTGCGTAACATTTTTTTAAGCTGTCATTAAATAAAGTGGGTAACAATTTGATATATAATTACGATAAAACCAACTCCTATGGAACTGTGCGTTCGTTCGATTTCTACTCTTTTATTGGTAACTATCACCACTTTTAGTTCCAGGCAGCGCTGCCACTCTGCGACAATTCATTTACACTGTGACGCGAAAATGTATAATGACCGAATACTTTCGTTAATAAATGTTACTCAAAAAGTAGTTCATCAAAAGACATCCTTCTATTGCAACTTTTTTCAAGATGGAAAAATCGGCCAAGTGCAAGTCGAACTCGCACATGAAGGGTTTCGTCTCTCACCCAAGGCTGCCTGGAAGAGATTGCTATGTAGCAATAAGACCGCCTATTGTGTGTTTTCTCTGTACGTGTTTGTTTTTGTATCGTGTACAATAAAGTTTCTATTATTATATTAAATACACCTACCTATCCAAAACGCCACTATAATTTTTTGCCTGCAAAAATAACTTTGTTTTTCATAGTGTCTGTATGAATGACAAAGTTATATTTGCGGTTGTGGCTAATGTGCTATAGCTCTGAAACTGCATAATATATTTCGTTCAAACTAATTTTCGTTAAAATTTTTTATAAAGGTCTATAGCATATATTTTTTTTAGATTTTTCACTTTCCTATTTTAAAAGTTAGAGGGGGTGAGAACACACATTTTTTCACTTTCAAAGTGTACATCATTCAAACGGTTGGCTTTGAGAAAAAACTGTTTTAGATACCTCAACGTAATTTTTAAAGACCTATCTATTGATACCCCAAACGTATAGGTTTGATGAAAAAAAAAATCAGTAACAGTTCCATGTATGGGGATTCCTTAATTCATATATTTTTTTATTTTTGTGGATAAACCGTAAAGCGGTTTACAGAATACATCTACCGACAAAGTATCAAATGTGTAATCCTCATAGTTTTGGAATAAAGTGTTTCTATAAGGGTTTCGTTTTTTGCCTTTAGGCTACGTTACGGCAGGTTATGAGATACAATAGATATGCCTTTTTTGTCTGGACACCGGTGTCCTGCTAGTAAATAACGATTTGGTTTCAAAAATATGATAAAAGCTGCTATAATTATGGACGTCCATTTGATTTAAACTCTCTTATGGGTAACAATATCATAAAAGCCATTTCGATCAAACGATCCCTTTTAACATCAATATTATTGTTAGTATCCTTATACTTTTCTTAAAATTGCCTTTTCCCTAAGCTGCATGATTTTCAAAACATACCTTAATCCCACCGTCATCTCCCAAATTAAAACACCGTTGTTATCTTGTATGGTACTATAGTCTAGCTAGAGCTATCTTCCAGTTTATCTCCCTGTTCGCGTATTGGATACAATCGGCAATCCATCAAGCCGAAGTCAAAACATGAGTGACGCCGTCAGATAGAGGATCCGCAATTTAAATTTAAATCCTAGGATCCTTGGAGCTACCCTTGTAGTGTTGCATCGGGACGAAGGGAAATAAATCCTTTCTGTTCTGCATAGTTTTTCACATTTTAGCTTTCTTTACTGTTGCAAAAAGAGGCATAAAGTTAAAAAGGTTCGAGTACGTTTATGAGCTTAAGTTTTTTTTTGTTATAACTACTTATTTTAAACCATTGTATATATTTTGGACGTTTGTCGTAATAAATAAAAAATATACATAAAAACATTTTAAGACGGTTATGCAGCCATCCACTTGTATACCTAATTTTTTATTTAAATTTGTCAATCTGTCTTTATTACATTTATTATTTATACATTTTCCTTGCTTAAAGTAGCCGTTACCATTATAAATGAAATGTTGCAATCAAACCTGAAAGGTTATCTTTAAAGTAACGTTAACACATACATTCAAGATCATGTCAGAGACTTTGACCTTGACATCACCCTTATGTCAATCGTAGCAGGCAACCGCGGTGGTTTTCGTAGTCCAGATGTAAAGTACCTATAGGTAGAATTGGTTGGCTGGTAATACCTAGATTGCACGCGTTTCCATTAGAAATTTCAGTCACAGCACCTAAACTTTTTCGATTGCACCAGCTTTAAGGTTTAATTGTTTTCTTTTTACATTTTTGTATGCAGGATAAATATTCATGTCAGCATTAGTATGCGGCGGCGGGGCCGGGGGTTGGCCGCTGTATGCCTGTCATTATTTCGTCATTTGGACACAAAAACGGTACGCACCTTCGCGCTCCCCGTATAGCTTGCATGTACCACGGACTATGGGTTTGATACTTGAAAGTTTTAGCACGTTTCCCCGTGGATAGGTTTGGTAAAAAAAAACTTCTTTTGATTGGAAAAATTGAAACAAAAGACAAAGTTATAAAAACTTACTATCAAAAAGCCAATTTTCTAAGTGAACAGTGCATTCGTAAAACTTTTTCATAAAAACGGTTCGTTCATGAATAACAGTTTTTCAATGTTAATTTTTAGCAGTTCATAAAATTTTGTTTCTTACGTTTAAAATAAGGTAACAAATATTATAACTGTTTTATAATATTTTTGTTGCAATGAAGTGCTGGCAAAGTTATAATCTTACAAGTCCACGCTACTAGGTATATCTTTTGAATGAATTTCCCATTTTTTATTTTTAACAGAACATTTAATTATTTTGACAACTTCAGACTTAAATGTGTGAGTATTGTTACACGAACAATATGTCTTACCGAATATTTTGGACGTATTAAATTCTATAATAGAAAACTATTAGGTATATTTGAACACAATTATAAATATCTTATAACTTATAGTTATAGTTATATATCATATAACTCTATGCAGAAGTAAAATTTAACAAGTATCAAAGATATTGGGTATCACCACAATATAGAAATCCCATGCGATTACATCTCTTCGTGTATAAATAAATATTAGACTGGGCGTCGTATTAAACTGAATTTCAGACAAATTGAGGGATTAAGTAAAGGTTGTTTCGGAATAAATTATAGAAATAATATGCTAAAATAATAGTGAAAATCTTTTTAAACATGCTTTCAAGGTCAACAGAAATGATCATCTTAAACAAAAAGAACGAAATATTGATATTTTTATATTTTCCGTATCTCTGATTATATTCCACAATGAGTTAAACTTTGCAAATTTCAACAATGCAATATCAACTATAGAAAACAGACAAATGAAATGATTTTGTCACTTTTATACCTCACTAGCGACATCTTTGATTCCAAATCCAAATCTTAAACTGTTTAGCTTACTCGGCATAAGCTAAATAGTAAATTAACGAGTCAAAGAATGAATGTTTCTAAAATTCAAAATTGTGAATCTGTTGTTTGAATATAATCTTTTTTTCAATACTTTAAATCTTAAGCTACAAAAATTATAATTAGGGCCGTTCAAGCCTGACTTTAAGAATTAAACTCGGCTCAAGTGGCATGCAAAAACGGTTTCGGACAACTGAATTAATAAAAGAAAATCTCTAACAAAGAAAGGGCGAAAGAAATTATAATCCTTTCTTTTAAAATGCAATGAGGTGGTTGTTAAAAACGTTGGTGGGGTTATTTAAAATGCGTCTTCCCCGGCAATTAGTGATCCAAGTGAAATTAAAACAATAGGGTTCCGCACGCAACCATTGTGGATGGCATGGGGAGCGAATTGGGAACGTCTTTTGAGAATCAGAAAAGATACTGCCTAAGGATTGGTATTGGAATTTATCGCCTTTAAATTTCCTTGGTAGTGATTTTTTTCTGTATAAGATCAATAACTTTACCAAAAAAAATACAGATTGATTTCATAGCTTGATGGAGATCGAAAGACGAACACAAAGAACTAACTTATTACAATACTTTAAGTTTCTTGAAAAGGAACTGAATAAACATTCTAATAAGACATTTATTCCTATCAGAAACTAACTTTCTGCACGGGACTTTGTCTGCGTGGAATTTTCTAAAAGTTACATACGTGATTTTTTACCAAGGTTGGCACAGGGTGGCCGAACGGGTTAGTAGCAATATCACCCAGTTGCAGTTTCACCCGAAAAATAATTATTAAATGAAGTTGCGATGAACACAATGGAAAAATTGTTATCTAATTTGGTTTAGGTGTTCCTTCTAAAGTTATAGGTATCTAAATACAATAGACGTCGGCGATTCATTTTTATTTATAAATAAGTATAGATAATAATTTATATGCCGATGTTGCCGTGTGGTGACAGCCTAAGATACAAGTGTCACCACTCCCTTACGTGCCTGGGATGTCGTAAGAGTCGACTAAGAGGCTCGACGCAATGAAACCCTGTGCGAGAGAAGGAAAACTTGAAACAAACCCTCTACCAACCCGTCTGGCCAGCGTGGTAGCAGTAGGCTAATAGTCTCATATGAACGCCACAGTAGGCGTGAGCTAGGAGAGGCGTATGTCCAGCAGTGGACGTCCACAGGGTAATGATGAATAATTGATATAGATAGTGCGCACATGGCACCTCACTCAAATCAAAGTTTATGTCGAGAGCTTTTCCATAATCATAAATTCAATACTGCAATAGGTAAAGCTTATTCGAGATGGTGCTATCAGCCACGGCGGTTTACGAGCGACCAATGGCGGTAGATATGGTGCTGTGCCGTCATGTCCGCTTCCTGTTCCTCGTCCAATCACTGGACCTGGGACTTAACGTGAGGTGTTAAGGCAACACAGGGTAATGTCATATGCGAGTTCGTGCTATAAGCAGAGTATATATCTCTTTTATGACAATCTATATAACCTCTATTGTATACTATTATGATATTGAAATTTTACAAGAAATATACTAGAAAAAAATTCGAGCCGTCTTATAACGGCTTCCCGCCCGTTGCCCGTTCCTCTTTTTTCTTATATTTTCTTGTAAAAATTTAGCATGTAAAGTACCATTGTGGATGCAAAAAAATAGTGACTGTCTTACTAGAAATTGTAAAATCTTACTAGCATTTGAACGATGAACTCTCTTTGTTAGATCAATTCTGTACAACAAATTCAAATGGAACTTACTTTACTTTATTACTAAACGATAAGCAAGGACCTTCACGAATAGTCGACATGACTACTATACTTTCGATCCTATAATATTACATAACATTAAATAATAACCTTGAAGTTGAGTGTTGTACGTAGGTACCTATATTTATATATGACTTGTTGATATAATAGTAGTAATTTTCGATTCTAATAATTAGAGGTAATTGGTTTTAGATAACATATCAAATCTGCAACAACCGTATAAAGTTATTTCCAATTACTGCAATTTGACTGATGTTTTTCATGGATCATGGACCGTCATATCAAAACGAGCGCTGTTATGTAATAAAGACATTGACATAATTGTTAAAATGAGCCGCTGTTACATAAAATTTGTAATAATATCTTATTTTATTTAAAATAACATTACGAGCGCTAGTTCCCGATTGTTATTCGAGATTTTTATCGAAAAAGCACTGTATCATTGTGAGATAATAATGGCGGATGACAACGTATTATTCTGCTATTCATGTCCGATTGAGGGAATCACAGTGGGCGAGGGAATTTTCGCGAAAGGGATTCGGAGCACAATTGGATTTTTGGTTAGGAAACCGGAATAATACAATCGGGTATCTTCCTGAAATCTCTGATTTGAATCGTTTCAACGAGGCTTTGCCGCTAGGTGTGAGTCGATGCCAAGTCATCGGGAGGCGACGAGAACCCCTTGGAAAAAGATATTCGTGGAGCGTATAAAACCACCTTCTAAATTCAGCTTCGAACAATACAATGAAATTCCTATTCAAATCATGAGACACAAAAAGGTTTTTTTTTGTTTAAACCGCGGTTAATTTAGTACTACGTAAATACCTACTGGGCCCTTTGTTTATATAATAGGTCTTTACCTATGAAACTGCCGAGTTTTTTCTTACACTTTTAGAGATCCTCACTACTTAAAAGGTACTACTCTAATTAAAATGTACATTAATTGCTTGATTTTTTATTAAATTATTATCATAACAGTCAAGAATCTACAATAATAAGATTATTTTTTCGTTTCTAATACGATAAAAAAATCCTCGAGAGGTGCTAATTTCTTTGTTAACAAAAATGAACACTTTATTCAATACTAGCGGTTTAACCCGCGAGGTTCCCGTTCCCGTGGGAATATCAGGATAAAAAATATCCTAAGTTCATAACCTATCTACTATCTGTGTACCAAATTGCAGTAGTTTCGGAGCCTATTCAATGCAAACAAACAATCAAATCTTTCCTCTTTATAATGTTAGTATAGATAATTTATAAGATACTCATATTTTTTTTTAATAAAAACATAGCATTATAATGCTTAGACTTCACACAACGCTTGTACATCAAAAAAAATTCGCCTAATGACTCAATTTTTTGCAGTAGAAATTATAATAAAATTATTAGTATGGAAAACGAACTTTCTTTGAAATTCTTCATACAAATCGGTAATTTCATAGGTACCTAGAACTAATATTATAATAGAACCAAAGCTACTAAAAATTACGTATTTTTCACATCTAAATATAAACTTCCTAATAATGTGGGTAGGTATTTAAAGTTCAGCACTGGAATTGGATATTATTTATACGTATTTTTCACATCTAAATATAAACTTCCTAATAATGTGGGTAGGTATTTAAAGTTCAGCACTGGAATTAGATATTATTATCTAAAAGACCGAAATGCTTGATGAGTACCTATTTTGTAACTTTTATTTATGTACTTAAAATAAATAACTATTAAAACACCAATAAGCTAATTTGAATAATTGTATTTGCAGCGATGTGGATTCGTAACGATTATAGTGGAAAATAAAAATAGAATAAAGGATTCCCTAATATGCAGTGCAAAAAATTTAGTTCTAGGGCTAAAAATTGACAAAGGACCGAATTGCTGACAAAAGTCGCGCCGGAAATTAATTCGTACGTTAATAAAAAAATCTAACAAACTAAACTACCTACCTACTTTTCTTTTTGTAAAATTACTTTACAAAGTCGACTTGCGCAACACTTTACAAACACGACTTTTCATATTTCTACCACACAACGACTCAAAGCTTACACACACACTTGAATGAATCCATTGTAAGAGTGAATGATAAAATATAATGTTATTCATGCAATATGAGCACTTATGTTGGCTTCTGTCATAGATGTATAACGACAACTGTTCGTTTCAACCTTACGCGGGTTTAAAAAAAAACCGCATTTTCAGTTATCTTAATAGAATATTATTCTTGCCTAGTTTAATTATAAACGTTTAAATAGTTATTTGTTATGCAAGGCTGGAACGTTGGTTATTTAGCGGCGAGTTACCTCTATTGAATCCTGAGCGAAGCGAGGATTTCAAAGGTACAAGGCGCTAAACACTTTTCTGCCGAGCGCAACACACAATTTTTCACCTCACAACAGCGAGGAACATTTTATGGTTGTTTCCGCGGTCAACTTCCGGTAAAAAAATCTTTTAACATAAAGTTTAATCTAAATATACCTTATTCTCGTTGTTTTAATGATATAAAAAACTAAAATAATAAAAAAGGGAGTATTATAGTTAATTCAAAGTTATTTAAAGTAGGAATATATTGTTACTTATTAATAAGAATAAAAACGATTCCGTAAATGTTGACACTGACATTAGGTACAAGACAAAGACAATTTAAAAATAAAGATTTATGTCACAGTCCGAAATCCAATTATAGGTTGTGAAATCTCACCCAGTCTAATATAAAATTCTTATAACAAATAGTTTAATCTTATTGTTATTGTTTTTAAGATTCAATGAACTAAAATAATATAATTAAACCAAAACGGAGTATTATAATTAATTTAAAGCTATTTAAAATAAGAATAAAATATAACAAAAAAGTCAACAGTGCGATTCGGAACGCATTATGACATATGTTTAGGTATTAAATTAAAAAAGTACTTTGCCGCGCTAGGCCGCAAAAAGCGATTTTCTACGCCTAAACTGATTGACAAAACCTCCTTTTCAGAGCGTGTGAGGTGAAAAATAGTATTTCTTTTCCTAACACTATAAGAAGATAGGGATGATAATTGAAAAAAGTTTTTATTTTGACTTACGCATAATCTTTCATTCGGATTTTAATCAAACTTTTTTTAACATGTAGCTACTCGGTTGAAAAATAAAGGAATGTAAAAATGGCTTACATTAATATTTAGGGTACTTGCCCTCCAAGTACCGACTTTTTTCCATCCTGTATCGGTACATCGTATTTGTTGGTTATAGGAAAATGTTTGTGTGCGTTCGCCAGACTTTGGAGAATGTTTGTGTACATTCGCTGGACTTTGAAGAAAGTTTGTGTAAGTTTGCCAGACTTTGAAGAATGTTTGTGAACATTTGCCAGACCTTGGAGAATGTTAGTGTACATTCGCTAGACCTTGCAGAACGTTCGTGTACGTTCGCCAGACCTTGGAGCATATTCTATGACTGACTAAATTATTTTCCCAGTCGACGAAAAGAAAATGTAGCAATTATCAGCATCTGAGAAACAAGTATACTTTAGGGAGCTTCTAAAGGTGTCTTCTAAAGGTATTTCATTTAAATAATAAATTATTCCTTTAACCTTTATACTTTCCGAGAAAAGGTTTCCCAAAAACCTCTACTGATCAACCGGGAAGTTCCCCTATTGCACATGTTTTAAGAAATCTCTCCCACGCCTATCATTATTATACCATTGATTAAGTGCGTAGACTTAATTACATTAACTAAGCAGCAATCGCTCGGGTCTTTGCTTATACCGTTATTCTATTATTTCAGTAGATTCCTCTGGACTTAGGTTCCTCTGGTCATATAGAGGCATTACTGAGAATGCACAAACAGTGAAATCATCGAAAACAAAATCGAATTAGGAACTTTTTTACGAATTACTTTTTTTTCATTGCAAATGAATTGGGCCCTTGATTTTAAAACGTTTATTTTCTACTATCGTCGTTATTCGTATGATCGAGTACGTCGACTTATCTTACCTAACCAGCGTTGACTCGGGGCCTTTGAGGCACCGTTATTCTATTATTTGAGTAGAGTACATAGGTTCCTCTGGTCAGAGCGA
Organism: Chrysoteuchia culmella; assembly: GCA_910589605.1. Lineage (NCBI taxonomy): Eukaryota > Metazoa > Arthropoda > Insecta > Lepidoptera > Crambidae > Chrysoteuchia > Chrysoteuchia culmella. Next base: position 15,194,344 of record OU342654.1, read on the forward strand.
GGCGTGACCTCAGAGGCGTGAGAACGCCGCCGCTGCCCGCCCCTCGCGTCCCTCCTGCCCTCTCTACTAAAGTTCTGGTCCGAACTAAGGGCATAATTATTAGATAGGGAAAAGTCAGAGGCTTTTAGACGGCTTGATAAACAAATTTCACCAGAGGTCCTACTTCAAACTTGGCCCACGGTCCCAATCGCCGAATAATTTATTTTAATATTTTTCTTCCGTTAACTGGGCCCACTTTTTTCTTTTAGTAGTACTTAGATTAGTATACAACATCTTGTTCTAGTACAGTCGAAAGAAAAAACATTTGTAATTAATACCATTTTATTCATACTGAGAAGAACACATTTTTACTACAAAGTAACGGGGTCGCATAGTTAACCAGGATATTGTACTTGAAAAGCTGCTGCCTATAATTAAATTTGAAAGTGCTTTAATATTAAATAATTATAAAATTAGAACTCTGAAAAAAAATGTTGGTTAGGTATGCGGCTCTGGTACTTTCAACTAAAAAATAAATCGAAAGTGGGCCCAGTTGACGGAGAAAAATATTAAAATAAATCGATCTGGCGAGTGGGCCCGCGGGCCCACTTGCCGGAATATTTGTAACTGTTAGCTAAAGTTGAATTCCGTTTTACTACTCTAATCAAAAAAGTTTGTGATCACTTAATGATTTTCATATAAAATACCTATTTTCGTAGAGGGATAATTATAGAAAATCTTGACTGATATTTTTTTCAATTTGCTACCTTTCATAAGCTAGAATGTTCAACATTTGGACTGTGAATTTCATTCGTTTGTGAATTGTTTTGTTTGGGCTATCCTTACTTCAAAATTTTAGACAATAATAACCAAAATTTACAACTTTTTTATTTTTATTATCCTTCTCCTTTTTTGAAGTCCGTTAAAAATATATAAAACCTGTCGAAATGTTGAACATTCTAACTTTTAAATGGTACCAATTGAAAAAATATCGTTTAAGATTTACTATGATAATCCATAAATAAAAAACAGGTATTTTGTATGAAAATCATTAAGTGTTAACACTTTTTTGATGAGTGTAGTTAGTTTATTACATTGCAATTAGCGGCCCCAACAAGTGGTGGTTTCTGCTACTCGCGTCCGTAGGCAATGACCATAAATACCCTACACGTGACCCCTGGGTGGTGCGAAATGAGTACACAGACGACGGTCAAACAATCTGTCTAGATGTCTTAAAACAACCCAACATAGAAGGCAATGCAAAACCACTACGCCAAGAGAATATCATAACATCATTAGGCTTAACATCATTCAAATATATACGCCAACTAGCGCGTCATCTCAAGCAGACATTTAAACGTGTTACCTAGTTCTCAATTTAGCGATTGTTGCGAATGTTAATAATAAAGGGAGATTGAAATGCTAAAGTCGGATCAACTGAAAACTAAGACCTCATCTGACACGTAGTAGGCAGATACCGTTTGGGCGAACGTAATGAAAGGGGCGAACGAAATGTTCATAAACTTCTGTGTAGAAAATAATTATGTAATAACTAACAGCTGCTTCAAACACCACAAGCGCAAACTGTACACTTGGATTTCGCCAGGTGACAAATATCGGAACTAAATAGATTACATTTAGATACCTAACCCCTGGCGATCATCGGTGAATAATGTCAGAACTTTCCCCGGAGCTGACTGTGGCAGCGATCATCTGCTATTAGTTATAGACTTCCGGACGCGTCTGAAATAAATATATACAGAATACAACAAAGTTTATACAAAAATATATACAGAATACAGAAAACACCACTGCGAATCTCCCAAAGCGACACGGAACATCTACGCAAATGTGTTGAAGACAAACTGGAATCAGTTGGTACTGACGCGGAGGAGAACCCAGATCTACTGTAGAACCAACTCCAGAGGGCAATAGCAGAGTCACTTAAGTCCATTACCAGAACCCCAGTTAACAGACCTAACATTTCAAATGAAACGTGGAGTCTCATCGAACAAAGGAAAGAACTAAAGGGCACCATAAGAAAAAAATGAATACTCACTTGACTTGGTAAAAAGATCCAAAACTGAGTCGTCGCGATAAAAACAACTATCTAGAGCGAGTAAGCGCAGAAATTGAAACCCATGCCGAGAAATATTAGACGGCGAATTTGTTTTAAAAAATAAAAACCATCACAAAGAGTTTCAAGTACGGTAGAGCAATTTGACTACCTGCTCTTATAAACATTATAGGAAACAGCAAACCAGAGATAGAACGGAGAATTGGAATGGCCAAAGCGGCAATGACCCAGCTCAGTAGGATATGGAAGGATAGCAACATCCCTCGAGCAACCAAAGTCCACTTTGTACGAACTCTGTTTCTGCCCATATTCCTGTACAGCTTCGAGATATGTACTACAAAAGCCGCGGACAGACACAGAATCGAATCATGCGAAATGTGGTGCTGGCGTCGTCTTCTCTGAATCTCATGGACAGCACGGAGAACCAATGTATCTGTCCTAAAAGAATTGAAGCTCGAAACTCATAAACGCCATTCCTCTAACTGCCTGCAACGAACCCTACGATAGTTTGGCCACATCGCGCGTAAAGGCAAAGACAACATAGAGAGGCTTATCGGAACAGGCAAAATATGACGAAAAAGACCGAGAGGTAGAAGCCCAAAACGTTGGTCTGTCCAGATGTCAGAAAATTTGGAGATGCCAGTGAACGTCACGTTGCATCAAGCCGAAGACCGCAACAGGTTTAAACACCTGATACGAGACGTACTTGCACGGAGTCACGATCCTCAACCTCAACTATGAGGGAACGACTGAGGAGGACATTTCAATTATTATCATTAAACTTGTACTACGAGTTTTCACGTGAAACCTATCTTAGGCATCAATCCTCACATAACGGCTGCTTACTTTTTTGGAAATAAATATTTATTTATTTATTGGAATTGCAATGTAGGTTAAAGCAATAATTATCGTTATTGGTTATTTAACACTATCTAAAACATAACTAAAAGGAGACAAACACTTAAAGACATCTAAAAAATCAATGAAAAACCAAATAATAAAGTATCGTTGGTAATTTTTAAATCGTTTTATATCGGAGAGATTTTTAACAAAATGAAAATATCAATACTTTAATACAAAAAAACCCCAGAGAGACCTCCCAAAGCGCTTTAAATCCCGCGTTCGTCCCTGCCAACACCTGACCGCATAATATAGCTCTAGTCACGAACAAGACCGCGTTCTGGGAAACTCTTCGGTATTGTGCAAAAGCTTCGTGTCAAGGCAGCTGAGGTGTGGTCGCTGATGGACAATGGCCACACATCGCAAGCAAAACTAGCTGTAAAAGTTCATAATTTTATTTTAAGAGTATAATACTTTATATTGCCAACCTCGTTCTTGAGTTTTGTTACCAAAAAATTACTTTGTGGTTTGGAATTTGAATCACGTTTGGATATCTTGTCTTTTATAGAAAATTGGAATAAAACGTTGAAACAATTGCCATTTATAATAAATAAGAAACTTGTGATCAATGTGGTGCGTGATTACTTTATGAACCAATGGGTAATGGGTATGGAATGTTCATCGTAGCACACTAAAGAAACATTATTATTTTTTGCGAATTAGATATTTTTGAATTTATAGTCAGATAAGGATTAATAGCCTGCTTCTATCACACACAAACAAAAAAAAATCACTCACAAATAAATAAACACTTAATAAACCTTGAGCTACATATTGATAGTACGATTCCACAGGTTGCTGAGGTGAGTCGTGCGGTCTCCTCTCTATGCTACTTAAAACGTTTTAGAAACTTTCTTCCTATTAAAACCAAGATCACTCTTGTTACCTCGCTTATACTTCCACTCATCGATTATGCATCAGCATAATCGATGAGTGGAAGTATAAGAGATCAGGATAACAGACATCAGTCTGTTATCCAGATCTGAACGAGGATCGTCTTAACAATCTGGACCGGCTTCTGAATAACGCTATTCGTTTTATCTTCTCCCTTCGCAAATTTGATCAGATCTCGGCATACGAGACACAGCTTCTTTCTCCCTCTCTTTCATTCTCCCGGATACTTGAAATCCAGTTTTCAGTAACTCTGTGACTCTCATAACCGCTATCTTCGCTCTGCTAATACTTGTGCTCACTTCCCCTCTCTCTCATTCTGGCTATATGTCTGACTCCTCCACTCTGCAAGCTTTGCGATTCTGGAACCGTATCCCTGAAGCTATCAGAAAATCTCCCAGCAAATATTCCTTTATAAGGAATGTTCGTGCTATTCCTTTGGATGGGTTGAGTTCAGCTTAGGTTCGTAGTTTGATAATTTATCATCAACTATGTATGTTTTTTTTTCTCATTTTATCATTGGTACGGTATTTTGTTTATTTATGTATCTTTAATATGTATGTATATAGTATTAGTATAGTATGTATGAATTTTTATATTTATGTATGTATTAGAATGAGAAAATCACATTTTGTACTGCTTTCGCTGCTCTTTGTTTTCCTAACTAAAGGTTGCCTGGTAGAGAATACTTTTAGTATTAAGTCCGCTTTTTGTCCAGAACTAAGTGTTTATCGTACAAGATTTAAATAAACAAATAATAACTGCCCGTAACATTTTTTCAAATTTGAAAAGATCGATTTAACTTAGAGCAAAAAGGGTGTGTGCAAAAATAACTCAAATAAGACAAATCTTAATAGAAAAGAAAATTAACTTTAAGGCCTTTAAGGTTGCAATTGCATTTAATTCAAATTAGCTAACTTATAAGGTTGGTACGGTCCTAGAAAATCCTATATTTTTTTTTAATAAATTAATCTCACGTCCTGGATTATGAACTCAATAGATATTCCATTGTTCTCTGGGCACCGGTGCTCGATTCAGGTTTGATTAATTAAAAGATAGAACCTAAACAGTGTATATTTTTTTGCCTAAACATAGATGGTGAAATCGGTAACAATTGATATTCGTAAATTTTTTTGAGATTCACCGAATCTGAACCTTCAAATAAGGAACACGGCAGTTACATAGATTAAAACCTCTATCCCACTGATAGTCGCTGGCCGCAAAGCTTCGGATGCGAGGGGCGATGACGTATGCGGCCCATCAATACGCGTCGCGCCGCCGCCATTAACCCTGTCTAATGAGGTCCGACACGTTTAATAGAATTAAACGGTTCGACACGCCGTTGAAGGGTTAGGGTACAAGTGTATCAGGTGTTTTGCGGTCTTGCCTAGGTGAAGAGTACTTGCAAGGGATAGATCACCTTTGAATCAAGTAAGTATCAGGTAAATAAATCCGAATGAGATTTTATTTGGTAAGACGGAGCGATGTTCCTTATTACAGGCATGTTTGTGCTTAAAAATTATGGCTTCTAATTTAAAAGAATTTATTTATTCCTATTTCACTAGTTGCTTTATTAGATTCACGGCAATTTTGTATCTGACCTTCACTTTCATCAAATGTGGTAATCTTATAAGAATCTTTTGTATTCAGAACCATAATCATTATATTTTAAAGGTTTACACGTCATCATGACGTCACTGAGTTTTTAAAACCATACACCATAAGATTAGGCTCAGGAAAGAACAAAACTTTTAACTTACGTTAATTTTAAGTTATACTTTTTTGATTTTCTTATAAATGTTTTCCACATTTTTAATAGGTAACGTTTTGTCCACAATAACAAAGTTTTGGTCAAAATGTAATGTCGATAATCTGCCTCGTTATTCATCATAATGTGTCATAACACATCCAATTCTTCGTCTTTTACGCTCGAATCGGACGCAAGAAATCGTAACGAATCCGTTTGGGCGTGACGACACATCCGTGATTCGAAATTAAAAAACCGTATCCCGGAAAATTCCATATAAGGTCATATGTTATGGATCGGATATGTTATGTAACTATTCCGTATATAAGAATAATAAAGGTTATTTTTCTGCCTTTTTATTACGTATGTATCTTTTTTCTAACTAAAATATGAGTTTCTGATGAATTAAGAATAAACAACAAAATTGTGGTTTTGTTGTTCCACGACATTAGAGAGGATCCCGAAATTCGAAAGTTCGCATAATATTTTCATATTGAACAACACAACCACAATTTTGTATTCGAAAATTAACAGCGGCGAAATTTTTTAGTCTTTACTGGGACTCTAATTTTAGGCATAACTTTTTTTAAGCGTAATATCACAATCCATAATGTCGATTGTAATAATCATCATTACGCATAATAATCATGAAGCAGAATTTTGAAAAGCATAATATTGATTGGCAGATTTTTTTACCATGAGTATTATAATCCATAATCTCACTTACATACATTTCACGCAGAATATAAGTAATTATTGTTTAGCTGAATAATCAGTATCAATAATGTTGTTACTGCATGCAAGCAGGCATGCGGACATACATGGCTTCTGACACGGTTCTGGCGCTGCTGGGCTCTAAATTGCACTTTAGAGGTATTTTACTAGAGTTTTTTACGATAGTTTACTTCATAACAAAAGATCATTATGGATTTCAATAGTTATGCTAAAAAAAATAAGGGCTACCGATAGTTATGCCAAAAGAAATTAGGGATTTCAATATTTATGCTTATTAAATAATGCCTTTAGATAACTATTCCTGATGAAGTTTATGCCAAAAGAAATTTATGTTTTTGATGATTATGCCTAGTGAGTGTATGCCAAAAGATTTTAGGACAAACAACATTATGCGAAAAGAAAGCCTTTACTGGATAATATATTTATCAATGCTGAGCCCAAAATAATTTCTAACTTATTTTTTAATTTTTATTTTTTAATTACTGGGATGTCTGGGGTTGAAATATGTCAAAGGTAAGCCAGACCAAAAATTTCCCCAAAAAATTCTCATAAATGTATGGTGGATCAGATGGTTTGTGATTTCATAAGAGAAGCCGATGTTAACTGGTTTGTATGGGCTTTCGTCAATGATGTCTAGTTCTCATCTTTTTTTAAGTTATGAATAGGCAAGGTCGAAAGTCATAATGAATTAATGACGAAACTAGTATTAATCAAAATATTTTGTCATAGACGGATCTCCGAAACGGACCAGACACGGAAATTAATCGAGTTAGCACCGGTTGCGGCAAACACGGCCGCTGCTAGACGATTTTATTCCATTTTAGGTAAATTTCGGGAAAATTTTGCTAGTAGAACTTAATATTCTTTAAAAATATATGTATTGTAATAGGTGTATATATGTATATATACACCAACTACATATATGTTCCCGTAAGAAGATCGGAAGAAAAAGTATCCTATATTTCAATCCAGGCTCTCTACTATTCTATGTGCTCAATTTAAACAAAATCTGTTCAGTCCGTTCATCTGTTTTGCGTGAAGGAGCAACAAACATCGTCACAATATTTGATATACGAGTATAAGTACCTACAACTTAGTTCATTATATTCCCCCGTATAATACAAAAGTTAGTTCATTTGACCCGGCCGCGGCTTAACTAAACGTTGTATCAAAAATATCTTAAGAAAATTTTAAAGATTTATCGTCATCTTCATCAGTACAGTATCATCCAATGAAGGAAATAGGCCTCATTTAAAGATACAGTTTTTTACCAACTGAGCTTATTTAATTTAGAATTTTATAATTTAAATAAAAATTATTCAGAAGGTCATTCACTGTCACTGTTATTTACCATCAGGTCCGAAAGGAGAGAAATTAAAGTCAGGAATTTGAAATGTAAGTTTATTAATCACACTTAAATTTGGTTAAACTAAACATAAAAAAATATTTATTATTGCTAGTGGGACTGCTACTTCATGGTTTTTCTTGCACTTTTTTATTGAAATTCACCGTCCAAACGTTCGCCGCCATCGAACTTTTTGTATGGCCGCGGCCACGTTTTTACGAAGCGGACGGTCGTGTCAATATTTTGTCACGAATCCCATCTAGCGCGCGACGTGTATTAATGTCCCCATTAATTTGCTTCTAACCAAATTAACCGGCGCATTTGATGTCCTCCACAACATTTGTTCGAGTTAAAACAATAATGTTTCTGTTAACGTGTGAAGTGGAACGCATCGCTCCATTCTCACCTGTAAAACGTTTCGTGGAATTTTAATTTGTATCCGAGAACGTATCTGCATTTCAATCTACGCGGATCTGAAATGCAATTATGTTCGTTGTCTAGATACAAGAAAATTGCATGCTAAAAGAAAATAATCACCTTTGTTTATCTTTTGAAGTTTTATCGGAATATTTATATTGTACTGGCAGCTACTTGCTACTGCATAAGTTTATTGTTCTATTTGTCAGAACTTTCATTATTTCTCTCCATAGTAGGTATATTTAGAATACATATACCATTTGGAAAATTACTTAATTAAATATTTAGTACTTACTTACCTATAAATAAGTTAGATCGTAAGATACCTACAATACTACTGCAAATTGAGCTAAATGATTTTTGAGAATTAAATTCAATTTATTTCATACAATTTTCTCGATCTGTATCACATTGGATCTATTTGTCAGTGTTTTATTCCGAAAACAACATCTCAAAAAATACCATTTGTGTTCGCTATTTATTTTGATACTACCGTATAACTAAAACCAATATTTTAGTTTGAAAAGAAGCAGGTACTACCTCAAAAGAGGCAAGTTCGATACACAATGTTTTAATTGTAATCGCGGGCCCCGCCCCGACACGCGATCTCGCGTTTGGGCCCAAACCGCGCGCCCCAAAAACCGCCTCCAATACTATAAACTACACTAACTAGTCTTACACGGAAACGGCTACAGCCATACTTGTGTAGCGACACGCGAAACTGTATTGTGTAGATAAATCGAAAATGTGAACTCGGACAAGGAGCTTGATCGTTCTCTAACAACTTTTGTTAAGCCAAATAACATTGTTAGCTGACCCAGATACTAGCTAGTGATATATACAAAAAAAAGAAAGGACGAAGCAAAAAAAGGCCAATAAAAATATTACCTATACTATTATAAATATTGATAACTGCATAAGCAATGTACTGTTGGTCACATAAATCTTTTATGATTGCTTTTTTATTGGTATAGGTCAAACCTTATTGGACCCAATCGGACCAATCGCGTCACCGATCACCGATTCCGATCGATATCTTACATAATTGAGCCTACATTCCACCTGCTATAAATTTTATTTGGTCTCAAAACAAAAAAGGCTATAATTTCCTCGTGGCCAATAGGAAAAAGTTTATTAAGGTAGGAAAAAAACGTTGTAAAAAAGTCGACGCAGGCGCATGAGCCTTTAGGGGCGGTACGGACCGTCGCTCGGTTTCAAACCAGTTTTGTTTTAAAGATGAACTCAACGAAGGAATACACGATTCAAGTACATCTGCCTTTAAAACTTTTTTTTTTTTAACTATTTATGATGGTCGGTAAGTAATTGCGGTGGGCATAGCGATCTATCTGTTAAGAGTAAGTTTCTTGTGTTATTTTCAGGATGTAGTTATCAGAATCAATTATGGAATTTAAATGGATGTCAAGTTTTTACTATATTTTTATAAAATTATATTTAAAATGAACGCTTCTTACTACCAAAATCCCATTTTATGATACCTTTACTGAGAAGGTAATATAACAAAACGATGCAGTAACATTCTTCTTTTTACCACAGCTGACCAAATATTTACGAAGTTACTATTCAAATTCAGTTAAGAATTTAGCTTAGACGATATTAGTACTAAGACAAAATACCTACAGTGTCTTTAATTTTGATAATGTCGTACTGAAAAATTATGCTGCTAAAGTGTAAAATAATATTTACTTCAGTTTTTAATATAATTTTATACTTCACGACACTGACTTATAAGGATAGGTAATTCAAGAAGTACCTGCAGTATTAGTTTTCTGCAACTTCTAACAGCCAAACATATACACCAAGATATAACAACAATGTTCATCGTACACCATAAAAAAACTTTTTCGTTTAATCCCGCTACCAAGGGTTGTACATAATTCACCAATTAGATCAATAACCGTAGACCATTACGTACGCCTAGCTCGCTCGAAAGACTGATGGTTGAAAATTACAGATAATTGACCGATCAGGGGACGCCCGAAGGCTGGTCCACAAGACCTGTACCGATTATGGGACCAGACATGTAATCGCGTCGATTTTGGTCCCTTATTATATTAAGTGGGACCCGAATTTTGAGTGGTGACGCGGTAACCGGTGGTAATTTTAGAAAAGATTTTTAGAGCAATTTTATCTTATTTACAGGTATTTATGATAGTTACCTGCTGGTTTAGAAATTAAGAATCTACATAAAATAGCATACAGAACGATGAGATAATACTTATGTGGAGTTTATTTTAAAGAGGAACAAGCAATCGCCTGCAATTCTGTCTGGGTCTATTTCATAGCATTGAATAAAGCTCTATGACAAAATATATTAAAATGTTGCAGTTCTAGACCACTGAACCAGTTTGATGTATATTATTAAATGAAAAGCGATCAACCGACGAGTAACTTTACCTCTTCTTAATGATATAACTATTGTTCAATAATAATGTATTTTTTCCGTCTCATTACCAATAGCAACTTAACAGGTAAAACACCATGGAAATATCAGATTCTCAGATTAAACTTTTCAATGTAACGTTGAAGATAACAAATGAACACCCCACCCTTGAACCCGAGACGCTTTATCAAAATAAGACGAAGGCCAAAAATCTCTAAAACATCTAATATAGTTGAGATAGCCTCAGAGGATCGAGTTCCCTGAAGGGTCATCCCTTTATTTCTGCAACAATCGCCGGGAAATTGATATTGATGTGGAAAGGGCAAGTTTTCCATAAAAATAGGGTTTATTTGAATAACGGATGGCCGGGGTATGTGGGAGGTGACGTGAGGCCAGGCACTTTATGTCTCGAGGCCTTTTAAGGCCGCTTGATGCATGAGCCGGACAGACATCAAGCAGTGACTTGGTCATAACTCGCCGACCTGTTATTTGAAATGACCTTATACTGTAGATGGGTGGGATCAAAGAGAAAGGATTGCTTAATTTAAGTAAGATTTGGTTTGGACCTTAGCTTTTACGTTTGAAATAATGTTCATATTACTATTTTATTTAAATGGTGCTGCACTTTGCTGTAATAAGAGAAAATGTTGAAAGAATATGTCTTATCTACCTAATACGAATATAGGTTACAGTGGTGAGGGGACGAAATGTGGCAAAGGTAAGCTGGACCAAGAAAAATCCACAAATCAGACAAAATTATACATGAAAAATAAAACATTTTGTTCACTTTGCAACTGCCTGGCATCCACACACATTCGAATAATTGGTGACAATAATTAATGACATAGATAATTATCATATCATAACATAGATAGTTGACCACGGCAGCTGAAAAGGTGCCGAAACGTCGGGAAAATCAAAAAACTTCTAAAATAACATAAAAATACGGACAATTAGAACTTATGGTAAATTTTTAATATTTTCTATTGGAAAAAATTAACTCGGCCACAAGTGAATTCTCAGACGGGAATCGAACCCGCGACCTTTGGAAATCCGGTCCAATGCTCTTAGAGATGTCTGAGAATTCACTTGTGGCCGAGTTAATTTTTTCCAATATTTTTCTATTTAAAATTTACCATAAGTATAAAAATAGCATTGAAAAATGCAAAAATTAAAAAATCATAAATTACCACTTAGTTCGTGAAATATATCGTCCGTTCGTTTGATATCCGTAAAAATTGTTTTATTACAATGAACAGTGCGCGCCAAAACTTAAGATGTACTCGTATAGACAAATATTAGGATCTGCATAGTGAATCGCTAAGGTGGGGTTTCTAATAGGGAAGCCATTGGGAATCTGTATGTATTTACCCTTCACTACTGATAGGTTACCAAACTGTAATTAAACACTTAAATAAGTAATCCAAATAAAGTTTTCCAAAAAAAATTGCAATTTTTAAACAATGAAAAGTGATATTTATTTGATTAGTCAATAACTATTTAATGAAATGGTGAAACACTAAAAAACTTCCATGTTTTGTTACCGGTACCAATAACTCTCATAGGATACCTAAAGACTTAAGTACTTATTAGTAATTTGATCTGCAGACATTATATGACGAGTATGTTCCATTAACGGTGTGGCACACAGTTACAAATTTGGTCAGCGTAAGCCACAAGGTTTTGCAAAACAGAAAAACACATTGGGGTCATAATGAACTCCCAAATGGACAAGAATCCGCGCAAATAAAAATATTGACGTCAGCACAAGATATATTGGGGAATAATAGGCGTGACATTGCAGTGATGGTTCCCCCCGGGAATCGAACCCGGACCGACACATGGCGGGCGAGCAGTGACCCACCGAAATTAGTTTTACCCCATTTCACGGAACTTTGATATGCCCTAAAGCTTAGTAGCCACCTACGTAGAAACAAAAGTAGTTTATGAAATCGAGTTAGTTTAGTAATTTACGAGCAACGGTAATTTTATCAGTTAAGCTAGCACTAAACACTTTTGAAATATCAAATGTCATGTCAAAAATTAAGTAACTATGGAAATTAAGTTCCGTTTAGGTCCGGTAGGAACGCTGCTAAATACCTCATACTATGTTGACGTGACGACTTCGATACTTTTCCGTGGTAGAACACCGGTTTCAAGGTGTCGCCTACTCTGAGGTCCTGGGTTCAAATTCTGATAAGGGCAAATGTTGGTATGATGAATACGTGCATTTGTACCTGAGTCATTGCTGTTTATATATATTTCAACAAAAACAAATATTTATATTTGTATATTAATATGTATTTTATCCTTGTATCCCGTAACACAAGTCTTACAGTTACAGTGTTTACTTTGATAAAATATTTATATTATAATTATTATTATTATATCTTAAAGACATATGATTAATTCATTGAAATACCTACTTAATCATTTTGCGGAATGGATTTTTCGTACGATTATTATACTCTTTACTATTTATTTAATGTGTTTAAATCCCGTGACCATAGCCTTTGCAAAGGTGATGAAATGTCGGTAAATCTAAAAAACAATAAAGCCATGAATTTAAAACCAAATATCCTACTAAAACTATAAATGTGAAAGTTTGGAAGTTTGTTACTCAATCACGCTAAAACGATTTGTATACACACATGGTTTTTAGTCTGGGATGCTTTTCGCGGAGGGATGAAGTCGCGGGCGAGAATGCGTTTTAATCCTGTTTAGTAGGTATTCCTTGAAATTAAACAACTTATTTCAAGGAATACCTACTAAGCAGGACGTTTTGAAAGGTACGTAATTAATAATTCTATAGGTTATTAATAAGTCATGAAAATATTAAATTACTATAATTCCTAATCATTCCCTCTTATCGATTGAATAGTTAAACATTCCCAAAAGGAAAGTTTTTGAATTTTGTGTTTTTGTGTTTTCAGAATTTTGCATTCCGAAAAACAATCAATCAAAAAAAATCTGTTAATTAACAGCAAAATACTTTCCCATTGCAATATTGCCAGTACCTAATTAAACCTTTCTTTCGCCGATTTTTGTAAATATTTCATCGGTAAGCCTAAACATGATCCTATCGGCCGAAATTACAGCGTCAGCTTTTCAGCTGACGCTGTATCCTTATCGATTTCCTTTCGATATGCGTGTCAGCACTATGTCTGGGCCGTGTTCACAATATCTTGAAAACTAGCATTATTTAACAAAAGCAACCCCTTATCGACTGAATAATTTAACCATCAACCATAAAAACAACTAGTAAAATCAAAATATTTTCCCACTACTAATATAATTTCGCCAGTACCAAATTAAACCCTTCTTTCCCGTAAATTTTGGTGAATATTTCATAGAACATGATCCCTTCGGCCGAAATTTCACCGTCAGCTGAAAGTATGTGCGTTTCAGCACTGTGTTCATGCCGGAGCCAAACAAATCATGTTTACAATATCTTAAAACTTTGCATCATTTATACAAAAGCAACCCAATCGATTGACTAGTTTGAGACAAGTTCCAAGTTCACAAGTTCTTTCTAAAAAACTCTAAACAATTCTCTTAACCATTTTACTCGTTATCACCCGAGAGGAAATGGGCAATTTTGGGCCCTGGCTCGCGAATGGCTCGCGGACTATTAAGTCTTTCTTTCCCGACGATTTTCGTGAGTATTTCATAGAATATGATCACCTTGGCAGAAATTGCACCGTCAGCTGAAAGGATGTGCGTGTCAGCACTGTTTCCATAGCCAAACAAAACGTGTCTACAATATCTTAAAATAAATTTTAAAACAATGTAGACACGTTTTGTTTGGCTATAGAAAATATAGAAACATTGTTTTGTATAATACTTATATATATTGAGGGACGAGTTTGTACCTACTAAGCAAGTCTTTAATTACAAATATCCTCCTTGGTACAAGCCATCTCTTATAAAAATAATAAAAGAAAAGTATATTTTTTTTCTTAAGTTTAAAACTTATGGCAATAAGTCAGACGAGTATAGTTTTCATCTGCTTCGTGACAAAGTTGTTGAAGGTCAGTGTTATAAGGAGTATATGAAGACTATCGAGAATTCAATTCAAAAGAATCCTAAGTTATTTTGGTCCTTCATGAAAAGTGAACGACAATGTGGTTCCTATCCTGCAAGCATGAGTCTTGGTGACACATTTTGTAACACCGGTGTGGGTATTAGAGATCTGTTCTCTTCTTATTTCCACTCGACCTTTCTTTCGTCAGATACGTCAATATCTTCTACACACTTCGACGATCTAAACGTTAAATCACCGTACGACATCTCTTCCATTGAAATTACCGTGGAAGAGGTAAGAAAGCAGCTTTTATCTCTTGACCCTTGCAAATCAGCGGGCCCTGACATACTACCTGCGACATTCATAATCAACTGCGCTAATGAACTTGCCATACCAGTCAGTATTCTGTTTAAGAGGTCGTTGGACGAGGGGGTAATGCCTTCTATATGGAAAAAAGCTTTTATTACCCCTATACACAATAAAGGATCTAAGACAGCCGTGGAAAACTATAAGCCTATATCTAAATTATGCTTATTTGCCAAAGTGTTCGAACGAATAGTATACGATCAACTTCATAATAGCATTAAGGCATCTTTCATAGAACAACAACATGGGTTTTTAAGGGGTAGGTCAACCGTCACAAATCTTGCGATCTTCAATGACTTTATTTCCCGTCACATGGATGTAGGTAATCGACGCCGTCTACTTTTTTTTTTGATCGAATTGACCATATGATCCTGCTAGCTAAGCATCAGTCACTTGGCATTCGCGACAACCTGCACTCTAATTGTCTAATTTAAAATCTATCACAATCCCTTTCAGAGGTATTGTGATTGTGTTATTTTCGTCTGTTATATTGCTTAGACAGTTCAATTTCGTTTATTCCATACCTTTTAAAACGCGTCCCGATCACAATCCCTTTCAAATGTCAAATAGTGACGGCCTGAATAACTTTCAAATTACGAATTGAAAGGGATTGCGATAGATTTCAAATTAGACAATTAGCCCCCTGTTCCGATGGTTCACTTCTTATTTTAGGAATCGAACCCAGGCAGTGGTTTTAAATGGTTTTTCCTCTTCATGGGTTGGGATTCTGTCTGGCGTTCCTCAGGGTTCGCTCTTAGGTCCTCTCCTTTTTGTGATATTTGACAATGATATTCATTCATGCCTTAAAAACTCTAATTATTTCCTTTTCGCTAACGATATAAATATTTTTAGAGTAGTTAATAACTCAAGTGATGCTTTGCTATTGCAAGAAGAGCTTTTTAGACTTGACTGTTATTGCCAGAAGAACAAATTAGACCTTAATGTTTCTAAGTGTATTACTTTAAATTTTACTCGAAAACTTAATAAATTCTATTTTGCCTATGAATTAAAACATCAGGTTATTTCTAGTAATGTCAGCGTCAGGGACCTAGGAGTTATCCATGATAATAAATTACTATTTGACAAACATATTGAACACATCGTTGACAAATCTTATAAGGCACTTGGCTTTTTGATTAGATCATCCAAATCATTTAGAAATATGAAAACTATTAAAACTATATAGTGTGCATTTGTTAGAAGTCACCTTGAATATGCCTCACAAATTTGGAATCCAGCTTATGATATCTACATTAATAACATTAAAAAAATTCAAAGGAAATTTATACGTTTTCTGTGTGCTAAATTTAAGCTGTTTTTTTTCTATCTTCAAATGCTTATTTATCTGTTAATTTCACTTACTATTATGTAACTACATAGCTTTTATCTGTGGAAGTTTGTAATTAGCTTTTAAGCGCTTGCTTATTTACCTAATTTGTAAATACTGCTGTAAACTTCCCAAAGAAAATAAAATAAAATAATAAAATAAAATATGTTTAATAATTGTATATACAAAACAATGCAAAATTTTAAGAATTTTACAAATCCATCAACCGCATCATGCTTAGTAAAAGTAAAATACTTTCCCACTTCCAACATAATATCACCAGTACATAGTTAAGCCTTTCTTTCCCGTCGATTTTCGTAAATATTTCAAAGAATATGATCCTCTCGGCCGAAATTATACAGTCAGCTGAAAGGATGTGCGTGTCAGCACATTGTTTGTGCTACTAAACAATACGTATTTACAATATCTTAAAATTTAGCATCATTCACACAAAACCACCCCCGATCAGCTCAATAATTCGAGACAAATTTCTTTTTCTATGAATTTTACAGTCGGAAAAAACAATCATCAAAAAAACTAATAATGAAAGCAAAATACCATCACACTACGAATTTATGATATCGCCAGTACCTAATTAAGCCTTTCTTTCCCGTCGGTTTTCGTGAATATTTCATAGAATATGATCCCCTCGGCCGAAATTACACCGTCAGCTGAAAGGATGTGCGTGTCAGCACTGTGTTTGTGCCACCAAACAAAACGTGTTTACAGCCACCGTTAATCGCTCTATTCAAACTTTTACAGTATATTTACAAAAGAAAATGGAAATTACTTTACTGGAGTCAATGATAACTGGTACCTTTTACGATTTAACCTACAAAGATAATGTGGCCCCGTATAAGTTAATAACGGGTTTCGAGTTTTTGGTGGTATAAATGATAAAAAGTACAAGTTTTTTGGGAGTAATTATGAGTATGTTGTTGTTTACCTTTTTCAATGTAATTAGACAACCGCATATACGTTGGTGTGACAAACTCCGAAGTGAATAATGTACCTACATGTACATGAGGAGCACATTTTATGAAGTAGGTAAGTATACTAACTTCATAAAATGTGCTCTTCATTTACATTTTGAAATACTTTTGACTCAAAATGTGGCATCCTTGAACACTTCAAGGACGCCTATTAGAGTGATGATAATTTTTAAACAAGTAAATATACTAGAAAAAAGCAACTTGTCTCATTTTGCCCTGACGGGACTCAAACCCGCTTCCTTGGGAATCAGCCCCAATGCCCTGACCAATTATGCTACAGAGATCTATGAGAACACGTTGAAATTCTCTAGTAGGTATATTTACCTTTTCTACGGTGTTGGCCACCGTCGTTTCATCAATGAAATGTCCTCGCATTCGAAAGAATCATCTTTACAAATGTTTGACTATCGATTAAGATGAAACAGCCATTGCATTGTAAAATGCAAAATTAAAAAGTTATCATTATGAGAGTGATGTTTATTAATTTTACTTTTACCCTAAAAACCCCGCAAGGGATTTATGGCGTGAGGTAGGTATCTATTTATGAAATTTTTATTACTTTAACTTACTTAACTTTTTAATTTTGCATTTTACAATGCTACTTTTATGTGATTAATATTAAACAACAAAATATACTAGAAAAAAGCAACTAGTCTCATGTCGCCCTGACGGGATCTCGTCAGGGCGACATGAGACTAGTTGCATTTTGTTACTAGTTGATTGAAAAATGCAAAATTAAAAAATATGTCGGCTGGCTGTTTCATCTTAATCGATAGTCAAACATTAGTAAAAATGTTTCTTTCGAATGCGAGGATATTTCTCTCATTGATGAAACGACGGTGGCCAACACCGTAGAAAGGTGAGCATACTAGAAAATATCGACATCTCATAGGTCTCTGTAGCATAATTGGTTAACAGTGCATTGGGCCGGATTTCCAAGGATCCCGTCAGGGCGACCTGAGACTAGTTGTTTTTTTTCTAGTATCTTTTCATGTTGAAATTTTTATTTCGACACTAGCGTTTGCTAAATATTTTCAACAGTTGTAATAGATTTTATGTCAGTTAGGTCACAATGTTTAAAGCGATACTGTTTTCTAACAGTAATAAAAATATTTTCTAAGAATGTATTCCTCACTTTTTAATCCTGAAAATTGTCCAATGATCCACGTGGATCTAAAACCAACCATTACGAGTATTAGGAGTGAGCATTCCGTTAAGTTGATAATGTCATAATTATTTTGTTTGACCAAACTTAGTCGAGAAACTACGTTGTCATTACGATCCATATTTACAGTACATTTTACTTTCGTGTCTGAATAAATATGTTATTTGACAATAAACAAAACAAATACTGGACTGATGGCTTTATTGACATGTAGGGAAAGTAAACTTGTGTTAATAAATAAATTATGTTGACTTACTTTCATTGAACTGGATGTCTTGTTGAAAAAAAAAAAAAGTAAACAAAACTGTAGCTGCATAGACAGAATCAATGTAAAAACATTTCATTCTTTCATAAACAACAATCAATTAAAAGTTAATAGGTCTCTCCTTGGCAACACTTATGCAAAACGGAACAAAGTATGCCCCCATATCATTAACATGGATGGAAAATTATTAGAAATCACTCGTGGTAAACTAAACTCTATCCCTGAGAGGATTGAGGTTGTTTTCGCACGATTGGTTGTGCAGTAAGACCAAAGAATTGACATGTACACCGCAGTTCAATTAGGCTAATGGGAGAGGGCTCAAAGGGATTAAATTAATTAGTAAGAAAGTTTCGCTCCATTTCGTAGCGACGCCTTTGTTTGTCACCGTGTCTTGGATTTTTGTTTTTTCAACTAAGCAAATTAGAAACGTAGTTACTTTTAATCCATTTAAAAAGCCTTGAGGCTGAAACAAATACTTGCATTTTGAATAACACCTTTTAGCGTATCGCAGGTTATTTAACTTTATTTTTAACTAGCGTTGGTATGTGACTATGTTTACGTAGACTTAGGACTTTTGTACTCCATTTTCGCGTTAGTACCTACAGTCAGGTGACATAGAAAGCAATTTTGTCACATTACAATATTGAATGACATTTTTGTACAGAGAGAGCTTTGTTTCCGTGTGCGATGACTTGACATGACATTGCTCCTGACTGTACCTAATTCGTGAAAAGAGATGAAGCGTACAACCTAAATACCAACTATTCCTGCGTACCTACAATATGAAGCAGTGGTTTTTTTTTTAACAATATTTGACCTCAAATGTTCTGTACACATAACGACGCAAAAAATGTGGTTAGTGTGTGAAAACCATAATAAAATTCATATTACGCAAACCAGTCAGAAAATAAAACCGAATTGATGAAAAACATGTTTAGTATCTATCTTTTGTTAAAAAAAAACATGATTTTTAGTTATATGCTTCATAAAACGTTGACATAATGTCTATATATTGAATGCCATATATACCTACCTACTCGGTTTATTTATAAAAATAATAAACACATTGACAGTTTTAGCAACAGACTTTTCATATTCTGTTTTTCATTTGTTATCTGAATATTGAAATATTCAGACAACAAAAAAAAATATAAACTATAAGTACTAAAATCCAAAATATTTCAATTCGTGATTTATTTATTTTTGCATTTAGGAAAAAATCAACTCGGCCACAAGTGAATTCTCAGATAGGACTCGAACCCACGACCGTTGGAAATCCATAGGTCGTCCAAACTCCAAAGATCTATTTCAGTTTCCCGCCAAAACATTAGATTCTAAAAGCGCACCATTCTAAACATACATTGTGCTTGTAAAAGCTGGCAACACCTAATTTACGATATTAAAATACGTCCTCGACCGCAGAGGAGCGTCACAAGTATTGCATTCGCACTTTGTAGTACTTACCTACCAATCTTTTGTTAACGAAATCATGTTTATCATAATATCATGCGTCATAAAACGTTCACATAATGTTTATTAATTATAGTAAGCCTTAAGTACTCAGTTTCTTTGATAATAAGAAATAATAAACTTGTTTTTATACACATTGAGAGTTTTTGCAACAGATAATCCATATTTTTTAAATTCAGATAACAAAAAAAATACAAACTACAAGTACAAAAACCTTATATATATATAATATTTCAGTTTGCCGCCGAAACATTAGATTCAAAAAGCGCACCATTCTAAACAGCCATTGTGCTTGTAAAAGCTGGCAACACCTAATTAACGATATTAAAATACGTCCTCGACCGCAGAGGAGCGTCACAAGCATTGCATTCGCACTTTGTAAGCCATAAAACGCAAGCGGTACCCTCCTTATTTATACGAATGAGAATTTTAAATTAACTGTGTAAAGCAACCCTAGCAGTCCGGGCGCTAGAGGTGTATTGGCGTGTTCCACTTGGGCCCCTGTCTATTTTTAGATAATATATTTAGTTATTTAAAAGGAGAAAGTAAAATACCGTTCAAATAAGTCATATTTAGTAATTATAGAAAAAATAATTGTTCTATAAAATTATTTTAACATTTTTAAGATATCGAAAATTATGAATGCTGTAATAAATGTAAAAATTTACGAATGTTTTAAACTCTTCTACGTATACCAATAAAATTCTTCTGTAGGATTGTTTTACTTTCTTTCACACCATATCCAGATTAATTTCAGCGTGTATACTAGAATAAATCTTAGGAATTATACCAAGTGGAGTGAGGAAAAAGGCTTTTCTTTCCTTTTTAAAAAATTGTGTACATATATGCAAAAAAAGTTAAAAGTTAACCCTGGCTAACTTTAAACTTTTTCACTGGTGAGTAAGTATGCGCTTACACCTGTGATAGCGCGTACGTACTTTTATTTGATCCATAACTTCAAACGTTAAATAAAAATTACAGAACCACTTCAGGAAAAAATACTTTAAACTTTTTACAACATTTTACACAATTTAGTTTCACTAAAATCTACTCGGTACTTCATACCTAAATGAAAAACACAGGCTTTTCGCTAAAAATAATACAGAATAATTTTAGTTAAACTATAATAGGTAGGTACTAAAGAAGGTACCTATTCACTGTGGCTTTGAAGAAGGATGGGTTATGGGTATTACCAGAAATACAAACGCAAGAAGGAAGTTCCACTCCATTGCTGTCCGCATTATAAAAGATATTGAGAAGCGCTTTAGTTTTACAAAAAATATAAGTCCTTAACTTTTTTAACATTATTTCGTTTAAATCGTTATTATTTCGTTTTTACATTATCGTAATAAATTTTATAGTTACTGAGATAGGGAAGTGCAGAGTAGAAGTGACCTATATTTTATGCGGGCCCATTACTTGGCGTTCTTGCAGCGCGTCGCGACACTTGTCGCTGATATATCTTGGAGCGGTCAGCGCGGGCTCCGAGCGCCAACCCGCGGCGGCCAACCGATGAAATTTATTACGATAATTATGCCGCATTATATTAATGGGCTTGCTAACAAATGTTAAGAATAAGGTTTAACTTATTGTTTTAAATTTTACAACCTTTTTGCAGAAAACCAGGATCCACAGAGAAGCGTTCTTTAGCTCTACTATAAAGTAAGTAAGTACTCTCATTTTGTAGTTTTCAGATTAAGTACATAAAATATTTCGAGTGCTTACCAAAGTTAAGAATGGAAGAACATATATTCCGTTGCTTTATTTACATGCACTCGATGTAGTATTTTTATTTTGTTTTTAATGGTTCCCATACCAAACAGCGATGCGATCATTTTGCGATGCGATTCTTGTTCGCATTTTATGGCCATAACTATCAACAATAAATTGCCTACTTCTTTACCCAAAATTAAACACAGTTAATATTTTAAACTGTCAACACGTTCAAATCGTGGCCATTCATATGTTTAAGGTTAAAACAGTAGTCATTAAACAGAGCAAATAAAAATCCTAAACGCTACATAAACCAAATCAGATTTTTTGTAATGTTTTCCTGGAGGAGCTTATTTGATTTTTGTAAAATACTGTACCCAGTGAGAAAATAATATAAAGCTAATAAACATAACATTTCACAATTGTTATCTATTCCATTCAACCCATTCAGTTTTATATTTGTATTCACCCGTCGCCGTCATAGCGGGATCAATGATCCATTTTATTGAGTAGCAAGAGTTATGCAGTTTGGGAGAGCCCTATCAATCATTGAAGGCTTTTTTGAATTTAATAAAATAAAATTTGTATTTTGTCATCGGCGCTCCCTCGCGCTTTGTTACTGGGATGTATGCAGGGGTGACATAAAATAAAAATCTTCTTATTGTCTATATATATATATATATAAAATTCTAATTTGATTGATTATTGACATAAGAGTAAAGCCTAAACGGCTGAAAGTAGAGACATCATTTTTGGATGGAAGATACCTTTTATGGTGTACATGAGCACTGAGAAGAGATTTTCAAAACTTTACCCCTAAGAGGATAAAATAGAGGATGAAAGTGTGTATGAAAATCCGGTCAGTTTCGAAGTTAGGATCTTCAAATTGTGTGTATATGGTGTCGCTTTAACATTAATATTTATGTGTCTCAGAGTACTTGACAATTCCACCCCATTCGTAGGAATAGGGGTTTGAAGTTGTCTATAAAAAACTCTAAATTTATTCATTGATTGGTTCTTCTCATGTTAGTGTAGCCCAAACGGCTGAACGTAGAGACAACATTTTTGGAGCGTAGTTACGTTTTATGGTGTAGATGTGCATTGAACGGGATTTTTCTAAATTTTACTCCTAAGGGGGTAAAATAGGGGATGAAAGTTTGTATGAAAGTCCGTCAGATTCGAAGTAAGGATCTTCAAATTTTGTGCTTAGGGTATCGGTTAAACATAAATGTTTATGTGTCTCAGCGTAATTGACAATTCCACCCCCAAGGGCTGAAAAGAGGGTACACGTAGGTACCTATTGATTGCTCAGACGACTGACTGTAATATTAAAGTTGGAGGCTTGGTTATTACTTGGATATCTTAATACCTATATATTCGAACCAATCTTCTAGGTATTAAAAATGGGGTTTGTCCACACTATGCAACTAATTTGCGCAAGTATACGTCAAATTCTTTCTTTCTTATCTTATAAAATAAGAATAAAATGTAACATAAAAAGTCAATATTGCGATTCGGAACGCATTATGACGTATTTATCTAAATTAAGAAGATAGTTTAACACGCTAGGCCGATAATATGCGATTTTCGGCGCAGAAATTGAATGATAAAACCTCCATTTCCGAGCGTGTGAGGTGAAAAACAAATTACTCTACCCTCAGTCCGGCCCAGGCCGCGACAGAAGATGGTAATGCGGCACATCTGTTACCGGGCGGGCCCTGCACGGTGCACGCTGCTGAACGCAGTACTAGTACGAAGTGATAGATAAGTTTGTTTGTCAATTGGAAGGGTAAAGTGATTTCTTGAAAACAAATAAAAAATCACAAAACTTCATTACATTACATTACATACATTTTATACCTACACAGAAAGTAGTCGTAGACCAAATCTCTACCATTAAACGAAAATGTAACTTCTGTACCTAACCATTATTAGTTGCAGTTAAAAATGTTTCTTTTTCATACTAGTTTAACTCACGTGTAGATTTTTGTCACTCTGCTATAAAACTAGTAGTAAACATTTTAGAAACAGAAGTTTAAATTCCGTTATACATACCCTTCACCTTTTGTCCTCAAAGGTCCGTGGTCCCCTCGGGTAGGGTAGGGTTTGGAGTCGAAATACATAGGTATCGAACAAAAATTGCAGTTTATTTGATTCATTTGATATCTTTTGTCATAGGCACTTTAAATATTCCAGAAAATCACAACATAACATAAGTAACGGGAAAAACACACACCAATAACTAGGAACTTGCAATCGAAACGACCAAGAGTACTTTATATGGTCAGCACTACAAAGTTTATGAATCATACACCATAATCTAATCACACTATCACAATCAATAAATAGAATAAATTTCCACATATCATCAGAACCGTATGCGAAAACTCGAGCAATTTAAATATTGCATCGTACGGCGCGCGCTCGCCACGCTCCGATCCTACCTTGTTTTAAAACAGAAAAAAGGGTTATTTTCTCAAATTGTGAAGGTCCATTGCTGGGCCGAAATAATGATTGATGGTGGCAAATAAGCGGTTGGCCGATGCCACAAAAAGCGATGCAAGTGCAGTGAACCGGCGGCCGAAGCGAGTTTAGCCCGGCCTGTTAAAATGTTTAATGCTGACAAAGTGAACTAAAGACTGACTTGTGACTTGCAAATTTGAATAGGATTAATGATTTAACTTAACAATGGATTTGTATTCATTCAAAAAATTTCAACTCCTGTTAAATTTTAATTAATAATATTGTGGATAGTTTCCGCCCCTTTTAATCGAATTTATTCTTAGATTCTTTTTATACTGCAGTCATGTAATTATAATAATTACAAAGACATGAAATAAAAAAAAACATTCGATAATGTTAAGTGAGTCCTACTAACAGATGAGTATACTTATTATCATATTCAAAATACAAATTTTTTAATTAAACGAAACAAAAACTAGCCCCGATAAAAATACTAAATACGGACAACAATAAACGAGATGATTAATTAAAACTACACCTTAAGGGGCTACTCGACTGAAGCGCTATAGTAATGAGAAAAGATGCGCACGAGAGCGAGACTGATTTTGCAGATTAGGCGAAAAAGACAGGAAATCACTTTGTAGTAAATAATTAAAGCAAAAAAGAGAAACGAAACTATACGATCTTAAATATTATTGGTGTCCACTAATTAAACCAATTTCCAATAGTACCTATATATAACCCCATTTGAGAATAATCTTGAAAAAATAGTACAATGAAATAGGCTATTGCAGGTCGAGTATGAGTTTGTTAATTCATTAATACGAGACAGGCAAATGCCATTTCCGCCGAGGCTTATATAGTGCTTTTCTCAAACATGCATGGAAATGTTGTCATTATTTTCGAAAAAAGAACACGCGAAGTAGCGTCAGGAGCGTTTTTGGATTCGGAACATTACAAAGAGTATTTAACAACTCCAGCACGCCGTTTCATACAACATTGCTGGAGCGCTGTAATGTTCCAAATTCAAAAAGACGCTCCTGCAATGGATTTGATTGTCTTTGTCCGTAAATTCGATACTTCGCGTGTTCTTTTTTCGAAAATAATGACAACATTTCCATGCATGTTTGAGAAAAGTATTTTAAGGGTCATTTCGAAAAGAAAAAGTGTAGAGGCAAAATCATAAAATCGTGTTTCTGAAACTATACAAATATAGATAAAGGTATGAAGAAATAATATCTTATTACCAGTTTTGTAACATCTCTAATCGTCCCTATACTTTTATACCAAAAAGTACGTACTTTTTCGATAGAGCGTCTTAGAACGGAACAACAACAGCTCTATAAAAACATGCAAAATAATTTTGAAGCGTAATTAAGTTTGGGCGATCGCGGGAGGATTAATCAATTTGCGTAATTAATTCTAGTGGAGGCGATAGGTACGTCAGCGGCAGGTACCGGCAGGTGGGGCGAATCTGGAGGTTAGCCTAATTAGGCCCTTCCGTCAGCTCCGGGAAACATCCACCGGAATTACAACAGCAAATGTACCGTTCTGTTTGGGCCAGCTTGCCTCTTTGCACCTGATCTTTTTTTTTGTTGATTCGTGCTACATCAAAAGGAGGTTGGCATCATTGAAAGTTGGTAGTACGCCAAATTTCCACAGAACTCAGGAAAGAGATAAAAAAAGAAAATTTTATATAATTTGTTTGGACCAACTTGCAGCCTCTTTGCGCCTAATATTTTTTTATTATGATAGATTTAGGTTCGAGCTGGGTTCGAGTTACATCAAAAGACGTTGACTGAATTGAAAGTTCGTAATACGCCGATTTTCACAGAACTCAGGTGTCAAAATAGGGTGTCCGATTTCGAATTTCTTTTGCTATTTTGTTTCATTTGTCCTTTGTGCGAATTTTTTTACCAAAAGTCTCAGTGGACGGGTGAGCAACGTGCGTACGAAATCTGCCACCGGACACCCAATATTTCCTGAGTCATCAGGTGAACTCTCACTCAGCTGTGTGGTGTCGGCTTAGAATAGCACTACCCCCTCTCATCCCGTGGGTGTCGTAAAAGGCGATTAAGGGACTCAGCCTTCAGGAAACGGGCAGCAGCGTCTCCTACAAACTTGGCTATACTGCGATCGCCAACCCGCCTGCCCAGGGTGGCGATTATGGCAAACCCTCCCTTTTGGGGGAGGCCTATACCCAGCAGTGGGTGTTATGTGGCTGAGACGACAGGTGAACTCAGAAAAGAGAAAATAAAGAAGGATTTGATAGAATCAGGCGCTACATGGCGAAAATCCTTTCCATCCTCTCTCCTTACACTATATATTTTTTAGTTTAAAAAATTAGAGATACCTATTTCAAAAGTGGTTGGCATCGTTGAAAGCTTGGAACGAGATTATTGGAATTGATATTTTGCATAAGCCGTAGCTGTCGTTGACTGTACATATTAAATTATTAAAATATATTAAATATTTGCATACAATGACACCAATTATCTAGCCCACGTTAAGTTTCATGAAGAACTTGTGTTATGGATACCTACTAGATAACGGATAAACATACTTATATACTTTTTTTTGTAAATATATACTTAATATACATATTAAACACCCAGACCAAGACAAATAGACATGTTCATGCACACAAATATTTGTATTGTCCGGGAATCGAACCCGGGACCTCTGGCGCAGAAGGCGGGGTTAGTACCCCTGCGCCAAACAGGTCGTCAACATAGTAAGGAAGCAAATTTTTTAAAAGCTTTATGTCTTGTGCTACCGGTACAGAGTGGCCGTTTGTCTCGCAATACCCCCTACTACGATACTGGCCACTGGGAGTCAAAGTGCGAAATAATTGTGCGTTGACATCATCCATCACGCACCTAACAAAGGTCGCAGCCCGCATATGTGCTAGGTAAGTATCAAGGTAGCATATTTTCTTAAGAGGTTTAAAGTCTTGTGCTACCGCTGCAGAGTGGTCGTTTTTTATTCTATTTTTATGAACGACGGGGAGACTCTTAGCCTTCATCATACCTGATGTTAAGTATTGGTCAGGCTGATGATGGAAGCGAGCCTCTCCCGGAATCCTCAATCACTGAGGAACTGGCTATCTTATATCTAACTGCCGGAACACAATGTTTGTCTCGCAATGCCCTCTACCACGAGACTGGTCACTCGGAGTCAAGGTTCGTAATAATTGTGCGTTGACATCATCCATCACGCACCTAACGAAGGTCGCAGCCCGCATTTGTGCTAATAAGATTCTGAGCGTAGGTTCTTATTATGTAAACTTACGTGAGAAATATAGAATGATTAGGTAGAATATTTTAATGTACACTCAGTTTTATACTTATAACCATGATTTTCTATATTTTGCATTCACATGTTATTTTGTAAGATAAATGTTTACCGGAATTTACTAGCCAATTTGTCTCGATATCGCGTCGTTTTATTCAAAGTTCGAATTTTGAAACTCAGAGTCGTCAAAATCTATCATTTATATAATTTTGTAAATTATAATTAACTAGCCTTGCGCCCGCGACTTCGTCCGCGAGGAATTAGTTTATCGTGCGGATTTAGAATGTCGCGTAGTGGTGCCATTTCGACGTCTCAGCCACATAACACCCACTGCTGGGTAAAGACCTCCCCCAAGGATCTCCACGGTCCTGTGCTTCCAGCATCCAGCGGCTTTCCACGACCTTCACCAGATCGTCGGTCCACCTTGTCGGGGGCCTACTCACGGAGCGTCGGCCGGTGCGCAGTAGCCATTCCAGAACCTTTCCTCCTCAACGGCCATCGGTTCTTCTCGCTATGAGTCCCGCCCAATGCCACTTTAGCTGAGCGATCCTTGGTGCGATGTCGGTTAGTTTAGTTCGGATCTCCTCATTTCCTTAAGTTTTCTTAAGTTTCTTCAAGCATAGCCATCTCCATAGCACGCTGGGTGACCTTGAGCCTTCTTATCAGACCCATAGATAGCGAACACGTTTCACTACCGTAAGTGTGCCATTTATGAGCATTTATCAGAGTTAGAAGTATTTTATGTCCATCTCCACGGTTCAAGTTATGTCCATACCAAATTTCACTAAAATTTATTCAGCGGTTTACGCGAAAAACGGAACAGCCAGACAGACATGCAGTCTTTCTTTAGCATTTATAATATAAGCGCATGGATAAGTGTGAATGGAAAAGATGTAGAAAGTGCTCCAAAGCTATCGTGATTAAAGTCGCTATGTCTATTTTACATTACTTATCTATACAACATTTTAACCCTTTTCTTAAACCATTAAGGGTTGATTCATGTCCACCCCAACGGATTTTAAAATCGATGACATTTTTGCAATCAACATCCCATAAAACCACTTAACACTTTTTAGAGGATTGATTGATTAGAGGGGGATTTTTGTATTTAAGTTCCAACCATAAGCCTAATAAAAAATTTGAGATAGGTCAATGTTCATTTTAAATCGACAACCTAATTACAAAATTTGAAGATCCTATCTGCAAAACTGACAGACTTTCATACAAACTTTCATCCCCTATTTCACTCTCTTAGAGGTGGAATTTCGAAAAATCCTTTCTTAGTGCACCCCTGCACTTCATAAGGAGCCTATGTGTCAAATTTGGAGTTTCTAGACCCAACGGTTTAGGCTGTGCGTTGATTATCAGTCAATAAGTCAATCAGGACTTTGAATTTTATATATATAGAAGAAGATGTATATTTTTCATTATTTTTTGTAAATATTCAATTTTATTCCTGACCTAACCTGTTCCTATTAATTAACTTACCAAATTCCGATCATTTTCCTAACTTTAAAGTACTTATGGTTCCCCTACCTTTACATAGTCATTGGCTAATGTAAACATTCAGGAATCCCCAAGTATTCACGCATTCAAGTCCAAAGTCAAGTCGCACTTTCTATTACAATAATTATCTGAGTCTGAATCATGAGTCACTTACTTCACCCCGTCTCTTTTATGTATTTATTTGTAATGTATGTATGTATATTTTATGTTTATGAGTATGTGTGTATATTTATGTATAGGATAGGTAGATTATGTATTATATCTATTTATGTGTATATGTTGTAGATTTTAGTTTCACAATTTACCCATTTAAGTTTTGCATTTAGAATCACCCGCTTAATATTAAATATCTCTTACACGTCTCAGGTTCGCTGGAAGAGATCTCTTTTAGAGATAAGTCCACCTTTGTACACATGTCTCAAATTCATTCTGTAACTGTATTTGTTAGTGCAATAAAGAGTATAATAAGTTATCTTCCATGGTTCGAATATAAAAGTGACAGCGTTAGCAGTCACAGAACACAAGAAACAGTTTAAAAATGGTAAGTTGGTGGTAATGTGTGGCCTCCCTTTTGTGCGAAACATAAAACGTAATAAAAAGAAAATCTTAAAGCTTGTGGAATGCATCCATAACAGTGTCATACTCAATTATTATCCTGTCACAATTATTAGTGTAAAGGCGGCTTCCAGCAATTAAACAGCAGACGACGAACAACTGCATAGATCACCAAAAAACTGTGTATCCTTTCCAGTATTTTCGTCTTCTTAACGATAACACCCTACTAAACAGTGTGATACTTTAATCATTGAATGTGAAGAATAGCGTCAGGATGGTCATATCAAAGTGGAGTTAAATAGACTGTGATCATATTCTGGCACAATTCCTATTGTAACAGCGGCTTCCCAGCAGTGGAACAATCAATAGATGGCCAACTGTCCAGCCCCGCAACACTTGACACGACCGTATAAGTCGGTAACTATGACTGTAATTAACCTAAAAATTACCTAATACTTGAAATTAGTAAATAAACTAATGTGTACTCTAGAAATCGATTGTAGCACCAATCAAAATTTAATCAGCGTCTAAAATTTGTAATCATTATTGGCTTTCAATCTCGATCTCAACGCGATTCCGTCAAGAGACACCCCCCAGATCACCATAAGCAATAAACAATTCCATTTAAATGTGTATCCTTTCGAGTATTTTAATGCGTTACTTGCAAGCAGGACACCGGAGTCCAGCCAGAGAAGAATGGAATATCTATCGTGCCTTATAATTCGGGGCCTCAGAGGTTCACCTTCTAGACTGCATCTAAAGCAGTGTGATACTCAAATCACTAGGTGTGAAGAATGACAACTGGCGTCAGAATGGTGTCATGGGGTAATCATATCCTGACACCATTCTTATTGTAACAGCCGCTTCCCAACAGTGGGCCGGTGACAGACGGTCACCAGTGACGCTAATGAGCCTGAACCCTTTCGTGCACATGTCGTAGCCCAAATTATAGCTTATCGCTCGACACCCGCAATCAAACCGACCTTTTATTTTTACGCCATTTTCGCATGCCTTTCTTAGTTTTATGTTTTTTTAACTTAGTCTGGGAATGTTAGGATTGGACGTGGACGTATAATTATTTTATTCAGAGGTGACGTTTTATATACTTGGATGCCAATTGCTCCCGTCTCACTTTTCTAAATAAGTGTAGGTTGGTGCTACGAGAAATGTTTGGATATGATTTATTTATTTATTTTTATTTATACCCATATCTGGCAGAGGATATTCAAAATGGTAGGTACTCAGTCGAGGTACGTCCCGGTTGACCAGGAGATTTTTCAGGGAGCTTTATTTAAAAAAGTAAAATATATTTTATGATTTTGAATTTTGGCATTTTTCAATGCTATTTTTATACTTATGCTAATTTTTTTTATAGAAAAATATTCAAGTCTAGGTAGGTCAGTGGTTAGAGCATTGGACCGGATTTTCAAGGGTCGTGGGTTCGAGCCCCATCTGAGAATTCACTTGTGGCCGAGTTTCTTTTTCCAATATTTTTCTATTCAAAAAATGTATCATAAGTAAAAGATATATAGAAAACGCTTCTATCACAAATAATAGACCATTAAGAGGTATTTTATTTGAATAATAAATTATTTCTTTAAGCTTAGTACTTTCCGAGAAAACGTTCCCCAAAAAAACTCTACTGGTCTACCGGGAAGTTCCCCGATTTTACGAGTATCTTGCTTATTGCTAAACGAACTTGAGTAGGTAAATGTTTATTTATTTTTATTGCTTACTTGTGGTATATGTGTCGTGGCCATGTCGTAGAATTGTCCACATCATGAAATGTTCGAAAATTTCATGATATTTTTCAGTATCCATTGCCCACATCATGATGTACCTTGACTAGATCACTGACAAGAATAAGATGGAGGTGCTGGAAGCGCTTTGTTTATCTGTCAATATGGCGGCCACTGACAACAATGTTGTTCGCGCAGTAAAAAATGTCAATTATACGTTAATAAATGATGATAATAAAAGTGATAATATTAAAGAGTTTACAATGAAAAGGTACTCGAGTACTATGCAAGTGCAACAAGATGCAAAAACAGGTATTTCACAATCGTAAAACGTTTACGATTTAATGACTTGGTCAAATTAAGTTGCCCACATCATGAAATGCGACCACTTCATGAAATTCTACGATATAGCCACGAAATATGCATAAACGTTGGTCTTAAAAGTGATAAACATGCGTTATTATTGTAATAATGGTAATTGCGGTGTGTGGAATCTATGCAATCACTTGTTGAAATTAAGACAACATCACAACCTTTTTTCAAACAGAATAAAAATTAACAATCAAAACATGCAATCAAAAACATTTAGCAAAACTAACGTTTTACACCGGACTTTACGTTTACTCGTATTTTATTACAGCAATAATTACTGTATATTACCAAGTGATAACCACTAATTAAGAGTGTTTCCATCACGATAGTAACATTAATCATAGAAGCAGTGATTATGTACGTAGAGATTACTACGAATACCACCAAGTGCTCTAGAAAATTAACGCTTTTTTATTACCGGTCGGTTGAGCGAACGCGATTGTAAAAGTGATTTCTTTTTTATCGTTGGATAGTTTTTGTAATTTATTAACCTGCTATTTGTCGGTGTAGCTAGGTTTTACGGATTTTTTATTACAAAGGTTTTATATCTGCTCTACATTAAACACGATTAAATCTTTGTTTTTTTTTCGAAATACTATAAAAAGTTTTAAGTAATACAAACTGCAGACTCAAGTAGGTAACTATATAGTAATTATGTACGTAGAGATTAGGTATTACGAATTCCACCAAGTGCTCTAGAAAATTAACGCTTTTTTATTACCGATCGGTTGAGCGAACGCGATTGTAAAAGTGATTTCTTTTTTATAGTTCGATAGTTTTTGTAATTTAATAACCTGCTATTTGTCGCTGTAGCTAGGTTTTACGCATTTTTTATTAGAAAGGTTTTATATCTGCTCTACATTAAACACGATTAAATCATTTTTTATAAATAAAATGAAAAATTCAGTCCTGCAAACTGCAGACTCAAGTAGGAAACTATATAGTAATTACGTACGTAGAGATTAGGTACTACGAATTCCACCAAGTGCTGTAGAAAATTGACGCTTTTTTGTTACCGGTTGAGCGAGCGCGATTGTAAAAGTGATTTCTTTTTATAGTTGGATAGTTTTTGTAATTTATTATCCCGCTATTTGTCGCTATAGCTAAGTTGTAGTAGGTACATTCAATTAAATTAAAAAGGTTTTATCTGCTCTACATCAAACTCCATTGAATAGTTTACAATTAAGGTATTTATAATTTTATGCTGTCTTTCATAGTATTAAAAAAATAAGATTAATCATAGAAGCAGTGATTGTGTACGTTGAGATTACTATGAATATCATTTCTTAGGATTTTTAATAAAAATGGTTTTATCTATTCTACAATTAAACAAGATTGAAACCTTTTTTTTTTTTAAATAGGTATATATACCTACATATATGTACATACATATGTGTGTGTTTATATAAAATAATTTAGTGATTCAAGTTACAAATTCTTGAGTGATCAATTGATCACTAACGCATATATTGGTGACTAGAGTTGTTTATTGTATTTAATCTAGATGCAATTGTTAATAAACCCCTTTAAAGTGTCTATAAAAGTGATTTTTTTTATCGGTGAAGACAATAATGAACTATTAATCTCCTTTTTTATCTTAAACATGGCTTTTTTAGAGTGAGACTATACGAGTACCTATATAATAACACATTTATTTCTATAAAAGTATTGTTAAATGCTAACATAGCTTCAATTAACAAGCGTTAGTACAAAGAAGACCGCTACTTAAGCCTTTGCTTTGCTATTTCAACATATTTACCATAACTTAAGCATAAGTATTCTAGAAACATATTTATTTTCTTTTTTAATTCTCCTAGACCAAACACTTAATAGATAAAACGGGTTTTGAATAGCTGATGGATGCAGATCGCGCGTCGGTTTGCTAACTAAGTTTTTATTCTTTAATTATGCAACTTAAGTCAGTTCTTGAATATTCAAAGGTTTACACTTACTTAGCTAATGTGTCTAGCTTAGTTACAATTTTATATATAGCATTCCCAATAAGGCAAATGACCTTTAACGATGTTGATTATTCCACACGTTTTGCTACTAGTCTATACGAACTGACTTGAGCTATGTTTAGGAAGAAGTTAGGTGAGGTTTTAAACTATTATGAACAAAAAAAAAATTGTTGAATAGATTAAAAGTTTCTTGTGTCTTTTTTTATGAAGGTCGTTGGAAATAGAAAATAAAATTCTGTTTCTAATAAAATTTTAAGTAGGTGCAACGCAGGTACGCAAAAAAACTATCTATTTAAATTGTTGTCATTATTATAGAGATATTGAAATAATAATGTTTTCCATAGGTATTAACGTTTATAAATTTATTTTACAGTTGTTGACAAAAGTTGAAG
Source organism: Chrysoteuchia culmella (assembly GCA_910589605.1). Taxonomy (NCBI): domain Eukaryota; kingdom Metazoa; phylum Arthropoda; class Insecta; order Lepidoptera; family Crambidae; genus Chrysoteuchia; species Chrysoteuchia culmella. Next base: position 15,228,440 of record OU342654.1, read on the forward strand.
TTATACCTAAATCTTTTGCCTATTTTGTAAAACTTCCAGTGCTAATACCAATACGAAGACAACTCATTATACATTTTACAAAACAAATTAATTATCGGCTGAATAACTATGAATGCAGATCTCATTATTACTGAAACTTGACTTTACATAGGTATAAGTATCTTAAAAAAGGATAAATTGTTTTCGACTGACTTGAGAAATAAAAAAAATTGCACTTAGGTATTTCGAACTTCACTTTTTATTGAATCAAGTAAAACCAGTTCTCGATGGCAAATTTATGAAAAATAAATGTGTTTTGTCTTTAGTGCTTTTGACTTAAAAATATTTTTCACAAAATGCTAATACTTAATGATAGTTCTCCTTACTATTTTAAAATAACTTTCATCTTATATTCCATGAATAGCTATCTCGGTAACTTCAATGCGTCTCCCAAAACATTCGAATAGGGATAAACGCAGCCATCCGAACAACACACGAGAGAAAGAACTCCTAAATCGGCGCGGGGTAATTAAGGCGGCCACCCACCGCAGCGACCTCGAGGCCTTGACCGACAACCCTAATGAGTTCACCCGACGACGCCGACGACTCTCAGACGCACAGCGCAGCGACACCGACACAACACCAACATCTCACCTTAATCCTAATAAAACTCAAAACAAAAGACCATCGCTACCTTCGCAGACTCGCTTCAAATCATCTCAAACTCAATATGCTAAATAATGCAAACAAATATGCCGCCATATTGTTGCATTGCATTTCTCATGCGATGTCCCGTTCGCAAAACAAAAATCAACCAACAAAAGGAAAATACCGACAAGTCGGTTACTAAACTTTTTTACTTTATTTCAGTGAGACTAGCACGAACCGCCGCTCTTCCGAACGAAAACGACGTAACTCCCTTCGAACGCTAAACTTAAAGCCTCTAAACACAAAAGGCTTAAGTTTCTCGAAACAGGTTTTCTTTAAAGACATTTCGTTTTTCAATATAAAAGCTGACACGGGAGCTCCGCCTACACTTGATTTAAAATTAGAACTCTTGCGTGACAAACGCCGGTAACTTCGAATTAAATGCTAAAAAGTTAAACTTTATGCGCAAGTAATAGAGCACAATATTCCACAGTAGTTTATATTCCGTAAGGTGGGTTGCTCCGTAAATGCTATTGGCCCAATGGCGCTACGTGAAACAAACAAGAAATATCCGAGCGAACGAGACAGCGCTATTTGGGCGCTCTCGCGGCACACGCAGAGTTTGGGATCTCCTTCACTTGTGCTTGGAAAATCGTGGAAAATATTCGTATTTGTATTTGGTGTAGCCGTCTTAAATATTTTAAAATAATAACAAAATGTGTCTATACTATTACGATATAAAAGTTATAAATTCTTATTGATAGAGATGCAAAATATCCAAACATTTGTGTGGGAAGAGTGCGAACAATGCATTTAGTAAACAGACTACTCGGCAATACGATCGTAATAATCAAACGTCGTGCCGGAGGATACGTAATCCTATTGACATGGAGTAGAGTATAATTTGGCTTGACAAGTTGAGTGAGTTTTGTCGTTCTTTTCTCTAGTGTTTCGTACAGAAGTGGGCATGGCGGCAAACGAACAGTGACGATTCGTTTAGTAGACAGTTGACAGTCGCCACGCCACACTGACATTCCGATAGTAGCGCACTGATAACATTTTTCTATTGATGATTTTTTGCTTACCGTACCGCGTGGTGCTGTGCTCAGGAAAGGCCATGAAAACTATGAATAATAGAGTTAGTACGTTGTTGCAGTGACTTGTATTGTAAAAGTGGTGCAAGTGTTGTGTTGTGAAAAGTTGTTAATGACTAAATTGATGTTGTTGACTGCATAACTGTATGAGGTGACTGTGTTGCGATGTAATAGTGACACATCGGACAATGTAAGTTGTGCTATTATTATAACGTTATTTTTTACGTAATCGAAGAAAAAGGATTTCCATTTCATTAACATTTGTTTATTGTTTGCAAATGTTTATTAAATTATTCACTTTTTACATTTTTAATTTATCTATTGCATTGCTTATCAAAAATATTAAAATAAGACACTATGGATTAGGCCTGAGCCTAGTTCATACCTGTATTACAGGACTGAATTTGAATTACTTGAGGGTAGTTCGAGATTTTGCTAAGTAACGTAAGGTATAGTTAGTATTAAGCCTCTACATAGGTACCATCAATACAAAAAGGTGAAGCCGTTTTCATTATATTTATTTTATTATTATACCATTCTTTCTATTTTTAACAAAATCTTTTATTTATAAAATGACAACTGACTATAATAATTTTACATGAATATTTAGGTTTAAAAAAAAATTAAACAAAAATTCTTATAATAATATAAAGGTGTATACTAATTTACAATAACACCATAGTTAATATTTAACTCAAAAAATAATATAAATTAGTTGATCGTTATATTGGCAAACAATAATAGCTAATTATAAGAAGGAAATTTAAGACGCTATACTTATCGAAAAAGTACGTACTTTTTGGTATAAAACTATAGGACGGTTACAGATGTTATAAATCTGGTAATAAGATATATATTTCTTCATACCTTTATCTAGATTTGTATAGTTTTAAAAACACGACTTCATGATTTTTGCCTCGACCCTTTTAGACTTCTAAACTATGCTATGCATACGATAGTAGAAGTCTTAAGTGCTGACCCTGTCCGTGTGTGCGCATAATTCAATCTCGAGAACTACTATAGCTAGAAAGCTGAAATTTTCTGAGGTGATACATAGCCATGTCAAACCTCTAAATACGGAGTTTAGAAGTCGTCTGATGCCTTCGCTACGATAGTAACGGGCGCCGATCTTGTTTGTTTTCGAAATAACCGCTTAAAAATACGAATTTTCAAGATTATTGTCAAATGGGGTTACATATACTATTAGAAATTAGTTATATTAGTGGACACCAATAATATTTAGGATCGTATAGTTTAATTTTCTCTTTTTTTGCTATAGTTATTTACTACGAAGTGATTTCGTCGTTTTTCGCCTAATCAGGGATACAGGGAGAAAAAAAACAGCCCTTACTTTCTTGCCGGTTCTTCTCGTCACAAAGTCTCCCGCCGTAGGGTTTGTGAACCGATGGCGTAGCGTCTTTGGCCTCGCTCTCGCACGCATCTTTTTCTGATTACTATCTCACTTCGAGTAGCCCTTTAATACTTAATATTGTTGAAATTTTTATAATTTTACTAGATAAAGCGTAAAAATATTACTATATTTTAAAATATACTTTTCATACTCGTTATATCTAATACACAATTATTAAGGGTGAGTAGTATGAAAACATGGCGTCGAAGCGCAACTTTTTATATACTTAGAAAACGTAAAGTCGTAGCCTAAAAAAACACATGACAAGCTGAAGAGTTTTTCGAGTTGTTACAAATGTTAAATTGCGCGTAAGCCTCACAGATGAATATTCCGGTTAATAGTGAAAATATACTTTTGATAAAATCTGTTATTATTTTAATATCAAACTAAAAACCTAAGGCAAGTATATTAGTAGTAGGTATACTATAGCCGCTCTATACAAAAAGGCATAATTTTACCTCTTCTTTGTTTATTGACTTTCTAATCATTTCTAGACATATTTTTTGTTATGGAAATTTCACCCGTAGCATAAGAAGTAGTCTGTTGTACAAAGCCTCTACGTTTTGCTTTTTTGAAAATACGTATCGAATCTCCACACTAGACTCTCTTTGTGTTTGTTTTTCTGATTTCTGAGGGCTTCTAGTTTTTGGAAAAACAAGTTATCGAAAAAAATAAGACAAACGAGCATAGAATAAGTAAAATTTATTTAATGTTTGAAAATCATATCTTTAGTGTTAAAAATCAAGGAGGTATCCGTCGAGAACGTTAGTATAGAGAAAACATTGACCGACTACACAGTTTTTTAAGATAGGTTCTGTAGTAGATTACTGCCAAAGTTCTGTTGTCATAATAGGTATTACTTGAATAGTTCAATATTAATCTATCGAGCGATATATCAGTCGTTGGGCCCACGTACCGCGTTCCTAATCCTCTTTCTTGTTTATTATCTGTTTATTCTTTCTACGTCATCTTCAAGAGACATTATTCTAGTATAGGTATTCTATAATACCTAAGTTCTGTTTAGGTTATACTTAAAAGAAATATTCCAATAACACCTATCACCAATTTATCAGTTATTTGACCCGCCTACCGCACGAAACGTAGTTTTGTATTCTTCTCTACCTTGTTTAAGGTGCAACGTTACATTGTCCTTTAGAGACAGTTAGTTTTCTTACATAGATACCTACTCTATTTAACTCAACAAATTCAAACAGGTTCTGTTGAGGTAGTAAGTAATACTAGAAATATTTCAATATGAACTATCTAGCGATATATCCGTTGTTTGACCCGCCTACCGCACGAAACGTAGTTTTGTATTCTTCTCTACCTTGTTTAAGGTGCAACGTTACATTGTCCTTTAGAGACAGTTAGTTTTCTTACATAGATACCTACTCTATTTAACTCAACAAATTCAAACAGGTTCTGTTGAGGTAGTAAGTAATACTAGAAATATTTCAATATGAACTATCTAGCGATATATCCGTTGTTTGACCCGCCTACCGCACGAAACGTAGTTTTGTATTCTTCTCTACCTTGTTTAAGGTGCAACGTTACATTGTCCTTTAGAGACAGTTAGTTTTCTTACATAGGTACCTACTCTATAGTAGGTTCTGTAAAGGTAGTAAGTATTACTAGAAATATTTCAATATGAACTATCCAGCGATATATTCGTTGTTTGAGCCACCTATCGCACGGGGCGTAGTTTCTATTCTTCACTGCCATTTTACTTACCTATTTCTCCTTTAGATACTGTTAATATTTCTAAGTAGGTATATAGTTAGTCCTGCCAAGGTAGTAGGTATTAGGTGCTAGAAATATTTCAATATCAACTATCCAGCGATATATCAGCTAGGCCCGCCCCTCGCGGGGCGTCCTCGCCCAGACACGCCCAGCCTCGCTACGTACCTATAAGGGTTTGTGGAAACCGTGTGACTAACTCCGCACGGTAAATATAGCGCGTGTGTGGAGTTTGGACGAACTTGTATTATGTGCGACTTGCGACTGGCACAGAATGTCGATGGGAGGGCGATAGACTTTTGTTTCTGGTAAAAACTCTGGAGTTGTTGACTGAACCGTAAGTTAAGTTGATAGAATTTAACAGTCTTATCTAAAAAGGTGAGTTAATTAAAAATAAACTCGTTATAGGTACAGTTTAAGAAATTACCGGTTGAGGAAAAGTTTTATTCGAAAAGTAATCTATACTAATAATATTATAAAGCTGAAGAGTTTGTTTGTTTGAACGCGCTAATCTCAGGAACTACTGGACCGATTTAGAAAATTCTTAGACCATTAGAAAGCTACATTTCTCTCGAGTGACATAGGCTATATTTTATCCAAATATTCCCACGGGAACAGGCACCACGCGGGTAAAACCGCGAGGATCCGTTAGTATGGTTATAGATATTATTTATTATTTAAATAAAATACCAATAAATGTTCTATTATTTGTGATATAAATGTTTTCTATAAATCTATTACTTTTTGAAATATCGCTTTGTAAAAAAACTCTACTGGCCGACCGGTAAGTTCCCTGATTGTACGTAAAGGGTAACTTAACAATACTAAATTCTCGATACAATTACTAATAGGAAGTAGCGTAGAGACCTCAAAAATATGGATATGAGAGCTTGCTACACTAGGTGTTTCACTACGAGTTAGGTAGCTACCTAAATGCACTGCAAAATCCCCAGAAATATTGGTAGTATCAACATTATTTTTATTTCTACCTTTTGTTCATAAAATCAAAACATCACAGCGCCAGCAGTTTTGAATTGATGTTACTTTTAAACTTAAAATTCTCGTCAATTATTTTCATGGTCAAAGCTGTAAGCTGTAGATTTATTGTAGCGATTTTTTTTCTAAATGTAATCTATTTAATGCTGAAATATAATACAACAACAACTTTTTATTGTAGCCACTTGGCTCAAATATCACACATACTCGTAGGTTAACTTATAGTAGGTAAAACCTCAAAAATGTAATGAAAATAAATCCTTTTTTTCCAATCATTAACTTATTTGAATTTAAATTTTGAATCACTAAGACCTGAGGTTTGACTTACCTACTCAACAATTTTTTCCAGTTTTTTATACATTTCTGACAAAAACAATATCGTAAAAACCTGGAAAGTCAAATGCTACATTAAAATATAACAATCACAATAACGAACCACATAAAAAGATCGCGTTTTCAAAAAAAATATAACAATAGCTACATAAAAATTATATATTGTCAGGAAATAAACAGTCACATTTGTAAATATGATCGTCCTTTCAAACCTTTTTTAACAAAAGCCACATAAAAATATTTGGTCAGGACATTGTGATACATGTTAATAATGCAGACTTTACACAGCAAGTAAACAATCGTCGTCGTCGTCGTCGGCGGCGGCGTCTCAGCCTCATAACACCCACTGCTGGGTATAGGCCTCCCCCAAAAGGGGGGGGGAGGGGGTTGCCATAATCGCCACGCTTTGCAGGCGGGTTGGCGATCGCAGTATGGCCAAGTTTGTAGGAGACGCTGCTGCCCGTCTCCTGAAGGCTGAGTCCCTTAGTCGCCTTTTACGACACCCACGGGATGAGAGGGGGTAGTGCTATTCTAAGCCGACACTACACAGTACATACAAGTAAACAATGGAGACGCATTTTGAATGCAAAACCGGCCAAATCAGATCACGACCACAATTGTTACATCAAAGTCACATAAGTATATACTTATAAACGGTAAAATCATTGCCTTCGCTGACGATACTGCCCTGTTGTTTCACGGGGACAATGGGACTGATGTTTTTGCTCATGCACAGTCAGGACTAAATATAGTTCCCAACTGGCTTACGAATAATGTACTAAGTCTAAATACTGATAAAACTAAGTATCTTGCCTTTTCCATTAAACGAAAACAGCTCCCAGCTTGACTATCGCTTGTGAACCATACGCCTTTTTGTTCATGCGTATCTACTCTTCAAGCCAATTGTTTATGCCCTAATCTGCAATCCTCAGCGACTATAAAGCATCTTGTTGTTTACATCGACGAAAATTTAAGCTTTCTTCCTCACATTGAGCTCCTGGCAGGCAGAATCAGGAAACTGATTTACATCTTTAAATATCTCTGCCATGTTGCAGATTTCAATGTAATGAAATCTGTCTATTTCGCTTTGTGCCAATCACTTTTAGGATACTGCATCACGGCTTGGGGCGGAGCTGCTAAAACTCATATTCTCAAGGCCGAGAGAGCTCAAAGAATGCTGTTAAAGGTTGGTGCTTTTCTCCCCCGCTGGACTCCGTCAAGTGAGGTATACGACTGGAAGGTCCTGACTGTGCGACAGCTGTTTATTTTATCTATAGTGCTTCGCAAACATTCCCAGTTGGACTACAATCCACTTCTTAATATTAACAACCGTCGAAAAGGAACAGTCTGTGCTTACCAATAGACAATTCGCCCAACTATTACTTAGAGATATACAGATATAATATCTGGACACAAACAGTCATACTTTTAATATACGATCTTCTTTTAAGTATTTTTATTCAAGAAACTCCAAATAAAATTAAATATCTAGGTAGGACAATAACATTTGTGAGACATGTTAATAATGCCGACTCTACACAGCAAATATACAATGGCGACGCGTTTTGAATGCAAAAGTGGCCAAATTAGGTCACGACCACAATATCGTTACATGGGAACTACACGAATTGTCGAATGTACCTGCTGTGGGCAAACGTTCGCACATTTTGTGGAAATGAGGTCAGGTCTCTGTATATTTGACTTCATTTGGAAAGTATTGTCTGCCCCTTTGACATGGTTAGGTACTGAAAGTAGTAAGTCGTTATTCTTAAATAATAATTACAATTTGGGTTTGAATAATTTTCTTAGTTTTCAACCTAATTTTATGAGATATAAATTAAACAAGAAAGTATACTAGAAAAAATCAGCCACATCGCACATGAAGGGTTCCGTCTCTCACCCAAGGTTACCTGGAAGAGGTTGCTATGTAGCAATAAGGCCGCTTATTGTGTGTTCCACTTTTTTGTCATTTTCTCTGTGGGTGTTTATTTTTGTATCGTGTGCAGTAAAGTTTCTATTATTATTATTATTATATTAAATACACCTACCCAAAATGCCACTATAATTTTTCGTTAAAAGTTTTTATTAAGACCTACAGCATATATATTTTTAGATTCTTCACTTTCTTATTTTAAAAGTTAGAGGAGGGGGGAGGGGGCACACATTTTGCCACTTTGAAAGTGTACATCTTTCAATCGGTTGAATTTGAGAAAAAACTGTTTTAGGAACCTCAATGTAATTTTAAAGACCTATCTATAGATACCCCAAACGTATAGGATTGATAAAAAAAATACAGTTTCAGTTCCATGTATGGGTAGCCCCCCCTTAATATATATATTTTTTTATTTTTGTCTAAAAACCGTAAAGCGTTTACAGAATACCTACCAAGTTTCAAATGTTTAATCCTCATAGTTTTGGAATAAAGTGGCTGTGACATACATCGGACATGACGAATCTATAAGAGTTTCGTTTGCCATTAGGGTGCGAAACCCTAAAAACGAAAACATCCGTCAGGGCGACATGAGACAAGTTGCTTTTTTCTAGTATATTTTCTTGTTTAATATTTATCACACAGAAATAGCATTGTAAAATTAAAAAGTTTTAATTTTATGAATTAAAGATTCAAAAACTTAGTAATAATGCAAATGTTATAATATTTGATATCAAAACAAAACATAGCTACGAAATAAATATCATTGTAGCTATGGTAGATTTTTGATTATGGTGTCATAAGTTAAAAAAATACTACTCAGTAAAAATTCATTGAGATTTCCTAGCTCTAACAGAACATTCGTCTGGATTTGAAAGAACATGGTATCAACTCTTTCTGTTTAGTATAGTCAGACACGAAAATGCTCCACTACTAAGCTACTAGTAGAGTTTCAATGTTGCTGCTATGATGCAAAATGGATGCATGATGCTAATAAAGGTTTCGATTAACACTCTAAGCGAAAGGCAAGATCTAATCACTTCTGACAACTGAAAAGGAACAGAAAGATATCTAAAAGCACAGATAATTTAAATAATTCTCAGTATGCTGGAAAGTAATTTATCTTTATTTCAAAATCTTATTCCTAAATCCTAGGCTATAGATACTGTATACGTAAGATTTTTCTTGAATACTGGTGGTAAACTTTAATGGAATTTCTACCTGATATTCAGTATTAATAACGATTTTATTATCGGTATTAATATATCGGTTTATTTTTAATATAAATAGTATACGAGAAACGGTGACCAGCTTCCAATACTTGCTTTAACGATACATAAATAAATAATATTTAAATAACGAAATGTTGACCAGTTTATTTCCTAACAAGAAGAATACGAAAATACATTTACCCTTGCAGTGTCCATCAACTATGCTGCACCGCGTCAGTTCTTTGACGATCCTTTGAAGTAGTTCATCCCTTTCGAGAAGTTCGTCAACCGTGAAATGGCGTGAGATGATTTGGAAACAAAAACACTCGGTGTTAAATATATTATGATTATAGTTTCAGTATGTATAGAATATGGGCAACTGGCGACTAATTTTCAATATTTGCTATAACAATACTTATATAAAATAAAAGTTTAGTAACAAAATGTTGAACAGTTTATTTCCCAACAAGCAGAATACGAAAATTCATTGTTTGATGTATTACTTGGGAAGAGCACTTACTGCGCTTACTTGGCTTACCCTTGCAGTGATCCATCAACTACGCTGCACCGCGTCACTTCTGTGACAATCCTTTGAAATAGTTCATCCCTTTCGTGAAGTTTGTCACTCGTGAAATGGCGTGAGATGATTTGGAAATAAAAACACGTCTTGGATTCGTTAAGCTTTAAGCTGCAAACCTAAAAAACCTTTATGTCCGGTTTTATAAGGCAAGTACTTGCTTAAAATATTTTCAAAACTTCATGCTAACGCTGGTACGCTCAAGGGAAATCATTATTTATTAACATTATTAACAGTATTGATTTTTCACCAAATACAAAAAGTATACGTTTCAACAACAGCAATGGAATAACTTGAACTTTTTCAGGTTCCATACAAACATTCTCCCCGATTTTTCCTTTCAAAGATTTTCAAACAAATATAATCATAATCAATATAACAAAAATAATGCATGCTTGCATTTACTATATCAGTATATATTTTATTACTTCCACTGACTTCCATAGATGCAGTGCCACAATTACGATACAGATTAGTATAATATTCAGTGTATATCCTCATAAGGGTAGCATCACCCCTTCAGTGATCCATCACGCCCGTCAATCTTGGCTGCAGACGTCGCTCTGCCACTTTAAATGATTCTGTTGGAGTGGCAAGTTTTGTTTCAAACTGGCTAATAAGTACCTTGAGACATTAATAAAGGTTTACTCGATATATTTAGTTGGTTTTGGGTTTTGTTATGACTTTTTTCGTTACAGTTTTGCAGGGCAACAGAAAAAAAAACAAATAGGTGTAATTTTACTCAATTCAGTATACAATGTCATTTGACGACCTATGTGGCGCAGGGGTACTAAGCTCGCCTTCTACGCCAGAGGATTCAGGTTCGATCCCCGGACAAGACAATTTTTTTTGTGCATGAACATGTTTATTTTTCTTGGTGTGGATGTTTAATATGTATGTTACGTATGTATTTGTATGCAATTATTTATTTAAAATTTATTTATGTTACATACTTTTTTGGAAATTAACATCAGCAATATGGCGGCTATCAGCAGCGATGCTGATGAAGGCGATTTCCGAAATGTTCATCAACTTTCCGGTACTAAACGTAAACAAGTCGAAATGCGCCTAGGGACCATCCTCGATCCCGCTAAGAAGCTCTGCGTGAGCTTAAATGACGCCTGGTGTCTCCCAGGCGCTTTGATGTCCTTGTTCCAAGGAACAAACCTCTTCCGGGAATAAAGCACTCCAGGCAGATCTGGCCTGCGTCAATCATGATAGTCTTATTGTAAATTCTATGATAAAAAATCCTCTGAATTCAGGTGTTCAAGTCAAGTATGAATGATACTTATTGTACGAACATTTTGCTTTGAATTGAGTTTTAGACGTTATCAAATTGAAATTCTCAATTCAGAGACCGACTAATAGAAAATAGTTTTCACTCATAAGACTCAGACTTATGATCTCCCTACCTCCCTGATATTATATTATCAAGTTCCCTAAATTCTAAAATGGTTAAGAATATTTATTAACTATATTTAAAATCCCAAATAATTTTGAACGTTATAGTCTCCATCTTCGTGAAGATTCGTTTATCTTAGGTTTATATTAATCAATTGTAACTACTCCAGATACTGATATTCGCTGTCTAAAGGCTTCAACCTATTTACTACATTGTATCAGATGCCACAATATCTTGAAATGATACAGAGATTTTCCTTCCCCAGCTCCCCGGCTATCCATCAACAATTACGACCCGATTTCGGTCGCGCTGACGTGTACAGGCATTTACAGCTGAGATTATGATGTATACCTTCCGTTTAACAAGCTTAATACTGATCCTTATTCTACAAGTTTGAGGAGGTGCTGTTTCATGTTTGTCGAACTATTCCAGAAAAATGACGATATATCACACTCGATACCACCTCTGATGTTACTCTACTCTACAGTTCAATAAATATTCAATTAAATGTCGATTTATTATATTACTTAACGTATTACGTCAAACACTGTATGGTTAGTATGTAGATAATTCTGATAACAAGCTTAAACATAAAAAAAACATAAAAATAACAATATTTACTGAAAGAGTTTAAGGCTAGACGCTCAGTAAATATTGTGATCCATCATTATTTATTTTATTTTGTGTTATAAACTGGTCGTGTAGTCTAGTGTATTGACGACTGTCAGTATTTATTGCTGATTTCTAGATTCCTTAATTCTATATTTATTCGCATTAAGTAATACTCCTAATTCAAATGGGAAAAACGTTATGTTATACCTATGTTTTTAAATCGCATAACATTTTTCTGCAAAACTGAAAACGGAAAAATTAAATTGAGCAAAACGTAAATTGTCATAATGATGACTTGGGATAAATGTAATAAGCCAAACGTTACTTTTCACATGTATTACATGGTATAAAGATATAAGGCAAATTAATAAAAAGTATTAGTGTCTGAAAAAAAAAACCACAAAATTTAAGTAAACCTAAATTTCTTACCCATCACGTGACCTACAGGAATAAGACAAAGGCCTTTAAATTTTAGACATTTAAATGCGTAGGTACTCAGTGAGAAGTTAATTAGTATTTGAAAATATCTATAATCGGGCTGGAACAAAAAAATCCTAACATCGAAGGCTAATGTTCGCTTCGCTTCTTTTATTTTAAGACAATTACTTATGCATATTTAAATAATCCGAAATATTTATTATTATGTTAGCCACACTAGCTTTGGTTGCCACATTCATTTCACGCGTGTCAGCTGTATGAAAAACTTTGCAATACTGACGTGATATATACTGAATTGGTAGGCTTTCTTGTTCACTCCGATGATGAAATTAAATAATTTTTTTGTGCATTTTTTAATGCTATTTTTATACTTATGATAAATTTTAAATAGAAAAATATTGGAAAAAAACAACTCGGCCACAATTGAATTTTCAGATGGGATTCCCAGATTGTCCCATCGTAGAATTCACTTGTGGCCGAGTTGTGTTTTTCCAATATTGTTCTATTAAAATTCAAAAATCTGAAAGTAAATTTGTCAGTATTTATCATAATGATGGATTTCAGTATTTACTGAGCGTCTACGGGGCGCCAAAAGGAGCTTTAATAAAAAAACATTTGTGATTAATGTGATTGAAAGCTTAGGTAGAGCTTTTTTCTCTTGATGCTTAACTACTATCTTACTCAAATCGCAGTTATACACCTCACTTATACCTGGCATGAAGAAAAATAGCACTTTTGCATCCATTTCTAAGAATAACACCATAAACTAACGGTAACCTCTGTTTGTTTGATTAGAAGAAAATATGGCCTCCAGTGTAATAGAAAGTTAATTTCCCATCACAAACACTCCAGATGAGTTGCTGTATGAAAATTTCTAATGGACTCGTTTGAATCTTCATTTAGTTGTGATCTCGCCGAGTGATATCAGTTTTTATTGGTGTTTCAAGGAACTTGACCACTCTGACCCGCTGTGGAAGGTAGCCATGAAAACTTTCTATATGATAAATTGTTGGCATACGTTTGCATCAGTCTATAGCTAGGCTGGTTACGAAATGAATTGAATTTTCAGTCTGCACCAACAATGCACTTTTCAATTTCAGTTTATTCTTGTCTGATAGTTGATTGTAAACTTTTTTATGATTTTTATCAGGCATACATTCACAAATTACAATACGAAGAACGTCGGCATTAGCATAGCTATTAGGCTAATTACGAAATGAAATGAATTTTCTAAGATTGCATCTATCAATGCACTTTTCAGTCTAATGTCTACCTGCTAGGTAGATTCCTTGTCTGATGTTTGAGAGTTAATTTTTATATGAATTTTTTTGGGCATGCACTCAATAATTCCAATACGTGTATTTTCTTCAAAAAAGTCTCGCGATTACTTTAAATTTTGCAAGTGGAAAATTTGTTCTCCTACTTATTTAACAATTATTATACATTTAGTTCTCAGACATTTTTTACTTTTTCCTAGGATATTAATCACAATAAATTTTCTTCTGTGACGACTTCCGTGGTAGAGTGGTACGTACACCGGTTTGAAGGTGTCGCCTACTCTGAGGTCCCAGGTTCGAATCCCGGTAGGGGCAAATGTTTATATGATGAATACGAGCATTTGTACCTGACTCATGGACGTTTATATACCTATATTTCTACACACAAATACTCATATATATATATATATATATATATATGTATTTATATCCGTTACCCTAGTATCCCATAACACATTTCTTACAGTGCCTTCTTTGGGGCTAGGTTAATTGGTGTGAGTGTAAGAAATATTTTTTATTATTATTATTCTATTATCCTTTTCATTATAGAAAATTGGCTGCCATCATCCCAAATCTGTTTTGTCTTTCTCTGTCTGTTCTGTGTCTTTGTTTATGTAAAATTGTAAAGTGATATTGAAACATGTGTGATAAATTAATAAATACTTAACTTTATTAATAAAAGAAATAAATGAATTTTCGATAGATCCTAATATTCGATAGGTCCTGGCCGCACGCCAGGATTGTGTCAGGATGTGTCATAGTAGCGGTCAAAAGCCTCAGCCTGCCCGTCCTGCATGCATAGCATGAGCACATCAACAAAGCTTTCTCGACACTTTTCTCGCGCGAGCGCATTGTCTGTCCCGCTTACACGGTACTGACATGAGCGGGACAGACATCGCGAGATAAGTGCCGACAGCGAGTCGCAGTGCGCATGCTACGCTGGCTGTAGGACTAAGACGTGGGGTTTATTTATATGTATGTGATAATCAATTGATTTTAGTGACCTGCTGCATTGCCACAATATGGGCGGTGACAGAAAAACTTTATCCCATATTTTCACATAATTATGTAATACGTCTAGCTGTAAACGATACAGTAACTGTTACTGCATCGTTATGTTACTGAGTAACATAAGGTCGGGGACTAATCACTGGATCTCTCGTATCGGTTGCGTGCGCGCATCGTTTTCGCGTGAGAACCGGCTAATGACGGACAATGACTCTTCTTAGAGACCGTCCTATCAACAATGTTGCTAAATAGTTACATGTGGAGATTGACCTTTCCAGCTGCCCTAAGAGTAGGCACTGGAGTTTACCCTAAATATTATTATACTCGCCTTACGTCCGCGACTTTATCCTATATCGAAAGGAAGAAAAAAAAACTTTATTTGACACACACAAAACATTTGCTTATGTTATCACTTTTATCAGTTATCAATATCATGTATGAAGTAACATAATTTGTTGCATCAAAATGGACTCCGCTCAGCATATGTCCTATAACCATGCATATGTACCAAACGATGCTATATTTACCTTACATAGAATTTATAGAGTTCAGTATATAATAATTACATTATATTTAAGATACATATATATCTATAAGTAGCGATTATTATTTTAGGATAAAGGGGCTATGCAGCTCCAGTTGGAACTGTAGTCACTGCGACCTATAAGATCTATTGTAACTCGCCGCCTTGTTATAGTATCTCTTTTAGCCTGGCGACCTCCAGGAAGTCTAAAATCATCCTAGCTCTGAGAGAGTTTAGTTCCTTTGGCCGAATTATATGGCACAGGTGAATACTGCGATAAGTAGCGATATTATGTATATATCGGTAAGATAAAATGTGTTATGAATATTATAAATAATATTTTATACTGCAAATTTATGACTTTTGAACACTTGAGATATGATATAAATATTAATATTTATCACATAAAAATAGCATTGTAAAATACAAAATTAAAAAAAGTAATCACTTGAGGTATTTTTTTAATTTTATTTTAAACCAGCGGCCGCTTGCGGTGTTTCCGTTCCCGTGGGAATATCGGGATAAAAGTATCCTATATTCATAACCAGGCTATCTACTATCTGTGTACCAACTTTCATTCATATCCGTTTAGTAGTTTTTGAGTTAATTAAATGAATAAATAAAATATGTTTTTATTTCTCGTTACAAACAATGAACTTGCCTTAAGACGATCTAAACCTAGTTTGTGTGAGACTGATGCCTGAAGTAGGTAAATTAATACCTGTAAGTACAGGTCACCAGGCTCCCACCACCTCGGACAGATGTGGCAATCTACTGTACTACAGAGCTGTGATACTACTCTAATTATTAACAAAGAAATACAGATCTAACTATATGGATAAGGTACTTATTAATACTAGAAAATTCGTTGCAAACAAACAATCAAATCTTTCCTTTTTATAATAATAGAAAATGTTTTAATACTATTCGATTATCTGATAGGGGATGGCAAGTTATTCCAACAACCTGCCGCAGCGTACCTAAAGCTACCTCGAAAGCAGCTGTTTTATGACTGGGGTAGACTAAATGGTCAGGTATTCGTGCTCGTTCGGTGAACTGCAGTTTATCATATAGATATGGTGGGCATTTATTCCTAAAACCGAAGAGTAGTGAAGCAAAATGTAAAGTTCGCCTGGTATCCAATGTCCATCTCAAGGGTTCAAGTCATCTCCATAAAGTCTAGTGTAGATATGAAAACAGATTTGTTTATACTTATGATAAATTTTAAATAGAAAAATATTGGAAAAAATTAACTCGGCCACAAGTGAATTCTCAGATGGGAATCGAACCCACGACCTTTGGAAATCCGGTCCAATGCTCATAAAAAAACAGATTTGTTTATTAAAATATTATGTTTAGCATAGTAAGTTTCACAGACGATAAGTTTTCTAAACTTGTATTATGTCAAACACTTTAATGTGATATACATTGATGAAACAAAAAGAAAATTACCTTTTCACGTTTAATGAGGTAGGTAATTTAATAAATACTGTCTTAAACTCTCTGAAATAAAGTTGCATGCTTAGCAAATTTCAATGATGATTGTAGACTCAAGGCTAGAAAACGTTTATTAAAAAGTACTTTTCGCAAGAATATCTCTTTAATACACCAAGTAATTGCCTTTAGCTGTATCGATGTTAAGGCGATACGCGAAAAAAATATGCTGAAGCGAGATAGCAATGAGAAAACGACGCGCACGGGAGCGAGACCGATTTTGCAGATTAGGCAAAAAACACAAAAACACAAAATCACTTCGTATTAAAAAACTACAGCGATTTTAAAAAAATGCTTCTATACGATCCCAAATATTATTGGTGTCCACTTATTAAACCAATTTCCAATAGTGTAAGTAACCCCATTTAAGAATAATCTTGAATTTTCGTATTTTTTAAGGGTCTTTTCGAAAAGAAAAAGTGTCGAGGCAAAATAATAAAATCGTGTTTTTGAAACTATACGAATCTAGATAAAGGTATGAAGAAATATATATGTTATTACCAGATTTGTAACAACTGTAACCGTGCTATAGTTTTATATCAAAAAGTCCATACTTTTTTCCGAGTAGCGCCTTAATTTGCTACTGGCGTCTGTACTTCCAACTCTTTTAAGAATATAATCAACGACCACTTCATATACTGATGAGTTATGAGAATTGTAGGAGACAACTACCAATTTACGCAAAAGAACAAGAAAACATCCGAACCATTTAAATAAGAATATGCCTTCCCATACATAATGTCGACTGCCAATTACGCCTTGCCGGACATTATCAAACCGGCTGCTTTAATATGTACGTAATACCGTAATTGAAACAATTTTCGAGCGGTCTCATATACATTTTAACTTCGGGAGTTACATAAACTACTGGCGAGCAGTTCTTTGTATGCGTAGTACGGTCAGCAGCAGATTATAGGTAACACATAACTGCCAAATTATTATTACTTTTTAATTTTGCATTTTACAATGCTATTTTTATGTGCCCAGGCGCTCTGGGGCGACATGAGACTAGTTGCTTTTTTCTAGTATATTTTCTTGTTTAATATTTATCACTGCCAAATTATTGAATTTATTTTGATTCTTATTTGATAGATGTCACTTTAATGGTCAAATTAGTGGCCAAATCGGAGGGATTAAATAAAAAAAAGATAAACGTTTGCAATAAGCACAATTATGAAAAACTAAAATATTTTCATACATTTTCCGGCTTATATCAATGAACAGTACCTAATAGACAATGTAATTAAGGTAACGAAAACATCTTCACCAATAAATAAGTAGTAGGTATTAACTTTTTCTACAAAAATACAAGCGCATCACTTCACAACTGTACTGCCAATATTTACGTTATATATATTGACTGTATAAAGTCAAAGTCAAAGTCAAAGATTTTTATTCAAATAGACTTATAGATAAGTACTTTCGAATAGTCCAAAATTTTTTTTCCCTACCAGCCATTCAGGACATCTTTTAACTGATAAGAAGAACGGCCGCAAGAAACTTATCAGCTTTAACAGTAACAACAACATTTACAATGGAACATGTTGTTGCCAAGCACAAATTTACAATTTTGAAATATATTTAATATAAGAGGAAAATTTTCCAATATTCAATTATTAGAATATTTTCCTTTTATCTAATTTATAATAGTTATGTTTTATGTTAGTATCACATCCATGCATTTTGGTCTTTTAAATAATCATCTACCTTGTAATAACCTTTGCTTAAGAGTGACTTTTTAACATATATTTTGAATTTATGCAAAGGCAGCTCTATCAATTGTTGTGGAACTTTATTAAAAAAAGCTATACCTTTCCCCAAAAACGAGCGTCTACATTTTTCAATATATATAACGTTATATAGTAATATTATAGTCAATATATATAACGTAAATATATTGACTGTATAATATGAATATAAAAAAAAAGGTTTTATTTTTATTTTGACTAATTTATTCTATAGTTATTTATTATTTAAACAAAGACTGAAAAGTTTGTAAAATAAAATAGGTAAAGACTTTTCTTTAAATTTTCACATAGATCTATTCAGTGCATGCGCTCTGCTTTGTCATGTTGCAGCCATCCCTTGGGTTTTACTGCTGGCTGTACACTCGGCTGTGTCGAAGTATATGTGTGTATGTGTATGGTGTATGTGTTGGTGGGCGTCATCCGGGCGCACGCCATTCGATTCCCCGAAGAGAAAATCGTTACGACCGGCAAAGCTATAGTGAATACTTTACCTATATAATCTCAAGTTACCGCGACGCCAATGGTATCCTACTAATATTATAAATGTGTAAGTATGTCAGTTTGTTTGATTGTTGCTCTTTCGCGCAAAAACTACTGAATGGATTTGGATGAAATTTGGTATGAAGAGACTTCAAGTAGTGGATTAACACATAGGCTACCGTTTATCCCGAAATCCCCACGGGAACGGATAAACGTTTTTCAAAATTGCATATTGCAGCCATCAAATTTTCCTGCTGACTGTACCTCAGTATATGTGTGTATGTGTTGGTGGGCGTCATCCGGGCGCACGCCATTCGATTCCCCGAAGAGGAAATCGTTACGGCCAGCAAATTGGGCCCTAACCACTGGGTAGCGAGCGCACGCAGATGTTTTGTTATATATTGGCACTGGCTATTTTTATACTACAGTTTTATATAAATTGCAACGATTTTTATCAGTACAATTTTGTGTATACTCTTAATTTAGAAAAGTGTTTTTGGATATTTGTCAACGATAGTTCGGTAGTCCTTTAGTACTTTTTCTTAATAAGCAAAGTTAACTTCTGATATTGTAAAGTATAGATACAAAAATAATAAAGCTGCGGACTTTATTTGTTTGAAAATACTAAAACTGAAACTACCTGACAGATTACCTACAAATAAAAAAAAAAAAGGTTATTGGATATAATGATTTGACAATTACGTACATACACGTGGGCCTAAATGTTGAGTTTGCAATAGAAAAATACTAGAATAAATCGAATCGACTCACCAGTTATTTATAGACGTATGTTATTACTACTGACCTGCCGAGTATCATTCATAACACAAATTATCAAACACACAATCCTACCAATGTTATAAATGCGAAAGTATGTCAGTTTGTTTGTATATTTGTTACTCTTTCACACTAAAACTACTGAATGGATTACGATGAAATTTGGCACAGAGCACAGGCATAGGAGATAGCCTGGATCAAACATAGGATACTTTTTAACCAGATATTCTCACGGGATCAGGAACCACGCGGGTGAAACCGCGGGCAGCTGCTAGTATGTTATACATAAGAAATAAACAAACTCCCTCCACTCATATCAATAAAGGTCTAAAAGCATTAAATTAGCAATATTGTTATTCTGTAAACTGCCGGATTCCTTCAGTGTCTTATGAAAATGGGGTCATAAACAAATTCATAAGGCGCTGTTCGGCTTTATGCGTTTTTAAGGGGCTCCCCTACAGGGATCTTCGGTAAAGTGAAACGTCGCGTAAAACTGACATCCTGTGGGATGGAGGGGATTTTTGAAAGTGGTGACAAACAAAACAGGATCGCAATAAGGTTCAAACTATTGTATACTACCTACTTACTGAAGTGACTGAAAACTATAGGTACAAAAATTTGGTAAAATTAAATGACAATTAAAAATTAAAAATAGTCTAAAGTTACTTTGGTCATTAATGTCATGATCTTAACATGCGGTAGTAAAAATATAGTTATGATATAAAAAGAAAAATATTGGAAAAAATCAACTCGGCCACAAGTGAATTCTCAGATGGGACTCGAACCCACGACCTTTGGAAATCCGGTCCAATGCTCTAACCACTGAGCTACCGAGACTTCATTCAGAATTCACTTGTGGCCGAGTTGAATTTTTTCCAATATTTTTCTATATAAAATTTATCACAAGTATAAAAATAGCATTGAAAAATGCAAAAAATCAAAAATTATATTTTTTTATATTTTTTTATTTGATATGTTAAGTGACTCTTTATCGCAAGTACCTACTACGGCTACGCATAACCGTAGTAGAGGTACCTACAACAAAATGAATCTAAACTGCCTTTCATTTACAAAATATAAATAGTTTAACACAATGGTATAACAACACAAATGTTATTCTGTAACAATACGAAAGGAAATTACATTTCATTGTCCGCCGCGTGCAGGGTGCAGACAGACAATTTTAATTCAAAACACAGAGCAACCCATACACATTAAAATAGGTTTAACCGCCAGCCGTTCCATTTTCAAAAAATAAAATAAAACAAAAAAGGCTCGCGTTCCCGCCATTTCTCCCTGCCGCGCCGCAAATTCCAGTGGAAAAAATCGTATTTCGAACGCGGTTTGAATTTTAATTGACATTCAGGCGGCACTGTGCTACCACAGAGTGCGTATTCCGCGAACATTTTCGAGTTTACATCTCGTTTAGGCGAGGGAACGTTCGACGTGCGGCCTAAGGGTGTCTCGTCCACCAGTTGCTGCCTATAAACCTCACACCACACGTCCACAAACTTACCATAAACTGAACCCTAAGCCGTATTATGGCATAAAGTGTTTTTGTAAACTTTTTTTTTTTGGTACATGATCGAACTAACGAACTTTTTTTTAAATAGAATTCATCTTCAATCACACAATCAAAAAACAATAAAAAAAAACCCATAGTATTTTAATAATTTATCGCATACGTACTATAAGAATACATAACGAAACTCTACATCGAAGTCATTACATACTCCATCATCATCCAAAGGAGCTCATGACAATTATAATAACTTCATTGTGGAGCCATTGTCACGTGCAGTCCTCCATGAGACCCTCTAAATGACAATAAACAATTTCGAGTGCTCATTACTCGTGAGTTCATCATGACGTTAGCCTGCCAAATTATTCCGCTCCAACCATGATAATGTTAAACGTTCGCGAATAATTGCCGAATAACCGACAGAGTACACCCAGTTTGTCCTTCTGACGCAACATTATAAACAAAATCGTGTACTTTGTACTGCAATACTGTTTGACTATTAACTGGCAAGAATAACTTAAACCTATGTATTTAAGTAATTACTATAATTTTAAACGCTTTTTCTATTCCAGATACGATGATTTACCACCGGGATAAAGTGCAATCATAGCACAAAAATAAACAAATGTGCATACGAAGATGTTGACACACAAAGCTAAACGAAAATCAAAGTCATCCCGTGAATGATCACGCTTCACAAAGAGTGCGCACATCGGCAGCGATGCAAGAGATATGCAACACCGCTGCGCTGCCGCTCGACAGTAATCCACTAGTGCGCAAAATAAAATGCGAAGAGTTCCCGACAGTGAGAGGGAAGCAAGTCGCAAGAGTCGGCATGGGGGTGCGCGATGAGATGGAAGAGGAGTTCGCCGTGAAGACGCGGAACACACCGCCGATGGGGCCGGCGGGCGCGGGTGACCACCCGCGAATGGAGCACGGCAACGGCTTCTGGTTAGCTGCCGTCACCGCCGCCGGCGCGCCGCATCCCATGCTGGAGACCTGCACGGAGACCGGATTCATCAACAGCCAGCCCTCCATGGCGGAGTTCATGACGGCGCTACCGCAGCTCGGAGGCGCCGAGCTCAGCCCGCAGCACACGCCGCCCGGCTACGCACCCGACTTGCCCTCCCCGGGCGGCGGCCTCAACGTCCCCGAGTACCCTTGGATGAAGGAGAAAAAAACCACAAGAAAGAGCAGCCAACAAGGTAAGTCTAAACAGCCGAAATTACGTCAATTTAAAAAAAAACTACCAAACTGTAATAGTTATCAGCCCCCACGATCTTACACCACTCGCCAATCAGAAGAGGCCAGCTCCAAAGAACGACAAATTTCGTTTCGTAAGCGCTCCTAACTGCCGCGTGAATAACTACTTCGGAATTATTATTGTGCCTTTCAACGACGGCAACAAATGGCCATTCAACCATTGTGTTCTGGTTCACGGTCCCAGAGTTTCTTTAATGAACATCAAATTACGCCGAAATATATTGAATTGTATAGCGCGACGACGTTTTGTGTCTGTAACTGTTGTTGCTGTGGGAGTGGTGCGAGCCACTGACCCGCCCACCGCGCGTGTAACGGAACGAAACACCCGACATGCACAGTAACCACAAATTATAAGTGAGAACATTTTAGAACTTCATTTTAGATGCTGACAAGAAAAGTGGAAATCTCGTTTCGTCCACCATTCTACTGCAACGAATGTAAATTACACCGTTTGCATAGAAAAGTTGAAAGACGAATACAATAGAAAAAAATATGTTGTGCTTCGTATCTGTATCATAATATCTGATTTCCCACAACACATTGTCATAACATTTTTTATCGGGCATATTAAAATAACAGTGTAATTTTTTCATACAATCAAACAATGCGCGGGGTAAAAGACTGAATGACCCCAAATTTGTCGCGGGGACATAACGCAGAACAAAACGGCGAGATGATCCATCACCATCCGTCGGTGGGAACGCGGCCTCACCTGGCGGCGATACATCATGGATGCAACAAATTACATCACATCAGGGCCCAATCCTCTGCAATACTCCTAAATAATTGATAATCAAACTAGGGTGGCAGAATTATTCAATATCATCAATGTAACAGACAAGCAAGTCAAAATATAGCTTTAAGACAAAATAAATTAATTTTCGATTTTATATCGACTTTATTAATTTATATCGACCAATCTCAATCAAGCTTGGATCAAAATAAAATAGAAAAACTATTTCCACAACTATTTCCGAATCTTATTTATCGGCTTTACAGAACAGTAACTTTACATAACCCTTATAAAATAAAACAAAATGATAGTTGTATAAATATAAAACAGCTTTCAAGATATTAAGGATAAATAGATTACCTATATTGGTTTGGGAAAATTCCACAATATAGAGTACCCATGGCATAGTGTGAATCATGTTGACTTATGTCTGGTGAAACCCAATAAAACACTAGCAAAAATTTCAAAAACTTAAGAACTTCGTTTTCTTTCATACTCAAAAAAGATTCACATACTTTACTTTCTTTGTCATTAAATTAAAGATCACATTCAAAAAACTTGAATGTTTTACTCACAATTTAAAAATGAATGAGCGACGGCACTTTCCTAAGCGTTTGTCGGCCACTTCGAAATCGCAGCGGGGGGCAATGTTCTCGCTCTTTAGTAGCACCCAAATGTGGGATTATTTTCCAATTCAAATTAATAATTACAAATTACCCACTAGGTAGCCCTTGGATGAGAAAAGTTTGTCGAAAAAATACATACTCGTAGTTAGTCGCTTTCACAGGTTACGGTGTCATGACCGGTTTGGTCATGACACCGTAGCCGTTAAGCAACTTTCGCAACGGTCAGTCACAGGTTGGGTGACCAAAAATGTATCACCTCGAGCTCCTTCGTGCTTTGGAAGGCACGTTAATCCGTTGGTCCTTTTTGTATTTGCAGTCGTAAAAATCCACCAATCTGCATTGGGCCTGCGTGGAGGGTCATGGTCCATTCTCCTTATCCATCCATAAGGCAGACCAGGGCCCTAGCAGTGGGGTCTTAAAGAATGGCTGATAACGTATACATTTAACTCCACATTGCAGAATAGAACTTGCTTTTCGAAGGCGATAGTAACTTGTTCAGTGAGTTTCGTGTTCATAATATTAAAACGATTCCAGAGAATCAGGACAACTTATAAAAAAAAGGAACATTGTCTATGGTAAAAAGTATTGATTATAGCAGCATTCCCGTGTATGATTACAGCATTCACTTTGAATCAGTCAGTCAATGCTGAAGTTAAAGATCATATAATAATACGCGACAAAGAACTAACGTGTTCAATGGCTATAGAGTTCACATTTCAAAAAGTCTGGACAACTTATTGAAAAAGAACTCGTAGTTAGTTAACACAGAAAAAAAGCTGCCAACCTTGCACAAGTTCTTTCGGATAAAAAGTATTGATTATAATAGCGATCCCATGAACGAATCAGTCAATGCTAAAGTTGGTGCGACAAACTTCGATCTTATGTTATGACTTATGATCGAAAGCGTCAAAGAACTAACGTGTTCAGTGACTTTAGAGTTCGCATTCCTCAAAGTCTGGACATCAAAAAATGCTCATAGTTTCTAGGCACAGAAACAAAGCAGCCAACCTCGCACAAGTTTTCCCGGATAAAAAGTATTGATTATAGCGTTCCCGTAAATGAATCAGTGTATTTTTATCGAGCTGTTGATACTAGTGCGGGGCGGCCGAGAATCGGGGTAATCTGTCACTGATTCAGACTGTTTCATACATGAGAGCGCTGTATAGCAGCGTTCCCAGTCAGTCAGTCAATGCTAAAGTTTCCACGATAAACTTCGACTGAATCAATCAAAGCTAATTTAGGTACTACAAACTTCAATCATATGATCGAAGGCGACAAAGAACTAACATGTTCAGTGACTTTTGTGTTCACCAAAAAGTTTAGACAATTTATTGAAAAAAATACTTATAGTCTGTGGCCATAGAAACAAAGCAGCCAACCTCGAACAAGTTCTCCCGGATAAAAAGTATTGATTATAGCCGCGTTCCCGTGTATGAATCAGTGTATTTTGATCGGCCTGATGATACTAGTGCGGGGCGGCCGTGAACCGGGGTAATCTGTCACTGTCACCGCTATCGAGCGGTGCACGCCCGCCAGGGCTGCCCCACTAACACAGCTGTAACAACGCAGCTATTTTTAAATGGGAAATAACAAGAAAATAACGAATAATGATTAATCTGTAGCTGTTACTATTTCTTCACCTTTCGTGGAATAAATAAACTGTTTAAGTCTAACCTGGGTGAATGAATTTTTCACTTTAGTAATTCACACCTTTTCTCTAGTATAAGAAAATAGCCAGCTATGACAGACAGACAGACTGAGTCGCGCATAAGGGTTCCTTTTTACCATTTTGGTACGGAACCCTAAATATGTAAGTAAGTAAAAACAACAAACATTATACATTGAAAGCTCTTACTACTAAAACACAGAAGTGTCTTTAGACGATTGATAATTTATGAATGCAAAAACAAGCTAAAATTTAATTAATGAATAATGTTGAATTAATGTAGTAAATGAAAAGACAGTACTTTGCCATTTTCTTTTTTGTAAAACAACTAATAGCATTTAAAATGTTCGCAGCGTACAACTTTAAATCTTCCTCTTTACAAAAATGACATATGTTTTTAAAAACAATGTTTAAAAAAACAAATCATAGAGACAGCCCTAGGTGGCGCTCTGCAGCGCGGCGCTCAGCCGCTCTAAACTTAGATATTGGATTCAGTAAGTTTTGACTGATTCCCTTAACTGACAACTCGGATATTTTGATATTTCCTCCGAACACTTTTCCGGTTGCAGCCGTACCAAAGTTTGTAGACTACGTAGATACTTCTCTTCTTCGTCTTGAACCAGCTTCCGCCTGCGACGTAGTCCGTATGGAGTTTCATGGGACTTTCGCTAAAAACAACAACCGTATTCCCAATAATTCTCTAGTCCATTTATCCCACCATTATACAAAATATTCCTGACATCTGCACCGTAAAACGCAATTTTCGTCTCCACCTAGACCAGGACCGAGGGACTCGAAACAAATCGTCCACAACCACGCCTCCGGGCTATCTCGAGATCGAAATTAAAACGAACGCCCTAACATGATCGATCATTCCGATTCTTTAATACGATCTCGCATTATTTTCGCACTGTCTCAATTTGCCCGCTTGACGTGTTACGATCGATTTATGAACTCTTTTGTTGGGCTACAATGCCTTATTTAAATTATAGAAGGATGCAGCTGACGGTATTTATAAGTTCGTAACGGTTGACCGAGTTCCTGGTAAATTGTGCAGAAGTGTTAAAATAAAAGTAGCTACTGAAATTGCTATAGGTATATTAAGTACTCGAAAGATATAGGTGTAAATACACCGGCCGAAGGTTGTTCCTTGGGAAAAAAGACGGTAGTTGGTGGGCAAGTACCCTAAATATTAATGTAAGGAAAGCATCCCTTTATTTTCAAAAATAAGTAAAACTGCATTCGAATCTTTTTGAAACATCACTTGCGTAAACAGTTAATATACTTGGACTCCAAAAGACGTCTTTGAGCTATGGCAGGTAAAAGCTATGGAAAGCGCTCTTAGACACATTTAGCAAAAAACATTTTTTATGACTTTAACTCACTATTGCAAACATTTTCTGAATTACAGAAGGTTTTTTATATTGATTAATAATGTTCCAATTAAACATTACATACTATTTTAGTACAATAGTTAAGTGAGATATACTTACATTGTTTACAAAAAATCTAGTCACAGCCCGGCATTGCGATGGCGTGCGAGCCTTCTGCTAAACAACTGAAATATTCACCGAAATACGACCCCATTACTTGTAATGATGATGACGAGCCTGTCATTTCGCGTCTTACCTACACTTATTCAAATCTGCCTAGTTTTCACAGTAGGATTTAGAACTACTTTTTTTTTCGGGGGTAGGACGCAAAAAGAGAAAGACGTTTTTTTGAAAGTTATTCTGCTATTTATTGCTTTTTATTTAGTTAATTGGTTTAATTTACTTTAAAAACCTTAAAATTATTATGTACTAAGTGTAAGCAGTACCTGCAGTTGTTTTCTCCTTTCAATATTTTTATTTACACCACTTAATCACTAAAACACTGTACTTCACTGTCACTGCACAAGATGGAAGGCTTAAAGGACACTATCAATGCACTTTCTGAGTCGTTCACGCAGCGGATGGCAATGTTCGAGGGTGAATTGAAGAAGTCAAGCACCCCACAGCAACAGTCACTAACATCCCTGGCAGCGGAGTTCAACGCGTTCCGAGAATTTGTTATTGCTACTCTCAAAAATCTGGACCGTCAAGTCTCTGTGCTGATCACAGAATGCGACAATGTGGAGACCAGGAGTCGTCGTGCCATGCTGCTGCTTCACGGTGTCCCGGAGGTGAAGGATGAGACTCCGACAGAAGCTCTGCTTAAGGTGGCGTCTCAACATCTGGCCACTGCGAAACTTTGTGAGGCTCACATCGTCCGGGCTAGCCGTCTGGGCAAAACACGAGCTGATAAGCCCAGGCCACTACTAGTAAAACTACAGTCGGAGTCTCTGCGGGATAATTTGTGGTCACTAAAGACATGTTTTAAAGGTACCGGGATCACTATGTCTGAATTCCTGACTAAGCTACGCCACGGAATCTTCGTCGCTGCCCGGGAACGATTAGGCATCTCCAAGTGCTGGACCAGCGCCGGACGCATTATGGCAGCTGGGCGAGATGGCAAGCGGCACCACATTAAGTCGTTAGTTGATGTCGACAAGTTAGCGGTACTAATTTCTGGCACAGCATCAACGACGGAGTCAGCGGTCACCCAAAGGGACCCTCAGACTTCAACAACTGGTCCAAGAAGTAAGAGGGCTGTCTCTGCAAAGAGAAAAAATTAGTTGTAAGTTTTTCGTTTGATACTTTAAGTCCTTGTTCATTGTTTTCACATAAGTTCTATACTTACTTCTTGTTTGTCAGTCCAGTGTAAACACTGCGGTCCCTACCCTATTACTTGCTTTTGTTTATGTTACTACTGTGTTACTTTAATAATCGTTTGTTGTAGATTTTACATTACCTTCCATCTTCCATGTTATATGAATACTTTTTTTTTTTTTCACATGATTGACGGACAACAACTGACTGACATTGACTTGACAGTTATTATTTTTTCTTTTTTCTGTTTTGTTCATAGAGGCTTATCTGTACAGGCTAAGGACGGAGACCATACTGCCTAGCCTTAATATTTTTTTTATTTTTTTTATATAATATTTTTTCGTATCATGTATCCAGGCGCTCCTGTCTTCAAATCTGTCATGTGAATTAAAGATTATCTGTGTTTGTTTATGTATGCGTGTGATAGTTAAGTTGGTTTTTATATGTTGTTGACTCTTATTTGTTACTTAATTTCTCTTCCTTCATTAGCTTCTTTCAGTCAACCGCGGGTACTGTATTTATGTATTTTATAATTTTAATTAAGTATTTAGTTTCTAGTTTAGTTAGTATATATTAGTATATGGATATCTCTTTAAACAATAGTAATGACCTTTTTCTGTCCTGTTCTTCAGCGTCTTCTAACTCAAGTTTTCAAAGTATTGATCGCCCTTTGGATGAGTTCCTTTCTGATACTTTTCTGGATGTTCCTAAAAACTTTAACATTGTGCACATAAATGCGCAAAGTATTCCTGCCCACTTTCCTGATTTTCTGGCGTCGTTTGATTGCAGGAACATCCACGCCATCCTTGTCTCCGAGACCTTTCTCCATCCCTGTCTTTCTTCTGACACCTATTCTTTACCCGGTTTCCAATTGATCCGTAATGATCGTGTAAGTTCCTCACACGGAGGAGTGGCTGTGTACCTCCGCTCCCATATTCCTTTTCGTATTCTTAGTCGCTCTCCACAGCCACCTCCTTCCAATAGCGCCGAGCATCTCTTCCTCGAGATATCTCTGTCCCACTGTAAAGTTCTTTTAGGCGTTTATTATAGCCCTTCACTCCGAGTTGACTTCTTTGAGTCCTTCGAAAAGCTTCTTGAATCGTTTAGTCCCCAATATTCTCACACCATAATTATGGGTGACTTCAACACATGCCTGTTAAAAGACGACACCCGTGCGAGAAAATTGTTATCCGTAGTTGATTCTTCTAATTTACATATTTTACCCTTACATGCAACCCATCACTTCCCTAACTGCATCCCTTCCCTTCTCGACCTTATGATCGTCTCTTCTCCTACCCTGGCTGTAAAGCATGGTCAACATTCTGCAGATGCCTTTTCATATCACGATTTGGTGTATCTATCATACCGTGTTCGGCCCCCTAAACTAAAACCTACAGTGCAGCTTCAGCGTAGTTTTAATCGCATTGACAATGACCAACTACTCTTTGATGCTGCTAATTTGGACTGGTCGGCAATTTTTTCCTCAAATTCTGTGGATGAACAAATTGATCTTTTTAATATGAGGATGACCGAACTTTACGATCGACATGCCCCCATCAGACCCGTTAAAATGAAACATCTACCTGCACCCTGGCTTACCGATGAGATTCGCTCGCTCATGAACAAAAAGAACAGCAGTAAAGCTAAGTACAAGATGGATCCCTCGGAACGAAATGAGAAAAAAATGAATCGTGCTAGGAATCGGTGCAATACGGTGATTAGGGACGCTCAAAGACGCCACATTCATCAATCTATTGAAAAGGAAGATCCCGCTAAAGTGTGGAAATTTCTAAAAACTCTTGGTGTTGGCAAATCTCACATCAGTGTCACAGAAAACAATGTCGATTTCAACCAACTTAATAGTCATTTCACATCGTCAGTGCCTATTGATGGCAATTATAAAAGCAGAACTTTACAATACCTTTCTAACCTGCCAACCCAAGGTGACTCGTTTTCTCTTAATCAAGTTTCAGACTGTGATGTGAAGAAAACTATTTTGTCAATCGACTCCAGTGCTGTAGGTGCTGATTCTATCAGTCGTAAAATGATCCTTCCTATCCTCGACATCCTTACTCCTATAATTACCCACATCCTTAATACATCAATTTCCACTGGTTATTTTCCGGCATCTTGGAAGGATGCAAATGTTATACCTCTTCCTAAAAAAGCCAAACCTAAATCCTTCTCAGATTTTCGTCCAATTTCAATCCTTCCCTTTCTTTCCAAAGTCCTCGAAAAACTTGTTCACAATCAGCTCACTGATCATCTAAATAAAAACCATCTCCTTAACCCTTTTCAGTCTGGCTTTCGGAAGGGCCACAGCACATCTACAGCACTTGTGAAGATTACGGATGACATACGCCTTGCGATGGATAATCGTCAACTAACTGTAATGGCATTGCTAGATTTTAGCAATGCATTTAATTCAGTTGATTTCGACATTCTCCTTGGTGTATTAAGTTCTCTGAACATATCTCCAGCTGCAATTAATTGGTTTCGAAGTTACCTGCTAGGGCGACGGCAACGTATCCGCACTGGAGATTCCTTCTCCACGTGGTGTGATATCAATGCCGGTGTTCCTCAGGGTGGCGTTTTATCTCCACTTCTCTTTTCTATATTTTTAAATTCTATTACGCAAACCCTTTCTAGTTCCTATCACCTCTACGCTGATGATCTGCAGATCTACACACAGGCACCATTACCTGAACTTTCACGTGCAATTGCAATTATTAACAAAGACCTAGCTCACATAAATTATTGGAGTAAGTCATACGGTCTCACCCTTAACCCTTCCAAAACTCAATGTATTATCATTGGTAGCTCTCATTTCGTTTCGAGGATTGATTTTGACGTGCTTCCGGTGGTCTCTTTAGATGGTATTAATATCCCATTCTCAAATACTGTCAGAAACCTTGGCATAACGTTTGACCAGCACTTATCTTGGAGACCTCAGGTGGATGGCGTTAGAAAAAAAGTATTCGCTGCGTATGGGTCCTTACGTCGTCTACGTAATTTTTTGCCGACCAGTACCAAGATCACTCTGGCCCAAACTCTCTTGTTACCTATAATAGACTACGCTGATGTCTGTTACACTGATTTATCTGAAGAACTACTCAACAAACTAGAGCGTCTGCAAAATGTCTGCATCAGATTTATCTTCAACCTCCGCAAATATGACCATGTCTCAACCTTCCGTAGCAAACTTAACTGGCTTCCTATTCGCCGGCGCAGGGACTTACACACACTCAAGCTTCTCTACTCTATCCTTTTTCTACCAACTTCCCCACCTTATCTCAAAGAATGTTTTTCTTTTCATACCACATCCTCACATTGTACCTTGCGTTCCTCCTCTAACCTCACCCTAAAATTTCCTCCGCACTCCTCCAGCTTCTATTCCTATTCCTTTTCCGTTCACGCGGTCCGGCTTTGGAACGCACTACCACAGGGCATCAGAAAGGCTCAGACTGTAAAATCCTTTGGTGATCAAGTTAGAAGACATTTCCTTTCTCTTTCTCCTAACTTATAAATTATCATATATTTTCTCTCTTTCAGTATCCATCTATACTTTTTCTTCTCCTTCTTCGTGCACCCATTCCCCTATTACCTTATTTATCGGTTTTCTTTCACCCAAGGTTGCCTGGAAGAGATTGCTATGTAGCAATAAGGCCGCCTATTGTATATTCTTCTGTATATTTATTTTTTCTTTGTACTTGTTTTGTGTTTATCGTGTGCAATAAAGATTTTTATTATTATTATTATTATTATTATTATTATTATGTATTTACAAAAAAGTAAATAAGTATGTTTATCCGTTATCTAGCATCCATAACACAAGTTTTGTATGCAATTATTTATTTATTTAATACATTTAAGCTAGCTTCTAATGTCAATAGGAATACATAAGAATAAAAACAAACATATAATTCTTACTGCTTTAACTATAAAAAAATGTTTAGGTAAGTCAATCCATATTAGAGAATATTTGTGGATGGCTATTCCACGTTTGTCACATTTCTGTCATAGGTATACCTAACCATATCACAACACGTCATTGTACAATAGTTTAATAACAATGTATTTCATACATATGTTTGAATATAAGTCATTACATTTTTCATATTCTTTATGGTCGACTCTCAAAATATTTATTTTTAACATTCTCATTATATTCTTCATTATTTCATAAATATCATTGATACCGTTTTCTCTTTATAACATGGTACTTCCATTTATGTATTATATGTACATATACATTTCATACTTCTTTTATTTATTTATCACTTTATTAACAAAGGAACTCTGACTCTGCGTATCTCCCGCACCTTCGTCAGGAGCTGTCTTCAAACATTCTCACGGAGAAAGCTCGTTTCTAAATCATTCAAGATCAAATAAAGGATATCCGTTATAATAATAGTACCATTTCACATTTACATTATCACTTTTTTATAATTCTGCCTTTTAACTCAAAATATTTCATTGATTCAAAGCTAAGTAAATATTTCAAAGCTTAACAATAATATATATTAAGTAACTGTAAAAGTTACATGATCAGTCCAATGAGAAACTCTGATTAACGAATATTCCAAACATTTTATCTTTACTTGTCTATCCTTTACACAATATTAAAAGTAATCTAACATAATCCATTCATAATTATTTAGTCATATCCTTTTCTTTTATTTGCTAAATCCAAGTAATACATGTCATTTCCAGTACTTAATTTATTTTAAAATGGTAACATTGAACATAAAACATTATTTCGAAATAAGCAACGAAAACAATATTAATTAAAGCAACAGATAAAAAAGACGAGAATGCTAACTTTCAAAAACTTAATATTTTTTTACCGTTCTAATTAAGTTAATACAATGTTGAATATTATTATTGTTTCATCATTACTTATTCATTCCAGTTCATTTTATTTCAGACTTATATGCAACAGTCACTCTTATTAATAAGTTTTAGCTACCACCATCTTTTCTAAGTCTGACGCCATAGTAACAATGTTTTCAGCATTGTTGTGTTCCGGCAGTTCGAGTTTAGCCAGTTCCTCAGTGGCTGAGGATTCCGGGAGAGACTCGCTTCCATCTTCAGCCTTATAAATACTTAACATCAGGTATGATGAAGGCTGAGAGTCTCCCCGTCATTCATAAAAATTAAAAATATGTTGTGTACCAACGTGTAAGTTTTCGCTGAGACAAAGTAATGTTAACCAAAGTGGAAAATTTAACTGGTGTATCGGAACGAATTAAGACACAAGACACATTACAAATAATAAAAAATATTTTTAACTAAGAATCAAACTATTATTAAAGTATTATAGAAATGTTTGTATATTTACTTTTCAGACCATTATCATCCGAGACTTTAACACAAAGTCATTTTCGAATTTATTTTTCAAAACGTGAAAAATGATAATTGTGACACAATACAAGTGACACTTCTGATAATTACCTTTAATATACCTACTCGTATGATTATTTATGCTAGTTAGTAAATTCATGCAATAAAAAATAAATGAGTAAAACTAATAAACTCCAAACACAAGAGTAGTATTTTTAGTGGTTATAAATTTGTTTACTTGTGTTTATTTTCTTAATACTTTTATTAAACAAAATAGGAAAAACATGTCAAAATGATTAATGTTCACAAATTATATGTAAAGAAAACTAGAATGCTTAAAAATAATCGGAAAAATTTCTTAACTTTTTTGATCTAAAAATTGCAGTTACTACTACGATTACGATACAAAAGTATATAAAAACAAAACATAAATAATAATACTTTTTTTGTTAAGGGTTTACCGGCCCTAACTTTATATTTTATGGTCTTCAGCAGGAAATAATAATACAATCAACTAAAGTCACAGAAAAAATGGAAATAAAATATTTGATGATTTCCACTCCACATTGACCGGAACAAACTGCCTGCTGCACCACTTCCGTCTCGTACGACACCCAGCGCCAAGCTTTTCATCACTCGTCATCACGGTCATCACCTCGACCTCGATATTTCTTCAGCAACATTTTTTTAACCGATTATTTACTATCACTTTGCATTGTCATTGGAATTTTATTCACCATTTGGTTATTTAGTATTACACAATTTTGTCCAGAGTTTATAAAATTGCTTTTATTATGTTATTATCACTTAGATTAAAATATTTTATAAAAAAACACTTTAAAGTAACATCATGAAAAATGAAACTGTTCAATTCACACTCTTTTTAGTTTTCTTCTATTAACGGCAATTTCGAAGTTAGTTTACTTATAAGTTTTTAGTTCACAGTTTATAAAAACAGTTTTTTTTACAATTTCTAGTTTGATAATTATATTAAAATCACTTTAAAGTTACATAAAAAAATACTGTTTAATGTTTAAACAACACTTTCACGCACATTGTAGTTTTTTTATACTTTTATCAGATCCTGTGTCAAAGCTTTTTATTTCACGAATTTAATTTATAAAAACATTAATGCGGCGCTACTCGTAGGCAGCACTGGCAGGGTCGCCATGCGATGTTGGATGGAGGCGCAATGGAATATTAAAATAATACACAGGATCAGTGGTTAAAATGTTCTCTTCAATTATGGTGCACACACTACAGTATAAAACAGACATAATAAGCAGAGATGTGCAAAATACTTTCTAAAATGTTTGATAAGAAAATGCAAATAGTTTTTGATTTTTAAATTTCAAATACAAAATAGTTGTTAATTTTTTATTTGAAATACCAAATGCAAAAATATGTATTTTCAAAATAGTTTTTTAAAATAAAATACTTTTATCGACTCTCATATCGTAAAGTTCGAATTAATTAAACGAGTTTATAATCACATATGCTTTAGGAACTCGTCATAAGCCATTTTTTATTTTTGATGTCCCCACTGCTGGGGAACTAGCTTTCCTTTTGGATGGATAAAAAGAATGGGCCATGACCCACCACGCGGGCCCAATGCGGATTGGTGGGGTTTTAACGACTGCAGCCGGGACTAACGGCTTAACGTGCCTTCCGAAGCACGGAGGACCTCAAGATAGTTAATTAATGCTCACCCATCTCGTGACCGACCACTGCAAAAGTTGCTTAACCTCAACAATCGCAGGCCGTGCGCGCGAACAAAACACAAAAAGCATTTAAATACAAAATGGAAATAGTATCTTCAAAATGTCACATCTCTGCATATAAGGTTAATCACAATATTAGAATATCAATCACGATTTTGACAAAAAACTTTGCTTACTTGAGCTGCTTAAAAATGTCGTTTTGATGGATATAAAATCATAATCGCTGTTTTAAAAGTTGTTTTGCAGTAATTCAATAAAAAAAATAGAAAAAATGTGCCACAAGTGCAACCGAAAGTGCACAAAACATCCAAACACTTGAGAATTTATGTTTACACTTTCGATTTCGCAAAAATAAGTCATAAATCGTTGCCATTCGGCATGGCCGTTGCCCAAAAGTGGTTCAATGGCACAGGTAGTCCTTTGTCTACGGCCATCGAAGTGACCACAGATAGCAATAAATTATTCGGCGGCCGCTCTTTGATTTATGTGAAAAATGATCGTAAATTTTAGGTCTTCTCGGTTGTACACGGAGGCGGAGTCAAAGGATCCCGATTAGATTCATCTCACCTATTATATCATTCCGTAATTCTATGATTTATCCAATGTCTCAGGTTCTCAGACAGGAAATTGCATTTTTTGCAGCTCCAACAATTTAAATATTATGCTGGACTTTGTCCTTGAATTGGTCAAGAACTCAAGACAAAGATGCCAATAATTAGAATAATTATTCAAAGCAGTAATTTTACGTGATTATCTCAAAATAGGTTTTTATGTAAGCTTGTTAACCATTGTAATCTCACGTACCTTTTTTGCTTAGGTAAGTATATAGCTAATTTATATTCAAATGCTCATGAACATCCCCGTCCTGTTTATCGAGGCATAATATTACTCCTTATTATCAAAGTATCAATTAACTAGATTTGCGTGATAGTAGCGATTAAAAATGATAATTAAAAATAAAATGTAACAAAGTTCATAATGATATTCATTATCTATTAAGCATAGGTTCAATGTCCAGTAGCAGCGAGGCGACAGACACATAATTTCCCGGTTATAATGATAGCATTCATTGGCTGTCAATACACTGATATGATTTACGCACACCCAGCGGGAAGCTTGGAGCATTGGTAGCACTCACCCGTCATAAAACTGTCATCTCTTTTTTTAATTCACATAGAATATATTGATATAATAACTTAAAAATTGTGTGAATAAAATAATGAACTAATAACGATGACTTAAAATTACAAAATAAACGTAATCTATAACTTAGTTCTCCAAAATATATGGAGAACATGTCGCTTCAATTGAGTAAAAAATTTGGACCAAGATGAGAAAGTTTAATGATTAAGTTTTTTATTTTATTTTCACTATTCGGGAACCAAAAGTTTGTTTCTATCTTAACATAAAATTTACAACAACAACAACAACTGTTTCCACTAATGAAATTAAAATCTTACAGAAATCTTTTTAAATTTTATGTTTTGGTTAAAAGGTTCATAAATACATTCATACAATCCTAATAAATTATGCTCGAATACATTAAAAAAAATATTAAAGGATTTTGCCCAAAATTCCTATACTTGGTTCTTTAGACAAATAGTTTATCTACTTTTTTCGCTAAAAATAGACAAATAAGTACATTTAAAACTTATGCTTTGTCAGCGCCAACCCTACGGCGGGCAGCGCGCACATAAATCAACCGAAGCGGGCGCGAACTGCCCCACGTCGATCTATCGGCCATTCCAAATAATACCCCGACGGCAGCCGAAGGTTAACACTTGATACGATCCTACATAGATTGTCAGTTTGTTGTCAAATACTTTTAATAACGTTTTAGTTTATTGTCACAAAGGAATACAGTGAACGACTATTAATGCAAACAAGTAAACTCATGATACATTTTAAATAGAAAAATATTGGAAAAATCAACGGCCACAAGACAAGTGAATTCTCAGATGGGACTCAATATTGTCAAACTCATGTTGGAAAAGACATGTTGAGGAGTTATACTACAACAATAAAAAATACAGTAGGTTTACAGTTACAGCCTTAACTGACTGTAACTTACAGTTAATGCAGAACGGAAGAAAGCTTTTTCATAACATTAATTCTCATACATACATACACACTGCTATTGTATTTTTAAGAAAAAATATACCTACTGTTAAAATATCTTGTCTTCAACTTGTCTTTTTAAGTGGGAGACGATTATTTTGCCTTGTATAAAATTTAATTAAAAAACAATCAAAATATGTTTTTGTGCTAAAAAACTACATGCTCATTGAAAATAAAAATTACAACTGCGGCTCCCACAATCCTATCGGATGAACTTAATATCCTACATCATAATGCAATCAAACGGGAGCCGCTCACCTGCCAATAAACAAACAAACACAGACCAGAGAGCGAACAAAGCTTTAGATAAATCACTTTCGCTAAGGGCCGCCGCGCACCGGGCGCCGCTATGCCCTTGTCGGCGCCGATTTTTACGGCAATTAGAACCACTTACCTGACACGGTCTGTGGTAATCCTATTAAGCGTGGGAGAGAGACAGGTATACAATTGTATCAATAGAAAAATGGAAGCACCAACGGCGTGGGCGGTAGGCATTCAGATCAATGGAACGGCTAGGTGTGATGAGTCTTGGTTTCCAACTGGCTTACAGGATTAATTTCTATTCAATGTTAGCTGGCGTTCACCAAAATGCTCTTAAGCAGTGTGAATCGTAGTGGGCAACCCAAATAGGCAATCATATCTTATTCTACCAAAAAGTTAGTCTTGTACATTCGATTCTCACCAAGTTTTTCTGTCGACTATATCACAGATTTCCCGTAAATTTGTCATTTGTTAGCAGGACACGGGTGTACGGAGAACAAAGGAATATCTAATGTGTCTCAATAAAAGGAGCCTAAGAGATTAAATAAACGAGTATACGAGCATACAAACAATGATACATAATCAATCTTCAAGTTATATCAAGATCTATAAAGTACAAACGATAATCCCATACGTTTACCCGCAACACCATAAACGAAGCTATGAACAAACAATTTGCTCATTTAACGCTAGATTGTTTGCATACTTCCCCCAACTCTCGAGTGAGATGTTTCTCTCTAAACTGATTTATCATATCTGCGAGTTCGCCAAACAAGCGTCATCTTACACGCATAAACCCCATATCTCCGCCACAACCATTGTCGCGGCCACAAAACATTCTCAACAATATGCACTAAAACTTGGAGCACATATTTGGATAACATACTAACATCATCTTCGTCCAACCTCGCAGTACAAAAGGGCTTAACTCAGAAACGAGGTAAGGGATTTCTACTCAAAGGTTAAAGAGTTTAAAGTAGAAAATCGTTTGTGTCGTGAAAGTTGTAGAGCCTTTAGAGATTGGATGCAATAGACATGCAAAAGCTGGTCTCAGATGAGGGTGGGACGACGTATCGTGTTGTCCGGTTTCCGGTGCTGCGGCCAGCCCGGCCGGTAATTAACTAAGTTTGCCCCGAGGTACACTTGTTGATAAAACTAAGACGGTAGCAAACTTTCACTGTATGCTTGGGAACAGCTAGCAAAAACTTGGGAATATCAAGTGGGTATACTTAACAATATCATGTAACGATTTTTACTAACTCGTTAGTGATACAATAGATTGGGTAAAAATCTTAAACTCTCAAAGAACATATCTTTGGGAAACCAAGAGATCGGAAAACTTCAATTAATTAGTCACACGTGAAAATAATGAGTAACACGTTTACAATGTAACAATGCATATTAAGCAGTAGATTATAAATCAACGAACATCTTAAAGCAAGCCGTGAAATCCGTTTAATCATCTCTCACGTTATTAATAACGGCTTTGAAATTAAACAATAAATTTGGCGGGGCTAATCGCGCGTCGCGGTCGCCGCAAGTCGCTGAGTCAACATTTATAGAGACAAATTGTTGCGCCACTAACACTGCCTCCGCGATATATTAATCTCAGGATAGGGATGCAACTGGCTGCCAAGAAGACTCACTACTGAAACTGTCCGATTCTGACGATATAGGGCCAACTGTAATTATAGGACTATCTTAAAACTATTTTTGTTATTAAAAAAGCAAATATGTTATTTAAGATATTGATCTTATCTTTGAAATATTGCACTCAAGTTTATAACTTTCCAGGAGATCAAGGCGATTTATCTACTTTTTTATTTTTTATTTTTATTAACGACGGGGAGACTCTTAGCCTTCATCATACCTGATATTAAGTATTGATAAGGCTGAAGATGGAAGCGAGCCTCTCCCGGAATCCTCAACCACTGAGGAACCACTTCCTTGAATGACCCTTGAAAGGCTGTTTTTTTTTATTGACGCGAATAAATACCTACCGGTTGTAATGAAATGTTCTCTTAACTGTAACAAAAGATCAAAACTCAAAACATTCTGAAAATATTTTGTCGCGTCATGGCACAACCCTGATCCCAAGAAAGACCGTAACACCGTAGCTCGTAGCAACCCCGCTGCTCCTACTACGAGCCACGAACACAGAGTGAGGACATTCGCAACATAAAATTTTACGATCCGCCCAAATCCGAATTTATTTACGAGTATTTTTTTATTCTGTTATTCTATGAAGTATAAACAAGTTTATTAATGTTAATGCTAATACAGCGCTGATTTGTTATGGCACGAATGTCATTTGTCAGATGCGTGTCATTACTTTAATATCCATCGTGTTTAATTCTGTAACCTATCAATTTTATGTTGGACTAACATTTTTTATGTCTCAGTTGTTAACACTTCGTTTACGTGATTGCACGATGTTCGTGCTCAGTGTTAATGAGATTTGAGAATGGTGAACCGCTTTAAATCACATCAAGCAAACTGTATCATGCGAGATCGTGTAGGGTTATAGATGACAAATGATTAGCACTCAATCTAGTCTAGTTGCTGTAATGACTAATAGTTACCTACTTGGTGACATTCCTATATTCTTCATAGAAAGCATTGATAATAATGATAATATGATATAATGTTTTATTTTCTCTTTACAAACAGTTTTATGTCTAAATCCAATACCAACAAATTAAGTAAGCATCTATTTGTAAGGAGACTGGCACCTAAGCTAAGCCGAAGCTTGTATGTAGGATACCAGGATCCTTGTATCTTCATTAGCGCATTAGCATTGTATCTTCATGTTGTTTCTTTTAAGTTTAGTTTCTGTTTTGGGTTTGCTCTTCATCCCAATCAAGTCCAAGGACTAAGACAGTATCCACGGTGGAGCGAACTACCCCGTAGGTGCCTATTCACCCTTGCTTGGTGGTGGGGTTATAAGTACTCGGAAATAAACAACCAGAGATATAGTGTCGTTGTTTGTTTGTCAGGGTACCTAGACATTTTTCGCTTTGTAGTACGATTATAAAATGACTATCAACTACTAACCATTAAACACGCTTACGGATACTGACTCAAAAGAGAAACAATTCTGAAAATTTACTTCTCAATGCGAGCTCGTATGACCCATCTGCTTCAAGTACACATTTATAATATCATTGCCCATTTGTAAATTAATTGACAGCGTTACATTGACACCATATGTCACTAATACATTCTCAGCACTTATTTAAGACATATCCCAAAGCTCATGTCCAGACAAACGACTTGACCTTATCAAGCGCGGATACCGTTTCCCCCCATTACCCTCACATGATATATGATGGTGTGCGCGGGCGGCGAATGCGACACGACTATTAGTGCATCCGTCATTAGTCAAAGTCATGCCGGGGGCTGCATAAACATCTCCAGGAGCGGAGAAATACAAGTAGAACCTCAAGGAAAACATGGGTGGCTTAACACTGGCTTACAGGAAACAAACATTTAGCGAAATCATAGAAAAAAATAATATATTTCTATAAAAAAATAACAATGGAATTACAATAACAAAAAATACTTAGACAAAATAAGGAATCGCATATTGAGCCATCCCTAACCAAAATCCTTGACTGGTCCACGTGGAAAATGTATCAGTGGAAGCTTTTAAAACCTTAAAAACGTTAAAATAAAACAACTTTTACTGATATCAAACGCGCTATATTTCACGAACTAAGTTGTAATTGTCACGGGATGACGACGGAAAATCAAAAAACCCCTAAAAGACCTAAAAATACGGACAATTACAACTTAGTTCGTGAAATATAGCGCGTTTGATATCCGCAAAAGTTGTTTTATTAAAATGAACAGTGCGCGCCAAAACTTAAGATGTACCTACCTACTTAAAAATTTTGTTTTAGTATAACTTGAGAAGTGGCAGGTTCCTTATTTAAACCTATATCTTATTTCATTCCATCAAAAATATTATTTTTGTACGAAAAAATATACTGTTATTAAGATTAAGATGTTTTTCTATAAGTATTTTATAGAAAAACATCTTAATTTTACAGCGGTCTTGGTTTGAATTTTTCTCAATTCGGTTTATCAACTGGAGACACTTCGTTTACACTCAATTGGAACAATAAAACAAAATATTTTAATTATATGATAGAAAAATTACATAAGTAATTTGATAAGAATTTTCATACCATAAATAAAAAAAAAATTGTATTCATCCCAAAACTCCCTACACACATGACGCATGGAAATGCGATCCAATTGAATGAAACAAACGACAGTTCTGTAATTAAACCGTACGTTATTACTCCGAGATGATCATTAACAATGGCAATAATGTGACACGCTGTCCGCAGAAAATGCCAAGGGACTGCCAATAAGATGGCACCTTATGATACAAGACATAGAGGTTATATTTGCATGGTATAAAGGTGTTGGTCTGACATAGGGTGTTAATTTGCTAAGACCCTGCTAATGAAAGCTGCGACTTGCGCTGACGTCCCGATCCCCGCAGCGATAAACGCCCAAGAATCCCGCAGGAAATTGGTGTTTTCAGCCAAGTCCAACTTGTTCGCGACCGATAGCATCGATCATGCTATTATAGCTTGATCAAACTTGTTTTAAATACTTTTGACGTAACACGCTGGCGATGTTATAAATTTTTACAAGATTTTCGAGCTGAAAGAGCTTTCCAATGTAGCTTGGAGGCAATACAAATTATTATTTACATGTGCTTCAAATACCGAAACTAATTAATAAGATCTTTTTTGTTATTGTGATTGGGATCGTGATTAGGTCGGAAAAAATTGAAAAAAGGAATTTATTGTCATAGAAAACAAATGATTTTTTATTAATAGGTACCTACCTATTTAAGGCCTCTATTTTCTAAAAAAAACTATTCTTCCGTTTAGGCAAGAGTAAAGGCAATATCATCACTACATCATTCTTTTTCATCACTACTGACATATTATCTATTCTACCTATAAGAGATTAGGAAATTCAAAAGATACAAAAGTATTACTTTAAAATTTTATTAGTTTCAAAATTTTAACACAATAGCACACATAAAGTGTATTAAATAAATTCCCAAAACAACAGGCTATCTACTTACAACCAAAAC
Organism: Chrysoteuchia culmella; assembly: GCA_910589605.1. Taxonomy (NCBI): domain Eukaryota; kingdom Metazoa; phylum Arthropoda; class Insecta; order Lepidoptera; family Crambidae; genus Chrysoteuchia; species Chrysoteuchia culmella. The sequence continues at coordinate 15,271,177 of OU342654.1, forward strand.
TGAAATGGTGTAAAGCCGTATTTCCCATAAAAATCTCGGCATTATTTAAACAAGAATCGAGACACGTCCCCTGGATCGTAATATTGAGAGTGGGCGATCGATTCCAGCGGGGAATCACTTCGGCTTGGAACTAATTTGATTTTAGCATATTAAGGGGGAACATCTAGATATAAGGAGCGCGTCTTGCCACCCCGCGCCGTAATAACGCAAATGATGTAAGGTGTGCCCTTAATATCCATCACACGCGTCCCCGTATTTGCTTATCTATGGAAACACGGAAGTGTAAAAATTGTCGGGAAGAACGAGGGTTTCAAATGTTGGCGAACACTTAAGATTATTAGTTTTTATGGAGTGAGAACTTACTGATAACCGTGCGATTGCGAACCTCCGTGTTTAGAATAGCCGCTTGGTTCAAATAATTCAACCCTAAAAAAATAATTATATTAGTATTTAAGTAAAGTAAAGTAAAGTAATCATTTATTCGGAGTTTCACATAAAAACATAATATACTTCATCTAACACAGTGAGGTACAAAATTAAATATATATTAATTATTTCTTTGCAATTAAAATACTTATATGTATTTCAATACCTTTATCTTTAGAAAATAATTCCGTCACCAAACAAAAAAACAAAAATTCTTTAAATATGTATAAACAGGTTAGACCAAATAATTTCTGTCGTAAAAATTTTGATTTCACGGGGTTATTTTGTAAAGAAAATTATTTTCTTTCAAACTTTTCAAATAAAACAAAACCTTTAATCAAGCAGAAGGTAAATGAACTAAATGTTAAGTTTATAATAAAAACTGCGATATAAAAAAAATTGGCTAAACAATATCACGAAACAATATAAACATTATATAAAAATCACTTGTTTGTCTTACTCCTCATTTCGAATGTAAATAAATGCATGCAAGTTTTAATACATCTCTCAGAGCGTATCGGATATTTTTATCTGATCCTGTTACGCAACAAAAGCGCCACTCGGTGGCAACAAACTCATTTAACTTTAGGAATCGGGCCGCTCAAAAATTGTCTTTCCGAAATACGTCCCTGGTCGATTTCATTGTTCTTCCTGCCTTTTTACGATACATTTATTTTATTTATCAAAATCCTCGGATTATATAGCTCGTTATCGCTGAGATATCGGCGCGATCGGATCGGATGCGCAAACTTGGTTCAAGAAGTTTCCATTCGAGGAAGGTTTTAAAGAAAGTAAAGGTAGGTTGGGCACATTGGGAAGTGAGGTACGGAAATAAATGTAGGTGGTGGGGTAGATAAGTGGGCTGCGAGTGCCGGCCTCGAGCTCGACGCTCTCAATCGGATGTCGGGCTACATAAATAAGAGTGGATGGAACACCCACCTTATCTGAGCTCTACTTTTGTACTACAAATGCAGTTCACAGGGAAGGTCACGAGACTATAAAAGTGACAATTCTTGAGATAACACTGTGCTTTTCCTGTTGTAAAATCGTGAAGCTCTTATTAAATTTTGGGGACAAGTGTGTTGTTGTTGTACTTAGGTATATGCAAGTACCTACTTATTAGTAACCAAAATAAAATACATGAAAAGAATTACAAATATTCATCAGATACCTACATAGCAAAATTCATAAAAAAATATTGGTTATTTGATAGATTACCAGCACGAAAAAAATCACGAATGATATTATAAAGTGTTGCTCAAAATACATTATTTATATTAAAATTCTGTGAAACTATTGTCATTAATTTATCTAATATCGTAGGAGTATTAAAAGCCCCTCAAACCGCACGACCCAATTCCAGGGATGAGTTTACGTATTTAGTAGAGACATTTAAGCAATTCATCTAAAACGGTTTTCTCGTGGGTTGTTTATTGAACCGCGAAGCATTTGTAATCGTTTAATACCCTCAATTCTTTATCAGCGGTGGGGGACTGTATTTGCCGGATTCACCCCTGGCCGATCCTAATGTATAACTTGATGAAATCTATCTGATTATCTGTTCCCGGTTTGTTTTAGTTGGTAAACATTATTAAGTAAATTAGTTCAAAAAAGTTCGAGAGAATTCATTTTAAGGTTTATTTACTCTTTTGAGTATTTACATAACAGTATCGGAATGTCGTAAAAATAAGATGCTAAGATAATTTTTTCATCGTTTGACAGATAAATGTCAAGAACAGCAGCTATCACCCGAAAGACAGTAAAATCCCCTTAAAAAGTGAAATGAAACGGGAACGATACAACTAAGGCAGAGTCGATAATGACGTCATTTGCTTATCAGCTGACCATTACCAAAAATCGAAGGCTACATTACGCACCGTCCGAAAACTCGTAACTGTTGCCGAAGCCAATAAAACCGTTATCGAACTGGTCCTATTCAAAACTGCCAATATTCACTTAAACAGAGACATAAATTCCAGCCATTTAAAAAAATAAAAACATTCCGCTCTTATCGTGTTCGATTTTTAAATAACGGTGGGCCATTGGAAGCTAAGTTGAGGACAAGGTTTTGTCCCCGCTCCCCCTTTACAGGGAGGAATTTCTTTTCGGCAATTTAAAGGCGAGCAGATAATAAAAGGGCTCTAACTGCTTCGATCGGGCCCTAATGAAAAGTTGAAAACTCTACATTTCTGTATCAATAATTTCCTTTATTTGACAACGAACAACTTTCATATTTTAAGAAGTTCTGTTATTACTAACAATTAATCCAAAAAACCTATTGGTTAGTTGGGTTAGTTTTCTAGGAAGTTTATTTTACTATGTTATTGCATTAGTGGCAATTGCCTTCAGAGGTTGTTGAGTGCGTTTAGTGTTAAAAACTTTTTTCTTTGAAATTACTGATTATACACTTTCTTCATAATGTAATTGACATAATATGTGTTTATACTTACAATTTATGAGATTAAAAACAAACAACTGACTATCAACTTATTTTTACATCCACAATAGCTGAAACTGTAAACAGTAGGTTGCAGATGATCCAGACTGGCAGCACTTGACCCAGTTCGGATGCAGCGGGGTAAATCGAAAATCGATGAGGCAACGACCTCACTGCTGACACTGGCTCAATCTCATGCGCCGACTCCCGCGCTACACTCATTAGCGTAACTATCAAGTACAATCGGTCGAGCTATAATTTATGGAGGCTAGTTCAATGAAAAGATTTGACATGTGAGTTGCTCCGCTATGCAGTTAGTAGCTTAGCGTAACTGGAACTATCAATTACATTCGGTCGATCTCTTACTTTTGCACGTTGCTCTGGATCCAAGGTAAGCAACTAGAGTTCTTGTGGAAGTCGAAAAAAAATGGTGCTACTAACCACAAATATACGTTAATATAGAAAAGTTTGTTTGCCTACTTTTAGGTATGTACTCAACCACGAATAAGAAGACCTCAAAGACGATTTCTCAGGACGATCGCGATTGCGACACCTCACAAATATAATATAAAGAAATCACTGGTTTATGGGATATAAAAAAATCAGTAAAAGCAACTAAGTAACTGTAGTTTTCATCAGTTAATTACAAAATAAATCACACCTACAGCATAAATTATGACAAATTAAATTGAAGAGAAATGGGTGAAGAATTCCTGCTGAAAAAATATTATTATTTGTTTTTCAAATTATTTCCTTTGCTTACATTTTTCAATACTATTACCAAATAACTATCATCAAACAGTTGAGGGATATAAACACACAATATATTTTGTGACATACGACTAAAATTACTCACGTCATTTCTAAATTAAGACTGTTACCCGTAATGTTACGTGCGACTCGCGTAGGTATAATACTAACAATAATTCGGTGGCAGCGATCGTTTGGCCGTTTTTTCCTCGGGTTATTCCCCCAAGCCACGTGGTGGTTGCCACTAATTGCTCAGCTGTGCCTCCCCAATGTGAGTTTTCCACTTAAACAAATAAAAATAATATTCGTTTCCCTGTAGAGCATCAAGATATAGTGGTATTAATATCGTTGTAGAATCTACGTAAATTTTGATGTACTTTTTAATTTAATTACTCTAATGTTGGATTCAGTAACTTTTATGATATTTTTTTACTAGTAACATAAAGAAAAATATCGACTCATCCTACAAGTGACCCAAGCAGGATATAAAAATAATTTTAAGTAAAAAAAAATACATAACCTGTAAACCATAAACCTTTCATAAAGTTAAACTTTTAAAATAGTAATTTGTATGTACGCCATTCAAGTCTGATAAAACTTGCATTACGAAGGAAATAAAAGTACCTAATACTAAAAGTTTTTTACAAAAAATTGTTTTCGGTAGGTAATTGTAACATTATTTAGAAATTTTTGTTTTTGAAATAATAAAGACACATGTTTTGAAACTTAAAAACCTAAACAAAAATGTAAAATATGACGTATTGTAAGCTTTGAAGTTATCTTAAAATAAAACAAACACAAACACACAAACTTTACAAATTTAAAGAATGTACAATTTTGACTGGAAACTTTGCACGGGCGTAACTCTACCACCACATTGAGATTGTTTCAGTCAGAATTATGTACACCACATGTCCTTCTCGGAACCCGGGAACTTGCATTCGAATTCCTGTATGGAGTAGAAATACGGCTTTATAGGAGTAAAATCATACTTTCTCAACGGGGGCGGGGGGGTGCGGTACTAATGACCGCGCGGGGAGAGGCACCTACACTTACCTACCTACGTATACCGCCACGACAGACGCAGGGCTGCCGGCACTCGGTTGACCTGACGTAGAGGTTTGCAAAAAGTTATGTTTGACAGGCAGGAAGGAATTTGTTGAGTGTAGCAATTCATATATGGTATAGAAACAAAACACTAATACCTACTTAAGGAAATTTTGAAATTATTGAACTTAAAGTATTTAAATTAGAGTAAGGACTTTCGTACAACAATTAAATAACATTTCGATATATCGGTCCCATTCCTGAATTTATGGTAAGTATTTTCACGTAACCAAACCCAAACGGAATCCGTCTTTTTGAAGTGAAAGAGCTTTGACTTTCAAAATGTCTCTGTTCAAGTCTAGGCAACCCTAGCCTCACTTTATATTGCGTTTAGCAGGCTGCCTACCCACACTCTCGCCTCACACACAGACAGACGTGGTTTGTATTTTTTTAGTTATTATTCCGACGTGAACTATTTTCTTACCGAGAGAGGTACTGAACTTGTGCTTCTTGAAATGGGAGGTTTGTAAAATTAGTGAGGGTACCAGACGGCGCATGTTTATTACTCGAAAGATATTCAAGAGGTATCTTATATCGTGCATGAGCAGAGAGTTGCAAACATTAACCAATAATAGATACCTAGATTTTACAAATAAATTAACCGTTAAAAAAAGATAATAAAAGTAGACACGCTATTATTCTTAAAGATCAACGTACAGTAAAGGCGCTCTCAAGCTCAAACTGTAACTGTTAGTCTGTCGTGTGAACATACATGTTGCTGCAGCAGTTGATACTAACGACAACAACGTAAATCGTGATTGTAACAGCAGCCAAAATATAACTTCAGCAAACGATTTCCTTACCAATGACCTATTAAGCCGTCCACATAGAGTCATCTAGCCACCTCACAATTAAAAAAACCTGTCATCGTTTCTGCCAGTCACGGATCCGGGTGCATGTGCGGAACTGCTGCGTCAGCGGCCTGTGTCAAATCTCGATGGACGTTTGGCACATCACGCTTCTCTTGTTACATGATTATGGGTTCGCGTTTGTTTTAGACATTTATATTTTAGCTGTAACTAATTAGTGTTATTTCTATATGATTTTGATTTTAGAATGATTACTGCATGGTTCTAAACCAACTGAATCAATAGTTATCTCTTTTATTTTTACTAACAATAAAAAACAGTAGTTATTTAATGTTCCTCCTGCTGAATCATTGGGAACGGAATCAATAGCGGATAAGATACATTTGAAGCATGAAAAGGTTCGAGAAAGGTATAATCGGTCACACATCCCGTAACCCGTCTATAGCCAATCACACCTCTTCAGAGCGAGAGCCAGACTCTTAACATAGAATAATAACTAGGTAAACATAATTTTTCTTCAAATAACCTTAGTATTTGATAAGTCATTTTTTTCTTATCCATAACTTTGACGACCTGTTTGGCGCAGGGGTACTAACCCCATCTTCTGCGCCAGAGGTCCCGGGTTCGATCCCCGGACAATACAAATATTTGTGTGCATGAACATGTCTATTTATCTTGGTGTGGGTGTTTATAGTATATATATATTTTTTTTTTTTTAAATAATTGCATACAAACACACCAATTAGCTAGCCCACGTTAAGTTTCATTAAGAACTTGTGTTATGGTTACTAGATAACGGATAAACATACGTTTTTTTTTTGTAAATACATACATAATATACATATTAAACACCCAGACCAAGACAAATAGACATGTTCATGCACACAAATATTTGTCTTGTCCGGGGATCGAACCCGGGACCTCTGGCGCAGAAGGCAGGCTTAGTACCCCTGCGCCAAACAGGTCGTCAAATATATTATGTATGTATTTACAAAAAAAAAGTATTTAAGTAAGTATGTTTATCTGTTATCTAGTATCCATAACACAAGTTCTTCATGATACTTAACGTGGGCTAGATATAATATTATTTATTAATAATATAATTATTTCCATACAATCACACCAATTATCTAGCCCACATACTTATATACTTTTTTTGTGATTGTATGGAAATATTAATACTATTAATGGAATATATTAATAACGTTTTTAACAGAAAAACAACAAAAAGAATAAACCATATTTGCAAGAAACTTGACAGCTTTAACTGAATTAATGACTATAACTTTTTAATTTTGCATTTAACTATGCTATTTTTATGTGATAAATATTAAACAAGAAAATATACTAGTTGCTTTTTTCTAGTATATTTTCTTGTTTAATATGAAGTAATGACGTTTACAAAATACATAAATAAAACGTCATACTGCTTATTCAAAAATAAAATGTATTAAATAAAAAAAATGTTACTCCAGTGTATTCAAATTACTTTAAACCGGCAAAGAAAGTGCATAGACGACAATGCATGGTTGAATTATCACGTAACCACTACACAACAATACCGAAGAAAATCTCTTTACGCCTATCATAATTAAGTACTTGGAGACATGCTAACGAGTGAGTCCACATAATAGAACTTGTAAATCTCGTAATAGGACGTTAAGCGGCCATAACTTTTATTGTGAGCTAACATTCTCTACACGATCATTGCGCATTCGTAGTATGCTTTCTGCCATTCAAGATGATATCTTTTAACAGAATTGTTAATTCCTCTTTTTATAACTTTCAAAGATAAAACTGATTAATTGACAATTTTGAGTTGAAATTCACAAAACAACTTATGAAAATGTAAAGAAAATGTTTAGTGACATTTTGTGAGATTAATAGATTCATGAATTTATTGACTTGATCTTTTTTGAAAACTGTTGCAAAAATTGCGTAGATATGGATTGGATTGATTTGATTTCTTAATTAATATTCGTTTTCAATTCTGATATGCTTAACTTCATCAAACTTAAAACTTTTTAATTTTGCATTTTACAATGCTATTTTTATGTGATAAATATTAAACAAGAAAATATAGTAGAAAAACAATCCCGTCACGGCGACATGAGACTAGTTGCTTTTTTCTAGTATATTTTCTCATATAAAAAGCATTGTAAAATGTAAAATTAAAAAGTTATAATTAGATGGCTGTTTCATCTTAATCGATAGTCAAACATCTGTAAGTATAAATAGCATTGTAAAATGCAAAATTAAAAAGTTATCTGTAAAGATGTTTCTTTCGAATGCGAGGATATTTCTCTCATTGATGAAACGACGGTGGCCAACACCGTAGAACGGTGAATATACTAGAAAGATTCGACGTGTCCTCATAGGTCTCTGTAGCATAATTGGTTAGTGCATTGGGCCGGACTCCCAAGGATGCGGGTTCGACTCCCGTCAGGGCGACATGAGACTAGTTGCTTTTTTCTAGTATATTTTCTTGTTTAACATTTACTTCATCAAACTTCTTTTTAGAGGGTTTCAAATTCTAACGAAAGGTGACAAATCAAGCGAGACGTTCTAGTCTGCAACAGGTTAAAAGAATCACGTTACTCATTAGTACGGGAAGAAGTGTCGCCTCGAAAACGGGCACGATGATATAAAAATGTGAACAAATTCAAAATGGTACAAAGGGAAATGTATGTACTGCTTTCAATGATGTTTTAAAATAGATATATTATCTTCATAGTTATTTGCACTGAAGTCTGTGACGCAGACTGCACACATTGACAATTGAAAAATAGGCCAAAAAGCATGGAAATGAAAGAGATAGCCAAATGAATCGGACCCCATATAGCGTCTTCCCAATGCTTCACAATGCGAGTTCGTATGACAAGCTCCAAGACAAATCAAGCTTCAAGTACACACTTATACTCGTAATATCATTGACCGCTTCTGTTTCTCGCAAAAGTGCAACACTAGTTCCAATCTCTTTCTTTTGTTCTTTGAAATATATACACTACACGACATCATAGCTGTGTACACTATGACAGATGTCGGTGATGTATGTGACAGCTACGAGGTATCCGTTCGCGTGTGACCGGCGATTAGCGGCAATGGCCGCGATCTTGCGGCTGTGCCGTTGTTCCACCGCCTACATACCGGTAATGGTTTTTATCTCCGCAAGTGTCACTGCGAGGAGTTTACTTGGTAAACTGTCTAACAGGAAAAAGGTTAAATCAGTTATCGAGTAATCTTAACTCATTTCATGCATCTGCTTCATTGCTCTCGTAGGAAACCTGCCTAGTGATCCCATGCAAATCATTGAATCATTTTCTGACATTTTCTGACGTCCCATCACCTTATTTCTTAAAAAATCTGTTAAGTTAACTTAAGTATAATTAAAATATGTATATTGCTATCATAAACAGCTAGAGAGATTTTAAAGTAAGAAAACGGAACTACATAGAAGTGAGTCACGTATAATGCAAATACAAGATATCCAAATTGTTATTGAAATAACGCATCATCCATCAGAGCGTGCCAGTCAATGCACAGTGGGGTGAAAACATCGCGATAGAGCGAGAGGACTTATCGGATTTAGCTAGAGAGAAAGGGACGGGTGGGAAATTTAGAATTTGCATAATCTGCTGGAGCACTTTATCATAGAACCACGTGGCGGTGACTAGTGCAGTGCAGTCGCGGATTATGGCAGCCAGATTAAAGTAGCGCGATGCAGATGTTGCAATGTGTACCCAACAGAAACTGTTTGCATATTTAGTTACGACAGATAGTACCAGTTTTTGATATGTTTGAATTGGTTACAAATATACTTTCAGAACATTAGCACCGTTTTTGCAGAGTTTGAAGCTTTTAATTTTTTCTGTGGCTTTAACCATCCAGACTTTTGCAACATTGAACTAAATGGTAATTTTCATGTTGAAAGCCTAGATTACAATAACCACAAAATAAGCATACAAACGTTGCTACAGCATTTGAAATGAAGATTTCGAAATAGAATGCAACCGCTAAAGTGAACCCTTCTATTAGGTGCTTTAATGCTAAAGAAACGAAATTAAAATAACATTCCGATCCGAAGGCACAGTTCGAAGCAAAGCAACACAATTGGTGATCTAACTTTTATGAAATGATAAATATCACACCGCTCGGCGCGATCTTCAAAAAAACGCTTAACTTGTCCCTGTACAAAGGAAAAAGCCTGCGTCTTCCGTTCGGACGGAGTCAAAGAAAAAATGTTCGCGAGGGATCCGGGCCTTCCATTTATCATATTCCATATTCATTTATTCGTCAAGTTCTGGATTCATTTATTCGTCATGTCTGGATTTCGTCTCATTTATTATTAAAAATGAACTGTCCGGAGCAGAAAGGAACACGACATCGGCCTCGGGCCACTGTTTCAATCTTAGAATAATTTCATGCTGAATTAGGTCAGGAAGATCTTTGGTTTTTCTACACAGGTTTCCAATACAATTTAAATTGGCAGGAAAAATAAAATTAAAGTGATTTTCTTGATCTATAAATTTTGTACAAACAGAAAGATGCGTACATTTCTATATTTTCATATTTCTCTTTGCGATTACCTAGTATTATAAATTTTTCCTCGACCTAATATCTCGCCAATAGAAACAGAGATTGTCATTGTTATTTACATGAATATTTTTATTCGAACCTTTAACATTATTCGTTAGATTTTAAAGACTCATGATTATGCTGCATCTTCGCCTTTTATTTACAAAAAACAGTAGTATTCACTTTGAGTAGGACAGAAAATTATAGTAAAACTTTGTCTTCCTTGTAATGTTTTGCTCAATTTATGATAAATTTTAAATAGAAGAATATTGGAAAAAATTAACTCGGCCACAAGTGTAATTTTAGTAATTTTTTCCAATATTTTTCTATTTAAAATTTATTATAAGTATAAAAATAGCATTAAAAATGCAAAAATTAAAAAATCACAAGTTTTGCTCAATTATTTGAGTAAATAATTTAATTAAAACCTACCTATCTAAAATTTTAAGAGAAACAAGAAATGGTCATAAAACAATTCTAACATAAACCCATATCAGGTGACACAGTAACACGAAAGTAACAGGCGTTGATTCGGTGAATTACCGCGATACCCGCCACCGCCATCCATCACGGTGATCGCAGATACCCGACCCGACCCGACCCGGGCCCGGACAATGTACAGCGGTCAAACTGCTATGCGTGCGCTTCTTTGTGCTTTTACGAGTAAAGTTTGCTGTGTACTATGACTAGCGGCCGCCCGCGACTTTCCTTCGTCCTGTAGCCCTAGCAAGAGCGGCCTTTATCGACACTCGTAACTCAATAGCGTGTCACTCTCCCACTCATATCTTAGGGAGGTAAGGAGACAGCATCATGCACTTTATTGTATCGCGTGGTATAGCTGTGTTCATGTTCTGATATCGCTAACACAAGCGGTTTAGCAACTCAATTCGGTGTATTGTCGTCTGATATTCCCATTTATTTATTACTTGTTTATCTTTTAAAACCATCCGCTTAATATATACCTAATGAAGTTACCTACCTGCTTAGAAAGCATTTTTAAGGGGGTAAAACAGCAAGAGAAAACTTTGAACAAAAATATTTTTCTAGAATACTGAATTGAAGTTGCCTATTGTAATTCTAAAAACATTTGAATGTTTAGAAAATAACAGTCAGAGATTTATCTGTTATCGTTTAGTCATAATCGTATTTCAATCGTGTTTCGATTGTAGTGCTCTCTTACACCGTTCTTATTTCAACGGAATAAGGCCACAGGAGTTGATTCACTGACCGGAGCCAGATAGCCCCCATCTATCACGGCCTGATCGCGATACCCCAACCTGCCCGACCTCGGACCTTGTCCAAACATTTCTGAACAACCCGTGAGGTTTGAGAGCAAATTGCATCTTTATGCTTTTTAGCAGGAAAGTTTTAGTAGCTTTCAAGACAGTAAAATTATGGTATTTTATAACATTTGATTTGATTAGTTTTTAATTGAATTTCTTTGCAAAACCGAACCCAATTACTATTTTGTGATTTTTAAGTGGTAAATTTTTATAATGTTACCGGTATGCTTTTCCTATCTCTGATAGTTTATTTTTTATTCGATATTTTAGAACTTCATGATAGTTATAAACCAGAATAGTTACTCCATATATTTTATGGTACCAAAAATACCTATAAATCCACCGAGTCCACCTGTAAAACATTGTCGATTCAAAAATTCGCCCGTCACAAACCATATTGTGGACGTTTGTGGTGACCGCGCGGATCATCGCGTGATAGATGACGTGACGGTGACGACGACCGACCGGCGCGGCTCTTAACACAACGGGACGCCGCTACCGCTCGCCACTTGATTGTCAGAATTCATTACACTTAAAATTACATGACTGTTAAAATATTTATATGAATTTGATGATTATTTACACATAAATATATATAGTAGCATTACTTATTAATTACTAACTAATTAATGCTACGTTGCTGTGTAAAAAATACGAAATAGCTGATTGATTAGGGATTATTACTGGAAGGTCATAAAAACGCTTTTCTTAAGCAATCACAATGCTATTTTTAAGCATAAAGAGAAAACACTCTATCAATAACTAAAAATCTATTTTATGTACCTATTATAAATCTCAAAGTTAGTGATGCATTTATTTTTCATTTATTCTAAGAAAACTTTCCTCACGACGTCTTTTTTACAACAGAACCCGCACTCTCTAGTCAAATATTGATTAACAAACATATTAAGAGTACCTTTCACCCCATGACCGGTGACCGTCATCCCGGCGTGATAGATGACGTGACGGTGACGACGGCGGTGGCGCGTCTCTATTAGCGTGGACGCTCCGGCCTCTGTATTGATTGTTAGCAGTAATTAATGAATGTATTGATTCCAACGGTGTCTTATTTCAATTGAACGATTACGTTTCCCTGTTGGTTATGACAAGTGTGATGATAAAGCAAAGATCAAGATAAATTTATTTGCATATGAATAGGGTTACATTGAAGGTCTTATGAAATAAGTAAAAATATCAGACAAATTATATTCACCGTACAAAATAAAATAATCATAAAAAAAATGAAAAAATCTCAATGTCAATCAAAATCAATGTCATTTAAATCATTTTAATAGCATAATGTTAAGTGCAGTGCTGCTTCCATGCAAAAAGTTGTTCATACATGGTTTTTGTCAAGAGTTCTAATAAATGATCTTGAGTGAGAGTTTTAGTGGTCGTTGTTGAGAGGTTTTCAAAGAGAACGGACCATTTGTGAATTGAAAATGTCAAGTTGAGAACGTCTCAAACTATTTTAGGAACATGTTACTTTGAGTAGAGTTTTAGCAAACTGACCAAAAATATCCGTGAAAGGTTTGCTTATTTTTTATTAAAAACAAAAGCCGTACAAAACTCAAAAAACATGTGTACCATCAACCTTACAAATTCAGAGATATGAAATCCCAAGGTGACTTACAAAGTTCACCGAGAAAGAGGGTCCGGGCCCGAACGTGAAATATATGTGATCCATTTGTAGGCAATCTCGACAATAAAACGATGTCAGTCTTTGTGTCGGCTGTCGGCGGGCCGTAATAGGCCCATTTCGCAAACATAACAAATGAGCTCGTATTATGGGTACATGAGTCGTACTGACCACCACGTTTGCGGGTTTGTGAATAAATAATGTTAATGTTTCGTTTTTAAGGTTAACAAACGTTGAAATATGTGCAAAATTAACTGTTTGTGGTTTTGGCAGCTTAAATTTTCTCACCAAAACTTTTAATAATATTTAAGAGTGGATGAATATCGAAAATGTCCCAGAAATAGAGGACAACTATGACAAATTAGAGACAAAATTGTATGAATGTTATTTCAAAATCCGTAATTTGAATTTTTTTAGTCTCGAACTCTCCACAATCAATCGAGTATGTACCTGTTTTAAGCTATTTATTATATTTTTTTACCTGAGCCATCTAGTCACGGCTGATACTGGAACTACGAGATGCAGCCAGCCAGCAGCAAGGTCAACGGCCCAGCGTGACGTCACTCGGCGTCTCGCCCGCCGAGCACCACTCGCCCCAAAAAACTCGCATCGGCCACGTTCTGATGGCCTCGGACCCGCCCCGGGCGCCGCGCGACGTTTACAAATGAACCCGACGCATCATAATAAATAAAACAATTTGTTCTTAATTAGATTTCGTGAATTTAATTTTCATGCCAGTAATTGGTCGGTGGCCACAAAGGCCGCTTCTCTATCCGTGATGGATGATTGAAGGCGCCTTCTTACTATTTACCTACCTTCGCTTCGTAATTAGGGGTTCGGAAGTTTACTTTCATTTCCGCTTATGAACCTATTACTGGTTCTAATATAGATTTCATTTGACGTCATTCTCTTATTGTTTCGAGCGTGAGACCCGAAAGGATAAACGCTGTGATGCTCTGCGAGCATTACTTTGTATAATTACACCGCATATTTATAACGAAACTGCCTCGGGACGCTCAATAAAAAGAAATGGAATGGAATGAAGGAGGAAAACAAAAGACAAATCGGAAAACGCTTGCTTTTATATACTTGCAACAACGCGGAGCGGGCGTAAAGTTTAAAAAAAATAAACGCCGAAAAAATCTTGAAAAGTCACGGACGCTTAACTTTCTTCCCCTGTTTTACTTTTCGTTCCCTATTCTGATGCGCCGCATCCCTCTCTTGCCTAACGTTTTCTGTAGTTCCTTCTCGTTCATTTTAACTGATAAGTTACTTTTTTAAACTGCAGGAAAATCGAAGTCGTTCACTGGCAAAATTAAAAGCTGGCAGTCGCAGACATAAGTCATAAAACGAAAATATGGAGAACGTTAATCAAATAATTCGTTCTAGTGTTTCGTTGCTTCGTTTTTGCGAGCGGTTTTTGAACGAGAAGTGATTACGTAACTTTTATATTTCTTTTGGCTAAGCTTTTATCTTTTACTTATATAATACAAAAGATTCTTTTGAATCCATACAATAAGAGTTTCTTGCAGTTCAATTTGGACATCAGTTAATAATTCCTCGTGAATGCCGCATTGTAACTTTTGCAAAATAAAATTTATAGAGAATTTCACAATAAATCCACTCACACATATAAAGAGTTTAATATTAATACCGATGAGTAAAAGAACGAAACCTAAAAACAAATAGCAGCATTACTTTATGACTTTGTTGATCGCTTTTTATAACGAGTTGTCAAATACTTATACGATCTTACACAAAGCCCTATTCAAAAGCATTTTTTGCGGGCGCCACTCGATCCAATGATTAATAATACTTCACTATACATCATATCTGTAGAACAGGTACTTGCTAATCCTGTGGCGCGTCATTATAAATCTTGAGAGGTTTTAATGTCAATTTGGACAGTAAAATAAATAGCCAAAGAGTACTATTCCGTAATAATATATCATATCACTGCGATATTGCGGAGTAAGGTTACGTGAGGTTTTTATTTGCAACATAAATCGACGATACATTGATGGGGTCGATTGTGCATACTCACTGCAGGGAAGTGGGCCGCAGTACATTGCCGTAACGATTCGAGTTATTTGCGTGATGAAATGAGCTTCTTCAAACTGTGCTTTGGTTATAAGTCGTAAAAGCGTTCACGATTGCTATTTTGTTTAACCTCCGTTTGGATCAGTTCCGCCGATAAATGAAAGATTTGCATTCTTACTATGCTTAATATGCATTGATCCCAATTTTGGATTTACCACCTCCAACACAAATTATGTGCGTTGAATTTTTTCAACCTTAAATGTTTAATTTTCCATTTATAAATAATGAATTTCTTGACCAATGAGCCCTTATTTTTCGTACTCCCCTCAGTTTTTTGCTTTGGTTATTGTTACAAGAGACATCTTTTCTAACCGACTTAAAAAAAAAACTGTGTGTTCACTGCTTTTTCGAAGACGGCTGCACCGATTAGAATGATTCAAACACAAACAAAACATAACAATAGGTTTGTCCCAAGTTGATCCTATTTTTGTGAAATTTTGAAATCGGTTCAGTAGTTTTCAGGAAATTTTTATAATAGTGTCGTTTTCGTAACTGTTACCTAATGACGTTGTCACAGATGACAGGTTCTTAGTTCCAAGTTTTAGTGTAAACTAAAAATTCTTAAATAAAAAACTTTTATAAGAATACATTATACATTGCACTTATATACTTTTATTTTTGTTGCCTTGGCTGGCACCGACTCAAAAAGGTTTATTTTTAGGGTTCCGTAGTCTAATGGCAAAAAACGGAACCCTTATGGATGGACCCGTTCGTATGTCATAGCCACTTTATTCCGAAACTATTAAGATTAAACAGTTGAAACTTGGTAGGTAGATGTATTCTGTAAACCGCTTTATGATATTTACACAAAAATAAAAAAAATTAAAGATTAAGGAGAGCTCCCCATACATGAAACTATTTTTATCAAACCTATACGTGGGATGTCTATAGATAGGACATTAAAAATGACATTGTCCACAAAGTCAACCGCTTGAAAGATGTACCCTTCCACAGTGGTAAAATGTGTGCCCCCCCCCCCCCTCTAACTTTTAAAATAAGAAAATTAAAAATCTTAAAAAAATATATGTTGTAGATTTCAATAAAAACTTTCAACGAAAATTGGTTTGAACGAACTAAAGTTAGCGGTTTTAGGGATATAGCACATTTTCCGTAACCATAAATATAACTTTGTCACTTATACAAACACTATGAAGAACAAAGTAATTTTTGCAGATTAAATTTTTTGTGGTATTTTGACTACGGAACCCTATACTGCGCGTGGCCCGACACTCACTTGGCCGATTGTTTACTATTTAAAGTCGGTTTTTTAATTAAGTAGGTTTAATTGTTTTATTTGCTAACTTGCGAAATTGCTAGTTTTTATACTTAGTGAAATGTTTATTAACGTTAACAGTGCTGTTATTTTGTCTTAAAACTAATATTTTTAGTCAAACATGTTAGAAATATGACCATCCAGTGCGTAAAAGTATTATTCACTATCTCAATTTATTGCTCTACAGGAATGGGATTTCCAGAATGATAGCCAAGACTTGACTCACCGTTCTGAATATGCACTATTTCGCCACCGGCACCGTTTATCACAAACAAACTAGGGTAAGATACGCAAAAACTTTGTAAACAAAACGTTCGCCCAGCCCGTTGGTGGGTATTGATACCGATGACTTGCAGTTGCAGCCCCTAGACAAGTGGCGCCGCCGCGAGGGTCGCGGCCGAGATGAGTACTAACTCACATATGGTAGGATACCTCGATGACACGTCCACCAATGAATATGACAGTTACGCTGTATTTTATATAAATAACAGAATACTTATAAGAATAATAAGCATAATGTCGCCCCGAAAACAGGCACATAATTATTTCTTTGCCATAACTACGTGTGAAGAAAATCAAAGTCGTACAATAGGAAATGTAAGGATTACTTCTGTGTTTATGATTTTAAAGCTTTTACATTTTTAATGCTATCTTAGGTTTATGTTTAATTTTATTAGAAAAGCATAAGTTAAAATCGGCACGGCTCATCACGAGTTATTCTCAAACGGGACTCGAACCATTTCAGGGTACCAGTTAAAATATTATTTTCCACACACTTTTTTCAGAGTTGTAACCTGTTGTACCTTACTTAATTTCCGTGCTTTTGTTCGAAATACATACAACAAATACCACATTAATAGACTTCTATTGAAATCCTTAACTTTAACCAGCAATGAACTATTTCATGAAATACTACATAGTACTCGTATTTTCCAAAAAAAAAATGCACAGTATACTCAAAACATCACAATGCAACATTAATAGATGAAGCAAGGGAAAAGCTTTAAAGCTATTTCCTTACTAACCAATTATTTAAATTGTCTGTCGAGCAATTATTAGAGCGAACTTGCAACAATTTGTCGCAGGCAGTAAATCTTGCCAGTGGGCCTCGTAGTTAAAACTTACGGGACCACGGAACAGCCGCCCGCCCCGTCCATAAACAAGTGGACAGTGCGACGGGAATAACCATGAGGAAAGTTGAGAAATGCTCTCAACAGTATAGGGATGCTAAGGATTTTATCGATATATTTATATAAGCATCCCTATAGTGTTGATAGTTGAAGGAAATCATATTTGATTTCCTTCATTATTTTGAACAAAAAATTTGATTGTAAAAGCTTTTAATCAAAAGAGGATTTTCTTTTGCTTAAGAGAAATAGAATCACGAAGGATCTTAGCTATAATTGAAAACGTAATTTACTCTTTTTGTCAAATTTGGAAAAAAAAGTATGAAATAAATAACTTCTGTTTCAAATAATTAACTACATAATAAACGCTAAGAAGAATAATAATTTCTACAACAGGGACAAGTTTAGCAAATAAATGGAGTATTGATAAATTATGTAGTAAGTGGGTGCAGGAATACGCTACAGATATTTTATTCTCATTTATTTTTAACTAGCCTTCCGCCCGCGACATCGTTTGTGACGAATTAGCTTACAATACAATCCGCTGTTCTTATAAATTCGTGGGAATATTAAATAATCCTTTCTTAGTGCTTGCCTACATCGTTAATGAATCCTGCATGCAAAATTTCAGCTTAATCGGTACAGCCGTTTGGGCTGTGCGTTACTTTTATTTATCTTATTAAACTACGACCATGTGAATATAGCAAACATTTCACAAAAGAAGCAAGTGTATATTTATATCTTTTTATCTACAACTTATTTATTAAAATTCGATCCACAAAAGCTTTCCCTTTAAAAGTATAATAAAGCTTTTCGTTTAGAACTAAAATAATCACTGTAAACGAAAATTTTATCGTTGGTGAAATTTGGAATTAACAGCTACGTACATTTTGTTTCAAAGTTGTTTGTCGCAAAATTTTAAAACTAAAAAATCAGGTAGGTAGTCTCCTGTTGCTCTGACTGGACCCGAACAAGCGACTGGATTTCTGTCTATGGTTTTTATAACCTTACAGCAAAAAATGGAAAGTGTATCTTTAAATTTTTAAACCTTACTGCAAAAAAAGGGAATGTGAACACGAACCCGCAATCTTAGAATTTCGTGACTTTTTTATTACTTTACTGTGAAAAAGCTCATTCTATCGATATCGATCAACTTTGTGGGCACAACACTACCGATCACCGGACAACACTTGCACGGAACGGTCCGGCCGAAGTTGTCGCCATGCATCGCCCTTAATGAAGCCCCGAAGTTTGACACGATAACTTATCGTGTAAGCGCCCTTTGATGGCCACTTACGCTATTCGGGACACTTAATAGTTTGAAGTTTCACCATTATAAACTAGCCGCTTGATGCGGTGATCAGCAGTTGACCGCTCCTGAATACTAACTCTTTATGTGTTTCTAACTTGGTGAACGATATAACGCTAAGTCTACGTGACTCGCAAGCAAGTGCTAAAGATTTCAGATAAGAAAGTCATGATTTGGGGAAGCAAATAAGAGACGTTGTGCTGAAGACAGAATGAACGACTGTCGAGATGAAAATTAAGGAACTTACAACAAATACCCGCTCGCGAATTTTCCCAATACGCTAAAGGAAAACATATTGTATGATCTTTATGTTTTTTTTTTTCATTTTCGATGCTATTTTTATACTTGTGAATTTTTTTAATAGAAAAAAATTAGAATAAGTCGACTCGGCCACAAGTTATTGTCCTGTCTGAGAATAACTTGTGGTCGGGTCAATTTTTTATAATATTTTTCTATAAAAAAATTATCAATGGAAAACTTATGTAGGTAGTATAGTATAGTATAGTAACTATAAACTTTGAAAAACTGCTTTTAAAACAGTATATTTTAATTATGGAACTTTAATCCCTTTCCAAGGTATTGTGATTGTGATAGTGATTTGTGGAATTGTGTAACGTATAGTCGCAATCCCTTTCAGAACGAATGATGTTTTAAATGACACTTAATTTGACACTTCTCCATACATTTAAAAGATATTTTTCTGTGTCACTTTGCTTAGACAGTTTAATTTCGTTCATTCAATACCTTTCAAAACGCGTCCCGATCACAATCCCTATCAAATGTCAAATAGTGACAGCCTGAAATATGTAAATATCTTTCAAATGACGAATTGAAAGGGATTACGTTAGATTTTAAAATAAGACAATTAGCCCCCAGAATCTCTGAAATTTGCTGCAATGTAAAACGCTTTTTAACATAGAAGATCGCTCAAAACCATGCCTGCGAGCGAACTTCATCCCCAGAATTAATACATAGCTAAAATATCTGTAACACCCATATTAAACAAACAAAGCTTAATATTCACAGTGAGCGAATCCGCAGTAATGATGGAACGCTTCGAAGTTCGACCAAACTTCGCCGACAAACCGACAGAATATGAATCCTATTATTTGCTACAATAAAAAGTTTTCTTTGTAACACAGAGGGGAATAATGTTTGATAGTAGGTTTCATCGAGAACGAAACATATCAACGAACAACACTATAAAACAATAAATGACAAGCGGATCGGAAGTTTTCCAAACCAAAACTTACGTAAATATTTCAGTTCTTAGGAAAGACGAAAATATTACTGACGTTAGTGTTAGTATTACGAATTCTTATTAATATTCTAGTACTATTATATACCCTGTTACAATATTGTATAGATTAGCTATAACATTGCCACACATAAAAACACTGATGCCATATGGCACCAAACGTATGATGAGTGATGTTCATACGTTTGGTTTTGGTTGGGTCTAGGAGGTTGTCCATAAACTATAATGACAGGTCGCCAGACCATCGCAATAGTTTTTGAATATGTAATGTAATCCTTAAATAAGTTACTGGTTCGTTTTAAAATAAAATACGTAGGTATCATGTTCTGATACTTAAGCCTACTTGAAATTATTTAATTTTTTTCGAAGAAGAATTTCTGGATAACGCTACATTCGTTGAAACTCAACACTAAAATGCCAATAACAAAAACTGCCACAACGTCACATGTCGTGTCGCGTTCGCGTGTGACAAGCTTTGTCGCGTCCGTCGTCGCCGCGTCCGCATTCGACCGGGTACGTCCCCGTGCGGATAGCGGACACATCTAAACAAATACGACACGACCGATGATTGCTATGGATAGCTAGACATGTGTTTACACGCTTCTTTTGAGAGAGAATAATATTCTAATGAGACATATTAATTTTAATCTTGACTGAGAAAATGTATCATTATTTGTAACTTTCTGATTCTCCAGAATTGGTTTTGAATAAAATTCAATTAACTTACAGTATTTTTTACCAACAATCGTCGATAAGGCTGAAACGGGGAACCGCTCTTCTCTCGGAATCAACCACTAAGGAGCTGGCAACTGCCATATTAAAGCAACAACGCTGAAAACATTGTTGCTATGGTGACAGACTTAAATAAAGTGGTGGTAGCTAGCCAGGCAAACTTGGAACAAGTCCTTCCACCAACCAAACAGTATACAAAACGTGCCCCTACTGGGAATCCAAACCGAGACCTCTGGTGGGCGTTATTACTACACCGAGGCGATTGTTGAATACTATTTAATTATATGAATGATACTTGTCTATGACTACAAGTATTATTATGAGAAATGTGAAACCCTCATATTTCAATTAAAATTAAAAAGAGAACTAAACTAATAAGCAAAGTAGCAGTACTCACATTTTCCCACAAAGTCCACAAGCCTCCCGTAATTTTCCACACTTTTCCTGTACTAACAGCAATTTTTTACTTAATTTGTTATTTTATTACATTGCTATGCATATTGTTTGCATGCATAATGAGCCAAAAATTGCATATTAATAACAACAACAAACAACTTGTCATTCAAACATTGCATATTAATAAAAGCACCATTTTAAAATCGTTTAAGAAACAAATGCTAATCCAATTTTAGCTCGCATATGTCTGCAACTCGCCCACCGACTCCTCGCCACGTCGTCAATCGACACTTACAGAAACTGGCACACGAAAATAGACACTTTTTTCTTATAGATAAAACAACAACATCAAATATATATCTACACTTGTGTCGAAACAAATGTCACTGAGCAACTTCAAGAAAGAAGCGAAGTTTTTTTAACTATTTTAGTTTCCAGACAACTGTATTTTGAGAAAATTCGTCTTTGTACTACGACTACAAGACCATTTATTTTTATTGTGAAGTAACATAATAAAAATGTAACCAATTTTTTTTTTATATGAAGTAGATCATGATACCTACCTGCCTAACATTAACCACTGGCAACTTTTAACCCATCTAATAAAAGCTCTCGAAAACGAACGAAGCAATTGTTTGAAAAAATAAGTGCCAAAACAAATCTTAATTTCATGAAATGATTCTCCCTCACTAACTTCCTAAACGAAATTTTGAGCAATATAGACAGTCACTTTGTTTGAAGTTGATAGAAACCAAAGTTTAACTATTTGATAACGTCTCAGAACCTTATAAAAGAAAAATTACTCGTACAAATAAAAAAATAAACAATTCTATTGTGAAAGACCATTGTTTTAAATCATAAGATTTCAATTTAGCTGCGTTTTAAATATTGGAAACGTAACGCCAGCAGCAGCCCCTCGGGCATTGCTTCCAACTACCGCTAGGAAGACAAGCCGGTGAGAAAAAAAACGATTGAAACGTTGCATACCGACGTTGTATGACTTCCGTTCTTGTCTCGGCAGATCGTTTCTTTTATCTGAATAGGCTAATGAGCGCGTAACGGTCGCGCTCATTCATCACCACTGTCAGCGACATCTATTGGCGGCTCCTGTGGCACGCTGCAAACAATCGATGACGGGCAAGACGGTTTTGTGCATCTGTCCATACTGACGATTCTAGATGCATCAGAATATTTGGATTTTGAAACAAAACCAATATTTCATATTGTTTACTTCATAATAATAAGGGAGATACGCTATGTAAGTACAAAACATTGCGTTTCTGCGATTTGTAAATTTCATAAGTGTATGTCGTGAGTACTTGTGAGTATTTGGGTACAAAAATAAGAGCAGTTGATCCAAAAATAGTAAATATGGTAAAAATGGTTTACACAAACTAGGACAATAAAGTAACAATGTCAATGACCTATCCTATGTCTGTGCAATAACTAAATGTGGAAAGAGTTAACTTTTTAGCAGATATGAAACCAAGGAAACCAATATTCAAAACGAGAACAACTACTTTATCTATAATTATGATAAATTTGTTACCCCGCTGCAAATTCATAAAAAAACGTCTTTAGCAAGACTAACCCGGTCAACTACAATAGTGATAAGAATGTTAAAGAAAAATAAACCATTAAAATATCATCAGTCATCTCGCGACCCCCGCTGTGGGCAGGTCAGCGCGGTCAAGGAAAAAAACCTTACAATTCGAGCCGAATTCAAATGAAGAAGAATGATTCATTTATGAAAATAAAATGACATATTGAATGAATGAGGAGACGCGGGCACAAAGGGCTACTGGCCTGCGCGGCCACGTGCTCCCACGCATCCCAAGAGAATCGTAACACACGATACCGCCTTACAAAAAACTTCTTTCGATGCCTAATCCTTTACGAAGGAATCATTACCAACTAATACCACTGTTGATTTGATATATGCAGGATATGATTTTCTTTTCATTCACCAACGTTTAATCAACCAGTTTTTATCAACAAATAGAACTACAAGAAAGTAGAAGACTGATTTTTTCAAGCGAAGGAATCAGCAAAAAATCTATGAGGCATAAAAAAGACACAAACACCCCAAATGCCAAATAAAATGTGTTCGACATTCAAAAGTTGCGACCTTATCTCATAAAAATGGCAATTAATCGGAACCCTTGCGTTGCGACTTGACTCTGGCCAGCACTGGAAGAAAGCGAGCAATGAAATTAAAAATATGTCTTAAGGGCAATTAGCTTAACTTTTACAGTAAGTGCCCTATCTCCCCGCACTTTTCAATTGTGGGGAGCCAGCTTTTCGCTTGGAGTGAATTTTATGAACTCTTGAGTTTTGACTTTAGAGGTTCACTTGCCCTCAGTTGACTGAACTGTCTTAAAATTATATTATGATCTGTTCAGTCCTGTCTTTAGCGTAAGATTATTTAATTGTTCCATTTTATTAAGAGTCTTAGAATGGTATTAGAAAATCGACAACTTTTAAAATGGTGTGATGACTTTACTAATAAAACTCTCTATTGCACAAAAAAGAAACTCGGACACATTAAAGTCAGTAACATTAATCAAAACACTCAAAGGCGGCCTTATTGCTAAGTAGCAATTTCTTCCAGGCAACCTTTAACAAAAACTCAATAACTTTAGTGAAAAACTCTTAATAGTAGAATTCTTTTATCTTTTAATATTTAAAAATAAATGTTTTTATGAAAAACGAAGAGACTTTTAGCCTTTATCATACCTGATGTTAACTATTCAAAAGGCTAAAGATGGAAGCGAACCTCTCCCGGAATCCTCAATCACTGAGGAACTGGCTATCTTATCTCTATCTGCCGGAACACAACAATGTCGAAAACATTGTTTTTATGGCGTCAGACTTAGATAAGATGGTGGTACCTAGCCAGCAACAACAAGTCCTACCACTAACCGTGGGAACCAAATGTTCAAGTTTTCTAGAAAATAATATCGAATGCGGCTGCATTAAGAATTACCCAGGAAACAATTCCTCTTTTGTCTCTACCATTAAAAAACAACCTCTTAAATCCTTACTAATATAAGTAAGTACATAAAAAGACGCAAAAAGCAAAATTCGTAACTAGGTAAAAATTAAGAGAGCAACTCAGCTCCGCATTGACGAAGTGTTTAACAATAAATTTCCATTTAAAAAGCCGCAAGCGGGCGAGTGGGCGAGGGGGGCCGCTTCCGCCGCTTTTTCCTTCATTTCCTCGCTCGTGACGGGGGCGCCGCCCTACCGGCACACCGCGGAATTAAACTCGGTTTGTTTTTTAACGCGCGCGCCTTAGAAAAGTTTCGTTTTGTTTGCTTGCTAGTAGTTATTTATTGCGATGACTTGCCCGATACAAAGTTATAATCAACCCTCTTAATTTAAATTTTATTTTAGCAGTAAGGTAATTTACGAAAAGTATTGAACAATCAGTATAATGTAGATAATGTAGATATAATGAGCATGGCAAACATTTTTAAAATTAGTTTTTAAATAATATTTGTACTAAATAATTCACTTTGATTCCCTCTTATGATTCCAAGACTCCTGACTTCAGGTGGTCTAATAAGGCCACTTTAACAATATTCTTAAGGAATCATAATGTAAATTCCTGACAATTCATTTGTTTGTTTATTTTCTATGGAATTTGCTTTGAAGTAAGAAACATATTTGTTGTGACATTTAGCCAACATTAAAAATGTTCAATTGTTTACTTTAAGCCAAAAAACGTTAGCAATACACAATTCTTTTCACAGACAATCGCAAATCTAAATCTTGAGCGGAAGTAAACGGTATAGTTAAAAAGAGAGCAAGGCCGGCTAGTCCGCGCTATAAAATATCGGCGGGATAATAATTAAAAGAAGCGATAATGTCCCAGCGGTGAATAACGAGCAGCCACCAACCTTTTTATTTGATAAATAAAATTTATTCCCCACCGCGGAATCCTTGCGGCTGTGTGCTCTGCGGCTTTCCACTTCTAACGCTGTTTTGTTTTAGTCTGCTTATGAAGGGGTTTTATTTATTCCTTCCGTGTCTTAAATGGCTTTTGATGAGGGTATTTTCTAAGTTTACATTTTGGAAAAATCTATTTACATAAATTGTTATAAGAAAATTAGCTTCTTCGGATTGCGATGTTTACCAAATTTTGATATTTTATATTGCCATTTTTACTGTAATAATGCATCGGAACATAACGGAAAAAAGACAAAGACTAAATTTTCAACAAAAAATCTCCATGACTTATTTTCACATTTTAAGTAGGTACCAACCAAGACAGCTATCTAATAAGAACTATGACATAAAGACTTCAAATGTTAATTATTTTCATATAATATATATAATAGTGACGAGCTAGACCCCATATTAGAAAAACAAACATTGCTCACAATACAAAGAGCGTTTGTTAATCAAAATAAGTGAGAGACATCGCCTCCTTTATCTGAAGTGCCGATTTAAAAGCTGTCAATAACAAATACCTGAGTATGCATCTCGTAAGGGCTCATCCCACTTTCAAGATCATCCCCTCACGCACCCCGCTGCTGGTGCAATCGGAACCGACCCAGGGTTGCCAAAATACTAGATTTGAAAACTTATATTTAAAAACTGTCAATAACAAATACCTGAGTATGCGTCTCGTAAGGGCTCATCCCGCTGTCAAGATCATCCCCTCACGCACCCCGCTGCTGGCGCAATCGGAACCGACCCAGGGTTTCCAAAATACTAGATTTGAAAACTTATATTTAAAAGCTGTCAATAACAAATACCTGAGTATGCATCTCGTTAGGGCTTACTCCGCGCTCAAGATCATCCCCTCACGCACCCCGCTGCTGGTGCAATCGGAACCGACCCAGGGTTGCCAAAATACTAGATTTGAAAACTTATATTTAAAAACTGTCAATAACAAATACCTGAGTATGCGTCTCGTAAGGGCTTACTCCGCGCTCAAGATCATCCCCTCACGCACCCCGCTGCTGGCGCAATCGGAACCGACCCAGGGTTGCCAAAATACTAGATTTGAAAACTTATATTTAAAAGCTGTCAATAACAAATACCTGAGTATGCATCTCGTTAGGGCTTACTCCGCGCTCAAGATCATCCTCTCACGCACCTCGCTGCTGGTGCAATCGGAACCGACCCAGGGTTGCCAAAATACTAGTTTTGAAAACTTATATTTAAAAGCTGTCAATAACAAATACCTGAGTATGCATCTCGTTAGGGCTCACTCCGCGCTCAAGACCATCCCCTCACGCACCCCGCTGCTGTTGCAATCGAAACCGACCCAGGGTTTCCGAAACACTAGATTGGACAACTTATATTTAAAAGCTGTCAATAACAAATAGCTGAGTATGCATCTCGTTAGGGCTTACTCCGCGCTCAAGATCATCCCCTCATGTACCCCGCTGCTGGCGCAAACGGAACCGACCCAGGGTTGCCAAAATACTAGATACGTACGACGAATTATATTTAAAAGCTGTCAATAACAAATACCTGAGTATGCATCTCGTTAGGGCTCAATCCACGCTCAAGATCATCCTTTCACGCACCCCGCTGCTGGCGCAATCGGAACTGACCCAGGGTTGCCAAAACACTAGATTATACAACTTTTATTTTAAAGCTGTCAATGACAAATACCTGAGTATGGAACTCGTTAAGGTTCACTCCGCGCTAAAGATCATCCCCTCACGCACCCCGCTGCTGGCGCAATCGGAACCGACCCAGGGTTTCCAAAATACTAGATTTGAAAACTTATATTTAAAAGCTGTCAATAACAAATACCTGAGTATGCATCTCGTTAGGGCTTACTCCGCGCTCAAGATCATCCCCTCACGCACCCCGCTGCTGGTGCAATCGGAACCGACCCAGGGTTGCCAAAATACTAGATTTGAAAACTTATATTTAAAAACTGTCAATAACAAATACCTGAGTATGCGTCTCGTAAGGGCTTACTCCGCGCTCAAGATCATCCCCTCACGCACCCCGCTGCTGGCGCAATCGGAACCGACCCAGGGTTGCCAAAATACTAGATTTGAAAACTTATATTTAAAAGCTGTCAATAACAAATACCTGAGTATGCATCTCGTTAGGGCTTACTCCGCGCTCAAGATCATCCTCTCACGCACCTCGCTGCTGGTGCAATCGGAACCGACCCAGGGTTGCCAAAATACTAGTTTTGAAAACTTATATTTAAAAGCTGTCAATAACAAATACCTGAGTATGCATCTCGTTAGGGCTCACTCCGCGCTCAAGACCATCCCCTCACGCACCCCGCTGCTGTTGCAATCGAAACCGACCCAGGGTTTCCGAAACACTAGATTGGACAACTTATATTTAAAAGCTGTCAATAACAAATAGCTGAGTATGCATCTCGTTAGGGCTTACTCCGCGCTCAAGATCATCCCCTCATGTACCCCGCTGCTGGCGCAATCGGAACCGACCCAGGGTTGCCAAAATACTAGATACGTACGACGAATTATATTTAAAAGCTGTCAATAACAAATACCTGAGTATGCATCTCGTTAGGGCTCAATCCACGCTCAAGATCATCCTTTCACGCACCCCGCTGCTGGCGCAATCGGAACAGACCCAGGGTTGCCAAAACACTAGATTATACAACTTTTATTTTAAAGCTGTCAATGACAAATACCTGAGTATGGAACTCGTTAAGGTTCACTCCGCGCTAAAGATCATCCCCTCACGCACCCCGCTGCTGGCGCAATCGGAACCGACCCAGGGTTTCCAAAATACTAGATTTGAAAACTTATATTTAAAAGCTGTCAATAACAAATACCTGAGTATGCATCTCGTTAGGGCTTACTCCGCGCTCAAGATCATCCCCTCACGCACCCCGCTGCTGGTGCAATCGGAACCGACCCAGGGTTGCCAAAATACTAGATTTGAAAACTTATATTTAAAAACTGTCAATAACAAATACCTGAGTATGCGTCTCGTAAGGGCTTACTCCGCGCTCAAGATCATCCCCTCACGCACCCCGCTGCTGTTGCAATCGAAACCGACCCAGGGTTTCCGAAACACTAGATTGGACAACTTATATTTAAAAGCTGTCAATAACAAATAGCTGAGTATGCATCTCGTTAGGGCTTACTCCGCGCTCAAGATCATCCCCTCATGTACCCCGCTGCTGGCGCAAACGGAACCGACCCAGGGTTGCCAAAATACTAGATACGTACGACGAATTATATTTAAAAGCTGTCAATAACAAATACCTGAGTATGCATCTCGTTAGGGCTCAATCCACGCTCAAGATCATCCTTTCACGCACCCCGCTGCTGGCGCAATCGGAACTGACCCAGGGTTGCCAAAACACTAGATTATACAACTTTTATTTTAAAGCTGTCAATGACAAATACCTGAGTATGGAACTCGTTAAGGTTCACTCCGCGCTAAAGATCATCCCCTCACGCACCCCGCTGCTGGCGCAATCGGAACCGACCCAGGGTTTCCAAAATACTAGATTTGAAAACTTATATTTAAAAGCTGTCAATAACAAATACCTGAGTATGCATCTCGTTAGGGCTTACTCCGCGCTCAAGATCATCCTCTCACGCACCTCGCTGCTGGTGCAATCGGAACCGACCCAGGGTTGCCAAAATACTAGTTTTGAAAACTTATATTTAAAAGCTGTCAATAACAAATACCTGAGTATGCATCTCGTTAGGGCTCACTCCGCGCTCAAGACCATCCCCTCACGCACCCCGCTGCTGTTGCAATCGAAACCGACCCAGGGTTTCCGAAACACTAGATTGGACAACTTATATTTAAAAGCTGTCAATAACAAATAGCTGAGTATGCATCTCGTTAGGGCTTACTCCGCGCTCAAGATCATCCCCTCATGTACCCCGCTGCTGGCGCAAACGGAACCGACCCAGGGTTGCCAAAATACTAGATACGTACGACGAATTATATTTAAAAGCTGTCAATAACAAATACCTGAGTATGCATCTCGTTAGGGCTCAATCCACGCTCAAGATCATCCTTTCACGCACCCCGCTGCTGGCGCAATCGGAACTGACCCAGGGTTGCCAAAACACTAGATTATACAACTTTTATTTTAAAGCTGTCAATGACAAATACCTGAGTATGGAACTCGTTAAGGTTCACTCCGCGCTAAAGATCATCCCCTCACGTACCCCGCTGCTGGCGCAATCGGAACCGACCCAGGGTTGCCCAAACACTAGATCACACACCAAAAAAAATATATGTGGGAAAATGTCAATTTGTACTTTATAGTAAAGTCGATGGCTAACCTGAACGTATGAAATATTAACGATCATGCATCGCATATCTGATTTCTCATAAAACAAGTAATGGAATAGCAAAGTTTTTTAGTGGCCTATACTTATAAGTCTGTTTTTTAGTTATTCGTTGGGACAATATGAAAGTCTATTTTTCACAAGATTTATGGATAAGCGTTTATTTAATTTTATATGTTACAAAGTCTCCCGAACCGTATCTTAACGTTAGAGCTGTAGCGCGGGGGCGCTACTAGTGGTATTAATGATAACTCGCTTTTTGATAGTAACTTTTTATATTTCGTTTTCAATCAATAATCACAATATTTTATAATATTTCTTTATATGCACGCACGACGGGTCTCTCTTTTTTATTTTTATAAAAGCAAAACCAGCCAGCAACGGCTAGTCTGCCCGCACAGACCAGAATAGGTAATGCCCGCAATCTCGGTTTCACCGGCTATACTTTGATGTATATACGTCTAATTAAAATGTTTTTTCACCTCACATGCTCTGAAAAGGAGGTTTTGTCAATCAGTTTAGGCGTAGAAAATCGCTTTTTGCGGCCTAGCGCGGCAAAGTACTTTTTTAATTTAATACCTAAAAATATGTCATAATGCGTTCCGAATCGGACTATTGACTTTTTTGTTATATTTGATTCTTATTTTAAATAGCTTTCAATTAAGTATAACACTCCGTTTTGGTTTTATTCTATTATTTTAGTTCAATGAATCATAAAAACAATAACAATAAGATTTAACTATTTGTTATAAGAATTTTATATTAGGCTGGGTGAGATTTCACAACCTATAATTGGATTTCAGACTGTGACATAAATCTTTATTTTTAAATTGTCTTGGTCTTGTACGGCTTGTACCTCATGCCAGTGTCAACATTTACGGAATCGTTTATATTCTTATTAATAAGTAACAATATATTCCTACTTTAGATAACTTTGAATTAACTATAATACTCCCTTTTTTATTATTTTAGTTTTATATATCATTAAAACAACGACAATGAGGTATATTTAGATTAAACTTTATGTTTAAAGAATTTTTTACTGGAAGTTGACCACGGTAACACCATAAAATGTTCCTCGCTGTTGTGAGGTGAAAAATTGTGTGTTGCGCTCGACAGAAAAGTTTTTAGCGTTTTGTACCTTTGAAATCCTCGCTTCGCTCAGGATTCAATCCTAGAATCCTTCATTTGCTCAGATTTCGATAGAGGTAACTCGCCGCTAAATAACCAACTTTCCAGCTTTGCGTAACAAATAACTATTTCTACATTTTATTATAATCTAACAACCTCCAGTATCAGACGCAGGGGTCCCGGTTCGATTCCCAGGGGAGGGTGCATATTGTATCCTGTTTGGTTGGTGGTAGGACTTGTTGTGAGTCCGCCTGGCTAGTAACTACCACCATCTTATCTAAATCTGACGCCTCAACAACAATGTTTTCAGGATTGTTGTGTTCCGGCAGTTTGAGATAAGATAGCCAGTTCGTCAGTGGTTGAGGCTCGCTTCCATCATCAGCCTAATCAATACTTATCATCAGGTAGAGTCTTCCCGACGTAAATAAACAAATCCGCAAAACAATAAAGTCATACGCGCAAAACTACCGAGCTGACAACCCTCGTTTTACGACGCACTAAATATTCTCCCGGCGACAATTGCGATTATGAAAAGTGCACCGTTATTTATACCAGGACGTTTATTTTTTGCGCCCCTTTCAAGGGCAATTAAATACCCAGTCTTAAGCCCTTTGCATATTCGGAGGAGGCAGGCTAATAAAGATAGTAAAGGTCGGCTATAAAGTGCGGTGAAAATATCGCCTCCTAGTCCTCTTTTGTTTTTTAAACTGTTGAAAATGAACAAACGACTCAATCAATATAACTAAACTACTTACGATAATTTCTTATATCTTCCTTTCCTTTTGCCTAATGCAATACGTAATTATTTTCTTCTGTTTGAATCAACATTCAAATAAGTTATGCTTTATCATATTATTAGTACTACGAATGCTAACTACTTAGGTAATATGAATTTTATGCTTGATATTTTGAAAAAAATATATGCTTAGTCTGAAACTTTCACACGTTTATTATGATCAAATAGAAATTCCGTTTACTAACAAGTGATTGAAAGAATATTCTCTGCATCTCTGTAACATCAAACAAAATCCCTTTTAAACTAATAAGTAATTGGAAGACCCAACAAAACGATTAGGAGAACTCAAAACTTTTTAATGCGGGATTAATGAAATTTCCACGTTGACGGAATCGAACCTGTACCCTCGGGACGGGGAGCGTCTCACGTGCCGGCTGCGACTCGCGACAAGTTTTAATAACCTGTATCAGCCAAATGGATTTGGGGATGTCGGTTGCCTCGAACAACCCCACAACTTTGATATTAATTAAATAAAGACAGTTCTGTATTTTGTTACTTGAGTAGAGGTATCAGTTTCCTTATTGTCTATAGTTTTGATACTACTTTGTACGGCAAAATAATTATATTAGGATTAACTATTCTTAATACCTAAATTTTACTATACTAATAATGTATCCTTTTCAGTTTCCTTTATTACAACTGCTTTGCTTTGCAGTAGTACAACCGCTTTGGTAACTGAAGCAGATAAATTGTTTCCTCTCTACTTAAATCTACTTGGAGTTTGGAGTACAAAACCTTGCTTCAAGTATGCTGTTACAAACTAGATAAGACAACAGCTGATCTCATGTACTTAGCTAGAGCTACAGTGAATCTACAATCTTGTTTTCTCGAAACCCTTAAAACCGTAAGGAAGAAGTGATCGGTGCATAATGGGGAGCATCAGGCCTTCATCAAGCCCGATAAGGCGATCTCGAGCCACTTCCTGATACGCGCCCCTCGGCTGATACGAGTATCTCCTCCCCGGAACGAAATTGAACCGTCTTACATCTGTCTGGTCGTAATCCGCGCTTATAATTGATGCGACAATGTCAAACAGGCTCTTGATACAGCTAATCGGAAAAATACAAATCCGACCCGCCATGATCGATCACCCACTACAACACTAGGGCGCAAATTGATAAACAACTCGATTGTTCTGATTTGTTTTGACAGATGAAAAATTATAGGCTCTCAGAATACGAAATTTTAACGCTAAACAGACGAACTCGAACTGCCGCAATCGCACGAAATGTACCGAAAGCTATAACGCGTGTAAAGCGCCCCAAACGACATTGTTACTCGCGAGGAATTGTGGAAAAATTCACTTTTTCGCCTTTTGAAATATTGAATTTTTACATTTATGCCTTTCACACCTCATAACGTAATATTTCTCAGGGAAATCTCCCTCCCTTCGGCAACTTTTCCGTTGCAGCTACAACATTCAAAATAAATGTTTGGTACTTTGTCAAGCCAGCCTGTTTGTGCCTGCGTTACGAGTCACGACCCATGCTAACTTCATTGTTAAAGTTAACGTTACATGATATGGATATAAATAACTAGAATTTCGCATTTTCTTAGTTTCCTTAATATAGTATTTTTTTGCTGAAGAACTTTATAAAACATTACTCCACATGTAGGTAAGTAGGCTGCATAACGTTCCACGATATTGACTTTATAACACTAAGCTGTTTACGTGTTCCCATCTGACACCGTAACATTTCTACAATTTGTAATAAAATTAGTAGAGCCACAGCGATCGGAACCGTTGTACCTCGCCATATGTCGGAGCGTGAACCGCAGCAGTTAGTTGGGGCATCGGCAGTAATGGCATCAACCGCCAACTGGCCACCGCGTTAATCCTTTACAGACCCTTGATTAATTATTTAAACTTGCCCCTGCCTGTTCGCACATTCTCCGCAAATTGTTCTCTACTTGCAATGTAGGATGTTTAATCAAATGTTTTACCTAAAAGAATTCAAACGTGACTTATAAGAACTGATTTTACAAATGATGAACAATTTTACGAAATTATAATGCGGGTTTTAAAAAATAAGCAAAAACATTCCACAGGCTAGGTGATAAAATGATAACAAAGAATTCACAAGCATATTTAGACTGAGAATATTCAATGTAAAAATTATTGCAAAAAGATGAATTTTGAATTTTATGGGCCTATAAAACAAACCTCATTCAATTGCCCAAAGTCGGGCGGTGTGATACCATCAAATTATGTGCGGACATGGCGACTCTTGACTTGAGCGATGTAAGTGCCCCTAATCCGCAGTAAATCTTGGGTCGCGGGTTCCGCAAGGGTTAAACAAGCGGACATTACTACACAATCATTTATTACCTACACCGTGTTTACGGCGACAGGGGACTCGAACAGCTTGTTTATTACGCTATTTCTTAATTCATGTGGCTTATAATTCATTTGTTTTATTTTATTAACTTTACTCTTCTGGTTGTTGTTATAGATATTTTTATATTGGTAAGGTTTTTTTTTTGCATTTACAGTGCTATTTAAATATGATCAATTTTAAACTGGAAAATATATCATTTGGCTTTTACATCACGCCCGTCTGAGCATTAGGTAGGTACCTACCTACTTAATATGGAGACGAGACGGCGAGTTGATATTTTCTCGTTTAAAATGTTTATTACTAGTTTTAAGTTATATTCAGCTATTCCATTTATAAATACCTTATTTATAGATATAAAATCCTAATGAACTAACATGGTTATTACCGGAAACGATGAAAACTTTTCAGCCAGTCAGTTGTCACAATCTGAAAATCTCTATGCTCTACATTTTATTTGAATTCACTTCTTACTTCTTACTTCTTACTTCTTACTTAAACAACTGGAGAAAAAAACACCGTTAAAAAGCCGATAAGCCACGTCGAAAATGTGTACAGTCAGTTCCCGAATTTTCCGTTGTTCAGTGAAGCGCGAGCGTGCGTAGCGATAATGACCGCATTATACGCGCCGCCTCTCGAGCGCGCATAATCTCGACTATAACGACGCGCAACGCAAAAACTTAGCATGCTTGCATCTTTCCGACGCTCCTCCCGTACAAGTGTGCACAAAACTTTCTGACAATTTATTTTAAACTTCAGGAGGGTTTTACGAGAAACATAGGTTATTTGTTATCTCGAAACCTTAGAAAATTTTAGAAATTATTATCAGCTTTGAATATTTTAGACTTTCTTTCTAGCAATTTCTTTTTACTTTAGGAAGGTTTTATTTACGAGATGCAAACATAGGTTTTTCTATCCTGAAACCTTAAAAGTTTTTATAAATTATGCTTCAATGTTTGAAAAACCATTTTAAATCAATCAATTTTAGGTAGGCAATATAAAAAGTTCACAAAAGCTGTTATTATCATCCAAAACTATTATCATAGCAATTAATATCAAGTAGCGACCGACTGACCATAATATAAATCCACTTTTGTCGTTTACAGTACTTGCGTCATAAGTCAGACTCATAATAATTCTAGTGGCTGACCAAGGGCTATCAAGTTTCAGGTTCAGTACACTGATAATTTACTATCCTGGGCTCAAGTGTCCACCGTATGCATATCCCAAATTAATTACACTTGCTCCGCAGTTTTGCATAAGAACAAACTGACCCAGACCTGTACGCTACGATAGAGCGATGTACTACCGAAACTTTATTGATTTACTCACGATACGGTATGGCAATTTTTAGTTATACTTTGATTATTATTACAGACGGATAACTTCAAAGCATTTTTTTTGTAGCTACGCTCTAAGCTGTTTACTTTTTTGGGTGCGTGTAATCGCTCGCTACAATTTAATTTCTTTCATGACGCCATGTAATCAATAGAATGAAAAAGAATAAAGAACTGGCTAGTATTAAAAGGCAGGCCGAACGCCGAAGCACTCACGCGGAACCAAGGGCCC
Source organism: Chrysoteuchia culmella (assembly GCA_910589605.1). Taxonomy (NCBI): domain Eukaryota; kingdom Metazoa; phylum Arthropoda; class Insecta; order Lepidoptera; family Crambidae; genus Chrysoteuchia; species Chrysoteuchia culmella. The sequence continues at coordinate 15,306,500 of OU342654.1, forward strand.
GCGCCGTTTGATTGACAGCTGGTCTTGTCCAATGGCGTACGCGAGAGCAGACGAGTCACGTCAATCAACCACCACCAACCCCACCACGTCAACATTACACCCATTCATTTCAAACCAGACCTTAAATACAGGCAAATAAAGACTTTATACTACGACTGTGTCGTTGCGAATGCACACGACTGAACCATCACGCGAACGCGATCGCCCCATTATTCGCCGCCCTTTTGTAATTTGAATTTCGAATTCCAATTCGTATATTGTGGTAAAATAAAAAGAACAACGTTTCGACACAATGGCGTCAAGGGCGGTGCTCTGACATGCGATCAAGTTATTACATTAAAGGAAAGCGCACCCGCGGACCGCAGGCCTGTTATTGAAAGCTTCCAGGAATAATGCTCTAGAAAATTAATTCTTGATACTTATATCACACCTTCCATTGCGTCTCATAAAATTAAAATTTGTATTTTTTCTAACTTTTTAAAGATAATCATTGTATAGTTACGAAACTAGTAAATAAATAACTTAACATGGCACATTCTCTACATTATATTCCTTTTGTTTCAGAAAATGGGCTGCCACGAAGATTGAGAACAGCCTACACTAACACTCAGCTGCTCGAACTGGAAAAGGAATTTCATTTTAACAAGTATCTGTGCCGCCCCCGAAGAATAGAAATTGCCGCTTCACTAGATCTCACCGAAAGACAGGTCGGTTATAAATTAGTATGATTAATAAATCCCTTAGATGTACATAAGTACCTTCATTCATAGACATATTCTGTTTTAGGTATCATTAAAACCTCTGTCTTGCTTATTTGTATGAAAGTAACAGTTCCACTTTTCGATAACGTTGTACTTGCCAATCTGCTACGCGTACCGAACTATTAAATTTAATTAACACAGCTTTTTATTATTTTCAGGTAAAGGTATGGTTTCAAAATAGACGAATGAAACACAAAAGACAAACTCTAAGTAAAAGCGAAGATGGCGACGACAAAGACTCGACAACTTCTGAAGGTGGAAAGAGTTCTAAAACAGGACTTGATAAATTCCTGGATGATGATGGACCTTTGTCTGGAAAGAAAAGCTGTCAGGGCTGCGAACTTCCTCCGGGAGCGCTATGCTCACCAGCTGAAGAATTACCAGAACTCGCTTCACGAACAAGGAACAACAATACTCCCAGTGCTACGAATAACAATAGTTTTGCCAGTGATGGTGCCTCGAGTGTAGCTTCATCATCATCTCTGGATAAATTAGCTGAAGACGACTCGAGAGACGCGCATCCGCCTACAACTACTGTTCCGGCTGCACCTAGAAATTTAGCCAAGAGGATTAAACAAGAGTCGAGAAAACGATCACCCTCATTGGACACCACTTGCAAAGTATCTCCATCTTCTTCGAAAGACGGTCTCGGAGTGATAGCTGGCCTACCCGATGGTGCTAAATTTTCATCAGTCAGTTTGACTCCATCCTCGACGCCAGGGACGCCGTCGAGCATGCACCAGAGTCCACTGGGATATTACCCAAGACCTTCGCCTCCGACCGCACCACCTGGTGCAGCGCATCCTCAAGCAGTTCCAAACTCGATGCCACCTTATGTCATAAGAGGAAATGCACCTCCGGGCCAATTTGTACCACATCCTGATTTCCGTATGGATTCCAAACAATTCGTTGGTAAACTAGCTCAATATCCGCAAGGCAACAGAAATTACGAGGGTTACACTGGCGCGCTCCAAGGAGCCGAACAACACGCTTACACTCGAGGCCAGGCACATGCGCGGCAACAAGACGGTTCACCCGCGCGGCCGGCCAATGGAATAGGTTCACGTCAGACCTACCCGCATGAGATGTATCAAAACTACGGCTATCCCGGGTACGGGAAGGATCAAGCCACATACGGCCATCCCGGCTATGAACAATCGCAGAACTACAGCGAGCACATGGGCTACCCGAACAGCCATTACGGTTATCACTACCATGAAGGTCAGCACGAACATGCACACAACTATTACGGCAGTGAGGCCCAAAAAGGTGCCCACGGGACGGAATACGCGAAGAATGCTTATTACGACGCCAACGCGTATGGTGCTCAGCAAGCCCCTGCGACAGGTAGTTACGCGCCGAGCAGTGCCCAGAGCAGCGCGGCTGGCGAGGCGTACGCCGGCAACGCTGCGGAGTGCGGCGACGGGTATGGCTCCTTTCAGCAGTTCTACGAGGCGACGCACGCCGCGCCCGCCGGCGAAAACTCGAACTCGTCCTCGGACTTCCACTTCCTCAGCAACCTCGCTAACGACTTCGCGCCCGAGTACTACACCATTTGAGATAAGGACTTCGCCGAGCAGGCGAGCGATCTGTTCGTGTAACGATGTAAAGTGCTATGTTAATTTGTATTTTAAATTAAATTAAACGAGTTATTAAGGTGTTGGATGGAATAGAACTGTTTCCGCCCAAGGCGAAGGAACAAAAGTTGGTTGGTTTATGCTCTTTGTACCGATATTAAATTAAAAAAAATCATAAAATTAAGTGTATGTAATTAATTGTAAATAAGTATACTTAAAGTAATTGATTTCGATTCAAATATTTTTACTGGTATGTGTACACGATTTAATTATAGGTGCTGATATCAGTCAATAGGTACTAGTTTTTGCAAAAAATCTTCTGAGTGCAAAACGCAAACCTTATTTATACGAACGAGGGTGAATCAAAAAGTTCTTAGAATTTATAATTAAGCATCAGTTTAATGTCAAAAAAAACTACGTTATCTCCTTCTAACTCTATACATTTGGTAATATGCTTCTAACTTTTTTATTCCCTGCGAAAAAAATATTTTTTCCTTGAGTCTCAAAAATTCCTCTGCCGCGGCCATTACCGCGTAATTGTCGTGAAATCTTCTTCGATGAACATGCTCTTTCAATAAGTGAAAATCACTAGGGGTTAAGTCGGTGAATATGGCGGATTATCTTAAATTTCAAAGCAATACTTACGGATTGCTGTGAGTGCAACGTCTCGGAGCGATGAGCTTTAGAAAGTCATCAAGTAGCATTATTTCCATTATTTGGCGTTTTCTTCTTTCGAAGAGATAGACGTTCGACCAGAATGAGAATCATCATCTCAAATAAATCATTCATAAAAAAAAAAGCTCGATTTGCCTCTTATACTCGGTAACCCAGTAAGCAACCATGGAATAAGGTACAGCATCAGTCCTTAATGACTGCTGAATATCAAAATAAATATCCGTAGTTGACAATATTTTTCAGGCACTGGTACTTTATCACCGCGCGTATCTCGTTTTTATCCTTATTTTAATTTGTTTTACAAAATAATTAATAAAATAAAAAGGACAAGACGGAATCACTTGATATTTGGCATAAATACTAAATGATAATGACACTTGAAAATAAATATAAAAACTTTGTCAAAAAATAAATAAGTGTATCCAATTCTAAGAACTTTTTTATTCACCTTCATAAATACCTTTTTTGGAAAGCCTTGTCATACCGTCAATGACCTATTGAGTCCTATAATGAATTTCCATGTGCTGTTTCTCTAATCTATTAATATAATTTAAAGTACCTTAAATAGTGTAGATATCTATTACAGCTTAATATCTTTTTCTATGTATATGTACAATAATGTACATGGCATATTATGTAATAAAAATTACTATCTGTATCCAAACAAATTTTCACGTGTTCATGTTAAGAAATATTTGATTTGTTTTACAACACTTATTAATAGAAATTGTTTACAAACTTAAGGAATAGTCGATGCCTTATTTAGTTAATATTGTTTTGTGACTATAAGACGTTATCGTAGATGTATATAATAATCATTATTATAGCTTATAATAAGTCATGATACTGTAGATATCAGCGCTATCATTTTGGCCTATTAAAAAAAATAAATCATTTGGTGTCACGATTTCTTTTCCTTTCATTGATAAGATCAGAGTCTGTAGGAACAACCGGCTGAGCCAAATACTAGACATTGGCGAAATCAAAAAGTTTACATAAAAAGAGGAAGAAAAATACACAGAAGTCAGTCAGTAAACTATTGTTACATTTATTTAGGATTTGTACTTAAAGTATTAATCTATACTAATATTATAAAGAGGAAAGATTTTATTGCTTGTTTATTTGTTGGTTTGTTTGCATTGAATAGGCTCCGAAACTACTGGACCGATTTGAAAAATTCTTTCACCGTTGGGAAGCTGCACTATACCAGAGTAACATAGGCTACATTTTATCCCGATATTCCACGGGATCGGGAACCAAGCGGGTGAATCCACGAGCGGCCGCTAGTGTCGTAAATAAAATAGGTACTTGAAATACTTCAAATGGTATTGAAACACACTACCTTTGCTGTCTGGCAAGATTTGGAAAAACGTAACTTTTAGTTAGTTAGTCGCAGCTTTGAATCCCGTCTCAGATCAGGAGACAGAAAAAAAAATTAAAGTTACATCATTTATATGTACCTACCTAACCTAGCTAATGTATAACGCTACTATTCTTATTTCGTCACGGTTCACTTCATGTAACTCGGCCGCGTAAAAACGATTACAGTCGGACTGACTACGAGCTGCTACGAATTGGTAGCGTTAATATGCATAGTTCGTAGATCAATCAGTCTGAAATCTTGACAAAAATACGAGTATCATCAAAAATAGTTAGACAAGATAAAACATAAGTCCGGTAAAATTAATAAATAGAGAATAAATAACTGCAACTTCGCAGTGACTGTCACGCGGCGTAGTCGTCGGGAAACTTCCGAAAAGTTGTTTTTTTTTATTAGTGTTATTTAATTTTTTTATAGAATTACCTACAGCAAACTAGAACAGGTTTTTCGTTCGATTAACAAATTATTTCTTGAATTTTTTACCGATTTAAATAAGAAGGTTATCAATTCGTCTCGCATATTTTTTTACGTATATTTACCGATTACTCGAAGACGCCACGCCTAAACCGATTGATAACATTATAACATCGTCGGGTTTGTTACCAAGTTGATCCCATTTTTTCAAATTCGGAAATCGCTACAGTAGTTTTCAGCCCCCTGATTATGTAACGTTTGATTGAAAGTGCAGTCACAATGCTGCTTTAGTAAAAATCTATGTATCTAGGTACCTTAATAAATCAGCAATGTAACTGCACTTTCAATGAATTTCAATCAAAATTTGTTACAGTTAGATAATCAATTATCAGGAAATCTTGAAAAAACTGTCGATTTTGGTCAAGCGAGCGGTTAGAAACAAACTCGTTCAAGGCAAGAATAGAAAAGAGAAAATAGAAGTAAACCCGACATGAAAAAGCAAAAACTAAGTCTTTAATAGTCGGTGTAAAAAGGGCGCTCAAGTGAATTCCCTGACAATTCATTTATTTGTTTATTTCTTATGGAATCTGCTTTTAGTAAGTTTTCTTGCCTTAATAAAATTAAAAGCAAATTCTGTTACACTGACACAGTTCTAAACCCCATAGAAAATAAACTGTTAGGAAATTCACGCAATATTACGTTAGCGCCCTTTTTAGACCATCAGGCACGTCACATGTCATTGCACAACGCAAAGAATCTCAAAGTCGTATAAAGGAAAATGATGGTCTCTTATTTCAAAAGAGTGGCATAGTGAGGCGACTAGGCTTAGGTAGGCTTTCTTGTTTTCTGTGATTTGGATCAACCCTCGGTATGGCTTACTTAAGCCCGAAATTAATAACCTATCAGTTGCTAGGCAACGAAACCAGTATCCTAGGCAACTATCTCAGATAGCCCTATCCATATCTACAGATAGGTTATTAATTTCGGGAGCTAAGCTGCATCCACCAGTGGGCAACACGGTAACATACGATAACAATCATCAACAACATTTGCAAAATAATAAGTATCTGCGAATGCTGATGCTGATATTAATAAACTAGCGGATCCACGCGGTTTTACCCGCGTGGTGCCCATTCCCGTGGGAATATCGGGATAAAATATAGCCTATGTCACTCGGGAGAAATGTAGCTTTCTAATAATGGCCTAAGATTTTTATAAATCGGTCCAGTAGTTCCTGAGATTAGCGCTTTCAAACAAACAAGCTTTATAATATTAGTATAGATTTATTGGTGAATCAGTATAATTTCATTAACCAGCTTAAAAAGGAAGTTATCTCTATCTTAGGATGTTAGTTATCCCGTCGCGTACCTATAGGTAGTTTTTTTATGTATAATATTCATAACCGATTATTTGAAGATGCTAAACAGATTGAAATGATTCAAGAGTTATAGGTACTTACATCACGTCTCATTATATTTGAAATCTGTTCAGTAATTTTATAAAAATTCTGACTTTTCGTTACGGTTACGCAGATAACCTTGTTTGAGCACCGATTTTTAGAGCAACTAAATGCGGGGCTTAATCTGACTTTAAAAATTGTAAAATGAAAACTTTTTATAAAATAAAAAAACAATTTAAAAAGTGCAGCGTGACCAACGTACCTAGCGGCGACTTCGCGATTCGATTTTATTTTTATGATCAACATGGAGGCCTTCATCATACCTGATGTTAAGTATTGATAAGCCTGAAGATGGAAGCGAGCCTCTCCCGGAATCCTCAATCACTGAGGAACTGGCTCTAAATGCCGGAACACAACAATGCTGAAAACATTGTTGTTGAGGCGTCAGACTTATATAAGATGGTGGTAGTTACTAGCCAGGCGGACTTACAAGTCCTACCACCAACCAAACAAATACAATATGTACCCCCTGGGAATCGTACCCGGGACCCCTGGGTCTGATGCCGGTGGTTGTTACATAAGGATTAATATCATGTTTATGAAAACAGCTTCACAAATAATGCATAAGTTTAGAACAAATTTTATTATCTTAAAAATGGTTATAGTGAGTCAATCTTAAAACATAGACATATAATTTATGCTGTCGCGGACTTTTTTTTTACTTTTGATGGGGATAAATTTCGTCATACTTACATGATTTTTACGTAACTTTAACCGTTTACACAGCGTACAGTCACAGCGAAAGCTCCAAAAAATAATATTTTTTCCCCGTTTTAACGCTCTGCTCCCATTAATCGTAGCGTAATATTAAATATACTTCTTGATAAATGGACTATTCAACACTAAAAGAATTTTTCAATTCAATTCGAAACTAGTAGTTCCTGAGATTAGTGTGCTCAAACAATCAATATCTTTAGCTTTTTCAATATTCCTACTAAATATCACGAGTTTTATAATCAGTGATTAGCGGCCGCTCACGGTTTCACCCGCCCCGTGGGAATATCGGGATAATGTAGCCTATGTGTCATTCTGATGTATAAGCTACATTGCTGTAAAGTTTCATCTTATTCAGTTCAGTAGTTTTTACGTGAAAGAATAACAAACATTCATCCATCCAAACATGCTTTATGATATTAGGTAGCAGGATAGGATAAGTGCAAATCTACTAGTTAGTTAGATCTACAGTGCCTACCGCGCTGGAAAACCAATGCAGGCCCCTGACGATTGGGTAGGACAGTATGACGACAGGGCCTGAAAGTAACTTTTATAAAAAAAAGCTAGCGGCCGCCCGCGGTTTCACCCGCGTGGTTCCGGAATATCGGGATAAAAAGTAGCCTATGTATATAAACTCATTTGCAAAAAAAACGGGCACCTAAGCAACCATTTCAAATGGTAATATTGCTTTGTTTGATAATTATAGGTAGTTTTATCCTCACAATTTGGTAAATTAATAAGAAAATAATCGTTTTCATCAGTATTTCATAAAATTTAGATACAATTTATGGGAAATAATGCTAAACAACGCTAGTAGTGTATGTTCGCTAGTAGTGCATATACTCATGAAGTAAAAATAAAAAAGTTTTTTTGTTTGTTTTTCTAAAGTAAAAGCAGATAAATGTTTAGTATCGAGTGTGACCCCCTCTAGCTAAAATCACAGCTTGAATTCGTCTGGGCATGCTAGCGAGTATATCCCGGATACTTGCTTGCGGAATACGTTCCCACTCCGCAGTAATCACTTCTTCAGCTCTCTGATGGTCTGCGGAGCCGGGTGTACTGATCTCACACGCCGTTTCAGAACGTCCCAGACATGCTCTATGGGATTGAGGTCGGGACTTCTGGCCAATCCAAACGACGAATGCCGACCTCTTGCACATACGCATTAACATCGCGAGATCGGTGGGCGCGAGCATTGTCGTCCATAAAAATCGAGTCTTCACCTAGAGCGGCCAATGCGGGTTGTGCATGAGGAATTAGAACTTCCGTTATGTATCGATGCCCAGTCAGTGAGCCGTTTTCAATGAAGACTAACTCTGTACGATCCATTGAATTTATTCCTGCCCAAAACATAACAGAGCCCCCACCATAAGGTGTGATTTCTTCGAAACATGCCTCTGCAAAGCGTTCTCCTTGTCTTCTTAGCACTCGCCGACGTCGATCTTCACCGATCAGAGATATCCTGGCTTCATCAAAGAACAAAACCCTATTCCAATCTTCTTGAGTCCATGATTCACAATTTCTAGCGAACCTAAGCCTGTGAACTCTGTGCTCACGGAGTAATTTGGGGCCGCGGGCCGGGCGGCATTGGCAGCGAGAAGCCTCCTCCTCACCGTCCATAGACTAATATGCACATTTCTTACTTCTTGGAGGTTGTTCTTAAGATCCACATACGAAGATTTCTCAATGCGCGACTCACAAGAAAACGATCATCCCGTGGTTGGGTACATGGTTTTCTTCCAGAACCAGGCCTTCTCTCGACGGAACCAGTCTCCTGATACCGCTGCCAGGTCCTTTGGACTGTCGAGCGACTAACATTTAGCCTCCTAGCCACGAAACATTGGCTGCAACCCTCTTCAAGCAGCGCGATAATTTTGGTAGCTTTTACCACTTTATCTACCATTTTTGATACAGCCAAACAGCAATAAATAAAGCTTTGACAGTCAAGGATATGAAATTAATCGATAAAAATTGAATAAAAGTTATGAAAGTCGATGTTAACTTCTGGAACTTCGCGCCAAAAATGTAGGATAAAAAGGAGTTTTCTGTAAAAATGAGCATCAAATGAAAATTTGAATTTAGAACGTACTTTTTTAAATACCACAGCATTTTTAAAACCGGCCAGTAACGTGTACAAACGATTGAAACCTTTTTGGTATTGTATCTTTTTAAAGATGAATGAAAATCAAAACCGCCCGTTTTTTTTGCAAATTAGTGTATTTCACTACTTGAAGTCCGTACATATCAAACTTCATCTAAATTCGTTAAGTAGTTTTTGCTTGAAAGAGTAACAAACAATCTAACTGACATACTTTCACATTTATGATGTTAGTAGAAACTTTAAAAAAACATACCTGCCGAATTGAGAACTTCCTCCTTTTTGGAAGTCTGTTAAAAATAGAGTACTCTACTAATTTATGTACTACCATACCAATGACCTCAACAACATGTTGTTAGAATAAAAATCAGGTATTTAATTTTTAGATGCCAAATCACACAAAAGTGCCACAAAACACATTTTAAATATTAATTATTTAATTATTAAATAAAAGATTACAACCAAATATAACAGTTTAACATTTGAATGCATAAATATGTAATAAGTAATCTTTAATTACATATTTGCAAGGATTGGAAGTGTTAAGTATTAAAGAGTATATCTTATAATTGTTGAGTGAGTTTTAAATAGCCTGCTTACATGGTAAAATAGAATTTTATTAGTAATTTAAAACAAACTTGTAAATTTGAAAAGTACTTAAATAATTCTTTTGGATCCACATTGGCAGTAAAGCAAAACATAAGCAAGCAAATGATTATCAATTAATACTGGGTATTTTGTGTTATGAAGTTGATGGTTTTTGTGCTTGGGCCTGAGCTTGTAGTTTCATCTCTAGCATCATACAAATTGCTTCCCGAGCTTTGGATTTTTCTATGGCCAATGCCTGAATTTTTTCCATTTGTTCCGTTACAAATTGCACTTTCCTTTTAAAATAATCTTTACCACCTTCAATATCCTGAAATAAAGAGATTGAATGTATAAGCTTCATGTTGAAGTATTTAATGATAATAAGAAATGTTTATTATAACTTTTTAATTTTGCATTTTGCAATGCTATTTTTATGTGAAAAATATAAAACAAGAAAATATACTAGAAAAAAGCAACTAGTCTCATGTCGCCCTGACGGGATTCAAACCCGCATCTTTGGGAATCCGGCCCAATGCACTAGCCAATTATGCTACAGAGACCTATGAGGACACGTCGATTTTTTCTAGTATATTCACTTTTTGTTGTTGGCCACCATTGTTTCATCAATGAGAGAAATATCCTCGCATACGAAAGAATACAAAATGTTTGACTATCGATTAAGATGAAACAGCCATCTAATTATAACTTTTTAATTTCGCATTTTACAATGCTATTTTTATGTGAAAAATATTAAACAAGAAAATATACTGGAAAAAAGCAACTAGTCTCATGTCGCCCTGACGACTTAATATTCCTGTCATGCGCCTAATTGGCACTTTTGGCACCTGCAGCCCTCTACTTTCATTATCTGATTAATTAGCGCTACATTGATTAACTGATTTGTTGCGGCATCTTAAAGTTTTGTTTTTTTGCCTAATTGTTTTGGTCAGATAGCATACTCATGTACATAATGTTAAAAAAATTAAACATAAATATTTTGTCATAATGACTTTAAAATATTTATTTTAATGTAAATTTTTACACATACTTTCTAGTGTAATAGAATTTATCCTCCAATTGTATGTTGCACTTACTTTTTGAGCATAATATCCTGTACCAATGTCAATAATAACATTATCTGTGTCTATTAAAGTTCCTGGAACATACATGGACCCTGTAAGGGGTACTAACACCGTCTTTCCTTTGGTTTGTGGTGTTATTTTCTCCACACTTTCGCCGGACTCGACAAACTTACCCTGTGCCATTTTAAGTGTCTGGAGTGAGTCTTGAAAGACATTTAGTTCCTAAAAGCATGAAAAACTTATAAGGTATTTATTTGCATAACAATTTCAACAGCTGAATAACAACTTCCTTTCATTGACTCAAACAAATCCAGAAGGTTTTTTTATCTTTACCTGATCGAGTTGCTGTTTCAGCTGAGCCAACTGATGAAGATTTAACTTGGATAAATCTATCTGTTGCATGCCTGGAGCTGGGGCTGAAGATATAGTAGCCATTTTTTGTAAATATTAATTCAGCTTGGTTATGGGGCGAAAATATAAAATTGCGGATAAAAGGATATATTCTATTCCCAATTTCCCATTCAATTCCTCGACCTCAAGTCATAACCTCAAAATCATAAACACAGACTACTTTACTTGACAAGTTGACAGCTTTGACATGACAGTCACAGAAAGAAGAGAGAGAATCCTTCTAAAAATCAATCATACAACCATGAAGGTATATTACCTGTAAGGTATTATACGTTAAAACTTACAAAGCAAAAACGAACAGACAGACCAGACAAACTTCGTTTTCTTTTCTAGAACTTTTAATTTTCTATTAAATGTACTCGGTTCTGTGGGTTAATTTTTAAACCAGTGCAGCAACAAGTACATAGAAACCGTTTTGTTAAGGTTTCGCTCGACCCAAACCTTAAAAAAACCGGTTTCATGAAAGAGGAAAATTAAACGGGTTTTGAATAAATTAAGCGCTTTATAGAGGATTTTACTGCTCTTTATAAGTACCTAAACACAACAAGACAACGCGAGCGCGTGAGTGGCAAAGCATAATCCGACCTTCCACAAATAGACATAAGCTCGCTAATTGCCTGAAATACCGCTCTCCCAATGCAAGCGCGTTAGTGGTAATTCAACTAGCGAGCTTATATCTACATACAGAAGGTTGCTATTAGCCTGATCGTCTCGACAGTAGTAGGTAGGTACCCTCCGCGGTGGTAGGCTTCCTATGAAGCCGCCTGGTTCAGCTACCACCCTCCTGTTAAAAACCGGCGCCAAGCAATTTATTGCGTTCCGTCGGAGTACGGGAGAACCAGTGCCACTGGGAAATAGTCGGCGGTCAGTTCCGTTGCTTAAAAGAACGGTGCTGGATCTTCAGCGATATCGTACCATGAGACTCAGTTTCTAGACTAGCGGGATCCGAACCACGATCTTGCCTTTGGCCGACCGCAGTTAGTAGGGGGCCTAAGTAGTGCTAGCCACGTGCAAAAGGCTGCCCCGCCAACTTGCGAAAAAAAAATAAGGTCACATTTCGTAGCTTTGGATTATACCGGATTATTTAGGTTTTTGAAGCGTTTTTGTAAAACTAATCAAAACCTCAATTAACCGAAATCGGTTCTTACTTACCTTACCTAGGTACTTAGTAAATCTAAATCATAATCCAAATGTAACCCGTCTATTCCGATTATTCTGCCACAAATTATATACATTCTTCCGGTAATCAGTGCATCTTTCATTACGGGACGTTGGCCGAATTTCTGTGAGGAACGGAAGAAAGCATGTGTGTGTCTATAGCTTTTTTTGCTCATAATATGCTCTAAATTATGGCATGCTTAAAATTTCTCTGTCTTATGAGGAAGCTGTAGACACACACATGAAGAAAGCCATTAGAAAAAAAATACATTAATCACTGACATTTGTGTGCCTTTTTTGTGTGACTGAAAAATAATTCTTTGGTTTCAATACATTTCATACTTCACAAACTTATCCAAACCACTTTCGTAAAATTTATTTGTGTTGTACCTAGTTAGTGTAGTGTAGTTACTGTTGCATGCATGACATAATTGAACATTCATAAACAGAACATAACCTCAAAGTAGGGGAAAATGTCGGTTGCAACATTAGACTCCAATGAACATTTTGTTAATTTTACAAGGTAAATTAATTCCGAACTACTCTTAATGCAAATTACTGTTTTTTTAAGGGGTGTTTCCAACTAATGGCCACTCAGACGGGCATATAAAAATCATAATAACGTCTAAATTGTCATGGTCAATAATTTTTTTTGATAAATCAACTTTGATATTTAGCCATGCATATAAAAAACACTTATCATATAATAACAAAACTGATTTAATTTTCCAGGTCTCCATCTTTAACAGTAGTGCATTTTTCTGCAAATTGGGCTGATCAGTGCGGACAAGTAACTGAAGTTCTTAGTGAACTATCTAAACTCCCCGTTATACAAAATAGCGGTAGTAAATTTGCTGTCTGTGACGCGGAAGGTCTTTCAGAGATCTCACTGCAATATAAGGCAAGTATTGTTGAAGATAAAATATTATAAACAACATAGTTTATGATTTTCTTATCTTAATGTTATCAGTGAAAATAAATTAAATGAGTTGTCAATTTAATAAATAAGTTCAATTAAGTATCTATTCCTGATAAGCAAAAGCCTTTATTAATATGTGTCTTCCTAAATAAGTCTGAATATTGTAAGGAAATACCAACCATTTTACAGTAGTCCAAAACCCTTAGAATTGGAAATTTTTTGTGAAACTTAGAAAGTTATGTGTTTCAGTATTCTTAACACCAAACAAGAACACCTGAGTGACAATTCCTTAAAGTTTTGGAGAAATCTTATGTCAAAGTTGGCTGATTTTCTGTAGTTAAAAAGTGCATTTTTTATTTTTCTTCGGGAAATGTTAAAAAAAATTATCTTTTATTAGTGTCATTTCATTACTTCATTGAAACAACAATTATGATTTCACTGCTTTTTCAAAATGTCCATGAAAATATGTATGACAATATATTCATAGCAAATTCACATGAATTTTGCTATTTTAAAAGTACAGGCGTAAGGAAATACTTAGAATTTAATGACCAATATATCCCACGGAATTAGCATCATGTTTTAATTGTAATGATAGATTGCAAGATTTGCCACATTTTGAATTGATATGCGAGTGCTAATTACATTAAATAATGAACAAAAAAAAAAACTTAGTGTTTTTGTCAACTGTAAATTTTCTCACTATTGATGAGAAAATTAACAGTTGACATTTTGAAAAAGCAGTAAAATCAAGTAAATGTTGTTATATTGGAGCAATGAAATGACACTATCAAAAGCACAAATTTATTGACAGTCTCTGAGGAAAAATAAAAAATGCACTTTTTTACTATGGAAAATCAATCATCTTTGACACAAGTTTTCTACAAAATTATAAGAAACAACAACAACTCGGGTATTCTTGTCCAGTGTTTAGAATAATGAAATGCATCACTTTCTAAGCTTTACTAAAAATGACAAATCCAATGGATTTTTGGAATACTGTGCGTTAGCTCCAAAAATAGTTCCTAGTATTTTTTTTATACACAAAGTCTGTGTAAGAAATTCAATTTTTAAAAGATTACTATTTTTTTTCCATTGCTGTAAACCAATTGAAGATGTTTGTAAAATTATAACCATATATTAAAATATTAATTACAGATCGATTCGGTTCCAACAGTAATATTATTTAAAAATGGATCACAAGTAGACAGAATTGATGGGGCTGATGCAGCTCAAATCACTTCCAAGGTGAAGTTGCACAGTCTCGGGAAGGGGGGAGCAGTAGCATCATCTGAAAAGCTAGAAGATCGCCTGAAGGCTCTTATAAACAGACACAATGTTATGGTATTCATGAAAGGCAATAGAGATACCCCAAGATGTGGGTTTAGCAGGACTCTTATTCAAATCCTTAATAGCACAGGGTATGTTCAGAAAAATTTCTTCTTATGACTTATTAACTAGCTTTTTTTACTAATTTGAATCTATATTTAGACTGCATGTAAAAGTAATCTCTTTAATCTCAATATATGGAGTTGTAAACTGACTAACTGCCTGGGTGATATTCAACGCACAGCCCAAACCGCTGGACCTAGAGACTTGGAATTTTGCACACATATACCTTATACATATAGTGTAGGAAAGGATTTTTTTTTATTCCCATGGGAACAGGAACCACGTGGGTGAAACCGCGGGCGGATGCTAGTTGTTCATAAAATGTGAGAGATTATGCAAAATTATGTTTTCCCAGATATTGTAGTGTAGTTCGTAATAATTTAAGTTTCACTTAAATTGCTTTTTCAGAGTGCTATATGAAACATTTGACATACTCACTGATGAGGAAGTACGCCAAGGGCTAAAGGAATACTCTGATTGGCCCACTTATCCTCAGCTGTACGTAAAAGGAGAACTAATTGGTGGGTTAGATATAATTAAGGAACTGCAAGCCAGTGGAGAGTTGGAATCTACACTAAATGCTTAACTAATTATGAACTGTTTTAATTTATTGAAATAAATATTACCTGGGTTTTTACGAAGTTATGTAAATCTTCATTTCACCTTAAAAATCTTATAGTAAATGCCTTGTAAAGTATTTGAGCAGTTTTAAAATGGTCTGCCCAATGTTAAAATGGGATAGTATCTGTTTAAAGTTTGTGGTGTGGGTATAGTTGTCTGTTTGAACTTTGATGGCATTCATTGTTCTTTAGAGCGCCATATACATTACGAATTTATGATCCGTCGCAGGAGACCGATCGTAATGACCAATCGTTAGTGTATGGGAGAATCGCAAACGATTTACTAGATCGCAGACGATTTGAAATGAATTTGGTAGTACCACGTAGTAAACTGCGATCGTAAAGACCAATCGTTAGTGTATGTGAGGATCGCAAACGATTTATTTCGCAGACGATATGAAATTCATACAATCAATGATATTATATTATCATTGCATACAATGATGGATATCGGAGACTTACTTTATCTGCCATCATTTATCCCATTGATCTGACGCATCTGCAAGTCTAGCTTTGAGGCACCCATTTGGTAAAGAAACCACGTCCAGCAAGGATGAAGAACAATACCTACTTCATTTCTGACACTGGAACACGTAGTGGAAGGGTACGCATTCTTCTTGACTTAGAACAGTATGTGAAGGAACATTGCCCAAGGGGACAAGCAAGAGGCAGCGAATGGGGTAAGGGGGCGGAGGTGGGGTAAAGGGGCTGAGGTGGGGTAAGGGGGCTGAGGTGGGGTAAGGGGGCGGAGGTGGGGAAGTGGATGAGGAATCTGATGGTATGCCACATTTTCGCCTGGAAAGAGGAAAGGGTACGCGGAAGACGCACAATTATTGGTGGGGATCGTACTTAGGTGAAGAGTGGTCGTCCCAGGGTCTATCGTGTGTGGACTACTGTGGACTACACCACTTCTTAGGTCTGTTACAACGTTATTTTAATAAAGTGACCCTCACAATTCTTCTTTGAGCTCTATTTTGATCTTTGAGTAATCGTTTGTAGTCAGTTAAAAAATTATGTATGCTGTTCAATTCAAGCTGGAAATATAATGTGAAGTATATGATCGAAAAGCCTCTGTGATTAACAGTAACAGCGTGCGGTAAATGTGGTTACATTTTACACCCAAAATACTATCGTCAGTTTCATTCTCGAATTTATTCTCGTTGATAAATAACGATTAAATAAAATGTGGGCAACTTGGCATTTACATTCATCACTAATTTATAGAAACATATTTGCCCTAGGGGTCGGTTTAGCTCACTGCCACCTCAAATCAGCACTTGCAGTCTGCTTAGGAACCCTTCAGGTAACTACATATCCAAATAAGAAAAAAAAAGTTTTGGGCATATATGGTTGAATAAATAGTTATTTTAGTATTAAGAAGTGGAAATAGTGAAATATTTTCTAATATTGTTGCTAATTATTGACTAGTGGCGCCCCCATTTCTTTCTACTCTTTTTTGTCGCATTCATGGAATTTTATGCTAAGATTGTTAAGGTGGTACGACTTCCATACAAACAAACATTACACATTAATTGGTTCATCATACATTAATTATTCATAAATACATGTGCAACTAACTCGTTTCAGTTGTTTGTTTGCACGAAATTATTAAAAAAATGTACTTACATAATTATGAGGTATATGAATGCGATGAGTCACACACACATAGATACGTAGAATTATTGAAATTACAAGATATTAGTTTATTCGTGCTTTATGTATGAAAGTAATTATTTCCCGCAAACGAATAACTGAAACGAGTTAGTTGCGCAGTATTTATTAATTATTAAGGTATGATGAACCAATAATTGTGCAATGTTTGTTTGTATGGAAGTCGTACCACCTTAGGGATTTTCTTTTTTAATCGACTTCAAAAAAGGAAGGTTCTCAAGTCGACAGTTTCTTTTATGTATGTTTTACCATAACTACGCCAGTTGTTAACAGATTTTTATAATTCTTTTCTTATCTGAAAGAAAATGGTTTATGTGTGGTCCCATATAATTTTTACGAAGATCTGGCTTGTAGTTTTGTCATAATCCTGAAAAATATCAATCACGTTTTGGCAAGTAGTCGTTTACCTAGATGACATCATTGTTGTGTATGGGCTGATTTTTTGTGTAAGTAACGGCACATGATGTAACTAAAAAAACTGAAATAAAAACATTTTATAAAAAAAAATTAAACCGACTCTAAGATATCGATAGTTCCCATTTTCCCAACGTTCCATTCCCTTGCATTCCCCCCACCGACTCCAAAAGTTTTATTTTTACTTTTTGAAGTCGGTTTGAACTTTTTTGTATAAAATGTATTTTTTCTTCAATTTATTTCTTATAGCTTCATGTAGATGGCGTTGTACAATGGAAGCAAATGCAAGGGAATGGAACGTTAACTTCGAATTGGGAAAATGGGAACTATCGATATCTTAATAGGACATACCTACGCATACATATAACTTTTTGAGAATTATTATACTCATCAATTTATATAAGGAAAAATTACTTAAACATTAATACAAACCTAAAGATGATATTTCGTATAATGGAACGTAAGTAAGCCGTGCCGTGATTGCAGTGCAGATGCGTGTTGAAAGAGAAACAGATTTATTTTTATGAAACCGACGAAGAAAAATAGCCGATTCCTTTCTTTACTTTTAAAATTTTAAAAGTGTAATAATCCTAAGATAAATAAGTAGTGAATTCTCAGATGGGATTCACTCTCAATTCACTTGTGGCCGAGGTATTTTTTTCCAATATTTTTTCTATTTAAAAATTATCAGTATAAAAATAGCATTGAAAAATGCAAAAATTAAAAAATCATAATGTAATACCTAATCTTAGTTGAACAATAATTTATTAGAGTTCAGCTCTTTAAATATATATCAATTAAATTATTGGCGCGTTAGGAAAATATCCTAAGTGGAGGAATTAAGATACTTGTATTTATTTTTATTTGCTTCCACCGTACAGCATCATCTACAGAGTTCTTATCTTTATCTTTATCTTTATCTTATCTTTATCTTAAGAACTATTTTTTTTTTTTAAGAAAATCCCTCATCGGAACAAGGCAATTTTAAATGTGAGGTTCATTTATGTGATATTTTAGGTAAAAAGTGAGGTTGTTGGTGGATTAATCATTTCATATTATTATCTGTATTCTAGCTGAAGCCTCGGCCGTTAAAGCATTTCTCAAAACATATTATTTTTGACAATGACAGCATCTGACTGCCACTGTCAGGCACTCACTCAGCTGTCAAGTGTCAACGACACGAATTTATTTTGTTGGGAATTAATTATTTCTAAATAATAAGTAGTTTTTAAATTGTCTTATTAGGTTTGGAATAATATAGATGCCCAACTTTACAGATTTATAGAATAAAAATACCTATTAATCTTTACATTGCTATAACAGCCCTAGTGAAACGGTAGAAAACATGGAGAAACTTGCACCATTTCACCCAAGTAAGTAATAAAGATTTAAGTGCACTGCGCGCGTATGAAATAAAATGGTTAGAGTCACTCTTTTTTTTTAAATTCATTCGTCAACAACATATCTAATTGAAATGTATTCGACAGAAATAATGAGTAAAGGCAGAACTGCTGGTGATGGCATGGAATCTGATGAGTTGACAGTAGAACAAGGGCAAAAAACGACCTCAAAAGCAAAACCTACTGACTCCAGCAAAAACATTCCGCTTTCAGGAAGACTAATACAAGTTTATCCCACCAATGTAGTGTGTTCCGGAAAGAAAAAGTCAATTAATTCTAAAACCCCTAAGTTCGTGCCTTATGAACCTTATGCAGGTGCTGTGAAACCAATTACTCCTCAGGTTGTTCCCAAGGGGACTAAGAAATCGAGAAATAATATGGATATTAACACACTCATTACTCAAATGTCACAAATGAATACCAACTTGAATGAGTTTAAGCCACGGCAGAAATTGTCATCTGCTAGTGACAAATCAATTGTTGATGTCAGTAAGGAATGTCCAAAGGAAGCAGAGTTGCAAAAAAGTATTGATGAGCTCTCAAAAGAAAATCACTTATTAAGGGAACAGCTAAAACAGCAAGTCCAGGTACTATATTTACTACCTATATAATATTTGTAATATACAAACCTTGTGCATTTTCCTAATTGTTCCACAAATATGTTACCATTCAGTTATACCATGACATAAAGCTAAGATGCTTTATGAAAATTTTCCTTTCTTTTAGGTAAACAAAGAACTGAAAACTATGCTTGTAGCATCTATGGGTGAAGACTTGGAGACACAAGTGCAATCACTGAATGAAGACAAGAAACATTTGGCAAATGCTTTGCTTAACTCTGCTCAACATCTTTCTACACACCAGGTATAGCTGATAAAACAGAATAACTTATAACATTTTTATTCTTATGTACTGTCACAAGCAATGATACACTAAACAACCTTATCGCATTAACACACACGGAAACGAAGCTCTCTCTGACCACAAATGTCTTTCAATATTGTAATGTGACAAGGTTGATTAGTGTTTCTAATTTATTACATGTGACTGTACATAGGGTTAACCAAACTCCCAAGTCCAAATAAATAGTTTATTAACTGTGATTCTTCATTCCAGGAACAGACAGAATGGCTTGCAGGTCAATGTGAAGTTTGGAGAAGTAAATTCCTGGCAAGCAGGTAACTAATTGATTATATGATGAGTTATGCTATTTACATTATTTTCTATATTTTCACATTATATTTTTTTCAGCTTAATGGTTGAGGAACTAGCTAATACAAAAAAAATGTTAACTGAAAAGACTGAACATCTACAGCAAGCAGTAAAAAAAATATTAGATGAAAGATGCAGAGCCAGAGACATGATGCTTTGTACCTACCGCAACTTATATAGCCTTCATGAAAAGTTTCTAGAAAATATTACCATTTCCGAGTATATGGGCAACAACAAACTGTATAACCGACCTATAGGTAATATGAATTTCAATGTAACAATGCCACATTCAACAAACATCTTAGATATGGCATCAGTGAACTTAAAGTTGTCAGAGAATGTAAGCAGTAATATAGAAAAGCAAAACATAAGTCACCTGGATAATTTACTTACTGTAACTGACGGAGAGAAAAATGCTGAACATGTAAGTATAATTTATGATTTTTAAGTTTTTGCATTTTCAATGCTATTTTTATACTTATGATAAATTTTAAATAGAAAAATATTGGAAAAAATTGACTCAGTCATTCTCAGACAGGTCCTGTCTGAGAATAATTTGCGGCCGTTTTAAATATTGTTCTATTAAAAATGGATCATATGTAGGTATAACTTTTACAAGCTGATTTATATTAATAGATAGGCCTATCTTGGTTAATTTACTTATTTTGGCCTGATTAAAACAACCTATGCTACAAAGCTCTAGTAAGCCTATCCCTTACAGAGGATAGAGAATTGAAACTAATCATAAAAGTAGACATACAATTTTAAACATTTTGTCAAAATTGAAAATTAACCTTTAGGATATCAACAAACATACAACATAATATTGGTTCAATTGGGACAGATTATTAACAGTCTGTTATTATAATAATTGTGTTGCTTTTGATATATTTTGATATTCATAACCTGCAAACATATAAGAAGCAGGAACATGGAAGCAGTCCCTTCATACAAGCCTCCAATAATTATTGAAACAAGAGAGATACGCACACAATAGACAAGTGATAATACACGAAAATTATCTACACGTAAAAAACATCCTTAAAAGTGGTGGTTTTAGGTCGGTAATAGGCAGCGTTTCGCTATTTACGCCATTTTGTAAATGACATGGTGCATGCTCTATGATTGGCCATTTTTCATTCAGCACTGGTGCCGAAAACGAATAGAATGCGATGCGTTACGAAATTTTGCCAACACAGAGCTTGGATGAACTATGCAACAATAATCAAGCAATATATAGATATTAGAAAATGTATATATATATATATATATATATATATATATATATATATATATATATTAACTTGTTCAAAATTAGATAAGATAAAGATAATTTATTTGCTAAGAATAGGGCACAAATAAAGATAATTATAAATTAATTGGTACTTTCACCTACTCAGCCATATACAAATAGCATGCAAGTATAATTGATTACCAAAACAAAAGTAAAATCTAAGTAGTTATTATAAATTCTTAATATTTTGCTGATGACTTACACTTATACAGATTTTCATTATTATACATAGTACACATTCATATTTATTAGTACGCAAAGTAATTTAAATGTCAATGTTAATACCTACGAGTATTAATTATGTCAGAGCACAGATTATATCCTAATACTAAACTGTCAGTCAGAAAATAATATAATATCAAAAATGATTTTTTTTTTAACGGTAAATAATTTAAATCAACATTTGTAATACACAATTAACTAATTATCTTTATAATTCAAGAATATTATAGTTATTTTTAGAAATATTGACCTGTTCGTAAAAGAAAAGAATATATCGCCATCTGGAAAGCAAAACAAAATCTACGTTATAAATATTTTTTGACAGAAGTAACTGGAATTAATTTGTTCCGGTGATAAGTACCGTCATGGTTTCCGGTTTCCGAGACACAAGTTTAGTTATACCAATGTTCACGTTTTTTTTTGTTATGACGATAATATTTTATTTTATTTCTTGGAAAAGAAATATTATTAGGTATTACTTTTCAAGATATAGATACCTTTTCAAGGTGACTAAGTTATAAGCACATACATATTATGTAACATTGAAAAACATACTTAGGTTATTTTTAAATTACTTACTTCATTCGGCATAATCACATCCCTGTACGGGATAAAAAACAAAAAGATTTATTGTAGATATCGCAGTACTTACATGTGAAAAGTAATCCCATCAGACGAGAATCATTTGTGCTATTTCTGCATCACTTCACGATACGTGACGGTATTTTTTATAACTTTTCGTGACCCGTTTGACAGGCGTTCAATGACGTTGCTTCAACCACGACACGTACCATAGTGATCCTGGAAATAAGACAGTTTTTAAAGGCTGCATTGTGGGGAAATAAAACCGGCTCTCATAGAAATAGGATTTCGAAAACATCAACTTCGTTTCTGGTAAAAGCTGTTTATGTACTTCGATTTAGATCACAAATAATTTTATCACCAATTTATTTTTAAATTGTAAAGGTTCGTAGAAAAGTGTCATATTACATTTTTGTTGTATGGAGAATGAACGTCGATTAGGCTGTGTTGCTTTATAAAAAGCTTTCGTGAGCTGAAACTTGTATTGATCGATAGGCCCATTAGTAGTGCTTCTTACCCATGTAGGCACTCTGACCTGGTACTCCTTTTTCGTATGTACCATTCAAGGTGGTATAAAAGGAAATATAATATATTAAACGCTATCTTAAATATATTTATTTTAAAGAAATGTAGGTTAATACGTGTTTGTGCATAAAAAAATTAACAAGTAGAAAAACCCATAACCACACCGTAACTACACCGTTGTGATGGGGGACTTCAATGCGAAGTTGGGGAAACGTTGCGGTGATGAGTTAAGAGTGGGGCAATATGGAGTTGGAGAACGGAATGCCAGAGACCAGATGCTGGCCGACTTTATGGAGAGGGAGGAGCTCTTTGGGGGAGGCCTATACCCAGCAGTGGGTGTCATGTGGCTGAGACGACGATTGATTTTATTAATTGGGTGATATGCTTGACGATTGCGTAAAGTCAATCGTATTCATTTGACAGTTTATATTGTATCATATTAAATGTCATTCCATACAAATTGCAGCCGATTTAATACGATATGAACTGTCAAATGAATACGCTTACCTTACACAATCGCACCCATGGTTTTTTTTATGAGGTATGATGTTTTCATCATCGTCAGATAGATTGTTAATTTATATCTATGAAATTAATAGGTGATTCTTGGGAATTTGTTGGCATGATTAATAACTGTAAAATCTCTTTGGAGAAATATTTTCTTGATCTGTTTATTTTTGGCCTGAATTCTGAAATATAAGGGTCTGACCAAAACGAAATTTGTTAACCAAAACGAAATTTGTTAAATTCACATTACCTAATGTAGGGCAGGTCGACATGCACATCAATTTGAATGGGGATGTAGTAGAGTTAGTTGAGAGTACTAAATTTCTTGGTATTACATTAGATTCAAAACTACAATGGGATCCACATATTGAAACCTTGTCGAGTAGACTTAGTTCTGCGGCTTTCGCAATAAGGAAAATAAGGCTCCTAACTGATATTGAAACGGCAAGACTAGTTTACTTTAGTTATTTTCATAGTGTAATGTCCTATGGCCTGTTGTTGTGGGGCTCAGCAGCCAATATAGAAAATGTTTTTATACTTCAAAAAAGAGCTGTGCGCGCCATTTACAACCTTCGACAGAGAGATTCTCTTAAAGAATTGTTTAAAGAGATTAATATACTAACTTTGGCGGGACAATACATTTATGATAATATAGTATATGTAAGGAAACATCACGATTTATTTATTAAGCATAGCGATGTTCATAATTTTAATACTAGAAACAAGAATAAGCTTGCCGTTCCAAGATTTCGACTTGAAAAATGCAGTCGCTCGTTTTTTGGGGAAAGGCATAGCCTTTTTTAATAAAGTTCCACAACAAGTGATTGAGCTGCCTTTGCATAAATTTAAAATACATGTTAAAAAAACGCTCTTAAGCAAAGGTTATTACAAGGTAGAAGATTATTTGAAAGACCAAAATGCATGGAAGTGATACTAACATAAAACATGACTATTGTAATTGTATAAAAGGAAAATATTCTAATAACTGAGTATAAGAAAATTTTCCTCTTATATTAAATATGTTTCAAGATTGTAGATTTGTGTTTGGCAACGACATGTTCCTTTGTAAATGTTGTTGCTTCTGTTAAAGCTGATAAGTTTCTTGCGGCCGTTCTTCTTATCAGTTAAAAGATGTCCTGAATGGCTGGTAGGAAAAAAAAAAATGGACGATTCGAAAGCACTTATCTATAAGTCTATTTGAATAAAAATCTTTGACTTTGACTTTGATAATACCTACAATAAATTATGCAATATATCTTTGTTTGTTGATTCTCGATTATGTTTGCGGGCATGATGTTCTCGGATATTTCTAAAATCTTTATTTCGCGCTTCTGATGCTTCTTCCGAAAGTGTCGTTGCGCCCAATATAACAGAAAATCTTTTTAAAAAAGTTTCGTCAATTTGTGTTATTTCAGAAGATTTTTGGGATCCGCGTTAAATCTCCGACTAGTATTACTATCATTAGTTGTTCCCGAACCCTGTTTTACAATCGTCGTCTCAGCCACATAACACTCACTGCTGGGTATAAGCCTCCCCAAATGTTTTATAGAATTTATAGAATTAATTACCTCTTCAACATTTGGTTAATTTTCTTTTATACATTTTAAAAGGTCGACAGTATCGAGTAGAATTTGGTGTTTTATTTTCCCACACAACTTCCCCACTGCAAGATTGTTGGTAGGTAGTTTGATTGGTACTAAACTCGCCAAAAAAACAGACAAAAAACAGTAAGTATACCTTACCTACTTAACTAAAAAGCGATAAATAACTTATCTAATTTACCTATATAATACATATTAGATGTCTATAATTACCTATTTAGATATTTACAACTTAATACCTAATACTTTATGATATTCATTTTTAGCTATTTAAATATTTACAATAAAATTATCACTTATTTTTGGAGTCTGTGCCAGCCGCGTATCGTAGTCTGTTGTGTTGTTTGGCGCGCGCGCGCGGCTGGTTTGGCTGGTTTTGGCTTCAAAACTAAGTGAGAATTGTAAATATTTAAATAGTTAAAAATGATTATCATAAAGTATTAGGTATTAAGTTGTAAATATCTAAATAGGTAATTATAGACATCTAATATGTATTATATAGGTAAATTATTTTTAGTTATTTATAGCTTTTTAGTTAAGTAGGTAAGGTACACTTACTGTTTTTTGTCTGATTTTTTTAAAGTCAGTTTATTTCTCGATTTTTGGTTATATTAATGTGTCGGAGCACTCTTGGCAAAGTGGTTATGTTTTTCTTTGTTGAGTGGACTGTTTTACAATGCATCGCCACTTGTCTCTGACACTCATACTTGCCTATTATTTATGAGGATTTTTGAGAGGATTTCCCTCGATATGTCTGACATTGCGTGTTTACATCCTGACCACGAGTAGATATACCCTTTTAAACATACCTATTATATTTGAGGAATTGTCTCGATTTCACTGAGATTTTTGTTAGAATTTCCCTCGATATCTCTGAAATTTCGTGATTACATCGTAACCATCTCAGGCCTACTACCTTTTCAAGCATCACGTTAGCCCTACATACTACTAAGTAGTTACCATCGACCAATTGCAGTACTGTCCCCCAACTCCTAACCGTTAAGGAGTTCTGTAGCTTCATCATCAGCACAGCAGCATCAGATGTTGACATCCTGAAGTGAATACCTGAGTAAGACATGATTACGTAACAAAAACAACATACGGGCATACAATTTTCGGTGGTTGCCCTCGATTTCTCCTGGATTCCATGGATGGTTTGAAGCTCCATCCAGACCCCAGTTACTGATAAAGTTTTTTTTTTTTCTTCATTTTCATTTATGCTAATCAACAATCGTTCTGAAGCACTCGATTCTGTTATATCAATTGATGTGTTGTAATGTGAATGTTTTTAAGTATTATGCAAATTTTCGTAATGCCATTTGGAAAGTTTTAAATTAACTGATAAAGCTAAAGCATCAACAGCCGGCATTTTGTCTGATTTAGGGTTAAAATTTTCTTAAAAACGTGCTACTATTTCAACCAAATCAGGATTTTTTAGAAAAGAATTTATTATTGACACAAATTTCGAGTTACTCCTCCTCATTAAATTTACGAGCAGATGCAAAAGTTAACTCTGGTCCAGTGAAATTCGAGCATAAATTGTCTGTTCGATTACGTTTTTGTTTGTTTGTGAGATCAACGAAGGATTTTCTACGTTTTGGGTACGAAGACGTTTGCGTAAATTTTTCAGTATCGGATGTACCAAATTAGATACGCTTTCGAAAAAAAAAAATTCTAAATGAAAATTAGTGTGACGTCTATATCGAACGAAGGCTCGATACAAACTAACATTTTAACAAGTGACACATTTGGTCAAAACAAATACGTCGTTCTTACATTTGTAATGTTATCGTAGTATTTTTACCGGCACGTACTTAATTAATCACCAACATTTTTACCTGGCCCTAATGACTTGTTTATGTGTTTTTTCTACTTGTTCATTGTTTTTATGCACAGATACGCATTAACCTACATTTATTTAAAATAAAATCTATTTAAAATAGCGTTTAATATATTTCATTTTATACCACCTTGACACCCCCCCGTTAAAGGTAAGTGGCGGATGCAAATGAAAATGGTACTACGGTACGCGGGTAAGAAGCTCTACTAATGGACCTATCGATCAATACAAGTTTCATCTCACGCCTTATCAAGTTCATTCTCCATACAACAAGAATGTAATATGACAATTTTGTACGCACCTATACAATAGAAAATAGAAGTACTTCACGACCAATACAATTAGGCGCATGACAGGAATGCGATTTTGCACTTATGGCACCTGCAGCCCACTTCTATCACCGCACTTCTCTTTTTATCTGATTTATTAGCGCTACAGTGATTAACTGATTGATTACCGCTTCTTGAAATTTTGGTTTTTAGTTAGATTTTTTATGTTTCTCTCAGCTGTCATGCGCCTAATTGTCTTGGTCAGATAGTACATAAACAAATTTACCAGAAACGAAGTTGATTTTTTCGAAATCTTATTTCTATGCGAGCCGTTTTTTTCCCTACAGTGTGCCGCCCACCTAAGGCACTTTTCGTGGTATCATTTTCGAGCGTCAGAAACGCTTCCATGCTTTATATGTTCGCAGTTCGTAACACAAATGCTTAAGCTAATTCCAGGATCATCAATAAGTGTGATGTTTTTTATTATTCTTACTTTTCAGATAATGGCGATGCCTCTAGATGTTAAAAGAATGAATGAAGAACCCTTGAATGCGTTGGTCCATCACGCTTACAGCAGTAGTGGTACCACAGTTAGACCCGTTGCATCCTGCGTTCATTGCACTGGCAAAGTTCAACTTCTGTAATCTGGTATAATAATGCAATTACATAATAATGTAGATCTCTATGCTTAGGGGGCTTATTTAACAAATTCAATTAGGGTTTGTAGCTTTATTTTACTTGTAGTGTTTATTTTTACTCTACCTACCTACTACTACCATTATTTAATATTATAGTATTCTATGTAAGTATTGTGGTAATAACAATGGTTTATAAATTTATCAATACTACACATTGGCATATTAAAATGCACTCAGATGATTTAATGAGTATATTATAATACTGTGCCAAATAAATATCCTAATCTTTAAAGATAAAGCATTATGATGATTGTATTTAATTTCCTAACATTTGTTTTAGATAATTTTATTCTGTAGATATACCATAGTGTTGATATTATCTTTACTGCATTTTGCCTGTATCTTTATCACCTGTATTGATACTAAATAGCTTATAAATCTGTAATAGAAGTAGTGTATGACTTGGCTGGCTGGGCACAGCTTATTAGATAAGTTTATATAATATAATTACGTATGTATTAGCAATAATAACTTTATGGTGCTATGTAAATATTATTGTTGTGTATTCCCTGATTATGGACTATTGTACTGGTAAAAAAATAATGAATATAAAAATAAACTTTATTAAAAGTGTTATCACATTTTTCTTATTCTCACTGTTTATAGACGCTTACAGTGACATTTTATTTTCTTAATTAAACATCAAACAGATTTCTTTGATATATTGCCAATAACCCAAGTGTTACATATCAGGCTTTTACCACAGAGCTTAGTATATGTAGATGTTTAATTATAAACTATGAATTTTAGTATGAATAGATTAACAGGAGACAATTTTAAGTTTTAGTACTCCTTAGTTTTGTGGATTCATTCTTCATTAGATACTAAGTAAATTAGAAAACATTTTATTAAAAGATTCAACGATTAACTATATATAACTATATAAAATTCTAAAGTAAAGTAATTCATGAAATAGGAACCTTTTTGAATTTGGAAACATATGCTTTGACTTAGGACAACATATGCTTTTTGGGAATAATCGAAATGTTTACACTCGGTTCACTGTCCATATCATGGCATTTATTTACGTCAAACGTGCGACTTCCATTTTGTTAGCGTGTTGGAGCATCTCCAAGCCGGTGTAGTTGTATGCCAAGTAATCCTTCACCGGTATGTATTTGGCGCCGCCAAACCAATCCACCATAGCGATCTGGATGATCTTCAGTTTTGCCACGAACCAGTCGTGATCTGAGGAACAAAAACTGGTATTTAGTTTTATATTATGATGAAATAGGTACTACAGTCAACAGTATATCTAGCTCAGCTAAACTAAAAACGTTCTTATTACGTACGTGATAAAAACGTGATCAACATCAAAATCGTAGTTGTCAAACTAACATCTGCTATATAAATGGGGAAGTCCTTTTAAAAAAGAAAGCAGATGACAAAATAAAGCGGCCATAATGTAACGTAGGAAAATTATTACAGTATTTGTACACCAAAATGTGTTAGTTCTCTGTCAGCAATGGTTAAAACCTAGGAATCTCTATAACTCATATCAGATTTTAGTTTCACAATGTTTAAAACTTGACACTCTTTTTATTTTATTTCTTTATGACCATATTCAAAGCTTCTCTATATTTTGATGTAATTTGACTATCAAAACGTCTTGTAATCTTTAAAAAAACCTTCAAAAATGATTTTTTTTTCTACCTGGTGGAAAGTTAGCGAACGCCGGATGTCTCTCAAACAGGGCTGCCTTAGCAAAAGTATACTCTGGGGTGCCCTCTTTGACCTGAAAAAAAAAATAATTATAAACATACAATCACACGAATTACTTGGCCCAAGATAAATAAAGGTAAAGGTATTATAAATGATAAGTATTAGTAACAAATATTAAAAAAACAGGGACAACTAATTAGGTAAGTTCTTAAAAATCGAAAAGATAGGTAATATAAAGACGACATGATGATCATGATGATGACCATACGCGTTGAGATGGTACTAGATCGAAAAATTATGAATAGGTTTTTAACGGTTATTTTATACGGTACTATTACATAATACAGATAAAATCCATCGATAAGGGCATGTGTCATTATAGCATCTGACGACCGAATAGAACACACAAGTTCGCTTAGGAATATTACTATAGATATCTATGGATAAGTTCTCCTTTGTGCATTATATCGGTCTAATATGGTTTAGTTATGTGACCTTGTTTGTTGCTTGTTTCTGTATCAGACACTTTATAATAGGCTACTTGACAGGTTTTGAAAATCCATTTTATATTATGTAGTGGAGTTTAAGGAACCCAGTAAAAGTTGTTTTTTTAAATTCTGGTACATTTGCTGAAAAATATCAATAAAAATTCAATATTTAAATAGCGCGCCAAAACGCTACTTTGACAATATGGCGCTGCAATGGGTTCGGTGACGTCACTTGCCTGTATTCTGCATAATATGATATTATCATCCACATACGTAGTCAAACGATGTTTACAAGCAGGTGACGTCATTATAAACTCGACGAATCAGGAGCGTTTTGTGTCACGTGACAAAACGTTTAAAAAATGCATTTTTATTTACGGATTTTTTAATAAATTTATAATTATTTTCAACTTACGTGAATAAAAAACAATTTTTAAACTCATAATTATTTATACTGATAACAGTAACTGACACTTTATTTTTCGCATTGTCAAATAGCCTATTGTGTATCTTCCTACCGCATTAATACTATTTTCTACCACCCATTAGGAAACCACGCCATAATTTGTGTAAAATCGTTTGCTAAAGTTAGATGACAATACTGTCAATTATGATAAGTTCTAAAGTTTGATTTGGAACAAAAAAACCCTCTCTTGATCGATTAAACAACTTTCGAAGATAACTTTCCGCACTATAATCCTGATGTCAAGTAAACAAGATTGTTTATCTATGCTAATATTATAAAGCTGAAGAGTTTGTTTGTTTGAACGCGCTAATCTCAGGAACTACTGGACCGATTTAGAAAATTCTTAGACCATTAGAAAGCTACATTTCTCCCGAATGACATAGGCTATATTTTATCCCGATATTCCCACGGGACGGAACGGGCACCACGCGGGTAAAACCGCGAGGATCCGCTAGTAATACTATATTGTTTTATGTTTTGATTTATACAAATAATAAAGTATAAATAAATATTACTAGGTACTCATCGTCACGTCATCAGCCATTTTAATGTAACCACTACTGCTGGGCACGGGTCTTCATTATCTGAATGGATAAGAGACTTAGTTAAATATTAATGTGTACAAGCGGGGAACTTCCCGGTTGATCAGTAGATTTTTTTTTGAAGAAAGTTATCACAAATAATAGAGCTTTAATAGGTATTTAATTTTATAAATAAATAATTGGTTTAACCTTAATACTTTCCGAAATATCGTTTCTCAAAAAAACTACTGATCAATCAGGAAGTTCCTCGACTGTACGTAAATTAACATTTAACTAACCTACTTATCTCCCTCAAGCTGACTCTGTTTCTTACGTCAATATCGGACGTCCTTAGGAATAGAGCCGTGCTTCAAAGATGAGAGATTCATTTCTTTGTTTTTCACTTTCTTGCACTCCTCTAGAAGCGTATAATAGGAGTCTAATTTTGTTAAAAACGCCTTAAACATGTACTCTACTTGTAGCGAATTTCACCTTTCTCATTTTGCCTGACAAGATCAGCCTGGTGCATCGAGGGTCTTCCGGGTCGATTCCATTTGCTTCACAATAGTTAGTTTCTTGTAGAGACACCATGACAGCGACGCGGCTGTTTTTCTGCACAAAACGTAACATATATTATTATAAAAATAGACAGCCGACTTGAGAACCTCCTCTTTTTTTTTAAGTCGGTTAATAAAGTTATATTATTCTTTTAATAATCGAGTTACCTAACTGTAGTCTACAGCAGGTTAGGCTTAACAAAAACTGAAATCAGGCACTGCATTCCAGGTACTTTGGACTTTAAAATGTAAGAAGTAGGGTTCAACATCAATTGGAGTAATTTGACAGTTTTGTAAAGTATAATGTGCCGATGAATAATAAAATAAACTAAAAAGCACATAGTTTAAAAGTATTTTTTTTTTTAATAAGTACTCGTACCTAACAAATTTTGTAAATTATTTAAAATCAAAACTTATTTTACTGAGGAGCTACAAAAAATATTCAGTGATAAAAACGTGCACAAAAGATCAATTTCTTAATTGTATTCACGTGTCAAGGTCAAGGAATATGCTTGCTTAAAAATTCTGAATCTGATAACAATGAAACAAACATTTTTTAAATTCCATTTCCAGATTTTATGATATTTTATAATTCCATTTACAGATTATATGATATATTTTTATTTATTTAAACTACCTACCATTATGGAAACTGCTCTTTGTTTTAAACAATAAAAAAAACACCTATTTTATTGGTACGCAAACCCTGTGATTGAAAAAACAAGATTTTGTAAGGCAAATAATTCACTATCTTAATTGGATCAATAGGAAAGTTATTCTATTATAGATGCATCGTGTTTCCATACTCTTTGATCAAGTATATATCAATCACGTAATTCTTATCATGGATTATAATCTACATGTTCTTATCATGTATTAACAACATAAAAATATTACTACTACTTTGCACAATTATTAAATGATAATTAGATTTGCGAGAGGTATACAGAGTTTCAACTTAAGACCGAAATAGCATAGCAGTCAGAGTCGACAGGACTAGTAATTAAATAACAGGTCTTAATATTAAGCAATAATTAATTTATTTGAACACTCGCATAGCAATATTTCCAAAAGAAAAAATGGTAATAAAAGATCCTTTAACGTAGCGTGTCGTACAAAAGATAACAATTCCGTCTGGCGACTACTGTAAATAAGTAAACCCGGTGTCGCCCACACGAATAAAAACAATCTCATAAATGTATCCGGTACTTATTAACAAAATTAGGCATGGTGCGGCTGCGGTGGCGTCAGCATTATTGCCCTAAATTAAAATCATAAAATGAAACTTACTGTTAAGTCGCGTGCTGTGAAGTCCATAGGGGACATGTAAAAGTACGGTATTCCTGTGGAGTTGGCGAGAGATCCGTCCACGATTGATTTTACGTTCGAAAATGGGAACCCTCTGATGCCGGGTAGAACTGATATCGTTGCTATGGATGCCCAGTCTGGAAAAAAAACATAATTGAGTAAGTCCCCAAACCCTAAACGATTATGATCGATCGGACAGAGGTAGAAAGGGAAATAATTTATTAATTTCTCAGACAAGGCTAAAATTGCATTCGAATAATTCATACTGTATGGCATACGTCTTTATAAGTTACCAAATGAAATGAAGGAACTGCCACTAACCTAAGTTTAAATGTGCGCTATCAAAAGTTTTAAAAGAAAATAATTATTATACCGTTAATGAATATCTAAATGACAACATTAAAATGAAATTAATTAATTATGTACATACCGATTTGACATTATTGTTATTTAAATTTGACTTGTATAATTTGTGCTGTTTAGAGAATTTTGACCATTGACTACTATTGTAATTTTTTCGAATAATTGGCATCAGTACCTATGACATTATAATGTTATTTTGATTTATATTTTTTAATTCAATGTTTTTTACTTAATTATATTGTGGTCAGATCTAATGATTTTACCATGTACATTGGATATTTATAGTATTTGCATATCGAATCATTCGGTAGAATAAGCGGAAACTATGTACTTACTTAAAATCTATACTGTACCATATTCTAGCAAATAAACGATTTATAATTAGGATTTATGATCGTTAAACTACCTCCTAGGCATCAAAACAAGGGCCGGACGACACTCTAACCCGGCCTTTGTTTAGTCGAGAGACAGGAATCGTAACGTAAGTCTTTCAATCAGCGACATACATACATTACTTACTTATATTATTTGCATATTTGCACACAATTTTCAGACACGCAAAGCTATTATTAAGATTTATAGATAATCAATTGTAACCTTGACTGAAAAAATTCTTACAATGACATGGAAGTACCTACTCGTAGCATTCTCTGAAAGCGGCGCGGCGGTACTTCTCTGTGCAGGCTTAGTGGGCGAAAATTACGGCTTATCCAAACTACTCGAATCAAATTTAACTAATAGGCAAATACAACGTTTTATAAACGATATTCTAATTTTACGTAAAACTTAGCAAAAAATTCTACTTTGTGAATTAGCGTATTTATTTTTCCATGTTAGACACATCCATCTGGAACATAGTCGTTTTACACAAATTGTATACATCCCAAGTACCTATTTGCAGTAGTCAGTTCAGTATTTTAGCCTTATCTCGTATCAACATTCAACAGTAGATAAATAATACCTTGCCTAAATTAAGTTTTAGTAGTTATTAGTATAGTTAAATTATGTAGTTCTTTATAAAACTTTGAACAAAGAACGTATACATAGGTATGAAATAATCAACATGTCTCATGTCGCTCAGACGGCACCAAACTCGCACCCTTGAGAGTCCGGCCCCATGGTGCGGGTTCGAGACCTTTCTGGGCGACATGAGACATGCTGATTTTTTCTAGTATATTTTTTTCACGTCAGACGCTCGGAAAAAAGAGGTTTTATCATTCAATTTCTACGCCGTAAATCGCCTATTACCGGCCTAGCGTACCACGCTACAATTTTTTTAAATTAGAAAGAAAATTCAGTCATTCATAATCATAACTCATAATGCGTTCCGAATCGCTCTATTGACTTCTACTACTACATTTTATTCTCATTTTAAATAACTTTGAATTAATTATAATACTCCGTATTGGTTGCATTATATTATTAAAGTTCCTTGAATCATAAAAACAATAAAAAAAGATTAACTAACTATTTGTTATAAGAATTTTATATTTAGGCTGAGTGAGATTTCACAACCTATGACTCTTTAATATTTTTTATATTTACTCCCTTTTTAATATTTTAGTTTTTTATATCATTAAAACAGCAAGAATAAGGTACTTATATTTAAATTAAACAAGTTTACCGCGGAAACAGACTAAAAAATTGTCGCTGTTGTGAGGTGAACCCTCGTGATTCTATCCTAGAATCCATCGCTTGCTCAAGTTTCAATAGAGTTAACTCGCCGCTAAATCCAACTATCCAGCCTTGCATAACAAGTAACTACTTACTGTTTAAATACAAAATTACATAGGTATTATAGACAGTATGTATAGAATTGGAAATTGCTAAAATAAAAAATGCTATACCTAGTTCTTTTCGGATTGAGTCTATTATTATATTAACGTTGATTGTTTGTTTGTTTGATGACGGTTAAGTTCTTAATAAGAACTTATATTTATTTCTTGAATAAAAAAACGTTCAAATGGCGTATGTTAGTGTCAAGTCAACCTTTGAACACAAATAAATCAATTAGAGAATTTTAGTAGGTATATAACAAACATCGTGAATGTGTTTATGTTATGTTTGAATACATATATAACCGCTATTTTCTGTTCAGGTGATTATGATATTTATGGTCTACTTACCGCTATTATGCAAGACGTATCTGGCCATGGGGATCAGCTTCGTGTGATCTGGTGGATCCGGTATGGTCTCATCTTGAACGGGAATTTCGTTTGCATCGTGGCCTCGATTATTCCGGTGATGATAAAATCGGCGATTTTCAATATCATCATTATTCCACTTGCATTCTCCGGATAGTCCAAGGGCTAGTACCACGAATAACGTAACTACCACGTTCATTCTTACCGCATCTGCACACAACAACAAATTCGATAAGTATAATTTCATAAAAGATGCGGTCAATAATTCATAAGTATTTATCATTTCATTATTAATATCAGATATGATAGAGAGGTATTGTAAATTATGCAAAAAGTGGTTCGACTTGTAGAATTATTAACTTGGTCACAAACAAATAAGTAATAAATGCTTACATGGTATTTTTCGTCGTCACAAAATAAAAACAAAACTATAGACTGCGCAAAATAAAACTGGAATTACAGCAAACCAGTGCACGCACGTACGTCCGCGTCGGATGGTTAAGTCGCGCAAATGAATGAGAGATTACCGCGTATCAAGAAAAGCGAGCTTAAATTACAAGTAGATACTGGAAAACTATAGGCACGCAATACGTTGCGTCTTGCGACGAAACTCGAAACAGCTGTCAGTAGACAAATAGATATTTTAAGCTCAGCAAACTTCACTACGGTGCGGTGATGATTCGTAATTTTGTCAACAAACGAAATTAAATCTTGTCACGGTAGAAATTAGGTAGGATTAAACTCGCTAGGTGAGTTTCAAGACAGCCAGACGACTGGCGACGACGTTAGGCGATTGCGACCGCCCGACCCGTCACGCTGCGAAGCTTGCTTCAAAGGTTTTTTTTGGCGCATTGTTTAAATGCTGGGGACTAGCGACCGAACAACTCCAAGGGATGATCCATTATGCTGATAATAATACTATCGTCTGGCGCTGCATTGTATTGCATCTATGTGCATAGTTTAGTTTCTGCTGCCTGCTACATTGAACTTTTAACATGAAAAACTGAAACCTAGAGCTCTTCTATTATCCTAAGCGAAATATTAGTTTATTAATTAGAATTCAGTTTAGTACATTCGCTCTTATGACCTCAGCGAATGCACGCAACTACGTACCGTGAAAATTACATGAGCAATTAGCAATCACTTAAGGAAAACGATATGTTAATCCCAATATTTCCCTTTACCCGATAGTTATCTAATTAGCCGCGCTGTTATCGAAGCTGGCACATTAAATTTGGGTCTATTCCACTATGATCTACTGGGTGATATCACCTGGGCCATCATAGTCGACTCTTTAGTATCCTTTGATCACCCGCGAATATAATCACCTAAAACGTATTCATAGGCGACCCCAATAAAAATAACTAAAGCAACTTCCAAAAAAATGCTTCAAAGCTCCATTCTTACCTAAGCAACAAAACAAAACATTAAAACGCGAAACGAGGTACCTATTATGTGTCTCTCCTTTAATTTTGTGATTTCAACATTTTAAAAGTTCATGGTACTGTACGGCTAATTGCCTTTACCTGGTTCCCTTTATTTAAAAAAAATCGAATTGCTGTAGGAATATCGGGATAAAAAACGTATCCTATATTTTAATCCAGGCTATAAAACTATCTGTGTGCCGTTCATCAACAAATTTCATCCAAATCCGTTCAACCGTTTTTGTAACATACATTCAAACTTTTTCCGTAGTCCTTTGTAGTCCGTACCTATGGTACAACTAGAAGACACCCCTGGGGGAGCCACGGAAACTTGAATCCGGACCGTGGCACTGGCGCCCCCAGGTCAATTAGTGCTATGCTTTTGAATGTTATTAAGTCCTACCTACTAAGAGTTGTAAGATATGAATTTAACCTAATAATAAAATACTGTTTTCAACCCAAAAACGAAATATAAAAACAGGTAAAAATAATGAACCTAAAGTAGCAAGGCATCATAACATAACCAACCAGGAGTTATCATACTTCAAGAGCTGCTTCCTATAATTTTAGTCAAAAAACCCATATACTTAATAAAATAAATATAAAATAAGAACTTCTCAAATAAGTAAAATAAAATAAACATCTAAAATAACTCTAGGTTAGAGTCTGTCTAATGAAAGGTGGCACCTATAGTCTATGGGTGGCACTGTGAAAATAAAATACATTTTAAAACAGTCTCTGTTACCACGTGACATTGATTTTTATTATGTGTAATTGTTTCCATACTTAAACTTAAAAAAATAACGAGTGACACGATTCATTAGACAGACTCTAGCTATGCGACCCTGGTACTTTTAACTAAAAAGATTTTTTAATTTAATAGGTATTCACAATAACTGAAATTAAAAGTGTTCTGAAAACATAGGGTACGTTTTATCCTGATATTCCTACGGCATGCGGCAATGGGATTTTTTTTATTTATAGGGAACCAAGGTAAGGGCAATTAGCCGTACAGAGTACCATGTAATTATAAAATGTTGAAATCACAAAATTAAAAGAGAGACACATATTACTTCGTTTCGCGTTTTAATTTTAGTTATATTTATTTGAAGGTGATTTTAGGATACCAAACTAATAATTTAATAGGGTCGCCTATGAACACCCAGGTGATTATATTCGAGGGTGATCAAGGACACTAAAGAGTCGCCTGTGATGACCCAGGTGATCATAGTGGAATAGACCTTGTTATTATTACATAATTAAAAATGAAACATAACAAGATGTTTTATCATCAAACTTTTATCAAAGTTCACACACGATAGTACCGTCACGTATGTGATAAAAATATTAACAGAGACCGCATTCGCATGCTTAGAAGATAACTGTTTGATCAATGGCATTTTATAGATATAGAATAACAGAATAACGATACCGGTGTATTTCTGTGGTTTGAGAAGAGGATGATCGTTTCTTATCATGATTGAATTTGATGAAACCAACTATTAGATCCCTATTTCCTATTGTAACAAGCGTAAACCATGTTATAATAGGAAATATTGTAGTATAAATCCAACAGAACCTAACACCAATACATCACCCCCATCATACACACATCAACACTGTCTAGGGATATTATATTACATTCTTTATAACTCAAAAACTATCTACAGTGTTTGTATGGGGGAAAAAACCCTGCTGGATTCCATCTTTAGAAAAAAAATAAAAACAAATAATGCATGATAGTTTGAATATAACTTTCGCAAAAGTTAGTTTTTCTTATAAACAAACTGGCGCTATTATTGAAAATAAAATGTTTTGATTGAAAGTTTGATTTGTTTTTTATCATGCCACGGCGACATTTAACCAATTAAGAACAAATTAGAACAATGTTGAAAGCTGGTTGTTGGCTGACTTGAGTTGACCCTACGAACCCACCAAAACGAGATCTCCTGATTATGGTCACGTTATCGTGTCAGGAGAGACGTTGCGGAACGGCATTCTGGCAGAAAACGCGTTACGACATGACCGTTTTCTACGAAATTCCGCCAGGAAGGAGACAACCCAATATAATGGCTATGGAAATGGTTCAAAGACTCATCTGACCA
The DNA here is from genome assembly GCA_910589605.1 of Chrysoteuchia culmella. NCBI lineage: Eukaryota > Metazoa > Arthropoda > Insecta > Lepidoptera > Crambidae > Chrysoteuchia > Chrysoteuchia culmella. The sequence goes on from OU342654.1 coordinate 15,345,022, forward strand.
CCAATTATTGTTAGCGAGTGACCAAACTGGGAGGAGAAGTTAGCATGAAGTCTTCACTCTCGCACACCACTTCGAGCTCCAGCTTTGCAGCGTGGCAATCGTGGACGAAGACATTTATGGATTCGTGAGCTTTTGGCATGGAGTGACGAGCAGGTTTTTTCCCCTTACAAACTTTTTCTGTACTGTAGATAGTTTTTGAGTTATGATATGAAGAATGTAATATAATATCCCTAGACAGTGTTGATGTGTGTATATCGACAAAGGTCAACTGTATGTAACTTATGGGGTTTTGGTTTTATAGAAGTACAATATGGTGTTGCTAAAACTCGTAAGCGAAACTTTTCCGATGTAAACCACCACGAAAATGAATTCAATTCAATTTATTGCAATCCACAAATGGTAGCAAGATGGTAACATAAAGAGGGTAAGTACATTGTGGACCCTGATAGGGCACAGCAAATTGTTTTTTTTTATAGAGGACGACTTATTTTATTTTTTACAATTAAGTATATATTTCTTAAAATTTTTAAATCCTTATCATTTTGAAACACTATAATAGCACTTTTCTAAGAGCAGTGTTTTTACCTTTTTTATATATATATTGTAACTAAATATATGTAACTGAATATCACTAAACTTTGAACACTTAACCAAATTTACTGTTACATTAACCCATAATACAAAAGAATATAAGATATCGAAAGAAAAGATTCTCAGTTCAGCCGACGTGCGGCTTAGTGTTATCTATCATTTATATTATAAGTATCGGCAAACGGTGTTTTAATAAGCGGGTCTATTAATATTATACAACCATCGTTTCCAGTTTTCTATGACCTCATTTATATCAGTTTTAAAGCAAAAAGATATCAAACATTTTTATAAATAAAGTCATTGCGATTATTACATAGTAATAAATTAAAAATAAAGTTTGTCATAAGTAATAGTCTTGTCCATCCGTAAGTATAACTTTATTAGTTAATAAACAAAATTACAATGACTTTAGGTACAGTAAAACAACCTTTTTTATTAAATATTTTTTTATTGAATTAGAGTAGGTATACATACTTACATTTCACATTTATTTATTTAAATGCTAGCTGGCCACAAGAATGAGAGACAATGTTGGCGTCAATTCGTCGCATTTTTCTTATTATCGTGGTCAACCTATTAAGTAACCTATCATATGTTTTAAATTTATACATATGATATAAAAAAAAAACACCCCAACACTGCATAGTTTATAAGGATTGATACACTGTCAATTTAACTGATTTGTAACATGCTGTCATCAGATTTCATACTATGTAGAAAAACCACAATATGATTTTAATTTATATTTCAAAGTATTTTTACCGCGCAGGGTAATGCTGCTGCTAAGATACCATTATTCTTCCATCTCATTCAAGCGATGACATTTCACTAACTTATCAGGGGAAAATGAACTGTATTTCAAGGATAAAACCACGAACACTAAATCGTTCCCGTAACGTATACCAAAATGAAATAATAATGAATAATATTATTAATATGGGTGATTAATTTGAAATTGTAAGACTCCCCTGCTTTCCAAGACAATGTGTCCAGAAAATAAAAATGCCTAGAATTATAAACTTATTAGAAAGATATGCATTTAATTCATCAAACTCGAATCGGACACCGGTGTCCAGAGAACAACATAATCTGGGGCCTGAAAAGATGACTTATTACAAAGAAGTTAAATGTTGAACCAAAGATATTTAACTAAACATAACCTAAATGACGTTTCAGTTACTTAGACTTGGAACGATCGAGCCCCATTCTTAGTCAGTATGTCAACGGTCTACCGCTGTTGCGTGCTCTTAGCTATTTGTTCTTTCAGCATAAGAATGCTGGCGCGTTGTTCCGGCGGCAGCAGCGCGATTTGTTCGTCCGATAGTTGCAACACTTGCATAATCAGCGCAGCCTACGAAAAAAGAATAATAATTGAACAATGTTGATGTTAAGAGGTAAAAAAATATTTCTCAAACTAGTGCTAGAAAATGAAAGCTGACACTTAAAAAATCTGAGTATAGTAATAAAAATGCCAATAAATAGTCACTGTCACCACGTGGTATTGATTTTTAATATGTGAAATTGTTGACATACCGAAACTTCAGAAAAATACTCACCTCCATTTGCATTAAAATTAAGAATCGCCTTAGGCTATTCTTATCATCTAAATCTTAATAAAAATTGCTTTGCACTAAACTTTTAAGATGTTTATGATAAATATTAAATAGCAAAATATTGGAAAAAATCAACTCGGCAACAAGTGAGATGTTTAAGATGTTCTTAAATCCACTAAGACTAGTCTTAAGCTTAACTTACGGGTCCAATATCGAGCGCCTAATCTATTCTTAATATTTATGTCTTAAGTTAGATAAAAATAGCATTAGGCGATTCTTAAGTTTAGTGCAAATGGGTGCCAGTGTCAGCTTTCGTAAACCAGACTTCACCCTTTCATCAATATAATATCTTTGTTTATAGCCGTATAATACAACTTGTTATTGTTACTGATCTTACACAGAACTTTCGTTACTCGCTTGTCTAGTCAACAGCAGCATGCGTAGCATGAGCACCTCGACAAAGTTCTCTCGACACTTTTCTCGCGCGAGCGTATTATCTGTCCCACTCACACCGTATTGTTATGAGTGGGACAGACATCGCGAGATAAGCGTCGACAGCGAGTCGCGGTGCGCATGCTACGCTGGCAGGTCAGGCTTTAGATTAGAGAAATTTGACAGTTACACAACTGTCAAATTTCTCTAATCGACTTTGAACTTTGAAAGACGTAAGCCGTTGAGTTTGGAATTGTCTAAAGAAATATGTCATACCTATTGTATGAGCCGTAGTTGCTGTTAACTGTATACATATGTATCTAATATTTGTTCATTTAATATTAAAGTTAAGCAAAAGACCATAGCGGCAGTCTTCAACTGCGTCAGCACTCACACAGACACGCGCAATAGTCGCGAGTGTTGCGCGAGTAATAATACTCCGCGTGTCAATCTTTTTTATGGTCTTCCTCTTACATTCCTCCCATCAACATTCATGACCATCATCTTTTGAATGACATTCCTATCATCCCTTCCTAAAACATATCCTTACCAGTCTACCTACTTAGGGAATTACAGAGTTGAAGCTCTCTCATGATATGACAAAAATATATCAACAAAACGAAAATATAAAAGTTAAATAAGAAATGAAATGCAAAAAAATACATTACCTTTTCTTGATCAGAAGCACCAGACGGTATTCCTTGAATAGTCCTGGCCTGCGCCATACTCGGCATTCCAGGCGGCATTTCTATGTGGAGCAAAAAGGTCATTTATAGTTGGCTTTTTAATCAATAGAGTTTGACAGGTCGTCGCATGAATGCTTATTTGTTCAACCAACCATTTTAACGGATTTCACTTTTGAATGCAGTTTCAATAAGGTTAAAATTTCCGTTTGATTGGTATATAGTACTTGCAACTTTAGTTCATGCTCATTTGTTCAAAATCCGTGGAGATACACTAAGCGTGTATCGGAACATGAACTGCAATGAACAGTGCGCGCCAAAACATAAGATGTACGTAAGCATAAGTGTTCAATCCACATACTTATATCGAGAATCGAGATAGACAATAAAAGCCTTCAAACTGTATGAGAACCTAGCGTGTCGACTGTTTCGTACCTACGATGACGTCACGAGCAAGATTTAGTGATGTCTAAATGTTATTGACAAGCTCTTGCAAGTAAGTACTGCACAATTAAACATTTTCGTTTCTAAGTGACGCGTGTTTTCATGGCAATGGTCTTAAACGGACTGACTTAGTTCTTAAAACTTTGACCGTGGATCAAACTTTTGGCACGCAAGGTAAATACACTTTTACCGTCTATCTCGATATAAGTCTGTGGTTCAATCTCCTCACGTGTAACCAATCATGACAGCACATTTTGATGACGCAATACGCCGCCATATTCATTTCCTTCGTGTCAAAGCCGGTGCTGGTACGCAATTAAGTAAAAATTATGAAAAAATATTCTAGACAGCTATTTAATTTTCACTATTATGACTTGGACGAATTAACCACTGGACTCGTAACGAGGACCGCGTTCGCCTTTACCCCTCTGTCACTTACCCTGCCTTTTAGACACAGTAAGCAATATGGCGTTGTCAGTATGACGCGAGATCTCGAAGTGGAACATTATCTCAAAAATGGGTAAATACGCTGATTTAATTTGTAAAAATCATACCGGACAATCAAAACATTTTTCTTTTCACGCGTAAGTATAATTTCAATCTATTAGAGTAGCAATTTTTCGTAAAATAAATAAAATTTGGTATGTAAACACAATGTAATACGTCATTTCAAAAAGTAATCATTGTACGTGTAAATTCTTCAAAGATATTGCATAAGTAATTTGGTTGGGTTATACGTATCACTCATTCATTAAATTGTCATTTTTATGTCGTATAGGGCTTGAACATATCGATAAACATATCGATGTATGTAAATGAACGAACGAATCCAATTTTAATGTAGGAACTATTTAAATTAATTTCAGATTTACTGTTGAGCCCCTAACAAGAAGAATTGGGTGGAAGCGGTACGCAGGGAGATAACATAGACGAGTACTCAGGTCTTAGATAACATCTAAGGTCTGATGATGGAGCCCGAAGATGGCTATAGGAACTCTCTAATTAAACGACGCAACCCTACGAACTTTGAGCTTGTTATATTTGAAATATAGCTTCAAACTTTAAAAAAAATGTTGCTTATTTCACCCGCATGGTTCCCGTTTCCGTGGTAATATCAAAAATCCTGTCTTAGTGCTCGCCAACATCGTTAAAAGAACCTGTATGCAAAATTTCAGTTTTATTGGTTTAGCCGTTTGGGCTGTGCGTTGCCTTGCCTGTAAGTCAGTCACGGTATTGTTTTTTAGTATTAGACTTATGTTGTACATTATCATGGTGTGTTGTACATTAATATTTAAAATGTATCATAAGTATAAATATAGCATTGACAACGCAAAAATTAAAAAATCATAACTTATTAGCTGTTGCATCATAATATTAATCGTTAAACATTTGTTTTTTTTTTCTCTTTCGAATGCAAGGAAGGATATTCTTACAGCGTATAAAAATATAAAAGTATCGGAGAATTTCGACAGTGGTCCGCAAAACTCGGTAGCTCATTGGTTAGAGCAGTGGGCCGGATTCCCAAAGGTCGTGGGTTCAAGTCACATCTGAAAATTCACTTGTGGCTGAGTTCATTTGTTCCAATATTTTTCTTGTTAAAATGTATCATAAATGGTGGTTACATTTATTATTTGTTTCTAACATAGACCTTGCTAGGTCACAGCAAGAATAAAATTAATTATATTTATGTATGTACTTAGCTATATTATACTATTTTTTTATCTTATAATATTTTAATTTTAAGATCGTTTTATTATATTCAAGTAAAACAATCTTAAAACTACAATAAACTATTGGTTGCAATATACGTACAATTAGTATTTCAGCTAGTAGTTGCTAGAAAGATACTGCCTTGGCTTTATCTTAAATATAGGTAATTATATATAATTATAACTTCTGGGAGTTTGTTGTTTAATACTGTCATAGCGTATGCTGGACCATACGCTATCCAAACGCTAGTCTACTATTTCTAATTGGGTTTAGGTTGTGCTAATTTCGTACGGTGGCGTAAATTTTGAGATCTTTAATAAAGTGAAAACAAGTTTATATTTTTTCTTACAAATATGCATATTTCTTAAATGTAAATGGACTAGAGTTGTAATTAAAATGTTTTAGTTTCAACGATCTTCTAATGTCGATGATTATTTTCAATAAGTTTTAATATACTTAGATTTTTGGCTCCAAAAAAAATGTAGAATACGAGATATCACAGCTCGAGAAGCACACAGGGGGGTTTATTGTCTAATTTTAAGTCTATCACAATCCCTTTAAATTTTTCATTTAAAAGGTACATATTATTCACATCGCATCACATAGCATCGCGCCACAACTATTTGACCTTTGAAAGGGATTGCAATCGATTATAAAATTAAACACTTATGGAGGGGTTGCAATTGTGTATGTCCTATACAATGGTTCTGTAATGAACTAATTACCCATATTTTGTTTTATATAAAAAAGCTCGAGTGATTGAAGAAGTTAATGTAAATAATGAATTATATTATTATATAAACCAAATATTAATGTTTTTTACTCACTTAAAAAGTGTTAGTAAGTAAATTGTAAGTCCGCCTGGCTAGCGACTACCATCTTATCCAAGTCCGTTCTGGCAGTTAGAGGTAAGATAGCTAGTTCCTCAGAGATTGAGGATACCGGGAGAGGCGCGCTTCCATCTTAAGCCTTATCAGTACAGTATTAGTATCAGGTTGCATGTATCTACCCATTTTTCACAAAATAAACCCAAACACAAACGCTTTGGAAACCATATTGTATAGTTTTTATGAATTTGAGGTATTTTTTTAATGAGATTTTCATATTATTGGGTGCTTTATATTTTTCCACGAAATAAACAATTAACTTACTAATTTCTTTAAAACACACATGATTTATTAAACTCAATAGGTTCATTCATTCACTCCTTACCTATCGTGCTATTTATTTTTCCACGAAATAAACAATTAACTTACTATTTTTTTTAAAACACACATGATTTATTAATCTCAATAGGTTCATTCATTCACTCCTTACTTATCGATAAAAAAATATCGATTACTTCAAGCACTACTGTCATTATTTGACATTAGTAATCGCCCCTCACCCCCGCAAGAATTGGTTGATCGTGTTTTCATACATTCTTCTCGGGTTTCGTGTCCAGTGGTTAATTCGTCCAAGTATTTTGATTATTACCATGAAAGTTTAAAATAAATAAATCCGAAAACATAATCACAATTATAGAAACAGATCAGTAAGTTGAATTTTTTTATCTCATTGCGTTGTAGGTTGTCTCTGCGTATCGTTAAGTTATTGTACATGTTTAATTTCCGGGAAGGGCTATTGATTAGTAACCCACGATTTTCGTCGTGGGAGGGGGGAGGGGGGTGGGGGGGGAGGGGAGGCCTTCCCCCCTGTACTATCCCCCCCCTCGGAAATGGATAGTTTTTGAGATATGAATTTTTGAAAATTGACTAAACTTAACCTCAAAATGTATGAAAAATACAATTCTTCATAATCTGCTCATTGAAAGTAATGGGTTCCGAGCGTCTCCGGCACTGCGGGAAGTGCAGCCCCTCCACCCCTGCGTAACAAACCGCAGGCACTTCATGTTCGCCTACGCAGCTTCGACTTTTTGGTCGCCTGCGGCGACCAGTCTCAGCCGCTTCGTCTCACATGGTGCCTGCGATTTGTTACAGCGGGTGGGGGCTGCTCTCCCTCCGTGCCTCCGGGCTTTTATATACACTCTAGGGGTAGGGCAGACTAGTACCACGTGGTGTCGGGGTTGACTAATTCGGTTCTGTCACTAATTTTGACTTATTCAACACTATTCCGAGTTGAAAAAACATACAAATTAAGCAAGTTCAGTGTGGAGACAGATGACTGACGTATTGACTTGACAATGACAGTTGGCTGACAGTATCACAAAATGGCCGTCACAGAATTGCGTTTTGTTTATAACAGCAATTTGAAAATTATGTAAAAAAATATTGTCTGTGACTATTTATATAATTTATTCTCTAGTAATTATGAATAATATAATACTTTGAAGTTAAATAATACTGTAAAAGTATGTAAATCTGCATAAAAAAACACCACAAGGCGTTAACACAACACGTAATAAAACGCAATACATGTAAAATAGTGAATGTCAGTCGCAAAATGTCAAAAATCGAAGTATTTTTTACGATTTTCAATTAATTATTACAAAAAAACTACAAGTTTCCGAAGTCTGATATTAAGTGAATATGTGTTAAAAAATATAATCTTTCGAATGGTAAACATCTGAAATTGAAAATCGTGGGTTACTAATCAATAGCTGAGCCAATTTCCGATTTAATTCCACACCTAAATGGAATTGTGACGTATCGTTTTGATTTTTTCTGTAAAGTTGTAAAATATCAAATAGAAAATATAGCTTTTGTGCGGTGAATAGGTTTCTTTAATAATGTTTGATATTTAGACAAAAATATACCTACTGTATGTCATATAATACTTGCATGTATGCTAATTATTTTATGTTATAAGGGTACGTTTATTAACATAGTAATAAGTTTTGTGTTTACGTGTCCCAATAATATTTGATGCAGTAAAACAATCGGATTTACATAATTATATTACATTATTACTATTTTAACGCAAAAACTACCTATTAGTGACTAAACACAATAAAAAAATTGATGAAGTAAACTTTTGAAAATCTTTCATTTTACCATTATATGCAAAATTTATAAGTCACAACATCCTGTATATGACCCATAGGATACATAAGAACTGAATATGTTCGAATGAAAAATGGACAACCTCCAGTAGTATTCAATCTCCAACTTTATAATTATTTCAGTTGTTCTTTGTCCAACATCCAACAAAAAAGGTGGAAATAAACATAAGCTTTACATTTTTTATGCTTATATGTAATATATAATTATAACAATTTTTTTAAGATGATACTTGTAAGAAATCATATTATTTACTCTAAATAAACGATTAAATGTCTCTGGTATAAAATTTTGCAAATGGTGATTGGACAAATAAGAATTCAAGCGACGAGGTGTGCCAAAGTCGCGTAGTAAAAATAATCCTGCCTTAAACTGTTTCTCGTAATGATTTGGGCAGATCCAGTTTCAGTTCAGTATGTATTGATTCCATTCAGGCACATAAATTCAATATTATTATTATAGTTACATTTTAATTCAGCATTATTTTTACAAGGTGACATAAAAATAAATAAAATAAAACTTATTTCAGACCTCAAATTGATTGACACAGACATCCTATCAAATCACTAGTAAATAAAAAATCCGACTATTATTGAATAGTTGTTTTACAATAAGCATTGACAAAAGCTGATGAAAATATCCTTTTAATACAAGTTTTAAGGTAACTTTGAACTTGTCATCTATGGAGAATGTATGCGTCTTAGCTAAGAGAGACATTTATCTATAACGAACTTTATTATTGGTAGTTAGTTCTACTAATATTATATAATGCGAAAATTTTAATATTTGGATGTTTGTCAATCACGCAAGAACGGCTGAAAGGCGGGATTATTTATTACCTACCTTGCAACAGCGCAATGCGACAGCAAAATATGCGCGATATTTGCTTTATGTCACATACCACCTAGCAACCGCACTGTTATTACAGTACAGGCTCTACCGAACAATCGATGAACTACAATGTGCATTCATTTAGCTCCTGTAATTGTTGCCAAATTGTCTTTGGCGCCAGCGCCGCGTAGCAACGCGGCATCACTCTCGCACTCTAGGTAGGAGCACGAGAGAGTGAGAAGCCGCTATACGAACGATCAGCGAGCGATTAGCCAGCAATCACATACGTAATACTATTTTTATATTGACGTTCCGCGTCAATCTCGCGATCTGCTATTATTGCTAATTTTTAGGTAATAATCCCGCGGATTTGGCACACCGATAGTTTATAGCCTAGATAAAAACAAAGGATACATGTCAACCCATTTAACCACCACCACGCGAGTAAACCGAGGGCCGCCATTAGTAGGTATACTATTAAAAGCAACTCACGTTGAGGCATTTTCTGTTGGTTCCTTGGGTCGTTGGGTCGTACCCTTGGGTCGGTGTTGAACTGTTGAGTGTTGGCCAGGCGAGGATCGCGCGGGAAACCACTAAGAAAGTAAAAGTTAAGTTTATATTCACAATTTAACTTGAACTCTATGCTGTGGTGATAAGGATATCTGTTGTTTCATCTGTGGTTGTTAGAAGAAACAAGTTATTGCAAAATGAGTCTTATCTAATAAAAAATTGGTCTAAGCTTGCATTTGCTACATTTTTATGTCAAACGAAAAACAAATTAGGGTTGGACACGACTTTTCTGTCGCTTGGACCCGCCATTTGCTACAGCGAGAGAGACTGAAGGAAGGCTACAGCATGCGGCAGCATCGGCGCGGCGGTGCGATAGCGTTCCGTCAGTCGTTCTCGCTCTGACTAGTGACGGTTCCGAGCGACAGAAAAGGATAGGGCGACGGAAAAAAGCGATAGCGTGCTGACAGATATGGTCTAACCCTTAAGCTACAACCGAATCGTAACGTATTGCCATTTCTATAATAACAAAAGGCTTAATTTCTATCAATAAATTTATTTTGGAGAGTGATTTAATTAAGGCCATGAACTGTACACTAGTGTCTAAAATTAAGAAATAGCAAATGACTACGTACTTTAAATTAAAAGGTGAGAATGTTTCGACGTATGGGATTATTAATAAATAAAATGTACCAAATGAAGGTGCTAAAATATGAATTAAACTGAGATTAAAATCATTATGTAGGTAATTCATGCAATAGTAGCATGGAGCAGACTGAGACAGAATTTTTGTTCATATCATCATAAAAAAACACAACATAAAAGAAACATGTACAAAAGAGAAATATTCTCATGTCAATCCAACTTACATTTCCTTAAGCTGTTCCATGGTTGGAGCAGAACTAACAAAAATATGACATAATTTTAATTATTATAAGAAGAAAAATTTGCATTTTTACTGAAATATTAAAATATCTGCTTACAAAACCATTTTACATTGAATTATTTGGTAGAATCTTTCAATATAATTATCAACCATAATTTCCATGCTGGTCTGGGAGCGAAAGATCCGACCGCGACTCGCAGTGCTATATGTGCTGTGGAGGAATGTGCGGAATACACCCTACAAGTGTATCTGTATCGCTTAGGCTTCGCAACGCAGCGCAGGTTTGCCGTGTCAGGAAACGGCGGGGCAAGCACGAATAACTATCGAAATAGTATCGAGTAAGTATCGAGCACGTAATGTCAAAAAATGTATAGGAAAATGTAGTTCCGTTTACGTCCGGTAGGAACTCTGCTCAATATGTCATACATTTTTTTACTTTACTTCCTCGATACTTACTCGAAAGTTATTCGTGCTAATCCCACGGATCTCTCGCTGTTTTGCATGAATAGAATGGGCTTTATTTATTTCGCAAGAACATGGCCTTGCTTTGCCATGTTCTTGAAAAATAGCCCTTTAGCCATGTTGGCTACCGACAGACCCTAGGAGGCTGTAGTCTCCTTGCAGGAGCGTTATTTCGCAAAAGAAGATTCCGACAGAGGCGGGTGACTAGAAGGAGATGACAGTTTGTTCGACTCATTCCACTTTTAGTAGAACGACTTAGTCGGTGACTGGTAGGCTGGCATTGCACGGCGCTATATCGAGATAGACGGTAAAAGTGTACCTACCTTGCGTGTCAAAAGTTTGATCCACGGCCAAAGTTTTACGACCTAAATCAGTCCGCTTGAGACCATTGCCATGAAAAACAGTAACTCAAAAACGAAAATGTTTGATTGTTCAGTGCTTTCTTGCAAGAGCTGGTCAATAACATTTATTCATCACTAACACCCATATTCTAAGTCGTTCCTCCAAAACTTACTCGTCCTCGACTCAACGAAACCTCATTGAAAACCTCTTCGAAATACTCCTCGAAATCGGTATTCTAAGTCATAACTCCGTAAGGACCTGGAGGAGCCAAAGAGTATGTAGCCACTCCGTGTTAGGCCTAGCGCACACTATCATTTTTACCCACGACGAGGTTGAGTGGAGTGTAAAAAGTTTTGGAGGAACGACTTAGAATATGGGGGTTAATCTCGCTCGTGACGTCATCGTAGGTACGAAAAATTCGACACGCTAGGTTCTAATAGATTCAAGCGCTCTTTTCGTCTATCTCGATATAGGTCTATGGTCGCCGGCTAGGGAGATAATGACCGCACTTGACCACGTCTAACCGCTGATGCCACCTGGTGGTCTTTTTTTTTTTTTTTTTTTTTTTAACCTGTTGGCCTACCATCTACTGTAATGAGATTCAATTTAGGTTATTTTCAGGTAGTAAGAGTGAGACGCCGCTATACGCTCCGTATGGCAGCATCCCACTCTCACTAACTAAAAAGAATCGCAAAGAGTTGATGGTAAAGCCTCAGTTCCCTATTACCAAATGGTGGAAGCATTACAGCTTTCTATGAGTAAGGGCCTCTGAGCTAAGCCTCGGACGGTCAGATGGATATGGCGAAACTATTAGGACTCTATGGGCCCTATTTTATTAGGACACTATGGTTGCGCCACCCGATCGCGCCACCAACAAAATGCATACAGTTCCATAGAAGGTACCTCACTTGGTGTCGGCTTGGTGGCGTGACCAAGCTTACTTTATTTGGTGGCTACTGTGGTGGCGCAACCATCCCCCTAATTGTCTAATTTCAAAATATATCAGAATCCCTTTCAAAGGTATTGTGATTGTGATAGTGATTTATGCAATTGTGTAACTTATAGTCGCAATCCCTTTCGGCACGAATGATGTTTTAAATGAACTTCATTTGACATTTCTCCATACATTTGAAAAATATTTTCGTGTTTGCTTGCACTTTGCATAGACAGTTCAATTTCGTTCATTCAATACCTTTCAAAATGCGTCCCGATCACAATCCCTATCAAATGTCAAATAGTGACGGCCTGAAATATGTAAATATCTTTCAAATTACGAATTGAAACAGATTGCGATAGATTTTAAAATTAGACAATTAGCCCCCTGCATACGTAGCATGCGCACCTCGCTTTTCTCGCGCGTGGGCATTGTCTATCCCGCTCACACCGTACTGATACGAGCGGAACCGACATAGCGAGATAAAGGTCGACAGCGAGTCGCGGTGCGCATGCTACGCGGGCTGGTATCCTAATGAAGAAGAAGCCCTAGCGTTTCTTGTTGACTTGACTACGGAACCCTATAAAGATCGTTATCACTAACCTGTCCTGCTGCATGGGCGGCGGCGGCACGGGGTGGGGCGGCATGGGCAGGCTGCGCATGTCCTGGTCCAGGAGCGGCGGCGGCACGGCCGGGGCCGGAGCCCGAGACCCGCGCAGATCCACGTCGCCCATTATAGGACGGGAGGCTGTCGCATTCAAACCAAATGTAGGTAAATGCCGTGTGGTGACGGCCTAAGAATACAAGTGTCACCACTCTCTTACATGCCTGGGATGTCGTAAGAGTCGACTGAGAGGCTCGACGCATTGAAAACCTGTGCGAGAGAAGGAAAACTTGAAACAAACCCTCTACCAACCCGTCTGGCCAGCGTGGTAGCAGTAGGCTAATATCCTCCTATGAACGCCATACCTATTAGGCGTGAGCTAGGAGAGGCCTATGTCCAGCAGTGGAAGTCTAGTCTACAGGCTGATGATGATGATGATGGTGGATTCTCTTGTTTATACGTTGAGGTATTTTCATTATGTAAAAAAATTTGCATGCAAGACATGCAAGATGCAAGAAGAGAAATCAAATGACTGCTGCATAGCACTACCCTCTTTCACCCCGTGGGGGTCGTAAAGGCGACTAAGGGACTCAGCCTTCAGGAGACGGGCAGCAGCGTCTCCTACAAACTTATGGCCTTACTGCGATCGCCAACCCGCCTGCCAAGCGTGGCGATTATGGCAACTATGAATCAAGTTTCCAAAGTTTTCCATAGAAAACAAAGTAATTAAACACCAACACCAGGAAAAGGGGGCATAGTCTTTAGTTTGAATTTCAAATGAATTATCATTTTATGTTGGTTAGTGGAATAAAGAGTAGAGATAATAATAGTACAGGTATTTATTTCGCAAAAGCTCAAATTGGCGCTTTTAAAGTCTCGTAATGTTGAAAATCGAAAAATCTGGTGGCACAGAGTACTGTTACAAAGCTTGTTTGTTTAGAAAAGAAAAAACGGTTAAATACTTACAAGAAAACTGGTTTGGAGGTGGCACTGGATTAGCCAGCAATGGAGGAGGTTGTTGTTGTTGTTGTGGAACTATAACATAAATAAATAAACACTTTAATGGATACCTCACAAAATCTAACTGAAATTATAGCCAGCCATATTCCATGTTTGAACGCTGATTAAAAATATTTTTCGTATCAATAATTTGGTGGGTCTATAATCTAGATAATTTTATTAGGAGCAAAACTAAAGTGCCACATACCTGGCGGTGGATTGTTAGGCATGTAAGGGTTCGGTGGTGGTTTGTCTCCAGGTTGTAGAACTGGAGGCAAAGCATTTGATGGCTGGAGCATGCTCTAGGGGTATACATAATAATTCAGTTAAAAGTAAAAAACACAGTTGCCATAAGTAAAATCACTTGGATAAGAGATAAATGTAGAAAACTTACAACAGCAGTAGCTGGATCTACAATCCTCATAATAACTTGTGCCTGTAAGAGGGCATAGGCCAACTGGGGATTTTGTAACAACATGTTCCTCGCCTCAGAAGGGTTGTTCTGTAAATAAAAATTTCGTTTAATTTCAGAGGTAGCTATGATAAGCACTAATAAAGAAAAAAAATTGCCCAGGTTCCCTATCGGATGATGATCCACTTTCACTTACGGTTGGTTCAATAACCTATCCTCAGTAAGAGATAGACTTACTAGAGCTTTTTTGCCTAGATATTTTTGACATTAACATTGACAGCTTAATGTTTTATTTGCCCACATAGATTAGCACATACAATACTTTTTATTCTTTATTATGTTTATTTTGGATAATATAAGTTACGCCATGTAACTGGATTCCACTTGGCCATTAAAGTAGTAAATATATTGAAATTTCTTCAAAAGTAGGTACATTGACTCTTAGAAAAAATCCATAGATAAGTTGATAGGATTTCAATATGGGACATCTCTAGAACTGTAAAACTCAAACAAAAATCATCCTAGTTGAAAAAGACTGTAACAAACCATTAAGGTTCAATTTGGCTACAACCAGTAACTGCCCAAAGGGGGTCTACCTACCCACCATCAGGTAATAGCTATGCTAATCCAAATTCAATATATAATATATCTATACTAATATAATAAAGAGGAAAGATTTATTTTTTACAATCTCAAAAACTACTGAATAAATTTGAATGAAATTTGGCACAAAGATAGTAGATAGCCTGAATTAAAATGTAGGATACTTTTTATCTCATTATTCCCACAGGAATGGGAAACAAGCAGGTGCAACCGCGTGTGGCACTATTTTTAAATAAGTTACCTGAATACAAAGTTTCATTTGTTTCATAAGTTCAAACATCTGTTCCGGAGGCAATGTTGCCACAGCTTTGCTAATTGCTTCAGGAGCCTTTTCCGGTTCAACTGGGTCTCCATATGGGTTTTCTACCTATAAATTGAAGCCAAAAAATGAAGTCATTCTTTGAAGTGCAGACAGAAAATAAATAATATTGTTAAGTAAAACTTCATTAAAATAATTAAACAGAGGTTAGTTACACCTCATCAAGTATTCTATTTCCATATTTTGTTTTGTTTGCTGTCTGAAATTTTTCTGATCTATACATATTAAAATGATAATTATAATTCTAATTATCATCATATAATTTCTCAGATGAAATACGGCCCCTCTCTCTTCTAGCCCTAATTGCGTGCCCAACCGGGTCCATAACAATGGTCTTACATTATTTTATAACATCTACATTATGGTTTTGCAATAAACTATTGAGTATTGAGTATTAATGTCTTGTCTATCACTAGTCTACAGGAGGCCTCACAACAATGAAATATTGATTGTCTCATTTTTGCTACACCTGATTACACTGAATCACATAAATATAAAAAAAATAAAAATGTACCTGAGGTCCTTGCATTAAAGCTTGCATTTCCATTCTTGATTTTTCAGTACAAGCATTATCAACTCTTAAAGATCGACCTCCGATCTCATAACCATTGAGGTTTCTCATAGCACTAAGAGCTGTTTCTTGATCTTTGTATTCACAGAAGCCATAACCTTTAGGTTTCCCAGTTTCTCTATCAAATACCAACTTGAATGATAGTACTGGACCCACTTCGCTAAATATATCTTTGAGCTTCTCTTCAGTAGCTTCATAAGGTATATTTCCAACTGAAAATATAGAAATAAACTATAACAACTGATGTTTAAGATTCAACATGTCATGTAGTATCATTGCACAACTCTACTTACCGAAAACAGATCTCATGGATTTATCCATGATACTCTGTTCTTCTTTTTCTTTATTTTTTTCCATATTGATAAATTAATAGTGCAAAATTTTTTGTGTACAAGAAGCAAGCCAGAGGACACAAATCACAAGCACATCCCAAGGAAGCGAAGCAAAGCGAAGCAAGCGACATTGACAGTGACAGAGCAATCTTACTTTTTTTTATAACGTCAAGGTCATGGATCATGCTCCCTCTGGCTCGACAGTTTGACGACCTGTTTGGCGCAGGGGTACTAACCCCACCTTCTGCGCCAGAGGTCCCGGGTTTGATCCCCGGACAAGACAAATATTTGTGTGCATGAACATGTTTATTTGTCTTGGTCTGGGTGTTTAATATGTATATTATGTATGTATTTACAAAAAAAAAAAGTATAAAAGTATGTTTATCCGTTATCTAGTATCCATAACACAAGTTCTTCATGATACTTAACATGGGCTAGATAATTGGTGTGATTGTATGGAAATATTTATTTATTTATTATTTTGCATATTTATCTGAACTGAGTACTATTTTACAAAAGAGTAAAAATTTATTATTCCACCCACTTTGCCCCATTGATGGGAAAAAATGGAATGGCATGCCATAAAAGCTGTGGATTTTACTCCACTCAAACCTAATCAGCAGACAGGGGCCCAATTCTCGCGCCTTCGACATTTCGAATTCGACATTTTTATTTACTTATTTCTTTATTAAAATTTTATGTAAAATCTCTACTACTGTCAAAAACCTTTAGTTTAAATTATCTTTGATAATCCTATAATGTCGAAGATTGCTTTCAGTGGGCTATTAATACAGATTTTTAACTCCAAAAAAATTTCGAATTCGAAATGTCGAAGGCGCGAGAATCTAGGGCCGTACCGCGCAAGTGTCGTCGGCATCGACATCGACTTCATTTGACAGATGGATGTGACATATTGCTCTTAGTCTTTGGTAAGTTTTCATTTGTGCCAAAAAGAAGTAGCAATGTGTCACATGCATCTGTCAAATAAAGCCGATGTCGATTCCGACGACACTTGCGCGGTACGGCTCCAGGCCCCAGTACATAGGGACCGTTTTATTAACCCGCCGTCGGTCGCGCCTCTTTTTGTGACACCATCGGCCGCGTGGGGTCTTTTGAAGCCCTACATTTGTCAAAATTGTACAATTTTAAACTTAATATAATAAAGTCTTATGGTAAATTTTACATAGAAAAATATTGGAAAAAATTAACTCGGCCATAAGTGAATTCTCAGACGGGAATCAAACCCGCGATCTTAGGAAATTCGGCTATTGGAAATGGCCGAGTAAATTTTTTCCAATATTTTTATTTAAAATTTACCATAAGTATAAAAATAGCATTAAAAATGCAAAAATTACAAAATCATAAATTATCATGCATTCTTTACTTTTACAACTTTTTCATATTTTTTTATTCCGAAAAATGAAGGACAAACTTTAAAAAAACAGTTTCTTGAAAGTACAAATTGAAAAGAGTTTTGAATCAATAAGCGATTTAAAGAGCTCTTTTAGGTTTTTTCAGCTCTTTATAAGTACCGAACGACAACGGGACAACACGATCATGCGTGAGCAGTGTTGCCAGATGGCCAGATCGGTATGTCGCAGAAAAACGATCCTCAGGTAGCCCAAAATCGCGCAGAAACAATGATCACAAACTTCCCTTATATTAGGTGCTGACCAAATAGCTTTTTACAGTTGATGTTTATTGATAATAATAATTTAATTGAATAGTTTTATGACCGGTGAACACTAGTCTTTATTAAATTAAAATTTAGCAGTCAGAAAATTACATAACTTATAATCAATATTTTGAGTGCGAGCTTATAGTAAACGATGCTAAATAGGGATTTACTTTACTCGAGCGTCATAGTGACCTATTGGGTTGCAAAGCCTAGATGATACGAAGAAACAAAATCTATTTAATGTATTACCATATTCATCGGTGGGGGGGAGCGGCTTCAGATTTTCAAATATGTAAAAAAATACTGTTGCATGGATATACTCGAGCGCGTCAGATTTTGATAGCATCAATGTCCTACGTATTTTTAATAATATACGTATGTAAATCTGATCCTTTGCATGATGCGTGTGAACGTACGTAAGGGTTGAAAATGAAAAAAAAAATCGAGCGCGTCAGTATTTCTAAGGGGATGTTAAGTGAACCTAAAAAGCTCTCATTCAATAATCTGACGATTTCGATGTGCTGTGCTGTCTCATAATCTGACGATTATCTAGAGGGTTTCGCCTTATCTGAAAAAAATAATAATAATAAATCATTGAACTTAATTAATTGAAAAGCTCAGGAAATAGCGTACAAATAAAAGAGTGTATTTTTTTTATGTAGAATACTTGTATTTATAAGAAAATAATAAAAAAAATCATTAAAATATTTGTTTTTTTATGAATAACGTGTATATTTAATTATTTTTGAAGTTATACCTGATTCTGGAGTATCCTCAAGAATATCCGGTTTTACGACTACATCTTCATACGCTTTGAGCAAATATTAAACAAGAAAATATACTAGAAAAAAGCAACTAATCTCATGTCGCCCTGACGGGATTCAAACCTGCATCTTGGGAATTCGGCCCAATGCACTAAGCAATAATGCTACAGAGACCTATGAGGACACGTCGAATTTTTCTAGTATATTCACCTTTCTACGGTGATGGCCACCATATTTTTAATTATCCTTGAATTATTTCCTTCAAAATTAAAAATAAATTAGCCACGCTCGATAATGTCGAGATGACGTTTTTCTTACAACTTTGTAGCCCACCCATTTCTTGACACTGACACTCTCAAATAGTCAAATTAGTGGAATATACACTTTTTAGCATGTAATTAACTCACTCTACCTTAATCTGACGCGCTCGAGAATTTCTGATGATAATTTTTTTCTTACTAATCTAATCCTATATCCTCGACGGGCGGCCTCATATATGGGGCACATATTTGGTGGAGGTACTTAACCGGGTACAAGTTTTCCCCCTGTATATTAATCTGCCGCGCTTTAGTAAATCCCGAAATCCCCGCTTGGGCTCCCTATATTACTAATACAGAAACGCAACAACTTTCAATTAACTGTCTTTTATAATTTTGTTGTTACCAGTGAAGTCAAGTAGCCCAAAAATCGCGAAAAAAATTGTCCAACTAGCGCAAATTGCGACCATCGCAAAAAACGTAAAACTGGTCGCAATTTCGGTCGCTAGGTAGCCCAAAATACGACATATCGCCCAATCTGGCAACCCTGTGCGTGAGTGTCAAAGCAAATAGAGACCTTTTATACAGGGCTTGTAACCAGTTTGAAAAATAGCGGTTAATTGAGGTTTTTTATTAAGGTTTTTACAAAAACAGCTTCCGACATATTAGGAATGAAAGCGCTTTTTTTTTTTTTTTTTTTTTAATTTATTACCAATTTACAAAATAGTTTTATAAAGTAAACTTACACATTCATAAAAAACCACGAAGGTTGAAAATAGGAATGTGCTATTCGACAATCATTCGCTTAAATAATACAGGTATTAGTTAGCAATCACGCACGCAAATTTTACAAATAGAAAGGTAAATAATGTTACAAGATCACTGCATTAAAATTAATTCTTAATGAGAATAACTTATCTAGGTAGGTAAGCACATAGTACATTACGGCGCGCGGCGGGCGCGACACAAATAGAATGCGCACGCGCATACACAACTATAGCTAACATGAACTGACTCAAGTAAGAGAACTTGCATACAGGTCATAATGTTGATAAAAAATGCTTCCAAAATCTAAATGTTGAAAGTATGTTCTTAGTGGAATACTGTCCATATAGAACCAGTGTCGTACAATCAAATGCACATACGTCATTTGTCAAAGCATGTTTACAAACAATGGCGTGGACTTCAGTTTCGAGCTACATACGGTTAAGATGTGAATTGATTTTTTATAAAGTATTTCATAGTTGTGAGTTCTTAGTCCTTATTGACAATAAATCAGTTTGCCAGATCACTCCTAGTCTTTCAATACTAAATAAACCGGTTTAATCCAAACTCTGCGAAATGTACCACCTACTGGCGAGGCGATCACACTAATTGCGACCTTCCGTGTGTAGACATAAGCTCGCAAGTCGATTTACCACTCGCGAGTTCGCGTTGGCAGAGCGGTATTTCAGGCAATTAGCGATCATATGTCTACGTGAGGAAGGTCGCTTTTCAAATTGAATATCATTTATTCAGTCTAGGCTGAATAAATTTTTTCGGAAATTCGGATTCCGCAGCGGGCACTCGACTACGCTACAGCTGGCTCGCGTCCTCCACCACATGGCCGACAATAGCAACCAAAAGAACTGCACGGTGGCTGCATTCCTGGATATCGAAAAGGCCTTTGACCGGGTTTGGCACCCCGGTCTCATATACAAACTAAAAAATAACACCGAAATACACCCGGCCCTCATATCAATGGTGGCATCGTACCTAGAGGGCCGAACATTCACCGTGGCGGTCGAGTCAGAAGAGTCGGAGCTGCGCCCCATACGGGCGGGAGCACCACAGGGCAGTTGCTTATCGCCCACTCTCTACGCCGTCTACACCAACGACCTACCCTCCATCAACGAGAGACAAAGAGAGTGGGAGCCACGGGTCGAGCTGGCGCTGTTTGCAGACGACAGCGCCTTCTACACATCCTCCCCGTGGCCCAAAGCCGCAACCATCCGCATGCAAAAGCAGCTCAACCTCCTCCCGCCCTGGCTAGATGAATGGAGGATAGCGGTGAATGTGGGCAAGACCACCGCTATCCTAATCGGGGCCCAGCGGAAGATGCCGCCCAAGCTTCACCTCCGAGGGCAGGACATAGCATGGCAGCCCTCTGTCAAATACCTGGGCTGTCACATAGACCGAGGGCTCTCTATGGTCGCCCAAGTCGACCACTGCGTCACAGCCGCCCGCGCGGCGAGGGCCGTCCTACGGCCGGTACTTCAGTCCAGGCTGCCCCTTCGTACAAAACGATCAATTTTTAAATCCCACGTCCGGTCGCGGCTTACTTATGCCGCACCGGCGTGGTTTTCTCTCTGTTCCCAGGCCCAACGCGACAGACTCCAAAGCCAGCAGAACGTGTCGCTCCGAGTCATCACTCAGGCGGGGCGATACGTCCGCAACGACGTGATCGCGAGGGACCTGGACGTGGAGCCCCTCCATGACTTCGTGGGTCGGCTGGCGCGGCGCATGTACGACCGCGCCGACCACGGCCCCCATGAGCACCTGCAGGGGATTGCACCCCTACCCGCTCCACCACAACCAGCCTCATCACCGTCAGCCACACTCACAACAGCTCCTTCCTCAGCTACTACCACCAGAACAAGGGCAAGAAAACGGGCACTTCCCCGCGAAATCGTGCCTCCGCCACTTCCCCAGCCCACCCTCCCTACTCCCCAAATCCCTCACTACACCCCGACCTAGCTATAACCCCTACCCCGTTTGCGTAAGCCGTGGCCCGTTCGCAGGCGCTCGCTGGGCCTCCCCCACTATGGGGGTCTCACCCGGTGCGGCAGACCGCGCAGAGGGCCGCGCCGCAAACTCCGGCGGGGGCACCCGTTCGTCGAAAGACGGCCGCTCAACAGCGGCACCCAACACCATGGGGCAGTGGCCCCATGAGATGAAGCCCGGGGAAGGAGCCAAGGCTCGAACCCGTACCAGCCGCAAGGCTGATGATCCCGATTGCGATTGATTGCCTCACACGACACTGCCGAAGAAACGTTTGAGTGAGCATGACGTACTTCAGGTACTTATAAATAAAAGTGCATTTGTAAGACACAACTTACAATGTTACTATATAATGTAATAGGCTATTTGACAATGCGCAAAATAAAGTGTCAATTACTGTTATCAGTATAAATTATGAGTTTAAAAATGGTTTTTTATTAACGTAAGTTGAAAATAATTATAAATTTATTTAAAAATCCGTAAATAAAAATGCATTATTTAAACGTTTTGTCACGTGACACAAAACGCTCCTGATTCGTCGAGTTTATAATGACGTCACCTGCTTGTAAACCTCGTTTGCCTATGTATGTGGATGATATGCAGAATACAGGCAAGTGACGTCACCGAACCCATTGCAGCGCCATATTGTCAAAGTAGCGTTTTGGCGCGCTATTTAATGAATTTTCAATTTGCTATTTTTCAGCAAATATGTACCAGAATTAAAAGAAACTACTTTTACTGGGTTCCTTTAACTCCGCTACATAATATAAAATGGATTTTCAAAACCTGTCAAATAGCCTATTATAATGTTACTAGAAAACGCATCAGCTAGGTCATAATCACAAAGCGTAATTAAAGTAAGTTAACAAAAAAGAATACTTTTATATAATTGGAATAATTGAAAAACATTACATGAATGAATAAGACTTTATTTGGATACATACATGAGACAATTACAATTTTATAGCAAAAAAAATAAAAATTAAAAACTAACTTAAACCAAAAGGTGTACAGTTTTACTGTCTGAAGTGGATGTCTCACGGCTGCAGCCAAAAAGGAAGTCAATTCAGTATTTTGCCGTATCCAAAGAGCCTGGCGCTGATTTTCAATTGACCCTGGACATTCTTTTTGACAAAGTGATGCCAAATATGCGGGCCGATACCAACCAACATAAGTTAATTTAGCAATGCTCATATGACAAGTCCCGCATACTAGATAAAAAAGATTATTATTAAAGAACTAATTTTCACGAAGCTATTAATATTAATTACCATAAATATATACACAAATACAAATCTAGACTTACATAAACTTAAAATCGACAAATAATCACACCCTGTTTCGCTTACGCACAGGAAGCTAGGAACAATGCACCGCACCGCCTGTATGAATAAGATGTTGTTTATTTTATAATCTCCTATGTCGAGTTGAGCAGTCAGGAGATATTCTTTTAATTTGCTTTTAAATACCAGAAAAGAATTTATAGCTCTTAAGGGCGGGGGGATGTTATTCCATACCTTAGAGGCGGCGTAGCGGAAAGCGCCCCTGAAAGATGCGGACCTGTGCGGCTTGGTAGACAGTTGCTGAGAGCACTGTCTTCTTCCGCATTGCCTCCTGCTAGCAATCCAGTCAAGTTTATTATAATTTAATATAATGGCTCTTTAAATTTGATAACACCAAACAGTAAACATGCCAGTGCAGCTTGCGCATTGACTTCATTTTAAGAATTCGATTGTCGTTAAGGAATTTGGTAACATGACTTCTAGGTGAATCAAAATCGAGCATAATCATTTTGAAGACGCTGTATCAGTCGTTCGGTTCTTGAAAGCAAACGTGGCCCATAAACAGTATCAGCGTAGTTTAACTTAGACAACACTAACGACTCAATCAACTGCACGCGTAACTACTCAGCAAGGTATGGCCTTATCTTGTAAAGAAGCTTAAGTCGATAGAAGCAGTTTGTGACCGATTCAACGACATGCTAGTGTGATTACATACTCTTTGCTTCGAACCTCAAGTTTACGTCAGTATATAATCCAAGGTTCCGGGCCAAAGTTACTCTTCGAATTGGTTCCCCTTTCAATGTGATATTTGGTGACGTAGGAAGTCTAACTGATTTTATGTGCCTAGTAACATTAATTTGGTTTTGGAAGGGTTTAATAACAGCCAGTTTCTATCAAACCAAAGAGAAATTTTATTCAAACCATCCATCAAATCCTTTACTGCACTATCATGTTGACTTGGCTTGAAAGAAATGTAAAGTTGAATATCGTCTGCGTAAATATGATATTTACAGCACAGTATAAATTGGAGAGCATTGGGCCTAGTATCGAGCCCTGAGGAACCCCTCTATCCAGCGACACAGGGCTCGACACTAGGTTCATTGGGTTTATATATTATTAAAACAACATAAATAACATAAAATCAAAACAAAAATATATATCTCAACACATTTTAACACAAGCAAAGCAGACATGAGCAGACCTATCCCGCTGGCAGCACCTGTTCACGAGCATGACGCACGAACCAGCCATCGCTTCGCTCAACCATATTTTACCGAACGTAGCGGCCTCACACAACATCACCGCAGAATGTTTAAAGATTTTCGCTTGATCGTCCCTGTTTGCTTAGGTACTTATAAAGAGTAGGAAAAACCTCTATCAACCCTCCCAATTGATTCAAAACCCTCTTAATTTTGCTCTTTCATGAAACCTATGTTTCTATGTACTCGCTGCTGTACCGGTTTAAAAATTAACCGGATAAACAAGCCCTGTTTCGGGCAAGAAGCGTTAACGTATGAAAACATATAAACATAGAAACCGTTTCATTAAGGTTTGACTCTATCGAAACTTTAAAAAATCAGTCTTTATAGGTATCTAAGCACAACGGGACCACGCAAGCGCGCGAGTGTCAAAGCGAAAAGGGACCTTCCGCACGTAGTCAAAAATGCTCGCTAATTGCCTGAAATATCGCTCTGCCGCGAGCGCGGCAGTGGTAAATCGAACAGCGAGCTTATGTCTACACACGGAAGGTCGCTATAGCCTGATCGCCCCTCCAGTGGTAGGTACATTTTGCTGTTTGAATTAAACCGGTTTATTTAGGATTTGGAAGCGCTCTCATTCCGAATACGTTGCAAGGGGTTTTTGTAAAAACCTTATTCAAAAACCTCAATTAACCGCTCTTTTACAAACCGGTTTCAACCCCTGCCTGTATTTAAGTAAAACCACTGACTAATCTTGATACATACTTGATCTGGGGGGCTACCGCGTAACTTTATGGATATGAACATCATACGTTTTGCGGAACTTTAAGTCAATATTGTAAAAAAAATTGCCGCTATCAGATCCCCGTTTAGTGACGTCAGGTTTAACAATAGCTAGATAGCAACGTTCAACAAAACAAAGAAGCAAAAATCTATCAAAATAAGGAATTTAAATGACAGATGAAGCCCATATCCATATCCATATTTTTTAGCCGGTAGCCCCCCTGTTTTATTTATTTTATATTAATTTATAACTTTCGTCTGTGTGGAATGAGATTGATGCCATGTGAACACTACTGTTAATCGACAGACTATAAAATAAATCTCAAAGCTCAAGTCTTGATCGCTTCGTCCATGTCTTCCTTATTTTATTCTACCGTGCATTAACTTACCGTTTGATTCTTCTTTCTTCAGTCAGGATCTGTGTACTGTCTGTGTGTCTTTTTCTTTGTTTTTTCTTTTTGGTCTGTAGTCTCTAATCTCTTGCTTGACTTGTCTTTGTTTGACTCTAGCTAGTCTTGTCTGTCTTTGTCTTTGGTAGGTAATCGTTTTTGATGTCTTGATTGATTGTGATTGTAATTTGCGATTGGGTTTTCCTTTTCTCAAAAATATTAAATTTTATAAATAAAACTATTTTTCAACATTTGTGCACAGTAATAAAAACAACAAGCAAACAAATAGTGGAAGAGGCAAGATATCTTGTAATCCCTTTTTTCAATTCGGCTAAAATTGGTATTGATTTATTGTCATGAGATGACAAAACCATGTCAAGTGTGTTATTTTAATAAATAATTCTTTACTAAATATTAACAAAGGGAATAATTGGTAATCATACAGGTGTTATCAGGTGTTACGGCATGAATTTAGATAATTCGTCAAGAGAAAACTCTGAAGCATTGGACTCTATCGGAACTGTAAGTCCCAGAGAAAAGTATCACAGCATGAGGGAAAAGAAATTATCTACAGCATCATTGACGAACACAGAAGGTGCACGGCCAAAAGTTGTTACAGTTAAACATCCAGAATCAAATAAACCAAAACCGACTGCTAAGAAAAATAAACCTATTCAAGCAGATCTCGATGTCGTCAAAGAGTTTATAAGATGTCGTGAAGAAGGTGTGAAGCGACTGGATCTCAGTAAGTCTTCAATCACATCGTTGCCCCCGAATGTCAGAGACTTGACTCATTTACTAGAATTTTATTTATATGGCAATAAGCTTGTAGCACTTCCTGCAGAATTTGGCTGTCTGACAAACTTACAAACATTAGCTTTGAATGAAAATTCTCTAACTAGTTTGCCAGACTCATTAGCCAACTTGAGATGCCTAAAAGTTTTGGATTTGAGACATAACAAACTGAATGACATTCCTGAAGTTGTTTATAAACTGACATCCCTTACTACTCTGTTCCTACGTTTTAATAGAATCAGGGTTGTTGGTGATGGGATTGCTAATTTAACCAACCTTACTATGTTAAGTTTGAGAGAGAACAAAATAAAGGAGTTGTCATCGGGCATTGGCAAGCTCGTGAACTTGGTTACTTTTGATGTTTCACACAACCACTTGGAGCATTTACCGCAGGAAATTGGAAACTGTGTCAATTTATCTACTTTGGATCTGCAACATAATGATTTATTGGATATACCTGAAACTATTGGCAATCTTCAATCTTTGACACGGTTAGGTTTGAGATATAACAGGTTGACAGCCATACCATCAAGTTTGAGCAACTGTAAACACATGGATGAATTTAATGTAGAGGGAAATTCAATATCTCAACTTCCTGATGGGTTGCTTGCCAGTTTGAATGAGCTAACCAGCATAACTTTGTCTCGTAACTCATTCATGAGTTATCCTTCTGGAGGACCAGCACAGTTCACAAATGCATTTTCAATTAACTTGGAACACAATCAAATTGACAAAATACCTTATGGCATATTTTCAAGAGCAAAAAGTTTAACTAAGTTAAATATGAAAGAAAATTTACTCACTTCATTACCATTAGACATTGGTACATGGACTAACATGGTTGAACTAAACTTGGGTACTAATCAGTTGACAAAGCTTCCTGATGATATACAATGCTTACAGAATTTAGAAATACTTACCTTATCAAATAACCTACTAAAAAGGATTCCACCAAGCATTGGGAGTTTGAGGAAATTAAGAGTATTGGATTTAGAAGAAAACAAACTAGAAGTTTTACCAAATGAAATTGGTTTCCTGCATGATTTGCAAAAGCTGATAGTACAATCTAACCAGTTGACTTCACTGCCCAGATCTATTGGACATTTGACCAATCTCACATTTTTGAGTGTTGGCGAGAACAACTTGCAATACTTGCCAGAAGAGATTGGCACCCTGGAGAATTTGGAGTCATTATATTTGAATGATAATCCAAACTTGTGTAACCTACCTTTTGAGCTAGCTCTATGTGTGAGCTTGCAGATCATGAGTATTGAAAATTGTCCATTAACTGCAATACCTCCTGAGGTGGTGTCTTCAGGGCCTTCACTGGTAATCCAATACTTAAAATCTCAAGGACCTTATAGGGCTATGTGATATCAGGATGAAAATTTTCTACCCTGCAGTGAAGGTACATAAGTAGTAAATCAAGCTACTTGAGCAAAAGATACTCATTTTAATGTACTCTTGTATGATTAGTTGAGATATATGTTGGGTGTATCAATGCAATGAGCCAAAGATGGATTGGCCCAAATTGGTAAAAAATATTTTATCTTCCCTTAACTGCTTGTCTATAGGTAGTAAGCAGGCTCATTGAATTGAGGCATGTGATATTTGTGTCAAAATTCTATTAATTAGCCATTTCTTATTTTCTGCAGTATTGGATTCATTATTTCTTCATTCATGACATTGTTCATCCTTTGCTTCTAAATGTTTATTAATTTATATAATCAAATGCAAAATGCAAGTATTCTATTTTGTAATTGTATATTGAAAATATAAAAAATATAACAAAAAACATCCATTAGTGTTAGTAGATAGATATATGAAATGCTGTATATAAAGTACGCACAGTCTATTCTGACATAAAATTTATCAAAATCTGATATTTTTTCTTGGTGTACCTACTAAATATTTATTAAATACCAGTGTTATATAGAAATTTAGCCATACTTAACATCTTACTCAATTAAGAACTGCATCTCAACTCTATTGCATAATAATTATTTACTGGAAACAACTTATTTACGATTTTTAACATTACTTAAAGTTATTGTTGTTAATGTAGAATGTAAACTCCCATGTGAGTATAAAATCTATGAAAATGTACCTACCTTGTTAGAAGTTGAATAAGCCATGACTATATATTATTTTTATACAATTACATATTCTCAAGTCTCAATAATATGTAATTTTAAATAGTTGTGTTACTTATGTAACATTTAATTTTAGAGAAAACAGCTAGCATGAAATTGTAAAATCTTGTAAAAAAAAAGGATCCATTATGCTTAAATTTATTAGTGCAAACAATAAACCATGTAAATTTTGCATACAAGTCCAACTATACCCTCTTGACTTTCAAAAATCTATGCTAGTACTAGGTACTGTAGGTATATAGTCAAGTGTTGTAGGTATCTAATCTACATATTTAAATGATCTAGCAGGTTGATAACAACTATTCACTCAGGATTTTTCAAAAATCTAATTATACAGTCAACTGCTGTAGATAATCTAATCTACATACTTAAATGATCTAGCAAGTTGATATCCATGTTTTATCTTTGCCTTTATTGGGTATTTAAAAATAAATAGTTATTTATATTTCCATTTATTTCCATAAGAAGCAAAACTATTGTACTGTTTGTTTACTATGTTAGTTATTATTACAATATTTTATTCTGTGCGAATGTTTAAAGACCGCAATTTACCGATTGCGTATTTGCCAAAATAATTTATTATCAGACATACAAGTTGATAGATTAGAAAAGATATTTAAAAAGGGGGTGAATGAATAAATCCCATTGGGCACTACAAGGGGTTGGAAGCGTTGGAATTGTCATGGTTGCCCCTCATATCTGTTGCGATATCAGAGATATGGCCGAAAAATTGTTAATTTTTGGGTAGAGACAAACAATATTTATATCATAAGCATTTATGTTGTATCTTTATCTCAACAATTTTAGAGTAAGTTTGGCTCTTACTATAGCATCGTTTTCTTCACAAAATAGTTTATTAAGTTACTAAGCTTTAGTTTAAACTTGTATTTTAAGTTCAGTGCAGTTTATTAAAGAATACTTTTAATTATTAATATCCTAATGTAGGTATGTTTTCTATTACATTTCGATAGGAGAAATTGTACCTATATTATAAGCAATTTTATTTACTTTTTCATTTTTATACCTACACCTTTGTGTTAATATTTGCTTTTTTATACTGCTGAAACTATTTTGTACATATGCATCGAGTTTTGTCTATAGCAATCCGCTTCGGCATATACTCGGCCAAAATGGGCCGAAGGTTTGGCTCACAACGCTGAAGGTTCATCCAGCAAGCGCTAAAATTGGATGAACGCGCTATCGCTCATTTGTAATAAAATTGTATAAAACTGGTACTAGTAACGCAATTGAATGCGATTTTTCAGCCTTCGCGGCTATCCCCCTTATTCTGCCTCTGACAGCTTCATTTGGCAACTAAGTTTGGCATTAGGTGTAAGTGCATTGGCTACCTATTACAGTTGGTATTCCAATTCTCTATAAAAAAGTAGTAATGCACTTCGACCACATACCAAAGGCGAAGGTTGTCCACTAAGAGCTAGCGCAGACGACGGATAACGGAGGACTTTTTGTCCGCGACACGTCTTTATTGTTAACCACATAAGATTCAACTTAGACCGCGTATATCCGCGAAGAGTACGCGATAGTCCTCGTTATTTATTATGTTCTTAGTAATAAGGTCGTGTCGCGGACAAAAAGTCCTTCAATGTCCGTCGTCTGCGCAGGCCATAATGCTGTCAAGAGTTAGGGAGATCGGCGGGTCGCTAGTGTGTCCCTTTAGAAAGAAATAGTTTATGTCGACGTGCTAGTGGACAAATCTCGATGATCCTATAACATGTTGAAATTGTTTGATAGTAAAACGATTATTTGGATACCTACCTACTTATTTCCGTACGTGCTTGCAATAACTAACATTCTTTACTCGTTTAATATCCATTAAATGAGTTTTGTCTAGTCATCATAATAAACTGTGAAGTAAGTAAGTAGGTAGGTACTGTATGTTTGTTGTTAGCGAGTTTTAGTTAACTCGTGGACTATTTACGCATTGTTTATATAGTGGGAGGGAACTCGCTTTAGATTGTATAAAAACTGTTTTTTTTTGTTTTATCGTCCAAAATAAATACAACTTTGCAGACATACTTAAACACATAACTAGCGAGTTCCTATCATCGGCACGTAAGGCCCCGGTTGTTAAGTAAGAGTGATTCACTTACTCGATTGCTTATTTTATCCGTAGATAATTCTGTAATCAATAAAATCTAGACTACTTATGTAATAACGTAACCAGATTACGTATTTTAATTGATTCGGGTTGGT
Source organism: Chrysoteuchia culmella (assembly GCA_910589605.1). Classification (NCBI taxonomy): domain Eukaryota; kingdom Metazoa; phylum Arthropoda; class Insecta; order Lepidoptera; family Crambidae; genus Chrysoteuchia; species Chrysoteuchia culmella. Next base: position 15,375,511 of record OU342654.1, read on the forward strand.
AAGTAGATACCTACTATCAAGTATTCGGCCCAAGCGCTAGTTGCTTCGCAAAACATGAAACCTAAACGAGATCTAGGTACTTTTCGTAACAATATTCCCACGGGAACGGGAACCACGCGGGTGAAACCGCGGGCGGAATCTAGTAATTAACCAGGTTATCGCCAGGCACTTAAAACTCGGTTTTCCGTGCGACCACCCATTGGCCACGGGTGAACGCGGCGCGACGGCGACGCAGCGCGTATCGAACTGCGAATTCTCGAGAAACTTCTATGGAGACATCAAATAAACATTTAAGGAAAACATCTAATGTAAAATTTATGTATTGTCTCCATACAAGTTTCTCGCATTGCGCCGCGCCGCGCCGTCACCTGCATAAGGTGTCTGGCGAACGCCTCATTGTCAAAAGTTACCTGTTTATGGTGACCTGGCGAACGAATGGCTAAACTCAGCCTGTCTGAATAAAAAACCGTTGCGACACAAAAAAAGTAGAAAGTAAAAATTTAGGGCGCCACTAGTCTTATACTAGACTACAACTAGCAATAGCAACACTGTTAATACTACGAAAACAAGTGTCATACCTGACATAAATATTTTCATTAGATCGAATTGAAAAGGCTGTCTTTATTGCGGCTTTACGATGGATATTCTTATATATTCTTACCATTTTTCTAGGATTACAGCTTGAGCTTTTAGGGATAGAATTTCTGACCTGACGCATAATATAATTATACGGAGTGTTCTCAGCAGCAGTAGCACAAGCAGTGTTGTTGCTTGCTCTTTGCTACGCCGACTTACTCTTGGCTACCCGAAGTTGATTAAATTACCTTATACACAACATAGTGGTTACTGCGAGTTTTGTCTACTCACGGTCGATCGAGAACACGTCGATTTTTGTATGAATCAGCTGCCCGCCATCTAGCGGATTACGCCATGGATTACACCAATGCCATACAAAAACCGCGCTCACTATCGACCGTGAGTTGAAAAAAACTCGCACTAAGCATACTGGGCTATTAAATATACTAAATAACGTGCAAATTAAGGTATCGGAACATATTTAGTTATGGTTGGTTATCTCCTTGTAAACAGATGCGATCGAGTAAGTAGAATTTCGCTCATACATACACTGTAGTATAGAAGTTATACTACTATTTTTATTATGTGCAAATCAGTATATTATTATATTTATTAACTTTGTCTTCGGATGAAACCTATCAATGTTGATCCAATGTGTATAATTAAATGTTTCAGTGACATGTAAACGTGTTATATGAAATAAATTACCTACTTGTATAAATATGTAAGCGTTTTATTTATTCAAACATAAACAAAAAATGAGAAAATTAGATCTAACTATGGAAATTTGCGTTACGGCTGAGATTCAACAGTTTTCGAAAAAAAGTGAGATTTGATGGGTCATTAAATAATTGATTGTGCTGTGAGTCGATGTCAAATAAGTAAATCTAGCCAATCAAAGGTGAAGCCATCAAACTCATGGAAGTAATATGTATTACTTCCACGATCCAACTTTACTTTTTGACATCTACTCACATCACAAGAATCCAATCAATTCTTACTTATTTTATTTAGAAACCTCCCCGTTCGGAGACCTACATAATTTGTGGTTCGGAGAAAAATAGTATATTTTCTTGTGTTGTATTTATTCAAATTAGAATTAAACATTAGTAAGTAACGTAACGTAACTTCTACAATGACAATCACAAAATAGTCATCATTTTAATGAGAGGGATGTAATTGATGGATTGACAGCAAATTGACAATATTTGACTTCAGTTTTGTTAGGAACTTTGTTTTTATTATGTTGATGCTGTCCCCTTTTGTAATTGTAAGTTAAGCTGGAATATGCAAGTTTTTAAGCGTAACAGTCGCTGAGCTTCTTAAAATATTATCTGCCTACATTGATTGATGGGTGAAGTCAAGCCAATATTTTAGTGTATCACTATCGAAACCAGAAAAATTCGTGGTCCCCTGGGGGTAGGGTTGCCAACTTGGACGTGGTTAATTCGTCCAAGGTTGCCAACCATTTTTTTAGGAAATTAAAGTACTTATATCTATCGCTGTCAAGTACTTATAATAAAGTATTTGAAGGAAAAAGTATTTTCCACATCTACTTATTCAAATGTTTAATAATCTGAAAATATCTAAATTTAAAAAAATGAGATAAAAAAATAAGACTGAATAAAAAAAAAAAATTTCGATCTGTCTACCGACTTTGGTACAGGCGCAACAAGCTTACAAGCTTTATTTTTATTGTAACATATGAAAAATAAACAGGTACAATATTGGTGCAACTAGTTTAGGTATATTTCTGATGAACTACTCATACATGAATACATGTTTAACGCAATAGATTGGCACGCCGATAAAACAAATTAACATACATGTTTAACGCAATCGATTGGCACGCAGACTTTTTTCAAAGCCTAACGTATTTATGAATGCACACCGTCAAGCAAAGGATCGAATATTGATGATAGCAAATACTAGAAAAAAATCCTTAATTTAAAATATAAATTGAATTGCATTTAAAGTTTTTTGTTCAGGGCGCTCGCAACATCACTGTACAGCCAGACTGGAATAGCACTCCTCAAACATATTTTTGAGGCTTGGGAGGGCAAGCAAGTAATTGGTATATTTTGTGACCTGTCTAAAGCTTTCGATTGCGTTGATCACGTTACACTTTTAAAGAAGCTAGAACATTATGGTGTCTCTAAAAAATCAGTTAGCCTTTTGCAGTCATACTTGCACGATAGAAATAAAAAAGTAATTGTAAATAATACTGCTTCTACTGGAGCCCCCATTATTATGGGCGTGCCCCAAGGTTCAATATTGGGCCCTCTGCTGTTCTTAATATATATTAACGATCTCCCTAACTACGCGAGTAATTTATGTAAGACAGTACTATTTGCAGATGATACATCTTTAATTTTTAAAATTGATAGAGGAAACAATTGTTCTGACGAAGTAAATAGTGCTCTCTCTCTCAAGTCGCACACTGGTTCAACAGTAATAATTTGTCTCTTAACCCTACCAAAACGAAATTTGTTAAATTCACATAACCTAATGTAGGGCAGGTCGACATGCACATCAATTTGAATGGGGATGTAGTAGAGTTAGTTGAGAGTACTAAATTTCTTGGTATTACATTAGATTCAAAACTACAAAGGGATCCACATATTGAAACCTTGTCGAGTAGACTTAGTTCTGCGGCTTTCGCAATAAGGAAAATAAGGCTCCTTACTGATATTGAAACGGCAAGACTATAGTTTACTTTAGTTATTTTCATAGTGTAATGTCCTATGTCCTGTTGTTGTGGGGCTCAGCAGCCAATATAGAAAATGTTTTTATACTTCAAAAAAGAGCTGTGCGCGCCATTTACAACCTTCGACAGAGAGATTATCTTAAAGAATTGTTTAAAGAGATAAATATACTAACTTTGGCGGGACAATACATTTATGATAATATAGTATATGTCAGGAAACATCACGATTTATTTATTAAGCATAGCGATGTTCATAATTTTAATACTAGAAACAAGAATAAGCTTGCCGTTCCAAGATTTCGGCTTGAAAAATGCAGTCGCTCGTTTTTGGGGAAAGGCATAGCCTTTTTTAATAAAGTTCCACAACAAGTGATTGAGCTGCCTTTGCATAAATTTAAAATACATGTTAAATAAACGCTCTTAAGCAAAGGTTATTACCTACAAGGTAGATGATTATTTGAAAGACCAAAATGCATGGAAGTGATACTAACATAAAAAATGACTATTGTAATGGTATAAAAGGAAAATATTCTAATAACTGAGTATAAGAAAATTTTCCTCTTATATTAAATATGTTTCAAGATTGTAGATTTGTGTTTGGCAACGACATGTTCCTTTGTAAATGTTGTTGCTTCTGTTAAAGCTGATAAGTTTCTTGCGGCCGGTCTTCTTATCAGTTAAAAGATGTCCTGAATGGCTGGTAGGAAAAAACAATTGGACGATTCGAAAGCACTTATCTATAAGTCTATTTGAATAAAAATCTTTGACTTTGACTTTGACAGTAGTTAAATTTTAAAAATAAGTGGACACAGGAGCAAATGTTGAGGTAGCGATCTGGTTTTTAGGGTTCCGTACCTCAAAAGGAAAAAACCGAACCCTTATAGGATCACTTCGTTGTTCGTCCGTCTCTCAAGACCGTTTTTCTCAGGAACGCGTGGAGGTATCAAACTGAAATTTATATCTACTATTCAGGTCTACTGTCCCTTGGAGCTGTGAAAAAATCAAACTTCTAAGCCAAAGTAATCAAAAGATACAGCCGTTTATGCCGCAAATTTTCGAAACTCGCACGGGAATCAAAACCTACAGGGTAATCCCGTGAACTTAGAATCTTGAAATTTGGTACGAAGTAAAGTCTTATAGTACAGATAAAGGAAAAATTGCGAAAACCGTAAATTTTTGTACTGAACCCTCGGTGCGCGAGTCCGACCCGCACTTGGCCGGTTTTTTTTCTAAGCCAGCTAACATTAATGCAAACACTTTTTACTCTTTAGTATTTTTGCCGCTTTGATTTGAGAAAAAAAATATTTTTACTATTTTTGTATGGAGAAAAATGATTTTTTTCTTGCAATGATTTAAATTGGCGAAGTTTTGCCTTAAATTATCTTTTACTCTAAGCTATTGTGAACATATAAAAAAATAAATCATAGGCAGCCACGCGCAGCCTTGCAAGTTAAGGATGTGACACGAAACCTAAAATTGTTTCATATACCTATTTTGCGCATATTTATTGATTTGTTGGGGTAATAAAAACATGAGCTTAGAAGCGTCTCATATATAATAATTCCATAAAGTTACCTAATATTTTCACAAAACATTTTTTTAAAGGTTTTTATTGAACTGACGTAAAATAGGTACCATATGTTAAATAAAATGAGGCACCTGCATTCCTCAGCTTTACTCCTTTAAGTAATGCAGATGACTCATTTTTAAATTTTATGACTCATTCCGTGAAACATGTAGAAAAAAATGTAGCTCTGAAAAGAACTGTTTTTGTAGCCCAGAAAAGGACTGTTTTATATAGGACTGTTGGAGTCTTGTCACGCCAAAGGATCGTATGTTTTCCGACTCCATTTTCATCAGTTCTTCTTCTTCGAAGTCGTGGCTTACTGAGTCAACCAGCAGCAATTCAACTGCCTCGGGTAATAACTCCTTGTGAGTTGGCTTCGGAATCTTGGACCTGATTCAGGAAATATGAGGATCAGAACTAATTAAAAGATTATGTAGAATATCTTCATTGTTCTCCTTGCGCCCTGTATTCCGGGTATGTCTCTCCCTTACATTTCTGAAGTCCTTATTACGAGCCTCAGATACCTATTCTGACAAGATTCCTAAAACAGAAAGATGAGACTATAGTTTGAGTTAATACATGTGTAATATAATAAGTACCTATACAGGTTTTGGTTAGAACATTTCATACCAATGGGCAAAACAGAAAAATTGCTGCAGATATCTGCGCCATGCATTAATAGTTTGTGTACGCTCGTTGGCATGTAGTACCACGGATAGAGATGAACGTACATCTCTGTCGTTTCTTTGCAGTAACTTCTGAATCTGTCGACATTGACCCTCTTTCCTGAAGACAGAGCTTGAAGTAAGACTGCAAACCAAAATATTAAATTTTCGTCGATCCCAGTGATTCTGGCTGACCTTTTGTAGTCGGCGAAAAACCGCCTTGCAGTATTTCCATCGTTTGTGGTACCAAATCCCTGTGAGTAAAAACGAAGTTGTTTAAATGAATAAAACCTATAATATAAATAATGACCATTATAGGTGTACCTACACATCAGATTTTTTTTACTGCATTCTATGTAATGTTTTATATGTTTACTGTCGGAGTGTTTTATGGGTAAATAAATAAATAAAACAATTATAATAATTTGTAAATAACAAAAAGAAATACCTGTTTCACAATATCAATCAGTATTCCCGTTCAGTATTCTTCACGAAACTCTTGTTGCGTGGCGACTTTCTTCGCCTGCTTTAGAGCCTTGTTATCGCCTCGTGCACTCCATCGCTCGAAATCCATATTATAAGATATATGGAGCAGACACTCCATACAACGAATTTTCATGTGCAGCGATGAAATTCCGTACTTGTATACCTATATCCTACCGAATGGGTATCGTGGCCACTTGCTCCAAATTGTTCATTTCGCTAGCCACTGCGGGTGTAAGTATTCGCGGTCTGGTCAGTTTGGCTTTCCCCCTCCCTAAGTATGAAGCCAAATCACTAATCACCCCTTATGTAGAATGCAAGGAGCGCAAATTAGGGACGATGCTCTGCGAGTAGGTACTAATGACAGTAAAACTGAGGAATGCAGTTGACTCATGTTATTTGTCACGTGGTATTTTTATGTAGATTGCATAAAAACCACTAAAAACCTTGTTTCGTAAAAAATATTAAATTTATAAAATTATTCTAGGTATATCAGAAGCTTCTAACCTCACGTTTTTATATCCCCAACAAAAAAATCCGACTGGATTTTCAATAAATATGCGCAAAATATATGAAACCATTTTAGGTTTCGTGTCACATCCTTAACTTGCAAGGCTGCGCGTGGCTGCCTATGATTTTTTTTTAAATGTTTACAATAGCTTAGAGTAAAAGATAATTTAGGCCAAAACTTCGCCAATTTACTTGGACGAATAATTCGTCCAAGCCAATTTATCATGGCAAGAAAAAAAAACATTTTTCTCCATACAAAAATAGTAAGAATATTTTATTCTCAAAAACAAGAGTAAAAATTGTTTGCATTAATGTTAGCTGGATTAGAAAAAAAAACCAGATCGCTACCTCAACTTTTTTACATTACATTAAAATCGACAAATTAGACTCCGTCTCACGAAGGATGGCACGCGGAATATTAATGAATTAATTAACTAAAATGTAGCACTAGCACAGTCTTAAACATAAACAGAGACCTATATCGATAGACGAAAAGAGCGCTTCAAACTGTATGAGAACACTGAGAACCTAGCGTGTCTGGGTGGTTTTCACTGGTAAAACAGTTGCGAGCGCACGTATAGCGGCCCCCTATCTGTGTGAGTGCGTCATTTCGGCCGTTCGTAGGCAGTGCACAGCACAGACTGTTTACACTGTGAGTTGCTTATCTCCAAAGTAATAGAGCTTATTTTAGTTTAGAATGTTGAGGGCGAATGCAGTGCCAGTCTCACATGAGACAGACTACTTTATTTTAGGTACATACATCAGAAATAAGAACCACGTGATATGAAATTCAATAATTTATGTAGTGCAATATTACACAGTTTCATTCATTGCGCATTCTTTTACATGAATTTACATGAATAATTGAATTGTTATATGTACAATTACTCAAGCTTCATACTCACATAAAATCAAAGCAGTCTATAAAATATTTAGAAATAATATAACCAATAGTAAGTAATAGAAAATATCAAAACATTTTGCTCTATATAAAATTAAATACAAACAATGTATGTAATGCGACTATATTCACTTTGCACTTTTTCAAATATTGTTCTTTGAGCTCAAGACTTGTAAGTGTACCTTACACAACGATAATAATAATGAATCAAAAACATATAAAAGAAAAATATTACAAGTTAGAAGGTATTAGTATAATTGTATACTTAGATATCAATACCGTTATAAAACATTCAGTCATAACATAAATTATTATTAAATTAAAATATGTCAATATAGTAATAAGCATTATTTCTTACATATGTATTTTACACTCGTTCTTACTATAATAAACACACATTAAAAAAATTGTGATCACTTAATGATTCCTTTTACGAAATGTCGTTTGTTTGAAACAAACGAGACGTTTCGTAAAGGGATTTCTATAGTAAATCTTGATCGAAATTTTTTCAATTTCGTAAGAACCTTTTCCAACCCAACCCATGTTTTTTGCTTTTTGTGAATCGGCTGTTTTTACTTTTGTGCAGTCTTGAAAAAATTCATATCATGAAACACATTTCATACAAAAATGACTGTGTTTGCTTGCAAATAAATAATTATTCTATTCTATTCTAAAAACAGGTCGTTTGTATGAAAATCATTAAGTGATCACTTTTTTTTATGAGTATACATATTTTTTGTCAGTGATTCTTTAGCGGAAAAATTACAAAACAGAAGAAAAAATAAAATAAAACATTTGTCTTCCTTTTTTTTTAACTTTGACTGAGTAATAAGAAATAACGTCTGATTCTGACCATTTCACATACGAAAAATATTGGGATGAACTGATATGATTATGACTTTTATCATTAAGAGCGTAACTTATACGTACATCTTATGTTTTGGCGCGCACTGTTCACTGACTGCGACGGTATTCCACGGCAGCTAAAAAGGTGCCGAAACGTCGGGAAAATAAAAAAAAACCTAACAAAAATACGGACAATTACAACTTAGTTCAAGAAATATAGCGCGTTTGATATCCGTAAAAGTTGTTTTATTTCAGCATAACTTATTTTTAACAAGCATAAAGCATACAGAAATAACAACCTAATTCCCTAGCAATTATTTGGACGCACTCTTAGAGAAAACTGTGCGCTGGAGTTGGCACCAAATCTTTCTTTTATATATGATTAATTTAAAAGAAAGATTTACATTATTAAAGAAGAAAGGATTACATATTATCTGCGATATTACCAAACCTAAGAGAAGTATCAAATCAGATCAGTCTAAGATTCATACAGAAAGAAAAAGGAAGGTTATACAAATAATATTGATAATTGAAGAGAAAAATAAACCATGATTCTATTGTATTATTATCGTTGTGAAGTAACTTGTCTTTCATAGGCCGATAGACTGTTCTAGAATACAGTTAATATTTATTTTGAGTACCGCTTTTGGGCACCTGAAGCACTAAATCTTTGAACTAAACCAATTTATATAGCTTTTTCGAATACAAAAATTATTTACCTAAAAAATTAATTTAAAACATTAAACACACTTGACCCTTTTAGTTAATGCAAAATAGATTAGAAACTAGTATTTTATTGGAAATATATAAATTTCACCTTAGCTCTACCGACCCAATTTGTAGTATTATCGAAGCTTGTACAATCCAAACAAATAGGAGTCGTAATACAAAGCACATAGGTATTTTTAAACTTACTTAACCAGCACATGTAGTAAATCACGAGAGTACTTTACCCTTAGTACGAGTTTGGTTTGACAAACTAAAATCGTTTTCGTAACAATGGCTTTGTCTTTTCATATCCATAGACTGCTTTACCAACATGAGTAGAGGATTCAATAGTTATCGAAAATGTTGACAGTAAATGTCAACTCGTACTAAGGGCTCTGGTCATGTTTAGACGAGTGAAAGAAATAACACTTCATGCATTTGCTTTGTGTCATATTCATTTGGCAGGTAAAGTGATTTCATTCGGACTTAAATATAGAACTTCAATGTACACTAAAGTGTACGAGAATCACAGCACAGCTTGAATTAAAGCTGCCGAAACTTTCTATATGTGGGTTATTTTTTTAATATACAATTTTGATAATTATGATAATCATTCAGTGCTGGCAGACTCCAAATTATAGAGCTTTTACTATGACGTTATAAAGATAACACGAAACAACCATCCCTTCTGTTTTAAATACTTAAATCAAGTATTTTGAATATCATCATGATTGCCTTTTACAAATTGTTAGCTTAAATTTATAAAAATACTCTTAAGCAAGTAGCTACTTCATTTACAAGCACTTACTTATCATAAGTATGTTTTAAATAAAATATAACAAATACTTTATTTATAAATATAAATCATAAATGCTTACCACATGTTTCGAAGTAAAGATTAATTGGAGAATGTTAATAATACACACTAGCTTTTACCTACTGTCAGTCCTTATTAACAAGTCACATAAGAATATAATAATATCTCAAATCGAGGTTCAGGTGTGTATAAAAATAACATATTAGTATTTAAAGAGTACCTACTAAACAGTAACAATTTGTTTCTAACCATTGAAAGTTGTTATACACAAATTACATATTAATGTTACTTAAAATCTACAAGTAAATCTTTGGCATTTCCATTATAAATACACAGATATATAACTAAAACATGAATGTGTGATGCATCTGATATTAAAATGAGTATCATTGCAGAAAATGTTTATATGGCACTTATTAGTATGAATTTTATCAGGTTTTTTTATGAGCTTACATTTTTTCATGAAATATAAATTGGTATAGAAACACATTATTACTGTTATTATGAGATTCCTGCATGTTTTAATGTCAATATCATATTTGTTGGTGTATAGTATATTTACATGATTAAACACTTCCTTTGATGCCTCTTTTGAGGTTCTGGTCGTAATACTGCTCTCACAGCTTCATCAAATACCTGGAATTAAGAAATATAATATTGTCAACATATTTTATTTTACTGATACATTAGTCTAAACATAATTGTTTAAAAATATATTTTTGCAATCAATATTTCTCAACTCTCACATGCAATAATTAGAAGTATATAATTTCCAAATTCCTTCTTTCACTTATAAGTTTTAGCTATAGTTGTGAGCACTTACTTGTTTGAGGCCACGTTGCGTTAAAGCAGAGCATTCCATATATTTAACAGCTCTTATTTTATTTGCCAGCTTTTGTCCTTGTTCTCTTTTGAGTGGTGACATTCCTTGCTCTGAGAGAAGACTTAAAGTCTCCCTATCATCCCTTAAGTCAATCTTTGTGCCTGAAAGACAGAGTGCCTATTTTAATATAATAATAAATAGTTTATTAACTTTCTTGTGAAGATAAAGGTAAAGTTATTTATTGCTGAATTTAACTTATAAAAGCCCTTTATACAAATAAATTTAGGAGTTTAGATTAAAAGGTGTTATTTGGTAGTGACAAAATAGCAACAGTATTTAAAATCGAAACTTACCAACTAAAATAATAGGTGCATCCGGACAGTGGTGTTTGATTTCAGGATACCACTTGGAAGTAACATTTTCATAAGATGAAGGACTGAAAAACATAATTTTTTTGTATTGAATATTATACATAACATGAATAGTTTTGTTCTGTACGTACAGTAGTAATTTTTAAATGAAGTGGTGTATTTTATTACCTTGTCACACTGAAGCATATAAGGAAGACATCAGTTTGTGGATAACTCAATGGTCTAAGTCTATCATAGTCTTCTTGTCCTGCTGTATCCCAAAGACCAAGAGAAACAGCTACACCATCCACAACCATGGGAGCAGAATAATTATCAAATCTATAAACAAAAATTAGGTACAAGGTTGACACTCTCTATTAGCATTTATGAATATGTAAATGTTTTTTATCAAAGTGAAATATAGTTACACTGTAGGTACGTATTCGCCCGGAAAACTGTCTGTGGTGTATGAAATCAGCATGCATGTCTTCCCGACGGTGCCGTCGCCCACTACGACACATTTAATTGGTCTTCCAGAGGACATCTGAAGATTTGAATTTATTGAATGCAGACAAAACTATGACTCACTACCACCAAAACGTATGGTAAAAACAAACTTTGTCAATACCGTAATGATATAAGTTAATGTTTAATATCTAGTTTTTTACTTTAGCAAATAAGAGAAATTCTGTGACGACGACAATTAAAATAAGAATTGTAAAGAAATAAAAATCAAAACCACAAAATCTCAATCTAAAAATGAGCTTTGAAAGATGGATGCGAATACAGATAAAAAAATTCAATATAATGACAGGCAGGATGACAGGAGACAGGTAGTTACTTTACCATTCACGGTGAGATTTATTTAACATTCATTTAGCTGTAGCAGGATGTGTGTCTACAGCTTCCTCATAAGCTTAGAGAATTCTAAGCATGCCATATTAGGAGCAATCAAACGTGTCAGTGATATTTTAGGTGCAACCATAACTTCGTAACTAGGAGTTTTTTTTGTGTGGAAACGTGTCCCCAGCTTACACATGCCGTTTTAAGGCAAACCAGTGAGGTTAGGGCTTTACACTATAGTCAGAAATTTAGTGCACAATAGGTGCAATGAAAATCAAAAAAACTAACCATCACACTCAAATACTGTTGAAACTACGATCATTAAAGTGTGTGTTAGCTAGAGACCCGTGTCTCTGGCTTACACACACCTGTACCTTCGTAATTATTTGAGGTAGGATTATGTTTTATACCTCAAATTTTTGAGTCGAATTGGAGCAGTAAGCTCCAAATTTTTCTAATCTCTAGCTCGAATAGTTTTTGAGCTACGAAACGATAAGCATGTGTAAGCTGGAGACACGTAACACGAAACCTGGGCGTTAAACCAACAGAAATGTAACTTCTATTTAGTACTTAGTACTAGAAAATATTTTCTTGTTTATTAACTATCATAAGCCCCAGGTTTGCTTGAAAATAACCAGAGCGAAATACACTATTATAAATTCTGTACCTAACTATACTATTTTCTCTCTTATTAATTCAGTGATCGGAATAGGCTGAGTATATTTACCTATAGTTCAACAAAGACAAAAATCAGAGACTTATTAATGTTTTCATGGTGCACGTGATTTTAATTTCCTAAAATTTCATTAATATTCACCATAACCAGTGATCGAATAAAGTTAATTTTTGGCTGAAAAATTTGTGGAAGCAGCTTCTTAAAACATTTTGATTCTTTTTTTAATATTAATCCCAGGATTCCAGAAAATTCGGGAATGCAAAGTAGTCGATAACATAGTGTGGAAACAACGACTTTAGCATTATGGCACTTATTATAAAATAATTCGGGACTCGGAATCTAGGTGTTGCAAAAGGGGTTACATCTGCGAACATATAAAACATGGAAGCATTTCTGACGCTCGAAAATTACACCACGAAAAGTGCCTTAATTGGGCTTCACCTTTAAAAACTGTCGTATTTCCCGGATCACTATGGTCTGTCTCGTGGTTGAACGTCTGTCAAACGGGTCACGAAAAATTATAAAAAATCCCGTCTTGTATTGTAAAATGGTGCAGAAATAGCACAAATGATTGGATTCTCGCAAGTCTGAGGGGATTATTTATCACATGTAAGTACTGCGATTTCTAAAAAAAAATATTTTGTATCCCGCACAGGGATGTGATTATACCGAATGAAGTAAGTAATTTAAAAATAACTAAAGTATGTTTTTCAATCTCTGATTAAAAAATTACAGGTTTTGTTAATATTCATATTTCTGTTTGTTTTTATTACGAATATTGCTATTTCTATAATTCTGATTCAAACAAAATTCAATTTTAATTACTACTGTCAGGTTTAGATGCGAGGATTTCACGCACAAGGAAATTATGCTGCCGCCTTCTCGAACAAGACAACTAGACTTAGCATGTTGCAAAAACGGGGCAATTTTTTATTTATGGGAGTTTCCGTTGCGTATGCACGCTGTGTAAACGGTTAAAAATATGTAAAGACCATGTAAAATTATATAATATATATATATATATATAATATAATATGTAAAGACCTATTAAAAGTGAAGGTTGACTCACTATAACCATTTTTATTATTATTATTTATTATTTATTTATTTTCAGACGACAAAGATCCATTATTGTTAGTAGCACTTATAAATATGTTATTTTAATTAAAATTTGATGGAATCAGGTTATTACAATCAATTACTTACTTAATTAAAATTATCACAGCTTCAAGAGTTAAAATGATTAAAATAAATATTCATTACAATAAAATTATTAAAATAAAAATACAAATTTATATTAGCATCATCAATAATAAAATTAAATCAATAAAAATTAAATTAATAAAAATTAAATTAAATCAACAAAAATTAAATAAACAAAATAAGATCAACAAAAATTTAATTATTAAAAAAAATATTAATAAATAATTAGGCAGGTAATTGACACAATGAAAGACAAGAAAGATAAAAAAAAATACTTAAAACAGGGGCTACTGGGCAACATGCAGGCTAATCCAGTGCTGTAGAATGGGACAGTCCCACCTGTCAGCGATTGTGCCCAGGATAGTGTGGCGACTGGCTCGTACGCGCGCTAGCATAGATGCGCAACGCTTTCGAAGAATTGCGTGAAAACCGTCAACCCGCGCCTCCGCAAACATTGCCGATGCGCTGCAAAATCGCGGCAGCCGCAACAACATCCTGAGCGCATTGTTGTATTGGACGCGGAGGGCGTTATACGCCCTCTGCGTATAGCTGACCCACAGACTGCATGTGTAAAAGGACTGACAGAATGCTTTAAATAACGTCACCTTTACCTCATTGTTACACTGTGCAAATCTGCGAGCCAGCATATTACATCGGACAGCCAACGCCCTCCGCTCCCGTTCGATGTCTAAATCATCCTTAAGATCCGCAGTGACCCAGTGACCCAGATACTTAAACGCTGTAACTTGGCAGAGAAGAGATCCCGACAATAGTACTGGTGGCACATTAGAGTAACATTTGGTGCCTGCTTTAAAAACCATTAGCTCGCTCTTCTTCGCATTGTACCTGAGTCCATGGGCCGCCGCGTATCTCTCACAGATACGGAGCAGTCGCCTTAATGCAGCGACCGATGGGCTCAGCAACACCATGTCATCAGCGTAACTGATATTATTAATACAGACTCCGTCTATATGACAGCCGACTTGGGTGTTGCTGAGCTCAACGATCAACTGATCTATATACAAATTAAACAGTTTAGGCGATGTTATTCCTCCCTGTCTCACACCACAGTTAAGTTTGTACTCATCTGAGTGGGAACCCGCCCATCTTACTTGATTTATTTGATTATGATACCAATATTTAAACAAGGACACTACCTCATCAGGCACGCTGGACGCGTTAAGCTTTTCCCACAGCTTAGTGTATGAGACAAGGTCAAAGGCCTTAGAGAGGTCCAGGTAGCAAGCATAGACCGGCGTTTTCCTCTCTAAATAGTATTGTACAGTATGCTTAAGCGACAGAATTGCACTCTCAGTAGACAGGCCGGGCTTAAAGCCAAACTGTGCGTCGTGCAATTTAAGATGATTGTCAAGCTGCCGATCAAGCAATCTGTCCAGCACCTTTGCAGTAATTGTTGCAAGAGATATCGGTCTGTAGTTATTCAGATCCGAACTGTCGCCGGTCTTATCCTTTACAATAGGCGAAACAATAGTCCTCATCATATCGCGCGGCAGGTGGGAATGTCCTATGCAGAAATTAAATAGCATAGTAAGAACTCTCGGGAGGTGGACGCCTGCATGCTGAAGATGCTCCACGCTAAGACCATCAAATCCGGGTGTCTTTCCTCTCACCATGCTTTTAATAGCAGTTCTAACTTCGTTAGTGGAGAAGATTACTGCACGCTCCGGGGTGGTAACGGACGCATGCAAGGACGGTGCTGGGGCAGAGTCCAGAGGAGAATCAACCCGGAAGTGATTCCGGAACACGTTAGCAATATCTTTTGGATCACGCACGCCAGCCACGCTCACGGGTAGACTCGACTTAGGATTCATTTTGTTCGTGGCCTTCCAAAACTTTACAAAATTATTATCTTTATGGTGGTGGGCTAGAATATCCATTTTGATTTTATCCTTATTTTTCTGACACCACCGTAGCTTGGACTTAAAAATTTTTCTAGAGTTAATCATTTTGTTATAATAGTAACCACTATTGGGAGTACCATATAGTTTCCAAATTTCAAAATTAAGCTTAGCCTCCCTATGAGCGCCCAAGACATGCGCGTTCCATCCCACCACGGGCGTAGGATACCCTCCAGATTTACTGATATTCGTACATTCGGCAGCATTAGTAAGTATAGTTACAATATTAGAATAAAGATCATCTATTATTAAACTATGTTTCTTATTATCACAAAATTTGTCACAGCAATCACTCAGTTCTGACGGAAAGTCTATATCTCTTAATTATAAGAGACGTTTATAAAGATAAAAACGTTCTAAACTGATGCATAAATTGTGTAGCTGTTTTCATAAACATGATATTAATCCTTATCTAAACAAATACAACAATTCGCCACAAATATTTAATTTTGAACAAAATTGCGCTTTACATCATTTCATTCTGATGAATAGATAGATAGTTCAATTATAAGTAACTACCATAGATGGTCTAAAATTCTCAAAACAGAAATTAAAACGATCGAAAGCGCAAATTAAAGTGACTCGAATTAATACCAGCCGTTAGGTTCAAAGTCGATTGCAACAGTGTAGCGCACGGAACGGCAACGGCGCTTTAGCTGCGTCCGAGCCATTTATTTTGAATTTTTTGGCGGGAAACCAGTTTTTGCCTATAATTTTGAAACTAAGAAGCCCAGTGATTTGAAATTTTGCATGCTGTGTGCACCTATTATTAGGTATAATTTGATTCTTAATACGATACTCTAACTTATACAGTTACAGTGATTCAAAACGTGTTACGTGTCTACATGCTTATCGGTTCGTAGCTCAAAAACTATTTGAGTTAGAGATTAGAAAAATTTAGAGCTTACTGTTCCAATTCGACTCAAAAATTTGAGGTATACAACATAATCCTACCTCAAATAATTACGAAGATACAGGTGTGTGTAAGCCAGATACACGGGTCTCCAGCTAACACACACACTTAAATGATCGTAGTTTCAACAGTATTTGAGTGTGACGGTTAGTTTTTTTGTTTCTCATTGCACCTATTGTGCACTAAATTTCTGTTGCATATATCACTGTCTTGTCGTGAAAATTTGGTCTTGTTGTTTATTTACATTCGGTCGTTGGTGTCGGCGCAATAAATGTTGAGGCTTCGGCTATCTTCATGAGCCATTCTGACACATCATTTAGTGTGACGGATGTTTTGTTGACATGAAATGCCCATAGATATTTTAGGTTGCTAGGGAGTTTGTTGATAATCTCTTTGATCAACGTCGGATTTGAAAGGTGTCCCGTTTCCTTGGTAGCGTTCATCGTAGCAACAATATTTTGTAATGTGGTAGCAAACTCTATGACATGATTGATGTCATCGTGACGAATAAATTTTGCATTGCGATTTTTCTGAAGCATGATGTCAATGATGTATTCTGGTCGGCCATGGATCTGATTTTCAGGATGGATATTATCTTGTCTAGGTTTGTAGAGGAGACCAAGAGAGCAAAGACTGAATCGCGGGCGCGCCCCTTTAAGGCCCTTGAGAGTCTGGCGATATTCTAGTCGTCACTGTATCCACACAGACGAGTGGGCGACACGAATTGGCTATAGAATAGAGACCACTCTTCAGGCTCTCCTGAGAACACTGGTAGCTCTTTAGTGCTAGTCTGTCGGGCTAAGAGCTCACTAAGGTCATTCTGCAAATTATGTGCTTTAGTGCTTGTTGATGGGACTTGTTCATTCACGTGTTGTCGAGTGTGAGGAACTGTCGCGACTGATGTTCTGTGCATGATGTTTAATACCTGTCGGTCTCTTCTCGGATCTGAGAGAGGTGCGAAATCTGTACCTGTCGTCTTCGTCTTGAAACACTTGCATTTGAATGGCGAGCTTTTCTTTCAACAGGCGTTTCTCGATTGCCGCACGCTCTTCGGCGGCCTCCAGTTGTAGTTGCAGGAGTCTTTGTCTTTTGACTGTTGACATTATGCTTGTGGTAGAGTGAGCGGAAGGGCATGGCGAGGGCGAGCGGCTGTCCCTGATAGGCTGTCTGCCGTCATGTCCATCCTGGTCAGGGGCAGGAGCGGCCGCCGTCATCGTCGATGTCATTGCCCTGGTCTGGCTTCTTGTACTTACCATGGGCTGGGTCAGTTTACTCGAAGGACCACTTTGCCTGGTCGTCTTGGAGTCAGGTCGAAGCAGCAGCTTGGTAAAACACCATTCTCGTCAGGTCGTCGATCGTCATCTGTCTGTCCTGTCGTCTGTCATAGGTGTCTGTCATTTGTAATATGTAAGTCTGTCACTCGTCAGCCAGTCAGTCAGTCCAAGGAGGCTGGACGCCGCGACAGACGGCCAAAGGCTGATGATGATGATGATTATACAATATTCTGTTATTATTAACTTTCTTAGCGTGCATACATGATTTCTGATTCGAGATGATATATTAGGATTAGTCGTGAAAAGCAAACTACAAAGTTCGAAGAGTACTCCAGTTTGATGTTTCCTTCCAATAGTCGCCATGAGCCCTAGTATCGGTTTATTAGTTTATTAATTATCGGTGGAATTATACAGCAGTCGCAGATGTGATCGGACGTGTCGTTTAATAAATGCAATTAATTAAACAATCAAGTGCAAAACTGTGACCTCGTGTACATATACGGAAGACATTCTTATGTGTGTCATTGATATTCGTGTTTCTTTAAGCGTATTAATTAAATATTTGTTTTAAATGTATAATGTTACATTAATCATTTAAAAATGGAAAACAGTCCGTTTAATCGGAGTGCCCTTACGCGCCGCAGCCCGCCGCCCACGCCCACACCCCAGTCGCCCGCCCGCGCCCTGCAGGAAGATGAGCCCCCGGAAGTTGTGTCCACGCCGGAGATCCAGGTTTGGATGAAGACCATCGAGCAGTGTCTTAATGAAGTGTGCGGTATTTCGTGTGAAGGAAAACTCAATTCGGATCAAAAACTTCGGATAAGTAATTTGTGCCGTAAAATTAGCAATGGAACATCTAAAATGGCAGTTCTATACCAGTCACTCAAGCAAAAAGCCCTACATGATCATCATTCACATCAAACCCTTAAAGAAAAAAATGACCTTTCGCAGCAACTTCAAGACCTAAAACAAAGTATAGAAGAGACATCAAAGTCAGTCGCGAGTACTACCTCTTTCGCCGACATGGTTAAAAAAAGTACTAACAACTTCATCAAGCCAATCAACATAAACTCTGTGGCCATATACCCTACGGACAAGATGAAGTCGAGTGACGACACAAAAACCCTCGTCCAAAATATCATCAAACCAGACCAAATGCAACTACACATAAGGGCTCTTCACAAGACTAGGAACGGCGGCGTGATCATCAGTACTGCTACCAAGGACGACATCGAGAAACTGAAACAGACACCACAACTAACGACTTATGGCCTCACAGTGGACGAAACCCACAAACGAAAGCCAAAAATTGTAATTATCGGTATTCCAACCTGCATGCAGGATGCAGAAGTATTCAATTGCATTTACCAACAAAACTTAGCCGGCAAAATCGAAGGTATGACACTTGAGACCTTTTTAACCAAGATCAGACTTAGTCATAAGTCTGGAAAAAGGCCGAGACCTGTAATTACATCATCGAAGTCTCTGCGGATATAAGAAAGGCTTTAATTACCAACGACAGAGTGTTTGTGAACTGGTCATCGTGCCCTGTGAGAGATTTCACTTTAGTCACAAGGTGCTACAGATGTCAGCAGTACGGTCATGCAGCCAAAACGTGCCGGGAAGAGGTCAACACCTGTGCCCACTGCGGCGATGTAGGTCACGCTATAAAAGAGTGTCCAAAGATAGAGGAGAGGCCAAAATGTGCAACATGCTTGCGCTTTAAGAAGCCCTGCGATCATAAAACGGGAGATGCCGAGTGCCCTGCTAAGAAAATTGCAGATACAAGATATATTAACACCGTAGATTATGTAGGCGCTTAAGAATACTTGTTATCTTTACTATTTGCTTATTTTGTATTATTTTTTAATTACGTATGTCTTTGACTACTTTTATTTTACGATTTAGTTTATTTCTTTGTGTCCTAGGAATGTTTTAACACCTTATTATTAGTAATTTTATTTTTATTATTTTATGTAATACTGTACGACCTAGTCTTAAACACGGAAAATAAAAATATTTATAATAGTTATATGTTATTAAGTAAACAATAATGACGCGCGCTAAGTATGTCGCGTGTCAGCAATATTATAGATGTGCAGTGTTAACCCTTAATAGGGCAAAGGGCAAATACTTACCACCTCAGCTTTCTGACCATAAAGCAAAAGTTGGTCTGTGTACACTTTCTTAAATTCAATGTTTATAATGCTTGAAGACCCTTAAAACTTTTATTAGTACTGGCAATTACCCTAACTGTGAACGTTTGCGAAATACCAACATTGAAAAAATGATATCCAAAAATTTTCAAAATCTGAGGTGTTTAGCGTAAATAAATTGAAACTTTGTTCTAACAAGATTCCGGTAAGTGGTTTTGCGATATTTGTTAGGATTATTGTTTATATTATCCTGCTTTATTCGTAGAATATATTTTGAAATGAAACTTGTACCAATTAGAAAATCGTCGTAAACTCGGTGGTAAAACTATTACCGTTGCCCGGTTACATCAACATACTAGTATTAGGTGGTAATATAGTAACCGTTACCCATTAGCTTATTTGATATTTCAGGAGAATTTCGAAGAAAAAAAATTTATCTGACAGTATTATCACCAGTATTTTAGAAGATGATCTCTCCTCTATTGAAAGTAGCGACGAAAGTGTCTCGGAAGAACCACTTTTGGGCGATTGCGTATTGGATTACGACGATGAAGTTTCGCGAGGTCTTTCAAGAATATTTGGTGAAGATTCTGAGTTGGAGACGAGAGGATTAGAAAATTTTCAAGACCCTCCCGGGCCACGGGTTTCGGTAGAATATATAGAAAACGTTGAACCGGTAGTGACTGAAGATTCACCGACGAGTGAAGTAAATACGCGAAATGAATATGATTCGGACATCTTCGTTTCTGAAACAAACCACCCGATTCCAGCTCAGCCTGACTTAGCACACTCTAATGAAGCGGCGAGCACAAACATAGGAAGTAGGCCTATTCATGTGGCACAAACCTGGTCAGATAAGGTTTCAAAGCATAATATACCAAAGTTTGATAAGCGGCTGACTGTACACATGCCCGTCACTCATAAAACACCGCCTATTGCATTTTTCGACAATTTCCTCCCTCCTGATCTTGAAGAGTTGCTGGTAGAACAAACAAACATTTATGCGGCACAAAGGCAAACGCTTCACAGGAGTCCAACATGTGTAGCTAAAATGCGTGCATATCTTGGTATCTTGATAATGATGGGTCTTCACCTCTTACCTGATGTCAATCTGTATTGGTCAACTGATACTTTTTATAGAAATCCTGATATTGCCCAAACTTTCACTCAAAAGAGATTCAAAAAACTGACTGAAAACATCCATTTGAATGATAACACCAAAGAACCAGCAAGAGATACGCCAGATCGTGATAGGCTTTATAAAATACGTCCTATGATAACAAAACTAAACGAAGTATTTTAGACTCAATGTTCTCAATCAAGCACCCAATCGGTGGATGAAAGTATGGTAAAGTTCAAGGGTAAAAGCTCACTCAAACAATACATGCCGAAAAAACCAATAAAAAGGGGTTATAAGGTATGGGCCCGGTGTGATGCCAAGACAGGATACATGTATGTCTTTGATATCTATATCGGCAAAGCAGACGAAAATGCATCAAGTGAAGAAGGCTTAGGATATAATGTCATAATGAAACTATGTCAAGGTGTTCCACGCAATACTCTTGTAGCTTTCGACAACTTCTTCACTGGCATTCCTCTAATGAATGATTTGCTGATAAAGAAAGGAATATTTGCCGTCGGTACCGTGCGTTTGAACCGAAAAGGCTTACCAGAAAAGTTGTTGGCCAAAAATAAACTCAAGAAGGAAAAACTTGAAAAGCACGAGTTCATGTATAAAACCAAAGCTCCCGTTTCTGCTATACAGTGGATGGATACTCAACTAGTAAATATTTTGACAACAGCGCACAATCCAAAATCTGTGTCTACGGTCAAACGAACACAGAAAGATGGTTC
The DNA here is from genome assembly GCA_910589605.1 of Chrysoteuchia culmella. Taxonomy (NCBI): domain Eukaryota; kingdom Metazoa; phylum Arthropoda; class Insecta; order Lepidoptera; family Crambidae; genus Chrysoteuchia; species Chrysoteuchia culmella. The sequence continues at coordinate 15,397,302 of OU342654.1, forward strand.
CAAGAAAGATATTACTATCCCCACTGCTATTGCCGAATATACTATGAACATGGGAGGTGTGGATCATTTTGATCACTTCCGTGCCTCTTATCCAATCGGCCGAAAATCGAGACGCAACTGGTTGCGCCTATTTTATTTCATGTTTGATGCAGCTATCATCAACGCGTACATATCCTATATACAAAGTCACAAGCAAACGGTTCACACACATCGAGATTTCAGACTTCGTTTAGCACGCAGTCTTATAGATGGTTTCACAGGCAAAAAAAGAACCACAGACATTGTTTTCAGGAACAAACAAGGTGGAAATTTCGGTGTTCCCGCTGAAATCAGACGCTCGTCTGTGCCACACTACCCAGAAGACCAAGGGAAATTTACCAGATGCCGATTTTGCAGCACGAAAAAGACTCAAAAACGATCAAGGATCATTTGCAATGTCTGCAAAGTAGCTTTATGTGCCACACCATGTTTCAAAAGTTTTCATATTGCTTCAGAAGAAGGAGATGCTATGAACTGTAGCAGCTCTACTTCTAGTACCATAACGGGCTAAGGTCAAATTATTACCACCAACACCTAGCCGTAAACGGGCAATGGTAAAATGATTACCACCGATTTTTCGCGAACTTGTGATTATATATTTTTAAATTTTCATAATTATTGTTAAAAAGGATCTTAATAAACATATAAATATTAACTCAAAACCTGGTTTTTCAATATTTTTTATCTCTGCCCTATTAAGGGTTAACACCGTAAGTTTTTTTTTTTTTATTGTATATGATTGTTTAGTTAAGTTTTTATATTAGTTCTTATTTGCCTGAAACACAGGGTATCCTAGTTCAGGCTCATTTATATTATTATTGTATTTATGAAATTATTAATAGGTTATAGAGATTATTTTGTTATGAATGATTATTTCAATAAAATATTATTATATTATTATATTATATTATTAGGGACAAGTCACTCATTCCCATTCATAGGTATCATTGGCATATCATTTCATTAAAAGAAAAATATATTACTGAAGACATGGCAGCATGGTCTAAGACCTTAGCCTGTCCCATTGTGGGGTCGGAAAAAAAAACAGAAATTATATATAATTTAGTACCAACTAAGTATTCTGTGATAGTACTGTACTCTCGCTTTGTTGCGGTTGCCTTTATTATACCTAATCTGTGGGTGCTTCTCAGCCGTTGGAATCACCCCTACAACAAGGTGGTTCGTAGTTTTTAAAAAAAAAAATGCTTCACAAGTCAAAACTCCATGTTGAGGTAGCCATTTTCGAACCACAGATTACCGAGCCGCGCAATTTGACAGCTCTTACTAATACTCTTAAAATTATCATTATAATTTGTGGTGCTTCTGCTTTGTTGTTTTCCCGAGTTTTGTTGCGAATTACAATAATTTTGAATTGTTGAAATGGTGTGATCTGTATATTTATTTGATTACCTACATATTTTTCCTTACACATTTTCATTCTTGTTTCCTGTGAAAAATTGTCAAAGATAATTCATACAAAACACTACATAATATATTTTATTTACGTCACCAAGCGATGACATCATGATCGACTACCGGTCGACGGAAATCGCTGTGTTGTGGTTATAATATTCTATCACTTAAATTACACTACGCTCTGAATCACAAACTTTACATTCGGTTCAAATACACATACGTATCGATCCAGGTAAATCTCGACCTAATATCTTTCAATTGCGTTCTCAAAACAATTTTATTTCTAGAAGTAACTTTTGTTTTTCCTGATACGTTTGCAAATCGTTTCATTATGAGTGAGTCGTGTGTCGAGACTCCTGAGGCACCGGCCTGGTTGTCTAAGTTAGAAAGCCAGCGTGAAAAACTTAGTAAAGCACGACTTGGACATGATAGTGGAGCTGGTGCACCATGCAATTCTTGTGGTAGGTATCTGATGGTTCTATGTTCATCTCCTGGTTTGGTTAATTACTAATATAATAGTCTTACCTACAAAAACAGCTAAAGTCAGACTTTAATGGCTTGAGAATATTGATTGTATCTGTAGCCAGTTTCTCAGTGGTTGAAGATTCCGGTAGATGCTTGCTTTTAATTTCAGCCTTATCAATACTTAACATCAGGTAGGATGAAGTCTCCCCATTATAAAAAAAATCTTAACTTTGCATTAATCATGTGCCATGTTTTCTGACCCATGTTTTATTATAATGATTAAGGCACACTATAATTTGTTGTAGGTTCATCGTGCCCAGGATTAGATTTACATTTCTGGAGAAAGGTGTGCCGTTCCTGTCATTGCAGTAAAGATGTACATGATGTACAGGATGATGATCTTTCAGGGTGGGCTCAATTTGAGCTGCTAGGTACTGCCAGACCAAAAAAAGGATCTTGTAAGTTTTTTATGTGATTTTAATGAAAAATATCTCTACATATTTTTAATATCAATAATTTTATATGTCAACTAAAAATACTCATTTTATATTAAATATATGCATTATCATTCAGAAATGTATTCTTTCAGTGCCGTTGATAAAGATTCGTGGAATAACTGATAAACCAGTGAAACTTGACTGGGTCCCTCCAAATGCATCAACTGAATTGGTAATTATTTTAGATACAATATTTATTAAATTTAATTTTTTTGTCAGTGATTACTTGGGCTTAGCTGTTAAGATTAAGTTTTTCATGATTATAGCTACTTTGTCAAGATTTGTCATCATTCTGATTTTGATAAACAATGTAGTATGGCAGAGATTAGATATTATGATATTATGAAGGTATTTATTAGTTTTCTAATACCTTCACAATATTGTTAGATAAGGGCTATGTTGAATTTCTGAGCCACAATGTTTATATCATGTATATGTTATGGACCAAAGTTATTAGTTGGACATTATACATAATGACCAATATAAGAGGGCAATGAGGTTATAACTATTGAATTAATTATTCTCATCTCAAACATACCCAAAAGATATCTTTCATAGTTTCTGTATGTCTTTGTGCTAATAGTATTAGTATAATGCCCAGGTATTATAATTATAAATGATACTTTCATCAATCTTGGTCTATGAAATATATAATGTATGTTGCCTATGGTACCATTATTGGTGATTTAAAAATTAAGTAAATTTTGGTACATTTTGTTTATTAATTGCCTTTGTAACAAGCCTTACAGTGCTTACTTTGGGGCTAGGTTAATTGGTGTGAGTGTGAGAAATATTTATTAATAATATTTATTATTTATATGTTGTTACTAGGTGTCAGAGTACATGTCGTGCCTGGGTTCGCTGGCGCCTGTGTCTGGGTCGGAGGCGGCCCGGCGACGGCGCGCGCAGCTCCGCACGCAGCTGCCGCCGCACGACGTGGCGCCCGCCGCCCGCCACCACGCCACCGACGAGGAGAAGTCCGAGCACACGGTGAGTGACGCAGGGATAGTTATAATAATCATAATCATGATATCTTTATTTCCAACAATATGGTAGTATATTTACGCTGACAAATAAGTTCCGCATATTCTGCCTTCGTTCGGGGTGGAAATTAGTAAATTCTAAACAAAAATAAGGTTTAATATCCAAATGTTAGTAATAAAAAGTAAAACCTTACACAAAGTACCAAATTCGTCTCAGAAGTGCATGATGATGTCCAAGGGGCTACATCGCTAGGCGTGGAACATTTTTACTAATGATGATATTTAAAATCACACACAATCAAATATGGCTATATTCCTATGATAAATTTTAAATAGAAAAATATTGGAAAAAACAACTCAGCCACAAGTGAATTCTCAGATGGGACTCGAACCCACGACCTTTGGAAATCCGGTCCAATGCTCTAACTGCTACCGAGACTTGCGAACCACCGTCGAAATTCTCCAACACTTTTATATTTTTTATACGCTGTAGGCCAGCGTTGTCACATCAATGCTAGGAATATCCTTGCATGCGAAAGAAACATCTTTTCAGGTGTTTAACGATCGATTAAGATACAAAAGCCAATAATTTATCATTTTTCAATGCTATTTTTATACTTATGATAAATTTAAAATAGAAATATACGAGCAACCCGTGTGCGCATAATGCGCAAAAAACACATTTTTTATATTCAATTTAAAAATCCATTAAATCCGGTTTAAATCGCTCTAGATTTGAGTTTTTGCTAAATTTCTCGACTTATCCGACCACTTCAGACAAATACCTTTCTAACGGTGTATTGCACTTGATTGTGCGACTTTTAGTTTAGGAGGAGAAGCGGCTTCACTGCCGTATTTATTATTTTATTATTTAGAAGGAGGGACGCCGGCAAAGCCGGACGGGCGATCAGTCACCATAGTCGGAACCATTTCGCCCAGTTCCCCAAAGTCCCCTGACAAGATCAGGGGAGGGCGGGTTATCATTTACCCCACCGGCGTCGGGACCTCGAACCTACCTGTGCGCTTGCAATACCTATTGAGCTGGCTTATCGTAAGCTGCTTTAAATCCTCTTCTTTCAGCCTGTCTACTTCAAAGAGTTCCCAGCGCAGCGATGCGTACATCGGGCATTCCGCCATGAAGTGATAGCTTGTTTCTTCTTTTTCTCTACATTGTGGACAAATAGGGTCCTCTGTTCTTTTAATCACTGACAGGTGTCTGTTTAGGGGGCAATGTCCTGTCAGTACTCCTACGATGTTTCTTATGTCTCTCCTACCCAGTTTTAGTAGCTCTTTGGTTTTCTTTTTGTCCACTGATTTGATGAAGATCTTAGACTGTCTACAGTCCTTTCTGCTCATCCATCTTTGGTTGGTTTCTTTGATTGTCCTGATCTCAATGATATTTTTGGTAATTTTGTGTGAGATTGGCAGTCTTGGTTCCGGCCCGATGAACGGTTCGTCGGCCCCCTTCCTAGCCAGTGCATCGGCTTCCTCATTGCCAATGTTACCTTCGTGTCCGGGTACCCAGGCAATTTCTACCTCAACCAGGTTTGCGAGTTCCTGAAGGTTTGTTTGCACTCTTTTACCAGGGCTGAGGTAGTCTCCGTTTTGTCAAGGGCTTTGATAGCGGCCTGACTGTCGCTGTATATTACTATTCTTTCTACGTTGTGGTCGCTTATCACACTTCTAATCATTAGCGCACATTGCGTTATCGCAAATACTTCCGCTTGAAATACACTTGTGTATTTTCCCAGATTGAAGGTGGCTCTTCTTGTGTCGGGTTTAGCTATGTATACTCCAGCTCCCGATAGCATAGTTGATTCTTTCCTAGACCCATCTGTGTAACATATTGCAGTGCAATCCAGATCGTCTTGTTCTGTTTTCCAGTCTTCTCTGGATCTGATGCTTACCCTGTACTTTTTGTCGAAAATCCTTTCCTTATTTATTAGGTCGTTGTTAACTAATATCATAGAAAGGTTTTCCTCATAGTTTTTGCCTATTTCTGCATGACCTTTGTCATTGTTTCTTCCTTTCCATAGATTTATGCTTTTCAGCTTAAACCATTGTTCTGTGGCTCTCTTTTTTATTTCCAAATCTATTGGACTGAGGCCTAGTATCATTTCTAGGGCGGCCGTGGGAGTAGTTCTCATAGCTCCTGATATCATGATGCTGGCTAGTCTCTGTACCTTCGTGAGTTCTTTCCTGTTGTATTCTAGTTGCGCTTTGTGCCACCATACCAGGGCACCATGCAAAATTCTTGGTAGTATGATTGATCTGTAGATCCATTGGATTACTTCGGGTTTCATACCCCAGTTCCTGCCAACGGCTCTTCTGCATTGCATGAGGGCTGTCATCGCCTTCTTGCTTGTTTCTTTTATGTGGTTTCTAAAACTGAGGGTGCTGTCCAGGATTACCCCTAGGTATTTGAATTCCTTTACGGTTTCCAGCTCCTCGTCCTCTATGATTATTGGTGTCATTCTATCAACCTTTCTCTTATTCGTGAACAGCATCAGTTTGGTTTTTGTAGGGTTGAGGTTCAGTCCCTTATTCCTACACCATCTCAATGTTGTCATGATTCCTCTTCTCATTATGTCTCTGACCACGCTTAGTACTTTCCCTCTCACAAGTAAGAGGCCATCATCCGAGTACGCTTGGATGTATATGTTCATAGCGGTAATCTTTTTTACTAAATCATCTATTAGAATGCACCATAACAGCGGAGATAGACATCCCCCTTGGGGAAAGCCTCTTTTGGCTCTAATGGTGTATTTACTGCCTGCTAGTTCTGCTTGTATGGATCTGTGTTGTAGCATGTTGGTGATCCAGCCTGATATTTGTTCTGTTACGCCTTCTCTGTTTAAGGCCTCCACGATGGCATGTGCAAACGCTTTGTCAAAAGCGCCCTCTACATCGAAGAAGCATGCTAGGGCGTATTCTTTGTCTTTGGTTGATCTCTCTACTCTGACTACCATGTTGTGGAGGGCTGTCTCAATGGATTTCCCTTCCATGTAAGCATGTTGATTGTCATGTAGTGGGCTTATACTTTTACTTATGGTTTCTCTTATATGTCTGTCTATTATCTTTTCCAGTGTCTTCAGTAGGAACGAGGAAAGGCTGATACACCTGAAGGACTTCGCCTCCTGATATGTGGCCTTCCCTGGTTTCGGTATGAAGACGGCCTTGACTTTTCTCCATCCGCTTGGAATGTAATTTGTTGCTAGACTGCTCCGGTATAGAGCTAGGAGATCTTTCATTATGAACCTGAGAGCAGTTTGTAGCATTTTTGGAAAAATGCCGTCTGGTCCCGCTGCTTTGTATGGTAGAAATGAGGTGATACTCCACCTTAGCCTCTCTTCCGTGATAACTAGTTCGGCCTCTGCCTCACCGACTGATAGGTGTTCTGTGGATAGAGTATTCATCTCCTCCTCTGTGTGCTCTATACAGTCCGGGAAGTGAGTAGCCATCATTTCGGTCAGTATTTCTTTGGGATTCACTATTATAGTGTCATCTTTTTTGAGACTGCCTAGTTTGCAGGTGTTGTCTTTTGCTAACATTCTCATTAGCCTAGCTGACTCGGGTTGTCCAGAGATGTTTTCGCAAAAGGCTCCCCATCCGCTTCTTCTTTCTTTTCGGCTTTTGTATTTGAAATTATTCCGTTCTTCTCTGTACTTGTTCCAGCTCTCGTCATCGTCCTTTTCTTGGGCAATTCTGAGTGCCTTTCTGATTCTCTTTCTTAGTTTATTGAGTTCCTTGTTCCACCAGGGTTGTCCCTTCCCTGACTTGACTTTTTTCAACGGACAGGCCGTTAAATAGGATTCCACGAGGGTCCTTTCTAGTCTGTCTGCTTCCCTTTCTATATCCGTTATGTTGTTTATTATCCTAGCATTACCGGGTTTCCATTTTTTCATGTGATTTTCGAATATATCCCAGTTAGTCCTCCTATTGTTCCTATAGCTTATAGTTTCAAGTTGGTAGTTCAAGCTATAGGTGATTCTGCGATGGTCTGAGAAAGAATCGGAGGTGTCAACTCTCCATTCTTTCATCCGATAGCTCTCTTCCTTTGACATGAGTGTAATGTCTAGTACTTCTTTCCTCGTTCTTGTAACGAATGTCGGTGTGTTGCCTATATTCATTATTTCTAGGTTAGTACTTAGGATATATTCAAGTAAAAGATTACCCTTATTGTTGCAGTCTGTGCTGCCCCACACGGTGTGGTGAGAGTTTGCATCACAGCCTGCCACAATGGGGATGTTCATACCTGTGTATCTCGATATTGTTTCTTCTAGGCATGTCCCTGGAGGCTCGTAATCCGTCTCACTCGGTATGTAGACAGACATGAAGACCATCCTTTTTCTGCGCCCGCCTTCATCGCCTATTGTAACTATCGCTGCTGTGAGATCTCTGTAACATTCAACTTCTATTAGTCCTAGTGCCCGTGCCTTGTTGCTGACGTATATGCATGTCCTCGGAGTGGACTTACCATCACGACAATAGATGGTCGTCCCTCCCAGGCACCCAATACCAGCCACTCGGCCCTCAGTGTTAACATACGGCTCTTGTAGCAGGGCAATATCTATGTCATTTGAAACCACGAATCTGCAGAGCTCGGTCATGGCTTCGCGGCAGTGGTGCAAATTTAACTGAAGTATCTTTATTTTTTTTTGTTTTGGTGTTTGTGTTTTGTGTGTGTTATCGTGCGTATTGAATGTTACTGTTTGTGTGTGTGTATGTGTCTGTGTGTGTCTAAGCCTGAGCCCTGTTGCTTCGCCCTCGGGGTGATATGTCACAGGTCAGGTGGTGACCAGCCTGTGGGTTTCCACCCTTTGGTGCTCGGCTTGGGGTCCAGGCGCGTGCTTGTAGCATGTGGGTTTGTTCCACCTTCGGCTCGGTGGTGTGTCCGCAGGGGGTGTACATTGCGTTTCGGCATTGCACAGTTGTCCCTGCGAGTTCCCACCCGGCTTTCCGGTGGCCCACATGTTTGTGCTGTTGGTATTGTATTGGCGCTTGTGCTTGGATGCTCCGTCCGTGTATCTGTGTTTGAGACAGAGCACCCCGTCTGTGGAGTGTTTTTCCTGGCCGTTTTAATAAGCCTCGCCTGTACTCTGGTAAGCTGATAGTGAAGCCAGGCATGGTCCCTCTCTTCACCAAAAACTCCGCTTGGCACGCCCAGAACCAGCCGAACGCCCGCTGCCAGCTCCTCCTTGTAGATGAGGGACCATTCCATTACCCTGAGATCTTTCTGGATCCTGTTGCCGAGTTGGAGGTACTTGAGGGCATCAGTGTGATCCTCCTCTCTGCCTGGCAGCCACACCGATACTCGGCTTCGATCCAGGGGCTTGACCTCGAGCGTAGTGCCCATGTACTCACCCAGGTTGCGAGAGAGAATCCACTCCCTAGCCTCAGTCGTGAATGGTGTCACAAGGAAGAATCCTTCCGACACCAGACCAGACGTAGCAAAGGCAGTGAATTGTCCCTCGTCCCCCTCGACTTTAGCATCCAGCTGCTCCCTGATTAAACCTACCAACCTCGTTCTGATGTGAGCCGCCGCAGCGTCGTCCAGCCTGACGCCGTCTCCTCGGTGCACATAGACGGCGAGATCGCTCTGCTCCTTTGCGGAGCCTCGCGGTCCCTCCACCTCGTTACCTCGGTTCTGTCGCTTGGGCGGACGCTGCTGCGACGGTCCCTCCTCAGGGTCTGTCCCCTGCCTTTTTATTTTTGGTGGCCTCCTCTGTTGTTTGAGCTCCTCGGTCCCAGAGCCCGACGGGTTTGGTGTCAAGATCTGGGATCCAGGAGCCTTTTGGGCCTCCTGCAGCTTTTTGAAGAGCTTCCGCTTCTCCCTCTTCCATTTGCTCTTCGTCATGGCCACGTTCCATTCCCTATCTTTGCCGGAGCCATTTCCCTCATCCTTTTTAGGGGATGTGGTTTGCGACTCCAGCATACCGGAACCATTGACCTCATCCTTTTTAGGGGACGTGGCTTGCGGTTCCGATTTGCTGGTGTCGATTTTGTCGTCCTTTTTAGGGGACGGGGTTGGCGATTCCAACAAGACCTCCTCATCGATCCTATCCTCATTGCTGAGTCTGAGAGACGCGTCGAAGGCAGTGGGGAGTGACTCCTCACTTTCATCGCGTCTGGGTGTTTTAAAAAGATTGTTTTTATTACCTGTTTCCATTTTGGTCCCACGATTAGCAAGGGAAATACACGGTACACCCGAGCAGAGCCCCGCATGCCCGGGTAAGGCTACATCCTTCTCCAGGGTTGCCCTCCCACTGGAGAGACACCGTTTGAGACCAGGCTTACCCCCTGGCCACGCATCCATCGGCACGGTCCGGTTAACACCTTGGATTGGGTAAGGAAGTGTGGAATTGGGTAGGATGGGTTTGGTTAGGATGGGTAAGGATAGGATGGGTTGGGATGGAAGGGGGGGTAGGGGGAGGGAAGGGAATCTCCCGCCCATGTTGGATTTCACGTGCGGGATAGCGTTACTTCTACTTAGCTACTCGGATCCCAGGGCAGATGGTATTGTGTGATGCCTGTAAGAATCCGAGTATTACCAGGGTGCGCGACGAGGACGCGGAAGCAACACTTGACGGTAGATGTGTCTTGCTCAACATCACACACTTGAGCACACATCAGCCGCCCTGCACCCCAATTCACTGCCGTATTATATATATAGATTAGAAAAAAATGCATAATGCAAAAATTCAAAAATCATAAAATATGGCTATATTGTCATTCAAGAATATTGAATAATTTTCAAAATCGGTTTAGTACTTCCAGAGATAACAAACTTTACCTCTTTATAATATAAGTGTATTTAAAATCTACTTTAATTAAAGTGTAAAGTTTCTTGAGACCAGAATTCTTATTGTCCTCTTTACATGTCTTTTTTAAAGTAGGTACAAGTTTCTGGCAGGTAGGCAAAATCCTTTAATATGCGAAAGATAGGTACCCCTTAATATTCTAAATTTTTTAAGTATAATTTATTTCAATATTGTTGTTTTTCTTTTTTCAGGAATACATAACGAGAATAAAGGACCATGTCGTGGGAATGGGCAACGTCGTCCGTGTCGGACCACTTCAAAGTGGAGAAGTATATTCAGTAGAAAGTAGCAAGTCTCACTCTGCTCCTAAATCTTATGCTCTTCCACTGAAAATATCGAATGTATCTCGGGGCGTGAAATATAATATAGTTCCCAAAAATGCTTCTGATAAGAAACTCGTACTGGACACGCAAGGCAATATTGTTAGTTCTGCAGCCAATCTACCCGATTACAAAGCTAGCCCAATACTGAGTCGTACTGTAAAAGACAAACTTCAAATAATGCGCATAGAATCAGATAGGATTAAAAGTGCTGTAGAACATGGACCAGTTTATGACAAACTGTTTAAAAACTTAAATGATCTTAGTATGCCTGTAGCGAATGATGTCTACTTACAGCCTATAAAACTGTTTCGTGATGAATACAATAAAAACCCACAGTTCAGAGAAGAAACAAATGAATTTGCTAGTAAAGCACTTGGAGCTCAGATTATGCCCGATTTCTGGACCACTACTAACAACAATGTCATGGGGAATGCAAAACTTATCGATAGTAGAATTCAGAAAGGAACAATCTTTGCCCCCAACGGGGAGATATGGAGTTGGAAACATGAACCGACAACAGCTGAACACAGTGGAACCATTTGTTCTACCAAAATAAGCCCACAGTATTCTACTACTACTAAACCTTTGAATCAAGTTGAACCTCAACAAACAGCTCCGTTAAGGGAATATCTCCGGACTCAATCGGAAGAAGATCTTCCACCACCTCCATTACCTAACTACAGTACATATCCAGGAGCCGCGCCTCCGCCGCCAACTGCTTCAGCAAATGACTGGACCTCATCTTCAATTGATAATGCCCAAAACAATGAAGGCAATGACAATGAATTATCAGAGGGCTCTAACTATGGCGATCAATTGAATCCTATTATCGATCAGCTCACAGATATGACTCTTACTCCTGCTGAATTAGAGTTCAACAGGAAATTATACAATGAAGGTGTGCCATGTCAACGCTGCAAAAAGTCAATGTTTGCTGGTGAAGTGGCAGTCAAAGCAGAGAGGGCTGGCCAAGAGGCTATCTGGCACCCACAGTGCTTCACTTGCAGCAAATGCGGTGAACTTTTGGCTGACCTTGTGTACTTCTTCTATAGAGAAGAAATCTATTGTGCCAGAGATTTGGCAAATGTGCTAGACATACCTCGCTGTGCAGGCTGCGATGAGTTGATTTTCACTCGTCCTTACACAGCTGCTGAAGGCAGAGCTTTTCACGTGCAACATTTTTGTTGCTATCATTGTGATGCACCACTCGGTGGTTCTAAGTATGTTCCTGACGATAAGACTGGTTTACCTATTTGTCTCTCTTGCTACGACCAGTTTCACGCAGAGCGTTGTCGCGCATGTGGCGGCGTCATCGGGCCCGAGCAACAAGGGGTATCTTGGACCAATACTCATTGGCATGCAGAATGTTTCATCTGCTCCGGTCGAATGTGCGGCAAGAGTTTGCTGAGCGGTCGTTTTGTTGTAAAGCAAGAGATGCCATTTTGTAGTGTGCCTTGTATTCAGAGCAGAATAAAGTGATATTAAGAGGAGTAATCATATTTTTACGTTCCTCTATGTATTTTTCTATGGATATTGTGCAAATTTTTTAACTACTTATACAATTTAGCAATAATGATTTTTGATATGACATTTATCATAATTTAAGAATACTATTTAGATGTTATTATGTGATTAAGATTTATTTAAATTTACAGATGTATCTGATAATGACTGAATGCCATCTTTATTCCATTTTATATAAGGAAGATTAATAATTATGGTTTTGTAGTGTCACAAATAAGGTCATATTATATCAATTAAGAAGATATATTTTGTGTTTTCAAGATATATGAATACATTCCATGTTTTGGTGATGCAGTTCAAATTCCTCAAAAGTGCCATTAGGTAATAAAATATTATAAATGGAAATATATCATGTTACTTAATGATAACTAGTTGTTATTTTTTCATGACCTTACCCTTTCACGACGCTCATATGACTGCATTGGCTCTTGTAGTGGAGGTCAGAAGGATTAGTCTTATCTTAGAAACATTCTTAGGTTTAGTTGTATTCTAGTTATCAGTTTAGCTGTTTTTACATTAACTGATATTTTACATGTCTGGGTGTCTTTAAAATGATTGCGTAAATAAATAGTAGTATAGGTGGGTCCTGCCTGAGAAGAACTTGTGGGCAGTCGTTTTTTTTCTGTTAAAATTTATCATAAAAAACATTGTAAATGCAAACTTTAAAAATCGTAAATACATTACAATTGGTATATGTTTACGATACAGTGTTTTCTCAGTAATCTTTCTCCTTATAATTTTAAAGATAGATGTCACACATATTTGGGCAATATTGCCAATTAATACAGAAAATGTTTATATCACAAATAATAGAACATTAATAGGCATTTCATTTCAATAATTAATTATTTCTTTAACCTTCGTACTTTCCGAGAAAACGTTTCTCAAAAATACTACTGGTCAACTGGGAAGTTCCCCGATTGTACTACTGAAGCTAAATCTATAAACTCATGGATGTGTTACAAAACTTAGGGGCTTTCTAGCTTTAGCTTTCCAATTATTAACATGTTGATATATAAAAAATAAAAACGATATACATACAGACTTTATTCCATTTTATTAGTATTATTTAGTTGCTTTAAATACAAATTCAAAGTTATAGCAGTAGTTTAACAATATGATAAGCATCTATAAATAAGTTTTGTTAAATATTATCAAGCTTTTATTTTCATTTTCCCGAGATCATTTCTGAGCTTGTTCAAGTTCTCCTGCAAAGCTTCTTGTTTATTTTCTAATGCTGAAATATGATCGTCAGTTCTTTTCAATTCTTTGTTGATATATTCCATACGTTTTGTTACATTTTGTCTTGCTTCTTCCAAATCTTGTTTCACCAATACTGGTCCTATTAACTTAAATACTTCTGAATCTTTTTTGAGTAACATTAATTCTTCTTTGACTGCTTTATTTTCGTTTAATTGACTATCTAATTGCTGCTTCTGTGCCATAGCCTTATGATATTCTTTTTGTACTCCATTGAATATTTCGAGCTCCTTTTGTAGTTTCTTCTGGATTTCTTCAGTCATCTTTGATAAAGGTTTATTTATTTACAAAACCTTTACAATAATTCGAGTAATTTTAATCAAATACTCGCATTTATTCTACTGACAAATGCTTCACCACAGTCAGAAGTCAAATATCGTAACAGAATTTTGAGGTTATAAAAAAATGACATCACGCAGAAGCAGATACATGACAATGACATTACAATAATGACTTTTATTTTTTTTAAGTTTTGGCTTCTTCCGTTTTCCACAGAAATGCACAATGAAATGAAATGGTTTAATTTCAGTTCCATCCGACGTCCAACCAAAGGTGAATAACTATTCAGCCTACAAAATAGCGATACGCTATTTCATAAAAGTTACTGATATTATTAACGATCTCCCTAACTACCAACTACGCGAGTAATTTATGTAAGACAGTACTATTTGCAGATGATACATCTTTAATTTTTAAAATTGATAGAGGAAACAATTTTATTGTTCTGACGAAGTAAATAGTGCTCTCTCTCAAGTCGCACACTGGTTCAACAGTAACAATTTGTCTCTTAACCCTACCAAAACGAAATTTGTTAAATTCACATTACCTAATGTAGGGCAGGTCGACATGCACATCAATTTGAATGGGGATGTAGTAGAGTTAGTTGAGAGTACTAAATTTCTTGGTATTACATTAACATTAGATTCAAAACTACAATGGGATCCACATATTGAAACCTTGTCGAGTAGACTTAGTTCTGCGGCTTTCGCAATAAGGAAAATAAGGCTCCTAACTGATATTGAAACGGCAAGACTAGTTTACTTTAGTTATTTTCATAGTGTAATGTCAGGCCTGTTGTTGTGGGGCTCAGCAGCCAATATAGAAAATGATTTTACACTTCAAAAAAGAGCTGTGCGCGCCATATACAACCTTCTACAGAGAGATTCTCTTAATGAATGTGACGTCATGGGATGAATATGGAACAACCCGAATTGTTTAAAGAGATTAATATACTAACTTTGGCGGGACAATACATTTATGATAATATAGTATATGTAAGGAAATATCACGATTTATTTATTAAGCATAGCGATGTTCATAATTTTAATACTAGAAACAAGAATAAGCTTGCCGTTCCAAGATTTCGGCTTGAAAAATGTAGGCGCTCGTTTTCGTTTTTCGCTTCGTTTTTATAATAAAGTTCCACAACAAGTGATTGAGCTGCCTTTGCATAAATTTTAAATATATGTTAAAAAACGCTCTTAAGCAAAGGTTATTACAAGGTAAATGATTATTTGAAAGACCAAAATGCATGGAAGTGATACTAACATAAAACATGACCATTGTAATTGTATAAAAGGAAAATATTCTAATAACTGAGTATAAGAAAATTTTCCTCTTATATTAAATATGTTTCAAGATTGTAAATTTGTGTTTGCCAACGACATGTTCCTTTGTAAATGTTGTTGCTTCTGTTAAAGCTGATAAGTTTCTTGCGGCCGTTCTTCAGTTACAAGATGTCCTGAATGGCTGGAAAAAAAAATTGGACGATTCGAAAGCACTTATCTATAAGTCTATTTGAATAAAAATGTGTGACCTTGACTATTAGCTAATTTTATTAGACTATTAAAATAATTTCATTAATTATAATTTTTCTGTTTTATAAACTTTTCGATGACGCTAATAATATGGGTTCTTTGACGTTACTAATATTATTAGACTTCCATAGACATTTATAATTTTTAATAGGTGAAAATTCCAGATATAAATTAATAGTATCAGTAGTCGAACATGGTTCAAGCATGGAAATTTTTCCTTCAATATACCATGCATCATTCTGTAGATAGAATTGAATAGAACTCGGTGGAACAGTGGCTCGCGCGCTCGGCCTGCGATTGTAGCGGCTAAGCAATTTTCGCAGTGGTTTAGCACGAGATGGATGAGCTAAAATTTATTATTGCTGTATTTGCAGTCGTTAAAACCTACCAATCCGCATTGGAAGCGTGTGGTGTGTGTCCCTTTCTTTCTTATTACCCATCCATAAGGAAGGCCAAACAGGCTGGTGGGGAACTGGGGACATTAAAATGCTGATGATGCTAATCATGATTTCTTATAATCGGTGGAAAATACACAATTTCAGTGGGTAAATAAATATATTCTTCTAACAAAACACATCGCCATCCATTCGAGTAAGTATAATAAGGACCTAATAGTTCGTTGAATTTGTATGTAAACTCCATGCCAGTATATAGTTCTCCTACTAAATTTCTTCGGGCATCTCATAATAAAATTCTCTTCTTCATTTGACCCTGAATCACTCATTTAAAATTGTTTTCGAAACACTAATAAATTGATTTATTAAACTAGAAGACTTATGAAAAGTAACTCTTAGTATTAGCTGATAATATTAGCATAAATTGTTTATGAAACAGTTTACTATAAAATCAAATAATATTAGCATTTAGACTAAAAACTAAAATTATTAGTTTGTACTTTTATGAAACACAATCTAATAATTATAACTATTAATATTATTAGTCTAACACTTATTAGAATAATATTAGACTTATATTTTTTATGAAACAGGCCCCGAGTTAAATATATTAGATGTTTACTTGAACTTAGTGGAATGGGTGAATTCCACTAGTTCAAGTACCTACTGACAAAATTGTTAGGTAGGTAAGTCTTACATTATGTTAACGTTTTCCTTAAGTAGACATAATTCAACCATATACAGGTGAATTAAGTTGGTATAGGTACTATTTGGTAGATTAATGCGCCCCGGTTATCAATGTACAGATGGGCAGTTACAGTTCTATAAACAACAATTCACTATGCGTTATTGAGGTAAGTAGGTACATACAGCTCACTAATGAATGGATAAATGACTGGCTATAAATCGCGCGTCATGGTGTTATTGATAATCTTTGTTTGTATAAGGTTTGTGGTATGTTGTGGTCTTCAAAAAATTGGTAATAAAAATATTAGTTTGTTCATCATTCTACAGAGCTACATCTTGAAACTCTTGAAAGAAGAAGTCCACGAATTCATATTCGATAGTCGAATCACAAACGTAGTAATTTACACTATGGTCGAGTGCTTGAACTTAACACATTCAACGGCGCCATAAATATTGAACGTAACACACGATGCCGCCTACATATTCTATGGAATCGCTAGGCGGGTAGCCGGCAATGTTCAAGAGATAAGGTGTACCCGCCAGGCGAGTGTGGCATTACGTTTAGTCAAATACCTAACAAATGTGTAGTTTAAGCTCTAGCTTCCTTTTGGAAGGTTGTTCTTTACTCTATCTGGTTTCTATGTGGATAAGAAGATCATTTTGTGTTTTGGAGTGTGATCATGGATAAAAATCAAGGAAAAGGTATGGTTTTATAGTAATTTTATCAGAAGTCGCAAACATTTTGTTAGGTATATTTTTCTTTATTTCTATTGGTTTTAAAATAATGTTTATTTTCCAACTTAGATGGATGCAGCCGGAATCTTATTTCTTTCTTTATGTAAAGCCCCCAGTACATGACGGCCGATTCCGTTGGCCGATCGTAATCGGCGATCGTGTACAGGGCCAGTTTGCGTTGCTCACTAGACGGCGATCACACGCAAACTGGCCCTGTACACGATGGCCCATCATGGTCGGCTAACATTCTGCTAACATTAAGTAATAATCGTCTCTCAACCGTGTTTCAATTGTAGTGCATTTTTACACACTAGTTACAGATATGATGTGATGTGAATGTAGTGTGTGGTGTGACCATCAGTAGTAGGTATTGTGAAAAAAGTACACATTTCTTGTAACAGTGTCTACAAAAGCACTACAATTTGAACTACAATTGAAACAGGATTGTGCCACGAACCACGATATTTTTGTTGTTTCAGTGAGCTTTAAATAAAAACGTTTAATTACATTTAGGTAGTTTTATATAATATTTATAAAATTAAATAAAATATCTTGCATAGATTTATCAAAACGAAATCGTTTCAAAAATCTTCTGAGCAAACTGTTGATGACCCCTGAATACCTTTGATTAATGTACCACTACAAAATATCGTTAGTAAATGGTGCTAAAACACCCCTAGCAAAGTTTGAAAACAAAATATCTTATAACTTATCAGATATTGCAAAAAACGTAAACAGGCATCTGACGACGATCTTTATAAACCCGCTAGGCGGGTAACCGGCATTGAATGTGGTCAATAACATTTATTTTCTTGGTGTACCTAAGTACTTACTTACCTACATATGCCTACATCAAATAATGTGTTTTCAAAACCATTTTAAATCTGATAGCTTGCCATTACTATAATAATAGCAAGTCGCTTGTTCAGCATCATCCTAACCACTTCTGTGGTCTAGTGGTAACACCACCCCGGTAGCAGACCTAGAAGTCTCGGGTTTGGTCTGCGCCATAACAACAATGTTTTCAGCATTTATGCGTTCCGGCAGTTAGAGTTAGAAAGCCAGTTCCTCAGTGGTTGAGGACTTAAGGATTCCGGGAGAGAGGCGCTTCCACAGCCTTATAATTACTAAATATAATGAAGGCTAAGCGTTTCCACGTATTGCATAAAAAAAAAATCAACCATTTTTAACCGACTTCAAAAAAAAGGAGGAGGTTCTCAATTCGACGGAATCTTTTTTTAATTTTTTTTATGTATGTTACTCGATTACTCGAACACGGCTAGACCGATTTAAGTAATTCTTTTTTTGTTCGAATGGGTATACTTCACATGTGGTCCCATTGTCATCATGTCAGGATCTGATGATGGGATCCTGGAGAAACCAGGGAACTCTTCAAATATTATAGGCACTCCTATAGCGATTTCGGTGTTTCCTATAGTAACTTATGCATATGCTTCCGGAATGCACCATTTTGTGAAGTGGAACTGATGATGAAGACCACAAATGGTCATCGGAATTATTAAATACTTGGCATTTCACGGCAGCTATACGATTACTTTAATGTAGTTCATAAGCAATTTATGCTCGACTCAATGCATGTGATGAAGTGCAGCTGATGATGAAGTATCGGGAGAACTCCTCAATAAGTAACGTTCCTGCACCGGAAAACGCAGCATTTTGTAAAAGGTGATAAGGAGTTGTCATAAGGTTATCAGCGTAGGCATGGGACCTCTTCTACCTTTAAAAATTGTGAAATAAAAACTTTTAGTTTTTTGAAGTCGGTTTTCATTTTTTTATAAAAAGTATTTAATGCGCCCATTCCCTTAGGATGGTTTGGAGAAATCGCATAATATTAGTTATATTATATTAGCAAGAACAGTGGTGTTGATGGTGGTTGACTAAAACCGAGAAGAGGAATTTCAATTTAGAACACTTGTGGCTTTAATGTTGTTTAATCAGTGTTTAATTTAATAAATAAAAAAATAAAACTATCACGCATACAATTTTCAGCGTTTCTTAATAGTACCTTATTAACTAACGACGACGTTTTTATGGACTACATGAGCGTTAAGACGACCCAAATACCTAACTACATACGCCTTAATAAAAATTAGGAGCACCATAATTTATAAGTTCAATTTTGTATGTAAATCCTAGTTAAGGGAATTGAAGTTTGTGTTTTACTCAACCACGCGTAATCGGCTGAAAGGTTATGAATGAAATCGTGCACACAGATAAATAGACCATGACCCGAAATATTTTATCCCGATTGTCCCAGGGGCATGGCACGGGAACCACGCGGCTAAGATGCTATACGGAAATAGTTGGTACTTTTTGTTATACAACTATAGGACAGATATAGATGTTACAAATCTGGTACCTTACTAATATATATATTAAGATTTGTAATGTTTCAGAAAGGCTAAGTGTCTCCCCGTTATATATAAAAAGAAAAAAAGCACGATTTTATGATTTAGTCTCGACACTTTTCCTTTCCGACGAGACCCTTTAAAAATACGAAAATTCAAGATTATGCTCAAATGGGGTTACATTACATATAATATTGGAAATTGGTTTAATTAGTGGACACCAATAATATTATATTTAGGATCGTGTAGTTTTATTTCTCTTTTAGTCGCTATAGTTATTTACTACGAAGTGATTTCGTGGTTTTTTCGCCTAATCTGCAAAATCGGTCTCGTTCCCACGCGCGTCGTTTATTCATTACTATCTCGCTTCAGCCGTACGTAGAGCGCCTTAAACCGCGGGCAGCCACTACTCACATATTATAATTAAATTAAAGATCTTATCAGACTATGTACAACACCATTTTTTCAAAGTGAATAAATAAAATTAATCTTCAACTTATTCACACTTACAATCGATTAATGTAGGTAATTACTGGATCAAACTTATAAAATATGGAATTTGAATTTAATTATTAGTAAAGTTACAGATTTTCTCCATATTCTAGAGTCCACGCATAACCGGCATTTGGATCACCGCTCTTTTCTGCCTGTTTTTGTATATTTTCGGTTTTCTTTAGAATATTCTTTACGTTGTCGTATAGTTTTCCGTCATTAGGCTTAATTCTGGCATCTCGCAACTGTCCAGATCTCTCCTGAAATGATCCTCTTTTACCAAATCGTTCTCGAACAAATCTCTCATACAAGTCCTCGTGGTCCTCTTCGTCCTCCTGATCTTCGTCATCGTCTTGACGATTATCATTTTTCTTCTTGTAATTTTGTTTCTCCTTGTCATTTCCATAATATCCATAATAATGAGCGTCATCGTGTTCATCTTCATTATCATCTGCCTTTTTCTTCTTCTTTGTCTGTTCGTTGTCATAGTGGTGATATGCATCGCTTTCCTTTTGTGTATCACTTTTTTTTAGATAACTTGGCTCTTCATAGTCATAATCTAAAACGTCAGGCAATTTTATTTCTGGTAGCTTAATGCCTACGTCATCGAATTTGAATTTCAAATGTTCGTCGTAATTGACGTTGATTGGTTTTAAAACATCGAGTGATTCTTCATTTGGAGGAGTTTCGGGGGGAGTAGTTTCAGATATGATTTCATCTTTGTTATTATTTACTTTCTGCTCACTTGAATCCTCATTTTCGTTTTTGTGCTTGTAATTTACAGGGATTCTTTCAAATTCTTGTTTTACATCACTTTTATCGTTTTGAGCTTTGTCTGAGGTAATTTCTTCATTTTTTTGCTCCAAATCTTCTTTCGTTCCTAAGAGAGATTCTAAGCTTTCATCTTTGACTGAATCATTTTTTAAATCTTCACTAATATTTTCTGGTACGGGCGATTCATTACTGTCGCTGTTTATTTCGACTACTGGTTTTATTTCTCCATCGTTTATATGCACGGGTTCTTTATTATTTTCATATTTGGCATTGATTGGTTCTACAGATTCCTCTGACGAAGATATTTGTTCACTTGATTGTGGTAGATGTGTTTCCGAATTTAAAGAAGATTTTACAGGATGAGAGGTTTCTTCGTTTTCTCCTGCCGTAACTACTTTTCCTTTGTCGTCTACTTGTATTCTTTCAAAGCTAAAGTCACCTAAATCAACATCTTGTATAGCAGGTGGATTGTGCGTACTATTATTTTTTTCAGGCGATTTAGAGTCATAAACCCTGCTGCGAGGATGAATACCTTCTTCACTTTCAGAACTGTTTTCGTGTATTCGTTTTGTATGTTTTTGCGCTTTCCTTTCGCTTGAAATTTCTCCAGATTCTTCACTATACCTAGCTTTTTCATTGTCATTGTAATCCTTTTGTTTGCTATTTTCTCTAATGTCTTTGTATGAAGATTTATCTTCTTCTAAAGAGTTAATCTTCTCTCGATTATTTTTTATTTCACCACGCGGTAGCGTATCTTCCCTAGAATCCTTTTCACCGCTTTCATTACTTTCATCAATGCTTTTCCTTGTAGTATGACTTTGTCTCGAATCGTAGGGACGACGATTATCTTTTTCCTCATATTGTTCAAAACTACCTTGTTGTCGGAGTTTATCTTTACTGCTATGAGTATTATAAGCAGGATATCGTTCTTTTTCCCTACTATCATAATTTTCACGACTTTCACTCGGCTCATACTTTTCTCCATCATTATATTTAGTGTTTCTTTCATTTTTGGAGTATTTATCATTCTTAATATTTGATCTCTTTTTTTCAGAAGAGTTTTCAGAAGATCTTTCAAGACTTTCTTCGCTATTTGATCTAACCTTATTTTCTTTTTCATCTTTTTCTTCGCTTGACTGAGATGAAGAACTTTCTTTTGAGTTTTCCTTATCTATTACTGGTTTTTTAGTATTGTGTAGGGTTTCAATATTAAAATCTGCTAACGCCTCGTTTTTGACCAATTTTCCTGCTAAGGGTGATTCTTCACTGTTTTCCGGAGAATGTCGAGTTTCATAGTCAACTATAAGTGGAGCACTTTTACTTTCATCTGCTGCAACTTTTTCAATGTTGATATCTTTGTTAACAGACCTTTTCTTTCTTAAACTATTTAACGGATGTGGTGTTGATTTTTCTTGTACAAATGATTTATCATCAGCCTTGTAGACATATTTAAGTACAGTATCACTATTCGGAATTTCATTTGTTTTAGCTAGTTGTTCTAAACATTCATCTGTTGCTACTTTTGGGTCTTCATCACAATTTAGGACATTATCTTCAGCGGCCTTCTGGGTAGTACGGTTGAATGATATTTGTAATGTTATTAAGTTTGATTTCGGCGCTTGTTGGAAATCATTGGTAGTATTACAATTGCTGTCATTAAGTGGGCTCTCACTTTGCGCTATTATAGACTGGGCTGGATTTGCAGTTGCAGTGGAATCACAATTTGTGTTATTATCGTTGATGATTTGTGCATCTGTTATCTGGAACGAGTAAAACTATGTGTTTATTAAATAAAGTGAGCACCCTACAAAAATTAACGCATTTTTACTTACCATTTGCTTTGAACGACTGGTATAGTGCATTCGCTAACTACTGCTTCGTGTAATGCTATTTATGTATGACTATGCAATAAAACATTATTTATTTAAAAAACTAATTTATTTATTGTATGTACAGAAGTAATACTAAAATTTCGTGCATAACTACTTAAAATTACATTTGCATGTTGTGATTTAACATAAATGTAATAAATAATACGATGAAAACATTTAAACAAAAATGTTCTTGCGTGCTTGTGATTGGTTGTTAAACTGGATACTACACAACATAACTTAGACAGGTACGATCACAAAATGTAAAATCATTTTTATTAATACATTTTATTATCTATTGTGACTCAAAAACATTTCTTGGGATACTAAATTTACATCTAACGGCTTAAGATATTATAGGCTTGTATCCGTATATTATTTCCGTTAAAAGCTTACTTTATTGATCTCGAAATTCTTAAGAGGAACTATTGATATACATAAGAGTTTTGTGTTGGGTCCTTGTGTTTAATAACAGCCACAAAACAATTAAATAATTATTTGTAAATTACAAAAGCAGGCAAGTTGACGAGACCGACAATGAAGAGTATAAAATTAGGGCAAAAAATTTACTTATCAAAAAACATCAAGACTAATATTCACTTTTTACAGTGAAGCTGCTATTACAGCAATCTACTAATAAACACTGATATAACAATAACTATTCTATTAAGTGCATAAAATTTTCACCAAATTGTATCGACAAGCTACAAAATTACTATGGCAGTTAAGCGTTTGGCCTTTGCTAAGCCACAAACTAAATTATTTTTGTACATTAGACTTAAAATCTATTTATAAATAAAATAATCTCCTTATAAGATTATGTAACATTGCTGTTACTTGACTCGTGGCTCATTAGCGTAGTTGTGGAAAATTTTCTTACAATTAATCCTGTCGAGTTAAAGTTGCTATGAAACCATTTAGATTAGTTTGATATAACTAGGCGTACGAGTAACCTTAACTGCTGCAAAAGATGCAGAAGAAACTAGGATGCAGCATTTTCCACAACTAAACTTTTAAAATATCTAGATATTAACAAGTGTTATGATCTAAGGTTTTTACTGTGCCTTTCTAAATATTTAAGTGTCGATTGGAAATACTGACTAAAACACCTTTGATTTTTCATATCATTCAAGCTGAATATAATCTAATCTACGTATGTATTAACGACGATCACGAGGTTAGAGTTCGATAGCATCCGAAACATCTATTAATTTTTTGGTAAAATAATTTCAAGTAGTTTCAGACGTCTATTAGGCTTGAATGTTACGACGAAGAAAATACAAAATTCCAATTGTATTTCCTAATTATGCGTTGTGGTTGTGATAAGTGGTGATTTTTTTGTTAATATACAATGCCCAATTTCAAAACATTAACATTCAAATAATTACTGTCCCTGTATTCTTTAAATTTTACATACTTATACAGAAGTGAATTTAATATATTCAAAGAAGGGTTTGTAAAAGAAAAAATATCCACTGTGCCACAACGTATAACTTGAATAGCATACTCATTATGCGGAACATATATCAGGATACGCATAAGTATATTGCTTTATTGATGTACATTCTACACTCAACAATACATCTGAATTAGTAGTGATTAATCTAATTGGTGCTTACTACTACTTTTTGCCTAAGAACGGGTCGTATGTGAAGCTACTCACGAATTGCTTGGCACCACCGCGGAATGGCGCGGGTTCCGCCCATTTAGTAAAGTCTATTGTAGGAATGATACCACTTCTGCAGGGCACTCGAGGATTTCTGAAAAGAGATAATTTGTATCAAACGTCTCTTCATATTCTTAAAAACTCGAATGCGGTAATCACTGATAATAGTCCTGAAGAACAGAAAGGAGATCTACTCACAATTCATGATCTGGCAACACCATAGGATACAACTGCACCGTGTCGATGATGTCAGTGTTGTCACAAATGACTCTTGCTAGTCGCGACTTTCTTATTTCTTTTAGCTGTTCAGGTGTGAACGTTGAAGGCTGGTTGGGAAGTTCAAACCTAAGAAAATAAATAATCGTGTATCATCTTCGAAATTCGTAAATTTTTCAAATAAAGTAGTAAAAAGTAATTGAGAATTAACTTACCAAAATCTGTCACCCCGTCTGGAGTACGAAAATTGAGTGGCAATGATGCACGCGAAAGTAGGTCCTAACATCGATCCTGGAAGAGGTCTCTCAGAAACACCACCGGACCACAGATCCACATCAACTGGATGTTCAAAAATGGATTCATATTTGCGAACAGTTTCGTTAGACATGGTGTTGAAAAGGTCCTGGAAAGTCTCTGCCCCTGGCAGACCACAGAACTTTCTGAATTCCATGTAGCCAGGAAGACCGAATTCACGGCCTCTTTGCATGTTGAACGACACTAAGTCCATTCCGAATCTCGCTCCTACTTTCTTGAAGAGATGGTTGGTAACCTCTTGTGTAATCGAATCGTCCATAGCTTGAGCGACTTGGTTCATCAAACCCATGACATATTCGTCCAAGACTCCAGCTCTGTATAAATCGTACGGTCTTCTGATAAGATCTGATAACCTCTTTGATGCTGAAACATTATAATAACATCATTTAAATTATGTTTAAATACGTCTGAGGTCAATAGTGAATTAATGTAGAATTTTAGTTTAGTAATTTTTTCAACTCGTACCAATGAATTTGTGTGCCTTCGACCACCTCTCCACTGCTGTCGGCAATAGGGAATGTCCAAAACGATAGGCAGCAGCGGCAAACGCGTCTAGAACATCGGGGTTAACCTCAGGGTCGTATCCGTCCCAGAATCCCTGAAAATATTTACAACACATGTTACGTATCCAGATTACTGTAAAACTTAAAATTCTTGGAAGCTTCCATTACTCAAATAACTTTTAAGGGTGACCCTTAAAAGCGCATAGTTTATTTGAGTTTAGTAGATCTATTGTATATTATATTGTATTGACTAGTCAACCCATGACCACGCCAGGTGAAAAGGTGCCGTATAGTCGAGAAAACCCAAAACCGTAGGTATTCTTACAATAGGTCTACTAAGCTCGTGTAAATAGACTGTGCTCTAGTGATCCGTAAAAGTTGTTTTATTTCAATGAACAGTGCGCGTCAAAACTAAAGATGTACTTAAGCGTCCATTACTATTGCAAAACATGTAAGAACTATAAATCTAAGAATTTATCAGACTAAAAAATAATAAGTGGACCTACTTCTTTCTCAAGAATCAGCCCGAACTTCTCCATGACATCTTTTCCAAGTAATATCGGTAAGAATTCGTTGTAAGTAATATGCTGGATCTCTGCGATGTTGATGCGACGTGATTCTTGGTACAGGGTTTCATCGTCCCAGTGAGGGTTGACCTCTGCGAGGGCGTTGGCGATGCGGTTGTGCTCGCGAGCCATCAGGGTATGCATTACAGTCAACACCAGCTGTTCGTTCACACGAATTTCACCTGCGAATGTAAAATGGCTTATTAATTTAAACAAAGAGAATGTGCCTGTCTTATGTCTACATACTGCATTTTTTACATTTTACCCTCGAAGGAGAAGAAAAGAGCATGTCAATCGAGAAATAAGAAGATTATATGTATTTAACAATTTTCGGTTAATAGTTTAACAGTTCGATAATTTGAGATAATTTTTAAGAAAGATACAAATATGATTTGGTCCGGCATTATTCATTTTTTACCGACTTCATAAAAAGAAGGAGGTTATCAATTCGTCGCGTATATATATATATATATTTTTATGTATGTTCACCATTACTCGAGAACGCCTGAACCGATCGAAATTATTTAAACGTTATAACATCGGGAATGTTACAAAGTTGGTCCCATTTTGTGAAATTTTAAAATCGATTCATTAGTTTTGAGTAAATCTTGAAAAAACTGTCGTTTTTCGGTCAAACGTTTTGACACAAACGTTTTGATTCAAACTAGTAGTTGCCTACACTACTAGTTTGAGTCAAACCGAAGTGCGGGACTTATTCTAACTTTAAAAATTGTAAAGAAAAAACTTTTTATAAAATAAATAAAAACCGACTTCAAAAATGAAAAAGTAAAAAATAAACCTTTTGGAGTCAGTGTCAGCCAAGGTAAGAAAAATAAAAGTAATAGAAGTGAAATGTACATTTCCTTTTTTTTTTTTTATAAAAAGCTTTTTAACTCCAATTAGCTGGCTAACGTGACACTTCAGGGCATTAGGTATATATCATATCATTTTTTGTTCCTCTATGTGTCCCCGTTCATTTATATAGATATTATAATAGTGCGACGTCATTTTGAAAAATTTCCAAAATTGCGTCTCATACTGCGAATTTGGAAGCCTCCATACAAAAAAGTTCAAACCCTTTTTATCTCCTTAGTCTCACACTTACCGGCTTCAAAACAGTACATGTTCTTGTTAGGACGCGTGCAACCTTCGTCAGGAATGTCCAGTTTCAAAGGAAGTAGGTCCCTTAATCCATATTCCTTGAATACAGGGTTCATGCGCAACAGTCCGCCGAATCCTGTACGCAATTTTCTGTAATCATAGATAGAGAGATAGTGTTATTTGTATGCTTCCGTTTTTAATTGAGAATGGAAAGAATGGTTTAGTTTCATATTTTATTTTTAGATTATTTTGTTTATTTTTACAGAACTTTTCACTTCATAATATAGTTAAGTTAATCAAAAGGAATTCCATTGCTAATAATTATCAGATCGATACGTTACCTCGCAAACTTCTCAGTAACACCGTACACGGTGTTCCCATCAATGGCACCAGTCAAAGTGTTGAATGGAACCCTTGATCCTAAAACGCAACATGTATGTCAAATTAAGTCGTCAACTAATACGCATAGCCAACATTATCAATAACTAATAATTACTTATACTGTAAAATATTATCGTGTCTCGTTTGATCACCAGCCATTTAGCTTTGCGCCGTGCGATTTATTAAAATTATTAAATGGTAGTCATTTAGCCATCTTGCGAGTTGTCAGCCTTCGGGCTAGTATTCCTAATTTGTCTATTAAACTTCAACAGTTGTTGTGGTTAAATATTCTAACATTTTATCGCTCCGCCTGGCAAAGGCATCGAATTACAAAGTACACGTTTGTGGCAATAATGGTAATAAAACTACTGGATCACTCGCAGTAAATGATTTCTTAATGCTGTGTTTGCATAAGCCTGATTCTGACGAATTGCGATTTTCTCAAGTGATTTGTCTTAGATTAAGTAAATGGAAGGAAGCTGACCTGCTTTTTATGACTGTGGAGATAAAAGAAATCAAGCCAGCCGTCGGATTTGTAAGATTGTAAGTCAGTTTCGTAGCTTTACTTTATTTTTTATCTACCTTGTTTATAAATGCAGTGAAACTTCTTATAATTGTGACATTCTCAAATAGTGTAACTGCAATAAGTGTTGGAATTTCTTAGATCGGCATTTCCATGTAATTCGATGTTATTTGTAATCTTAAACGAGCTCCTATCTTCATATAGAAGGGGAAAACTGATAGTAATGTTAGAGAGAGGAGTGTATCAAGTTGGTCGCCGGTGCCAGGGGGGGTAACTGTACAATATTTTGATATATATTGCGCAAGAGCGTACTTTCCCCTCTCACCGGCAGATGATACGGCCGCGGGCCGGTCACATGATTCGGTCTGACCTCGCAGCAATTACACATCTTGGTGTATTTTTGCAACGCTGATTTAATGAGTGGTTGTATAACGAGGACGTTAGAGGAAGTTGTTAACGTTCGTAATTCTTTTTAAATTGTTGAGTGGAAAGAAATTGTCGGTTAACATTTTATTGCCACAGAGTCACGAGCGCGTTGATGTCTTATGGTCGTGGAAAACACGGACTCAAATTATTATTTGTTTCAATCCTAATACTAACCTAAATTAATAATAATCCTAACCTAACCTAATCTAACCTAACCTAACTTAATTATAATAATTAATTTCATAATTTAATATTATATTATAAATGCGAACGTCTGTTTGTTTGTCCTTCTTTGACGTCCTAACTAAGCAAGCAATCGACTTGATTTTTGGCATTAGTTGATAGGACGGAGAGTAACATAGGTTACTTTTTATCCCGATATTCCCACTGGAACTGGAACCACGTGGGTGAAACCGCGGGCGGAAGCTAGTCTGATATAATTATGTAAGTTATAGCATTTGCTTGAAAGAAGAAACAAGTGAGTTGCCTATAAAGGACGTTCTTGAAATTTAGGTCTACGTGTTAAAATTATTTCAGCGCTTGGTAACAACGAAATAAAACTTAAATAAAAGTATTACTTATTAAATAGGTTAAAATAGTAAAGTTTCAAGTATTTGATACGGAGATGGCGTATAAAATGATGCAAATAGACCGCAAAGTAGCCGAACTGTGCATTGCCTAAGATTCAAATGAGGTGTGTCATGTGATATTAATTTATTTGCTGAGAACCGACCTCCATATGCAAATTTATAATGCCAAAGTAATACGAATATTATGATCTTTGTGAACTAACTAACTAGACTAGATTATGATTTATTAGATGTCTAATGTATTTTTTTAAGGTTCAGGTTCATTAAAATTAATATCTGTTATTTTTAATACATCTCTAATTATTTCATGATCTGTTACAGTAAGTAAGTGTAGTTACGGATGGAAACTGTATTTAAACGTACCTATTTGAAATGTTAAGTAGGCAATAAAATGCTCTAGATTCCGACTCACTCCATTTCGAACATTAAGCTGTATGTGGTTTTCTACAATTAATAGCTTTATGTTAAAAAAATTGTGAGTTTAAGGCAAGAGGAAACAATAATGGCGAGATAATTAGAAAATTTATATAAATATGAAAAGTAGATCATGTTTCTTTGTTCTTTGCTTTCTCTTCCAAAACTGGAATTATTTATTTGCTTCTTTCATAAAAAATGATAAAGGCTTTTGGCCGTCGCTTATGTTTTCGTTTTTTGCAAAAATAATAATAAAGTGACATGAATCTTTAAAAATCGATTAAATTGGCCAGATTTTCTTTGTTGCTAAGTTTTTCTTACAATTTTCATGAAAAATAAAATCAGAAACATGATTTTGTCAACTTTCCATAGGATTTTTTTATTATCTCGCCCTTGCTTCCTCTTAAGACTTTCCTTCGCCCTTGTAAGGAAAGAAATTGTAGTTTTCTAGTCTTCCCAGAAGGAACTTCTACATCTAATTCTACATAGTGCTTAGTACAAGTTTTTTCTATTCACGGTCGATAGGTTTTTGTATGGCGTTGGTGTAGTCCGTGGCGTAATCTGCTAGATGACGGGCCGCTGGAGGGCAATTCTTGCGCCTTCGACATCTCGAATTCGACATTTTTGGAGCCATAAATCTATATTTAAAACTCACAGAAAACAAGCTTCAACATTATAGGATTGTCAAAGATCAATGAAACTAAAGTATTATGACCGTAGTAAAGATTTTACTTACATTTTTAATAAAGATATTATGGTTTGAAAAATGTCGAATTCGACATATCTCAGCGCGAGAATTGCCCCCCTGGCGCCTTCGACATCTTGAATTCGACATTTTTGCAGTCAAAAATCTGTATTAAAGGCTCACTAAAAGCAATCTTCGACAGTATAGGATTATCAAAGATAATTGAAATTAAAGGATTTTGGCAGTTGTAGAGATTTTACTTAGATTTTTAGTAAAGAAATTAAGAATATAAAAATGTCGAATTCGACATATTTCAGCGCGAGAATAGCCCCCCTGATTTCATGCAAAATCGGCGCCTTCACGATCGACAGTGAGTAGAAAAACTCGCACTAAGCATTCAGTATAACGACTCGATATTGTTTCGTAGTAATTATGACTCTTACCCAGACGGCAGCCGGGACGCGGGGAAGGGAATCCTCTGACAAAGTCGATGCATTTTACGCCAAACAGTCGGTAGAAGTAGTCGTCTTCGGGGACCCTTATCTCGTTACAGTACGGGTGCTTCAGGTGAGGTGGCCGTTTGCAACACTCCTCGGGGTCGTTGCGGTTGATCGGATCTGTGAATGGAAAATAATTGTCAATAATGTATTGTATTATTTTTATTTTTACGTGGTGAGTCATGCCTATTCTCCCGATACGACCATAAGGAAAAACAGTGATTCAGGTTACCATGCATAAGGGTTCTGTTTTATGCAGGTGAATAACGTAACAAGAACGTTGTGTATGCAAAGTTACGGCAATAATAGTACATTACTGCAGCGGCCAGCAAAAGAGGCATTGAGGGACGACCGTGTAAATGTGTGAACGTGTTAACACATACGTAAGTCCATCAATGCCTAGTTGTGGCCAAGGCTTGTATACTACTTTTCTCAAATAATGCGCGGAAATTAAAACTACTTTTCGAAATCAGACGAACAACAATATTTTTTTCATCTCACACGCTCTGAGAAGGAGGTTTTGTCAATCAGTTTAGGCGTAGAAAATCGCTTTTTGCGGCAGAGTACTTTTTTTTATTTAATATCTAAAAATATGTCTTAATGCGTTCCGAATCGTACTATTGTCTTTTTTGTTATATTTGATTCTTATTTTAAATAGCTTTAAATTAATTATAATACTCCGTTTAGGTTTTATTATAATATTATTTAAGTTCATTGAATCATAAAAATAATAACAATAAGATTAAACTATTTGTTATAAGAATTTTATATTAGGCTTGGTGAGATTTCACAACCTATAAAATTGTCAAAAAATCGTTTTTATTCTTATTAATAAGTAACAATATATTCCTACTTTAAATAACTTTGAATTAACTATAATACTCCCTTTTTTTATTATTTCGGTTTTTTATATTATTAAAACAACGAGAATAAGGTATATTTAGATTAAACCAGATTCCGGTAAAAAAATTTTTAAACAGAAATGTTTAAAGATTTTTTTACCGGAAGTTGACCGCGGTAACAACCATAAAATGTTCCTCGCTGTTGTGAAGTGAAAAATTGTGTGTTGCGCTCGGCAGAAAAGTTTTAAGCGTCTTGTACCTTTGAAATCCCGTTTCGCTCAGGATTCAATTTTTGGTCCTAGCATCCATCACTTGCTCAGATTTCAATAGAGGTAATTCGCCGCTAAATAACCAACTTTCAAGCCTTGCATAACAAATAACTATTCCCGCGTTAAAGTGTTCATTTGTTGTTTTATTTTCTAAAACAGATTTCTAATTGCCAGCCAGTACGAAATTTAAATAAAACCTTTGATAAGTTACCTCTTTGGTTGCCATATTTCGGAGTAAAAGATCGTTCCATTTTTACCGACTTCAACAAAAAAGAGGGAGGTACTTAATTCAACGCGTATTTTTTTTTTTCTTTGTCTGATGTATGTATACCGATTACTCCGGTGTTGGTGATCCGATTTTAATCATTGTTTTTTTGTTCGATCCGATGATAATCTTCGGAGATATGGGGCCTAATGTCATGGAAGTCATGAAACAATAATATCATCCAGGTAATTGTTAGATTCTTGTTCGAGCTGAAGTTTCACGCAATAATTATAATTCTTTTTTTATCTGAAAGAAAATGGTTTATGTGTGGTCCCATATAATTTTTACGAAGATCTGGCTAGTATTTTTTCATAATCTTGAAAAATATCAATCACCTTTTGGCAAGTAGTCGTTTACCTAGATGACATTGTTGTGTATGGGCTGATTTTTAGTGTAAGTAACGGCACATGATGTAACTAAAAAATCTGAAATAAAAACATTTTATAAAAAAAAATCAAACCGACTTCAAAAAGTAAAAAATAAAACTTTTGGAGTCGGTGCTAGCTAGCTAAGGCCAAAAAAATATATAGTATATAGAAGTGCAATGTAGAATGTCCTGGCTGGCACCGACTCCAAAAGTTTTATTTTTTACTTTTTGAAGTCGGTTTGATTTTTTTTTATAAAATGTTTTTTTAAATAACATGATAGATATGAGTTTACTATGTAATTTATTTGGTAGCTAAACACGACAGATATGGATTTTCATACAACTTTTTCCGGCCGCTGTTTGCATGTATGTGGCCAGTACAATATCGATTTATCTCGAAGAAGGTTGTCAAAATAATGCTCATATTTTATAGCATGTTTGATAAAAATATATTTTTTATGGCATAATTCGCCGTTATATTCCTTCTATATGGTAACATCCGTTATTTTCGTTAAGTATAATAATATGTTGAACCAATTAAATTCAATATTTCCCGAAGGAAATATCGAAATTCTACCAGATACAAGACGTGAAAGCATACTTGAGAGAAACACTTTCTTTATTCCATATTTGGGAATAACTGTCTCACTCCATGTAAAATTAAGCCCGGCTTTCCCTCTTTCAAGTAGAATACGGCAGATAGAATTTATATTATAATCTCTAAAAATAAACGCATCACCCAAAACAGTATGTGTAAATTAAAATATATTATAGTTAATTACTATTTTTTTATTTTCTTTTAATATTTGAGAATAATTGGATAACGAATAAATTATTATTGCTGGTTATGTAAATACCAGTTGAAGTAGAAATTATGGGATTTCCACATAATCGAAAATTTGACTGGACTTGCTTTCGTTACATCTGTTAATGACTACAGTTTCCGCACTAGTCAGAAAAGGGTTAAATTTTTATAAATATCATTATAATGATACACTTGCGAATAACAAAATTAACTCTGTCTTGCTTCATTAAAAAAAAAAATAAAAAAAAATATGAATAAGTACCTTGATGTAAATTGATGGAAATGGCCATTAGCGGATCTTTAAATTTTTTTTTCTTATAAGTAATCTTATAAGTAATAAGTAATTGATTTATTACTGACAATAAGTCAAAAGACACTAGGGTCCTCGATGCCAATGTTGTTTTTGTCCAAAATTTTGTCTGGTTTTCAGTACTACAGTTATGTTGTTGGAAGAATTTTCACAATACAGGCAAAGCCAAACTTAGCAATTTCTTGGTTCATTTGATATGTATAGAAATAGCTGACCTGGCACTGTGCTATTGCAATGTTCTCTTTATTTTTCATTTGGCAATAATAATGCGGTTAAGAAATAAGAATAACCGTACCGTAGTAACAAGAATTTTGGCAATGTTGTGGATTGAAAGTAAATAGCATTAGGATAAAAAAGTAAAAAATAAAACTTTTGGAGTTGGTGCCAGCCAAGGTATTCTACATTGCACTTCTATTACTTACCTATATTTTATTTTTCTTGCCTTGGCTGGCACCGACTACAAACTTATGAAGTCGGTCTAAAATTTTTTCTAAAAAGTTTTAGTTTCACAAATTTTCAGTTACATTATGTCCCGTACTTACTTACACAAAATATCGGTCCATACACAACACTGATTTCATCTACGTAATGACTATTTGCCAAAACGTAATTGATATTTTTCAGGATTTTGAAAAAACTTACAGCTCTTTATAAAAAAAATATTGGGACCACACATAAAGTGTGTTCTTTCAGATAAAAAAAGAATTGTAAATCGGATGACAATTATTGACGAAGCTATGGTAATACATAAGTACAAAAAAATACAGTCGACTTGAGAACCTCCTCTTTTTTTTGAAGTCGGTAAAAAATGAACTTCATTCATCTACATCCTACTTATCTTAGACTTTGATTAAATTCATCAACCACATTTAACTGATGAGATACTTGGGTATATATTATGTGGGTACAGTTGCAAAGTAGTTAAATGCATTACAAGAAATAAATGGTCTTCACAACAATAACTCCATGAATTGCCCCCAGGCGATGATCATGACGGTGCCGGCATGTTCGTGAAAGCCCTCGTGAGCGTGCTTGGTCTGCAGGTCACACCTTAAGTGGGCGATACGGGGTGCGTTGATGCCATCGGCAAAGAGAGGTCCCAACCTGCAGAAATTGTAGGTACTCACCAAGAGGAGTGCCAGTGAGTGTGTAATCGTGGTCCATGAACTGTCCCCAGGCGATGACCATGACGGTGCCGGCGTGGTCGTGGAAGCCTTCATCGGGGTGCATTGTGCGGGAGACCACTCGGGATAGAGGCAGGTCGTGCCCTGAATGGGCGATACGGGGTGCGTTGATGCCATCAGCGAAAAGAGGTCCAAGCAACCTGCAAGAAGATTGTTGGTAAATAATCCATTAATAACTTTATTTTAATAAGTTGAGATCGTTTTTCAATTTAATAGTAACTACCTGGTAACTACTGTATGAAATAAGACGGGAAGGAATTAACAACCCATGCCGAAATATTTTTCATTATTCTAAGAGATGGTTCTTTGACATTCGTGAACAAAAATCTACCATTGTCGAATTATGCTTGCATAATTGCCTCTTGAGGCAGCGATGGCGCAATGGTTAGCGCTCAAGAAATGCTAGTGCCCCAGTGCTGGGGACAAAATATGACTGTGATGTGGGATGGGATGATGATACCTTTGGAATGGAGCATTGGTAGCACCCCAGGTGGGGTGCTGCAGGTTGTTGCAGAGCCCGTCTAGCCGGCGGTACTTGCCGGCGCGGCACTCCACGTGCGAGAACACCGGCGGGCACACCTCCCGGATCAGGGTGCGCGACGTGTCGATCAACGGGAGACCTTTCTCGATCTCTTCGTAAGTCAAGCCGTAGCTGTAGCAAAAAAAATATCAATATTAGCCCTGGATGGATGGTGAACTACTGAGGGACGGCTACATTTATTTGTATGAAACATACGAGGAGCACGCGAAGTGTTAAGTTTGAACACTTGTAAATCCGAAACACTGATCCTTATATTTGAACAAAACAAGAAGAATTCAGTTTTTATACGTTTCAAGCAATTTAATAAACCGAATGATATTCTCGAAGGAAGGTCGAGGCAAGCAACGGTCTGGGTTTCTACTAACTGGGTTACTCTACGTATTTTCCGAACAGGTATTTTCCGAACAAGGTGACAAAGACTAGGTAGTAAGTAATAATCACGAAGTTTGGATTAACAAAATTTGTTAATCCAATATTACTTTATCCATATCTAATATGAGGTAGCGAAGTCATATAATTTTTTCCACCATAACACGCTTACGCTTAGTATTTTGTATCTTAAACTTTTATAACCAAAAATAATTCCAGTCTCAGAACTTTAAATAAAATCTATTGGGAATTCCTGCCCACTACTTTGCGGTCGTGACTGAAATTGAATTACCTACACTAGATAGTCCATAGCTCAATTCGAGCATAGATAATTAATAATGCTCAGACATAGTGATTCTTCCTAACGTGCATTGTGTTGGTAGTAAAATATGTGATCCAAATTTCGCGCTCGATAAGTGGCATTATTTATCACGAGGTCATTACAAAGAATTTTGAAAGCACTGCTCATAAATGTAGACACAAAGCGATGTATGTCTAGAGATGTACATATTTTCCATTCAGAAATCAAAGCGGAGTGAAGTAAGCGTGCTGTAGTAAAATTATAGCCTACATTGAAATGATTTACTTTGCGCTTTATTACTAGTAATTTACTAACGATTTTAAAATGCCAAGGACTGTTGCGTAAGTTGTGTAACTTTGTTAATAATTATATTAACTAAGGTAACATCACTAATATATGGTTTATAATTAAATACTTAGTAATATCAAAAAGTCAGTCAGTAGCAACAGTTGAATTGGAAATTTCACCAGCAAAGATGATAAATATTTTGCATTTGCAATAAGTGTCGACATTTACTCATTAAGCCAACATCCGAACTTTACCTTTATGAATTTTAAACTAAATACTTAGTAAGTATTGATATGATAGATGTGATTACCTAATTAACAAATTAAACAATTTCTCTGAAAACACACGTTAACTCGATACTCGTGTGCGGTTCTCGATGTTACAAACTTTAGGTCTAGATGATGTTATTTTGTGATGTGTTTTATGAATAATTTATATTAACAAGCTAACCCGTCCCCACAATGTTGAGCTAAAAACTTTTTTTATAGAGATGTACCGACTAGTCGCCGGCTTCTACACATCTTGTCCAGAATGAAGTCTTTAGTGTGCCTCTCAAATTTGATTAAAATCCGTCGATAAATAACGTTACAGCAAACTTCCCCCTTTTCCCCCTTTTTTAGCCCCAATCAAAAATCGACATCGATAAAAATTGTTAAATAAATCTAGGAACTTGTGTGCCTATTTTCGTCAAAACCGGTTGAAAAATGCGACCTGTAGGCGAGAACAGACTGACATACGGTCAAAAGTATTTTTGGCTAATATCAAAACTGAGACGTTCCGCTCGCTCGGTCAATATTTCGACTTATATCAAGAAGTCAAATTAAAATAAAACATTTTTTTATCTGTATTTAGAACATACCGTTACGTAACCTACTGTTTCGTCGTCTCAGCCACATGACACCCACTGCTGGGTATACCTAGTGTTGGCTATTTATTTGTTTTGTTGAATCACAGTTTAGGTTTTGTATTATTTTTCGAAAAAACGATACCCTAAAAATACCCTAATCGCGATAAAAAAAAAATTAAGTAAGTTAAGAAATCGGTAAGTGTGTAGTGTAGGTACAGATATTATTTAATTAGGGGCAAGTTATGGTGTAATAAGACTTAAGTCTCTGCTCTGTCTGGCAGCAGTCGGCTAGTCTAGTTTTTCACCTGTGTGTGATAGAATGATCTCACTATCTAATGTAGCCTATGTCACTCAGGAATAATGAAGTGATGAAGATATTTTCAAAATCGGTTCATTAGTTCCATAGATTTGTATTTTTGTTTGTAGGAAACCAAGAAATATAAAAATTTTACCACTTTATAATATTAATATAGGTTTGTTAAACTTTTCGCTGGCAATGAACGAGACACAATAGAATTTTTATTGTTATAACTTATAATATGTCTGCTTGCCTATTGGCAACCCTTGTATTGAAGGGTTAATATACCTATAACATCGTGCTTCTCTATAACGGCTTATCTAAATCTATTATGCGTAGTAGTCACATTGGTGTACCTACCTATTCATAAACGGTAACAACGGTACAAATTGTACCGCATACAAAAGCAGATGAGATAGTAATGTTCCTACAGGGTTACATCACTGCACTTTTGAAAGTTCTTGCTGACAACAAAACATTATGATTCTGAGATAATGCTATTATATAATAAAATTTGTGATTGTATTACAAACATTTTGTTTATTTTCGGTTTGCAGATTTTAAATGTGTTGTTTAAGGTAATGTAACAAGATGTTATTGTCGGTTTTTTCAAATGTGTTGAATAATAGTAGTAGGTACTTTTTATTCAGAATGTAGTTGAAAAATGGTGAAGTAATCAGTTCAGTTATAGGTAGGTATACTGTCCTAATCTATTTAATTAGGTAAGTACATCAATTAAAACACGCAAGACATTTGATAAAAAAAATAGTTAAAGGTTTTCATACCTCTTACATGAAGAAAAATACGCTCTCTAACTAGTTATTTTTGTTTATTTATAATAACAAAGTATATTGTAGTAAATTTAAAATCGCAATATTTGATGGTGAATACCTGCTGGACTACTGGTATCAAATTCAAGTCATAGGTACGTACTCAAATGAATTTGTCTGAATATGGGTTTCGTATAGAGCTTTCTCCTTCAGATACTTATTATCGGTTTTTTAATACATTTTAATAAAGAAAACACGTTGCTCTTTTTTGTGGTATTTTTTTTTACATCCCGTTGATTAAGTTACATATCCTGAAATCAAAGTAGGTTCCTAATCCTCTAGCCGTTATAAAATTCAAGTAGTCGTTTTTGATCTAGCTTTGACATGTTCAATGCCTCTAAACAATAGTGATATCAAATACACAGCCTAGATATGTCAATCACTTAGACGTAAGTAGGAATTAAGTTTGTATTCACTGACCTTCGAGATGATACGGTACGTTTGTTGGCTTACGTAATAACGAAATGGATAAGTAAATGTAATGTAATGAAATTAATACAAGCTTGTTCATGTTCCATATTAAACTGTGACCTTGCACCGGGCTGTTCATGATGAAATACACAAACCGACTTGCGTTAATGTCGGAATTCTGTCGTTCCTGATTTGATACAGGATACTGGGTTTTTGAATATCTGCATTTAAAGCAAGGTTGAATGTGTAGATTTTTTTTCTTGTACAGTCCTTCCCGTTGTAACACGCTATAAATAAGTGAACATTTAATCATATTAATGATTTTAGTTTAATCATTGCAGTTCAAGTTTTTAACTGTTTTACTAATGATTCATAATCATCAGTCACCTCAGTAGCCATGAGAGTGTTCCTATTGATGAGGCACGGGCCTTCCCTAAGCCTGGATAAGAAGGAAGGAGCCCAACACACGCGGGTCCCACGCGGATTGATGGGTTTTAATGCGTGCCTCCCGAAGCACGGAGGAGCTCGAGACAATTAAGAAGTCAAGTCGACTGGAAATATGGAAACAAGATCAAATATAAAAGGCAAATACAGTGAAGAAAAGGAGGCATAGAGTGTAATAATACAGCCCTAAGTGGAATCATTCGTAATGTCATGCCTCCGACTGCATGTTATTATGTTGAACAAAATATTTTTACATTTGATCTTATTTCCATCTTTTTTGTCTTTGGTGCAGGCGGGTATTTAATTTACATAAATTGAATAATACTGACAATGAAATCACGTGAATGTCACAAATCACAAACATCACGTTACAATTAGGAGCTTACCTTGGATTAAATTGATTAATAATTCTATTAATGCAACTTTGGTACGACGCTCTTCCGTAATGAATGACTATAATTACATTTATCCAAATATCATAGCAGTATTAATTATTCAAATTGAGATATTGATCTAATTTATCAATTCCGTCGTCATATTTTTGGTACTTGGAACATACATATTAATTACATAGAAGACCTCCGTGATCATAACATGTTCCAAGTTTGCAGTTGCCTCAATTGCATCAGTATGTATCCAATCTAGAGGTAGTTACTTATCTACGCCCGGTTAGATCATTTATCTTTTCGGTCATTCATTAAGCTAATGACTTTGTCCTTAGGCTGAAAAGACAAGGAACTAAACTCGTACTATCCATTTGTAGCACTCGATTAGTCAATGAACTCACTTTGGTATCAACCTATTTCGCACTTCCGCGAATTTTTTTCTGTAGTGATTACTAAACTATGTTACGCTATCTTAAATTTTGTAAGTATTTCTCAAAGTTTGGATTGAGTTTGCAATTGCCATCTCGATTCAGTCTTTAGAAAGCTTTAACGGTCCCTTGCTTATATATATTCGAGGTGTTAAATGATACTTGTTGAATGCAAAAAGCCGTATTGAATTAGATTTAGTAGTTTTTGATCTGTTTTCTGCTTGCTGCAGCGCCCTCTGGTGGTCTACCACCATGAAACATGTCTAAGAACCTGCTCTGAAATAACAGCTTTCGAATGCAACAATATAGTTCCCGAGAAAAATGACAACAGACATACACACACACACACAAACAACCTCTAACCCCAAACGCATACCGCCTCCGTTCCGTTTCGTCCGTCGTGGGTAAGAAATAAGATTATAGAGTCACCAGTAAGATAAGAGTCAGTTCTAGATAGTATTTGCATTTGTTTAGCGCGGCGTGGTGGAACGGTTTATCAATGGACCACCACAGAATTTAGTTAGCGGCTCAGGCGTGCGTATACATAAGCATGGCTGAAGAGCTGAATATCATTTACATACAAAGTGAGTTTTATCCATGTATGTACAGTAAACAGCACGCATGGCTTTACTTTTGCACTACGAAAACCGCCGCTATTACGAGCGACGGAAGGGGCGGTCTCAAGGTCAAAGTATAAAGCCATGCGCGCTGTTGACTGTACATGAACAATTTTCTCCGAGAATCTTGCGAATTAAAATGATCAGAGTCCAAACAGAACAATAGAGTCGTTTTATATATACTGTGGCTTCTATAAAAGCTCTAGCTAAGCTTTGCGTTTCACAATACTGGAAATGAATACGGGCTGATTTGCTTACATTATTATTAATTTTAAAACGTATGCCGTCTTGAATAACACTACGTGTACAAATTCCAAAGAGAAAGATTTCAATGAATCGTAACTTTTTAACCGACTTCAAAAAAGGAGGAGGTTATCAAGTCGACTGTATTTTTTTTTGTTTTTTTTTATTTTTATGTATGTTCAACCATAACTTCGCCAGTTGTTAACAGATTTTTAAAATTCTTTTTTTATCTGGAAGAAAATGGTTTATGTGTGGTCCCACATAATTTTTACGAAGATCTGGCTAGTAGTTTTTTCATAATCCTGAAAAATATCAATCACCTTTTGGCAAGTAGTCGTATACCTAGATGACATCATTGTTGTGTATGGGCTGATTTTTAGTGTAAGTAACGGCACATAATGTTACAAAAAAATCTGAAATAAAAACATTTTATAAAAAAAATCAAACCGACTTCAAAAAGTAAAAAATAAAACTTTTGGAGTCGGTGCTAGTTAGCTAAGGCAAAAAAAATATAGTTAATAGAAGTGCAATGTAGAATGCTTTGGCTGGCACCGACTCCAAAAGTTTTATTTTTTACTTTTTGAAGTCGGTTTGATTTTTTTTATAAAATGTTTTTATTTAATAGCAATACAATCAACACCTCACCAAGTCACCAGTCATTTAATTACACTTCGCGTTGCAGTTAATATGCGCACTTTAAATGTTATCAAAGCCTTTTTATGTACAGTCACGTGCAAAGACGTAGAAACACTAAGCAACCTTGTCACATCACAATATCGAATGATATTTGTGGACATATAGATAGAGTTTTGTTTCCGTGTGCGTTAATGCGATAAGGTTGTAAAGTGGTTGCATTGTCATTGGTCGTGACTGTACATACGATAGCATGAGATTGCCTAGTCGTCTCTCAGACATGATCGAAAGTAACTGTAACTCTTTGTTTTATGTAATAATTGCTGTGAGTCATGTTCTCATTGAACTACTGGTTTGCTCATGAGACGATGACATTTACATGCCTCTTACTAAATGTCGGCGATCGTAGGTGGCAAATGCTGTCCGCAAATAATATCAAGGACCTGTTTTTATTTTTTATTTTATACCTATTACGGAACAGTTAAGTAGCTCTATAGTTCAATCTACAAGCAAATTAAAAGCCTTAAAAATATACCAGATACTGATGAACAGGAATTTCCTATTTCAAAAGCATAAAACTGCGGACTCGATTCCGATACGATAAATATGTTTTGCCGTAAAATATCTCCTTCTTGTGTTCTACGCATAGAGTATTCACTTCTGTTCAAGTTGGAATGCAATGCAACGTTCCACATGTTATTGTTTTTGTGTAACCTACATCCTAATTTGAGTAGGTATTTTGGCAAAGTAACAAAATAATTAACGATTTTTTTTTTAATACTATCACACCAATTATCTAGCCCAAGGAAGTTTCATGGAGAACTTATGTTATGCATACTAGATAACGGATAAACTTACATATTATATACCTACTTACATTTTCTTTACACAATTTAGCAGTTTACACTCCGTAGTTCGAGTATGTCCATGTACGTTTCAAAAGTAAACCATAAGCGCAATGACCTTGATTCATTAAATAATTGTTTTGGTTTGCATCCTTAAAGAGAGCATGCACTGAGGAAGGTCACAGAGCGATGATGCCCGCAGTCATTATTCCAATGTTAAGTGAAAGCTCCTCAATACGTTTACAGAATATTGTCTACATAAAGGCCAACGTGTTTTTAAGCTAATTTAATTGGCTGCTATCGTGAAACATACATTTTAAGTATATATCGATCACAAAATATGCAATTAAAGTTTGTTCGAGCTGCAGCCTATACATAATTTATATAAAGATTATCATTTCAAATTATGCTGC
Source organism: Chrysoteuchia culmella (assembly GCA_910589605.1). Classification (NCBI taxonomy): domain Eukaryota; kingdom Metazoa; phylum Arthropoda; class Insecta; order Lepidoptera; family Crambidae; genus Chrysoteuchia; species Chrysoteuchia culmella. Next base: position 15,439,589 of record OU342654.1, read on the forward strand.
ATGTAGCTCATGGCATTTGTTGCCTTGGTTTTATTCTATGTTTTTATAAAGGGCTAAGCAACTTTACATACCTACTTAGTTCGATAAACTAACTAATAAAAATTGGTACGCAAATATAAGAAATTATGTAACGTTCTTAAATATAAGAAATTATGTAACGTTCTTTCGCCGACAGATTTTCATAATTTAACATTGCATTATAAATATAGGCCCGCGACACGTCAGTCTCCCATCCCATACAAACGTAATACCAAAATAATTTAAAATTTGAGCATGATTGACTGTTCTTGAGATGTTGGATTAAGACAGTATTTACCCAGGTTTCTATTAAAAACAAAATATCCAAAATATCTACCCAGTAAAAGAATAATGTCAATTACATTTTTTCATAATTTTTTTGAAATGGATAAAACTGTCTTAAACTGAATAACATCACAAGTACTAAAAATAATGCTCTAATTACAAATAATTTTGCTATTACCACAGAATTACATAGTACAAGTTAGTATGGGGAGCTGACCAATCAAGCCGGCCTCTTATATTTTTGTTCCTGTTTATTAAAGCTTGACAAGTCGACAAAGGACATCAGACAATCTCCATACAAAGTTAGTCCAAAAAAAAAAGTGAGCGGCCAGACCCAAGATTATTTCTAATAGATAGTTCATATTAGGACCTAAAAAAAAATATATGGACTTAACCCTGTAACCGCGTGAACTGAGAAGCTATTTAAGATAAGGCATTCTGGGCAAAAACACAAATAACATTAGGTGGACAGACCCGGGATTATTTTTAATAGGTAGTTCCTATAAAGACCTAAAAAAATATATATGGACTTAACCCTGTCACCGCATGAACTGAGTTGCTATTTCGAGTTAAAAAATCAGGACAAAAAAAAAGTTAGCGGCCAGACCCAAGATTATTTCTAATAGGTAGTTCATACTAAGGCCTAAAAAAAATTATATGGACTTAACCCTGTCACCGCATGAAGAGAGTTGCTATTTCAAGTCAAAAAAATCTGGACAAATAAAAGTGAGCGGCCAGACCCAAGATTATTTTCAATAGGTAGTTCAAATAAAGGCCTATGAAAAATTAAACAGACTTAACCCTGTCACCGCATGAACTGAGTCGCTATTTCAATTAAAAAAATCTTGACAAAATAAAAGTGAGCGGCCAGACCCAAGATTATTTCTAATTGGTAGTTCATAATAAGGCCTAAAAAAAATATATGGACTTAACCCTGTCACCGCATGAACTGAGTTGCTATTTCGAGTTAAAAAAATCAGGACAAAAAAAAAGTGAGCGGCCAGACCCAAGATTATTTCTAATAGGTAGTTCATACTAAGGCCTAAAAAAAATTATATGGACTTAACCCTGTCACCGCATGAAGAGAGTTGCTATTTCAAGTCAAAAAAATCTGGACAAATAAAAGTGAGCGGCCAGACCCAAGATTATTTTCAATAGGTAGTTCAAATAAAGGCCTATGAAAAATTACTTATACATACTTAACCCTGTCACCGCACGAACTGAGTAGCTATTTCGAGTTAAAATCCAAGATTATTTCCAATGGTCCAATGGTCTGGCCGCTCACTTTTTTTTTGTCTAGATTTTTTAACTTGAAATAGCTACTCAGTTTATGTGGTAACAGGGGTAGGTCCATATCATGCGGTGGTCAGGCATTCGGTTGAGTGCAACCGCGACCCCGACAGCCTGCCCGATGCGTAGATGGAACACCCCTGGGGTTTTAGTGGAATCACCACATAACCTCCCCCGTCTTCCCCGGACGGGGGGGTATCCGAAGGGATTTCCCCAGGGTCAACAAAAAAAAAGGTCCATATCATGCGGTGACATGGTTAGGTCCATATATTTTTTTAGGCCTTAATATTAACTACGTATTGGAAATAATCTTGGGTCAAGCCGCTCACATTTTTTAACTTGAAATAGCTACTCAGTTTATGTGGTAACAGGGGTAGGTCCATATCATGCGGTGACATGGTTAGGTCCATATATATTTTTTTAGGCCTTAGTATTAACTACCTATTGTAAATAATGTTGGGTCTGGCCGCTCACTTTTTTTTTGTCCAGATTTTTTACTTAATATAGCTACTCAGTTCAAGTGGTGACAGCGTTAGGTCCATACATTTTTTTAGGCCTTAGTATTAACTACCTATTGGAAATAATCTTGGGTCTGGCCGCTCACTTTGTTTTTGTCCCGATTTTTTAACTCCAAATAGCTACTCAGTTCATGCGGTGACAGGGTAAGTCCATATAATTTTTTTAGGCCTTAATAGAAACTACCTATTGAAAATAATCTCGAGTCTGGCCGCTTACTTTTTTTTGTCCAGATTTTTTAACTTGAAATAGCTACTCAGTTCATGTGGTGACAAGGTTAGGTCCTTATAATATTTTTTAGGCCTTAGTATTAACTACCTATTGGAAATAATCTGGGGTCTGGCCGCTCACTTTTTTTTTGTCCAGATTTTTTAACTTGAAATAGCTACTCGGTTCATGTGGTGACAGGGTTAGGTCCATATATTTTTTTTTAGGCCTAAGTATTAACTACCTATTGGAAATAATCTTGGGTCTGGCCGCTCACTTTTTTTTTTGTCCCGAATTTTTAACTCGAAATAGCTACTCAGTTCATGCGGTGACAGGGTTAAGTCCATATATTTTTTTTAGGCCTTAATAGAAACTACCTATTGAAAATAATCTCGAGTCTGGCCGCTTACTTTTTTTTTTGTCCAGATTTTTTAACTTGAAATAGCTTCTCAGTTCATGCGGTGACAGGGTTAAGTCAATATAATTTTTTTAGGCCTTAGTATTAACTACCTATTGGAAATAATCTGGGGTCTGGCCGCTCACTTTTTTTTTGTCTAGATTTTTTTACTTGAAATAGCTACTTAGTTTATGTGGTAACAGGGTTAGGTCCATATATATTTTTTAGGCCTTAGTATTAACTACCTATTGGAAATAATCTGGGGTCTGGCCGCTCACTTTTTTTGTCTAGATTTTTTTACTTGAAATAGCTACTTAGTTTATGTGGTAACAGGGTTAAGTCCATATAATTTTTTTTAGGCCTTAATAGGAACTACTTATTGAAATTAATCTCGGGTCTGGCCGCTCATTTTTTTGTTTTTGGACCAGAATGCCTGATGTCCTTTGTCAACTATGCTTGAACAAACTTTTTTGTCACTGATCTACGTAATTTTGACCTTTGTCATCATTGCAGAAGATAAGTTTTCTATAAAAAGCAATCAAACATTATAAAGTTCTCTTTTTCAAAATCCTATTACGAACTCTTTCGATCATGTGAGAATTTATTAAAGAATTTGTGAAAGAATAACAGTCACTCCTCATCTTGACACAGACCAAGGATGCCTATCAAAAATGTGCGACAATTTGACAGATATGTCAGATTTTCCGATTACAAATATGTCAGACCAAATGAAACGCTAAATTGTAGAATTATCGCGACTATTTGACAAGTATTGACGCGACGGCTCTATGTTTTAATGTTTTAGCCAAATTCTATCGATTGTGGATGTCTATTAAAATATTTCAAACAGATTCCTGTCGTCGACTATGCAATTGAAAGGAATTTAAAGCTAAAGCTAAGTACTTACGTTCTCGCCAAGTTGATGGAGATGTCAAGGATGAGCTCACCAACGCTGGCGAAGTCTTCAGGCTTCCAGTCTCCTTTGGGCTGCGACACGACTGTGAGGTAAAACAAAATATTTGTATCGTAAGTTCTATCGTTTTCTGTTACAAGCAACGGAAAATATCTCAACTTTTCTTTGATTTTACAAGAATTTCTTGAAGTTGTGAAATGTTGTGTCACCTGCAATGGTAACTCACTAATATAAAGGGGTCATAATAAATACTAGCATTATTGCTAGAATGAACAAGGACTAAAACGTAATTGGTATCGCGTACCTGACCAATAGCTGACGCTTTCATAAAAGAAATATAAAATTAAAAGGAATAGACATTATTACTTAAAAATGATTTTAACCCTGAATGGTTTCGTAACTTTCCTTGATGCTTATCCTTTAAGTTGTAAACTGCAATTACAAATAATGAGCTCATAAGCTCATTTAACTATACTTACAACGAGAACTTTGTTGGTTTGTCCTTCCAGTCTCTTAGTTCTCATATAATAATTAAAGTCAAAGTCAAAGTCAAAGATTTTTATTCAAATAGACTTATAGATAAGTACTTTCGAATAGTCCAACATTTTTTTTCCCCTACCAGCCATTCAGATAATCATTAAAATAATGATACCTACTTAGTCAAATAAAAGAAAAATCATCAGAGAAAAAAGTTAACACAATAAACCAATAAAAGTTAACACAATAAACCAATATTGTACTTTACAAAAAAACGCCGTCCAACTCACAGCCGCGTGGCATAGTACCGAGAACACTGGCGCTATTGCCCCGCTGAATACTATTAGAATACTAGAAAATATCGACTCGGCTTACAACCTTTGGAAATCCTTGGAATCCTTTGGAATTATCTAACTATGAAGCCAAAATATACAGCGGGCGGTGCAACTTGTTTGTTTTACACAAGAAAGTTGGATATTTTGGTTTTATAGATTGAAATATGAAATATATGTGACAGTTCTTCATTTTTATTCTTACCTATTCGATTCCTGGCGTCGAGGTAGGCTTGGTTGACGGCGTCGTATGTAATGCAAGTGTGTTGACCCTCGTAACCGCTGAAACAATATACGGAATATATCAGTATACAATCAACAGCAGTAAATAAATATACAGAAGATCATAAAGTTTAAAACCTTGTGAATAAGAACACGACTGCCATCTGTAACCTGCCTTCATAAAAAAATCAAAATGTGGGTTTTTTATTAAATCCAATAGATTAATGGCCGGTTTCACCACTTACTGATAAAATCGCTAATAGCCTTTACTATAAGAGTGCTGCACTAGTGTGGAACGGATGTAGTCATCCTTTCCGAATCTGTGAAAATACGGTCCGTTATAGCCGTAGAGCGCTTATGCACTACTTCAATTCCAAATCCGTGAAAATACGGTCCGTCATAGTCGTAAAACTATTTGTATGGTAGCTTACGCACTACATCCGTTTCCATCATTCCGATTTCTCTCCGTCATCTGTGAATCTCCATGCCGGAAAAGATTATTGAATGAACAAACTGTTAAGTACCCTATTTTATTTTACTTCACTATACATGAAAGAATAAGTTAGCATCCTGGATTCCTGTTACATCCACCACCACGGAAAACATATTTATAAGCTTCATTTTTATTGGGGTCCCTTCGACACGCCTAAAATAATTAGTCCTAATTTCATTTCGCCGTATTTCTTTGGCCTAAAATTTTTAAGCATAATTATTTTTTAGAATAATAGATTATTTCGCATAGTTATAGTTTCGCCTAAATGCTAAAATCCCTAATAATCATAACCACTAATATTCAATATTCTAAAATTTATTAGCATTTATATATTTTTTCACATAACAATTACTATTATAATTTTGCATACTGTCAGTGACAGAAACGAATCGCCTAAAAACCTACTCCACGCAGACTTGTATGCTCTACCCCTAGAGAGTAATTTAATTAAACCCGCGCAATCGCGGAGGGGCGAGGCGTCCCGCGAGCTGAGGAGCAGGTGGTTTTAATGCTTGCCGCCGCGGCCGACGAAGCCGGCCAGCAAGCCGAAGTTGCGGCGGCAAACTATCTGCGACAATAGGCTCGCGTGGGACCGCCGGAGCCTAGCAGACCGATAGAACCGAATCGCTGTCAAACCAAAAAAAAATTACATTTATTAATAGATTGTTTTTTCTTCAAATCCTTTTTTTATTGACAACGATAGATAGATGCTGGCGTGCTTGCTTGCTTGCATGGTGCATGCAAGCATGCAATCATGCAAGACTTGCCTGTTGATTGCTTGCCTGATTGCTTGATTGCATGCAAGTGAGCAATTGCAGTCATGCAACAGGCAAGTCTTCTGTCACGGATAGGATTGCCAACTATTTTTTTAGGAAAATAAAGTATATCTATCGTTGTCAATAAAAAAAAGGATTGAATAAAAAACAATCTAGTTTATAAATGTTATTTTTTTTGATTTTACAGCGATTCGTTTCTGGCACTGACTAGTATGCAAAACGATAATAGTAATTGTTATGTCAACAGATCAGTGTAGGGCAAAATGTAATATATCTATTGATTACTAACTACGATTACAATTTGTAGTTAGTAATCATAATATTAGATTACATGAAGTAATCGTAAAAAGTAGTTAAATATTTTGATTACTAACTACAAATTGTAGTTGCAATCACGGTTACATGATTACTTTTTGTAACTACCTACGTTTACTTCTAGTAAAAAGACAAAACGCGAGCGTCGAAATATTCGAAAAGCTAAAGCTAATTTAAATTATTAATTTGAATCTATTATTCTAAATTGTTTCCAAGATGTTCGCTGTGCAAAGTTGTTTTTTTATCTATCAATCTACATAATAATATATAAATAAAAGTGTCACGTAAATTTTCTCAGGTATTAAGTCAGCGCATGAAACTGAACAACTTTTGCTCTTCAAACTTTTTCCCGAAATCTCATAAAAATCGGATATTCATACCATTTAGTTAGTCACGTGATCAGTTTGTATCATAATCTGAATTGTTTTTGCATTTCGGGAAGAACAAAAGTGGTTCAATTTCATAGGCTGGTTTACCACCTGAAAGGTTTTGCGTTATTTCATTATCACATTGTAAAAGCACCTACACATCTATTTACGAATCGAAGTTTTATATTCAACTAAAAATAAATTTAAGGTTTTATGTATACCACCGATTTAGAGGTTATTTTGTAGAATATAAAACATCTTCTGTTAGCCATTTCCTTTTACCTTTTTTATTTTTATCTTTTTTACATAGATACAGTTATAAATTAAGATTTTCTTAGAATGAAAGTAATCAGTAGTTATAACTACTCGATTTCAGCAATCAGATTAACACCTATTATTTGTAACTTGATTATTGTTGTAGTAGGATTACATGTAATCACAACTATTTGTAGTTAACTACTTTTGATCGTAGTTAGTAGTTAGAATACAAAATAGTAGTTAACTATGCCAAACACTGCAAAAGATATGTGATCTAATTAATTTTAGGACACTGATTGTTGGTGGTTTGATTATTAGAGATTTTAGCGTTTAGGCGAAACTATAACTATGTGAAATAATATATTATGGTAAACTATAAGTAATTATGCATCAGAATTTTAGGCCAAAGAAATGTGGTGAGATGAAATTAGGACTAATGATTTTAGGCGTGTTGAAGGTCACCCCTTTTATTATGTATATTCAAGGTGATTTAGTAGGTATATAAAGTACGTGTACGGCAATTGCCCTCATGGCCTACTTGGCGTACTACCGACACAAGTCAAAGTTCACTTGCTCAACCCGATCTGTTGATATCACGTTACATCATAGAAAGCTTTCTTACATCATTTTGGATTCTTAGAAAATTATAGCTTTTATTACTATTATTATAAAGATGAAAATAAAACCTATAAATTGATCCCTTTACTACATTAACATAGAAAACTTTTTTTATGTTTTACCACATAGTTTGGTAACCTTCAAATAGTATTTGTTGGGCTTCTTGTATGATACGTTTGACTAATATTTATAAAATATCTGAATTTTATTTATTTCTGGGGATGATGAAACAAAATAGGGCTGAGTTGAACGAGATAAATCCAGATATGATTCACAAAGCTGTCAAAGTTACAATTACCGTTAAAATTAGATGATGCAATCAACGCAAACTATGAGTTGCATGTTGTTATTTTTCGTGAAATATTATAGCATTTGAATCAAATTCTTTGAAAACGAAAGAAGAAACATGTCGTTCGTTGAACTCTGAAGAAGTAACCAAACATGTTTTTTTTTTAATCTGCTTGGATAGATCTACTTTTTGGCTACTAAGATCATTATTATAAATGCCAATAATAATGTAAAATTTTGTTAAATATCGGTTACCTTTTGTAGTAAGAGGTATTATTATTGTCAGAATACCTAAAATAAAAGTACATACAGAATATTTCGGTAACTCCTATTGCAGTATTTATGTCAACCTGACTCATTTGACACTTTGATTCGAGTTCGAGTTCAAGGACGTAGCGAAATATTGTAATATCTCAATCGAATGTGGAGGAAGTCACTTCTTGCGCTAGCTCCTTGGACGAATTAACCAGCTCATACGGTAATAGCCAAATTCTTCTTTACGCAAAGCGGCGCTAGTGTAAATTCGCGTTAACAATCGATTTTTTTACAATACCACTGCAGGTAAAGAAAGCTACTGTAGTCCAGTTTTCGTAACTTAATATTCAAAGATTGCAACAGATCTCTATTATGTGTGCTGAATACATTACCTCCAGACGCTCGACCACGTGATGGTATTAGCATAAACATGCAATAAAAGAGTTAACAATAACGTTAAGATATTGTTGCATATGCAATAAATTGTATAAAACGAGAAGAAAGTGCGTGGGAGTAACGGATACTAAGGTATTTATAATTTTAAGGTATACAAAAATACAAACATCGACGGATTTATCACTAAAAGCACTAAGGTTTGTGAAAGATAAAAACACAGAAAAGTCAAATAACTCCGAATTGAAATTCATTCATAGGACGGTGTATAATATACTTCGGATGTTACGACTTTACTTGACCTAACTGTAGAGCCATTAAGTAACAAAAAGTTAAGTAAGCCAAAAGCAGGCAGTATCTTATTTAAAGCTTAGTAAATCAATCAAATAAATGGATACTTATTTCTTAATTACAGGAAATTGATGTTAACTGTGACGAATCATTAGGGCTTCCTGTGCAATACGATAACTATTTGACTAATTACTATTGCGACTAAGTTAGTGTTGAAGCACGCGGATTTCGATTAGTTGACCGGTCTCTCTGACATTATCGAAACCGGAATAGAGTATTATTCCCACGATAATACCGTCTAGACTTGGGTGCAGACTAGATTATTCATGTAACTTTTTTAACAATCGTCTTATAAATTACATTAATCTGTGATTTTAGTTATTATGCAGAAGAGCTCGGTGACGCAGTGGCGGCTAATACAACTTCTGCATGATCGGTCACCAGGGTGACCAAAAATGTATTATTTCGACCACAGTCTCGACCTCCTCCGTGCTCCGGAACTTTCGGAGGGCACGTTAAGCCGTTGGTCCTGGCTGCACTGGCAGTCGTTAAAGCCCACCAATCCGCATTGGGCCCGCGTGGTGCGTCATGACGAATTCTCCTTATCAAAGAACATAAGCGAAGAACCTAGCTGGGTCTGTGTAGGACTCATTTTTTTTAATTTTTTTTTTCATTATTTTAGTTTAATTGATAGTATAAATGCTGCTAGATGTTAGGCCCTTTTCTAGTCCATTAATAAGGAAGGCAAGTGCCCTAGCAGTGGAGGACATTAAAACGGCTGATTTACGTAAAACCAAGGGAGAATCACATCCTAATAGGTAACTTTATACAATATGTGAGAAAATGTTAATATAGGTCAGTCAATAGTCACAAGGTGCTAGATAAATTGTTTGAAGTCGGTTCATGACATTATGTCATGATATTGTTCCGCGTCGACCGATCGAAGTGTTGTCCTCAACAAAACGGTATTTTAAATATATAATTTACATCAGCAGCGATCCGAAATGAGTCAATAAATGCTAATAGCAAGCTTGTTTAATGAATTCACAAGAGTTCGGTTTTTTTTCTGGCTGGTTTGTTTTCTTTCTCATGAGCTTACCAATTTATGAAATTGATTATAAAAGTCAAGCAGATTTTAACTAGATTGAGAAAAAAGTGTCGTCTTTGAAGTTTTTCACTTTTATGATTTAGGAGCCAATGACATAATAAGTAGATTTAACACCCATACTGAAACTTATGAGCCAAAATCCACACTTTTGAGTTCTTCGTGTATTACACCTGGTTTACTTTATTAACTAGTTCAACCGCCTCTGCAGTCTAGTGGTACAACCACCGGTATCAGACCCAGGGGTCCCGGGTTCGATTCCCAGCGGGGGTACATATTGTATTCGGTTTGGTTGGTGGTAGGACTTGTTGTAAGTCCGCCTGACTAGTTACCACCATCTTATCTAAGTCTGACGCCATATCAACAATGTTTTCAGCATTGTTGTGTTCCGGCAGTAAAAGATAAGATAGCCAGTTCCTCAGTGATTGAGGATTCCGGGAGAGGCTCGCTTCCATCTTCAGCCTTATCAATACTCAATATGATGGTATGATAAAGGCTAAGAGTCTCCCAGTACTTCAAAAAAAAAATTTGTTATGTACATACTATTGCGGTTAAGTAAGTAGCCCTTAGTGCCACTTAAGGTTCGCCAAGTGAAGCTCAAATAAGCTTAGAGCTTGATGAAGATTTAAACAGTTGAAGAGAGTGTAAACCACAAACGGCCGTTTCACCGTTAGACGGATGCTCGACGAATAAGTCCCATAATAGTTAAGCACGGTCACCTTTGTTTTTATGTGAAACCACATTCATAAAATACCCATAAAGCTGTGGCGATAGCTAATAACTATGTAGGCAACAACATGGTTTTCAACTAGATAGTTTATTGACTTTCTCAATGGTTTTTGCTTTTAAAAACTTCGGACTACTCGTAGTTCTATAGCTCTAGATCTTAAGTAGTAAAGAGCTTAAACTTATCAGAGCTAGAAATGGGCCCATTCTATTCTCGGTTTATGAATACAATGTGAGGTTCGAAATGTTTCTATAATAACCTGCCGAGTTACATAGCAAAACTTCAATGAGTTTCTTACATTCTCACCATATCATGAAATGGAGAAGCAGTCGCCTGGCCTGCGATTAAAGTTGCGGGTTCGTGCTCCGTTTCAACTGACGGAGATGAGTTGCTTTTTTATGTCATGAAAAGTTTATGTGCTTCTACTACATTTCCGGTTCTTTCCTATGGTACGAGGATTATTGGCCACCTCTGGTGTTAGAGTTTATAAAGCCGCCTATAAGGCCTCTGACTTGGCCTATTTCCGGTTGTATTATACTGCTTTCGATATAATGTAATGAAAATGATACCGTGTCTTTCTTGATTAGGTGGTTTCATTATACCTTGCCGGCTTAGTCCACAAATGAAAGGGTACGATTTAGCGAAAGGATTTGAAAGTGAATGCGTGTATAGGCTAACCCGTGCCCGGTTGGCCAACGGTGTGAGCTCGAGACGAGAGCAATTGTCGACGTTCGTTACGACACCGTAGGTCAGCTCTAACTGTCTGCACTCATTGCGAGCTTTTACGATTACGAAGTCACGAATGATAGCTAACTTGTTACCGATGATGCTTATTAGTTCTTTTATTATCCTTGTTTTTTAAATATGGTTGAGAAATAAATAGCTGCAAAGGTTTTGCTGCTTTCAGAGTTTGCGTTTACGATGAAGCTTGAGATTTTAGTTAGTTCTAAACCAAGAAACAAATAATTTTGCTTTGAAGATTTTTTTGAAAATTGTTCACAGTGAGCCCAAATTACCATATCAAAAATGGAGGGTAGTAAACACAATGTGATCACACTAGTATTATAATATATTCTGTGATCATACCACCCAACATATAATAATGTTCCGTATCTCAATACCAAAAATAAACCCTTATAAGATCTCTTCACTACTCGTCTAATTCTCAAAGCCATATTTCCTTAAAAAAAATGATCTTATTACAGAACCTTCGGTGGTGGTGGTTGGTGTCCAATGTCTTGATCTTCTATCAATTCGCGAAAGTATAAATTGATGACTAACTTTTTAATGAAAGTGCGATGCTTTTTTTACTGGAAGTTGGCTGAAGTTGAAGTCGAATGATTTAATAATTCGACGTAATTGTGTTAATAAAAACGGCTAACGTGATGTGTACGTCCCAGATAGAACAGGTGTCGACTTACGGTACCGGTGAGTGCTAAGTGTTTTCGTAGCTTTTGAGTGAACGCAGCGCAAATATTCCATTAGGCCGTTCTCACTACTTGAACACATCATTAAGGCCTATCCATATATGAAAATATCTAGTTAGTTTGGTATAAATTGACAGAACTACATATATTACTGTTTATCGGACTCCAAGTTATTGTTTTTTTTATCACGTGTTAGCGTCCTTTATTTGGATATTAAACCTACCTTCAGCGTTATCAATACTCAAGATTAGGTATGATGAAGGCTAAGATACTTCCCGATGCTCTTAAAAAACCTTAGCAATGAAAAACAAGGAAAAAAAACTTAAAACAATATTATTAATAAAAATATTTTTTTTTGGCCTAATTTTGGTGTTTACACATGACACAACCTCCTTCTTAACTTTGGGCACAAAAAATAAATACAACCAGTATATCTACTACTACAAACGTACAACTTAATATAATTGATTTGACGTGACATTTATCAAAAGCGAATTGCGACGTATATTATGTTATTTATATGTTGAGTTTTATAGTTCGGTAAAAGTTACAAGTTCCATTTGTATTTATTACAAAAAGCGCAGTCATAAGTCCATAAGTGTTAATTAAAATGCAATGCTTAAAAAAATGCTGATTCACTTGTTAGATATAATAGTGAAATCTTAGTGTATTAGTTATATATTTGGGTTTCTACGGTTTGACGTAACGTTTATGGAGAAGTCAAATATCTTTCAAGTTCAGTTGTATTTCTGCGGAAAAGCCTATGACAACCAGCACGTATAATTATGGTTGGGTGGACTCTGTGAGAGTCTTCGAAGTACCATCGGTTCTGACCAGGTGCAGTTGTATTTTTTCGGAAAAGCCTATAGTAACCGGCACGTAATGTCATATATACATGGTAAGATGGACTTTAAAAATGTGTAAGTGAAGTACAATCTTTTGTGAATGAGTCGTAATGTTCGGTGAAAGAGCGCGGGGGCCGCAGTGATCGCGGAAGTGTGTCAAGTTTGCGCCCGCGCCTGTCCGTGACGCAACACCTAGAGAACGGTGCAGTGCTCCTCTCAGCCGCTGATGTTATCGGAATAGCTTTCGATAATTGTCCACTTTTGTAATTAATCTAATGACCTTCTTTTGACATCATCAGCCATCTTTTAATGCTCTCCCCTACTTCTAGGGCAATGGCCTTCTTTATGGATGGATAAAGAGGATAAGATGGAAATACGAATCGGTGGGTGAATGTTGTCTTATCAGCACAAGTGTTCACGTGCCGTAAACATGCATCATATCACAACACGGATTGACCCAGAATAATATTGCTGCATTGTAAAATAAACACAGTATATGAAATTTGTCACACACACACACATCTTTGTGAATAAACTAATATACACATATGTAAATAAAATTGTATATAATAGAAGTGTAATGTAAAAATAAAATGGTATTCAATAACTGGACTACGGACGTTGTTACTCTGTCGGTTGACAGATCGACTCATCTCCTCCTTTACCCGTCAGATATCTCATCAGTCTTGTGAGCCCGCTTGACTGGCAGTGAGAAAATCCTATCCTAATACCTTCCACTTTCCGCTTGTTACCTTAGGTCACCTGGTACAAGAATCCTTTTTATATATATGTGTATTTATTCACTTTATGGTTAGGGCTACGGCTGTTAGGGCATTAGGGCAGTTAGAGCATTAGGTTGCAGGGCAATAGGGTCATCAAGTAGGTATAAATAGTTTTACCCTTTCCAACGCATGTATAGGGTGCTAGGCGTAAACTTTGCTCACTATACAATGGGCCTAAAGTGCTTTGCAAAGAACGGAAGATACCTAGTATGGTTTTGGTTACCTATCTTGTTACGGAAGAAAGGAAATTAGCTCTACAATCACAGGCCGAACGCGTCACCGAGCTCTTTATGAACGAACTGCTTTGCTTTGCTTTTACTGTTGTTTACAAATGAAACGTTTCTTTTTCGCAACCAAATTATGAAAATTGTGTCGGAAATTTATGAAGGCTTTTTGTCTTTCAAAAAGTTCTGAAACATCGGTGCGTTTTCGCGGTAATTTTAATTTATTTGTTGTGATCTGGTTGACCGCCAGTTGCAACAACATGATAAACGAACCAAAAAGGAACGTATTAAAACTTTATTTCGTAAAGTTAATAGTTTAAAAAAAGAAGTAGTTCAAGGAAGTCGTATCACAATAGTAATCTAATTTTCTAGAACGGAGTGTTGTTGGCGCGTACGCGCATCATAGCGCTATACTTAGCGCTCTGGATCGTTCGTAAGCAGAGGGGCTGTAGATAGATACTCACAAGTTGTCTTTTAGCAGGTTAAGGCTGGTAACGTAGGCGGAGGTGGCGCCCCCGGCCGGCGAGGTACAGCGCTCAGTCGTTGTCGTCTGCAGCCGCCAATAGCGGCGCCAGCGCTGCGGCGCACGTGCAGCATTGCGCTATACTTAGCACTCTGGATCGTTTGTAAGCAGACGAGCTGTAGATACTCACAAGTTGCCTTTCAGCAGATTCAGGCTGTAGTCGTAGGCGGAGGTGCGCCCCGGGCCGGCGAGGTACAGGGCACAATCGTTGTCATCTGCAGCAGCTGACAGCGGCGTCAGCGCTGCGGCGCACGCGCAGCATAGCGCTATACTTAGCGCTCTGGAAACAAACGAACATTTTGTCAGTTAAAGCGCTTTTAAGGTAAATATTCAAATACTAGTGACTCACGGTATCACCTGCGTGGTTACCGTTCCCGCGGGAATTACGGCATAAAATAATTCAAGCTATAAACGGTCCTGCCGTTTATTTAAGTTCTTGAGTTGGGTAAAGATAACGATACAATAACTTTATTCGACTGAACTTGTTATTAAGAACTTATTAATCCTCTAATTTCTACTAGGTACTCATTGGATATCTTCTAACTGACAAGATTAAACAGTTGAAACAGTTTAGAAGGATCATCTTTCGCATTTAGTACTAAAATGAGTGTCACCTCGCAAACATGTATGTACTAACTAATATAGCTGATGTCGTGTAAAGCTCGCTATGCTTATTAGATCTGTTAAAAATGATATGCTCCACTTTGTGATAAATTCATAATTCATATTTGTATATGGAATATAATTCGTATCTAAAAATATACTTACACCTTTAATAATATATCTACGACTGAATTTCTATTAACATCCGTTAATTGATGAATATAATAATAACCTTAATTGAATTATTAAAATAAACATCTTATATAATTAACTAATGTATTAGTTAAATAATTAATGTATTTTTCAAGACCTTGGCCTCACGACAAGGAACAATTATTTTTAAGTACCCGCAAATGTTAATTACGATGTTACAATTCAGACAAATTAATTATTTTAATCATTTATAATATGTAATTGCATGTTTATAGAACTATATAACCTGTAACAATTTAGATCTACTCGAATGTATTTTTTTAAATTTTTTTTTATTAACAAGTAAGGAAGTAGTATACGTACATATCAATAATACTTAATACACATTGAAAGCGATAATTAAATAACGCTTAATATTTTTGTGGTTGGTCTCAAAATAGATTTTAATGTTCTAAAAGAAGGCCTAATGATAAATAGTACAACTATATATTTATATTTTCAAAGAATTTCATAACGACGGTTTCAATCTTGACTCTTTATCGCTTTAAATTTAAAGTTAAAGATAGTTTGATCCCTAAAACGGATTAAAAACTACAGGAAAGTATGAAAAGTGAAAATGAATAGCATATTGTAGAATTAGCAGTTTTACAAAATGCCTAGGCAGATTGTAACTCGTACAAATCCGATTTGCTAATTGTATTGTTATGGTCCCCAATTTGAGTTAGAAGCGTTGTTAAGTTATTGTTAGGTTTGCTGGTGCTACAATATAGCAAGCTGACGAACTCCCCTCAAGCAAGCTTTTGAAATCATGTTTCACAACCTGCCTAGCCCTTTTGTAAAACGGCGAATTCTACAATTCGCCTTCGACATAAACACGAAACTAGTGTTGGCTATTAAATAAACGATGCTTATTCTGTTTATTTAATAAGTGATAAAACGGCTAATTCCGAAATAAGTACATAGATAATGCTAAACCACTAGATAATATAAAAAGTTTAGGTTGCAGCATGAGTTCGAAAATGTCAATTGCTAACAATGAGGCATAAACACAAGTAGAGCAAACCTAGACTATTTCGCAAAAAGCTTTTAGATATGATTGTAGAGGCCCTAAAGCGCTGAAATTGCGAGCAATCTCTCGAACAATACAAAAGTAATCAATGCGAAATTATTAGTAATGTAAGACCTACGCTGTTTTGAGTAAGTGTTAGTAAGAATTAACTGAAGCTAGCTAGATCCTAGTCATTTCAAAGTGTGAGTTATCGTTTCTTAGTTTGTTTTTTTCATATCGCATGTACTGGATTATTGCAGATGGCGCAAATTTAATTTTAGTTTTTGGCGATGGATGAATTTGTAATGAGCAAGTTACTTTAGAGTATAAATTAACAATAATTGTGCTATATAGGTTATATTATATTGCGTTTGTTTTATGAAGGTTTTTAGTAATTGGTTTAAAAATGTAGTTATCTATCGAGCATTCCTTAACAGTGAATTGAATAAAATTGCTCAATCAATGGGTACTATATCCAAAAAAGTCGCTACAAAATAATGTTTTATAAATTGCAACATTTGTATTTTAAGTGGGTCACATAGGCGCAGCTACGGTGTGTGAAAGGCATGTGTCCTGATATAAATCTGAGTCTGACTCTCAATTTATGTATATAGTTCAATAGTGTCAACTGACATAGCTGCCTTATTGCTCGTATAATTTAATGTGGCTAGTATAATAAAGATATATTCTTTGAAGTGTAAACGATAAATATAAGCTGCCTAAGCTTTTAGACGAGCTACGAAAAAATGTATTTTATGTACAAATTATAGAAAGAGGAATTGAAGTTATCTAGCACGTTCCGAATGACTAGACATAATACTATAACTTCTTTTCCTCATTTGTCTAGAAACATTTCTTTATGTATTGTCTTTTATGGTCAATAAAGAGTATCTATCTTATCTGATAATGTTATAATTATCTTTGAAATTATTGAACGTACCTAACAAAAGTCTCTCTTCTAAACATCACGTAATTAATTACATTCAAAATTTGTGCAACTGGATCAGTCAATATATTAGTTGCAAACATTGTCGACCTGCAACCAATGATATTAATAATATAAGTCAATGCCTGCAACACTATATCAATATTGTGAACTGTAATAAACCACAAACTGGGCGTGAAATGCCTGAGATTGCGCTCACTTTGGTCACTCGTGTGCTCAATTTACCATCGTGGAGATCTTTATCCATAACTAAGAGTGACATGGTCATTTATCAACTTAATAACGTGATTATGACTACAACCAAGAGATTTAATAATAAAATTTGTGTTCAAGTAATGTGTATTTACTGCCTACAGTATTAAACTTGTGTTGTATTGTAATGAATCGAATGAAAAAAGTAAGCCTTTACGGTTGCTTTCGGGAGGATACTAATTAATTATACTTACCTCTTTGTAAAGCTGTTTTCGTAGAAACGAATAATTTAAGTAAGACAAAGGATGATATGTAGACCATTCTACACATCATCCTTCTCCCGGTTGACCAAAAATCGTAATTTACAAAAAAAAACGAGAAGTAAGCTTTCGTGTAACACATTACACAAAAGTTTATTACTCGAATAATATTTCGTTGTATGGCTCCAAATAAATATTTCTCTTTCATTTATATCACTAATCGAATCTTAGTGACCCTATGATAAATGTTAAATAGAAAAATATTGGAAATAATCAACTCGGCCAATCAAAAAGTGAATTCCCAGATGGGGGATCACTTGTGGCCGAGTTTATTTTTTCCAATATTTTATCAGAAGTATGATAAGCAGTATAATAAGTATAAGAAGCATTGGAAAATGCAAAAAAATCAAATTCATAAGTGACCCTATCCCTACCTCACTATCTACTCGTATCACTAATCTAATGTTTCCATATCCCTAGCTCGCTAACTCTACTGTATAATTTATCTGACCATATCCTGTTCTTTATTATTTTCGTTTATTTTAGTCTTGTGTAAGATAAAATGGAAAGAACGCTCCATCTGAAGTTGCTCCGATCCGAAAAAAATAAGTTGCATTGCTCTAGTTTTTTTAGAACTTCTCACATTCATCACTTTTATTAATAAACATGTTGCGTAATTAAAAATGCAAATGAGTAATTTCAAAAGTAATAGATAGTATTTTATGAGCAATTTGATTCAGGAACACCTTTCATTTATCATCAAAAGGAGTAGATGACTGACGAAATCACAGCACTTATTACACTGACGTTGTAAATTACGTATACTTGCTGTGTTGAAATTTTTATCGTATATCGTCTTTGGCTTATAAAATTGCGTACGATTTGGCTCAGCGATTTTATGCGATTATATAATGCTGTTTATGATGAGTCATTTAGGAGTAATTATTGAAATTAAAAAAAGGATTTTAATGACTATATTGATATGATACTTCTTATTTATTTAATTTAGTAGTTGATTATTCTAAGGTACTTACCTACAATTTTATACGAAATCAATACCTTTATTTTATGTGCTCAATATAACACTTTGCAAGCTGTTGGTTGGCATATCTTCAGATGTTTAAATGTGATTGTTTTGTTATTATTCAATTTAGGAATATAACAAGTAGAGATAGATAGCCAGTTCCTCAGTGATTGAAGATTCCGGGAGAGGTTCGCTACCATCTTCAGCCTTATCAATCAATACTTTACATCAGGGTATGATGAAGGAGAGTCTCTCCGTTGTTCATAAAAAAGACACAAATCAAAATCAAATCAAAAAAATAACCAGTAAAAAGCGCTCTGTAAAATGGGTTATTTTAAGATAAACAATGATCTTTATATACAATAATTAACACTTTTGCGGACAGTAGGTAAACGAGACACAGTTTTATTGTTTTAACGGCTATAGCCATTTACTGTCCTCCTACTCAAATTTTTAAATTTATTTAAATTTATTTAGATTTTTTTTAAATTTATTTAGATATTTTATATTTATATTATTATTTTATCTCGTCTATAACAAGCCGCACGGGGGCAGTCTCACAACAGTAAAATAATTATTGTGTCTCATTTTACTATAGGTACCTGACGATAGTAACTACTCGTATTTCACAAAAGTTAGAATTAGGTATATCGTAGAAGTGGATATAAGTGATCTCTGCTTTTATTTATTTATTTATAATCAGGTAACGATGGCCTGTAGATTACATAAATAAAAGGGTGAATAATTGATCTCTTAACAAAGACAATCTGGATTCAACCTTTCGTACTAAATTAGGCGACAATATTATTAATAAGTACCTTAACAATCCGTCATATCGATAATTACATAATTATCGGAGTTTGGCGACCTACGTGGCAGAGTGGTACGCACACCGGTTTCAAGGTGTCGCCAACTACGAAGTCCTGGATTCGAATCCCGGTAGGGGCAAATGTTTGTATGTAGAATACGAGCATTTGTACCTGAGTCATGGACGTTTATATATATTTCTACACATATATACTTAAAATTGTATGTACTTATTTATAACCGTTACCCTAGTATCCCATAACACAAGTTTTACAGTGCTTACTTTGGGGCTAGGTTAATTGGTGTGAGTGTAAGAAATATTGATTTCTTATTTATTAAGGGAAATAAATGGTCAGTGTGTTGGCCGTGGACAATACGTCAGAGATGTGACACTTTCCCGGCGCAGGCGCAAGGGACCTGGCGACCTCGTCTCTCAGGTAATAAATGCCATTGGTTTATCTTTCAATCCTTTCACTACCCACTGCTTAAGAGACGATGTACACATCGAAGTTAACTATAAGTAAGGTAAGGTAGGTATCAGTGGCAAAGGGTCCATAGATACCGATTCCCATGGGTCCCCTTTTAAAATTCAACCCAAGCGATCCAGCTAGCAGATCATTATAATTATATCATTAATTTATTGTCGCCAATTAGTTAAATATTATTTGTATAACAGACAGTTGTAAAGTGAACAAAATGTTCCATGTTTAATACTGTCTGGTTTGTGGATTTTTCTTGACCGGCTTACCTTCGGCATATTTCGACCCTTCGCCATAATTGGTCATTTAATACTTAGTAATAGTAAAAATAATCAAGCACTTATATTTTCTTTACAAATTAAATGCAAGCTTTTTGTACTTGTGTTAAACTGTAATTAACGGGCTTGCCTTTTAATTAAACGGCTGATTTAACCAGTTTGCTGCGACTATTCACTATGAGTAAGTAGTGCTGAGGCGAAATATTTGTGATAAAAACAAATGGTTTTCTTTTCAAAAATAAAATACTTTAAACTAGCGGCCGCCCGCTGCTTCACTCGCGTTGTTCCCGTTCCCTTAAGAACTCGGGATAGAAAGTATCCTATATTTTAATCCAGAATGTCGACTCATTGTGTGCCAAATTTCATCCAAATCCGTTCAGTAGTTTTTACGTGAAAGAGGAACAAATAAACAAATTGTCATACTTTTGCATTTTTAATATTAGTAGGATGTAAAAACTGGGGGAGATTTATTCGGTTTCAAAACATTAGAAAAAATTTCATCTCAAAATAACGCAAAAAACTAAGTTATTGGTGATTAATCAGTGATTTATGCAATGCATGACCTATACACAGGTAGATTTTAGTGTTAGTTTCGCCAAATTAAAAAAAAAACAAAACAGAAAATATTAGTTTCGGTTTCCATATTTAAATTGTTACCTAATTACTAATTGCGGTGTTGCCTAAAGATCGAACGTCTGCGAGTCTTCGATTGCGCGAGCGACGATAGCGCAACGAGCGAACAAGCGAGAAGCGGCGGCGTGTCAAATGATTGAGTTACGCGCTGGTGTCGAAAATTAATTATTAATTTGCAAAAACTGATCGTTCGTTTTCATAACTATTTTACACTATTTAAATTATGTATGGTCTGTTGACAAAAGAATTTAGCGTAAAGTACTGAGGAAACCTGTGAAGTCAAGTCAAGATAGAGCTGTGTCACATTTATTATTGACAGTTTAGTTTCAGAATAAATTCGATTTTCTAGAAATTCGATGTAACTAGATTCTATGGTCTTATATCATATAAAAATTCGATTATAAACAATCATTATTTGTCCTACATTTCGGCATTTAGACAACTTACTTTCATCGTTGACTAATCCAACAAAATATGTCTTTTATATTAAGTGTTGGGGACTTCAAAATGTTCATGCGACTATTTAAACATGATACTGATATCACCACACATTTAATTTTTATGGCATTGTATATTTTGAAAGCTTAAAACTATGTATAAAATAATATACCGAATATTTTTAATTGTAAAAGCAAATAAATTTCATAACAAAATGCCTAAATGTATATTATTTGGAAATACGCAAGTCACAAATTTTCTTCCTCTTTACCGAGCAGTATAAAAATAATAATGCAATTAAAACAATTTGTAACGTTGCTAACGCAGACCAAAACCAATGCAAGTGGCCTTAAGTGTAAACAACTTTATTTTACGCAAAACCACCTGCATAGATTAACATATTTCGGTAAAGTTGGGTAATCCAATAGTATGTATAAGAATTTAGAAACTAGTACTGTTTAGTAATACAATTAGCTTAAAAGTGGCCTTGAACTGTATGATCTGTTATATAAAGAAAGAAGATTAATGAGGTTGCGGCTTTAGAATTAGTACCTATGTGCATGAGTCTGAATGCCTTTTTAAATCGATATTTTTAAACATAATCTGCTATATATACACTTAAGGCGGCTTGATAAGCTCTGACACCAGAGGTGGCACTAATCCTCATACGATAAGAAGAAGATTGAAAATTGTTCAGGAATAGAGTCTAGCAGTTTAATCCGAAGTTTTCCCGATATTCAGTTTCCAAAACTTAAGACTAAACTTTTCATGATTTAATTACAAAAGCCTAGTTTTTAGATTTTTTCCTGTATTCGTAGTAAAAGACGATATTACTTGCCAAATTTCATTGTTATAGGTCAACGAGAAGTATCCTATGAATTTTGATTTCCTCAGGAGTGTCGAAGTATAGATTTTTGTGGCATAAATGGCCTTACCTTTTTTAACGTTAATTTTGAAATTAGATTTTTAAAGCTTTAAGAGATTGTTAGCGTGAATATATAATTTCAGTTCAACTCGATACCTACACAAAATCCCGAGTTTTTCCCGAAAATCTGTTTCCGAAACTAAAGGCTATATTTTTACGATTTAATTAGAAATGTATAGTTTTTAGATTTTTTCTTGTATTCGTAGTAAAAGACAAAATTACTTGCCAAATTTCATAGTTATCGGTCAACGGGAAGGACCCTATGAACTTTGAATCCCTTGAGAGTATCAAAATATACGTTTTTTTGTGCATAAACGGCCCTGTCTTTTTTTGACGTAATTTACAAGTTTGATTTTTTACAGCTCCAACAGACTGTTGACCTGAATATATGGTTTTAATTTTTAACTCCTATAAATGTTCTCGAGATAAATGAGGACGGACGGACAGACGGACAACAAAGTGATCCTATAAGGGTTACTTTTTTCTTAAGATGTTCGGAACCCTAAAAAGGAATAAAATACTTTTTTATCATTTGAAGCTCGTACATAACGGACTTTGGTCATCTTTCCAGATGCAAACGGACTTCATCCCTTAGAACACCCTATTTAATGTTGTTACGCGTTAAACAAACAAAACCTCTAGCTTATTCACATGTCGGCTCAGATAAGATGAAGCAAAATAAATTTTAAAATAAAATCATAAAAAATACAGTTCAAATATTTCCGTCTAATTGAAATTAAATAAAAGTTATGTCGACAAACTACGACAGCCCATTGGTCACACACAATCACTCAACGTCAACAAACCTGGGGGCCAATTCTGCTAATGCTTAGTCACAATGGTATTCCAGTGGTGTTTTAATGGTAGTGCTGTTTAACACAGTTCTTGTTACAAACGTGTAAATAAACACTTCTATTGAAACACCACTGAGAGACGATTATGACAATAATTTAGCAGAATTGACCCCCAGTTCCAATCGGAACAGATCTTTCGGAACTGAGGCCCTACTCTCTAAGCTGTTTCCGTAGTTTCGAGCTACTATCGTTCTCAAGACTTTGTTAAAATAAATAACTAAAACTTTACTTTCGCATCGGGAGCAGTGTAAGGTATGATGCGACATAAAAATCTAAGTAATTTATTATAACAAAGTCTCGAGAACGACCCGAAAGAAAATCGAAACTACGGAAACAGCTTAGAGAGTAAGCCCCCAGAGCCCAGTGCGGCAAAGGTCGGCCGCGGTGATCCGTCAACATCGCGGTGACGTGCTCGCGGGCACTCTCGCTTTCAAATCGTCTGGCTTATCAACCTGCTGCGGCGTACACTGCCTAGTACCGTACTATTACTTTTCACATTTTTTTTTCTTTTTATTTAATTTGGGGCTTTTATCCTCATGGTTACGTCAGCCCCATCGTATCTTCTCCAGTATCTCACCCAACTACTTAAGATTAGGTAACAACCAGGTAAATTACAAGGAGTAGAAAAATTAAACCCTAACCTAGTGTTTAATTGGAATGAAAAGGAATCACTGCTCGGTTAATTTTACAAGAGTGCAAAACTTTTGAGCTAGTTTTGATGTTGGTTCTGCTAGAATGTTTTGTATTAATCCTACATTTTGATTATTTAGGTTGTATTCCTCAAACAGTGATACCATTTCAGCCCTGTTCTTGACACAATCCATCAGCATGTGTTGTATGTATTTTGTCACACACACTGCAGTTAGGTGAACTAGTTTTTTTCATTAAGAACGCAAACTTTGCCGATGGATAGTGTCCCGAACGAAGGCGTAGTGCAGTTTTGATATAGCTTCTATTCAGCTTACAGCTTCACGTCCAAGTCAAACCAAGGTACGCAAGAAGGTTCTCCTTGTATAGACTTATACCAGATCCCCTTGTCAATCGAAGCTGTATCAAAATACTGTTTCCATTGTTTAAAACATACTTTCTTATATTTAGGTATATATTCCGAATAACCCGGCAAATAATCGTACAGGTCCCCAACGCTCGCTGCTTCTTTTGCCACAAGGTCCGCCTTCTCGTTGCCTGAAAGGCCTATGTGAGCCGGAACCCATTGCAATATCAGCTCAAAATTTCCATTAATTAAGCTATGAATAACTTTAGGAATGTCGTAGGCTATCGTTGCACCTCTGTACTTTCACATCCGACAGATAAGTTCTGGATAGCAGTTTAAATTTGAAAGTATGACAAATTATCCGCCGGAGAAGACCTTGAATAATCTATGGTATTTAATAGAGTCAGTAATGTTTTTCTTAAATATAATAATTTAAAACATTCAACTCGCGACTCATTAGGCGATACTTAAGAGCGACTCGATGTTCTGTTTAAATGATTCAATTAATCTACTCACAATTACAAAAATCTTAACTGAACCAGCCCCCTTATTGTCTAATTTCAAAATCTATCAAAATCCCTTTGTATTGTGATAGATTAGGTATTGTGATTTATGGAATTGTGTAAATTATAGTCGCAATCCCTTTCGGAATGAATGATGTTTTAAATGACACTTCATTTGACATTTCTGACAACCATACATTTGAAAGTTATTTTCATGTGTCACTTTGATTAGACAGTTCAATTTCATTAATTCAATACCTTTCAATTGGCGAAATTTCTGTGAAAACGAAAGAAACCAAGAACAAAAAAAACTTTTAAAACGCGTCCCGATCACAATCCCTATCAAATGTCAAATAGGCTTGAAGTATGTAAATATCTTTCAAATGACGAATTGAAAGGGTTTGCGATAGATTTTACTTTTTTTAAGTAAAAAAAAAGAGATACCAAACTGCAGAGAGAAAATATGTGTGTAAAATTCTTATCCAAAATTGGGACACTTAGGGCGGGTATTGCCACCGCCAAATCAGTTTTGGATAGCTTATCTGGAAACAGCAAGTTGCAGTAAGTCTTCAAATTCTATACATTCAAAGTTAATTGCACGCCAAATTATGAAGTGTTTTTTCAGCGTTTCTCATTGTTAATCGAATTAATTTCAAGCGTTGTCTAATCAATAACGAATCAAAATCAGGTTTCTACTTCTGCAACCTATTTCAGGCACCAGTTCATCACATGTATTGGAGATAAGCACCATACCAACCTAGGACTAAGACGTTAATATTAAGAACCCTATTTGGAAATGTTTGATGAAGAAATAAAATCAATTTATTTATTAGTAGCGGCCACGCAAGTTTCACCCGCGTGGTTCCAGTTCCCGTGGGAAAAATCGGGATAAAAAGTAGCCTATGTTTTAATCCAGGTTAATTCTATCTGTGTGCCAAATTTCATCCAAATCGGTCTGGTAGTTTTTTTTGGTGTGAAAGAGTAACGAACAAACAAACTGACATACTTTCGCATTTATAATATTTATTTATTTATATGAAGTAGAGCTCTATTTAAACACTGGTAACATTTTATGTTTATTGTGATTATTAATTCTATTGTTGATTATTATTTGACTTATAATTATTTATGACATTTAATTTTTTATTATTGCAGGTATTACATATTTTTGACATTGTGGATGCCTATACTATTATTCATGCACTTAATTTTTTATTATGTAGGTGATAGATATTTTTGACATTGTGAATTACTAATTATTAAATTGATATTTTAATTAACAAAAAATTTAGACTTAGTTTATAAGTGACATGGCTTGCGTCATCTTGTGCTTATATTTGTATACCTAGCATAAGGTGGAAATGTAGTGATACTAACAAACACAAGTTCTTCCATTATTGTAAAACTAACCTACATTTCACAAATAAATTATTCTGATTCTGATTCTGATAGTATTGATCACTCTGTAAAATATTTATACGATTTATTCAATACGTGAGCAGTGTACGCGCACTAATAACGGAACTAAAGTGACTTATTTACTCTTTGTTCTTCGTTTATTTTTAGTCTGCGACCAGCGCATGGGTTGGACAATGATTGGGTAACAAGTTAGGTTTATTATTAAAAAAAATCAGCAGTCTCGATGTTGATGGAACTGATATCTTTGTGACTTTTTTCATTTTGCGAAAGTTTTAGAAAGACACCTTATTTATATTTGGTGAATGTTGTTTTAACGTTATGGTACCGTTTTTTTCATTTTAGTTCTCGTACTAAATTAAGATAAATATGTTTCGACAGAACTTTTAAATACAATAATAAAAGTTCGTAAATGTTTAATAACCATGACTTGTTGTTATTCTTGAAACTAGAACTGTTTTAATAGCACATTTTTTGCATAAAATTATAATTAAAAATGCATTTTAAATGTTAATAGAAACATATATTACTGTGAAACATGTTAATAAAAATGTTACTCTAAAAAACCAATTGCCGGTTAAGAATTTCCAGTTGCGGTTGCAATATTCACTCTATTATGATATTGTATGACTATTTTCCGTTGAGTTGAGCTTGAGACGTTCTCATCTTGAAATTCTCAAAGAAACCTATCTCAACGCGTGTTCATCAAAAATTCATCAACAAGATTAAAAATGCAGAAGTTTTGTTTAAATATCTAATAGTAAATATCAAATGTTCTTGCGTAGGTGTCAATTTTTATTACCTTTTTGTGCTCTTTCTCACATAAAGTACGATTAAGAAATCGTATTCATATAAGCACTCAGATGAATATCGAGATCAAGAATAGTTTTTGATTGTCCACTAGTTTTATGACAAAATAAAGTTAGTTAGAATAAGTTATTTATTTATTTATTTCATTTCAAAATCCACAGCTCTAAATTAAAACTTAACAAAACTTAAATACTACACATACAGCAAATAAGGGATTTTACATTTGTTAAGAATTTTTAATTTAATTATATTTTGATGAAGTTATAAGATTATGAAATTCGTGAAGATTATGAATCGAGAGTGAACATCGATGTCTTTCCGGCGAAATACTAACAAAGTCGACCTACTTTTTACTAACAAAGGTATTATTTTCACAATCAGTGTTTCAGTTTATTCATAATTAAATTACTACGAATATGCTACGCAAAAGCTCCCTCAACGTCGTAGCGGCTACGGCTACGGTGCGTCCTTACAAAAGAGTTCAACGACTACACAAGCATGTGCTGTTTTTGTTACGCAACTTTTATTATATGCTATAATTTTTTCATAAAAAAAGAAAATATTAAAAAGAAAAATAATCCAAAATTACCTTATAAACATTTTCAGTTACCGCTCCAGTCCACAATCAAAATGTATCGGACCACTAGATCACTGATACCATGGGTCACAAACTCACTAACCCGTACAACAGTCAATAGTTATCAATAACTGAGTGAAGTTGTCCGCGTGCTTCCCGCGGTGCGGTCGGTGCGGCACTGCGGCTGCGGCGCGGCGCCAGAGCGTCGAAGGCTGCGGGCTGCGATAGCAAGGGGTGGTGACAGGCGCTGACGGAAGAGGTTGTATGTAACATTGGAGGGAAATTGCTTTGGGGTAATCCCAAAGTTGTTAGATAGATAGACTTTATTTCCACTGCAAACACATGTAAAAACATTTAAAAAATGTTACAGTTAGATTACACTATACTTAAGTAGATATTTAAATTAATATTAGCTACACTAATTAAAATTAGCAGTGTTTTAGCAGCATGCAGCAGTAAACGTCCCCGTCTTAGCTCAGCATAGGTACGAGTATGTCGCAGCTTGGCTGATTTTCAAACGGTGGTGGCGGGTTAGGCTTTCATGATACTGGTTCATTTTATACATTTGTATACTACTCGTCGATATAATTTGTCTCTTAGTGGCTTAGACAGGATGGAATCGGGATAGGACGGGAATTTATAGCATACAAATTATTTTATAGTTGCAATGCAAAATAATAAATCTAATTATAGTAATTGATGTTTATGGAGCTCATTATTAGTAGCTGTTAAAATCATTTCAAAAAATATTATTAGTACGTTTGGTTTACTGTTCCCGCAACACAAAAATTGCAAATATTTGAGAGTTATTTTATGGTCATTTAAATATTTTTTTTTTTAGTTTTTTTATTCGTTGCCCTTTTTATTAAATTAATTTTCAGAGATTTCGTGACTAGTTTAACAGTTCGGTAGCTCTATTATGATTTTGGTAAGCTCAACTACAGCGTGTATCGATAATACGTGAGCTTACGACGGCGACGTGTCATATTATGTTGGCATCGAATAATGACACTATCTTTCTTTCTATATGATAAGGCCAAGGAAAGTAGAGTAATCGAAGAAAACTTATAATGCCATTTTAAAAATAGGTAGAGTAATTACTTGAAACGCTGACTCTGTACTCGTTTACATTAAAATGCCCATATGATAGTTGCTTTATACTTTTTAAATTCGTAATGCGCGCATTGTATCATACAAATTTACGCATTAACCTCATATGTAATGGAAAATAACAATAAAAAGAAACAAGCAATAACCGGGTCGCACAATTCAGGCGAGGATTGGTATCGTTTGAGCTCGAATCGTCAATGTCGCGGCCTTGCGCCCGCGCCGATCGGCCGTGGGATGCCTCCGCTCTCCTGCAGATCACACGACATAGGGACAATACCATTCATCTTGTATTAATTGTTATGTGATTTAATCAAACTACCCATTTGTTAACAAGCTTTGCAATTCAGAAGTCACTCATAAATTTGAGTAATTGGATTGTTCTGGTTTTACATCGTTTACAAATACTTGTTTAATTAATTTTGCGGAATGTAATTAGTAATTTGTAATTAGAAAAGAAAAACATCATAACGTTTTGATATTTTGCGGAATTATATAACATGAAACTATATTGTTTTAATGAAAAATTGTACGTGCCAATTAAATGTTAGAGATATTGTAAGTATATGGCGATAAATGTTCTTTCTATCGCAGACAAGTTTGGAAGAACATGAAGTTTATACAACTCAGCAGATATTTAATTTTCATTCAGTGATAACAACTAACATTGCTAAAATTTCCTAGTTAATAAAGATCATAATAAAGTTCCGATAAAAAATTTGCTCAATCCATTCGTTATATGATGTACTCAACACTTTTAACCATATTATGGCAAGGCTTTAAATAATTGGTAATGACATGTATAGTAAAATGAAATGTTAACCATCGAAACTATTTATCGTGACACGTCCGGCGAGCGACAAAGTGTCGCAAGGCGAACGTTCCTTCTGCGTTTGGCGGAGAATGTGGCCGGCGGCGCGGCGTCCAACGGAATCTCTGCAGAAGTCGAATTCTACGGCAACTAGTGTGGAATGTTAATGTACCGCTATATTTTTATTATCATCGATTAGTTGTAATTTCGGTATATGGAAGTGGAATTTGTAAATTATACTTTTTTCGAACTACCGATGTTTGCGTGGGCTGATTGATTATCGTATTGGTTTGTATGTATAGTACACTTTTTTATATTCTTATTTAACTTTGTTGTTCATATATCCTGGTACCGTTCCTATTAAATGAAGCTCTCACGAAAATGTAGTGTTAAACTAAAATAATGTTCGGTAAGTATGTAAGTAGAAACTTTTTAACGTATTGAAAATATTATATATAGGGACATAAATTTTCCTTTTATATCGAAATGTCAAATATATAAGTTCTTAATAAATATAGTTCAAATAATTCTAAGTTAACCTATCAATAATGCTCATGTTTTCATCAGGTTTAATTTTAAAGCGTTTAATCATAATTATTGTAACAGGCACTCCGAATTCGTTTCGGACAAATACTGGTCGGCCGGAGCAATTTACTATAATTTTATGTTTATATCAGCTATAATGTTTCCATTTAACGGCGGCATATGGGCATGTCGCCATATCATGAGTTCGGTCGGTTCAATGTAGCCTACAATTTGTGCTCTAGAAATGTGACAGCTTAATAACTTGCAAAAGGCTTATTAACTGTAACTAAATTACGAAAAAACCTATTGAAATAGATCATTCTCAAGAATAGATTTGTAAATGACATTGGAATAGGTACATTTTATCCGTAGCCTACTATGCTATATATATTACTTAAGAGGAAAACATATAATGAGTTATTGTGTGTCTGTCCTTATTTTTCGGATGAACCTGCAACTGGGGATTTAATTCATAAGCTGATAAGTTTCATGCACCCGTTCTTCTTGTCAGTTAAAAAGATGTCCTGAATAGGTGGTAGAGAAAATATTTTGACGAGCGTAACACTTATTTTAAGTTTATTTAAATAAAGTTACTTAATTTTCACTTTCATTTAGGGGTGTGCGCGGTTCGGCCCACTCCTGTTTGACATGTAGTGTCTGAGTCACCTGCTACTTCAAACTGTTAATGTATTGCTACTGTAACAGCTTCTCAGCTTAGAGTGACAGATTTTAATTCGTCAATGACACTTGCTGGCCAGTACAGTCCTTGCGTCTTCAAACAGTTTTACTTAGTAGACAACAAGCGTGTCATAAAGCACTCTTCCGGGCCCACATTGCTGTCATGTTCTCAGTTCCTTAAATTTTATTGTACAGTCCATATTTTCAGGATCTACTTCTTTTCTGCTTGGCGTAATCGTAAAATCTTCGCGTCCAACTTACCTTAGTGTCTCAAGACGAAAGTCTATGACCAGTGTGTATTGCCCGTGATGACTTATGGCAGTGAAACGTGGTCGCTAACTATGGGTCTGATGAGAAGGTTCGGTGTCACAAAGCGTGCAATGGAGAGAGCTATATGCTCGGGGTTTCTTTACGTGATAAAATCAGATATTAGGAGATCCGTAGGAGAACTAAAGTAACCGACGTTGCTCAAAGAATTTTTAGCTGAAGTGGCAGTGGGCGGGATACATAACGAGAAGAACCGATAGCGGTTGGGGCGGAAAGGTTCTTGAATGGCGACCACGCACCGGACGACGCTCCGTGGGTAGGCCCCGACAAGGTGGACGGATGATCTGGTAAAGGGCGCGGGAAGCCCCTAGATGCGGGCAGCGCAGGACCGATCGTCGTGCAGATCCTTGGGGGAGGCCTATACCCAGCAGTGGCTGAGACGACGACTTCTTTTTACCTTTCCTTCAACTTTCAAGTCCATCACTTTTCTAAGTTGCTTTTCCATATAGGTTTCTATTTTTATCCTTTCGGTTTACACGAGCATCACACATGTTTACCTACACACAGTTTGTTATGAAATACAATAGTTAAAATAAGCAATCAAACCAACTTAGTAAATTTTTGAAATGCAAATAAACAGAAATTAAATATTCTCCGAAAAAACGTTTATTGATTTTTATGTCAATGTCAATCTTACACATGCATACGAAAACAAGGAATGGAACTAAATATGGAAACACTGAAGCCATAACGTAACAAGTCATTTTTAATACGAAACAGCAACAAAGTTTCCAATCAATTATTTATTTAGACCAATTTCATACTCTGAATAAAACTGATGAATACTGTTTACTTTCAGGCAGAGCTGAAACATCTATTGCATGCTTCATTAGACTACGGATGGCCTGTCGCAATTGGCACAGAAAACTGCTTACCGATTTATTTGGCGTAACGATGTCTCGGATGTAACGCGAATAAAAAGTCTCTAGTGAGTTGCATCTGTTGCGACAACGGGGTTCCATTACAAATTCTTATGGAGGATCGATGCGTTAGGTAACAAACGATAGGTATGCCAACAAATTATTCGGTGCTATGTAAATTCACAGTCAACGACTTTCCTTCGTCATCAGCCATTTCAATTTCCCCACTGATAGGGCACTGGCCTTTCTTATGGATGGATAAGAAGAATGGGCCATGACCCACCACGCGGGCTGTATGCTGATTGGTAGGTTTTAACGACTGCAAATGCAGCCGTGACCAACGGCTTATTGTGCCTTCCGAAGCACGGCGGAGCTCCTCGGCTCGACTTTCCTTAAGTTGGTTAATTTAAATCTTAATGAAATTAGATCAAAAATATTTTTAGATACTTCATTTATTTATACTTGAAGAACTACTGTTTTACATTCATAAAATAATTTTGATTTAGATAGATAGTTGATTCCGTACTTGGAGATAATTTATTATAGGCTATTATGATGAGAAAAATAGATAGGAATGCATACTTTGGCCGTGCAATAAATAATAAACTAAGAAGATTTGCCGATGATTAATTTTTAGGGTTCCGTGTCTCAAAATAAAAAACGAAACCCTTATAGGATCACTTTGTTGTCCGTCTGTCCATCCGTCCATCCGTTTTCGATTATCTCGGGAACGCGTGGAGGTACTGAGTTGAAATTAAAACCATATATTAAGGTCAACAGTCTGTTCAAGGTGTAAAAGTCAAACTTGTTAATTAACATAAAACAAAGACAGTTGCCGTGGCCGTTTATGCCACAAAAACGTATATTCCGACTCTTTCAAGGGAAACAAAATTCATAGGGTATTTCCCGTTGGCCTAGAACTATGAAATTTGGTGTGAAATATCGTCTTTTCTACAAGTACTGGATAAAATCTAAAAACTACACATTTATAATGAATTAAAAAAATATAGTCTTTAGTTTTGGAAACTGAATTTAGGGAATAGTTCGGAAAAAACTGCGAGACTCGATTCCTGAACTATTTATAATATTATGTGGCTACCTAGGTACCTACAAATTTGTGCGGAACCCTCGTTGGGCGAGTCCGACTCTCACTTGTTCGGTTTTTTTGATAGGAACTTTCACTATGTGTATGTGAGATGTTACTTTCACGAAGCTGTCATATGGTTGCACCCTCTCTAATTGGTATCAAAATGTTTGTACACTATAAACTATTTTTAATAACAAAAATAAATTTAAGAGAGACTGTTTTCCTGTAGACTTATACATTATATTATGAAGGTGTTCATGATTTTACTTGTATTAAACTAACATGTAACGGAAATCTGTCGGTGTCTAAGCCTAATTAAAAACGCGGTCCGAAGGCATACTGGTCCACGTATGGGCGGTGCGTTACGAAACACGTCCTATAATCTATATAACCGGTGAAATATATTGGGAAACCGTCAGTGTTATAGTGGGAGTATTTCAAACAACTCTTTTAAGCTTCAGTAAAGTTGTAAGCTTGATTGGAATAGGTACCCTAAGTTTTGCCTTATTTGCCCTCGACTTACAGATGAATTCAAAGATATATCAGGTACAGTAAGCGGCACGTCATCATTTATAGTGTTTTTTATGTACGACGGGGAGACTCTTAACCTTCATCATACTTGATTTTAAGTATTGATAAGGCTGAAGAAGGAAGCGAGCCTCTCCCGGAATCCTTATCCACTGAGGGACATCTTTATTATTTATAGTTTAACCTTGAAGCGGATCTTCG
Source organism: Chrysoteuchia culmella (assembly GCA_910589605.1). NCBI lineage: Eukaryota > Metazoa > Arthropoda > Insecta > Lepidoptera > Crambidae > Chrysoteuchia > Chrysoteuchia culmella. The sequence goes on from OU342654.1 coordinate 15,472,998, forward strand.
TAGAGCAAGTGAAAAGTCTACGAGTTGTTGACTGTACATTTAAGACTAATTTTTTTATGCAACTGAAGGCTTTAGTGTGATAAGATAAGATCCTGATTACATGATTGAAGATTCAGCAGTGGGTACTGATAAATAATAAATAATTGCATACAATCACACCGATTATCTAGCCCACGCTAAGTTTCATGAAGAACTTGTGTTATAGATACTAGATAACGGATAAACATACTTTTATACTTTTTTGTAAATACATACATAAGATACGTATTAAACACCCAGACCAAGACAAATAGACATGTTCATGCACAGAAATATTTGTCTTGTCCGGGGATCAAACCTGGGACCTCTGGCGCAGGAGGCGGGCTTAGTACCCCTGCGCCAAACAGGTCGTAAAATTTGTTAGCACTTCAGATGTAACACTATATAGTGTTATGAATACTCTGGTCCGTAAGTGAAAACCGCATACCCGACATTTAAACTTGATGCACTTGTAACTGTACAATTGCATGATAGAAAAGCTGTTATCAATTTGTTTCTTGTTACTATTTTTTATCACAATGATAAGTTATTTTATTGTCCCCACTGCTGGGGCAAAGTCCTTCATAAGAATAAGGGCTCTATACAGATTGGTTAGTATTAACATCTGGTAATGTAGTCGAGGCCTGACCTACTTAACTTAATAATATTAATACATACTTATTCAATCTCTGAAATATGAAAGAACAAAACAATTGCCAAAGTGCTTACACAGAACTCTCGTTGAATTTCGCGACGAAGTATGATTACTGGCGCTTATCTAATATCTGTGATTCTCTAATAGAAGCTTATCACGGCATTAAAGGCACAAATTGGGGTTGCGTTCTGTTACGACAACGCTCGTGGGAACACAATTGTTTTGTCAAAGGAACTATATCCGCGGTAATTCTAATAATCAACCAAAAAACTCGTCAATTGATCATTGTAACCGGCTCTACAAAATGCATGCAGTTCCGTTTTCTGACGATAGACTTTGGTAGTTGTAGAACACGCACTACCCATAATGTTTTTCGAAGTATGTAAATTTACAGATTTGCAAACATAAACATAAAAAATATATAAAAACAACTAGCTGTGCCCCGGGGCTTCGCTCCCATGGAATTTCGGGATAAAAAATAGATAGTAGCCGATTCTCAGACCTACTCAATACGCTCACAAAATTTCATGAGAATCGGTAGTGCTTGTCTTGCCTAGATAGAATAAAATATTTCATCAAAGAATAATTTTATTAATTAGAATTGAACTTGGTTAAACTAAGTGTTATCTTTCTGTCGGTCGTCTAACTTTTTGACAATAATTAAAGAAAATAATACAATAACTATTTGTGCAGCTAGTACATACAAAAGAATGTATTCTCTTGAAATCGCAATGTTACATTGAATTGGACATGGTCCGTGATAGACAAATGATAATGATGCTAAATAGTTACGCGTGCAGTGTCATTGATATAAAAAATAAACATGATCAGTGTGATTGGTGGGTTCCGTACGAATATTTTTTGGAGTGACTACAACCTTATTCAGATGACTTATATTTTTCAACGTGAATTTATTAATTGGGATCAAAGTAGCAATGCAGGTATTCTTTTTGATTGTTTCAATTAGATGCTTATGTTTTAATTACCATTTAATTCAAATGACAATTATGTTAGGGATTTTATATTATTTTCTACTTGATATGATTACGTTTTTTTAAAGAGGCCTTGCTGAACTAACACAAACTAAGTACATAGTAAGGAAAAACGTAATAGTTACTTAAGGGATAAGTAACTATTACGTTTTTCCTTACTATGTACGGAACCTAAAAAATCAGGTTGTATATTATTACAAATATTACCTATCTCATATTCTACGATCAATATGTATAAATGCGACATCATTATTTAAAGTGACTTACGAATATTAATTATGTATCAAATGTTGTTTACAATTATAAAAATTGAATTGTTATCTTGTTGTATATCAGATTTATTTGACTTTGACGGATAGATAAATATATTTCAGGAATTAGTAAACTTATTTACATCGGGTGAAATGGTTCCGGCTGGGGAGAATAATCACCTCGCTTAAACCCTCTTCCAAATAATACCCTTTTATTTAATTGAGTATTTTTCAGGCACATTGTGAAATAGAGGCATAATAAAGCTTAAGCCCTAGATTTTGTTTTTTTTCAAACATCACAATCTTAATAACAATTAAACTAAATCTTAGCACTTTTAACATTATTTTATGATTTACTTTGTTCCACTTGTAAATAATTTAACTTCCTAATAACAGCAAACGAACTTCGAAACCACAACATAAAATGTTGTTTTCATATTTATTATAGTAAACCGTACTTCACACCACGGCCACTCCTTATGTCCAAAGTTCTATGGTTAATATAATTTTAGGTTGGTGGTAGGACTTGTTGTAAGTCCGCCTGGCTAGCTACCACCATCTTATCTAAGCCTGACGCCATAACAACAATGTTTTCAATATTGTTGTGTTCCGGCAGTAAGAGATTAGATAGCCAGTTCCTCAGTGATTAGGATTCCGGGAGATGCTCGCTTCCATCTTCGGCCTTATCAATACTTAACATCAGGTATGATGAAGGCTAAGAGTCTCCCCGGCATTCATATAAACAAAAAAAATATGGCTCATGAAATAGCCCAGAATGTTTAATTCATGTGACATTACAAATTGTATGCACAATGCGTGCATGTTCATACGTACTCTTGTTCAATCCAGTCAATTACATTATGTCTGTCTATTGTATTGTCAGCTTTAATAAGATTTTGTACTTTGAACGTAGAATTAATACTGAAAATATTATCGTACTTAGTAGTCGATATTACACTATTGATAGATTATATGATCGTGGTATTACAACAAAACCAATAAAGCTATAGTTATACTGCTCTCTTGTTTGAGACGTATTAGTTCCGGTCATGAAAGAAGTATTGAAAATGCAAAAAAAAACAAGTAAATATCTTTACTACTAAAATCCTTGCTAGATATACAGCAAAAATAATTATTAATTAAAGATGTGAAGTGGATGCACTAAGAAAATGGTAAACTAAAACAATATCTAAATCTAATCACATAAACACTTATTTTTGCGAAAATGGTGTACATTTACTAAACTACTTTGACCCTTCCTATCATGCTTTAATCAGCTGTTAGTTAAAACTTTTGACACTACATGATGGATGTGAACTACTTTCATAATATCGTTTTTTATGCACGCAACAATTTGCGAGTCATTGTTGTGCGTGGATCATCAGTCTGACGATCAAACAATGAGCATGGAAACGATAACATCGCCATATGATAATAACACAAAGCACGTAAGGTTGTGCTAAAACGTTCAAATTCAAGAGAGACCACTGAGAAAAAAGTGCACATTTTCGCACGTTCATTTTAACTTACGATTACAGGCATTCTCACACAGTTCAAGACATAGAATTAATAGGTACTACGTGGTACATATTAATTCTATGGTTCAAGCAGATATCAGTCGCGACTGTCAAAATGTATAAGCGGCAGGCTGATTATTTAAGTAGCAAAAAAATCATCTAGCAAACAGTTTCGTGGCTGTCATTACTGTCTCATTTTCATACCGTATGACAGCCAAAACAGCGACGAACTGAAATGAACCGAGGTTTTGTTAGATAATCAGCCGTCGGTATTACTGACATTACATGACATGCAGCAAAAAAAATTGAATCAATGTCATTAATATTCCATGTCCCAAATACTTAAAACCTACAAAAGCAATACAGTAGCAACCCTAGTGATTAATTTAAGATTTTCGAGTGTGGCAGGAGCGGTCCTTCTCGTAAATTTTCTAATTTGTGTTAATACGTTACGACCGCGACCTGCACTATGGGGAGCAACACTTGTCAGCTGATCGCAACGCAACGTTCTCATGTTTATTTTGACGCCTACTGATGTAACGTAACTTTGAGCTTTATCTGATTTTAAGAAAAGGGCGCATAAAGTGGTTTTAGTACATGATTTACACACAAAGTGTGAGTGCAGTAGTAGTTGCAGTAGCATTGACATAATATGTGATATTATCACATATTCCGTAGAGTACTCTGAACCTCAAACCTCGGATCCAAAAGCAGTGGATCCGTTTTAGTTTGGGAAAATTTACGTTTTGTTTTAGATTATCCAAATTATCATAAATATAATTTCTAAAGCTTAATTCTTAGTGAGTAGGAATGTATTACTGTATTTGAATTCAATGAAATGTGATTTGTATTTTATGAATAAACAATGCAGCTTACTTATTAAACAATATAACATAGTCAAAACGTCAAAGCTTACACAGGAGGTGCTAATTACACTATTTTCATTCAAAGGTTATTCGGTTAAATTACTGTGTGTGTTATGTACTTAAAGGAAAGTATTTCTATCAATCACAGATCGATAAATAACATTCGAAAATAAACTATGATTAATTTGTCTAAAGCAAATAATTATACTTATACACTCAAGCTAGTTAAAACGGTTTCTTTACGCACGAGCGAGATTGTTTTGTCTATATTTTCTTTTGTTTCTTTTAGTAAAGTGACTGATATGTTTTAAGATTTTCGAGCGAACATATTAAGAGCAAGTACATTGCATTCATCACGCAATCTTTAACCTTGGCAGTTTGAGAAGACAATGAGAATGAAGATCTATGTGCCGATGTCTCCATCTGATAGAGTTCTACGCTTTTCATTGTCACGTGTAATGCATTTCGACATGGTGATGGTGTCGATCTCGTGACAATATCAAAACATTCTTGAAGTAACTACCTGGTGGTCACGACTTTGGAATTTGATGTTTGCAGGTAATAAATATCAGTAGGCTTAGGTATGTACAAAGGAGTGGGCGGAGCAAATAAGTAGATAAGTAATATAATATTTTTTGTAAACGAATTCATTTTCAAATAATGTAGAGGTCATATATTAAACTCCGTCTGTAGTAATGTTCTAAAAATAACTTTTTAATTTTGCATTTTACAATGCTATTTTTATGTGATATATATTAAACAATAAAATATACCAATAAATATATACAATAAATATGCGGGTTCGAATCCCGTCAGGGCGACATGAGACTAGTTGCTTTTTTCTGGTATATTTTATTGTTTAATATATATCACATGTGCTAAAAAGTTATATTCAATTCATGGAAATCAAAATTCATACTAAGAACCACTAACCCTACGAGTATATTTCAAGCTTTGATGTCTGGAAATTAGAGAAAATTTTATAAATACTTAGTAATTAGATAGGTAAACAAACATGTAGATTCAAAATTTTATACCAAAAAAATTGTTATTTAAATCGTCATTGTAAAAACATAAACCTCTTTTATCAGATATATTGTGTTGAGAGATAGAGATTTTTGTATTTTTTTCAATATACAAACAATTTGATGAGAGTTTGAATGATGGCGGAATAATAATTAATAGTATTAATAGCCTAATTAAGAGTCTATAAATAAATAAGATATGAGTTGAGCAGTTACTTGCCGTTGCCGTAGTTGTATTAACCTTATAACCATTTGTAGTAATTTGTTCGGCCTACGATTGCGGCTGTTAAGATACTTTCGGTATGGTCGGAAAAGGGATGGGTGACCAAAAATTAATTTTCGAGAAATATATGTTTTGTAAAGTGCGTTAGACCTTTGTTCCGGTTGTATTGTCATTATAATCAACCAATCCGCATTGCGCCCGCCTTGGTTGAGCCTGAGGCCATAACTTGTCGATCCCTGAAGCAGGACAGTATTCGATAAACCTGTAAGTACCTGATAAAATCTCTTAGGTATCGCTGACATTCTAAATTCTATGTATATAGGTTCCCAACCTAAATGGAGTAGACGGTGAAATAATAAATAGCTAAATGATATACTGAACATTATGACATTAGTGATTAGTGATTAGATATCTACTCCTAGATATATGATATATCATACATGTGCCGAAAAGCAAAGTAAGTCAAGGTCAATATTGTGTAGGTTTATTTACGACCACTTTTCAGTAATCAGAGTTATTTATTACCTCTCCACAACAGTATAACTTTAGTGCATTGAATAGTAGTTGAATAGTAGAGTTGTTGAAATAATAAAATTAGATTTATTGATAAGGACACAGATAAAAATCGTATTTATTATAAGCAGTTACCTAATGTTATTGAAGAATTATTTAGAAGTCCAGTTAACCAACAAAGTTAACCTTTATCTGATAGGTCATTCAAGAAATTGACAAAAATGTACACTCTATTTATAATAAATCAGGTAAATATCTGGACATATAAAAAACATTTTTTTAAATATTAATAAAAATATATTGTTATTAGTTGGAAATATCATATTATTTTATGTTGACAGCAGTGTTTTATAACAACAAGCAGACGCGTGGATATCTAAGGACAGGATAACACCAATGTCTAACAACAAAATTTGTAATCGATCTTTCGTGCGGTTTGCAAATAACCTCCATAGGTTGGGCAGCGTGGATATCTAAGGAGTGGATAACAGCATTGTCTAAAAACAATGATTTGCAATCGATCTTTCGCGCAGTTTGCAAATAAGCTCCTTGGGTTGGGCAGCTGCTGTTATCACGTATGTCGCAATGGCCCGGGTTAGACCGGCCATTAATCACACTATTCAATAAGGCCGACACTCGCTAATGGTACGGCCATTAACGTGATAGACAAAATACATGCACTTGTAATTAAGCATATGTCCAATGTCGATGACATGTGCCCGCGAGTTATGTTTACCAAATCAACTTATGGTGATATTGAATTGTAGGAATAGGATACTGAACGAGTACATATTATTATATATCGTGAAAAATTAAAAAGTTGAATTTTCTTAACTAAATTATATATAAGAAGTTACTAAGATACACTCGCACGTTAGTACTTAGCTCCTAATAATACATCTATTAAATCAGAGATAGATAGTATAGAAAAAAAAAGAAATAAGTACAATTAATTCGCCTAAAAACAAGACACGAATCATTCAACTTTCACTATAAAAATACAATTCAGACGAATTGGTCCCCAACCTCAGCTAGTGTCACAACAAGTGTGACGCTGATTTTCGCAAGTGGAACTAATAATATCTCCTATTCGTAGGCTGTAGGTACGGTTGTTTTTCTATAAACATTTTGCATTGCATCAGGGAAGCTTGCCCCGAAAGGAAGTACAGGATTGCCCACAATTACATGCAAAATAGCTGCTCTCTTGTCAGAAACTGAGTAAACACTACCATTAAACGCTACAAAAACTAGTCAATGTAATTAAAACAGCCAATGTACTTTACAGACGTTGGGACATATCGGAGGCAGGTTTTTGGGTGTGGCTGTTCCGATTTTTTTATACGTGACTGTACTTACACACTCGACGTACGCAGTGCGAGAGCATCCTTATGCCCCAGTAATTGGGTTCAAATTTGAGTAAGGGCCAAATGTAATCCCAATAATATTTACTTGGTACAGTGCGATCAGTGGCTCTAGGCGACATTGACCTTCTTTCTGATGGACGAATATTCAAGTTCCAATAGGTTTGCCAATTAATCTTCTGGTGTTGAACTAGGTATTTACATTCCTTCATTTTAATCTCTTTAACATTTCTTAATCATTACTACAGTCATCATGAATATCGCAAGCCATTGCATTATCCAAATTATCCGAGACCATTTTACGATCCGATTTTAGTGACTAGGCGGTGTTGATATTTCTCATCGCTCAGCTGCTTCGTTGCCCGGATATTTTGTCTGTAGGTTAAAATATGAATAGATCTAACAATCTGAAATGGTAGTCCAGAACCTGATAATATTAGCATCAAAATCCAGACAAATTCGGAAACATGATAATCCTGCCACTAGTGCAACTTGAACCCACCAGCACCACAGCCTTACAGCACTGCGATACCGTAATTATGCTACAGACAACACCAAACTTATTGGTAGTTTTCGTTATTACTATAGCCTTGAGGAAACTTTATTGCCATAGTATTTTATTCTGTGTTTAACTTTTAAAATTGCTGCCTTTACCCCTTTGTTAAGAAACATTCATGTAGAATAAGTAGAAACATTCGTAAAATCATTGCTTTTGTGTACAATTTCCTTATTTATACAGATCTACGCAATTTCGAGTCTGGAACTGTAACGTTCGTTATATATACCTGTTATTTTAATACAATCGGTTCTAGTGACAAAGATCATAATTTTGGAAAACGCTTCAAGTTCTAGAATGTTGTTAAGTATTTAGTTAACTTACACACATTTTAAAACGCAATCATCCTATTCTAATTAGGCAATTGGATAATTTAGCCCTAATTACTATTCTTATCGGTGAACCGATTCATTTATAGGTATGCATATTTTATTGATTATAATTCATTATGTCTTGTCACGCACAACATGTCTTGCTGATATGCTGCAGGGTTTCGTGACAAAGCAATTACTACAACTTGGCAGTTTGGCCATACAAGCATTGAATAACAGTACCTACTTCGATATAGGTACGTTAGTCAGTATCTACATAAGTTAGATTAATAGGTCGACAAAGTTGTATGATATTTCGTAATCTATAAATTGTGTACTGACCATTACTTTCGTTTTTGAAGCTGTAAATTATTTAAGTGTTTGCATATTCACGTTTCATGAATATCAACTATGCAGGTAGCTAGATGGACGTTATCTTCCGATAAAAAAAAACTATTTCGAAGCGCTACGTATCTTAAGAATTTATTTGTTGGCCAGATCGTTTATACTTTAACAACGATTTAATTCCAATAGACAATATTTTTAAGTAAGATAAGTCAAATACATCAAAACAGAAGTCTAATATTACAAGCAGTTTATTAAAAAAATGTAGGGGAGCTCAGAGCGGCCACCTTATCTTTGCCTTCAAAAAATTGTCAATTTAGAATCGATTTTGAAAAAGTATTTTATATCAATGGATAGGGAATTTAATAAACTTTTATCAAGTGTAATCGCATTTCGCAAAAACTTCAACAGCTTATTATTATCAACAAATACTTGTCAAAAAACCGCTTTGCCCGAGTAAGCGCCGAAAGCGCCCATGGCCGCTTTATGGGCAAAGTGGTTCTGCCAAAATATTACAAGAAATGCAATTTTTACTAACAAAAATATCAAAAATAAATTATACTTATGGTAAATTTTAAATAGAAAAATATTGGAAAAAATTAACTCGGCCACAAGAGAATTCTCAGACGGGAATCGAACCCGCGACCTTTGGAAATCCGGTCCAATGCTCTAACCGCTAAGCTACCGAGACTTGCGAACCACCGTCGAAATTCTCCAATACTTTTATATTTTTAATACGCTGTAGGCCAGCATTGTTCATCAATGCTAGGAATATTTTTGCATTGGTTAAAATTTACCATAAGTATAAAAATAGCATTGAAAAATGCAAAAATAACAAAATCATAAAAAATAAATTATATTTCACTTTATTTACGATAAAAAACCAGTTTAAAATAAAATTTCAAATTAAACAGTAATTTCAGTTTTCAAATTAGTCAAACGTCATTACTTAATTCTAGAGTACCAAAACTCTTCTACATTAAGTAACTTAATTAACAGCTCAACTGTTTTTAGCATATAAGGGGTGCGATTGCGTAAAATCAATCGTATTCATTTGACAGTTCATATCGTATTCGATCGGCTGCAGTTTGTTGTGGTTGGAATTTGACACTAATGACATACAATATGAACTGTCAAATGAATACGATTAGCTTACGCAATCCCATAGCTGAACAGGAGGGGTGCGATTGCGTAAGGTTCATATCGTATTTAATCTGCTGCAATTTGTATAGAATAACATTTATTATGATGCAATATGAACTGTCAAATATATACGATTTGCTTTACACAATCCCCTAGCAGATTTCTTCACTAATGTGAATACGGCATAGCGCGGTAACCTGCCCACTTTGCCTTTTTACACTATTTTTTTTTTAAAAAGCAATTCAGCTCATATTGTTTATGCCATTCGGGACAAATATTATACAAACAAAGCCAAATAAATGAGTAACAATAGACTTGCAATAAAAACATTTAACTCTAAAAAGGTTTGATCAAAACAGGTTAAACTTACAATGGTTTTTTTTTTACAAAAAGCATATAACCTTGCACACGTCGCAGCGGCCTCGGGTTTGTTCCGATCACCACCGAATGACTGCACTGTGCAGGGCGGGAGGTTGGTCATAGGGCAGAATGGCAAACGTGGCGCTATCGTTTTTAGTTAACGTAAAATAATGCTGTGTCCGCTTTGCCTCCTATGGCCTAATCCTAGAATCCTCCGCTTGGGTTTTCTTTAGGTACTAAATAGTTCACCAAATAGCTCCTCCAGAATACCAGCGCCTCAGTGGCATGCTACGTATGTCACTGTGACATTGTTGAGGATGGGGCCGAGTTGGCGGGGACCTTTTTTTTTTTATTTATGTTAATAAATAGTTTTTCTTTCTTCTTCTTTCTTTCTTTCTTAGGTTTCAAAAGAGGTAACTCGCTGCTAAATCAACCTTTCCAGCCTTGCGTAACAAATAACTATTAATTCAGTACCTACCTCTTACATACTTTTTTTGGCGGTAAGTAAAGGAAAGAATAAATTAAGCACTGTGACATCGTCAATTTTCCACTTTTGCTCATTTCGTCGGGTGATTTAAGGTAATCAGTTTCGGTAAGAGCATGTCTGGTTATGAAACGGTTCTATGTACAAATAACTTTTGTCTCGGCGCGTTATGCAATGTGATCCAAGATCTATTCGGTTACTAGTTCAACAACAATATCACATTAATTTAAGCAGCAGGAAAATCTCTAGTATTTTGCTAATCTTGTTAACTTCTTTTATCGGTGTTTTAATAAATAAGAGTATATTAACGTCTTTGGAATTATAACTTTTTAATTTTGCATTTTACAATGCTATTATTCATCATCCATCATCAGCCTGTGGACGTCCACTGCTGGACATAAGCCTCTCCTAGCTCACGCCTATTGGGGCGTTCATAGGAGGTTATTAGCCTACTGCTACCACGCTGTCCAGACTGGTTGGTATAGGATTTGTTTCAAGTTTTCCTTCTCTCGCACAGGTGTTCAATGGGTCGAGCCTCTTAGTCGACTCTTACGACATCCCAGGCATGTAAGGGAGTGGTGACACTTGTATTCTTAGGCCGTCACCACACGGCAGATGCTATTATTGCTTATTATGTGCAAAATATTAAACATGAAAATATACTAGAAAAAACAACTTGTCTCATGTCGCCCTCACGTGGTCTTTGGAATTTTCGTAAAAAATATGGCTATGAAGGAGTCTCAACGACCTATGTTCTCATAAACATTATAACACATTAATCCTTTTGGTGAGTGACAAATCTTAAAATGTACTCAGCTTCTTGAAAGTAATACAAAGATCCAAGAGATCTGGGTCACTATCATGAGAAAAAATATATTTAAATAATATTGTAAGCGAGATAGCGCTATAGTTTTATTTCTCGATTACCATTGATGATGAGGATGATCAGCACATTATATCAATACTTTAGTATAGTATTGCAATTAATAAATTGAAATACAAACCAATTAGTATTCAAGCGTCAAGTACCCCAGCCTCCTCCGTTAATTTCACGTCTGTTGCGTTTTGTCCCAACCTGCGGCAGTCATTTGTCTGAGTTCATATAAGGCAACACTCTCCCTCCCGTTAAGGCCGTCCGTGATGACCTATACATGCTTGGCATAGTGATATGTGATCTTATTATCTTCTTTCTCATAATAAGCTTCTTGAGTAAGCTAAGCTACAAAAGACAAGACAAGACAATAATTTGTGGAGAATATAAGGCAGGCGTTTTTCATAATTTTGTCCATGTAAAATGTGATTAAGCCAAACTATTGTGGTTTATAAATGGCACTGCTGTGAAAATTAAGTTTTATTTAGCGGCTACAACGCGAATGCACCATGGTTCAAAAGCATTTATTAAAATGCTAGCTGTCCCGTGTTCTTTACAACTTTACCTCTTTATATATTGTGTACGTAGCGTAGATCTTATTGCTAAGAACTCTCTCGATTCTTATTTACACTTATTCTAAATAAACGAGTACGTATATATTGGTCAGGGTGATCTTGAAATTGGTATGGGAACCACTTTGTTCAGAGGTTGTCAACATTTCGCGGAAACGACACAGTTACAATCGCATTGACATTATTTGGCGAAAATAAACAAAATCGCATTTTGCATGCCGAATCGCGTGGCAAATGTTTTAATTCGATACTTAGTTATATAATTAATGGAGTAGAAGCGAGTTTCAACAAGATGTTTTTTTCTTAGAAGGGCAATAACCTAACTGACAAATAAGTTCCCTTTTTTGAGAAGCCCTGACCTACTGAGGCTTTTGGAACCTTGTAATGGTCAAGTGGTTGGATCATGTCGTTAGTTCGTAAGTGTTGGTTGTTATTAAAAAAAAGCGGATTATTAAGATCAGGTATTGTAATTTTACCTCCTTATTAATAAACCTTGGTTAAGCTTGGGGTAGTTATTCAGTGTCTTTTTAATTAGTCGTATATCCTCAAGCTCGGAATGTCTTTTGAATAACATATACAAAACACTGCGTAACTACCCAAAGCTTACACAAAGTTTATTAGTAAGGGTGTTAAAGTTTTGACATTAACAATCCAAATATAAAATAAAACGCGGAATAAGCCTATTTTCGCTTAGCCGATACACATCACTTATCTACGTATGATTGTTAAAGAGATTAATGTATCAATTAATCTACATACTCCTTTATTACTTTTAGGTAATACACAAGTACATTTTAATAAAAAATTCTTGTTTGATATCCGTTCTGATTATTCGTGAGAAGCGACCTTCGTGTAACCAGACTTCGACAAATATTTATCAGTCGGATATTGTGTAAGGGTCATTACTTATGGCAATTGCTCTCACCACCCGGATTGAGATACGATAACAGAGCTTGTTGGAAACTGGCTGGTTGTTTAGAGATTATAAGTAGGTACCTATTAGAATAGAATTTGATTTGAAAAAGAGAACATCATGACATGTTCTCTTTTTCAAATCAAATTCTATGACCTATATGTCATTGTGCTTTTGGTAAACTTCATACCAACATCTGTAACAGATTTATCTTACTAAAAGACATTGTTATTCTACTTAAAGTGTCTTTTCCATTAGAAGTTCACGCTCAATGGCTAACATTTATACATAAAATTATCTAACCAGCATAATTCAGGCTTCTTTTTTCATTGTATTTTTGTATCTCATAGTTCGTAACTCATCGTCATTGTAGTTCATTGATCATTTCATTTCATCATGGACACACGTAGCAAAAGTAAGTCGGTTGCGGATACTTCAGCACAACCTGCACGAGCACAACTATCGAACCGAGCGCGAGCCTAAAAACAGGTCTCACACAGCGCCCCGAATCCTACGATCGATGGCAGTGCCGCGAAATTAAAAGGTTCTTCTGTTCGCAGTAGCTCTAAAGGAAAACACGCAGTCTTCCCACTCATCAGCCATCGCATCAAAAAGATTGCCACCAAAGCAGGGCATCTTCGGCGCCGCGTACAGATGGCACAAGAGCAGGTGGAGCGTGAGCGCGAACGCTAGCGTGAGCTCGCACGCCTCTAACTCGATGCAGGAGATTAGATGCGCTTGAAAGCTGTCATATTTATTTGATATATTGTACGTCAGTCGATGACAGTCGGTTACATACGACATTTTTGTCTGAGTTTTAAGCCGAGTGGGCACGGTCAAAGTCGGCGTTGGCTCAAGCCGCGTGGACATGATCATAGTAGGCTTTGACAAAGTAGCTTTAATCAAAGTTTAGGTACGCAAACTTAACTCAACTCTTAACTCTTTTTATCCTGTTGCATAAAACGTAGTTATCATTAGTTGTAACATTGGCGGAACACACATATTCCTTTCAGTGACATGCTTGATTTGTGGTTCTATCAAAGACAGTAGGAATAACATAGTAGGTTCACGCGCCAACGGCTTAACGTGCCTTCCAAAGCACAGAGGAGCTTGAGATAGTAAATTTTTGGTCACCCATCTCATGACCGACCATTGCGAAAGTTGCTTAACCTCAACAATCTGCGTCACAGGCTTCTGGATTTATATAATCATTTATTATGCAAGTTCATTTATATTACACAAGAAATCACGAAAACTAACCTTAAACGTACTGTCACAGAGGTAAAAATCACTGCGTTTAACGTACTGTATTTGTACCTTTTTATTACTTTAATTTTAACACAACAAAAGAAAGCACGAAACGAAAACTAAACTTAAACTTACTATATCTCGATGGAATAAGCCGATTTATTCTTCAGTAAGCAAGATATTAATCGAATAAGGCTTATTCGACGATTGAAAAACAGATGTTTTTACTATCTGTCGAATCAACGCTATCTAGCTGTCTAAAAGTCGGCCCGTAGCATGTGATTGTCATTTCTATTTAGTTGGTTAATAATTTAACTGACTGAAAACTCTTATCTGAGCATAAAAAAATTGGCTCTAAATACATTGTTATTCTGCTTAAAGTGTCTTTTCCATTATTAGTTCACGTTCAATAGCTAACAGAGCTGTTACTGACAATCAATAGTATATTGATATTTATTTAGATCATATTTTTAAAGGTACTATAAGCAATTAAATCAGTTAAACGAAGTCGATATTTCTTGGAATCTGCGCGTTGATGTCTTTTGTTCATAATTTTCCCTCTCTTTACATTACCGTCAATTTGTTGTTAGTTTGACAGTATTATTTAATCAAAAAGCACAAAATACTGTACCATATTATACCACGACACTGAAAAGGCGCCGGAACTTCGGGAAAACCAAAAAACCCCTTAAAAATAAAAAAATATATGGACAATTAGATCTTAGTTCGTAAAATACAGCGCGTTCAAAAATCCGTAAAAGTGGTTTATTTCAATAACCAGTACGCGCCAAAACATTATGTATCAGGTATCTACTATTCAGGTATTTGATAAACTAGTTCATATAAAATGTTTGTATAATTATAAACTATTATACAGCGTGGGGCCTAGAACCGGGGAAAATATTGAAAATACCAGTTAATCCAAACCCATGCATTACTCACAATAAGAATTTAAAGTTACGATTTCTAATCAGAGTATTATTGCAAAACTAAATTATTGCTTACGTTGCGAACTTATCGTGGTACAGGGTATTAAAAATTTACTTACCGCAAAACATTATGACATCACTATCCATTATTAGATTTTAAATTAATTAAAATCTGTAGTTCATTATTAAATATCGCATTAACAGTTATCTGTATAAATTTTTTTCCATCATGCATGACATGACATGTCAACCAATATCAAGTATACTCTTTGCACCAAGTAGATTCAACCATGGAATTATTAAGTTCTAGTACGTAGCACCTATTAATTCCATAGATTAAGTTGAGCGGAACTGTTGTTTTCATTACATTGAATGTACGATTAAGTTTGTTTGAAAAAATCAAAAAGTTAAGATTTGATTTCAATTAGTTAGGACCATAGTAGCGTGTAGTGTCGGCTTAGAATATCACTACCCCCTCTCATCCCGTGGGTGTCGTAAATCTTCTACAAACTTGGCCATACTGCGATCGTCAACCCGCCTGCCAAGCGTGGCGATTATGGCAACCCCCCCCCCCCCCCTTTTGGGGGAGGCCTGTACCCAGCAGTGGGTGTTATGTGGCTGAGACGACGACGACGAGGACCATAGTGATTCATTTACAAGTGACCTACAGAGCCTCCGTTTTCAATATTATCCCCGGTTTAAGGCCCCGCGCTGTGTAACTAGTATTACAAACTAATAATTAACACGAAGTAAGTAAAAGTATAGGACTATTTTTCTTTTTAATTACTTAAAACAGTTAAAAGCGTTGATTAGGAAATCTAAGAGAACTGAATTTGCCGATTCAGTATTACATCAGGCGAAAACTCAATAATTTACACTAACGTAACGTACTAAAGCTCATCTTCAAATTATTCCCTCATCATCATATTAATAGAAGCACACAGCTAAGGGCTTTCACTAGTTTTCGTTTACCCCGTTTCAGTGCTATTATTTAAAAACCTGAGTCATCAGATCAAGCCCCCATATCATTATTTTGCCCCTTAGGTGGGTCACTGATCATGTGTATGGGTGCAGTAACACTATGTTTTTAGGAAACACTTTAATAATGTCATTTCCTGATTGTTCAGCTTCCATAAACGCCTCTTACGACACTGACATGATAAGAAAGAGCTGATAAGTACCACTCTAAGCGGGGATACTGACGCGGCTTGTACATTTATTATTTAATCTTGAGGAATACCAACAACTAGCTTAAGCAGAAATAGCACTAGAAAGAACATCAAGAAGTCATTTACAGGTCCTCACATATAAAATACATGATGACAACTGTACCTACATTGATACGCGGTTTCGCAAGTCTATTGAACTGTCATGTCAGAGTGCGCGAGGTAGCGCAGGCGCAGGCTTAACATCATTAAGTCAATATCAGTCATACATAACCATTCATGTAGACGCCGATGCTCATACATTACTGTCCTCATGATTGGCTGAGCACTCGCTTCTAACTTGAAAGTATATTTGAACATTGGGAGTTGGGAGTGAATCAACACATTTGTTTAAAATATAAATTCGGAGAATAGTTAAAGATTTTTAGTTCTTATTTTACCTATGGTAGGTTGTTTCAATATTATTTTGGTCTAAATATTTTTTGTATTTTAGTACGTATACCTTGGATGCCTTGGACCTTGATACCTAGTATACTGCCAGTATACTGGTACTATGGATGTAAGCCAATCAGCTATTTTTCAGATGTTTTATTAAATTTTATAAACATAAGGTGTGCTACGACATGTAAGTATATAATTTATCGTCAGAAACGTTAAATTGCATATTTTTTGGTTAGCGATCAATCAAATACCTTCTTGCTCTAGACGACATAGTGGTATTTTAAGCTTTAAAATAGTTATCGATGTCGATATCGGAAATGCCATGATATAAATGCTTTGGGTTCGATGCGTGTGCGCACGAGCCGCTGCCAGCATTCCACCAGGTAAATAGCCCACCTGACCAATCGACGCTTTAATATCAGAAGCCAAATTCTGCAAAAGTTCACTCATAAACGTATCTCAATCGTGTTTTAATTGTAGGGTTCTTTTACATAGGGCTCCTTCAAATTAGTAATTTGTAGGCGCCCATAGTTCTGGGCCCTCTGGGTAAGACAAAGAAACATTACTTGCGCCAATTAACTTGCGGTAAAACCACGTGATTTAGCGCGACTTATGCCAATCCGGTAATCCCATACATTTCATTATTTTCGAACTTCGTTTTCGTTTTTGAATCGTTACTTTGTCTAGGGGGCTAGAGCCTGTAGACAAAGTAATATCGTTAAGTAGCGAAACGATAAATAATTTCGTTATCGTCTATATGCGCCAAACAAATTGCTGGAAGACCACGTGATTTACGCAGTTTCCTAGGTGAGCGATCTGGATGCGAATGCGAAGCGGCGCGTAATCAATAAACAGTCGATCCAAATTGAAGTGACCTATGTGACCAAATGCAGGTTTCTATTATACTCTATGCACGGAGACAAGTTAATATAGCGCTCTCTCTGTCGTGTAATCCCATACAAATGACAAAGACAAAAAAAGTCTGTGGGCGTAAACCATTGTGTATGTCCGTACACACTGCGCTACTATTAATTATACTAGCTTTCTTCCCACGACTACACTTGCCTGTGTTATATAATAAGTAAGTGAAAAAATTGGTTAGTAGAAGTTCCTTAAACCTTAAAATAAAAAAAGGGTTTAAAAATTTATTTAATGTGACGGCAAAACAAGAGCAATTTTCTACATTTATAATAAAATTGACAGTTATTATATCTACATTCCTATCCATTGCGTTAATTTTTGGCACTACTGTTTCTTGTATATGTTTGATACAATTTTGCCACTTTTGAGCATTAATATTTTCAATCGTATTATTAAAAAAAAAAAAACCTTTTAGCCCGTCGATAATTTCTGGTTTTTTTGTTTTTCTGTAAAAATTTTCTCAGTTTGCCTTCAGTGATACGAGGCATTATCTATTACAATCACACAATTTTATAATAATCCAATACACAAGACAAGTCACAATGAATGCACCAACAGTCCAAAGTACACGCCAGGTCACGAAACAATAACGATGGATAAGGATAAAATATGACCGCGTCTGCACAGTACGGGTACCACGAACAGACTAAAATGTACAAGTAGTTTGTACACTACATTCACGGTTATCGCTGACCAATCACAAACGATTCTATGTTTTTCCTACTAACTTGTCTCCGTGGATAAAGTATAGTCCCGGCAAATAATTTTAATTTTTTTTTGCGCCGCCCGCTTTGCGACGCATCCAGTCGCTCACGTAAGACGCTGCGTAAGCGCGGCTTACGTCAATCCGCCAATCCCGTATATTTAATTCTTTTCGAACTTCGTTATCATTTTCGATTTGTTACTTTGTCTAACTCATGAAGGTATAGGTATAACTGGAGATCACATTCCGAACACCTACTTGAAGCAAATTTTTTTGTAGCGTTATCTCACTCTTTAGAGAATTCTCTCTCTTTCTAATTAATTTTGTATTCCTTTTTTAACACTTTTATTAGTGTAAGGATAAGTTAGCTTCTTGGATTTAAATTACTTCCACCACCACGTAGAACATATAAAATGCACGATTTGTATTGATTTGACAACAAATTTTTTTCATGCAAAATTTTTGACGACAGTGTCCGCCATTTTTATTCGACTCGCGATTTTGTTTGTGTTTTTAAGAAATTTAATGCATGAAATTGTTCTACATGGTGGTGGAAGTAATTTGAATCCAAGATGCTATCTTATCCTTTCAGTAATAGCGTTAAACAAAAGGAAAACAAAATAAATTAGAAAGAGAGGGAATTCTCTAGAGAGTGAGATAACGCTACATAGAATTTTGCTTCAAGTAGGTGTTCGAAATGTTAGCTCCAGTTATAGCCTACCAGGGGTCGAACCCCGCAAGTGTCGTCGGCATCGAAATCGACTTCATTTGACAGATGGACGTCACTTACGCGGGTACAGCCCCAGGTTACTAGAATGTAAAACAATCACTTCAATTGAAACGCTAGTAGAGTAGAATTGACCCCCGCTCAGTACAGTGTCAATAATCTGAATTCTCTGAGTTTTGTATATGTATAAAGATTTCAAACATACGTTTATAATGTGCTAAAAATATTGTGCAAAATTATACGAATGGCTGTTTGTAACGTTTCTTGTATTTCATAAATTCGTGTGGGTAATATAGTGATTTATGACACTCCCCAGTTTTTACAGCACATTACTTTGAGGCACATAGTAAATAACTATTTTATATGCGTTCTTACTGGGTTAAAGAAAAAAGTTGTTAAATGTAACATTTTTGAATTAATTGCAACAAAACATTGCAAAAAAGCGATTGCGTACGACCCAAAATATAATCTATGGATATATTTTAACCATGAAAGTTCAAAATACGTGAACTGTGAAGTGAGAGTAGAGAATGCCTGAAGCCATCCACACGTTCAATTGTTTTTTTATTACGGTACTTAAGTGAAGTTGTTATGTATTCGATAAACAAATTATTCATTTTTTTCACTAAAAAGGTGCATTTCAGAATGATGCTTGCTTTGTTGATGGCCCTGAATTATTTATTCAAAACTGACAAGTAGCGGATACGATGCAGACGTGAAATAACAAATTGAACTGGACCGATTAATATTTGAGAATAAGTATAAATGCATGGAAACATGAAATAGCTAATAAATAACAAACAAGATTGATGAGAATAGCTGTAGTGCTTGGAGACGTGCATTTGGAAAAGTCTATCTATTCCATGTCTTGTATAATAAGATGGGCTGAGGTTTGATAAATGAACTGTCATGTCATGTCACAATATTTTCTAGCAACTACAAAATTTTAAATTCATTAATATAATATCACTATTTCGAAGTTTTTCTTAAAGCTTACCTACAATATAATATACTTAAGCCATACAAATTAGTGTCAATATAGGTTGACTTCACAAGTGCTTTAAGCACGCACGACTAAACCGATTGATCAAACTGTTTCGAGATAAATTAAGTGACTTTATTATCGTGTGTCGACCCCTTTTTAAGATTTAAGTGTGGATTTAAGTAACCCAAGTATATTTCAACAGCTTCGACTCAGCTGACCGGATGTGTAAAACACATTCAAATTATGCTCATGGTATAATTGGAATGACTCAACGATACTACTTCATAGTTCACACTGAGTTATATGCATACGGAAATATCACAACAATAAATTAAGTATATCTATATATACAGGGTGGCGCAATAAACCATGCATATTTCAAAAATAGATAAAAAAAAAAAAAACATATCGGAAGGTATAGTTAAAATGAAACAAGTAATTGTAAAGCAATAACTGAAGTTTATTTTTCAAAAATAACATCATCTAAATGATGACCCTCTCTACGACGGCGCTCCTCTAACCGCGAACGGAAATTTTTGATATCTGATCGATGTTTTTTGGCTTATTGCTATAGATTTTATTTTGAGGTATCGTCACAAAAAAAGTCAGGTGGCGTAAAATCTGGACTACAGGGGGGCATCGGATACCTATCCCCTCATTTTCGAAATCGTTCGCTCGGCTTGCGCGTCTTTTTGGTCACAGTTCTAACCTAACCTAATCATTCTCTATCTCCTTCTTTCCTTTCTTTCTGTCCTGCTTTACTATCTTTCCTCCCCTTTAAAACACCTGTCCTCTATTCTCTTCTTCTACTCCCCACCCCTGCGCCTTCCCTCATGTATGGAATCGAATGTCGGAGCGCAGGGTGGGTACTCAAAAACCTGGGACGTTCGTCCCCAAACCTATAACTTTCAAATTTCCAAAAACTACAATCAGTTTAGTTTGAGCCAAAGACTTGAAAACTAAGATTAAAAAAAAAAACTTAACCTAACCTAGAGGTACCTTTCATTCTTTGTTGGTGGAGGGGGGCTTCGCCCCGAGCCTCCCTTGCGGTGGTCTGCTCCCCCCGTCCCCCCTTCGGTTGACCGTTAGCTAGGTTAAAAGACGGTGTCAGGCCGTTTAGCTACCATTAAAAATTCGTATAATTTCATTTTTAACTACAAATAATACCTACTCATTTAAATGTTGTTTTTTTTATTACAAAGGCAGTTGATAATTATTAATAATAACCGAGAAAAGTGATAAATTTCTTATTTTATTCACATTGACCAAATCGTGAGGTTAGTATTAATAATTACCAGTTATTAAGTGCATTTCTAACTTAAAGTTATAAATGCGAATGTGTGTTTGTGTGTCCTTCCTTCACGCCCTAACTAAGTAAACAATCGACTTAATTTTTGGCATAGAATTAGTTGAAAGGACGGAGAGATCCAAAGTTATGTAATTTTTATATATGGAGCCACCACGCGATAATTTATGTCCGAGTGATAAACTAATTCCACGCGGACGAGGTCGCAGGCGGAAGGGTAGTTCAGTTCTACCATAGCTTAGTTTTCACAATTATAGTTATTTTATTAGTAACTACAACTATTCCTCATGTCATTTTAGTCTTGTCTTGTAGACTAAATATGGGGACATCGCCAATTCGAAGATTTTAAGATGTTACGGTATAAATCGAAATCATTTCGTTTGTATTAATCATCCCGATATCTTTTAAAGGAATCCAATTTTATTTATATGTTCTGCCTAAGTACAATTAGCCTAATTGGTCACCTTGTTACAGTTACCTTGAGATGGTTGCATAAGTTTAAGTTGAGGAATGTATGTATCTACTGCATCGCAGCAGGAGCCGGATGTTTCTTTCCACTTAATAAAATGAAGAATAATATTGTTTACTAGGTAAAAGCAGAGATGTGGAAAATAGTTTTGAAAGTGTATTTGAATAGAAAATGCAAATATTTTAGATTTTTCTATTTCAAATACTTAATAGTTTTTCGTACCACTTGCTCAAAAAAGTGACATTCTATGCCACAAAAAGCGAACATAACAATAGTCATTTTTAATCTGTCAAAAACAGGGAAAGAAAATTGTACTGAATTTCATTCATCCTCTAGGGGGAGAATGTGATTTAAATTTGGAATACTTACCGAAATTTATACTGAACTACATCTGTGTTTACACCATTGAGTTTGTATTATAAAGCATTACACATCTTTTTGAAAAAGGAATACGCATTTATTATGCAGTTATGATTATTAAATAAAATTACGAAAACCGACGAGGCCGTATGAGCTTGATGCCTTTGCTTTTCCGACAAAAAATATTAGACTAGGAATTTGCCGCGTTATTGTTTTCTACAAATAAATACATCTCATATTATTATTGTGTTAATTTTTTCGCAAATGGTACGAAAAGTCGAGTATTTTCTTAGGTGATAAAGCTGTCTTAGTATTGGGTGAACTTAAATCCCTCGCTACACTCAGGACTCGTCTACAGAAGACATCTACTATTTCATTTTGTATTTGAAATACTAACATTACGTATTTTTTAAAATACTTTTAAAAATAAAATGCTTTTACTAACTCTCATTCTCTTATCGTAAATTTCGAATTATTTTAACGAGTTTACATGCTTATAACCTCGTCATTTCCCATCGTCACTGCTGGGGCACTGGCATTAATTATAGATGGATAATGAGAATGGGTCATATGATGACCCACCACGCGGGCCCAATGCGGATTGGTGCGTTTTTAACGACTGCAAATTCACCCGGGACCAACGACTTAACGTGCCCTCCGAAGCACGGAGGAGCTCGAGGTAGTGAATTTCTAATCGCCCATCCCGTGACCGACCACTGCGAAAGTTGCTTAACCTCATCAATCGCAGCCCGACCGCACTAACCACTGCGCCACGGGCTCCTTATCAACTCAATAGGGAAATTTTGAAATAGATACCGAGATTTTTAACCGCCTCTGTGATTTAGTGATAACACCACCGGCATCATACCCAGAGGTCCTGGGTTCTATTCTCAGTGGGGGCACAAAATTTATATTTGGTTTAGTTGGTGGTAGGACTTGTTGTTAGTCCGCCTGGCTAGCTACCATCATGTTATCTCTGTCTGAGACCATAACATTCATGTTATCAACATTAGCCAATTCCTTAGTGGTTGTGGATTCCGGGAGAATCCTTATCATTACTTAACAATACGTATGGTGAAAATTTAAAGCTAAGCGTCTTCCCGGTGTTCATAAATTCGTTCAAAGGCACTGTCGTTCATGTTGCTTCAAGGGGTCTCCATTATCAGTAAAAGCCTTTCTACCCTTGCAGTGCTAGGCAAGCCGCTCTTATATTTTAAGACGGTCCTTATTAGGTAGGTAAATGCAGGCAGGCATCATCATCCTTCAAAGGTTGAAATGATACCAATATGATATCTTCAATATTGGTGTATGCACTTGCACTTAAAACGAAAATTCAATAATTAATTAGGTTAGATCATTGGTTATCTCCGGTAATCGAGTAATAACCAATTTGCAAACAAACAGTTCAGTTCTGTACCTACGACACCATAACAATTTAGTTTCACGTGAATGTTGTGTTTTTTTTTGACAAAACTTGTCGAAAAGTATTTTGCATTTTGCAAATACAAAATATATCCCAAAAAGTATTTAAAATAAAATACAAAATGCTTTTCTAAAAAAATCAAGAAAATACAAAATGGAAATAGGTATTTTGTATTTAGTATTTTGCATTATAAATAGAAGTATTTTCAAAATGTAATCTCTGGGTAAAAGACAAGTAATATTCGTGAATCCACTGAACAGTCCAACAATTGAGATTGTAAGACTTAATTACTAATAATTAATTTGTAACAAAAGCAACTACAAATTAAGAACTTTGTGAGGTCCCCTACTGACATTAAGTTGTACGCAGTGCTAATGAGCACGCATTTGGAAGAATCAGTGTGAAAGAAC
The DNA here is from genome assembly GCA_910589605.1 of Chrysoteuchia culmella. Taxonomy (NCBI): domain Eukaryota; kingdom Metazoa; phylum Arthropoda; class Insecta; order Lepidoptera; family Crambidae; genus Chrysoteuchia; species Chrysoteuchia culmella. The sequence continues at coordinate 15,497,062 of OU342654.1, forward strand.
TGACAGATACCTACGAGTGAAACTGTGTGACAAAGCTTAATTCACAGATTTGTCGTTTCTTAAAATGCTGTCATTTATTTTAAAAACAATATATTATGAATATCTTAATGGTAACATTTAACACCTAGTCAAATTTAACTGCACTAGTCATTACAGAATGTCATTACCATGATTTATAGTATAAATGTGGCATTTAAATGTTAAAAGTCTACCGTGTAAATGGGTGTCATGTATGTCTCGTTGTAGGTGCAAATGAATAATGATAGTGGTATTTTAGGTGTTGACGCATAAGTAAGTGAAATAATATAGCGGAAGATCTAGATAATGATATTTTACAAAATAAACTATTATTGGTTGGTCAATATTATGTGCGTCATCCTGTGGGGGTAATCCTCTAAGCCAACATCGACGTTGTTGTCATGACTAAAGCCACAATAGCTGTCAAATAGTATTGAAAATAGGTGGATCTCCGCTGTTTCAGCCGTCAATATCAAGGATGTTTGCTTAGAGAATAACCTCCGTACTCCGTCCAGGACGAGAAGCTCCGTGGGTAGGCCCCCGACAAGGTGGACTGACGATTGTAAAGGTCGCGGGAAGCCGCTGGATGCGGGTAGCGCGGGGCGATCGTGGAGATCCTTGGGGGAGGCCTATACCCAGCAGTGAGTGTCATGTGACTGAGACGACGACAAAATATTATGAACTAAATGTTTTTGGTAGGACCTTGTATTTTAACAAGATTCACATTTTTCAATCAGGAACAGATACAATGTATGGTATACTTACGCATTTTAAGAAATCTATGTATATAAATTATTTACTTTAATTTAATGTTATCAATTAGAAACGCTAGCAAAAACCACCGAAATCCTAGCAATTTGCAATAAGTAACAAATTCGTGTTAGATCACTGTAATAGTTTTGCATAATGTCGAGATTTCTGCTTTAAATTTTACGGTGCTCTGATTTCAGTTGCGATATTTAATTAAATATTTGGATGTCTACTTTGAAATTATTAATGCATCGACAATTTTTTCATACTACTGATATTATAAACAAGCTTTTCGCCCGCGACTTTGTCCGCGAGGAATATTACATTTATTCCTAATATATAAAACTTGTGTTAACAATGAAGAATACACAGGAAAATAAATTTTATTCAATTTGGTGCAGTCGTTCTGAGGGCCTAGTGCGTGTTTGCAAATGTCCAAACGTTAAAATTTTGTCAGATAGCCTTAACGCAAAGGGGATAAGGTTGAGAATTAAACTCTATTCACTAACTTCGGCGTAAGCGAGTAAGGTAAGAAAAGTCACACTAAGCACTCTGAAGTTATGAACGCACCCACATTTCAACGATTCTCTATTTCAATGAAATATGACATCGACAGAGACTTTAGAGTAGGATAGGGGAACTTGTTTTATCGCAAATATAGAATTTGAAGGGTTGAAATGCGCGATGGTATGGGAATTATGGAGAATCAATCAAATCAAATCAAATCAAGTAACGGGAAAAGGAAATTATAAAAAAATTACTTGCAAATCTTATTCCCATTAAACCAAAGAATTTAAAACTTTATAGGTAAAGCACCACACCTACTGTCACAATTATTAAGCCATGTTTTCTTTCACGCCTACTACAACATGTCATGTACTTACAGACTTTTACATTAATATTAACAATACATTTGTGTGTTTGGATTTGCTTTAATTTACCTTCTGATAATTCAATTATTCATTTATCAATCAATCATCTACCTTGTGATGCACATACAGGACTCGATAATTTCGATCATAATGTACTAAAATATTTTTTTATGTTAGTTCATATTGTTAAGAACATACATGTAAAAAAGTTCGGCATTCATTCAATATATAAAATTTTTGTCGTTATTAGGCGGATTTAATTTCAGTTCTATGCCAAACTTCGATCATCATGATCGAAGATACCAAACCCTAGAAATTCCTACATCGGAACGGAAATAATTATTATATTTTTATAGATGGTATTGAGAATTAAAGTTAGTATTAAAACTCAGGTTAAAACATTGAATAATTTCTTAATGGTAGGTACATCGTGTAACAAAATATGTTACTGAATCCATTAAAGACATTAGACCAACCTTTACTATTAAAAGATTTGATTCTAGATAAAGAGATTGTGAGCCTGCTTAATACCCCAACCGGGTGAAGCCGTAGAAAAAAAATACTGTGGTCAATTTAAAATCGTCAGTAGTCAGTTCATAATGTCGAACCTTTTAATAAATGTCAAATGATTACCACAGTTTCATATTGATTAATAGTAAATAAGTTCAAAATGTGTGTGTGGTGAACACTAATTTTCGCAAAATACTAATCCTGTTTTTAAAAACAACCAACGAAAATTATCAACTGTAAAATAGTTATTTGTTATGCAAGGCTGGAAAGTTGGTTATTTAGCGGCGAGTTACCTATTGAAATCCTGAGCGAAGCGAGGATTTCAAAGATTGAATCCTGAGCGAAGCGAGGATTTCAAAGGTACAAGACGCTAAAAACTTTTCTGCCGAGCGCAACACACAATTGTTCACCTCACAACAGCGAGGAACAGTTTAATCTTATTATTATTGTTTTTATAATTCAATGAACTAAAATAATATAATTAAACTAAAACGGAGTATTATATATAATTAATTAAAATCTATTTAAAATAAGAATCAAAAAAATCAATAGTACGATTCGGAACGCATTAAGACATATTTTTAGGTATTAAATTAAAAAAAGTACTTTGCCGCGCTAGGCCGCAAAAAGCGATTTTCTACGCCTAAACTGATTGACAAAACCTTCTTTCCAGAGCGTGTGAGGTGAAAAAGTATGTTTATTTAACTAAATACTACCTATTTGTTTCTTTTTATCGACCACAGCAATAACGATTTTACACTATTACTATAATATTGAAGTGTTTCGTAATACCAATATCAGAAAAACTATTTTTGTGGTTATTGGAATAAAGTGATGAAATTGCGGTCAAAGTAGATTTAGATATTATGAATTTGGTTGAACAAGGCACTATCTGTTTTTTTTAGCTTGTGTTAAACTAGTGGCGCACTATATTTATAAATAAAGTATATTCACAACTTATTCCGTTTTTTATTATAAGTATGAACCCGAAAATATCATCAAAGATGTATTCTCAAATTAAAGATGTAGTATTATGTATGTAGAATTTATTCATTCGGACACATTCTCGCATTCTATCAAGTCTGTTATTATTATTAATCATTAATTTCATATGACCCCATTAATATTATTAATACACTAGCTTTAGCCCGCGGCTTCACCCGCGTGGTTTACGTTCCCGTGGGAGTATTGGTACAAAAAGTAGCCTATTATATTTTTTATAGTTATAGATACCCTCCGTATGTTCAACTAACTAAATGCCATTAAAAAATAGTTGATTGGTTGCTTAGTTAGGGCGTGAACAAAGGACAAACAAATACACTTTCGCATTTATAACATTACAAGCGGGCGCTCGTTTCCATTCCCGTAGGAATGTCGGGATAAAAGTATCCTATGTTCATAACCAGGCTATCTACTATCTGTGTACCAAATTTCATCCAAATCCGTCTAGTAGTTTTGAGTTTATTTGTTACAAACAAACAATCAAATCTTTCCACTTTATATAATTATGTACACAGTTTATATGGGATAGATTGATAGTAGATATAGATTATATTAGTAAATATGTTCTGTTCGTGTTAGTATGACAAAAGACTATACTTACCTTACGTTAGTTTTGAGCTAAGAAACAAATGTGTCCCAAACATTTTTCTAAGGTTTCTTGTTATATGTTTTATTTTACAACATGCATAGGTATTGCAGGCAATTTTATTACTCGCATAGTGAAAGTCAGCGATGCTGCCGGAGCGATCTTGAAGGGCGCGAATTGCGTACGCGCGGTCTATCACGGGTAAAGTGGATCATAGACGAGTCATGTAAGCGAGGGGAGTAGTATCCCCTCTACTACTACGACTACGGAAGAACAAAGCTTAGAACTTTGCATAAACAACCAGTCATTTCACCTGTGTTAAAACTTTTCTAATGAAAGCATAACTTTTGCAATCGAAAATAACAAAAAATAACACAGTGGAATAATAGCTATAATTTTATTGTTTGGACGCACTAATCTCTGACATATTTAGTCGGGATTCATTTTTTCTTGCCTTGACAGCCTAACTTTTTAAAGTATGAAATTACAAAGCTCTTGCAGTTAATTTGAAATGTCAAAGAACTATATTGCAATATTTAAAACCGATTATGATTTCGTGAATAACTAATTAAAATGCAGAAACCGGTCGTAATTACGAAGGGTCAATTACAAACCATTGATTTCGCGCTCTTCTGATTCCTTGCCGCGTCTGTTTTGTAATTTATTGCAATGAATTAAATGTAGGCAAAAAATCTTTCAAACGAATTGAAATTACTTACCAAGATTATTTTACGTTAAAAAATTACTGTTACTCTGTGCAACCTTTTTAGAGAGATAGACATAGGTGCAAATCGTTAATACTTACAGTGTGAGTTCTCAGATATCATCAGCAACCTTGTACTAGTTTATTTTGGGTACTTACAAGGTACTTACATAAGAGATCATCGTTGATGAACAATGCGCAAAGTACTATTTGCTATGTGCTCGATTTTGTTTCAATGTTTCAAGCCAAAATAGTTAGGTATTCAAGTAGGTACATAGTTTAAGAATTTGGTTGTTCTTTAATTTGGATTCAGATGAATTTTGGCAAATTGGTACTCATAAGTAAGATAAAAATAGGTGGGTATGGTTACAGAGGCTATATTTTGTTCCAGGGGGCAAAATATAGGAATTTAGATAGGACTTAGGAGGAACACGAGAGAAATAATAGGATAGGTACTTACTACTTAGACGATATTTCATGTGGCCATCGTCGGCTATTCTTAAAAAATCTTTCATATCAGCAAAATCAGTAGAGCCGTTCCCAAATGTTGATACTTACGAGGGCAGTTTGATAAGTCCGTGACTTTGAGAGGAGAAACGTTTTTAAGAAAATTTTGTTTTATTAATCAACATGATCTTTTAACTTCGATTAGCGATGTTCCAACTTCTTTCTTCAGCCCATCTAAAAAAATGTTTTTATCAAACTCTGAACAACAGGCTTCTGTTTCAGCTATCACTCTTCATTGGATGAAAATCTTTGTCCGCCAAACCATCTCTTCATGTTTTAAAAGAGGAAAAAGTCACACGGGGCCAAATCTGGTGAAAACGGGGGTGGGGCATTAATATGATGTTGCGATTGCGAATTCGTTTTGGTCGACTGTCAGCAAACGCGGTACCCATCTTAGAAAGCTTGTTCATGGCGAGAGTAGCGTGCATAATATGAAAAACTCATTCGGTAGAGTGTGTATCATCAATCGATTGTCGGCCATAACGAAATCGTTTTCACCTCACACGCTCTGAAAAGGAGGTTTTGTCAATCAGTTTAGGCGCAGAAAATCGCTTTTTGCGGCCTAGCGCGGCAAAGCCGCCTCTGTGGTCTAGTGGTAACAACCACCTGTATCAGATCCAGGGGTCCCGGGTTCGATTCCCAGCGGGGGTACATATTTATTGTATTCGGTTTGGTTGGTGGTAGGACGTGTTTTCCTCTTATATTAAATATGTTTCAAGATTGTAGATTTGTGTTTGGCAACGACATGTTCCTTTGTAAATGTTGATTTTTGATTTTGACTTTTGTAAGTCCGCCTGGCTAGCTACCACCATCTTATCTAAGTCTGACGCCATAACAACTATGTTTTCAGCATTGTTGTGTTTCGGCAGTTAGAGATAAGATAGCCAGTACCTCAGTGGTTAAGGGTACCGGGAGAGGCTCGCTTCCATCTTCAGCCTTATCGCACTATTGACTTTATATTTGATTATTATTTTAAATAGCTTGAAATTAATTATAATACTCCGTTTTGCTTTAATTTTATTATTTTAAAATAAAAATAAATAAGATTAAACTATTTGTTATAAGAATTTTATATTAGGCTGGGTGAGATTTCACAACCTATAATTGGATTTCGGACAATGACATAAATCTTTATTTTTAAATTGTCTTTGTCTTGTACCTCATGTCAGTGTCAACATTTACGGAATCGTTTTTATTCTTATTAATAAGTAACAATATATTCCTACTTTAAATAACTTTGAATTAACTATAATACTACCTTTTTTATTATTTTAGTTTTTTATATCATTAAAACAACGAGAATAAGGTATATTTAGATTAAACTTTATGTTTAAAGAATTTTTACCGGAAGTTGACCGCGGAAACAACCATAAAATGTTCCTCGCTCTTATGAGGTGAAAAATTGTGTGTTGCGCTCGGCAGAAAAGTTTTTAGCGTGTTGTACCTTTGAAATCCTCGCTTCGCTCAGGATTCAATCTTTGAACCACTCGCTACACTCGTGGTTCAATCCTAGAATCCTTCACTTGCTCAGATTTCAATAGAGGCAACTTGCCGCTATATAACGAACTTTCCAGCCTTGCAAAACAAATAACTATTGTCTTACGCAACAATTTTAAAAATGATACAGCAATAGATAAATAAAGAAAGAAAAATTGATAGATGAAATAAAATTGTATAAAACTTAAAGTGTCGGATTTATCAAACCGCCCTCGTACTTATTTGACAATATTAATGTTCAATCTCCCGTGTTTATTGCATGCCATTTCAGGCATCTCTAAGCGCAGTATTGTTAATCTTAACATGCTATTTCGTACTACGATGAATCTCTTAAAGTATTGCTTGTTTTTTGACGGGAGTTTTGTGACGTCTTCGCTCAATCATCGCCTCCAAAGTGTGTCAAAATGTGGCAGGCCACTTTTGTAGTAAAACACGACTAGGTATATTATACCTAATACCTTCCCTCCCTGACCATAGATTAAATCACATCATTGACATCCTTGACCGTATAAACTCGGCCTAATTATGCTGTGCGACATGTAGTTACAAAGTGTTAGTAAGGGCGTGCGCGGGCGCGGCCGGCGCGGTGGGCGGCTGGCGCAACCGCGGTCACGACGGCTGGGGCGGGGCGGCTGGCTGAGCCACTAATTGGACAATCATATGCACCGACACAAATAAGATGTTGTACTCAAATGTCTTAGATTAGTCATAAACATCTCTATACTAGTAGTAAACTTACGATGAAATCAGAAGAAAATTTTGCAGATTTAGTTTTGAAAGTAGCGCTTAATTATTTGTACGACTATAAATTATTGAAACTAATAAAGAACAAAAGATTTCTTTCACAATATTTGATATATAAACAAATAATTAAGTGGGTATTGAAGAATCATGTCATAATGCTAACCACATTGACTCAGTGTATTTGAATGTTAACTTACAGTATTAATTTCATATTTCATTCAGTCTTCATATAAGGTTAATCAAAATCTTAATTGCCTTTATCAAAATTACTATCTTAGTAACAAAGATCGTAAATCTCAAGTTAAAAGACAAATGCTGGCCTCAATACATACTCGAAACTTTTAATGATAGACACTGTATGTGTAGAGTTTACTATTACCAATTTTAATTGGGTATATTTATTTTTGTCTCGTTAGAACGTTTTAAGGGAAAATACAAGTATATGTTGATATTACAGACCCATAAAGGCACATAAATGGTGATATGCATGCACCAGATTTTTGGTGAAGTCCTAGGTATACTTTTCCTAATAAGATTATGTAGGTACTGCAATTTCAAAGTAGGTATTGGTTTTGCAAAACAGGAAACAATAATTTAAAATTACAAATTAGACAAAAAATAAATGGAGAATATTAATATAATGTTTTGCCCTTTACATCAAATTATTTTAATGAATGCATGATACAAACAAAGCAATGCAAATACCTAATTAGGTATTTGCATTGCTATAATTTGTACTCACACTCTGCAGAGATCACGAATCTCTGCGAGAGTCTAAACTCGGAGGATATCGTGAAATACATTCAATCAAATTCGTTGCACAACTTTGAGATACATTGTGAATGTAGGTACTATCAAGAGTCTGAGTAATAGATACATATTGCTATGCGTTGTTTATTTGTTTTCTCGGAGCAAGACGGATCAAGGATCATCTGTATGGTTCCAACGGTCAATAAATTCAAGTCGTGACATCGCATTGGGCTATTTAATCAGCAATTCGTTATGAAATGTATGGTATGCCTCTAGTAACCACTTTTCAATAGAGGCTCATAAGTATGATCTGTAGCTGTCAAAATTATGATCGTGCCAGGGTCGATGTCACGAACGTGTGATTCAAAGATCCGATAACTTGTTTTCTACATAACAGCCCCAGGGATAAAATCTTATTCTGGTTTAACTAAATGCGTGGCCTCGCAATGTTCTTGATAGATAAATCATTCAAATCTTGGGCACTGTTCGGACAAATTGTTTAGGTCGTGGTATGATGATTGTGAAATACTTTGACCTATTAAGCTTTAACATATTTTCGCAAAGAATTTCAAGTACCTACACATAACAGCATTGAAGAAAAAATAACATCTGTCTTATCAATTTTTTTTTTTTATAGAAGTAATGTGTATGTGTGTAATTCTTACTTCGTTGTCAATAAATACATTATTTTTTGCTTAACTCGAACTAAATTACAAAATTTCATCAAGTCCAAAGTTTCACCAACTCCAAACCAAAAAATACTGTTTTTATGGTAAGTATAATGGAAAATGTACCCAAGGGCGGATCCAGGGGGGGGGGGGTCATGGGGGGTCATGTGGGGGTCATGACCCCCCCCCTGGGCTGGGTCCAGGACCTAGGTGGACTTATTAAAATTGTTAAATATAATGTTTTTATATATTTTTGTCACAATACAGATTTTATTTAAGTACTTTCAGTATTTTATTAATTTAAAATACCTTGTTTGACGGCAAACGCATTATTAAGAAACAAAAGCATCGAAAAATTTAATAGTACCGCGTCACTACCGCCACGGCCGCCACCTTTCATATGTCACATTTTGTGTGACACTTGCACGCGCTTTGTTTCGACTATTTATCTATAGTCCAGACTTTTAAGCCAAAAAAAGGGTGTGACATACATCGGTTTTGCCGAATCTATAAGGGTTTCGTTTTTTGCCTTTAGGCTACGAAACCCTAAAAAGGGGTCAATCTCGTAATGAGAGAGGACAAGCTGTTAAATACCAAACTGATTTTAATGCTTTTTTATGTATTATGGCTACACTACCCGTTAATGTTGCGACAGCGGAAAGATCTTTCGCGACCTTACGAAAATCAAAACGTTACTAAGAACTTGCACGTCAATAAAATGTACCCATTGAAGTAGAATGAAGTGATAACGCGTTTCGGGAGACGACGTAAAAGAAAAATATTTTGTTATTTAAATACAGGTAGGTTAGCGGCCGTGTAGTGCCGGCCTTGAATAGCACTACCCCCCGTCCCGTCCATCATCCCGTGGGTGCCGTAAAAGGCGACTAAGGGAATACAGCCTTCACAAGACGGACAGCAGCGTCTTTTAAAATCTTGGCAATACTGCGATCGCCAACCCTTTGATTATGACAAACCCTCAGAGGTGATTTTATTCTTTAAAAAGGGTGACAAGACTCGGTCAAAGAACTTCAGACCCATCTCACTTCTAAGCCATGTTTATAGTTGGTTTTGAGAGTCATCACGAATCGTCTTGCTCCCCGCTCGACGACTTCCAACCTCTCGAACAAGCCGGGTTCCGAAAAGGCTGCACCATAGACCACATCCATATGCTGCGGCAGGTTATACAGAAGACCGAGGAGTATAATCTGCCACTTTGCTTGGCGTTCGTGGACTATGAAAAAGCCCTTGATTCGATAAGACCTGAGTGGTGCTGCAGTCTCTTCAGATGTGCCAAGAGGACTGTAGATATATCGAGGTGTTTGGGTACTTATATCAACATGCCACCATGTCGGTCCGATTACAGAACCAGAGCACAAACCCCATCCAACTGCAGCGAGATGTGAGATAGGGAGACGTCATTCCTCCAAACTGTTCACAGCTGCGTTGGAGGACATCTTTAAGCTATTGGACTGGAAAGGACTGGGCATCAACATTAATGGCCAGTATCTGACACACCTTCGTTTTGCCGATTATATAGTCCTTATGGCTGAGACCTTGGAGGACCTGAACTTTTCGATGATCTGCTCGAAGATAGTGCTTCAAAAAGAGTGGGTCTTAGGATGAACATGAGGATAAGACGAAAATCATGTCGAATTCCCATCTCGTACCCACTACAGTTCACGTTGGGAACACTACACTCGAGTTGTCGACCACTACGTTTACCTTGGACAGACAATCCAGTTAGGTAACTTCGAGAAAGAGATCTCTCGTCGAATCTAACTCGGATGGGCAGCATTCGGGAAGCTCCGTAAAATCTTCGCGTCCAACTTACCTCAGTGTCTCAAGACGAAAGTCTATGACCAGTGCGTGTTGCCAGTGCTGACCTACGGCAGTAAACGTGGTCGCTAACTATGAGTCTTATAAGGAGGCTCAAGGTAACTCAACGAGCAATGGAGTGAGCTATGCTCTTCGTTTCCCTGCGTGATCGAATCAGAAATGAGGAGATCCGCAAGAGAACTAAACTTACTGACATCGCTCGAAGGATTACTCAGCTAAAGTAGCAGTGGACGGGACACATAGCGAAGAAAGAAAAGAAGAACCGATGGCCGTTGGGGCGGAAAGGTTCTGGAATGGCAACCGCGTAGGTACAGTACAGTAGGTACTACATTTATTAATAAAATAAGTACTATATTTTTACTTGTATCTATTATTATCAAAATTAAATAATAACTTGACTTGATCACGACTATGTGACCCCCCCCTGGCGCCAAAGCTGGATCCGCCCTTGAATGTACCTAACTACTAACTAGACTGACTAAGTACTCATTAAGAAAATATGATCTGGCAGTAATAAGCGAAGGAGTTTTACTATCATAAAGATACAAATCAATTCTTCAACATGTTTGAATTTCGACACAACCAAGATAATCAGTACCAATTTATTCAACGTAGCCTAGGGCGTTATTCCACAATGTATTAATAGGATCCTGTCGTCTTAAAATAACGCAATACACTTTTAACCGACACTGAATACAACATGTTTTGGTAATCGACTCCTTTTTTAGCTGCCGAACAAATTAATCCGTATTCACTAAAGAAATTATGTCAAAGACGGATTATGAACACATTACTTAGATCTTAAGTTTTGGCACGCATTGTTCATTGAAATAAAACAACTTTTACGGATTGTAAGCGCACTATATTACACGAGTTACCTAAGATATAATTGAAACGGAATGACCTGGGGGTCAATTCTGCAATTTTTTTGTCAAAATCGTCTCTCAGTGGTGTTTCAATAGTAGTGTTTATTTACACTTTTGTAACAAGAACTGTGTAAAACAGGACTACCATTGAAACACCATTGGAATACGATTGTGATTGTGACTAAGCATTAGCAGAATTGGGCCCCAGTCATCCCGTGACCACGGCAGCTGGGAAGGTGCCGGAACGTCGGGAAAACCAAAAAACATTAAAATCCACGGAAAATTAGATCTTAACTCGTGGAATATAGGGCGCTTATAATCCGAAAAAGTTGTTTTATTTCAACACACATGCAGAAATTCTACCGCCCGTCCCGTATTGACTATAAAATTACTGAAATACTTATACAAAAACAAATCCATCCATAATCTGTTTTTATCACATCTTTTGTAGACTGATTATCAATGCTGCAAAGCTTCAATTAATTTTCAAACCCAAATTTTTTAAGTAAGTCTTACACCCATATTCTAAGTCGTTCCTCCAAAACTTACTCGTCTCCGAAACTCCGTAAGGACCTGGAGGAGCCAAAGAGTACGTAGCCACTCCGTGTTAGGCCTAGCGCACACTACCATTTTTACCCACGACCAGGTACTCAACCTCGTGTAAAAAGTTTTGGAGGCACGACTTAGAATATGGGGGTTAGTCACTTTCATTAGAAAATAGTATTTATTAAGTATATAGGTATAAGAATTTTGTTAAATTGAATTTATACGGAAGGAGATGGAAATGTAACAATCGCGCTGCGCCGCTGGCGCGTATTTTTTTATGTTTCACTATCGCGGACCTATTGAACTGCAAGACATTATTTTAATTGTGTTTGCGTTTTACCATGCTTGTAATGGGAAGTACGGTTCAACGCTCCAACGATTTCGTAGGAAAACCTTGAGTCTCCTTGTCACATTGCATTGCCTTGCCTCTAATTAATCTCGATCATAAACAACAAATGCGCGTTGTCCGTACCTATGTTCTGTTTAACAAACCTCCCATAAGCCATTCTCACGCAACTCTGCAATTTGAACATCATTTGACATTTCGCAGTCGCGTGATGAAGATGTTGTCTTCGATCGTACGAAACTTTAATAGGTAAGGTACCTACGTCGATTTAAGAAAACCCTTGTCTGATTTTCAATGATCATTGAAGAATAATTGTAGGCAGTTGCATGCAATAAAAAATACCAGTATAGTTATGGTTACTCTCCCAAATACTTAAAAAATCGGTCAAGTGCAAGTCGAACTCGCACATGAAGGATTTCGTCCTTGGACGAGTTAATTCGTCCAAGGTTTCGTCCCTCACCCAAGGTCACTTTTGTGTGTTTTCTCTGTATGTGTTTGTTTCTGTATCGTGTGCAATAAAGTTTCTATTATTATATTAAATACACCTACCTACCCAAAATGCCACTATATTTTTTCGCCTGCAAAAATAACTTTGTTTTTCATAGTGTCTGTATGAATGACAAAGTTATATTCGCGGTTTTGGCAATTGTCTATAGCTCTGAAACTGCATAATATATTTCATTCAAACCAATTTTCGTTGAAAGTTTTTATAAAGGTCTACCTACAGCATATATATTTTTTAGATTTTTCACTTTCTTATGTTAAATGTTAGAGGGGGGACACACACATTTTTTCACTTTGAAAGTGTATATCATTTGTAATGTGTAATCCACATAGTTTTGGAATAAAGTGGCTGTGACATTTACCACTTTGGAAGTGTATATCTTTTAAACGGTTGATTTTGAGAAAAAACTGTAATAGGAACTTCAATGTAATTTTTAAAGACCTATCTATAGATACGGCTCAAGTATAGGTATGATAAAAAAAAACTTCTCTTATTTCAAAAGTTAGAGGGGGGGGGGGACGGGACTCATTTTACCGCTTTGGAAGTGTACATCTTTCAAACGGTTGACTTTGAGAAAAAATCGTTTTAGAAACCTCAATGCAATTTTTAAAGACCTATCTATAGATACCCCACACGTATAGGTTTGGCAAAAAAAAATTTTGTGTAAAAACCTTAAAGCGGCTTACAGAATACATCTACCTACCAAGTTTCAACGGTGTAATCCTCATAGGTTTGGAATAAAGTGGCTGTGACATACATCGATTTGGGCGAATCTTTAAGGGTTTCGTTTTTTGCCTTTAGGCTACGAAAAAACGAATGCTATTTGTTAAATAGGTATCCAATCAAATCAGTAGATGAAGAAACAACTACACACGATAAATAGTAAAAAAAATATATCGCTTAACGTAGGTATGTAGGCTAGTCAGACAAGAATTAAATCTATATTGACTAATATATTAATTTATATTAAAAGCACTTAATGCTATCTAAATTTGATTACAACATTCATAAAATTTAATGTTTATTATGTAACTTTGAATAAGCGTGTTGTAGCTAAAGTAGTTCAACTTAGCGATATGATTTTATAAGGATTTGTAGGGCAAATACTTGCAGAATAACCTTACGTCGTAACATAAGTCCTTTTTTGGATTAAGGTTCCAACAGATTTTATCGTTGAATTTATCCTAAAATTGTCCGCCTGTCTGTCAGCGCCACACAAATTCGTTGTAACTTAAGAATGAGTCAGACTTAATAATTATTTATTTCTGTATAAATATAATCGTTGAAATTGTTAGAAATCAGTATAAAAGGGGCACTTACGAGTATACCGTCAGTTGGTAAAACTGAAAAATATTGAGTTTGTCTCAAAATTAAGTACTTAACCACTTTTATCATTGAAGTTAGCTTAGGCAGCATTCGCACGTGAATTAATTTTAATATTATTTAACGCAGCAAATGAGAGTAGTTATTTCAGTTTGCGACTCATTTTCACGAACTGCCCGATCCGATTAACGTTAAACGTGATTTAAATGTTGTAGAATTTCAGTTGTTCGTTTCAAGGGATAGAGATGTTTTAAAAGCCACTACACAATATGCTCTAGTTTTAATACCCACTTGCTTGCGCAGATTCGCAGGAAACTCAGGACAGGAGCTCTATTTTTGAATCGCTCGTATGACTTAAGTCACTACACACGCATGCGACTTAAGTCACGCGCGTCACGCGCATGTTTCGCTCTACTGCAACGAGTGGGTGAAGGAATTCGCGGCGGTCAAGTGATTCAAAAACACGGAAACGGACACACGAAAAACAGCAAAGGAATGGAACTCCCTCCCTGCGTCTGTATTTCCGAGCACTTATAATCAGCCCGTATTCAGAGCAAGGGTGAAGGCACCTTCTGGATTAATTCGCTCAATCGTAGAAACTGTCTTTAGTCCCTTTGCTAGACTAGGATCAAGAGCAAACCCATTCAAAATTAAAAAAAAACGTACGTCGAACAAAAATCTGTAGAAGCTAAGCGCTCGACGTACGACTAGTGAATCAAAAATAGAGCTCCAGTTTGTATTCAGATTTCTTCTAAAAGTGTATGTGGTATGGCATTAGCAAAACCGTTTAGTATTATGCTAGTCATTATTCTACAAGTAAACTGAAGTATGTTGGTGATATTGAATCACAGACCTCTACACGCATTCAGCCAATTTCTAATTCCAACATATTTAGAACATTTACTATGGAACAACGATAACAAAGAACTACATTTGTGGTACTTAGTTACACTAGTAAAACCTACGTTTTCGAACTGTTGAACGACAAGTTGTCTTTGTAAACTAAAAATGGAGAAGTGGATGGAGAGACATGAGTTATTAATATACATTACGAGAATTGAGCAGTATCTAAATGTTTCCATAGCTATCAGTAGGTATCTTGAATCAGTCAATAGCGACTATGTCCAGTGTGCTTAGTGGGAGTTTTTTTAACAAACTCGCACTTAGCACTTAGTTGTTTAATTGGAAATGGAACCGAAACTCTTAAATTTCTACCTGCTATTTTTTTTCTTTATTATTTATTTTTTAATGAATTCTTTATTTTTATTGTTTTCTTAAAAAAATATTTTATTGTTTCTTAGTAAAAAATGAGATAGATTTTATTAACCGACTTCAAAAAAAAGGAGGAGGTTCTCAATTCGCCGGAATCTTTTTATTTTTTTTTATTTTTTTATGTATTTTACTCGATTACTCGAAGACGGCTGGACCGATTTGAGTAATTATTTTTTTGTTCGAAAGCGTATATTTCACATGTGGTCTCATTGTTATCATGTCAGGATCTGATGATGGGATCCTGGAGAAATCCAGGGAACTCTTCAAATATTATAGGCACTCCTATAGCGATTTCGGTGTTTTCTATAGTAACTTATGCATATGCTTCCGGAATGCACCATTTGGTGCAGTGGAACTGATGATGAAGACCATAAATGGTCATCGGAACTATTAAATACTTATGCTAAGTATTTAATAAAGTATTTAACTACATTAAAGTAATCGTATAGCTGCCGTCAGCTATACGATTACTTTAATGTAGTTCATTAGCAATTTATGCTCGACTCAATGCATGTGATGAAGTGCAGCTGATGATGAAGTATCGGAAGAACTCCTCAATAAGTAACGTCCCTGCACCGGGAAAAGCAGCATTTTGTAAAAGGTGATGAGGAGTTGTCATAAGGTTATCAGCGTAGGCACAGGACCTCTTCTACCTTTAAAAATTGTGCCAAGCCAAGGCAAGAAAAATAAAATAGTAGCACCGCAAAGTAGAATGCCGTGGCTGGCACCGACTCCAAAAGGTTTATTTTTGCTTTTTAGTTTTTTGAAGTCGGTTTTCATTTCTTATAAAAAGTTTTTCATGTCGACGAAAAAGCAAATATTCAATGTGTCACTGTGATCAACACTGTCAAGACGGGGAGCGATCACTGAATGGTACGTGGCACGTTGAATATCAACGTGAAGCTGGAAAGATCGCGGCTGATAAAGTCTAGGCTCCGACCGTTACCGGCCCATATCCAAAACCCCGAGAGCTTTCAACTCGAGCTCCAAAACCGCTTCGAAGCCCTTGAGAACAGCATAGATGTGGACGATCTACACAACACGGTGGTGGATATTGTCCGTACGGTAGGGTCCAAGTACTTTAAGACCCGCCGTCCCAAATTAAAGAAACTCTCCAACCACACACTCCTACTCATGGATCAGAGACGTGAAATGAGGCTTCAGAACTCAGCGGATGTTCAACGTTATAGGTAGCTAAATAAGCAGATCTCTAAGTCTTTGACAAGCGACCTTCGCTAATTTAATACGAATCGTATTAAAGAGGCTATCGAGCGGATTAAAGGCTCCAAAGTTTGTTCGCGAGAGATTCTATTGGGCAAAGCCAGATGACGAAAGTTAAAACTGACGACGGTCGCATCATTTCTACGAAACCTGAAATTATTATTATTATTATCATGTCGATCATTTTTTGGCTTTAGATTTTGTGAAACCAGTATTGCGCGACACTGACCGCATTATCGGTAGCGCTATACCGGTACCTCGCATGTGCCGGTTGATGGACAGGCAGGGCAAGACAATATGTGTGCCATAGTCTGTGGGGAGGTCCCACACTCGGTGTTGTCGGAGCCATAACCCCTTTCGGCACTTGTTTTCTTTGCTGCGGCCGGCCTAGGTCCGGAGTCTGTTTAATGACCTCCAAGTCGGCCATGGGAAATTATGGCCCGGTAGTAAGCTTTCATAAGCCGATCCTTGTCTGTACATCAGAGTTAAAGGACAGTCCAAAGTTTTGATCGGTCTTTATGTTGATGACGGACTTGTGGCGTCTAACACAGCCGCAGCAGGAGATGACTTCATCAATGAACTTAAAACTCGTTTCAAGATAACGACGAAACCTGCCTCTTACTTACTAGGCATGGAAATTAAAACAGAAAAAGGAAGAACAAGCCTATACTCGGAAGGTCCTTGAGAAGTTTGGTATGGTGAACAGCAAGTCAACACCGACTCCAATAACAAAAGATAGTGTCAACGACACAGAACCTAATGGAAATAGACCAGAATCTCCATATAGACAGGCTGTCGGAGCACTTACCTACTTAGCTTTCTTTCTTTCTTTCTATCTCTAGAGGCACCCACAACAACTGATGTCTTGCTAGTGAAACGGATCTTTCGCTACCTGAAAGGAACTACTGACAAAGGCTTAGTATATAGACACACTGCAGAGACCCCAAACAATTGACGCTGATCTTGCAGGAGATCAAACAACAGGGAGATCCACAACTGGAATGGTGTGTCTACTCTCAGGAGCAGCTATTAGCTGGAAAAGCCAACGACAAACTGTCGTATCTCTTTCGTCAACCGAAGCGGAAATTATCGCAGCCAGCGAGACTTCACAAGAAATTTTGTGGCTGAACAGCCTATTGAAAGACTTGGTCAATTTGGAAAAACCGGTGCTTTACCTAGATAACGAATCAGCTGTGAAACTATCTCACAACCCTAAATATGAGTACCATAAGCGGACCAAACATATTAAGTTGAAGCACTTGTTTGTACGTGAATGTGTTACTAACAAAGAATTTGAAGTCAAACAAGTACCTACTGCGAGACAGCTAGCTGACATGTGTACCAAGCCACTATATGGCCCAAAACTAGAAGAACTAAGTGGAAAGATTGGCTTAAAGAGAATTTAAAAATTCTTCAAAGTTCAGAGGGTGTAAAGAGACTATATTATATACCATAGCTCTTTAGCTCTCTATGGTACATGGTAAATGTGTTGCTGATAGATTTTTATCTTTTGACAAATGTTGACCTTTTCGCATATTAAACTACTTCTTAAATACTTGTTTATAATTAGTAAAAAGTTAATAATCTCCGTAGTGCTTCCCAAAGAGTGGGTTTTAGAATGAACATGGATAAGACGAAAATCATGTCAAATTCCCATGTTGTACCCACCTTAGTTTACGTTAGGAACACTACACTCGAAGTTGTTGACCACTACGTTTACCTTGGACAGACAATCCAGTTAGGTAAGTCCAACTTCGAGATAGAGATCTCCCGTCGAATCCAACTCGGTTGGCCAGCATTCGGGAAGCTCCGTAAAATCTTCGCCTCCAACTTACCGCAGTGTCTCAAGACAAAAGTCTATGACCAGTGTGTGTTGCCAGTGATGACTTACGGTAGTGAAACGTGATCAAATCAGAAATGAGGAGATCCTTGGGGGAGGCCTATACCCAGCAGTGGGTGTCATGTGGCTGAGACGACGATTGTTTCTTAGGCGCCGGTTATAGCTCTCAGCCCCACCAAAACGGTTCCGACGGAAGATCAGCGCTGGCCCAAAGCCATGTATTATGCTGAGTCGGGACTGTTTTGGGACAACCCGTGCCCTATTTCTTTTTTGCGTGGTCAACGTCGGTAAATAAATCGCACTAAATACTCCGCAAAAGTTGTTTTATTTGAATGATGAGTGCGCGAAGAAACTTAAGTTGAGCTTATCTTGTTTTGTATTTGTTCATGTTTGTCCCAAACACAAGTATTTTTTTTCTTTTTAACCGACATCAAAAAAGGAGGAGGTTCTCAATTCGACGGTTTTTTTTATTTTTTTTTATGTATGTTTTACCATAACTTCGCCAGTTGTTAACAGATTTTTTAAATTCTTTTTTTATCTGAAAGAAAATGGTTTATGTGTGGTCCCATATAATTTTTACGAAGATCTGGCTAGTAGTTTTTTCATAATCTTGAAAAATATCAATCACCTTTTGGTAGTCGTTTACCTAGATGACATTGTTGTGTATGGGCTGATTTTTAGTGTAAGTAACGGCACATGATGTTACTAAAAAAATCTGAAATAAAAACATTTTATAAAAAAAATTTAAACCGCCTTAAAAAAGTAAAAAATAAAACTTTTGGAGTCGGTGCTAGCTAGCTAAGGCCAAAAAAATATATAGTTAATAGAAGTGCAATGTAGAATGCCCTGGCTGGCACTGACTCCAAAAGTTTTATTTTTTATTTTTTGAAGTCGGTTTGTTTTTTTTTTATAAAATGTTGTTTTTCTAAATGTGATTTCTTTAAGCAGCAAAAAATACATTAACGGTCCACTCCTACTGAAAACTGGCGTCATATTCAGTTCGTTGAACTATAAGCTAAAACGTAATGATCAAGGTAGATGTATCGAAATTCCAATATTGTAGTTGTTATGAAATGCGGTAGAGGGTTGACATTATGTGTGACCAGTCGGCCGATTAGCCTCGCATCGCCATATCTGAGACACAATAACTGAGACATTATCAAACTATTAACTTTTTGCCGCGATTTTGTAATGATTACACGGGACTTTTGTGTCGCATAATAAACGTGTAATTAGAAAACTATCTATTCAATACGGACAACAGACTCTTCTTTCGCTAAAAACTAAAACTTTGAACGTCTGAGGGCCTGACTTTGCAAATTATCAAACGTTACGAACGCATAAAAGTAAAATGTTGACGAATAGACTTAACGCATTAGAAATAAGGTTGAAAATTAAACTCTAAACGCAAACGCGAAAGTATTGTTTCGACATTTGCAAACATGCTACCAGACTCTCTGTAAGCTAATTACTTAATTAAACTAAAAAAAATCTTTAAAGTATATATTTCGTATAGTAATATTACAAAAGGCACATTTGGTAAAAATATAACAAGATTATTGCACATTTATCGTACATAGGATAGGAACATTAAAATATATAAAAACAAGATAAAACTAGTATCTTATTATCTAATTACATTTAGGTTTTCTACTTTTATATAATAACATAGTCTAAGTTAATACTTACTTCTGATTCGTAATTTATCAAGAAAAGTAACTAAATAATATTTTAGCATAGAGAAAGAAAGAAAGGGATTGGCAATCCGTGAGTGTCAGTTGGCGACTAGCGTGCGGTCACATTAGAAACATCATAATCTTATTTGGCTCTTTCTACAAAGAGCCCAATTTGTTTTATTAAGTTTCTTCACGTGTTATTGAGATTGCTATAACACGTGAAGAATCTCTCATACGAATTTCGGATTCGATTCTAGCCTAATTTTTGTTACATATGAGAAGAAAAGTTGAAGGAAAATTTGTTGAAGTTTGAGATATGTCGCAGAGGTAATGCATGTGTGAGGACCATAGGGAGGGTCAGGTTTACAGCGGGCATACAATATCACGTGTTATTTTTATACGAAATACGTACTACAGTGTCGCAAACTTCGTCCCGCTCTTGATGTAATAATGATGGCTCAACTTAACTTTCATTAATTTTACAAGGCAAACGGTAGCGACGATAGCACTGCAATGTGCTATTATAACACCAAGTTATATTGATTCCACTGTACTTACATCATCATTTTGTATTTTCAGCTTCTTTTGGTTGATGATAACGTACCTATACCTATTAGTTAGTATAAATACACGTTTTGCACTTCATTTTCGATTTAAATGTTGCAGATGGCTTAGTAAGCCTCTAAATGCTGTTCGATTGCAGGCGTCAAGTCAGCGTCAGTTGTTTACTAGTCTTCAAAAAGACTCGAGCATCGAGGGTATCGGCCCAGTGTCGCAAACCTCAACTCTCTTTAAAAAAAATAACAAGTTAAGATGTAGCATGCATTGCTATGAGAATACCAAGTTATTGAAATAAAACAACTTTTACGGATATCAAACGCGCTATATTTCACGAACTAAGTTGTAATTGTCCGTATTTTTAGGGGTTTTTTGATTTTCCCGACGTTTCGGCACCTTTTCAGCTGCCGTGGTCACAGGATGACTCTGAAATACGGACCTAAAAATACGGGCAATTACAACTTAGTTCGTGAAATATAGCGCGTTTGATATCCGTATAAGTTGTTTTATTTCAATGAACAGTGCGCGCCAAAACATAAGATGTACGTATAATACCAAGTATACTGTACTTTACATCATCATATCATCGGTATCTTCAGCAGTAGGATACCATCATTTAGGTATATTCTTGGCTGATTCTGATTTGATAGTATACGCTAAGGCATTTAATTTAGATCCTATTTCTATTTGCCCCATTCAGTTCTATAAAACACATGATTACGACTTGTATAATTATTGCACATAGCCTGTAAGTCTCTAGTCCGGTATTCGGAAATTCCATGGTTTTACTGTAAAATCCTAGGATTTTTTTTATTCTGCTTACGGTACCTAACATATAAATTTAACTTATCAAACGTTGCAAATAGCTTGGTAAGCCTCTAAATGCTGTCCAGTTGCGGGGGTAAGTGTCAGTTGCCTACTAGCCTTCAAGAAGACCACGACTCCGGGTCGCGCAGGAATCGGCTCCGTGTCACAAACTTCACCAGCTCCTGACGTGATAATGATGACGCTGGGGCTCGCGCGGATTATCGTGTTGTAGGGCTCCTCCTGGTCTACTACCTGTTAAATGTGGGATATTTTTAGTTTCGATAGGCTAAGGGTTCTGGCACAGTCGATACAGCGTAAAGCTTTGACAGATGCAATACGATAACCTCGTCAGGAAAGATCTTAGATAGAGCATGTCTGGCAATTAGTACTGAAAGAAGTTTCGACTGAAGAAGAACAAAACACAAAAATCGTACCTAAAAACAAAGGGAAATGTATGGACTGCTTTTGTGGATGGCGACGCGTGACAGACAACTTGCTATGAATAATCTCTTTCTGGAGTTCTGTAGATTGTACAGTCAACAGCACGACAAGCTTTACAGTTTGACCTAAGAGCTCCCTTACGATACGTAATCACAATAGTACAACATGGCACCTTTATGTGTTTGGTACCGTACTATATATTGGATAATGTCTATACTATCATTACCTTTATCCTGACCACAGCAAAGTCCGGCACAGGCGGGCGCCAGACGCAGCTGTTAGCGTCCTCCAGCTGCGGCTGGAATAACAGCTGCTCGAGCGAGTAGCTGCCGTAGTCCAACATGGCTACTAGCGTGGGCACGTCTATGTGTTTGGGAGTAAGTCCTGCACGAACCACGTTGTCCGAACATGCCATACATTCCACGCAGTCTGGGGACAAAAATATTGCTTTCATAGTGATTGGAACTATAAAATATGTAAGGCTTTAGTGACACGGTTTCACAAAATCTTAAGGTTCTCTTGGCAGATCACTCAAATCACAATTAATAAAGTTAAGATGACAAAATTATTAATATTATTTATGATTTTTGTCAGTTGAATCTCACTGGCACATAAAGATTTAATTCGTACCTCCACTTAAGTATGCATGAGGCAAGTTAGGCTTCAGAAATATGGCTTGCCCAGGCTGTAAAGTCAAATAGTTCATAAAATACGGAGCCCAGCATCCAACGTCTCCAGGAAAATCTGAGTGTAACCGCTGAATGAGAGGAAATAGCAGGGAAGTTTGTGTTGTTGCATCTGAAATGAGAATATAAAATATGTTGACAAATTCATTGTACACATTTCATAATTCAATGTTCAATTTATTTTAGAAAAAAGGAGAATGGGCATTTTGGTACCCGTTCCAATAGCAATTAATGTGGTGTCGTTAGATAGGATTTTTTGTCTGGAACATAAACATACATCCGACCAATAACTTAACACCAAAATTATTCCGTTCCGACAGCGAATAGAGACATGAGATTTGGTTTTCATTAATCCTTGTTAAAAGACCTTACCAATGATATATAATTAATAGCTATTGGAGTGGTTACCAGGTTCCATACAACTTTGCCTGTCCTTTGATAGGAATTTTGGTACCTGATCCAATAGCAATCGTTGTAGTGTCGTTGGATAGCTTTTTTTATCTGGACAAATACTATGGCGACTTGTCTCGTCTCGTTGAAAACTACAAGAAACTCCTGAAGTTCCAGTTTTAGTACATACCTACATTACAAATACACACCTATCATATGCTATATTACTGTAAAGTTTCATCTAAATCCGTTCAGTAGTTTTTGCGTGAAAGAGTGATAAACATACATCCTACCAATAACTTAGCATGTAATAACTCTGTTCCGACAGTGAATGGAGACAGGCGACTCGGTTATCATTAATCCTTGTCAAAAGGCTTTTCCAGTGATGTATGATTTATGGCTATTGGAGTGGGTACCAGGCTCCATACATTTTTGCCCATTGTCCTTTGGTATTTGCCATATAATTTTTTTATTAAGTTACTGATTTGTAGACTCCAAAGAAGGAAATCATAGTTAAGCCATAGAAAATAAAGTTCAAAATTGTAATGATAAATATTAAACAAGAAATTATACTAGAAAAAAGCAACTAGTCTCATGTCGCCCTGACGGGATTCGAACCCGCATCCTTAAGAATCCGGCCCAATGCACTAACCAATTATGCTACAGAGACCTATGAGGACACGTCGAATTTTTCTAGTATATTCACCTTTGTACGGTGTTGGCCACCGTCGTTTCATCAATGAGAGAAACATCCTCGCATTCGAAAGAAACAGCTTTACAGATATTTGACTATCAATTAAGATGAAACAGCCATTTAATTATACATAGGGCGACATGAGACTAGTTGCATTTTTCTAGTATATTTTCTTGTTTAATATTTATCATGACAAAATTGGCATTGTAAAATGCAAAATTAAAAATGTATAATTAAAAATTGTAAGTTTGTGAATCATGCTTGACTTCAGGTATGATGAAGACCAAGCTTCTAAGAAAAATAAACTTGTAATACATCACAAATACATTCTCATTGTTCATTTTATTTCATTCACCTTCCATCTCCATCCTAGTGAGAAAATTGTTAAGGCTTTCTTCAATTTTTTCAGAACATGTGGTCATGAGGGACTCAAAAAGTAACTTATGAGTTTTTTCACCATCTCCCTGTTCTTCATGAGTCATAAGACTACTTACACTCTCTTCGGACAGTATTTGAGTTAGTTCTGGAATCTCTGAAAAATATATTAGGAGTTCAATGTTGGTAGTATAGTAGATGTAAGTGTAGAAATAAAATAAAATAAATAAATTAGAAAATATGGATAAATAAGCACTTCTCTACCTCCTGTGCCATCATCTTACTAATCAAATTATAGTTTATAATTAAAGATATCTTACTTGTCAGATAGTTTTTGACGTCAATTAGTGACCTGAAACCACAAAGTGCTTCAAAGGGTGTCAGAGCTATAGCCAGTTCCGGCTTGTGGTTAGGATCCTTGTACATATCTGGAAATTTCTTGTGAAGTTCTTCGGCATGTTCCTACAAATAAGTTAAATATTCTAAATACAATGTGAATCATAAAATTCTTGAGATGACACTAGGTTATTGTTTCAAGTAGTTGTTATTCCATGTTCCAACAAACTGTCCACAGTTGCTGCTTGAAACATTAACATTGTTTATTTATGTTAATTAAGTGTTATCAACTTGTTTTGTGATGATTGAAAATTCAACAATAATCATCATCAACTTGAATCATCAAATGATACATTTTAGATTCAACCTGAGAAAACAGCTGAGAATTACCTTTTTGGGATGGGCTTGTATTGACAAAGCCTTCCTTATAGACAAGATCTTGAGAAGAAAGGGTACAGTCACTCCAAATTTATTTTTTACAATAGGCCCAATAGCATCCAGGTTGTCTTTTAAATATTCAATTAGTAGAACTCCCCTGTCAATGATAAGAGACGGTCCATTTGGATGTGTTCCCATCCACAGTTCTGCGTATGGCTTCTTTGGGTCAATGACAACATTGGTGTCTGCGCTGGAAATTAATTTGGCCACCATACTCTCAGAGCCCAATTTGCCCCATTCATAATTCTGTACTTGGCATTGCAGCTCCATGGTGAAACTTCTGCAAACAACTACATCTCAGTGAATTTGTTGTTTAGAATTTATTAGGTATATAGCAATGACTAAGTTATACTACTACAGCTCTGACAATTTAATACAGGGTCTATATGCAAAGAAATTAAACTTACCGTAAGCGCTAATTACTTAGCTGAGCTAACGTATGTGAGACGAGACAAATAAATAATTGGCTACAGTAACTGAACTGAACTGTATAACCTTAAGTCACTCCTACCAAATTTTTGACAGTATTAAAGTTACGCCCGCTTTGTATTGGCTTTTGTCATCATTCCTAGTTTCCTAGATTTAGATAATGCTCAAAAACGAACGACGATGCATGCACAGCAGTCAGCACGGTTATTTTTTATATGACAATTTGACAATGTCAGTCTCATCACATCACATCACTTCGTGTCAGATGTCAAATGTCAAAACAATGTTGCCATGATTTTCTAAATATAAGTTTACTTTTCTTTGAATAAAAAAAAAAAATGGGCACAGTAATAATATATGGACAGTAGTAACATAGGCAAATTTTTATCCAGATATTCGCACGGGATACCACGCGGTTGAAACCACAGGCGCAAGCTAATTCACTAATAAGATAAAAAATAAACAAATACCCCGCATAATTAAATTATAGGTAATATAACAAAAAGGAGCCTGGCCGGGCGCATCGTAATAATTTATGCGCCCGGCGCACCTTGGCGAACATTAGAATGTGTGTGTCTACAGCTTCCTCATAAGACATAGAGAAATTCTAAGCATGCCATATTTTTGTGCATATTAGGAGCAATCAAAGCGTGTCAGTGATATTTTAGGTGCAACCATAACTTCGTTACTAGGAGTTTTTTTTTGTGTGTTAGCTGGAGAAACGTGTCCCCAGCTGACACATGCCGTTTTAAGGCAAACCAGTGAGGTTAGGGCTTTAGACTATAGTCAGAAATTTAGTGCACAATAGGAGCAATGAGGACCAAAAAAACTAACCGTCACACTCAAATACTGTTGAAACTACGATCATTAAAGTGTGTGTTAGCTGGAGACCCGTGTCTCTGGCTTACACATACCTGTATCTTCGTAATTATTTGAGGTAGGATTATGTTTTATACCTCAAATTTTTGAGTCGAATTGGAGCAGTAAGCTCCAAATTTTTCTAATCTCTAGCTCGAATAGTTTTTAAGCTACGAACCGATAAGCATGTGTAAGCTGGAGACACGCTACACGTTTTGAATCACTGTAACCGTATAAGTTAGAGTCTCGTATTAAGAATCAAATGATACCTTATAATAGGTGCACACGGCATGCAAAATTTCAAATCACTGGGCTTCTTAGTTTCAAAATTATAGGAAAAAAACTGGTTTCCCGCCAAAAAATTCATAATAAATGGCTCGGACGCAGCTATAGCGCAGTTGCCTTTCCGTGCGCTACACTAATGCAATCGACTTTGAACCTAACGGCTGGTATTAATTTGAGTCACTTTAGTTTGCGCTTTCGATCGTTTTAATTTCTGTTTTGAGAATTTCAGACCAGGAGCCATCCGATATATCTACGCTGATTACAAACCATCTATGGTAGTTACTTATAATTGAACTATCTGATTCTCTTATGAAGTAGTTTTTAAATGTTAGTGTTAGAAAATTCACAACATTTGTTGATATAGGGCATGGATGATGGGCAATTTTCTATGGAACCTGGGCGTTAAAGCAACAGAAATGGAACTACTATTTAGTACTTAGTACTAGAAAATATTTTCTTGTTTATTAACTATCATAAGCCCCCAGGTTTGCTTGAAAATAACCAGAGCGAAATACACTATTATAAATTCTGTACCTAACTATACCTTTTTCTCTCTTATTAATTCAGTGATCGGAATAGGCTGAGCATATTTACCTATAGTTCATAGAACAAAGACAAAAATCGATAATTAGGCGAACTTTAACACCTTATTATTAATATTCAAATTATAAATGCTTTTCGTTTTGACACAACTGCTCAAAAATAATTAGAATGTTTTCATGGTTCACGTGATTTTAATTTCCTAAAATTTTATTAATATTCACCATAACCAGTGATCAGATAAAGTTAATTTTTGGCTGAAAAATTGTGGAAGCAGCATCTTAAAACATTTTGTTTTTTTTTTATATTAATCCCAGGATTCCAAAAATGTTGGGAATGCAAAAGTAGTCGATAACATAGTGTGGAAACAACGACTTTAGCATTATGGTACTTATTATAAAATAATCCGGGACTCGCGATCCAGGTGTTGCAAAAGGGGTTACATATTCGTATTTTAGTACTTTTATAAAAAAAAACTGTCGTCTCTGGAATTTCGCCGGCCACTGCCGCGGCACACTCGCTTTTCTAGCTCGATTCGCGCCTCTTTTTGTCACAAATCTAACCTAATCTAATCTAGAGGTACCTTAAGTACTGTGGAGATCATACATGTCTCCGCACTACAAAGAGGCCGCAACACCGCCGTTGCTGGCTGGTTTTGTTTTTAATAAAATTAAGCAAGAGAGCCCGTCGTGCGTAGATATGAACAATTGCCATGTCAAATAAATATTTTAAAATATTGTAAAATAATAATATAATTGCTGAATATAAAAACAGTATCGAAGTCCTCCGCTGCTCTTCTATATTTTTTTATATATCTCGGAAACGGTGCATCGTAGCACAAAAATAAGGTATTTTTCGACCCCTACGTAACCCATAAAACCCCCTTCCAGCATCAAATATCAATAATAATAATAATAATATCAATAATATCGATCAATTTTGTATGGCAAGCGACTTATCCAAATTTTAGAGTGAAATTACTATGGAAACTGCCCCCTAATTGTCTAATTTCAAAATCTATCACAATCCCTTTCAGAGTTATTGTGATTGTGTTATTTTCTCTGCCACATTTGCATAGACAGTTCAATTTCGTTTATTCCATACCTTTCAAAACGCGTCCCGATCACAATCCCTTTCAAATGTCAAATAGTGATAGCCTGAAGTATTTAAATATCTTTGAAATGACGAATTGAAAGGGATTGCGATAGATTTTAAAATTAGACGATTAGCCCCCTGGACTTGAAGAAATTTTGAGCTTGTTCTTTTGGACTTTTTATCATGTCAATTGAAGCTGAAAGGGGGTTTTATGGGTTACGTAGGGGGTCAAAAAATTCCTTATTTTTGTGCTACGAATCGTACATGATTTACGATTCGTAGCCGTCGTCATTTCAAAGATATTTACATACTTCAGGCCATCACTATTTGACAATTGAAAGGGATTGTGATCGGGACGCGTTTTGAAAGGTATGGAATAAACGAGATTGAACTGTCTAAGCAAAGATGGCAGACGAAAATAACACAATCACAATAACTCTGAAAGGGATTGTGATAGATTTTGAAATTAGACAATTAGCAATTAGGGGGCAGTTTCCATAGTAATTTCACTCTAAAATTTGGATAAGTCGCTTGCCATACAAAATCGATCGTTATTATTGATATTATTATTATTGATATTTGATGCTGGAACGGGTTTTATGGGTTACGTAGGGGGTCGAAAAATACCTTATTTTTGTGCTACGATGCACCGTTTCCGAGATATATAAAAAAATATAGAAGAGCAGAGCAGCGGAGGACTTCGATACTGTTTTTATATTCAGCAATTATATTATTATTTTACAATATTTTAAAATATTTATTTGACATGGCAATTGTTCATATCTACGCACGACGGGCTCTTGCTTAATTTTATTAAAAACAAAACCAGCCAGCAACGGCGGTGTTGCGGCCTCTTTGTAGTGCGGAGACATGTATGATCTCCACAGTACTTTAGGTACCTCTAGATTAGATTAGGTTAGAACTGTGACAAAAAGAGGCGCGAATCGAGCTAGAAAAGCGAGTGTGCCGCGGCAGTGGCCGGCGAAATTCCAGAGACGACAGTTTTTTTTATAAAAGTACTAAAATACGAATATGTAACCCCTTTTGCAACACCTGGATCGCGAGTCCCGGATTATTTTATAATAAGTACCATAATGCTAAAGTAGTTGTTTCCACACTATGTTACCGACTACTTTTGCATTCCCGAATTTTTTGGAATCCTGGGATTAATATAAAAAAACAAAAGGTTTTAAGATGCTGCTTCCACAATTTTTCAGCCAAAAATTAACTTTATTCGATCACTGGTTATGGTGAATATTAATGAAATTTTAGGAAATTTAAATCACGTGAACCATGAAAACATTCTAATTATTTTTGAGCAGTTGTGTCAAAACGAAAACCATTTATAATTTGAATATTAATAATAAGGTGTTAAAGTTCGCCTAATTAAATTCCCAGTTTTACCGGAAAAAAATAGTATTAAGGAAGTCTCCGATTTTTGTCTTTGTTCTATGAACTATAGGTAATTATACTCAGACTATTCCGATCACTGAATTAATAAGAGAGAAAAAAGTATAGTTAGGTACAGATAGTGTATTTCGCTCTGGTTATTTTCTAGCAAACCTGGGGGCTTATGATAGTTAATAAACAAGAAAATATTTTCTAGTACTAAGTACTAAATAGTAGTTCCATTTCTGTTGGTTTAACGCCCAGGTTTCATAGAAAATTGCCCATCATCCATGCCCTATATCAACAAATGTTGTGAATTTTCTAACACTAACATTTAAAAACTACTTCATAAGAGAATCGGATAGTTCAATTTTATGTAACTACCATAAATGGTTGGTAATCAGCGTGATATATCGGACGGCTCCTGGTCTGTAAATCTCAAAACAGAAATTAAAACGATCGAAAGCGCAAACTAAAGTGACTCGAATTAATACCAGCCGTTAGGTTCAAAGTCGATTGCAACAGTGTAGCGCACGGAACGGCAACCGCGCTTTAGCTGCGTCTGAGCCATTTATTTTGAATTTTTTGGCGGGAAACCAGTTTTTTGCCTATAATTTTGAAACTAAGAAGCCCAGTGATTTGAAATTTTGCATGCCGTGTGCACCTATTATAAGGTATCATTTGATTCTTAATACGAGACTTTAACTTATACGGTTACAGTGATTCAAAACGTGTAGCGTGTCCCCAGCTTACACATGCTTATCGGTTCGTAGCTTAAAAACTATTCGAGCTAGAGATTAGAAAAATTTGGAGCTTACTGCTCCAATTCGACTCAAAAATTTGAGGTATAAAACATAATCCTACCTCAAATAATTACGAAGATACAGGTGTGTGTAAGCCAGAGACACGGGTCTCCAGCTAACACACACTTTATTGATCGTAGTTTCAACAGTATTTGAGTGTGACGGTTAGTTTTTTTGGTTCTCATTGCTCCTATTGTGCACTAAATTCCTGACTATAGTCTAAAGCCCTAACCTCACTGGTTTGCCCTAAAACGGCATGTGTCAGCTGGGGACACGTTTCTCCAGCTAACACACAAAAAAAAACTCCTAGTAACGAAGTTATGGTTGCACCTAAAATATCACTGACACGTTTTTATTGCTCCTAATATACACTAAAATATGGCATGCTTAGAATTTCTCTATGTCTTATGAGGAAGCTGTAGACACACACATACATTAGAATGTACAAGCTGTTCGCATTGTCCAAGAAGGTTTAACACCCTCCGCAATGTGAACACCCTGTATCTTCCTATATATGCTCCAAAAAAAATACATGACGTATCAAAGACTAGAATGCCCTATATACAAATTGACAACATTTCAAAAATATATTATACAAATTTTCCTATGCATAATATAACTAGATGTTAAAATACGAGACACGTATTTTTTATTTTTATTTTTAGCATTATATTTGTGTATTAAATCACTATTTAAAAACTTGCTCATTCTAAAAGAGCGTAAGTGCGTTCTCAGGAAGTTAAATTGGTAAGGCTGTTGCTTATTTCGGATTAAAAAAAAACACGTAATGGTTTCTAGTAGTGATGTGACAGTGGCAGAACTTAAATATCGATTACTACATAAAAGTTGTAATTTTCGTTATTTAACCAAAACATGATTTAAAGATTAACACTTTGGTTAAGATAAAAAAAACTTAATAAAAAAAATATAAATTTAAATTTATACGCACAAATTCGCTTTCATGAATTTTGGGTATTTAGAATTGAAATGTATATCAAACCATATTGAAATTTAAGGTCTGGTATTTCATTAGTGGAACAAAAAATAACCACTTCGTTAAACACACACAAATTTCTGACCCGTGGTCCACCTGCCTGGTGTCGCGTGGTGGTTTACCTAGCAAACATAAAAAGTAAATCTATTCAGCAATAATCATAAAAACAATGTATTCCAAAAAACTCAAAACAATCACAAACTGTTTTTTCATGAGGTTTTATTGGCATTATGTAAATTAGAAAATGTCAAATATCGATATCTTAGATTTTCCTTCGCTCTTTCACTACTTGATTTGACTGTCATTGTCAACTCAGCCAGAAACAACCATTTTTTTTTATATTAGACAGAAATGAAAAGGAATGACGGAATCAAATGCCTGACTTTCTCGATTTGGACTACATTTTAGTTTTTATTAAATATCTCAAAAATTACCGATCAGAAAATTCTAAAATAAAAACTGTGAGCTTATGACACTAAAACCTCGAAATGGTTTTTTTATTTTAGTGCTTTATAGAAAATGAAATGTTGTCCATTGTAGCGAAATTTGACATTGAGAGTCAACGGGAGCAGAAGCTAGGAGGCACCACAGAAGTTCCAACTACAAAGCAGTTGTTAGATTTTATGGAAATGAGGTTTAGATCATTAGAGGCACTAGCAGTTACTCAACAAAGTCAAGTACGAGAAGCTGTCCATCGATAACAACCAATAAAGACGTTTAAGACTAACCTTCAAGTTGTTTGTCTGCTTTGCAATAAAGATCATTACACTTATAACTGTAAGGAGTTTGTTGCCTTGAGCCTAGAAGACCGCAGAAATGTCGTTAAAGAAAAACAAGTGTGTTTCAACTGTCTTGTACCAGGACACAGTGTACCTACTCTTCTGCAAGCAAACTACATCGTGCAAAATATGTAAGCGACGTCACCACTCTTTACTACATCTGCCATCCTATGAGACACAACAAGCTCATGCTACACAAGTCGAAGAAAGTGAATCGGAGGAGAAGAAAGATGAAGACACATCTCAGTTAGCTGTTTACAGCACTGATATCACTAGCGCACAGTGAGCGCACATGTATTGCTAGCTACGGCTTTGGTCAGAGTCTTAGGCAAAGATGGCAAAAAGCACACACTGCGAGCGCTGATCGACCAAGGATCGCAAGCATCGTTTATAACCACATCAGCAGCTCAACGTCTTGGTTTACGCAAGAAACAACATTTTAGGAAAGTGACCGGAATAGATCCCAAACTATCAACAGTGTCAAAAGAAACAGTTGAATTTAACATATTCTCAGTAAACAATGACACGCCAATAGTTAATGTCACTGCTCATGTCTTAAAGTCACTTGCTTCAATATTGCCTCGACATGATCTAAGGGTGCTTGTACACGGTGCAAGTAGCTTGCGCATGTTGAAGCACTTGCGCGGGTTATATGCATCGTAAAAAACATGTGCGGGTCTAGTGACACGAGCATGTACCAAAGCGAGCCACCCGCGCACCTAATCCGCGTGCTCTGCGACGCGCGCGGGTCACTCGCGCATGTCACTTGAGCAGGTTCAGACGTGCGCAAGCGCGACGCTACAGACCGATAGGAAGTGGTTTAATTTAATTGTTTTTCTATTACGTGAATTGTTTCTTCTATAATTGTTTAGTTTTTGTTTTGATGTGACCAATAATAAGTGGAACGACGAAACGACTTGTCGTTTCGTACTTTTGTACAAATCCTACGATTGTCTGTGGAATATGGAATCGTCAAACTACAAAAATAAACAGTCAAGAGAGAACGCTTTAGAAGCAATCGAGAAAGAGATGGGCATTGACGGTTTCGGAAAAAATGAAATAAAAAATAAAATCTACTTACAATTTAGAAAAGTTGAAAATCGAGAAATCTCAAAAATCTGGCTATCTAGTTACGCATCCATAACTTTTTGCTTCGTAATTGTATTAATTCGTCTTCTAGCATATTTAATAATTCTGGTAATATTACATTTTTAACAAATGATTTTAAAAGAATTTTCGTTCATCGAGACATTTTGACGCGATTCAACTCATAAAGCTACCGTGCGAATAGCATGCACATGTAGCTCTTGACCACGACTACTTGCGCAAGTAACCTGTGTCTTTACTTGCTCCAGTTATATGCACCATGTATAAGTACAAAGCGAGTAACTCGAACAAATAGCTTGCGCATATTACTCACGCGTGTAACCCGCATCTTTACTTGCTCCAGCTACATGCACCGTGTACAAGCACCCTAAGATAAGAACATTGCCTTTAGCAGATCCTACATTTTCAAATCCTGGCGGTATGGATCTGTTATTAGGAGCAGACATACATGCACAAATAATGATAGAAGGACTTAAGAAGTACGATTTACTGATTGCACAGAATACGCATCTTGGTTGGCTTATTTCAGGAAAGATCGATAGTAAGCACACTGAAATAAAGGAAGTTTTGTTATTACACAGCCAGCTCGAGATTGATGAACTGTTACAGCGATTCTGGGAGTCAGAAGAATTGGATAACACAAGAAAACGTATATTGACTGCAAGTGAAACAGAGTGTGAGAAAATATTTGAAGGAACACATTTTCGCACTGACTCGGGGCGTTATGTAGTAGCGTTAACAATTTCTAAGTGTAATGGCACACCGCTCGGAGAAACAAGGGCTCTTGCCGTCAAACGTTTAATGCAAATGGAAAAAAGATTCCAAAAGAATAAGGTGTTTCAAGAACGTTATGAAAATTTTATGGATGAGTACGAAATGTTACACCACACATGGAGAAAGTACCAATCAACGAAATAAACAAGCCTGATGTTTGTTATCTTCCACATCACGGAGTTATAAGAGAGGAAAGTACAACCACAAAGCTTCGTGTTGTTTTTGATGGATCAGCAGAATCAAGTACAGGCACATCATTGAATAAGAAGTTGTTAATTGGTCCAGCACTTCAAGGTGACATAAGAGATGTTTTTTTTAAGATGGCGTACACACCGAATCTGTTTTGTAGCAGATATTCAACGTATGTACAGACAGATCTTGGTAGGAAACGAAGATCAAGATTATCAGCGCATTGTGTGGAGAAGAAACCCAGCTGATAGTATCACGGAGTACAGACTATGTACGGTAACATATGGCACATCCTATGCACCATACCTTGCTAAAAAGGTATTGAAACAATTAGCAAGTGATGAACGAGGTATGTATCCTAATGCTGCGCGTGTCTTAGAGACTAGCTCTTACGTTGATGACGTGCTTTCCGGTTGTGATACAGAATTAGATGCTATTTCGTTATGTAGAGATTTGACTGCATTGCTGCAGCGGGGTGGAATGGTTCTTCATAAGTGGGGATCAAATTCTAAGAATGTTTTAAAATGTGTCAATGGTGATGACAGCCAACCACAAGAGTCGTATGATATTGTTATGGATAAATCTATAAAGACACTGGGTATTAAATGGAATCCAAAAGGGGATATTTTTGAGTTAAGTTTCAAGTTTTCGGAAGCGTCTCATACAAAAATTACGAAACGGGTAGTCCTTGCTGATATTGCACGAATATACGACCCTTTAGGTTGGATGTCCCTAGTAGTAATCGTTGCAAAAGTGTTTATTCAAAAGTTATGGCTACTTGGTCTTGACTGGGATGATGAACTTCCTGATAGTCATAAAAGGGAATGCCTAACTTACAAAGAGCAAATAAACAGTATGCCAACCATCTATCTTCCACGATATATATATATATATATATATATATATATATATATATATATATATATATATATATATATATATATATATATATTCTTCTATTATTATATTTTCTACGTCCATTTATTGACCAAAATAACATATTAAGAGTAGGGGGAAGATTGAAAAATGCTTCAATACCTCATAACGCCAAATACCCTATTGTACTTTCTGGAAATTCATATTTATCCAAATTAATAATAGATTTCACTCATAGGAAAACGTTACATGGAGGCCCTTTGCTAATGTTAAGGGTTTCACAAATGTACATATTGGATAACTAATGTTAAGTCCTTAGTTAAATCTCATGTTAAGCAATGTGTATATTGCAGAAGGTATGCACCGAAATTTGCTTCTCAGTTGATGGGTAACCTGCCCTCAGCCCGGGTTATGGTCGCCAAACCATTTTCTAATAGTGGGGTTGATTTCGTGGGTCCTCTTCTCTTGAAATCTTCGAAGCTTAGGAATGCTACTACGTATAAAGCGTATACAGCTCTTTTCATTTGCACAGTAACAAAAGCTATACATTTAGAATTAGTGTCCGAGTTATCTACTAGTGCTTTCATAGCTGCATTCAAAAGATTCACTTCTCGTCGTGGTCACTGTGCTCATCTTTAATCTGATTGCGGGACTAATTTCATTGGTGCCAATTTAGAATTAACTAAAATGTTGAATAGGGCTATGATGTCATTTCCAGTAGAGTTGCGAGAAATACTAGCATCGGATGGCACTGAATGGCATTTTATTCTTCCGGCTTCGCCTCATTTCGGAGGATTATGGGAGGCTGGTGTCCGATCTACTAAACACCATTTAAAGCGCGTCTTAAGTGATACAAAACTAACTTTCGAGGAATACTGTACCCTACTAGCTCAGATAGAGTGTTGCCTTAATTCTCGTCCTATTTGGCTCAGTAGGCGATTATGATGCTCTGACACCAGGTCATTTTCTGGTCTTCGGTCCACCTTACATAGTACCTCATGAGAATGTGATTGACGTGCCAACTAACAGGCTTAACCGTTGGCAACATATCGAGCACGTGTTGCAATGCTTTTGGAAAAGGTGGAATCAAGAATACTTAGTCACCTTACAACATAGATTTAAGTGGCATTCTCTTAATAATCCTGTTAACATTAATGACTTACTCATCATAAAAAATGTATGTCTTCCACCTGCTAAATGGTTACTAGGTAGAATCATAAACACTCATTCAGGCAACGACGGGATTGTCCGTGTTGTGTTGTAACGGTAAAATGTGCAAATGGTACATACAAGAGACTGTAACGTTCGTTAAACTTCCTAACTCTAATTGTAACCTAGAATATTTGTATTACTTAAATTATCAAAAAGTAAATTCATAGACAAACGGTCGGCGTAAAACATTTCTATATAGCGAACTTGTTTATGCACGGAGGACGTTCGCGGGTGGTCTGCGCGCGAGGGGAGGGTGCCGCCGGCCGCGGCGACGCGGGCCGAGCGACGAGCTCCTGCGCCAGGCACGTTCCAAACTTGTTTGAGAGCACACGAGTGTCGCTCTTAATAAAAATCCTGCAATATCATCCTGGCGTAATCGTTGCCGCTTAAACTTACCTCTGTGAAACGTTACTTTCAACTAATTCTAAATTGTTTGTGTTTGTGTTGATCCCGTACTGGGTAAGTTGTGCAAATTTATTGTTTTTAATACCGCTGTAGTTAGATTTCTCCCGCCTATTATGCCTTGGTGTGAATTTGAAACCGTTAATGGTTGAATTCGTTATTGTGAATAGCGATGTCTGTTTTTGTAAATGTTATTCAACTTGTATGTATTTTAATTGATTGTAGAAATGTGTGTTTTTATGTTAAGTTTAGTTTTTTTTATGTAACAATTAGCGATTTAACGGATTCAATGCTTTAGCCGTAATTTTTGAGTTTTTATAGTGTTTGTAAGTAAACTACAAGCAATGCCAACAGTTAGTTTTGTAACCGTTTCTGCTTTTTCATAACTGCCACTTCATCCCAGTATAATTTCATATGCTCACTCCGTATGCATATCCATGCTAAACTAGTGCTTCTCACCGGCTTCGCCCGCGCAGTAATATTCGCTCGAACAAGACTAGTGGCAGTACCAGGGTTTATCTATCCTGATACTAATTTGTATGTTGTTGGCTTCTTCAGGAACTACGTCGGGGTTATCCAAATAACCCGCACCATACAACCTTATACTGACGTCCACTGCCTGGTGATCGATTAGAAGTTCGACCGTTGCCGTGTATAAGAAGCATAGTCCCAGGGGAGTGCCGTTACTTGCACTCGCTATTTTCTCCGACCTCGACCTACCCACGCCTTGTAAATATTAGT
Organism: Chrysoteuchia culmella; assembly: GCA_910589605.1. Classification (NCBI taxonomy): domain Eukaryota; kingdom Metazoa; phylum Arthropoda; class Insecta; order Lepidoptera; family Crambidae; genus Chrysoteuchia; species Chrysoteuchia culmella. The sequence goes on from OU342654.1 coordinate 15,534,298, forward strand.
CGGTAGCATAATTGTGTTTTTTTATATTTTATTAAATCTTGTTAAATATATATTTTGTCGTTATTATTTATCTCTAAATAAATATAACGTGACAAATGGCGCCCACGCTTATAGTTTAAAGGTTTAGAGGTCGGTACTATAGCGAAGTGACAGTGTTATATATATTTTTAAATTTTTACTGGTGATTGGTTGTGTGCATGTTAGTTTGTAAAACGATGTAAGTAAATTATTTAAGTTGTGTGCTATATACCTACTCAGTAAATTTTATTTATCTTAATCGACTACTTACTCGTCTGTCATGTATTACTTAGTATCTACCTACCTTCAATATTGATTAATCTAAATACGATATCTTTTTTTGTTAGTGGTATTAATGATATTTGTTTCTCGTTTCGTTGTAAAGCACACAATTTAAAACTGTTTGATTTCTTTTTGGCTTTTTCTTATTAGTTTCTTCTTTCCTTCTTTTTCTGAATTACTTCATCGTTATCTATCAAAGCTGATTATTGTGACAGAACGGATAGTTATAGCTGCTTTGGCTTATTGTTTGGTTTTATTAGTTAGTTTTTTTTTGCACAACATACTCAGATATAGTTAGCACATATTAAAATGTCTCGCGTTATTAAATTCTTACATCTACAAAAAAATGAATTACAATATGAGGTTACTATTAGAGGGGAAATACCGGCAAATACTGTCTTGGAGTTGAGACGTCAGGTTTGTAAGTTGACTCAATTGTACCCTTCAGACGACATCGCTGACACATGTCTAGATTTTGCAGATGAGTGTAAAGGCATCGCGGAATCGTTAAAAAAAGTAAAATCTAATTTGGATTCTCTTATGTCCGTGTCTGATGAGGGACTCTGCAGCCGCACACAATCTCTGTTGAACCATCTTTATCATAGGATTCGACGTGTGGAGCAACCCGAATCGCCTGAACAGATTTCTATTTGGAAGAACTTAAAGGGACAATTTGATGACTGTAATGCTCAATTTTCAAGGGTATCGAAATCCGGGGTTGATTCAAACTCTGACACCTTTTATATGGCTGATGATGTGGCAAAGGCCACGGCTGGCTTAGGGAATCTTAATGTAACGGTGCATTGCGACCGCGGGCTCTCTTCTGATGTCTCTAAGCTTAAGTATGACGGTAAAACTTGCGTTAGGTCATTTATACAGAAAGTTGAAGAGTTCCGTAAGTCAAAAAATATTCCCGACGACAAGTTGTTGTCTCTTGCTTTTGAAATTTTTACCGGTGATGCTCTTCACTGGTTTCGTACGGTCTCAGAGGACATAACTTGCTGGGATAGTTTAATGACCAGATTAGGTGAGGCTTTTGATATTGTTGATTACGACTATCAGATGGTCACTGAGATTCGTAATCGCACTCAAGGGGAAACAGAGAACATTGTTGTTTATTTATCTATAATGAAGGGTATGTTTTCTCGACTCTGTATACCAATGGACGAAAAAGATCAGTTAGATGTGCTTCTGCACAATATAAGACCTATTTACGACAATGTATTAGCTAACTGTCCGGATATCAAGTCAATACAACAACTTCAACAGTTGTGTAAAAATTTTGAACAAGTTAAAGCTCGTTCTGCGAATTTTAGAGAACCTGTTGCCTCTTCCTCTAGGACTCTGGCTCCTGAGTTTGCTTATAATGCTCCTAACAAAGTTACACCAAGGAGTACGGATACTAGTTATAAGCCCTTCTTGCATAATACTATAAAACCTACCGCTAACAACAATAGGGTTTATGCTCTTTCCAACGGCAAGTTTTGTTACCGCTGCCGTGTGGATTCGCATAGTATGAAGGAATGCCCTGCTTCACGTGAGATTTTTTGTTTCAAGTGCGGAAAGAAGGACGTGCGCTCTCCGGAATGCCCTGTTTGTAATAAGCCTAAGGTCTCAGATAAAAAAAACGATTAAGTGAAAGTTGTAGCAAACCATCAGCCAATTATTTCGATTACTCGGATTGGAATAATTGGTTGTTGACGGTAAAGAATTTTTTTTCATCTTATAAAATTGCTTCAATTTTCCCTTTAGTAAAGCCGAGTGGTGATCCGCGTCCTTATGCTAAAATTAATATAGAGAATAACAGTGTCCTGTACCTGTACGGTTTACTAGACTCCGGGTCTGTGGTCAGCATTTTGGGGAACAATTCTCACGAAGCTTTAATGCGACTGGGTTTTCCTCTGATTACTGATTCACAAATTAATGTAAATGCTGCTGGGGGTCAAAATCTTAAATCTGAAGGCTACATGCTCTTGCCTGTAGTTTTTCATGGCCAAAAGCATCTTATTAAAATGCATGTTATTCCAGAAGTCGAGTCTGCTTTAATTCTAGGTATAGACTTTTGGTGTAAATTCAATATTTTTCCTAATCATTTAAATAATGTGTCTTATTTTAGAGTGGATGATCCGGAATTGTTAAATGTATCCCTTGAACCTCCGGAAGTTTTTATCCATTGCTATGAAAACTTGACAGATTCTGAAAGATACGTTGCTGATAGTGTAGTTAAAGAATTTAAAGCTATTTCTTTTGAGGAAATTGGGTTGGGTAGAACTGATGTGATAAGTCATAGCATCGATACGGGTGATGCTCAACCTATTCGTCAACGGTACTACCGTATGTCACCTGAGAAACAGAGAATCATCACCGAGCAAATTGATGAGATGTTAGCTCTCGATGTTATAGAATCATGTGAAAGTCCGTGGTCGTCCCCAGTGCTAGTGGTGGGAAAGAAAGATGGAAAGCCACGTTTTTGTTTGGATTCCAGAAAGTTAAATTCGGTCACCAAGAAGGATGCTTATTGTATACCGTATGTTTCTGAAATCCTGGATAACCTACGGGACGCCAGATATCTGTCAAGTATAGATTTATCTAAATCATTTTGGCAAATACCTATAAAAAAAGAGGACCGAGAAAAGACAGCATTTTATGTTCCGGGTCGCGGTACTTTACAATTTAAAGTGACCGCCTTTGGTTTGTCAAATGCACCAGCTACACAACAGCGTTTAGTGGATGCTCTCTTTGGTCCCGAATTTGAATTGAAGGTGTTTGCTTATTTGGATGACGTCATAATTTTGAGTAGCTCATTTGAGGAACATGTATCCCTATTGCAACGTGTCCTGGTGAAGCTACGCAAAGCTAACCTAACAGTTAACCTTAGTAAATGCCACTTTTTTCGTAGTCAGTTACGGTATCTTGGTTATATAGTGGATGCAAAAGGTCTGCGCACCGACCCAGAGAAGGTGGAGGCTGTTCTTAATTATCCAACACCCAGGAGCCGCAAGGAAGTTAAACGTTTCCTCGGTACAGCCTCCTGGTATAGAAGGTTCATACCGAATTTCAGCACGATAGCGGCACCCTTAAATAAGTTAACATCTACGAAAAAGAACTCTCCGCCTTTTCAGTGGTCAAAAGATGCTAACAATGCTTTTATGTCCCTCAAATCGTTACTGGTTAACGCTCCGATTTTGAGTTGTCCTGATTTTAATAAACCTTTCGAGGTCCACACGGATGCCAGTAATTTTGGTATAGGAGCTATGTTATCCCAAACCATTGACGGTGTTGAGCATCCAGTTGCTTTTATGAGTCGCTCCTTGTCTGGATCCGAAAGGAACTATAGTGTAACAGAGCGTGAAACTCTTGCTGTTTTGGTGGCTCTGGAGCATTGGCGCTGCTACCTAGAAAATGGCTTGCGATTTACCGTTTATACTGACCACGCAGCTTTGAAATGGTTCCTTTCGCTCTCAAACCCAGTTGGTAGACTGGCCAGATGGGGTATCCGCTTATCTGCTTTTGATTTTTACTTAAAGCATCGACGTGGTAAAGACAACGTTATTCCTGATTGTCTTTCAAGATTACCTACTCTCGCTGCTGTCTCTGACTCACCTTCAGTTCCTAGCACTCAGGATACTTGGTACCTGAATATATTTCACGGATCCAAGGATTCACCAAGTAGTTTTCCTAATTATCGTATCGAGAATGGCTCCTTATATCGGTTTATGAAGAGTAACAACCATCTTACTTCCGAATTTGCATGGAAGATGGTGGTCCCGCAGGAACAGCGTTTGGATACGATTAAAGAAAACCACGCAGAGCCCACTGCTGGCCACTTTGGAGTATTTAAAACTTATCGAAGACTCCTACTACGTTACTACTGGCCAAAAATGCACGATGATGTAGTGAAATTTGTTTCTAATTGCGATACATGTTCGGCTTATAAATTGCCAACTAATGGTACCTTGGGTACGATGGGAAGGCCTAAGGAGTGTAGTAGACCTTTTCAAACCCTGTCAATAGATTTAGTTGGACCCCTTCCTCCTTCACGAAAACAACATTGTTATATCTTCGTTATAACGTGCTGTTTTTCTAAATATTGTCTTATGTTTCCCTTGCGAAGGGCAACTGCGGATGTAGTCTCTCGCCATTTGGAGAATGATGTGTTTTTGGTCCATGGCATTCCGCAGACGATTATACTGGATAACGGTGTTCAGTTTACAAGCCGGGAAATTGGCAGCTTGTTTGAAAAATATTCTATACCTAATATTCATTACACGCCTCGGTATGCACCTCAAATGAATACTGTTGAGAGATACAACAAAACCATTATTACGGCGATTTCCACATTCGTTGATGAGGATCACCGTACGTGGGATGTTAATCTCTCAAAAATACAATTTGCCATAAATAGTTCGGTTAATGAAACCACCGGTTACACTCCAGCATTCTTAGTCCATGGGAGGGAGTTAGTCTCGGATGGGTCTCATTATATTGATAATGATACCCCTAATGAGTTGATTTTCTTACCGCGCGACGTTTATGCTGAGAACTTGGGACAACTTAAGAGCGTTTTTGATAAGGTTCAACAAGCGTTGTGGCAGGCTCATAAGAAAAATTCACAGCGCTATAATTTGAGGCGAAAGTTTGCGGAATTTGATGTTGGCGATGTCGTTTGGAAGCGTTGTTATTTCCAAAGCGATAAAGAAGCACGTTTTACAAAGAAGCTTGCCCCGCGTTATTCGAAGTGCCGTATAAGGCATAAAAAATCTCCGCTTGTATACATTCTGGAGGATATGTCAGGCCGTGATCTAGGTTCCTGGCATATAAAGGATCTAAAGTTAGCTAGTAAATAATAAGTTGAGACTTGTATCGGTCGTGGTTAGGTTACGGATTTTTTTTAATAGGTAAAATCCTTTTCTAAGAGGGGGGATACTGTAACGTTCGTTAAACTTCCTAACTCTAATTGTAACCTAGAATATTTGTATTACTTAAATTATCAAAAAGTAAATTCATAGACAAACGGTCGGCGTAAAACATTTCTATATAGCGAACTTGTTTATGCACGGAGGACGTTCGCGGGTGGTCTGCGCGCGAGGGGAGGGTGCCGCCGGCCGCGGCGACGCGGGCCGAGCGACGAGCTCCTGCGCCAGGCACGTTCCAAACTTGTTTGAGAGCACACGAGTGTCGCTCTTAATAAAAATCCTGCAATATCATCCTGGCGTAATCGTTGCCGCTTAAACTTACCTCTGTGAAACGTTACTTTCAACTAATTCTAAATTGTTTGTGTTTGTGTTGATCCCGTACTGGGTAAGTTGTGCAAATTTATTGTTTTTAATACCGCTGTAGTTAGATTTCTCCCGCCTATTATGCCTTGGTGTGAATTTGAAACCGTTAATGGTTGAATTCGTTATTGTGAATAGCGATGTCTGTTTTTGTAAATGTTATTCAACTTGTATGTATTTTAATTGATTGTAGAAATGTGTGTTTTTATGTTAAGTTTAGTTTTTTTTATGTAACAATTAGCGATTTAACGGATTCAATGCTTTAGCCGTAATTTTTGAGTTTTTATAGTGTTTGTAAGTAAACTACAAGCAATGCCAACAGTTAGTTTTGTAACCGTTTCTGCTTTTTCATAACTGCCACTTCATCCCAGTATAATTTCATATGCTCACTCCGTATGCATATCCATGCTAAACTAGTGCTTCTCACCGGCTTCGCCCGCGCAGTAATATTCGCTCGAACAAGACTAGTGGCAGTACCAGGGTTTATCTATCCTGATACTAATTTGTATGTTGTTGGCTTCTTCAGGAACTACGTCGGGGTTATCCAAATAACCCGCACCATACAACCTTATACTGACGTCCACTGCCTGGTGATCGATTAGAAGTTCGACCGTTGCCGTGTATAAGAAGCATAGTCCCAGGGGAGTGCCGTTACTTGCACTCGCTATTTTCTCCGACCTCGACCTACCCACGCCTTGTAAATATTAGTCGGTAGCATAATTGTGTTTTTTTATATTTTATTAAATCTTGTTAAATATATATTTTGTCGTTATTATTTATCTCTAAATAAATATAACGTGACAAGACCTATTACGAAACTGTGTGTATTACCAGTCGAGTCTGCTTCTAAGGACTAGTTAGTCCTTGGCTGGCGGTAATGTTCAATGCTTGTACTAATTTAAAATTTAACTAATTTAAAAATAAGAATGTCAATAAATGTTGTTCCGTCAACGTATTCAAACTGGACGTTTCATTTTTCATGCGTGAACAGTTTCCATAATCCGCATCGACATATCCTTGAGGAAGGAATGGAGCATCAGGACGAAAATCCAGTCGGAGATCTTTGGTACCCTTAAGGAAATGAAGAACTCGCTTCTCAGCCTTCCAGTGTAACCCCCCGTAATGTGCATTGAACTGAGATTGGTATGAGACCGAATGAGCAATGTCGGGTCTCCTACAAATTTAAATGTACATTAGTGACCCAATGAGTTCGTGATATGGAACTTCTGCATTTTCTTCATTTTTAGTTGGAAGATTAAGTTTTAGACTAGGGGGCTCATTGACTAATTTTATAATCTATAGCAATCCCTTTTAATTCGTCATTTGAAAGACATTTACATACTTCAGGTCATTTACCTTTGAAAGGGATTGTGATCGGGACGCGTTTTGAAAGATATTGAATGAACGAAATTGAACTGTCTAAGCAAATTGTCAGACGAAAATATCTTACAAATGTATGGACAAGTGTCAAATGAAGTGTCATTTATAACATCTATCGTTCTGAAAGGGATTGCGACTATAAGTAACATAATTCCATAAATCACTATCACAATCACAATACCTTTGAAAGGGATTGTGATAGTTTTTGAAATTAGACAATTAGGGGGCAGGTTCTAGTGGGGTGGGCTGAGGAGTGGCATCTGATCTGTCATACCAAATTAATTTAAAAGTTTCTCGATATATTTTGTCTGGTCGACAAGAAATATGTTCCCAAAGCTTTGCTCTATTCTCATGCCAAGACAGTCCTTTCAAGGACCAAGGTCTTCAATAGTGAACACTGAACACCTTTTTGAGTTCTTTTTAGGGTTCCGTACCTCAAAAGGAAAAAACGGAACCATTATAGGATCACTTCGTTGTCCGTCCGTCCGTCCATCAAGACCGTTTTTCTCAGGAACGCGTGGAGGTATCAAACTGAAATTTATATCTAATACTCAGGTCCACTGTCCCTTGGAGTTGTGAAAAAATCAAACTTCTAAGCCAAAGCAATCAAAAGATACAGCGGTTTATGCCGCAAATTTTCGAAACTCGCACGGGAATCAAAACCTACAAGGTACTTCCCGTGAACTTAGAATCTTGAAATTTGGTTTGAAGTAACGTCTTATAGTACAGATAAAGGAAACATTTCGAAAACCGTAATTTTTTATTTACATCATTTAATAAAAAATGTTTTTGAAAATTTTAAATTTCATTTTGCAATAAAAATACCATAACTATGACTCGATTGTCTTATATACCTACAGGTTTGTACGGAACCCTCGGCGCGAGTCCGACTCGCACTTGGCCGGTTTTTTTTAAAGTGATTCTTCATGCTGTCATTTGTGCACACAATAAATATATCATCAACGATGACGGCTACGATGATAAGATCATCGCCATCACTTTTATAGTAAAGACAGTGTTCATTGGCTGTCTGCGTGAGAGATAGTTCACATACTTTTACGTTCCATTGACGTGGTGCTTGCTTGAGTCCGTAAAGGGCCCTTTTTCAGTAGACATACCCTTGCCTTTAGCGTTGTCGGAGAAACCTTCTGGCTGTTCCATGAAGATCTCTTCTCTAAATCGCCATGAGGAATGCCGTTTCGACATCAAGATGATCTACTACTAAACCACGATAAGCATAACAATCGCACTGAAGCCAATCTAGCAACTGGTGAAAAGGTTTCATCATAGTCCACTCCTGCTACTTGAGTGAAGTCTTTTGCAACCAGTCTAGCTTTATATTTTGTAATATTGCCCAGATGTGTCTCTTTTTATTTTGTAGACCCATTTGCATTTGGTAGTTTTTCTACCTGAAGGTCTATCAACAAGAATCCATGTTCCGTGTTTCTGCAAAGAGTCGAATTCGATCTTCATAGCTTCGAGACAATTTTCATTTTGCGGATGTTCCACAACTTCCTTGAAAGTTTCCGGTTCCAGATCTGAAGTCATCATGATGTTCGTCGTATCTTTGAGGACAGCGCCTGTCTCGGGTTGGATATCTCATTTGAGGTTCAGGTGTTTGCTCTACATGTTCAGAAGAATTAGGCAAAACTTACCGAGCGGGAGCAGGTTCATCTGACTCTGTGAAATTTTCACCTCGCGTCACAGATATACCTGGCAGGGGTTGAAATTGTGTTTGAGGAACAGTTTCATAATCAAGAGTTTCATATTTTTTAAATAAATAGCAGTTTTTACTGCTTCTCCCCAGTAATCTTTCGGTAACTTTGAGTCTTCAAGCATAGATCTGGGTTTTTCAATATTATCGTTCTATTAGCGTGTTCGGACGCTCCGTTATGTGGTTCTCATTTAAAAAGGTAGATAAGTCGTTGTTGATATATTTACGACCATTATCTGAACGCAGAACTTTAATACGTTGGTTGTTGGAACTTTAATACACCAGTTGGTTCTCAACCAAATGCTTAAACTCAACAAACTTATAAAAAACTTCGTACTTTGATTTTAAAAGATAACCAAAGGTTTCGCGACTAAAGTCGTCTGTAAAAGTCAATAAATATAGAGCTCCGCCCCACGAGTATGTACTCCACAGTATAGGTCCACAGTATAAGTCCGATTCACAGTATAAGTCCGAGTGAATTAACTCTAAGACCTTACTCGGTTTATTTTGAGACTTTTAAAATGGGTTTCTCGCTAATTTGCCTAGGCAAGGAACGCAATTTTCAAAGTTCCGTAGTATTCAATGCCTATGCACTTATTTTTTTAAACTTGCATAATTTTTGCATTTAAATGACCAAGACGTCTATGCCAAAGTATTGGAGACTCTTTGGTAGGCGTATAAAAAGCTTACGACCTGTCTAGATCTAATCTAAACATTCCTATAAGGTTGTCCTATAAGGTAAACCTGTCGCTATGAATTTTCCTGTCAGTTGACATCCACCTGACAAAGTGATTGATGCCCCTTTAGATGTAAACAATACATCGTAACCTTTTTTAACCAAGCTACTTACAGATAAAAGATTCGTTGCTTAGCCTGGAATATACAAAACATCATTTATTTTATTTACATTATCGGAAATATTTATATTTACAGTAGGTACCTTTCTCATTGCTAAGAAGCTGGTCCTTGTTATGAGCATACGCCTTCTTCAGACTGTTGAAGGTCTCAAACGCTGTTTCCGCCAGTCGAATGACGGGGTAAACTGGTTCGTAGCACGTAAGACGATAGTTTTGCTCGCGCCTTTGTATCCCAGCGCTTGGCATCTGGATCATCAGCATTGATGGGTTTAATGACGACATCCCATAGGTCGAGGTCTGTCAGTAGGCATTCAAGGGCAAAAGCCCAAGTGTTAAAGTTTTTTCCATTGAGTTTGGTGAAAGAAATACCTGACGACTGTCTCGCAGATGAAGATGATTGTGCCGGTTGGCTCGCCGATGGTAGAATTCCTCCCTTGCAATTAAAACTGACCTGGCATAAATATGAAAGTTTATATAAGTTTATTTTGAATTTTGAATTTTGATGACGACGATTTGGTAACATAAGTAGACATCCAAAAGACTAATAAAATAAAACAAATATATTTACTAGATCAATCTATATTTTTTTAATTCGTGTGTAATTCAATAGCATTTTGTTCGAGACCATCCCAACTTACTTGTCTCGAAGATTTCTTGGACAACGTCAAATTGTCAGCCATTACTTCAGTATTCTTTACCTTCTTATCCTTCAGAGCATTGTCAACATTGGCTTTCACCAATTTAGGAGGAATGGAAAACCCCGACAGCCCTCTGTTTATGATTTCTACATTGATGCCTTCTTCGGGTTCATACAACATAGAATCCCGAAGGTGTGATTCGGGTTCGATTCTCCAACTTTGCCTCACATTTTTATTGGACCATGGACTGTATTTATATTCGAGTTCCTTGAAATCTAGGTAAGGATATTTCTTCATTATAACCAGCTGTTCATATTGTCGTAGACCTTCTTCGCTCAGTTTGTTGTTTTCCCTTTTCAAGCCGTTCTCGTAGTAAATATTCCTTCCTAAATCTTGAGCTGAACTTTTGATCTTCTTTAGAGCATTCTCGATGTTACTCGTCATTTTTTTAGTGCGTTCGACGATACCACGGTGGAGTAAATCCTCCCAATGCCAAGAACCTATGATAAAGTATTGACGTTAATCATTACTAGGAGGCATTTTATGACCCCACTATAGCTACTAGGGAAATCGCATTCTTATGAATGGATAAGGAGAATGGGCCTTGATCCGAAGCGCAAATCCAATGTGGATTGGGGTGGATTAAGGGACTGCCAATACAACCGGGACAAGATGTAGGTAGGTAGCTAGGTTCTAATCCTACTAATATTTAAATGCGAAAGTATGTTAGTATGTTTGTTTATTTGTTAGGTACTCTTTTTCTTTCGCACACAGATGGAAGATAGCCTGGATTAAAAGATACTTTTTAGTTATTAGCCACTAGTGTTAAAAGTGTGATAGTTTGGATTGTGTGTAATTTGTAACTCAATCACGAAAAAAATCGACTGACAGGCACACAATTGTTTAAAGTCTGAATTAAAACATTGAATATGTAAGTGCATTAATATTTCCGATATTCCCACGGGAAAGGGAATTACGTATGACCGTGTGTGTAACCGCGTGCGGCTAGTCTATACTAATATTATAAAGAGGAAAGATTTGACTGTTTGTTTGTTTGCATTGAATAGGCTCCGAAACTATTGAACGGATTTTGATGGAATTCGGTGCACAGGTAGTAGATAGCCTGATTATGAACATAGGATACTTTTATCCCGATATTCCCACGGGAACGGGAACCACGCGGGTGAAACTAGTATTTAATACGAACTTACTGTTTGCATAGCCAGAACTTGCATCGGATGAGAGTTTAATATTTTCTCTATGAAGAGGGAACGTATAATTCAGGGATAAACACAATAACACGCAGATAAATATCAAAGGAACCATGTTCAATTGCATCTTATAAGGAACTGCTAATTTACATTATTACTACACAGGTAAAACTATGAGAACAGCAGCAGTTATTTTTCTTCACTTTAAGTGACAGTAGGTGACAACAGTGATCTTTTTACGCTGCAAAGAGGTTTTGGGTTCAAATCTATTTATTTTGGATCTAAATATAGCCCTTTTGGAATGATATAATTAGTCTCAATTTAGATGTGTTTGTAAATATCCTTTCTGTTTCATAAGTAGGTAGCTAAGCTTAGTATTATGTAATAGCTTACCTACTATACCTAGGCCTTAAGTCGTATCTACAATTAAAATGGGTCGGTAATATTTTATTTCAAGTTAAAAGTCAGGAGAATTGCCTAAAGTGGGCACCGTGCCCAAAGAGGGCACTCTATTTATATTTTCTATTTAAAAAAAGGGCACGCTGTCTTTGAGGGACCGTAGTCCCCGCGGTATGAGTACATCTCGCGTCATTCATATCCAGTTCGCCTGCGAGCACGAGTTGCGACAAAATAAAAACATTTAAAAAAAAACTAAAAAATCTGAAATAAAAAAAGACGGGTTGCACTCCGGGAGTGCCGGCAGAAGTGAAAACTTGATTATTAACGTTGAGCATGTTTGATATTTTGGAATGGTTAGGGAATAATTTTGCACCAATTGCTTTATCAGTATAAAAGTACTATCATTTATGTGGTAGAATACAATATTCATTTATTGCGCTATCGTACACAAACATGACAAACCATATTAAAGTGAACGTTAAGTTAGGTAATAAGATATAAGAAAACATTAGTTATTATAGAGAATCGAAAAATATATATTGACAATAAAACAAGAGACAAGTAAAAGACATTATCAACAGTCTGTCGCTAAGCAACCGAGACCATAGTCAACCTGTCACCTCAACATTCTCCATCCGTCCTACGCTTTTTCGATCAGGTCACGTGTCCTGACGCGAGTTTAAGATTTTATACCCATTACAGAAAAAGTGCTCAACGCCGCTAAAGAAGTTTTCACTTCAAAAAATTTAAAAAAAAAAATTCAAATCGACTTCAAAAAGTAAAAAATAAAACTTTTGGAGTTACATCATGTGCCTTTACTTACACTAAAAATCAGCCCATACACAACAATGTCATCTAGGTAAACGACTACTTGCCAAAAGGTGATTGATATTTTTCAAGATTATGAAAAAACTACTACCCAGATCTTCGTAAAAATTATATGGGATTGAGAATTGAGAACCTCCTCCTTTTTTGAAGTCGGTTAAAAATGTAAGTGGCTTTTTGGAAAATATTGCATGGTTTGTCTCACGTGTTCTCTTTTTTCGGTGTTTAAGATGTTATAATCAATACATATTAGTTATAAACCAGTTGCATGAAATCACTATGTGTCTTAAGATTTTGAGGTAAAATTTTGTTTGCATTTTGCAGGTGTCGAAAAAGCAAAGCGGGCACGTGTCCGCTTTACCCAACCACTATGTTTAAATATCTACAAATTGCTATAGCTTTTTTGGTTATTCTTTCAAGATGGTAAATAATTACAAGCGGAAAAAATTCAAAGCCTTATGGAACTCTCCAACAGCGGCAAGCATTGCGAGATGTACAGTCAACAGCAACTACAGTTTATACAAAATGCCAAATTTCTACAGACAATTCCGAACTCAATGGCTTACGTCTTTAAGTTCAAAGTCAATTGGAGAAATTTTACAGTTTTGTGAAGTAACGAACTGGCGGAGATATGTCAAGAAGGTGCCAACTACTTTTTTAATTTAATCTCTAAAAATATGTCATAATGCGTTCCCTATTAGGGGATTATATAGGGATTAAACTAAAAAAGTACTTTACCGCGCTAGGCCGCAAAATGCAATTTTCTACGCGGAGACTAAATGACAAATCCTCCTTTTCCGAGCATAAGAGGTGAAAATAAAATTATTATTAAACACCCGGAAAACTTTTCAAAGTAACTAATTTTAAGCCAGAAACTTTCGAGGCAGCGTAAATCCCGCCCAAAGGGAGTGGCTTCCCTCGCTTGCGGTCCTCCTATTGGCTACGCTCCCCTTCAGATCGGGAACACGATACGGTAGGCGGGGCTTCTTCCCTAGGGACCTCATGAATGAATCACCTGACATGTCAATCCACGTGTTATTAGCGATCGCGACGCACGTGTTATCTAGGCATTAAAACAGCCCTCATTTCGCGTCGGGGGTTAAAAATGAGTGACGACAAAATAAAGTTGACGGAAACGTTGCAAGTGCCTCGACCTTCTTCACCGAGGAAGTTCTTCGCGAGGATTTACGGGCATTTGGAAGATAAGAAGGGTGAAGAGCAGAGTGAGATCACTGAGAGTCAGGAGATGGAGGAGTCGGATGTGGAGATAGGAGATAGTGAGGGTGGTGAGAGCGTGGGCAGTGTGCCGGTGTGGGCGCCGTCTCCGCTCCCGGTGTACCCCCGGCCGATGTTGCTACCGCATCATCAGCTGGCCTTCGGTGCTGGACTTGCTGCTTTTTGTAAGTTTATAATTTTTTATTATTTAAATTTTAAATAAAGTGTTGGCTCAAGAGTTTTAATTAAATTAAAATTGTAAAAGGCAAGGACTGACTTTCACGCAAGCCTGTTTTTCACGGATTACCTACATTGACAAAAATATTGTTATTTTACTTAAAAATATATTTTTAATATCAAATACTTATAGACTTTGCCATTTCAAAATCGCGTAATTGGTGAAAGAATTTTGATAAACATATGATATGTGATAAATATTAAACAAGAAAATATACTAGAAAAAAGCAACTAGTCTCATGTCGCCCTGACGGGATTCGAACCCGCATCGATGTTCGGCAGATAAGTTTTTATCATCTTGTACCTTTGAAATCATCGCTTCGCTCAGGATTCAATCTTTGAACCACTCGCTACGCTCGTGCTTCCATCCTAGAATCCGTCACTTGCTCAGATTTCAATAGAGGTAACTCGCCGCTAATAACTAACTTTCCAGCCTTGCATAACAAATAACTATTATTTCCATTCCATTAATTTCCATTAATCCAAATCAGATACATAATAACGGGTTTTTTTTTATTTCCAACTATAGATAATACCTACCGGAACACAAAAGTGTTAAGCGCATTTGCATATTATCTGCTCGTTCTTTTTAGCAGTGCGATAAGAGTGTATTAAGTACAGTTAATACAAAAGAATCAAGAAGTTTCATATGATACCTAAGTACTTTTACTGTAAGTAAAATATCACACTTTTGCACTTTTTCGATGTTTTTCGTTGTTATTTTCTTAAAGCAACTTTGGATTGTTTTTTTTTACTTCTAAAAATACAAAATATAAAAATTATTGTTACTAAAGACCGAGATTATGCAAGTTTTTTTTCAGCAATTATGCAATTTTAGCCTAGCCCTTTTTTAAAAATGATCACTAACTTTACAGCTTTCAGAAAAGTATCAATTCAATGTTTAGAGTGGAGTAGTTTATTTACAATTAAACAACAAAAAGAAAGAAGAGGTCTAAGATGGAGCGAACTTGCCTATAAAAGGATAGGTACCAGGATTGTAGGCACCCGGGGATACAGACGCAAGCAGGGAATATCACTCTCTGGCCGTACCTAGTACCTACCCATTAATTGACCGTACGAGCGAAGCGTCTCAGTTTCGAGATTGGCCTAAAATGCTTTTGGCTGTCTGTCTGTTCTCATCTACAGGCCCCATTTTTCAACCGAATTTGATGAAAATCATTTGATTCTTGATTTATTTATTAATTTTTGTTGAACGCGATTTTTGATTGGGGGTTATAAATGGGGGAAAAAGGGGAAGTTTGCTATAGCGTTATTTGTAGACGAATTTTAATAACATTTTAGAGGCACAATAAGGACTTCATTGTACACAAGATGCTGTGAAAAAAAAAACAAAAGGAAGGGGAGTGGAGGGGGATATGTGAGGGGAAAGTTTGCTGTATCGTTACATATGGACGGATTTAAATTTTTGAACTTTTTCCAAATTTTATTACGCAGTCTTTTCCGCCCTAGCAAGACGAACCCTAACACACCAAACTCGACCTCCTTGGACCAAGGGAACGGCAGTAGTCGCTAAAACTTTTACCCCTATTTTGCTCAAAACTCTACATAGGTTAGCCTTTTGGAAAATTCAAACACTTAAATTCGATTTAAAATTTGACTTTCTTCATTACTTAGGTACTTTTATTGGGACAATTACGTTATGTAGGTGCCATGAAAAGTGCATCGAATCTTCTTGGCATACCGATACCGAATTACCCGCCATTTTGAAAAAATCGTGGTTTGGCGGCCAGTGATGTAACTTATGTCAATCGACAGAGTAAGTTATAACTATCAAAAAGTTTTGTTTACGTTCACATTGAGGGTCTACATGGAATTTTGAGCTTTTCATTGCGTCAACCGTTAGTAAAAGTTCTAAAACGATTGTACATTCACCCATTTATTTTTGAAAGAAGAAATTCAAAGGATATATTGTGCAGAATGTGGACACTCAATATGAAGTAATGGTGACCGATCGAAGAACCACCTTCGGCACTCTAATTCTTTTTATTTACTTAATGGAGAGGGGTGATATTTCATAAATAAGTTTTACAAATGTTTTACTAAGAGTTGCCATTTATAGCAGTCGTACATTTTTATCTAGATTCTGAAATATGAACTCCAGTCATGCACGATTGAGGGACCACTTAAATCGATTATAATTATCCTTGGAATTTCTGCTTTAACAAATGAACGGCTGAATTTACAATCGTTTAAGAACTTTACTAACGGTTGAGCAATAAAAATCTTTTCAGTGATCAAATCTCTATGTGACTAGCTTTCCGCCCGCCCCTTCGTCCGCGAAGAATTAGGTTATCGCGTGGATTTAGGATGTCGCATGGTGGTGCCATTTCGTCGTCTCAGCAACATAACTCCCACTGCTGGGTAAAGGCCTCCCCCAAGGATCTCCACGACGATCGGTCCTGCGCTGCCCGCACCCTGCGACCTTCACTAGATCGTCGGTCCACCTTGTCGGGATACTACTCACGGAGCGTCGGTGCGCGGTCGCCATTCCAAAACTTTTCCGCCCCAACGGCTATTTATTCTTCTCGCTATAATTCCCGGTGCCATTTATCAGCATTTATCAGAGTAAAAAGTATTTTATGTCCATCTCCACGGTTCAAGTTATGTCTATATAAAATTTCACTTAAATTCATTCAACGGTTTACGTGTATAAAAGAACAAGCCAGACAGTGCAGTCTTTCTTTAGCATTTATAATATAAGCGAATGGATAAGCGTGAATAGAAAAGTAGTAGAAAATGCTCTAAAGCTATAACGATCAAAGTCGTTATGTCTTTGTCTATTTTACATTACTTATATATACAAAATTGAACTCTTTTCTTAAACCATTAAGAGTTGATTCATGTCCACCGCATCGGAATTCAAAATTGATGACATTTTTGCAATCAACAGCCCATAAAACCTCAAAAACGCCACCCATATCGATTTTAACATTATTGTAATCCCTTAGGGGTTGATTTCTGGAGAGGGGGATTTTATTTAAGTTCCAACCATAAGCCTAATAAAAAATAAGTGACTTTTACTATGAAAGTAAAGGACTTTTCTTACTCAACTTCATCCCCCTTTTCACCCCTTTGAGGGTGGAATTTTTAAAAGCCGGATAGAAGTAAAAGTTTAGGGTCAATCGTCAACCTAAATACAAAATTTGAAGTCCCTCACACTTTTACTTTGAAAATAAAGGACTTTTCCTATACAATTTCATCCCCCTTTTTCACCTCTTTGGGGGTAGAATTTTCAAAAACGTCGAAAGAGGCCAATGTTCAATTTTAATCGTCAACCTAAATACAAAATTTTAACATCCTATCTTCAAAACTGACTTCATACAAACTTTCATCCCCTATTTCACCCCTTTAGAGATTGAATTTAGAAAAATGCTTTCTTCATGCACCTGCGCTATATAAGGAGCCTATGTGCCGAATTTGGAGTTTCTAGATCCAACGGTTTGGGCTGTGCGTTGATTATCAGTTTAAATACTACTTATAACTTTGGATTAATTATAATACTCCGTTTTGATTTTATTAAACACATTATTCAAGTTCTTTGAATCAACAATAACAATAACATTGAAATATTTGTTATAAGAATTTTCTATTAACCCAGATGTTAAGGACTTAAAATTTTGCATTTGATTTTAATGATTTTTTCACCTCACACGCTCGGAAAAGGAGGTTTTGTTATTCAAGTTCTGCGTAGAAAATCGCTTTTTGCGGTCTAGCGCGGTAAAGTACTTTTTTAATTGAATAGGTACATAAAAATATGTCATAATGCGTTCCGAATCGCACTATTAACTTTTTGTTACATTTTATTCTTATTTTAAATAGCTTTTAATTAATTATAATGTATAATACTCCGCTTTGTTTTATTATATTATTCTAGTTCATTGAATCATAAAAACAATAACAATAAGATTAAAACTATTTGATAAAAGAATTTTATATTAGGTTGGGTGAGATTTCACAACCTATGATTGGAATTCGGAACGTGACATAAACCTTTATTTTTAAATTGTCTTTATCTTGTGCCTCATGTCAATGTACCAAATTTTACCGAATCGTGTTTATTATGCTTTAACCGACTTCTAAAAAAGGAGGAGGTTCTCAATTTGACGGAATCTTTTTTAGGGTTTCGTTGCCTAAAGGCAAAAAACGAAACCCTTATAGATTCGTCATGTCCGATGTATGTCACAGCCACTTTATTCCAAAACTATGAGGATTACACAGTTGAAACTTGGTAAGTAGACACTTATGATAAATTTTTAAATAGAAAAATATTGGAAAAAATAACTCGGCCACAAGTGAATTCTCAGATGGGAATCAAACCTATGACCTTTGGAAATCCGGTCCAATGCTCCAGAGCATTGGACCGCATTTCCAAAGGTCATGGGTATACCGTCCCCTTAGTCGTAAAACCGATTATCTGCACTTTTTTTTTTTGCAAAATTTTGTTATAATAAATTCTCAAATTATTGTCAAGATGGCAAGGTAATATACACCTTAACTATGTGTTAAGGTGTATATTACCTTGGTAAAAAAGTGCAGATAATCGGTTTTACCACTAAGGGGACGATATATATTAAGGGGGGGCTCCCCATACATGGAACTGAAACTGAATTTGTTTTTTCATCGAACCTATACAAGTCGGGTATCTATAGATAGGTCTTTAAAATTACATTGAGGTTTCTAAAACGATTTTCAAAGTCAACCGTGTGAAAGATATACACTTCCAAAGTGGTAAATGTCACAGCCACTTTATTCCAAAACTATGAGGATTACACAGTTGAAACTTGGTAGGTACCTAGATGTATTCTGTAAACCGCTTTACGGTTTTTAGACAAAAATAAAAATAAATATATATTAAGGGGGGCTACATGGAACTTAAACTGTAAATATTTTTTTTCATCAAACCTATACGTGTGGGGTATCTATAGATGGGTCTTTAAAAATTACATTGAGGTTCTTAAAACAGTTTTTTCTCAAAGTCAACCATTTGAATGATATACACTTTCAAAGTGGTAAAAAGTGTGCCCACCCTCTTACTTTTATAATAAGAAAGTGAAAAATCTAAAAAAGTATATGCTGTAGACCTTTATAAAAACTTTATATAAAAATATTTAGCAGTTTCAGAGCTATAGCACATTTTCCAAAACCACATAATTATATAACTTTGTCATTCATACAGACACTATGAAAAACAAAGTTATTTTTGCAGACGAAAAATTATAGTGGTACTCTACACATACAGAGAAAATTATAAAAAAGAGGATCACACAATAGGCGGCCTTATTGCTACATAGCAATCTCTTCCAGGCAACCTTGGGTGAGAGACGAAACCCTTTATGTGCGAGTTCGACTCGCACTTGGCCGATTTTTTATTATTTTATTTGTTTATATCATCAAACAAAAAGAATAATAAGGTATATTTAGATTAAACTTTTTTGTTAAGGTTTTTTTTTTACTGTAAGTCGACCGCGGAAACAACCTAAAATTTTCCTCGCTGTTGTGAGGTGTAAAATTGTGTGTGCAGAAAAGTTTTTAGCGCCTCTTACTTTTGAAACACTCGCTACGCTCAGGTTTCATTTTAAGGATCCTTGTCTTGCTTAGGTTTCAATAGAGGTAACTCGCAGCTGAAATTCAACTTTCCAGCCTTGCATAACAAAGAACTATTGTTTTATTTTTCTTTCTTTAAACATCAAAGACAATGACACCAAAATTGATGAAATTGATGAGATAAATTTTCTTGGAGTAAATATAGATGCTTACTTGAATTGGAAATCACACATCGCAAAAATAAAAAAAAGAATATCCAGCAATTGCTATGCGCTCTCGATACTTTCCGAAACAACTTCCACATAAGTGGCTAGGGCTGCATATTTTGGCCAAGTTTATCCATTACTAACTTATGGCATCATATTTTGGGGAAACTCTGTAAATGTCGAGTCAACCTTCATATTACAAAAAAGATGCTTACGTATAATTTACAATTTATATTCTACAGACACCTGTAGAAATATATTTAAGGAACATGGTTATCTTACCTTGATTTGTATATACATTTTAGAAATTTCAGTATTTATTAAGAAAAATAGTGAATATTTTATAAATAAAGCCTCTAGTCGTTCAAATCTTCGTCATAGATATAAGTATGATATTGTTGTACCAAGGAACAACAACCAAATTTATTTTAAAAGTGCTTTTAGTTATGGTATCAAAATATTCAATCACCTGCCTACTGAAAGTAAAGCCTTAAGCGTACCTACGTTTAAATTTAAATTAAAGGCTTGGTTGTTAAAAAGTCCTTTTTATAATCTGGCTGAATATTTTGATACAAAAAAATGTATAGGTATAAATTTCTTGTAAATTTAATTTTAAAAGTATAAAGTTCTGTTATTATAAAGTTACTTTATGTTGCAGTTATTTTATGTTGCATATCCGTTATGGGTATACTGTTGTGTCTTTGTTATGCATTACTACCTGCAAAATTATGTGTACACAGTATTAGCAATAAACGATATTCTATTCTATTCTATTCTATTCTCAAAATCTCAGAAACCGAATCAATTAGTGATTTGATCACGGGAAACCTTTTGTTTCTAATTTAATCAATTAATCTGTCGGTTGACATGCCTTTCATTGCTAGCCGCCGAAACACGTTTTTTTTTAAATGGCGGAATGTATAGGTGTGCCAGGTTCCATACAAAAATGTGCGAACCCCTTTGCATAAAAATATTACATATCCATCCTAACTTTGCAAGCGAGGTCTACTGTTCCCACAAAACCACTAGTAATGGATGAGGAAAAGCGCTATATCTACAGCTCAATAGCACAGTCTACAAATACAATAATGTCAATACAAATACATTTTGTGCATTTGAATGTCTCGATACCTTTGTCAATATACTGTGAAATAAATAATCTGTAGGACATGTCATAGTCTAAGTCAAAGATTTTTATTCAAATAGACTTATAGATAAGTGCTTTCGAATCGTCCAATTTTTTTTCCTACCAGCCATTCAGGACATCTTTTAACTGATAAGAAGAACGGCCGCAAGAAACTTATCAGCTTTAACAGAAGCAACAACATTTACAAAGGAACATGTCGTTGCCAAACACAAATCTACAATCTTGAAACATATTTAATATAAGAGGATATATACATATAGACCGACAATAAAGCAACTCTTCGACGTCGAGGGAGACTGTGGAGCTTGGTGCTTACCAGTTTATCATCCCCAGCAAGTTTTCCGACTGGCTCTCTGCGTTCCACCGAGTCGCTTATTGGACCATATTGGGATATGCCTCACAGCATTGGCGAGGGGTCAAAATATGGCGAAGGTAAGCCGGACCAATCTCCAAAAAATCTCTTTATTGTAAAGTGGATCGGTGTGGTGTCATACAATTTTTAACAGTGACCTGTGATGGTGGACTGATACCTGAACTAGTACTTAATAGGTACCTGTGTCTCAGGTTATCAGCCCTCCACCTCGTAAAAAATACTTGTATAAAAGTGTTGTTTTTTTTTGTTTTTAAGTTTAGAATAAAAACATTACAAAAGCAGAACAAAGATTAAAAGTGCTAGTTATATGTATTGTTTTATATCAGTCATAGTGTGCATTTGTAGTGTGGTGTGTGTCCTAACTTTTTTTTAATAAGTGTTACTTTAAATTTTACTAAGAAAAAGAACTGGTACTTTTTTTTACAAACACACCAATTATCTAGCCCACATTAAGTTTCATTAAGAACTTGTGTTATGGTTACTAGATAACGGATAAACATACTTAAACTATACTTTTTTTGTAAATACATACTTATTACCCAGACTAAGACAAATATACATGTTCATGCACACAAATATCTGTCTTGTCCGGGGATCGAACCCGGGACCTCTGGCGCAGAAGGCGGGGTTAGTACCCCTGCGCCAAACAGGTACTTTGGTGATGTATTACGAATATAAAATTATGACTACGACGACATGTGTATCCTCATGGTAATATACCGATATGACATACTTAAAAAACCCAAGTGATTATAGTACCCTGTAGGTATCCTCGTAGTTATACCTACTGGTATGACAAACTACTTAAGCGTATCACCATGAGGAAACAGTGCCTAAAAGGCCCAGTGGGGGAAATGCTAAGCCTTCAACATAATGGTTATTTATTTATTTATTTATTTATTGATCACCAACATAATGAACATCAACAAGCACTAAATTGTTATTACAAGTAAATCTTAAGCTTAATGTTATTATAATTATAGGTGAAGACCACATTCGTTATGAAGAAGCAACGGAAATTAATTATACAGTTAAATAACCATTTTATATAACATATTTTTTCTGACGTGACCATATTACTATTATAACATATATTATTTTATTATATTAATTATTATTATTATTAAATTAATTATTGCTATTTTTATTGCGTTATTAGTCATTACATTAAAAAAGGAATTAAATTAAATAGGGGTTAAATAAGTGACTTTCTAAACTTGCGAATGCCAACCGTGAAGAGATCCAAATCTTTGGTCTTGGACAAGCTATTGAATTCTCTGACGAGACGGTTTAAAGGTGCGTGGTGACCGACATTGGTCCTACTAGAACAATTAACTAGAAGTTTGTACCTCGAAGCGCGCGGGAGTTTAAAGGGTGTCGAAAAAGTCAGAGTTTCTAGAAGTTCGGGAGCTTCAAGGTTTCCATTCGCCAGCTTGTACAGAAACATTAGATCAAGCAAGCGTCTTCGATCCGAAAGGGGTAAAATTTTGAAGTAATTAAGTCTCTCATCATATTTTAGAAGTGTCTTTGCCAGATTGCAAGAATATGTCAGGTGCCATAAGAACCTCTTTTGAATACTTTCTAGTCTTTTTTTGTATATATCATAGAATGGATTCCAGACTACACTGCAGTATTCCAACCCACTACGCACGAATGAGTTAAATAATAGAATTTTTGTTTTAGGGGACTTAAAGTCTTTGCAGTTGCGTAGTACAAACCCTAAGTTCTTGAAACCCTTGGAACAAATCTTGTCGATATGTGTATTCAATCTCAGTTTATTGTCCAGCTACACTCCAAGATCTTTAACAGTGTCAACATCGGTCAGAGTATCGCCATTGATGCTGTAATGGTAATATGTGTTTTTTTTTTCTAGAAAAATGCATACACGAACATTTAGAAGCGTTAAGGTTCATTCCGTTTTCATCGCACCATTCTATGAGTCTACATAAGTCAGCTTGCAAGAGACTGGCGTCGGCAGCTGAATCCACGACTCTGTAGAATTTGAGGTCGTCAGCGAACAGCAAATAACGAGAATTGGCAAAACATCTGCCTATATCATTAATAAATATATTAAATAACAATGGTGCCAAGTGGGACCCCTGGGGGACACCAGAGCCAACCGGGAAGGGATTTGATGAGTAACCGTTGACTACAACTTTGGATGTTCTACCTAGCAAATACGATCGAAACCAACTCAACATAGGTTCATCGATTCCAAGGATGTTAAGTTTGCGTAGTAAAATGTCGTGATTTACACGGTCGAAAGCTTTGCTAAAGTCTGTGTAAATTGCGTCTACTGATGAGCGATTATCAAGAATGTGGGACACATTGTCGATAAATGAGGTAAGATTAGTAGCAGTTGACCTGCCGTTCATAAAACCATGTTGATGGGAATCGAATAACTGCTTGAAATGCCAGGATAGAATCGGGTTGAGTAGCTGCTTAAAAGCTTTGGCAAAAACCGAAAGAATTGAGATTGGCCTGTAGTTTTTTATAAGTTCTTTGGCACCGGTTTTTAATAATGGGACGATTAAAGCAATTTTCCACTCAGATGGAAATAGGCCCGTAGTAAGCGATTTGTTGTATATAACAGTTAAGGGTTTTGCTAAGGCGGTAGCACACTTAGCCACGAAGATCGAGGGGATTCCATCAGAACCAGCGCCTTTTTAACACTTTAAGAACTTGATCGTCCTTGAATTTGATACTGGTAAGAAAATTATTGGTTGGCGAAGCTATAGGTGCCGAGGGTGCAGTAGGTTGTATTCGACCATTGTTATTGTAAGCAGATGAAAAGTTATCGGCGAAAAGATTGCATATGTCGAAACCGTTAGTGGCAGTCCTATTGTCGAGGGTCATTTGGGCAGGGTAGTGGCTGTCATTGCTCCTTTTGTGTTTGACGAATGACCAGAAAACTTTCGGATTGTCGCGCAAGCTTTGCTCCAGATATCCGATATAGTTCCTATAACAAGCTGCCTTAAGACGTTCTGAGCGTTCTTTTAGTAATTCAAATGATAGCAGATCTAGAGGATTTTTGTTAAATTTGCGGAGTTTATTGCGATATTTGAGTTTTTCTTTAAGAAGGCTAACTAAATTGCGTGAAAACCAAATTGGATATTTTTTGGACTTGGGTATAGATTTAGGAACGTGTTTCTGGATTATGTTGCGTAAATAGCGGTAGAATATGGAGACCATTTCGTCAATATCGGAACAACTTTCAAGTTCGTCTTCCCAGGGTATTGCGTTGAGGTCCGAGATGATTTTATCGTAGTCTGCTTTATGAAAGCTGTTAGACTGATGGTGGAATCGTGCTTCTTTCAGAATCGTCAATCACAGAAAAGCTGGCTATTTTATCTCTCGGCTGTAGGAACTTGTAAGTTCTAAGGAAATAGACTCAGATAAGATAGCTGTAGTAGCTACTAGATAGCCAGGCGAACTAAGAACAAGTATTACCTTCCTCCATAGTTAACCGAACCCGGGACGGAGTCTTGTACTGAATATCGACAATCACTATTTCGACTAGACGCTACTCCGAACGTACACTTATTCGACAGAACACTACTTCGACAAATCACATATTCGGTAGGTCACTAGTTACACAGAACACTGCTCCGACAACATACTGTTTCGACAAGCCATTATTTCGACAGAACACAGCTGCGACATCACACGTATTCGACAGAACACTGTTTAGATAATACTTTCAATCGACAAGATACTTTCTTCTGCGTTTTTTGTTCAGCTCGAAGAGTATAATCATACTAATATTATAAATGTGAAAGTATGTCAGTTTGTTTGTTTATCCGTTTGTTTTTTATTTGTTTGTTTGTTCCTCTTTCCCCCCAAAACTACTGAAAGGATTTGGATGAAGTTTGGTATGTAGTTACTTCAAGTAGTGGACTAACACATAGGCTTATTTTTATCCCGATAATCTCACGGAAACAGGAACCACGCGGGTGAAACCGCGGGCGGCCACTAGTCATATCATACTAATATTGTAAATGTGAAAGTATGTCAGTTTGTTTGTTTGTTCCTCTTTCACGCAAAAACTACTGAACGGATTTGAATGAAATTTGGTATGTAGGTACTTCAAGCAGTAGATTAACGCATAGGCTACTTTTTATTCCGATATTCCCACGGCAACGGGAACCACGCGTGTGAAACCGCGAATTAAAATACTTTTATTATTTACTTACTTAAACTTCAATAATAGCGTCACCTACAGACTACAGACATTTAATTTAGAATGTAAATAGAAAATGAAAAGACATCATCATCGTCATCGTGAATGATTAATAAAAAGAGAAAAATAAATAGATTGAAGGTACCTAATAATGACTTTTATGCTAGTCACATAGACGGGGCTACTGAAAGAAAATAGCATGTTAGTAAATAATAGTTATTTGTTATGCAAGGCTGGAAAGTTGGTTATTTAGCGGCGAGTTACCTCTATTGAAACCTGAGCAAGCGAAGGATTCTACGATTGAACCACGAGCGTGTTTGAAAGATTGAATCCTGAGCGAAGCGAGGATTTCAAAGGTACAAGACGCTAAAAACTTTTCTGGCGAGCGCAACACACAATTTTTCACCTCACAACAGTGAGGAACATTTTATGGTTGTTTTCGCGGTCAACTTCCGGTAAAAAAATCTTTAAACATAGAATTTAATCTAAATATGCCTTATTCTCGTTGTTTTAATGATATAAAAAACTAAAATAATAAAAAAGGGAGTATTATAGTTAATTCAAAGTTATTTACTGTAGGAGTATATTGTTACTAATTAATAAGAATAAAAACGATTCCGTAAATGTTGACACTGACATGAAGTACAAGACAAAGACAATTTAAAAATAAAGATTCATGTCACAGTCCGAAAGCCAATTATAGGTTGTGAAATCTCACCCAGCCTAATATAAAATTCTTATAACAAATAGTTTAATCGTATTGTTATTGTTTTTATGATTCAAGAAACTAAAATAATAATAAAACCAAAACGGAGTATTATAATTAATTTAAAGCTATTTAAAATAAGAATCAAATATAACAAAAAAGTGAATAGTGCAATTCGGAATCCATTATGACATATTTTTAGGTATTAAATTAAAAAAGTACTTTGCCGCGCTAGGCTGCAAAAAACGATTTTCTACGCCTAAACTGATTGACAAAATCTCCTATTCAGAGCGTGTGAGGTGAAAATATAATTACTTAATAATTTAATGTAGAGTAACTATTAATTAATGTACTTGTTGATGGCTAACTAATTAGAATACATCAAAATTTAACAACTTTTACAAAATCAAAAAAGTTTCATTGTAAACTCAAAACATAGATTTTTTTTTTTTTTTTTTTCTATTTATTTATTTAAAGGGGCTTTTGTACCTTGTACATGCCAGCCCCATCGTGACTATACATGTGTTACCTAACTAATTACTTATATCTAATCTTGCTTTAATACTTTGGGCTGCGAAACTGTAAATCAACAATGCTTCTTCAGACCAGGGGTTGGACAGAATACTCAGGAACACACCGATATCAAGGTTGTTGACTTTCAGCTTCGCAACCAAGTTTTCTCGCAATGTTCGATTCCGGGAACATTCCACCAGCAAGTGTTGGACATCCTCGATTTTACCGCATAAATTACAATTAGGGGAGCTAACTTTCTTCATCAGATGTCCAAACTTGCTAAGTGGCATGTGCCCCGATCGAAGTCTATGTGCAATAACAATAAAGTTTCTACTTAATTCAATATTGCTGAACCAAGGAGTATGTGGAGGCTGTGATTGCATCACTCTGTACCAAACACCTGTAGTCTGAGACTTTTCCTCAAAGTGTGCTTTCCATTGAGTATGACAATCTTTTTTGAATTTATTTAAATGTTCATCATATCTAGGTATAACCTGTAACTGTTGTCCTTCGGACACTCCAAGTTTTGCCAATCTGTCAGCCTCTTCATTGCCTGAAAGCCCGATATGTGATGGGATCCATTGTAACCTCAATTCCCTGCCTCTTCGATTCAGTATTTCAGATTGCTGCAGTATAGCATAAGCTAAGGGAGTGCCTCTTCGGCCAGAGGCGCACCCAGCTACATGCTGTAGCGCGCTTTTACTGTCAGTTAAAATGACAACGTTGCTATAAGGCAGATCTTTTATGTAATGAAGTGCTTCCTAGATTGCCACAAGTTCGCTAGTCATAATAGATAAAGAAGGTGTTACATAAAAACTCTTTCCGTATTTACTAGTTGCATCGAAGAAGGCTGCCCCCGAGCCCTGTACACACTTTGATCCGTCAGTATATACTTTATGAAAACTTCTGTATTTACTTTCAATTTCCTGTAGCACGTTACTCTTTAAAATGTTATAATCATTTTTAACTTTTGATAAATTCATACAATCAAGCTCGCAATTAATTATATTATTCACAGGGAAATTTGAGATCCAGGTAGAAAGAGTAAACATTAAGAAAGGATAACAAGAGTGTACGTTTTCTGTCTTTGTTTTGTTAAAAGTAGAGATCAAAATAGGTTTTTTCTTATTTTGCCAATATCTATTGGAAGAAAGTGTGTCCAGTTTCTCTAGCAGTGCTATTGTTGGGTTATTTGCCCAAGATTGAGCTTTTAAACAATATTTGAACGCCAAAAATAGTCTCCTTACAGCTAATGGGGGAATGCAGAGGTCACACTCCATGGCCTGAATTGGAGTACTTCGAATAAAGCCCCCCACGACCCTAAGCGCCTGATTCTGCACCCTATCCAACTTGGCAACATGTGTCTTTGCGCTGTTTTCGTACAAGAAAGACCCGTAGTCAATTCGACTTCTAATCAGAGAAATGTACAAACGACGTAGATGTACCGGATGAACGCCCCACGCAGAACCAGCGAGCACCTTAATCAAATTTGTAAATTTTAGAGCCTTCTCACATGTCTCATTAATGTGTTTAGACCAGCGCAACGACCTATCCAGCCACATACCTAAGTACTTAATATTGTCTGCACATTCTAACGACCTTCCGTTGACTATTAATTTGACTGTGTGTTTTTTGTGACTTCTACTAAATACACAAATCTTAGATTTTTCTTCAGACAACTCCAATCCAATATTACTGAGAAGTATTAATAAAACATCTAACGCTGTTTGAAGCTTTAACTCACTGCAGCTAAGTTGGTCAGTTGAATAAAAAACAAAATCATCAGCGTACTGTAAGATCATAATACTTTGAATGTCTTGACAAATTTTGTGTGTTACGATATTGAATAGTAGAGGGGAGATGGGGTCCCCTTGCGCTAATCCTCTGCTAGTCCATCTACAAAGATTCAACTCTTCTCCTGGATCTGATCTTATTTTTAAATGTCTCTCGTTAAGGAATGAAAAAATGTACCTACAAAATCTAGCTCCCACTCCAATCTTATCTAGGGTGATTGTAACTTTGTCCACCAATACGTTATTATATGCGTTTTGGATATCCAAGAAACAAGCTGTTGTTGGTACGCTATTTGAAAATCCTACTTGTATTTGCATGACTAAACGTGCTAGGGAATCCAAACATGACTGACCATTCCTGAATCCCAAAGTCTCCCTGGATAAAATTAATTTATTTTCTATGAACCATTCCAAGCGTTTTGTGAGCATTAAATGAAACATTTTACAAATGCATGACATTAGTGAAATGGGTCTAAGCTTCTGTTCGGAATTATTACCATTATTATGTTTTGGTATCGCTAATATAGCTATGTTACGCCATTGTAGAGGTATATTGCCAGTAATATATATTTCATTGTACAACTCAAGAAGATTTTTTTTCGCAATGTCAGGTAGATTACAAATCATAGAGTAAGAAATATTATCGTCCCCAGGAGTCGTATCAGACTTTTTTAAGCAATTGTCTAGCTCTTGTATGGAGAATACCGCTTCCAATTGAGGGTTGATAGACTTGAATGTAGGAGATTCCATGGGTACAAAATCAGGCGTCAGAGTACGTAAAAGTTCTTTTTTCTTCTCTCCGTCTACGGCACAGTTACCTCCTCTAAAGCCCTTCAACCAGCGCATCCGCCTCCACATATCAGGGGCAGATGTGGTGATGTCTATCGTATCGCAAAACTTTCTCCAGCTATGGCGTTTTGCTTCTCCTATAAGACGTCTGGCATCCTCAATCCGTTTATTTAACAAATCAAGATTACTCGGAGTTGGGTTCTTTCTAAAATGGCTCAAAGCTAGTCTTCGCTCGGCTACGGCTTTAGATATGGACGGGTTCCAATAGCTCTTCGGAGTAAAGTTTGCCTCAGGGTTATTACATTTTTTTAAAACTGGAATAGAAATAGCGGCTGCACTATTGACACGACTCATAAATAGGTCATATCTCTCTTGAAGTTCGTGTACATTTTCAGAGCAACTAAAAGATGTTTTCAGACATTCATTCATTTCAGACATTCGTTTTTATGATTCAAGGAACTAAAATAATAATCAAACCAAAACGGACTAAGTATTATAATTAATTTAAAGCTATTTAAAATAAGAATCAAATATAACAAAAAAGTCAATAGTGCGATTCGGAATCCATTATGACATATTTTTAGGTATTAAATAAAAAAAGTACTTTGCCGCGCTAGGCCGCAAAAAGCCTAAATCATACGATTAATTAATGTACTTGTTGATGGCTAACTAATTAGAATACATCAACATTTAACAACTTTTACAAAATAAAAAAAAGTTTCATTATAAACTCAAAACATAGATACTCGTATTTTTTTAAATAAAAAATAAACCAAAAAGCCTAAACAAAATTATTTGTGATTGATATTATTATCTTATATCTTTCACCTGCCAAATTAAGTTTCGCTGGTAAAAGATAGATAGAGTAAGTAATCCAAACATTTGTCAAATGTTTGGATTATTTCTTAGATATGTTAGTGATATATGCTATTCCGCTCAGAAATGAAATAGTATCTGTATGTAGTCTTTCATTATGTTTTTGTTGTTTTTTTTTTACTTTCGGTCTTTTAATTGGAGCTCTAATTCTTTCTACTCGTTTCTCGGTATTTTTTTGTTGTTTTTTCACTTCATTCAACGTTTTCAAAATATTCATATTTTTTCGATTCAGGAGAGTATTCCATCTCATATGCCAGCTTTCGATTGAGTTTTGAGTGGAAGGAATACCACATTCAATAGAATCTGCAACCGACCATATTTCCGGAGGAAAAGTTGGTGGTACTTTTTTGTACGTCACTTTTTGAGTGTTTCTGTCACTTTTCACTTTTTTAAGTGTTCCTAAAATATATGTCTTGGAAAACCAATCAATGACTGGTTTCACGTCATTCGGCAAAACTTCGTCTTTAATCAAATTAAAAGCGTATACAATATTTCGGCGCTGGTAGATATGGTAATATGCTTTATCTTATGTGCAAAAACACTCATATTAATATACTTCTCAGCAAGCCCTGCTGACTCAATATGACGCCAAATATTTTGAAGAAGGTGAAATAGGCAACATTTATGAGTTGTATCTGGAAACACACGTTTACTAGTATTTATTGCTGCCTTCTCAAAGTCAGTCAAAATTACTTTTAATTATATTACAAATTTGTTAAGAACATAGCGCTTTAGTATTTCTCAAAAAAAAAATAACTAAACAAACAAACAAACAAACAAACAGATAAACAAACAAACTGACATACTTTCACATTTATAATATTAGTATGATTATAGTCTTCGAGCTGAACAAAAAACCCAGAAGAAAGTATTTTGTCGATTGTAAGTATTGTCTAAAGAGTGTTCTGTTGAATACGTGTGATGTCTGTCACACTGTGTTCTGTCGAAATAATGGCTTGTCGAAACAGTATGTTGTCGGAGCAGTGTTCTGTCTGACTAGTGATCTACCGAATATGTGATTTGTTGAAGTAGTGTTCTATCGAATAAGTGTACGTTCGAAGTAGCGTCTAGTCAAAATAGTGTTTGTCGAAATTTCACGCCTTGTGAACAGTTTTTTGCTTAGGTAATAGGTATTATCGGTCTTAGAGCGGAACACATTTAAAACACACTGTAAGTACACATAAAAGGCTAAGCCATTTGAAAAATAAAATAAATATAGGCAGAAATCCTTTGAATTCCGTCACCATAGAGACATGATCAAAGATAGCGTTGAAACCCTTGCTCGTAAAAATATCACTAGAAAAATACTCGAAAAGATAAGCTGCGAGCGGTATCACAATATCAACCTAATCCCTGTCCCTTTAGTGGACATCTCTGTGTAAATATGAAAGAAATATAATATTCTGCACGATATTAATATTTTATGAACAGCGATTCAGCTGCTGATAAATAAAAATGAAAAGATTGTACCTAGTGGAATTAAAATTGGGATTTTTGTTGGGTTTCTTAAAGAATATTCTAATACCTATTTGGTAAATTTATAACGGCGCCGAATCAGTATAATATCTTCTCGTATGATGGTTAGGTAGCAAAATAAAGTGCCTTGATAGTTACCATCGCCACCGCATCGATATTATGCTCACACGCTCACTCATGGGTAATGTACGCAATCGGTGATCCCGGCAGGCCAGTAGAGCTTTTTTAGGAGAGTTTACATATAACGATATCTTATAATATTTTAACCTCTCAGGCCCTGGCTGGGCTATGAGACACAAATATAGAATAGATATTCCATTGTTCTCTGAACACCGGTGTCCTGCAAACAAATGATGAATTAGCCGCCTCTGTGGTCTAGTGGTATCAAACAACCCACCGGTATCAATCCTGAGGTCCCGAGTACGATTACCAGTGGGTGTACATATTGTCTTCGGTTTGGTTGGTGGTAGGACTGTATTGTTTCGGTTTGGTTGGTGTTAGGACTTGTTGTAGGTAAGTCAGCCTGGCTACTACTTAAATTAAATAATATTTACATATTATGTTATTTTGATGTGTTTTCTACTAATAATCATAATATTTCACATGATCTAGGTACCTACCTAATATTACTGTGTTACACTTAACAAGTAGGTATACCTAGGTACTTTGGTTTCAGACTTTCAGTGATCGTTTTCGCCATTTTTTAATGATAATAGGTTCAACATCAACATTTTCCGTTAAGCTTATTAGCACGGAATCGTTTTCCTGTGTAGACATTCTTATTGCCATGAAAATAGAATCGCGTCGTTGAAAAAGCATTCGTTTGTATGGAAATCTGTGGCCGGGTGGCTCACGTAGAGTAGGGTAACCATGAATGAAGGGAAAGTTGTTTTTATGATAGTAAAATCTACTAAAAATATATTACCTTAGAAACTATAGAGAGTCTACCTGATACTTCGTCCACGGGCGATAATGGACGTTTTTTTTGATCCAAGTAGGTATGTTAAATAATTCGTCGAAAATATTAGAAAGTACACGTTCAGAAACACAAACTCTTCGGAAGCTTTTTGCCGCAATCAACTTCCGGAGGAACAAGTTGGTGGAACCGCAAGGAATAAGGGATCTTCAGCCCTATCGCTATCGATTTTTCAAACCCCCTACTAGGGCTCTCGCTAACGCTATCACGTTCATAACAAAAATTAAATAGTGAATCCAATAGATGAATAGAAATACAGGAATTGGACAAAAACCCTATCGTTGAAGGGTGAAACTTCACACAGACTTGAATCACGTGAAACGTGTTAAGTTGTCAAACTATCCCTCATGTCAATGTCAATTTGAAAATGACATTAAGTGCTAAACGTCAACTTTCTTTCGCTCGAATTAAAAAACGGGTCGGTACCACTTGTTTTATTTAAAAAATGCGGTTTTAGCATTCATTCGCATGCGTATTTAGCGATTCCGTATTTATTTTATTGTTAAAGGTACAATAACAGAATACAAATTGTTGCATTACAATTTACATCAAACCAACTCTTTTAAATTTGTATCCCAATAAAAAATCTTACAAGTGTACCTTCAGTCCACAGAAAACTGTATAGGTGGTGTTCCCAGGCAGGAGCCGCCCGCGTTGATGCGATTACCACACCACGACTCGGTGCTTCGCAATGGCAGCGAGCCGGGATCCATTCGAGTCCGCTCTCATGTGAAAATTGCCGGCAATGTTCGGCTACTCCGCTATAAAATCTGCCATTGTTCAACTCTAATAACTATTACGAAACAACAGTCCATGAAACGTTTACTGAGTAGGTATTGTGCGACAATGAAAATTGTCCCAATTATTATTGTTTATTTCGAAGTGGGGATTTCAGGAAATTCCAGATACTTACTGTTACTTAGGTGTTTAGAGTTGTCTATAATTTTTAATTGTTGTTTTTACAGACGCGTCATGCGTTTCAAAACGTGGCAATCTATACGCTTCGTTTCGCTAAAACAATAGTTTGATTCGATAGTTAGTAGGTAATGCAGGTACCTATATTCCGTCATTTATCGTTTAAGTCTAAAATTTCGATTAAAAATAATAATGTTATGTACAAAACTATCCTTTACAGCATGAAAGAAAAATATATTTGATTTTTTTTTATATTTTATCTTTATACTGCAAAAGACATCAACGAGCTTTAATGTTAAATCTAATGGTCTGAATCGAGAGGTCCTGGTTTCGATTTCCAATCACTACAATACGTACATACTCTATTCGATTTGTTAGGATTAGGTTAAGCTCTATCGTCTTTTTTTAAGCCAGTCGTTATGACAACAATGTTTTCAGCATGGTTGGGATGCGGCAGTTAGAGATTCTTATCTTTTCTCTAATAGCAGTTACTCAGTAGTTGAGTACCTATTCCTGAAACTCGTCCCCTTACCTTTCATTTGAATTCCCTTCAACCTTATTATCACATAACTTCAGGTATGACGACGTCTTAATGTGTCCCCGTTGATAATTTTAACTGTAAGCGTCTAAGCTGTTAAAAAATGGTAAACCATCTTACTTCATTTGGCATTTTAGTTGATAACAAACACACCCAAAGGACATTAGATAGATACATCATAATATTGCATCGAATGCATGATAAAAAATATAAATGCAACGAAAACGTTAACAATAATACGTCGACGACCGACTGTGGGAAGTCGACACGTGCCACGCGAATCGGCGCGTTCATTCAAAACATATAACATTTCAATTTGAATTTGTCACCAGCTTCATGCCTGTCTTAGGATTGATTATCATTATTTGGAGTCTATTACCTAGGCGGAATCAAATGCCAATACGAGAGTGAATAAAGACAGGTTATTTTTATAACAATCTAGCCAACTAGCCTATTTTTAGTAAAAAATGTGTGATGTCAAAAAAGAGAAGGCAGTACCTATAATGTAAATTTTCATATTGTCTAATCATACGAATCCGATTTGTTAGGTATGCTATTATTATTTTTTTATAAAAAGATTTTTATTATTTAAATCTAGATACCCGTTTTCATATAGACCACATTTCTTTTTACTACGAAGCGCATACGAAATAAAAGGAAAGCAATTTTATCGTCGTAAATAAAGTCTTATCGGATATACTTGCAGCTATTGTGCGCATTTGAACTCATTGGAGTGCGGTCTCAATCTCAATTCGCAATATCAATATCTTCAAAAGATATTGAAAACAAAACCTGTGATTGCGAACAAGTCAGGTGGTCAGTATTTGAGGCATGGACGAGTGGTCTCTTAATTAGGGGATCTCGATAATGAATATTTGAGGGGTGTAGCCCCAGCATTCGTTTCTATCTGTATTGTTAAGCGTTGATTACACTCGATTTTTTTAAGCACTGGATAAATGTAGAGGGATATGAATGCATACTCCATTGATTTTTTTGTTTCGATATTTCACTGTTATTGTAAGTATTGTTTGGCAGTACGATTTTTGTTCTCAGTTCTGCCAGTGGTATGTTCTTTTTTCTTCTTTGGCGATTTCAATTAGGTATATTATATCAGAGTTAATTAGTTTTAGTCAAGTCGCCAATTCTCATACCACACACAAATGCATTTCCGCCTTTTTATGAGCGCCTTTCTTTCAGCGTCTTGGGTTTGGGTCAAAGGAAAGTTTTTAAATCCCTTCGTAAAGATTTTTTTGGAGAGTAGGTATGGGTACATATCCTGTATAGGTAAATATCAATTACATAAACCTATTTAAAATTGTGATTTTTTCAATTAATGACATCAGATTAAGATAAAACATTTTAATCTACTATTCGCCC
This sequence comes from Chrysoteuchia culmella, assembly GCA_910589605.1. Taxonomy (NCBI): domain Eukaryota; kingdom Metazoa; phylum Arthropoda; class Insecta; order Lepidoptera; family Crambidae; genus Chrysoteuchia; species Chrysoteuchia culmella. Next base: position 15,569,780 of record OU342654.1, read on the forward strand.
CGTAATGATGGTTAAAATCACAGATTACACTCGCTTTTGGCTCGATTAACCGCGTGACGATCTTCGTCAAATAAAGCATCGGAAGCGAACAATTGGCCCGGGGGGTGCGTGACCACAGCTGACGTTTTCACAGGCATATCCAGCCAACTGGATTCGTATTGTCAAATAAGCCAATATCGTTAGAGCCATCAGATTCTTTACACTTTATTTAACAACACAACAGCTTACGAAGGGGTAGATTTTGCAAGTGTAAATGCTTTTCTTTGCTAGGCACTTTGAAAGGAAATAGTGTTTTCAAACTTTATGTAGATGAGCTACCAAGTAGTCTAGTACCCTGCTAGTACTTACTTACATACCTCTTGAAATAGCTATATCTATCTACTCTTGTTCTTAATAATTTTGAGAAAAAAATTACGTTACTGTATCGTTAGCTATTAAAGTTTTGCAAAATCGTAATGTTCATGTCGAAGGCAATTGCAGAATTTGGCGTTTTACAAAATTCCTAGGCAGATTGTAAAACATGTTTTCAAAAGGTCGATTGAGGCGAGCTTGCTGCACAGGTTCTCTGTTGTATCCTACCAGGGAACCTAACAACTTCTAGCCCAAATTGGGGATCATAACAATAGTTGCAAGTCAAACGCGATTACAAACGCATTTTTGGGTAAATGTGCATTAGTCATCTCATGTGAGATGTTTTTTCTTGCGTTAGGTACGCGACGGAAGATCGGCGACTAAATTCAGTTAAATGATGTGGCTTGGCGCTGATCGTAGGAGCACAGTAGGTATAAATACCTAAGATACTACGGTACGAGAATACAATGAATAACAAAATAACAATGCACGCATCATCCTAAAACGTATCTGATGAGTTGGAACATGCGAAACGTGAAGAATGGCTCTATCACACTATTCTTTATGAGAATAATGTTCTCTGTGAGAAATTGCTCTAATGACGAAAGTGATTACGGTGGGCTACCTTATTACTTGATTACAAAGGGATGGATGAATCACGAAAGACTCTTTGTTTTGATTTGGAGTTTTGTAGATGTGTGTTTTTATTGTTACAAGCAGTACCTAAATAAGTAGAAGGTATCATTAACTCACAGAATTTGTAACAGCAGCGTCGCCAAAGTTTTAACACTACAAAAGTCTTACCGATGCTAGGGGTACACCTATATTATTTAACTTGTAGGTACTAAACTTCAAAATGCATCTGTCTGACGCTTATCCAAAATGGGATATAAAATAATAATAAAATAATAAAAAACACTTTATTGCACACAAAGACAAACAAAAAAGAAACAACAAAAACAGACAGAAAGCATACAAAAGGCGGCCTTATTGCTAAATAGCAATCTCTTCCAGGCAACCTTGGTTAGAAAAATAATAACGAAGAGGACAAAGGAGAGTGGGTACAATTATGGGAAGGATAGTTGATATAGATGCACATAATACTTATAAATAAAAGAAATAAAGTATAATATAATGGAATTGAAAAGGAAAATATACAAATACATAATACGTAAATATTAGGAAAAAGAAAGGAAATGCTTTTTAACTTGATCGCGAAAAGATGCCAAAGTACAAGCTTTCCTAATACCTTCTGGAAGAGAATTCCATAAACGAACAGCGTGCACAGAGAAGGAGTAGGAGAAGAAATCTGTTGAGTGACAGGGAGTAGCGAGAGAAAGTTTAGAGGAAGAACTAAGAACTAACTAAGAGGGATATGTAAGGTGATATTCCAAAGATCGCGCTTGTTTGTTTTTATTAAGGAATTTTTTACTCTGTTCTTTCTCTCCTCCTCACTTATCAGAGGGCCTAGTGTGCGTTTGCAAATGTCCAAACGTAACCCATCGCGTGAGAGTAAAATTTTGCCAGATAGCCTTAATGCAATGGAAATAAGGTTGAGAAATAAACTCTATTCGCAAACTGCGGCGTAAGAGACTTATGGTGAGAAAACTCACACTAAGCACTCAGAAGGGCAAGCCAATTTGGAAATAATTTGTTTTTTAGTTCCTTTTCAATATATAAAAAAAGGGTTTTGTAGTAATATGTAAGTAGGTATCTCAAAAGTCCAGCAATCAAAGCGGTGTGCGTGCGACGGATCGTGGTATAATCGCTAATTGGCCGGACGCGTAACGCACACCGACCTGCCATATGCTGCGTCGAGAGTTGTAGCGCTTCAATCTGGCCATCACTACCGGTTTTTTTTGTCAGTAGGGTTTATCATAATAATAACTAACATTCCCTTACTATAGAATCCGACCACTTATGTACCTATATGAAAACGTGGAAGTGGAAGTAAATAAATTCCTTTTTTGTTCCATGCGTTGCTCTAACGTTGGTAGGTTCTATACTGACTTAAGTAAGCTGTTCTATAGTGTCCTTTAGTAGATGTCGTGCTCTTTCCTGTAATAGAATTTCGTGATACCACGCTTTTTGCCCGATTTACACCAGGCAAGGATAGTGGCGAATAGTGGCGGAGTGGCGAGCGCCAGGACAGTGAAACAGACAGAGCCCGATTTTGTATGGATCCACTCACAAGACCTATACTACATATATCGATATAGACGGTAAAAGTGTACCTGCCTTGCGTGTAAAAAGTTTGATCCACGGTCAAAGTTTTCCGACTTAAGTCAGTCCGTTTGAGACCATTGCCATAAAAACACGCGTAACTCAGAAACGAAAATGGTTAATTTTGCAGTGCTTTCTTGCAAAAGCTCGTCAATAACATTTGCACATCAGTAAATCTCGCTCGTAACGTCATCGTAGGTACGAAAAATTCGACACGCTGGGTTCTCATACAGTTTGAAGCGCTCTTTTCGTCTATCTCGATATAGGTCTGTGGATCCACTTGCAAGCCAGCTTGCAAGCCAAGTTGACTTGTCAGTGCCCGATCGTTTACACCACACCACTGTACCTACTTACGAACTTCGCTAAAGACTTGACCCGTGTATAAATCGACTGATAGGCAACTTATTGGGAAACCTTTCCTCGGAAAGTACTAAGGTTAAAGAAATAATTTATTATTCAAATGAAATATCTATTAATGTTCTATTATTTGTCATATAAGCTTTTTCTATATATCTATTACTTTATAAATTAAAGCTCCATAAGAAAAACTCTACTGGTCAACTGGGAAGTTCCCCGACTGTACCTAAGTCTTTCCTTAATATATACTTATGTTAATCATATTTGAATCTCCCAGTTCAGTATTAAAAGGATAAACAATCATGATTGACCAACATTTCTTTTTTTTTCTTGCTCTAGTGCCTTTGGTTCCTTCTATGCGGTAACCTGCAAAATCAAGAAATATCATTAGGTATTTACATTCAGCAATTTTCTCAGTTAAGATTTTATTTAAATAATGGAGTTTTCTAAGTGGGAGTTAATATTATTTTCATAATACTTAAAGGTTCTCATATTAATATCGTGATTCACCCCATAGTCTAGAAAGGTTTCGCCTCCCGGCCTACTTCCGGGACAATATGGCGGAGCTCTTACAAGCTTTTCTCATGACTGCCCGCCACTGTGATACAGGAACTAGCAGGAATCCCTATGTTAATTTTTTTTGTGAGTAAATGCTCGAGTAGGTAGGTACGTATTAAATTGTGAGCGGAAATCATTAGACGCACGCTTCTGTCATCCGTACAAGTAGGTAAGTGTTTGAAGTAGTTTTAACGTTTGAAGAATCAGCAACTGTGAAACCGCGAAGTATTAGACTGATAAAAAAAACCGGACAAGAGCGAGTCGGACTCGCCCACCGAGGGTTCCGCACAGATTTGTAGGTAAGAAAGAAAGAAAGAAAGTTTATTTGTTTATGGTACAGGTACCTACCTAGGTAAATAATATTATAAATAGTTCAGGAATTGAGTCCCGCAGTTTTTTCAGAAGTTTCCCGAATTTCAGTTTTTAAGACTAAATTTTTCGTGATTTAATTACAAATGTCTAGTTTTCAAGATTATTTACTGTACTTGTAGTAAAAGATGATTTTACTTATACGATGTTCGTTACGATGTTACCAAATTTAATAGTTCTAGGTCAACGGAAAGTATCCTATGAATTTCGATTCATGTTTCGTTAAATATACCTACGTTTTACCTTTTTAACGTTATTTTGAAGTTGATTTTTTCACAGCTGCAAGGGATTGTTAACGTAAATATGGTTTTAATTTCAACTCGATACTTCCACGCATTCCTAAGTTTTTTCCGGAATTCTGTTTCGGAAACTAAATACTATATTTTTATGATGAAATTACGAATGTACTTAGTTTCTCGCTTTTTTTTCTGTATTCGTAAGTAGTAAAAGTCGATATTACTTGCCTTTATGCTGCGAACATATATTTATGGTTATAGTTTAACGGGAAGTATGAATTTTGATTCCCTTGGGAGTGTCGAAATCGACATTTTATTGGGCAAAAACGGCTATTCTTTCGGACGTTAATTTATAAGTTTGAGATTTTTTACAGCTCCAACAGACTGTTTACCTGAATATATGGTTTTAATTTCAACTCGCTACTTCCATGCGTTCTCGAGAAAAACGAGGTTACGAGGCTAGGTTTATAAAGGTTCCTTTTTTTCTTTGGAGCTTCAGAACCCTACGGGCAAATGTATTGTTCGGGAGAACTATTCTGGCTTGAGCAGTGACCGGTGACGGAACGCGACCCATGGATTCGTTATCCGTTATATTATTAAATTTATCTTGTGTTGTGATTGTGAGATAAGTACTTATTTATTGATCACTTCAATAAATAAGTATCACTAACATTATTTATTTAATGTTAGTGATTTGTATTTAGACTTGTTTAATTGTTTTACTTATAGAAAATAGGTGCTACCTACTTACAAAAAGAAATCTAGCTGCGGCAGGCAAGCGCAAACGAAGTGGTAACTGTGCAACCTCCAACAGCGCCATCGGTTAGGTACTTTGTATTAGTACTTCGTATCAGTTCCTAAGGTCCTAGATTCAATTCTCAAAGTATCATACTGTAAGTAGGTACTTATTCATTTTGGTTGGTAATAGGACTTGTTCTTAGTAGTTACCTACCTACGACTGGCTAGCTACCAACATTTTATTATTCGTCGGATAAGCTTGTGCTTCAGCAACGTTGTGTTGTGTTTCGGCAATTGGAGATTCTGTGAGAATTATGATTCCATCTTCAGGTTTATCATCAATTAAAATAAGACATAATCCCACTGCGCTGGGGTTGTAGGTTCGATAGTAGATACCCAAATACACCCAGGACAATTGTGTTTGAGATGTAAAGGACAATGTTCCGTGCCCATATATTGTTAGCATAAGAACCAACAGCAAAAGAAAATTCATTTTCTAGTAATAGATCTAGTAGGCCCGTATTAGCCTCTAAGAACAAAGTTTTTTCACGGACACTGCTGAGAACATTTTTAGGGTTCCGTAGCCTATATGGAAAAAACGGAACCCTTATAGATTCGTCATGTCTGTCTGTCTATCTGTCCGTCCGTATGTCACAGCCTTTATTAGACTAGTCGGCCAAACTCATAGTCGGCCAATCTCTACCAAAAACTACTGAACGGATTTCGATAAAATTTAGTATGTAGGGACTTCAAGTAGAGGACCAACACATAGGCTACTTTTATCCCGATATTCCCACGGGAACGGGAACCACGCCACGCAGGTGAAACCGCGGGCGGGCGCTAGTTATAAAATAAAAAAGAAAACTTTGAAGCGCTGTTGACTGCGTCGACTATGTTTTTAGCAATAGTTTATTCTTAAGTCCAAAACTAAATATGGAGCTTATTTCCACTAAGCTCTTTAAATTTTACTTACGCAACAAGCTTCAAGCTGCAACTTTTTTTATAGTGGCTCGCCGACGTCGAAAAGAGAGTCGGCCGCGGAGACAGAGGACCACCTTCTCAGCACATCAGACCTTGCGGTTAGAGCTCGAGTACGCACGTGGAGAATACGTAGCCAGAGCAAGGAGGTAGGTTGATATTTAATTATATTACGTACCTAGTTTTTCCCCGCACCTTCTTCCGCGAAGAGTATAATATACCTAGACATTGCTATATCCAGTTATTACATTAATAATAGATTCTTAACCATAAAACCAGTATATGTACAGTCGTATGTAAATAACTAAAAGTATATTAGATAATACTTATTCTTTGCTAAAATTATCTAAGTATGTCTTTTTAAGTTTAAATTCTTTAAGCAGGTGTGAATTAGCATCGGCACTGTCACTTAGCGAAACACAAGTGAAGATATGGTTTCAAAATAGAAGAGCTAAGGACAAAAGAATTGAGAAGGCTCATCATGACCAGCAGTACAGGTATACAATCATTGCCTTTATTTAACATTTTACCCACGTGGTTCTCGTTCCCCTAGGAATATCGGGATAAAAAATATCCTATGTTCAATCAACCACTCAAATTAAACTATCAACTATCTGTGTATCCAATTTCATCCAAATCCGTTCAGTAGTTTTTGAGTTTATTCGTTGCAAACAAACAAACAATCAAATCTTTCCTTTTTATAATATTAGTATAATGTCCAACATTTCGTATTCTCATTACATACAAGGTCATCCACTGCCGCTGCTGCCCTCCGAAGGGTAGGGTTTTACAAATCCGATGGCGTCGCTTCTTTGAAATTCACAAGTGCTTGTAGCAGCCTAGACTTAATAAATGATACCTACATTTTGTTTGAGTTTTAGTTGTAACTGATGGTCTAATGAGCAACCGGATTGTCATTGTAAAATGATGATAATTGATAATGAAACAGGTAGATATTTCGGTACCAAATTTCGCTGAGCAGGTGTTGTCAAATCAAGTGAAATAGTATTACAATCGGGGAACTTCCCGGTTGAGTAGAGCTTTTTTGAGAAATGTTTTCTCGGAAAGTGCTAAGGTTAACGAAATAATTTATTTTTAAATTAAATACCTGTAAATGTTCTATTGTTTGTGATAATACACTTTTTCCATATACCGATTACTTTTTTAAATAAAGCTTCCTAAAAAACTGTACTGGTCAACCGGAAGTTCTCCGACTGTACCTACTTAGTTTTGCATTATTTTTTGTAAACATGCCACCATTTTTTATTGCAGGCATTTGGCTGCAGCTTCAGGCCTGTTTCCTATCGTTTTGGGGGCTCCATACTGTCCTCCACCTTGCCCCTGTCTGCCCGTTCATCCGCCGACGCTAGATAAATAAATATTATAGGCACTAGATCTTACTAAATTCAAAGTAACTTATTTCATTGTGAAATACCGGATGAGTGAAGACTATATAGACGGTAAAGTCGCTATTCAGATTGTAGAATTATTTCAAAAGATACAGAAATGAGAATAGTAGTGCGACCTAATTCTGTTCTGTCTTCCTAATAAACACGGAATAACACTGTAATATTTAATCATACTCATATTTTAATCACATTTTTATTTCAATTGTAGTGGTTGTTTAATGCCGGGTTTCTATATCTTACTAATGATTGTTTTGGCTACGGACAGTAACATTTTGACATATTTTCCATAGATGAAATGTCAAAATTTAATTGTCCGTAGCCAAAACAATCCGTTAGTACGTTATAGAAATCCGGGGTAAGTATGTCTACTCTGGAAACAAGAATTAAAAAGAGCACCGATAGGAACATAGATAGGATTATGATTAAAATTGGCAGAATTAGGCCACGAAGCAGACTAAAACGTGTAATCTGCGCTATGTAATATACAATCGGGGAACTTCCCAGTTGACCAGTAGTTTTTTAAGAAATTTTTATTAATAAGGTTTAAGAAATCATTTATGATTCAAATGAAATACCTAATAATGTTCTATTATTTGTAATATAAACAGTTTCTACAAGTCTACAATTTTTTGAAATAACGCTTCTTAAAAAAACTCTGCTGGTCAACCGGGAAATTCCCGGACTGCACCTATTACTATTTTCACTGAGTGCTTAGTGTTGGTTTTCTTTTCTAAAAGGAAAGTCGGGTTAGTTACATATTTTGCGGTTATGTTAAAACTCGTAGTAAGCACTCCGATGTCTATCGAATTAGTTATATCAAAGCCTTTGTTAAAACGGTCAATGCAGAATCGACAGTGGTAACAAAAATTTGATGGATAGATTTATTCAATTGTCTTATTCCGATATGGAATAAATAGTGCCTACCATAGATCAATGATAGGTCTCCGGCTCACGCAGAGACCAATCATTTATGTATGGGTTACATCCAGCTGGACTTGAATCATGTTAGTGTGATATGTTACATAAAATAAACCCATATTGTTAAGTACAAACTAGTCAAAATTATTTGCTTTGTTTCCAGCGGTAATAAGGTATAACTCACTGTAAGTATGTATATAAAATAAAATAAGTAAAAAACTTTAAAAGTATTAGTTAAAACAAAATTATATCTCTTATTAAGTGAGGTATTATTAAGCTATGAATATTGTCGATATCAGTAATAACATCCTCCAAAAATGTTATGCAGTAATTACATCCTCCAAAAATACTATTAAGCTAAGGTATCTTGGAATAGTATGTATGAAAAGGAAAAGTTGTAATATAATAAAAGTCACTTTTTTTGTTTATTGTATTTATTTTGGACGCAGTCAACTTACCACGGCCTTTTCCACCGAGTCGTCTCGTCCACATTTAGAACAGTCCATGGAAAATAGTTGTTATTTAATTATAAGCACACATATATTATTTAAAGAACAGAAAATATATCATTTTCAAACCTTACAATTATTATGTTGACCAATATTCTAACAATGTAAAAATAAAACATTAACACACATCTATTATATCATTTTGTGTTACAATAAACATAACGGACCTGTTAAAATTTAAATAAAATTTTAATTCCTGTCTTAGACAAGTCTTTCACAAATATGTTTTATAACAAAGAATTCAAGTAAGTTTTGTAATAATGTGTTTCAGCTATATTTCTAACATCAAGTTATATTTGAAATAAGTATATTTTATTATATCTATATATATTTTGATAGCTAACATTGGTGTTCATATTGCTTATAAATATCATTTTAGTAGTAATAATGTACTGGCAAATCTCCCAATCAATTTTCATAAGATTTGGAATGTCATAGCTATCATTGGATAATATAGAATAGTATTGAAAACCTTAATTAATATAAAAATTATAATTATCTTTTCCTTACGGACTAATAACGTAAACATTGCCTGTAATCCACAGCTTTTACAAATAACTTTGAATATGGATGTAAATCTTCAATTAAAGTGACAACTGTAAAACATTTATTACAACAAAGCCGTGCAAAACACTATGATGTATCAAATGTAAAAACTGTGATTGTGTGCTAAACGACTAAAATCATAAGAGATATGAATCTATAGCCTACAGTACCTTACTCGGCGAACCTCACTGTAGGTGTATAAAGTGTATAATGGCTATAGCCGCTTCACTAAGTCCGCTTGTCCCTCACTAGCTAGCTCTGCTCCTACCTCCCATCTAACTACCGTCTGCCTGCCTAGCTTCGACTAAGCGCAACTTGAGACCTACACATTAAAAAATCATGTTGTAAATACACATTATACAGGAAACCTCAAAGATTCTATCACCTCTCCAGTGGAATAGAACTGTTAATAATCTAGAAATCTGGATAAAAAGCGCATGTACAAAAATGTTGTATAGATATTTGACAGAGAGTATATTGATGGGATGTCTGCATACTCATAAATTGACAGACATTGTTCACTTTATCTTAGTATTACTGCATCGCTATCACTTTAAAGTAACTATATTAAGTAATTGTATTATAGTTTCGAGACAAATAGTGACTTTGTCTTACGTCAAAACTACTAAACCATACCTATGGTCGAAAAGCGTGAAAGAGCAGCAATACATTGACAACCCTGTGTAGATTCTTATAAATGATTGAGTCTTCATCATTCGTCATTTTCAGTTCTAATACTATGGGAATTCACTTTTTCTTTACCGTGTACGTCTGTTGTAGGAAAGCATTGGTTACGTGTCGAGAAGACAGGAGCATGACAAGCTAATATAACAATGCTGTCTCAGACTCAAACTAGATTCCACAGAATTGAAAATACTATGGGAATTTACTTTTTCGCCGTGTACGTCTGTTGTAGAAAAGCATTATTTATGTGTCGAGAAGAGAAGAGCATGACAAGCTAATATGACAATGTTGTCTCAGACTCAATCTAGGTTCCAATGAATTGAAAATGATGGTTAAGAATTGGATGACCTTAATTTATATAAGTATGAATGTTGAGTAGGTAGTTAAACCCTAGAGGGAAAAGTATTCATGGTTTAGCTAAGAACACTTCTATTTGATTGGAAAGGTTAGATCATGATCCGTGTAAAGATGAATCAAGATTCGAAACAAAAAATGCCTAATAGTATTGAGTCTTTATATTTAAGGTAGTTATTGCAATATGAATGAAATCAAAAGGTAAGGCAAGCTAATATGACAATGTTGTCTCAGACTCGATCTAGGTTCCAATGAATTGAAAATGATGGTTAAGAATTGGATGACCTTAATTTATATAAGTATGAAAGTTGAGTAGGTAGTTTAATCCCTAGAGGGAAAAGTATTTATGGTTTAGCTAAGAACACTTCTATTTGATTGGAAGGGTTAGAACATGATCCGTGTAAAGATGAATCAAGATTCGAAACAAAAAATGCCTAATAGTATTGAGTCTTTATATTTAAGGTAGTTATTGCAATATGAATGAAATCAAAAGGTACTTACAAGAGGACTGTATGCGGGCTTAAAACCTGCCGCCGCGCTGGCTGCCGCCGGCAGGCGCGTTGCCCATGTTGCTGTTGAAGCCACCCGTGGTGTAGCCACCGCCACCACCGCCACCTAGCAAAATGGAGTTTAGATTACTTATAACAAGAGTCTTCAACCTGCGGCAAGCGGGTTGCTCGCGGGCCCGCGGCGGCATTCTGGGTCGCCCAGCATTAGATTGACTAAATTAACTTTTGATAAATTTTAAATAGAAAAATGTTGGAAACAATCACCATAAGTATAAAAATAGTATTGGAAAATGCAAAAAATAAAAAATCATACATTAAATTTGTCTAGAAAAGACAAAGACATAATAACATGCATGATTGATGAATTATTATTTCTGTAAATAAATCGATTTGTTCGATAATAAATAACACACAACCGTGCTTGCGACGACGCGCCCCTACATGTTAGTTTTACAATGAAGACTTTTTTTATAAACAAATTACTGTTTTTAAAATTGGGTAAGAACATAATTAATCATCGTCATCAGCAGTCAATTTAATGTTCCTATTGCTAGGGCACTGGGCGTCTTTAAAGATAGATAGCGACCGCCCGCGGTTTCACCCGCGTGGCTCTCGTTCCCGTGAGAATATCGGGATAAAAAGTTTTAATCAAGGTTATCTTCTATTGGTGGTGTGCCAAATTTCATACAAATCCGTTTAGTAGTTTTTGCGTGAAAGGGTAACAAACAAACATCAACATGACATAATTTCGTATTTTTAACCGCCTCTGTGGTCTAGTGGTACAACCACCGGTATCAGACCCAGGGGTCCCGGGTTCGATTCCCAGCGGGGATACATATTGTATTCGGTTGGGTTGGTGGTAGGACTTGTTGTAAGTGTCGCCTGGCTAGCTACCCATCTTATCTAAGTCTGACGCCATAACAACAATGTTTTCAGCATTGTTGTGTTCCGGCAGTTCAAGATAAGAAAGCCAGTTCCTCAGTGGCTGAGGATTCCGGGAGAGGCTCGCTTCCATCTTTAGCCTTATCAATACTTAACATCGGATATGATGAAGGCTAAGAGTCTCCTCGTTATTCATAAAAATAAAAATAAAGTATTTATAATATTAGTAGGATAAGGAGAAGAGCCATGACCCATGACTTGGCGGGCCTTATGGATTTATAGGTTTTAACAACATCAACTACAGCCGAGACCAACGGCTTCCGAAGCACGGAGGAGTTCGAGACAATAAATTATTGGTCATCCATCTTGTGACTAACATTGCGACGGTTGGACGACCAATGGAAATCGAACCTGGGACCTCTGGATCTTTAGCCTTAACTTTAGCTTTTATGGCAATTACGATAACTCGTTAACATGATATTTTGAAATATTTGTTGAGTATGTTGTACTTTTACTGTGTCCCTACAGAAATATTAAAAAATTCTTAGAAATATTTCTATAAGCAAATCTATCAAAACAAATCTTAAGCATAACAATATTGAAACCTAAAATAATAAATTAAATTTTCAAATAATTTAGTTAGGTACTAGACACAGTACAGATACACTTCATAAAATTATCCTGTGATGAAAATGAATGTCCTGGATGGAGGATAGGAAGAATAATACTATCCACTACGCCATCGGACCTGTCAATATTCTGTCAGTCTAGTTAGCTAGAATGCCACAGAGGCACTAATATATCTAAAGACGGCGTTTGATAAAATTTAAATAATGTAAAATTGGGCAAATTTTTTTATTTGCATTTTAGTTAACTGTTTCATAGTCTGGTGTCATTGACTTGTCAAACCACCGGGTCAACGTACACTAGGTCATTCACCCCAAGGTTAACACAGCTTATTGTTGAAATTTTACTAAGTAGTCAGTGACAGACAAATATAAATAACAATACCTAAGTTAAGCCACATTCGCTGCAGTCGATAAATGGGCAAATTAAATAAAAACATGCAGTGTGAGAATTACACTACAATGAGCATATATTGTATGGTTTGCTCATAACTTGATTTGATACTGATTGTTACGTTACTTACTTGTTTTTATGGGATGTTTTAGTTTTTACTAATATTACTTTAATAATAATAATTAAGTAATTCAGCTGTTTCTAATTATATAAGTGTGAATAAACTGCAATTTTTTAAACAAGAAATAAAATACAAAATAATTATTACTTTTCATCACAAGCCATCATCTTGGCACCACATTCAAGGAGAGATATTACTAACAGAATAAAAAAAAAATATTGTGTTGGATTGGTAGGTACTAGGTAAGCTAGGTTCCTAAAAAGTTTTGATGATCTAGGATTTACCTGCACTGTATGGTTGAGACCTCGAAGTATTGTAGTTACCCCGCACGGGACCCCCACTGAAGCCCTGCTGGTAGCCACCGCCGAAGCTGTTCGACTGCTGTCCCCAGCCGCTCTGATCACCATAGCCTTGGTTGCCCCAGCTACCCTGACTGTTGGAGTCCCACGGGCTCTGATTACCCCAACCACCTTGGCCATACCCTGAGTTATAACCTCCATCTAAGAAAAATGTGAAAATTACAATAACCTTCATAGTACTAACAGATAGACCCGCAACTTCATCCATGTCCCTTTTACGTTTTTGTTCCGAAAAAAGCAAACTAGAATGTTCCTCATGCTATTATCATATAAATATATAAACAAAGGCCTAAACACAAAGGTGGAAATCGGCGCGATGCCAATTAGTAACGCAAAAACCGTTAAAGCGGTTTCCTGTAGCATGTAATAGATTTAAGATAAAGGAAAACTAAACAATTGCCATGCAAATCAATTTTTCATACAAGTTTCTAGATTTTTGCAATGCATTGTGATTTTGACAAAGGGGAAACGCTTAGCCTTCATCATACATACCTGATGTTATGAAAGGATATGATTGAAATTAGCAGTACTGGCTATCATATTTCTAACTGCCAGAACGGAACAATGCTGAAAACTATTGTTATGGCGTCAGACTTGGATAAGATGGTGAAAGCTAGCCAAGCAGACTTACAACTTGTCCGACCACCAACAAAACTGAAAACAATATGATCTGCCACTGGGAATCGAACCAGGGACCTCCGAGTCTGATACCAGTAGTGGTATTATGACTAGACCACTGAAGCCGTTAACACTTTCGCGACACTCAGTCACCCCTGTTGAACACTCATTTTTTGTATGAAATGTTTACATTGACACAAATCATCCTTTTACCTGTATAGCAGCTGTCTTGCTCATAGCAAATGGCTATGAGCGAGACAGCTGCTATACAATACGCGTCAAACATCATCTCCAGAACATTCGACTGCTGCATCAGCATCACTGGGAATGGTGCAAAATAGCTTGCTCCGCAAATGTGTTAAAGAAGCTGCAATAAAATGTTTGAAGTTAGTTTTTAAAGGGTTGCTTACCACTATTACCCCAGTCTTGCTGGCTCTGTCGGCCCCAACTGCTGCCGCCGCCGCCGCCGCCACCACCGCCACCGCCACCGCGGCCGCCACGTCGACCTCCTCCACCTCCACTGCCCATCTCAGACTTTGATAAGGCTTTTTTGACATCAAGACGGTGACCCTTAACCTTATGGTTTTGTTGTACTGTAAATTGAAAGAAAGAAAATATGTCATTTCCTTTGACAAAACTTGCTCTTTAGAACAAAATATACCTACAATAAAATACTTTTATCATGTGGTATCTTTATGTAGATAGGTATCTCTTTCCGTAAAGTTTGCTCTTCATGACTTATTACACTACTTAATGGACACTACGACCTCCACAATCTTCATAACTTATTTAAGCGTAATCAGAACCGTTACCTTAGGGGTCACAGCTTCAAGCTCAGTACTTCAATCGCAAACAACAACCCATGCAAACATTTTATCAGTAACAGAGTCGTCAAAGAGTGGAATGAGCTTCCGGAAGATGTAGTCCTCGCCTCTAACGTCAATCAATTCAAAAATCGACTAGACAGATATTTAGAATTTAAATATTGAACAAAATGCATAGATAGCAGGATACAGGCGCTATCAGTTGTTACAACTGCTAGCCTGTTAATAATAATAATAATAATAATAATAAGATATACACAGCTAAAATACAGGTATTTAAGTAGGTCAATCAATACTAGTAATACTAGTAGTATATATAGGTACTTACAACAAATTCTATCAATAGGATCATAGTCATCAAACTCCACGAAACCAAAACCTCTCTTCTTGCCAGTATCCTTTTCAGTGACTAGACTGACCGAGACAATATTGCCGTAAGAGCTGAAATAGTCCTTTAAATCTTCTTCTTCAATTTCCTGCTTAAGCCCACCGATAAAGAGCTTTTTAACAGTTGCACTAGCATCTGGTCTATTGATTTCTTCCCTAGGTACAGCTCTTTTAGGTTCAACAACTCTAGAAGAAACAAAAATATGTTAGTACTTTAATAAAAGCAGTTTGGTGATTATGACACCTAAAAATGTACATACCTGCCATCAATTTTATGAGGCCTATTAGTTTGAGCATCATCAACCATGTGAGCTTTGGAATAAGTTATAAATCCGAAGCCCCTTGACCTTTTGGTTTGAGGGTCTTTCATGACAACAACATCGACAATTTCTCCCCATTGCTCATAAAATTCTTTTAATGATGCATCATTTGTCCTATAATCTAATCCTCCTATGAATAATTTGCGCATATGCTCTGGCTCGTCCTGCAAATGAAAATTACTCTAATGTTTGTGCCAATTGATAAGCATAGTGTCACCTGGCAGGAGTAAATGAATGAGTAATACACAACGGGTAGTAATTAGCCGATCGACTAAAATACTTTTTTAATGTCAAAAATACTAGATGAGCTACTTAGTCGCCAACCTAAACCTTCCGCAACCAAGTCGGTAAATTTAGTCATTTTTAGTCGGTCGGTTTATTACATTTTATACACAACTATAATTAAAAAAATGCGGGTTATTTGTATAACGCTCCAGAAGTTAGTAAATTGAACTAGAGCTGTCTTTTTGTATCAGCGTATCTATTAGAGCTTCGTAGAGTTATCTGATAAAAGCAAGTAAAGTCGAAGTTCTGTACTAAACTTACATAGTCATCACCATCACCACTAGGCTTCATATTGGCCTCAAAGTTTTATCTTTTGTATGCACAATTGTATAGAACAATGACAAATAGTTAGGTATTGAATCTAAAAGGTATTGAGATTGAAAGAAATTTTATTTTAGCAAAAGCGGCAACGCAAACAAAATCAGTCGCGTCACTTAATTTTTTTTGACATTGACTTTGACATTATTTTTCTTCTTTTTTTCACCTTCACAGTTCATTCGACAGGTTTTATTTTAGCATGTCTATGGTTTCAGATAGTATTTCTGTGTTTAATTTGTCAATATTATTAATCACGAAATTGTTTTAATCTAAGTTGTTTAAAAAATTAGTTCTAATCTCATAATCGGTGTAAAAAATGAAAATTATGTTCAAAATATTTTAAAACGACTGATACTTTCATAGACAAACAAACAAACGGAATGAATGACTGAACTGCTGTTACTTTATTTTTTATGTTGGTAGAATTGGAACGGCCGGCCACGCTGTCGAAATTGATTTGCAGAGAAACATTCATCGCTTCGTTCTTTTTGGCGTGGCATCGGTCAGGGAAGGTCGTGTCGTTCCGAGTTGAAGTGTCTTGCGTCAAAAAGTGTATATTTTTAGAAATAACCTTATAAAGTGTTAAAATCATGAGGCCGCAACAAAATGGAGATGATGGCTTTGTAAGTAATGTTTTATTCATATAGTTTTCGGTACGTGTCTTGATTCTTTTCAGGTGATTCATCATTCATCGACACGCTTTTTTATGTAGCGTGAGTTTAATCGTATTTCGATTGTTTTTGTTTAGCAAAATTTAAAGTACCTACCTGCCCAAAGTAGAAACATGTAGATATATATATTTTAGATGCAATAAGCAGTAGTACCGATTGTTCGTGCCATTATTTCTGTATAAACCACGCCAACCGCCATTTTGTTGAACGTAGCGTCCTACTTTCAGGATGAGCCCGAAGTTCATCGCAAAATCTTTATTGGTGGTCTAAATTACCGCACCACTGACGAATCTCTCAAGTCCCATTTTGAGAAATGGGGTGAAATCGTCGATGTTGTTGTAATGAAAGACCCCAAGACCAAGAGATCCCGTGGGTTTGGCTTCATCACATATTCCAAGGCGCACATGGTGGATGATGCGCAAAACAACAGGCCGCATCGCATTGATGGACGGTAAGTTGAACATTATATTATAGGTTACACAAACAAAATGACGACTTAGGTAGGTACTGCAGTCCAGCTATATGAAAGCGTCTTTCTAGCTTTTATATCGTTTTATACTGCAAATATTAAAGACATCACTTGGTGAATGTCTCATGAACTTAATTCACGTGGCATTTTCTGTGGAGTCTACATATTTGTTGTATGTTAGTGCTATTTACGGTTGTGTAAAGATTTTAATGAATTTGTAGCTTTAATTTTGGTCTGTAGATATTACCTTTTTTCTTTGTCGTAAGTAGGTACTAATTAATTAATGATTATGGTTTGCGTTATAACTGTACAATCGATGATACCGGTTTTATTTTATTACAGCGTTGTTGAAACAAAACGTGCTGTTGCACGACAAGATATTAAAAACCCAGAGGCAGGTGCAACTGTCAAGAAATTGTTTATTGGTGGCATCAAGGACGACCATGACGAAGATCAACTGCGCGAGTACTTTTCAAGCTATGGAACCGTCCAGAATGTTAGCATCGTCACAGATAAAGCTACTGGAAAGAAAAGAGGTTTTGGTTTTGTTGAATTTGATGACTACGACCCTGTTGATAAAGTCTGCTGTGAGTATTACTTTTTATTTTACTTTTAATCCACAGCTTTGCCCCAAAATGGAAGATAAGTGTCTTATTTTGGC
Organism: Chrysoteuchia culmella; assembly: GCA_910589605.1. Classification (NCBI taxonomy): domain Eukaryota; kingdom Metazoa; phylum Arthropoda; class Insecta; order Lepidoptera; family Crambidae; genus Chrysoteuchia; species Chrysoteuchia culmella. The sequence goes on from OU342654.1 coordinate 15,587,454, forward strand.
TTCTCTTGACTGTGGATAGTAACTTGTTGACATAGCTATACCTTGCTTGCTATTAAATGTAAGTCTTTGGTACGCAAGTCAATAGACATTATTTTATTTAATGTATAAATGATTTTGACTATTTATCCTATTCTTGTGTACTTAACATTCAACTGTATTCCAGTGAATGTTCCCCATAAAATCAATGGAAAGCAATTGGATGTCAAAAAGGCCCTACCCAAAGATGGCTCTGAACAAAGGGGAGGAGGCAGAGGAGGAGGTGGTCAAGGCAGAAATGATAACTGGGGAAATTCTGGTTAGTGAAAATACCCAAACAGATTGAAGTTTGTTTATTCACATAGTTGATTAGTTTTCTAACTTTTTTGTTTAAAATCTTTCAGGTGGTTATGGAAACAACCAAGGAGGTTGGAACAATTCGAACCCGTGGGATAACAATCAAGGGGGCTGGGGTGGTAGCCAGGGTGGTGGTGGTGGCGGCGGCGGTTACGGCGGCGGTGGTAATGGCCGCGGGGGATGGGGAAACCAAGACTTTGGCAATTACGGCCAACAGAGCTACAGTGGTGGGCCGACTAGGAACCAACAGTACAGCAATAACCGCTCCACACCTTATAATATGAACCAGGGTGGCGGTGGCGGTGGCGGCGGTGGTGGCTATGGCGGTGGCAGCTACGGCGGTAGCCAGGGAGGACGAGGGGGACGATTTTAGATTAACGTAAGTATAACTTTTTCATCTCCAGTCACCTTTGTCAATCATATTCCATTTCATTTTTCATTCCATAAAAAAAAATAGGATTTTACGATTTTTCCGCCATAATATTCTAAGATTGTAGATCTTCAAACACTACATAGCATTAATTGACACTAGGAATATTTTAAGTAGAGGAGGACATTGTTGTAGTATGATAGACGATTATGATTAATGCTATGATGGTTACCCCTATTGACAGTATTTTTATTTGTACATGACTCATTAAAGGTTTTTTCAATCTCTAGGTTTCGTGCTAAGTACACTAGTAAAGCAGAGTTAACCGTGCTAGTGTAGGCAGTACGCTCCGGAGCACTAGTTACACACCTCATGGTCCACACGCGAGACCACCTAGGAGAAGCCGTCAGGATACCAATAGATATGTAGCTGGACCTTTAACTCGTTATCTTAGACAATTATTATGATAGATATATAAATTTAAATGTGTACTGATTTTGTAAGTTGGTCTTCTATTTATTGTAGTACTTAGGTACTTACCGTGACATACTTTTAAGAATCTAGATAATGTAAAATGGAAGTTAGTTACGTTTCTACGAATAATTAAGTACAATTTAGGATAAACTTTGTAAGAATTTCCTCAACTAGACGCTAGGTGAACAAGATCAGAGATGATTTAGATGTGGACATTTCATTTTCCAAACTTCACTCAGTATTAAGTTCTCAAATTATAGCTGTTATATGAATGATTATAGGATTAGTATAAAATAATTGACTTGTAGGATTAACTAATGTATAATAAATTTTAATACAAAAATAGTAGGGTTGTTTCTTTAGATCTGTAAATATATTTACCTTTTTATTTTTTGTCAGCTCTGCACCATGATGTGCATACTAAAAGATTGTTTGATCAAGAAAAAGCTGACATTTTATTTTCTTTTTATTATTGGAAAGTAATATCGAAAATAAATATTATAGTCTTACTTAAAAGCATGTAAGTGGTTTAGTTATTTTCCTGAATTTATCTATGCAAGAAGGTGTAGTTACTGCTGCTTAGGCGGTCCACCATGACAATGCAAAACCATCGAAAGTATTCCATATAGCCTTCGCAGAAGTCGGGTGGTAAGTGTAGTAAGTAGCATGAATACCGTAAGTCATTTCATATGATGACCAAACGAGAACCGTTAGTAAAAACAAGGTCAGCTGAATAGGTAACTCGTTTAACGGTCTTTCAGCAATGCCTTAAAACCAAGCCAGAGGTCGTCAAAGGTCAAATCTTAGCCAATTTATTTATATATTAGACAAAGGAGCTTAGTTATTGAAGAAATAAAATCGTTAAATTTAACCATTTATTTCAGGCATCAAGGCCCATATTTAAGATTTGGGTAGGTAATTATTTAACATAATGATTACGGTTAGTTAGTTTTATAAAAGGCCGATTTCCTGATCTTTCTCTAGAGAAAGATCTAGATCTGTGATATTAAAAAAAATATTATCTTGATAGCTGTGTAGTGTATAACAAATTAGGTACTTCGAGGGAGGACATCTCAAGCGTAGAAAATATCTGAACTGTAGAGCTGTTAGTGAAACCTAATTTAGATAAGTATGAAATCTTGAATGAATGAATGAAATATTCTTTATTGTACACCCAAAAATACATTAAACATAGGTACATTAATTAAAATCAACAACACAAGAGTGGTACAAATGGCGGCAATCTTCAGTTTTAATGGATTCCGTTCTACCTAACAATCGGTATCTGCTAATAATCCCTCATTGCCCTTCATCATAGGGCAATATATATTGATTATTTTACCGAAGTAACGCTTGCGCAGTGCGTGATTGACGGCGAAGTCAAACCGATTAGACATTTTTCCTTATTATTGCACCGGTTGATATCTAGCTATGTAGGAAGGTAGAATAAACTTGAAATATCTATTCGCTTTGTGCCTCTGATTATTGTATTGTGATTATTCACTATGACAATAGCATTATATGTGATCAAACAATAAAAGGATAGGTACCTAATTCACAATCATAAAATGTAATTTCAAATAGTCGCAAGGTTGACGCGATCAAAAAGGTAAAACATCTGTCGACCTAATTAGTACCTATTACTTAGTCGTTATTGCACTCGATAGTCTTTCAAAGTATGCCTAGCCGCCACTCTCCTCTGAATAATGTGCGTTGACACATTTTGCACAGACCACCTTTTTTACCCCCCATCAAGATGTCGCCAATAAACTACTAAATGATTAATTTTATTTCTACTACCAAACTGCCTAATCTATATCTAGGTAACACTGATCCATTATAGTTTATGAAGAGAGCTGAATCTTATATTCCCTCGGCACCCACAAAAACATTTGAGTAAACGACTACGATTATGTGTATGAAATTTTTTTTTACGTTATTTTTGTTCCTACATTTTCCACCATACCTACACGTATAAAATTATAGTTATTCGTATTTTACTTCATTCATTTGGTTTTTAATTTTAATATCCTAAATTCAATTATACTTATATATTTATTGATTTCTTTTAATCTCCTTACTTTTATTTACATGGCGAACTTCGGTGACATCGGGCGTGCACTTTCGGTCAGCCAAAGTGCATCTGAGGTGAGTCTTGTGATTATTGCAATATTTAAGACATTCTTATAAAAAATATATTTTATTTATCAATAAAAAATTACACTGATGTTTGCATTTTTCTTTCACATTACCCTTTGACATGTAAATGCGCGAATGTAGATGCTGAACTCCATGGTTGAAAGCCCGTATCGTTACGGACTTTGTGGTTCTTGGTAAATAAACCAATTATTTTAGTTTCCTTCCAATATTTTTACAAAATTCGTTTGAAATTGATCGTATTCGATCACCTTTGTTAAGCTAAATTCGGTCCGGCCAGTTATCAGTTGGGTGGACCGTAGGATCGTTTGTTAAGCACCTTCGGCTCGGCTAGGTGTCGGATGGGTGACCGTAAAGTGGCATTACAACAACGCTTTCGTGCTTCGTTGGGCACGTCAACGGCTGTTGTCATCTGATATCAGTTGTTAAGCCAAGCAAATGCCTTATGGGTGACTTGATAAACTGACACCAGAAGTGGCCACTAATCCTCGTATGTTAAGAGAAAAAGAATTCGGGATGAATTCTATTCATTATTATTCAATCTATATTCATTCAGTCGATTAGCCTCTCCAGACTGCGCACGCGACAGAGATGACACAGCCGTACTTATTTACCAAAATAACATCTCTAGCAATAAAAACCGTTGAAACGAATAACGAACAAAATAATAATTAGGTATTATACCTAATGAATGTTGATCAGATCAGAACACGACTCCGACGTAGATATGTACTACAATTTAAACGTAAATACGTACACAATTTCCGCGTTTATTATATTCAATAACGCCTTTGCACAAAAGGAAAACAATATCATATTCTGACAATAGCTGTTGCTAGTAAAATTTGCCAAGGAGTTTTACAAAAGTACTAGCACAAAATAATGATTGTGCAAAGAGAATGGCGGGTGTATGGTAGGTATATCCACAAACACGCTATGGTATGCATGAATCATGGCAGTTTCACACTGCAAAAGTAAATCTTATAAAGCCTTATTCGCTGTGATAATATCACGGTTGATGGCGGGTTGTATTATTATGAATTTGACACAATGGCTAGGTATCTATAAACATAAATTGCCGACCATAGATTACATAGTAGGTACAAGTTATATTCTCCAACATAATAAAAGCTGTTTCAGTAAACGGCATAAGAGAATTTTAGAAAATGAAAAACGCCTGTTTTTTTACTAGCAACTTATATTTAGGTACATGTTTTCGTAATTGCTAGTACAAATTGTCAGGTGTCTTAAAAACGCGTGGATGATTAATATTCCAAAATATATACCTATATTGGAGAACCTTGCTGGCACTTACCTCTTATGCATACCATATCTTGATTTTTGGACATAGGTACCTATACATCCGCCATTCATTAATGCACACAAAACACAAAAAGGATAAAGATTATTAGGACATAATTTTATCTAATGATATCTTACTTAATTACTTAGTTATGGTTTAGGGTCGGCATACCGATATAAGATAATTATATGCCATTCCTAACAAAAATGAATTGCTAAGTATTATGGATTTGTACAACGAAATTTTTTTTTTGCTAAAACGTGGAAGCACTTGGCCTTTATCATAACCTGATGTTAGGTATAATGTCCTTTCACCAACCACACCACTGGAAATCGAAATCGGGACCTCTAGATCTGATACCAGAGGGCAGAGAGGCGGTTATAATTTTAATTTGAAGCTACTTACATTCATTTAATTTGGAAATAACCTAATCGTAAACAATAGGTAGGTAGGTACAGTCGGGGGACCAGTAAGAGTTTTTTTAAGGAGCTTTTTTAAAAAAAGTTATAGATATATAGAAAACGTGTATTAGATCACAAATAATAGAACACTAAAGGTGTTTCATTTAAAAATTAAATGATTTTGTTAACCTTAGTACTTTCCGAGAAAACGTTCTCAAAAATCTGATCAACCGGGAAGTAGGTACCTAGTGGTACCTACAGTCACGAGTTGTAAGTAATACACTTTACAACCTTATCGTATAGATGCACACGAAACAAAGCTTTCTCTGTGTACAAATGACATTCAGTAGGTATTGTAATGTGAAAAGATGGCATACTTACTTAGTGTTATTTATTGATCTGATTTTGAATTATGCGGCCAACGGCAACTACGGTTTATACCTACAAAATGTCAAAGAACAATCGGTGATGTATACCTAGCAATAAAAGAGAAATTGACTTGTTTTTCATTGAGCCAATACAATAAATTATTATAACACTATACATAGATAAATTAAAAATGCAAAAAAACTTCGGTCTCCCAAAATGCTACAACGTGGGTACGGGGCCCATACAAAATGACCATATTAATTGACATTACCGATGTGTTTAAGGTCACTTTTCAATTTGACGACTCTAAGAAATAAAACAGGAAGAAAAAAAGCCCTTGACGAGTTGCTTGCCGGTTCTTCTCGTTACAAGGTTTTCCGCCGTATTTATGTAATTAGGAAGATACGTAAGTTATAGGTAAGCTCATCCATAATACCTGAAAATTAAGTAAGTATTATAAGTAAGTGCTGCAATATTAATAACCAATATATATTTTTTTCCCTTACATTTTAAAGAATTCAAAAAATTTAACTTAGTAAATTGGTGCTTACTACTTAAGACACGTCGACAATGTTGCTGTACCAAGTACATATTATGTTGGAGATGGAGATAAATAGATAGATATCTAGATGTAGATACGAGGAAGTCACGGCAGCGGCGGCGCCGGCGCGCACGCACGGGCGGATGCGCGCAATCGTAAACTGTTTGATTTCACTTTCATACCACATGGTAAATTATATGCAGGGCAGGATCAATCCCAAATAAATAATCCTTTTTTAATTTCTTACAAAACTATTTAGTAAAACATTATAGTGTCAAGTGTATGAAAGAAGTCTATAAATTAGTCGATAAAAACGAACAAAACTTTAGTTCGTTTTTGTTTGATTTATTATTGTTATTTCTAAGTATTATGACAACATAAGGGCATTTTTATGGCATATACTGTATACATATAAACCGAAGTATATATAAGTCTATGACACGTTTTAAAGTATAATAACTAATAATGACAACAGATTGTGTAGCATATTGTATAATTTTTTCAGACATTCATATATAGTGTAATTAATAAGTTATATTATTAATATATTATTTTTTCAATATTTTAAGAGCTATGTAAATGACTTGCTTTGTATAACATTCTTCGTTATAAGGTTAATAAATTATTCTATTCTATTCTAAAGAGGTATGTAAGCGCTAAATCAACTTATTCCGACTTTTCAGAATTGAAAAACCGTTGGGTCTAGAAACTTCAAATTTGGCACATAGGCTTCTTATGAGGTGCAGGGGTGCACTGAGAAAGGATTTTTCGAAAATTAACCTCTAAGGGGGTGAAATAGGGGATTAAAGTTTATATGAAAGCCTGTCAGTTTTGAAGATAGGATCTCCAAATTTTGTATTTAGGTTGTCGATTAAAAATGAACATTGTCCTACCGGGGATGAAATAGTGTAAGTCTTTTATTTTCAAAGTTAAAGTGTTAGGGACTTCAAATTTTGTATTTGGGTTGACGATTAAAAATAAACTTTTTCACCTCACGCGCTCGGAAAAGGAGGTTATGTCATCAAGTTTCATCGTAGAAAATCGCTTTTTGCGCGGTAAAGTACTTTTTTGGGTTCCGTACCTCAAAAGGAAAAAACGGAACCCTTATAGGTAGGATCACTTCGTTGTCCGTCCGTCAGTCTGTCAAGACAGTTTTTCTCAGGAACGCGTGGAGGTATCAAACTGAAATTTATATCTAATACTCAGGTCTACTGTCCTTTGGAGCTTTGAAAAAAACAAACTCCTAAGTCAAAGCAATCAAAAGATACAGCCGTTTATGCAGCAAATTTACGAAACTCGCACGGGAATCAAAACCTACAGGGTACTTCCCTGAATTTAGAATCTTGAAATTTGGTACGAAGTAATGTCTTATAGTACAGATAAAGGAAAAATTGCGAAAGCCGTAAATTTTTAGTTATATCATATAATATTTTTTTTTTGAAAATTTTAAACAACCCTCGGTGCGCGAGTCCGACTCGCACTTGGCCGGTTTATACTTATTTTTAATAGCTTTGAATTAATTATAATGCTCCGTTTTGGTTTTATTATATTCTTTTATTTCATTGAATCATAAAAACAATAACAATAAGATTAAACTATTTGTTATTTGATTTCACAACCTATGATTGGATTTCGGAAAGTGACATAAATCTTTATTTTTAAATTGTCTTTGTCTTGTACCTCATGTCAGTGTCAATATTTAAGGAATCGTTTTTATTGTTATTTATAAGTAACAATATATTCCTACTTTAAATAACTTCGAATTAACAGTAATACTCACTTTTTTATTATATTAGTTTTTTATATCATTAAAACGACGAGAATAAGGTATATTTAGATTATATTTTATGTTTAAAGATTTTTTTACCGGAAGTTGACCCCGGATACAACCATAAAATGCTTCTCGCTGTTGTGAGGTGAAAAATTGAGTGTTGCGCTCGGCAGAAAAGTTTTTAGCGTCTTGTACCTTTGAAATCCTCGCTTCGTTCAGGATTCAATCCTAGAATCCTTCACTTGCTCAGCTTTCAGTGGAGGTAACTCGCCGCTAAATAACCGACTTTACAGCCTTGCATAACAAATAATTATTGTTATGCAAGGCTGGAAAGTTGGATTTTATCGGAATCTTTGAACCTTTAGACGCTACGCTACGCTTGTGGTTTAATCCTAGTATCCGTCGCTTGGTCAGGTTTCAATAGAGGTAACTCGTCGCTAAATCTAACTTTCCAGCCTTGCATGAAAAATAACGATTGTTCTGATGAATGATGACCACGCGACATCCTAAGTTCGCAAGTTAACATAATTCCTCGCGGACGAAGTCCCGGGCGGACGACTACTATGATATAATAAACGTGCTTGCGTTGGATAACAACGCAATGATGTTGGGCACAAATCGTTATCCGTGGTGGTTGAGCGGAGGGGCTGGGTTTTTAGGTGTGCGGAGAAAGTGCCTCTGGTGGTGGTCGAAGACCCAGGCACTCGGCGCGGCCGCGGCCGACAGCCAACACACGGCCGCCACCCACGGGCGATACGTTTGCGAAATAATGCCATTGAACACCCGCCCAATTCGACAGTGATCGCGGCGTGCTCGGAGATGTCGCGCAAATAAATACTAGTGCCGAAACTGTAATCTCGCGCCGGCCCCGGATCCCCACGACAATGTGCCAATGGATAGTGACTATAATTCACGTGGTCCTCGCATTGAATTTGGCAGACACAAAGGGAATAAGGTCACCGGACGTCGCTTCGCTTGATAACCATGTAAGTATTTATAAACAACACTATCGGGCACACGGTATCAGTCCTACCGGTGCGGGCAATGACTCTGAAAACACTTTTACTTTCCGACAAACGCATTCGCTTCTCACAGCCGTTTAATAACAGTGTGTGCACAAAACTGAAAAACTAGGAACTCCAGCATGTGAATTTCATTACAATTTACATAAATCGTTTACATTTTCCGATTTCCTTCTTGCATAACTAGTACGGAAAAGACTGGATGTATTTATTAGGTAGGTACACAATGTCTTCCAAACTGTGGCGCTTAATGTTGCACTGATGAAACTTGTAGAGAATAAAAATAATTATTTAAGAAAAACATGACAACCAAATTGTATAAGGGTGAAATCTAAACAACACTATGAGTAATTATCATAATTGTAATATATTTCGAACGCAATGTTCATTGATTAATACTTACCTATAGGTTGGACACTAAAAGAAATAAACAAACACATAATATTTAAAATATGATTTATTCCATAGGTATGCCAACTTTGCATGGTTTGACTGGTAAAATACCGGTGCCTGATGTCTCATTGACAAGTATAAATTATTATAACATTGTGATCTTTTACATTATCGATTTTTTTATTTGAAATCACCTGACATCTTATTTAGTCGCCAACGTTTTAATTGAATTCCAATTAAATAGTTAATAAAAATATAAATTGTTAACGGCTTTAAAATTTAAGAACATTCATATCGATGAAATTAAAAGAAGATGCATATTCAACAAAAGACGTCCACTTACTGATATTAATTAAGCCCTATTCACAAACAACCAAAAATATAACATTGGTACAATTCTTTTTGTATATCTTTTATCGTGTTTCAAATATTACCGACACGTAAGCACTTGTATAGAACGTAATCAGCACGAAATTGACATAAACGGCACACCATAATCACCATAGTCTTATGTAACAATAATGAATGTAATGAAACGGTAATATTCCAAAGTCAGATCGCTCCAAATGATGATCATTTGATAGGTAATTAATTACATATGAGACGGATGTGCACTACTTTCGCCAGTTACGTGGGGCTTTTATGCAACATAACATTTTCATTATGCTATCGTGCCTGATATGGTAATTAAAGAATATATTAAAACAAGAACAAAAACGATAATGTTATAGATAAGTATTTATAGATCCTTTAATTAGGTAATATCCTGAAACGGTATTATTTAAACTATACTTTCTCCATTGATGGCTACGACGGAGAATGATCCCTTTAATGAGTATTTACGTAATAATTGTACTTTGTGCAAACTCCTTTTATAAAAAAAAATAAGGAAAACATACCCGTTGAAAGTTAAGTCACCGCTCCTATAGTATAAAGGACAAAATAATCTAATTAATACAAAACATAGACAAATGTATGAGGTGGATATAGCAAGAAGCCTTATATCAAAGTTGTCAAATTGTATCTAGGTATCAATGGCGAGGGGTCTATATATGGAGAAGGTAAGCCGGACCAAAAAAAATCCACAAATCCGACAATAATAACTATAGAAAATATAAAATTTTTGTACATCTTAAGTTTTGGCGCGCACTAACTGTTTCACTGCACTGTGCAACAACTTTATATATTTTACGAATTAAGATCTAATTGTCCATATTTTAAGGTTTTTAGGGGTTTTTTATTTTCCCGACGTTTCGGCACCTTTTCAGCTGCCGAGATCACGGGATGACTACGATAAAAATACGGACAAAAAATTAGATCTTAGTTCGTGAAATATAGCGCGTTTAATATCCGGAAAAGTTGTTTTATTACAATATAGCGGATCCTCGCGGTTTTACCCGCGTGGTGCCCGTTCCCGTGGGAATATCGGGATAAAATATAGCCTATGTCATTTTAGAGAAATGTAGCTTTCTTATGGTCTAAGAATTTTCTAAATCGGTCCAGTAGTTCCTGAGATTAGCGCGTTCAAACAAACAAACTCTTCAGCTTTATAATATTAAGTATAGATAACATTATGTTAACTTGGCATTGCATTGGTCTGGTATCCACAAATATATTCAATTATTTGGTGACTATAATTCATGATATAATTAAAATGATCTGCATGGATAGGATTTCTAAAAGGGAAGCCGATGGGAATCGGTTTGCATGGACGCTCCGCTACTGGTAGGAGATTTAGTTCCATAGAAAAGACATAAACGCGCGTCAGTCAATTGTAGAACAAAATAACTTTGCACTTGCGAGTTTACCTTCTTGTTTGTGTTGTGTATATTTTTGTTATTTTATTTCTTAGTTAGAATTAATAGGGTGCTTTACTATATATATCATAACCTACAAATAGGTACGCCACGCCGTTAAGGCGCTATACGACTATCGCAATGAGAAAACGACACGCACGAGAGCGAGACCGATTTTGCGAATTAGGCGAAAATACCACGAAATCACTTGGTTGTAAATACTTAACTATAGTTTTTAATGCAAATATGAGACTACACGATGCTAAATATTATTGGTGTCCACCAGTGGCGAAGGGCCCATCCATACATACCCATTCCCATCGGCTTCCCTTTAGAAATACCGCCCAGCGATCCGCCATGCTGATCACAATAATTATGTCATTAATTAGTTAAATATACGTAGAAACTAGCCAGTTGCAAAGTGAGTGAACAAAATGTTTGATTTTCCATGTTTATTATTGTCTGATTTGTGTATTTTTCTCGGGCCGTCTTACCTTTGTCATAGTTTAACTCCTCGCCTCTGGTGAACACTAATTAAACCAATTTCCAATAGTGTATGTAACTTCATTTGAGAATAATCTTGAATTTTCGTATTTTTAACTGACTTCAAAAAAGGAGGAGGTTATCAATTCGTGCGTATGTTTTATTATGTTTGTTACCTCAGTACTCGGTCATTTCTGAACCGATCTTACTGATGGGTTCCTGGAGAAATCAAGGGAACTCTTCAAATGGTATAGGCACACCTACATTGATTTCGGTGTTTTCTTAAGTAACTCGTGCAGTTGTTTCCATAAAGCACCATTTGGTAGAGTGGAATGGATGATGAAGACCACACATGGTAAGCGGAACTATTAAATACTAAGTATATCACGGGTGCATTACGATTCCTAAGCAATTTTGCTCCTCACGATGGACATGGCAAAAAGTATTGAGCTTATCTAATACAAAAAACTGAAAAATAAAAAAGAAATTGCAAATTATAAACCGACTTCAAAAAGTAAAATATATCATACAGGGCATCAATGGTGCACATACATTGCACTTCTACATAGGTAAATGCGTACGTTTAGTTTTATTCGTTCTAGCTGGCACCCAATCTGAAAACTATATTTTGAAGACGGTTTCTGTTGTAATTACGGGGTTTAATTTTTTAATATTTTTTGGTTTTCATTTTATATTTTACTTTTTGAAGTCGGTTTTTATTGGAGTCTTTTCGAAAAGAAAAAATGTCGAGGCAAAATCATAAAATCATGTTTCTGAAACATTACGAATCTAGCTAAAGGTATGAAAAAATATATACATCTTTTACTGTCCTATAAGTAGTTTTATAACAAAAAGTACCTACGTACTTTTTCCGTACAGCGTCTTAAATACATATTTTTGCTGTACTGACATAGAATAAGTAGTTAATAAATAACTCTTGCTATATGTTATTAGTATCTTAAGGAATCAAGAGAATTCAGACATAATAATAAAGGCTTGTCATGCCTAAGAATACTAGAAAATATCTTCTATAATGCAAAACCTTAAACTATCTACGTTATTTTGCGTTACTAAAAACTATTTGTAAATAGAATTCATAATTACGAACAACTATTTATATAAAGTATAGAAGCAAACCAAACCAAATCAAAATTTTTTTTTTTTAGGGTCCCGAACCTCTTAAGGGAAAAAAGGAAACCATAAAGGATTACTTTGTCCGTCTGTCCATCCGAGTGAGTTTATCTTGAGAACGCACGGAGGTATCGATTTGAAATAAAAACCATACGATATATTCTGTTCAACAGCCTGTTGGAGGTTAAAAAATTAAACTTCTAAATAAACGTCAAAAAAGATAGGGCCGTTTATACCCCAAGAAATGTGTATTTCGACACTCTCAAGGAAAGGGAATTCATAGTACTTCCCGTTGAGCTAGAATTATGAACTTTGGCGAAATTATGGTAAATTTTAAATAGAAAAATATTGGAAAAAATTAACTCGGCCACAAGTGAATTCTCAGGCTGGAATCGAACCAGCGACCTTTGGAAATCCGGTCCAATGCTCTTTTCCTGTATTGGCAAGTTTTTAGCTTTTTTCCTGTATTCGTAGTAAAAGAAAAGTTAATCGTCTTTTACTACGAATACAGGAAAAAAGCTAAAAACTTATACAGTTGTAATTAAATCATAAAAACATAGTCTTTAGTTTCGGAAACTGAATTTCGGGAAAAACTCAGGAACGTGTGGAGGGTATCAAGTTAAAATTCAAACCATAGATTCACGTTAACATGCGAAAAAATTAAACTTTAAAATTGACGTTAAAAAAGGTTAGGCCATTTATGCCGCAAAAACTTATACTTCGACACTCTCAAGGGAATCAAAATTCATAGGGTTCTTTCCATTGAACTATGAAATTTGGCAAGTCATATCGACTTTTACTACAAGTACAGAAAACAATCTGAAAACTGGACATTTGTAATTAAATCATGAAAAATGTTCAAGTTTTGGAATCTGTTTTTCAGGAAACTTTGGAAAAATCTGCACTATTCCTGAACTATTTATAATATTATGTAACTAGGTACCTACTAAATATATGCGAAACCCTCGGTGGGCGAGTTCCACTCGCACTTCTCTGGTTTTTTTAGAAGTTAGATCACAGAGTTGAATCACCCTAGATTAAGTAGGTTTATCTACCTAGTAAAACTAATATTAACTAGATACCCCGATACTCGGGTTCGTCGATCGACGAAAAATTCCAAATTATGCGAAAATCTTTAATTGCAGTTTGTGATCATCACGTTTAACATTTTGTATATTTTATAGTTTTCGGAACAAATAGACTCGAGTACCTTTAATTTGATACCTTACTCGGCCGCGTACTACGCGCCAAAGTCCCTATCGAGTCGTCACAAATTTTGCGAACCTGAATTAAGTATATAGATCCTAACTATATTTGACGTTTTCAATGTCATGTGTTTACGTATACATAATACTAAGCACGAGTATTATAAAAAGCACTAAAACCAAATTTCAAAAGCATCAACCGAATTTTGCGCTAGGTCGCTGCGTTTGAGGCTGTGCGGGTCGCGTCGTGGTCGCGTCGTGGTCACTTGTGGCGCCAGCACTCCTGCGTCACTTTCTTACATTTGATAAACGGACACGGATAACAAAAACGAGAGCAGAACCACAATTACCTCGTGAAAGGTGACTCGCAATCATACTTTGGAAAGTGCCTCGATTCTGACCTTACGAATTCGCATGAAACCACTATGCACTTTTTACTGCTGTGAAAATGTACTTACTACAACTGAACGGAATCAGTGAAATCATAAATCTTCACATAAGTATGTAGGTATCTTTTTTTTATTTTATTTTAATTTGATTTTAATTTATTGTGAGATTTCTGTGTAAGTTTCTATTACCCTGAATCCTGTTATTTATACTAGGTACTTCCGTAGCCCTGTGTACTCAAATTAAATTTAACACTGTCTTGTATTTTTCAAACAATGTATCATTACAGTATCAATAAAATCGTAGGTTAAGACTAAGAATCATGGTCATTTTTTAAATACAATTTTCACGTTAAATCTTCGCCTTTGAACTTTAGAGCAAAGTGGACTGCTGTCAGGGTCAGTTGTTGCAAAATTTATTATTAAGAGGGTCATGGCATTTTCGATTCAGGAATGATCTAATGTTTTCAGTTATTTCACAAAAAAAATCTGTTTCTATGATTTCTATTGATAGAACTATTAAATTTACAATTCACCGAACAATTTGATAATTTTAAATCAACATAGTACGCTATTTTATCTTTATAAATGCATCAATTTTGAATTTATCGTCGAAAACCTCAGAAGGTAAACGTGCTTCTACGTAGAACGTAAAGCCACAGTCGATAAATTTTCTAATATATATATCTAAATTAGTATTGTTAATTATAACGTTTAAATAAATATTATATTTCTTTTATCTCTTCTTCGGGAATTTCCAAAATGCAACAAATGTGACAACATGTTATATTTAATTTGGTTATTTTTCCAATTCTTATACGAAGCGTTATCTAAGTTATAAAACTATTGACACAGTTTAAAATCTTATTAGTCATTCAACGTATGTATTCATAATCGAAGTGGCCACGTGTGGTGTCAAATATGACAACCTTAGCCTCAATAGGCGCTTACATCACATGTTATTTAACGAAACTTCGGTCGGCGCGCGCATCATAGGTTTTGTAAGTTATGTAAGTCGGTCGCTCGAGGGAAAGTGGGTGAATCTTGCAGTCAGACCTCAGACTTATTTAACAGAAACGTAGGGGTTCCTTGAAAAAATCTTAAAATTGTTTATGTAATTTACAAACTACAAACATACATACATTCACGCCATAAATCCAAAGGTCATCAAAGGTTCAGCGATATCACTCGCATAGCCACACATTAACCAAGTTACATTTTGGATTGGTTGAGTCTTATATTATTATGATAAACAAAAGTAAACAATAGTAGGTTACTTAAATGATAACAAAAAAGCTTTTTAAAGTTGTGTTTTTGTGACATACTTTTTTTCCTGTAGATGTACCTCAAGTGTAATTTCATTTAGTAGTGGTGAGTATTGTCATACTTAATAAGCGGTTGCTATTTAATTGTACCTACATCGCATTCTTATTGTAACAGACAATCAACATTGCTGAGTACTAAATTAAAGGCTTATAGTTAGATTACGTTTACTACCTCTTAGTTGATAGTGAAACTTTGAGTTGTTGAAGCATTGCTACCGGAAACAGGAAAATTGCTTTGGCTAAGATTACATGGCGTAATGAATCTCAGAATGTTTTATGCTTGCACGATGGTGCGTGTTTTCATTCTGCAATAGTTAGAAAGTAAAATAATCCACTAAACGTTTGCATTGGAAAGATTATGAAATCTATCACAATTGTTTTCAGTTAGTCAACATTACTGATTTAACTTGGCTATTTATTTAACAAATTATTAATAGTCTAGCTAACTAGCTAGTGATCCCGTGACCACTGCCCCTAAAAACCGCCGTGAAAACGTAGGGAAAATAATATAAACAAACACTGTTTTTTTTTAAATAACGTGTAAATTAATTAATAGTGCGTTTCATCCGGAATAGATGATTTATTCAATGAGCAGTATGCGCCAAAAATTTAATATGTGTTTATTGAGGTAAGTGGACCAAAATAGCGGGGAAGATCTTTATTTTCTCCTCCTTTCCACCGTAAGGTATTTTGTAACCATCATCGTTTTCCAGAAATTTATATTCAACATGTTGGATGCACGTATTGCAAACTCAATAGAACGAATGAGGTTCAAGATCTGTGGCAAAGAGTAAAGTAATTGATCTGTGGATTAAGTAAGATCGGTTTAATGTTTCGAACACTCAACAAAAATCAAATAATGATTGACATACACTTTATGATAATCATCAAAAATTACAGTACTAATCCACCATGGAAATTAGTATTATCTAACCCAATAATTTGTCGAGACTAGAAAGTGCAGGTGCTGGGGCTGGGTAAGTAAAAAATAACAATAACAACCATTGTGAAAGTAACATTGACATTACTGGCCAATTAACTTGACGTCTATTACGTAATCGCAGCCCGACCGACGACGGTAGCGCTGCGGCTGTCAATGCGAAAGTGCTTTGTGCATTATAAATGGTAAACAAAATTACGTAAAATGCGTTTCCGAGGACAACACAATACCAGTTTCGTGTGATGTAACATGCTTAAAAATGATCTCCCACATTAAATTGACCCACTTTGCGTTTGATAGATGCGTAAATGATGATTGTAATATTATTATGCTAACACGCGATCTTCCGGTTATGCATTTATATCCGGATAGACCGTGGAAGCATTTCGTGATCATGAAAGGCGTGCGGTTTTTAAGTTATGTACCCCTAAACTAGAATTAATGTTCTAGAACTGTTACAGAACAACTAATCGAGTTTTGTAATCAATATTCTATTTATAAACTACTGCATTCATATTGCAATAAATTGTGTAAAGTAATAATAACACCAGAATTGGAACAAGCAAAATATTGTTTTGACATACGTGCGAGTAGTCACTTAAGCAAACATTTTTTTTATAGTTAGTCATTGATATTAATTTAACTAGTGATATTTATTTGGATTTCAAATTGAAAAGCCAATGTTAATAAGCTGATATTTCATTTCGTGGAGTTTTATTTTTAACTTAAGCTTATTCTAGGTATGTATCGCATCTTTCGTTTCTGAAAATAGGTTAACAACATAAGGCCCAATTTCATATGAAGAATATCAGACAACATAACACACAGTGATCCGATCCCAAATAAGCTGATTCCCAGAAACAGGATAAACACGAATGTTCATCACATAATAATAATTGTCCCGGCTAGGAATCGGACCCACGACCACTGGCGTAGTATATAATAGTATCAGCGAGTCTAACGTGCAAAATTTAGGAGTTGGAGCATAGCATCCGTTGACGATTATTCATTATGCACCGTAATACGAAACAATTGAACTTCAACTTTGACTACGCTACCAGCGTACGGTCCCTCTAACAACAATGTTTTCGGCATTGTTGTCTTCCGGCAGTTAAAAATAAGATAGCCAGTTCCTCAATGTTTGAGTATTCCGGGAAAAAAGACTTCTATAGTTGGCGCAATAGGCCCACAGTACCATTGAAAAATGTACCATGCACAGTTTTGGCAAGGTACAATTCTCGTTTTCAGCTATCGTAGTTAGTTTCGGGCGCATGGTGACCTATCAATTTCAAAAAAGAGACATGTCGCCCACGTATGTAATATTTTTGATTTTTCGTCGAAAATCGTGTGACCTGTATACCTACAGTGGGACGATAGGCAACTCGCGTTTAGCGTGTGTACGAACCGTGCGGTACCAGGGTTTTTAAAATTATTTTTCTCTTCATTTGTAAAGGAGCTTTTATCCATATGGATACGCCAGCCCCATTGTATCTTCTTAGAAGGGTTTTTAACATGAACGAAATGAACGTGAACGAAGGGGCTAAGTAAAAATTTTCTGATTCCAGGTGTCATCGGGCAACAGGTCGCAGCGTTTCCTTTTCGATGCCATCTTCGGGCTGGAGGTCCCTATCTTAGAGGAGCAGAGTGTGGAAGACGATGATGATGAGTCCACCATCAAGAACTGTTCGTGCGGTAAGTTCATTTTATAACTGGGCACTATAGTACAACAGACTATATAATACCGAAACAGGCGAGAGAATGAAGAATCTTAGAAAGAAGACAAAATCATCGTTTCATCCCATGTTTTGTCATAAAAAGCTTTGTATGTGTTTTTTTTATGTCGTCATCATTTTTTGCTGGACAATCAGCGATAATCTGGCCATTGAAGCTGCATATGTATTTTTTTTACAATTTCTGAGAAAGGCTACAGCCAAAGCCCTTGTTAATTTTTTTATAGAAAAAAATACACCATTCCATACAAAACGATGAAATTGTCCCCGGAACTTAAATTATAAATTAATTTTAAATTACTAATTAGTCAAACAAGCTCATGTTGTATTTTGTATTGAAATTATAAAATACTAGTTAATAAATTATCAGACACTGAAATTTAATTATTGATTCTTATTAAAAGCGGTTCTCACTCGTAAAACAGGTAACCACTGCATATATAAATTATTTTTATATTATTGATAGATTGTTTGTTCGAATAAAACGAGATTTTAGGCAGTGTGTTTGTTGATTTGATAGGACAACAACATTTATTACTGCTAACTTTAGGCTATTTTCATACGCATGAGTGAAGAATTAAACAAGTATTTATAAACCGTATTTTGTCAGTTCCGCTTTTGTTCTCAGTCAAATGGATTAGGCCTGATTAAGCACATACAAACAGAATAATATGACGTCATGTAGATTTTGAAGTGTAGAGCATTTTTTGAAATTCAAATTATACGTTATTTCTTAAAGATTACTTAAGAGAAATACGTTATCTATTTAATGTTGTTTGCAGAAAATACTTAACCTTTCCAACGTTTTGTAAAGTGTAAACATTTGTCTTATGTACTTTCCTAGTTTCCTTATATCTTAAGAATCCAAACGCACTCACAGCACCCTATAATTTCAATAAACCTAGTCACTTATGTACCTCTGACTTTCACTTTTTAGAGTGTGGCAGAGCCAACCCTCTACCTAGAAAGATGGGTAAGTTAAATATATGAAAACCCCGTAGATCACATGGTGTTGTTTATGTGTAACTGTGTATGTAGTACTTACAAAAACATATTGTATTTTAAAAAAGAATTTATATCATATTTACTTATATACCTATTTGTTTTTAAACCGATTTTTTTCTTGTATTTATTTGTAGTCTCTTAAAAAGCTAATGTATATTTAGATCCCCGCTTGTCTTTCCCAAGCTAATGTCTATCGTTTGTGCAAAAAATAGCACCAGCGATCATCGACTGTGGAAGAAATTGTGCATTGAACTATGGAAGTAATAGTGAAAGCGTTAGATTTACCGCAGATCGCGCGCTGTCGGTGGCTTTGTACTCATAATGTAGTGTAGTGCTTTTTACCTTTTTTTTGTGCTAACTTAGTAGCCGTGTCTCCTCTTCATTTATTTTTCGCAATATTTTACCTGTACGATTTATTCATCCATCATATTCACATAAAGCAATAAGGATTACTTACTTATACATTTTCTTCTTATTATTATCTTATTATATATTTACTTGCATATTGAGTTGCCCATAATATATATTTTATTAATTCTTATGTATTTTCCAAATCACTAACGTTAACTCATCACAACCAAACTTTTCTCAATAGATGAACTTTCAGTAATTGAAATCTTCATCAAAGCACAGACAATAATAATGAAACAAAATAATAGCTCGTAATTAGTAGCACGTCAGTGGTGGAAAAAAGTTCTGACTCGATTATTGAAAATTGAGGTTTCCTTCGCGTAGTTATACTACCTATACAGGTAGTGATTGGTTTAGAAAATGAAAACATCCGCGCTGCAGTAGATAACAGGTACAGGATCGAGTTTCTATCTTCAGACTCACTTCCCTGTCGGTTCAATAAACCTACCTAGGGCCGCCGCGTAAGTAAGAAGGACAAAAACATACTGAAAATCCTAAAGTAAAGTATAAATAAATAAAAAGCACACAAATGAGCAATTTTGTGTGCACTTAGTAGTTTTAGGTGCTGTCTATTTTTAGTTACTTAATGTATTGTATTTGCAAAAAACGACATCATCATTAAAGCCTGAGAATTATGATGGGTTAAAGAAAAACTCTTTAAAAATTTTGTTCAGAGGTAGTTTTTGGTTATCAAGCAGGCGTTATTATTTACATGTTTGTCGGAAAATATTGGATTTACTTTCGTATATCTTTTATCCGGCGAGACTATCATTCCTGTTTCGTATTTATTATTGTGCTTACGTGTAAACTAAAACACTTCTTCCATTTCTCAATATTACTGCTCATCCTATGGACGTGCATTGGGCTGTGATTGTGACTAAGAATTTACGTATTTTCTTATACCATGCATTTATTGGAATTACAAACGGTGTCTAACTACGCTTTAAAGTTGTAAATAAATGTATTTAATTTCCTGTTTACATTACCCTGGTGAATAACTATCAAGTTCATTAACCTTAAAGGTTCACTTTCTCATCCGCAGAGTGCGGTGGCTCCAACCAGGAGAACCGCATCGTTGGAGGCATGCCGGCGGGTACCAACCGGTACCCGTGGATGGCAAGGATCGTGTACGACGGGCAGTTCCACTGTGGAGCATCGCTGTTGACGAAGGAGTATGTGCTGACAGCGGCGCATTGCGTCAGGAAGTACGTGTCTTATCTCTTAATACATTTTATGTAACCGCATCTAAGTTGCATTCCAGCGGGTACCTAGCAGTACCCGTGGATGGCAAGGATCGTGTATGACGGCCAGTTCCACTGCGGCGCATCGCTATATACAAGTGCGAGTCGGACTCGCCCACAGAGGGTTCCGCATAAAGAAGATTGAAGGTACCTACCTAGGTACATAATATTATAATTAGTTCAGGAATTGAATCTCGCAGTTTTTTCCGAAGTTTTCCTGATATGCAGTAGCTCAAACTACAGATTAAATTTTTCATAATTTAATAACAAATGTCTAGTTTTCAGTTTATTTTCCTGTATTTGTAGTAAAAGACGATATTACTTGCCAAATTAAATAGTTCAGGTCAACGGAATGTACCCTATGAATTTTGATTCTCTTGAGAGTGTCGAAATAAACGTTTTTGCGGCATAAATGGCCTTACCTTTTTTACGTTAATTTTAAAGTTTGATTTTTTCACAGTTTTAAGAGATTGTTGACGTGAATATATGGTGATAATTTAAACTCGATACCTCTACACGTTCCTGAGTTTTACCCGAAATTCCCGAAACTAAAGACTATATTTTATGATTTAATTACAAATGTTTAGTTTTTAGACTTTTTCATGTATTTGTAGTAAAAGACAATATAATTTGTCAAATTTTATAGTTTTAAGTCAATGGGAAGTTCCCTTGAAGGTGTCGAAATACTTATATGTTTTTTGGGGCATAAACTGTTCTATCTTTTTTTACGTTAATTTATAAATTTGTTTTTTTTACACCGTCAACAGACTGTTGACCTGAATATATGGTTTTAATTTTAACACGCGTTCCCGAGATAAATGAAAACGGACGGACGGACAGACGGACAACAAAGTGATTGTATAAATAAGGGTTCCTTTTTTTCCTTTGAGGTTCGGAACCCTAAAAGTATGTGCTGGCCACAACGCATCGTCTGAAAAAGAACATAATTATATACATTTTAAATAATCTATTATGAGCACAAACTATCTATGTGCAGGGCAAAAGACCTTTTCAACTTCCTTTCATTTCGCGCGGTTTTCTGTTCTGTACTAGTCGTTATTATGTAATTCAAGTTCTTTCTTCCATCGCTGGTATGATGTATGACGTGATGGAAATGTTTTCCAATTCTCCTAAACGCCAAGGATGTATTAAAAAATGATGTCAGCCACATGACATCCAGTGCCAAGTATCGGCAAAAAAAAATAGGTAGATTAATTATCAGAGTCGCAGTTTAACGCCTTTTATGACGTTGATTCACGGCGTGCTCACGGAAATATAATGTTTTTATTACGTTACGTTAAACGTATGTTCTTCTATAAATACTTAAAACTATAATACGATATCGGACACGAGTAGTTGTATGTTCATTCTAACAAAAGACATAAACGAGATACTTAAAGCGTTTAATTAAAAATATTGGTTTTATCTCTCGTTTTGAATAGCCATAATTAGAGAGGAGAGAGAGAGAGAGAGAGAGAAAGATTTTTTTATATCAACAAAATACCACACAGTACATATAACACACATAATAAGAAAACGAAAACAATACATAAATGATAATAATCAACAAACAATAGGTACAAAGAATATGTCTTGTATATTTTTTTGCTGTAATATTTAATGTAATTTTTTATTCTACATACAATTAAGAGCTGTTTATTTAATACTAAACACGATTTTAGACATGCTTTATTCTTCACTAGTAAAAAAACGAAAACCGACTTCAAAAAACTATAAAGCAAAAAATAAACCTTTTGGAGCCTTTATTTTTTGCTTTTTAGTTTTTTGAAGTCGGTTTTCGTTTTTTTATAAAAGTTTTTTATTTCACAATTTTTAAAGGTAGAAGAGGTCCCGTGCCTACGCTAATAACCTTATGACAACTCCTCATCACCTTTTACAAAATGCTGCTTTTCCCGGTGCAGGGACGTTACTTATTGAGGAGTTCTCCCGATACTTCATCACCAGCTCGACTTTATCACATGCATTTAGTCGAGCATAGATTGCTTATGAACCACGTTAAAGTAATCGTATCGCTTCCGTGAAATGCTAAGTATTTAATAGTTCCGATGACCATTTGTGGTCGTCATTATCAGTTCCACTTCACCAAATGGTGCTTTCCAGAAGCATATGCATAAGTTACTATAGAAAATACCGAAATCGCTATAAGAGTGCCCATAATATTAAAAGAGTTCTCTGGATTTCTCCAGGATCCCATCATCAGATCTTGACATGATGACAATGAGACTACATGGGAAGTATACCCTTTCGAACAAAAAAATAATTACTCAAATCGGTCCAGCCGTCTTCGAGTAATCAAGTAACATACATAAAAAAAAAGATTCCGTCGAATTGAGAACCTCCTCCTTTTTTTTAAGGCGGTTAAAAAGACATAAACGAGATAACGATTTCAAAGCTATGATTCTTTTAAATATTTCATTTTAGCATTTTTGTTTGTTGAAAGAGATTTACTATATTTTTTACATATTATTATTACGCGAAAAATAAATAGACGGTTACATAATTATTTGAGACCCACCTCATATTTTAGAGAAAAGTAAATGAAAAAACTTACATCTCTGCCATCACAATAAAACTTCAATAAAAACATTGAATCTATCTTCAATTCCCATTCCAGGTTGAAGCGATCCAAAATCCGCGTGATTCTGGGTGACCACGACCAGACCGTCACCACCGAGAGCGCGGCCATCATGCGCGCCGTCACCGCCATCGTGCGACACCGCAGCTTCGACGCCGACTCCTACAACAACGACATCGCCTTGCTTAAGCTGAGGAAGCCGGTCACCTACTCCAAGATCATCAAACCAGTCTGCTTACCACCACCAAGTAAGTAAAAACTTGACGATGCTCTTTTGTTAGGGATGATAATGCTAATAACAAAATTATGACTCAACTGGTACAACAATAACGACATCACCTTGCTCTAGCTGAGGAAACTGGTCACCTACTCCAAGATCATCAAACCTGTCTGCTTACCACCGGCAAATAAGTTGAAATTGACGAAGCTCTTTTGTTGGGGAAGATAACGCTCATAGCAAAATTATGAATCGACTGGCGCTATACCCCGTACCGACTTCTCCAACAACAGCATCACCTGACTGAAGCTGAGGAAACCGGTCATCTACTCCAAGATCATCAAACCTGTCTGCTTACCACCTGCAAGTCTTATAAACTGCAAAATCAAGTTTATAAATAAAGAATAAAAAAATATTTAAAGTAGGTTGAAACTTTAAAATGGTTTGAAAGTAATAAATATAGTAATTAATAAATAAAGTAATAAATAAATGAAACTACGTTCTTTCGATATAGGCCAGTTAGGTACTACTTAAAAACCCAATTCTTCAAAATTATGTTGTTATATAATTATTTCCGTGTGTGTGTGTGTGTGTGCGTGTGTATGTGTGTGTAACGACTAACGATAACGAAACAAAAATTTTGAACGTCCGGTATTGTATCATTAATAAAGGCAAAGCAAAACGCAAATAACCATACTTTGAAACGAAGATATTTGAAACGCCTGTTACTATTCTCATGCAAACAGAACCTTAAATAGTCTATATCTTGCAAAATATTCGGCCTTACGCCGTATTTTCAAACCATATTGATTCAGCTGTCGTATTTGTTTGTTAGAGAGTTTCCAGAAGGTATCAAAAGTTATGGCTCCATTTTAGACTAAGGTTTTCTTATAAAAGTGATTCTGTATTATAGATTCAGTGTTTTATTAACATTGCAGGCACCGAGCCATCAGGCAAAGAGGGCATCGTAGTGGGGTGGGGTCGTACTTCCGAGGGGGGGCAGCTGCCCGCTGTGGTGCAAGAAGTGCGAGTACCCATTCTATCACTCAGCCAATGCCGTGCCATGAAGTACCGAGCCTCGAGGATCACTAACAATATGGTAAGCAGCAGATCAATGCCAGTTAGTCACCACATTAAATTTCCCGCCGTGGTGGTTGGTTTCAGCTCGCTTCTGAAGAAGAACTACAACGTCGTACGCTTCTGACGAAGGCTTGGGAAGAGTACTCTATTTAGGCAGCCTTGCTATTCTGATAAATACTTTTGCGAAATCACTTTCGAATTTTGTCATACAAAAATAAAAAAATCAAATTCGGAGGTCAGTTACGAAATCGGGGCATGCTGTAGATTCTGCTCTGCGAACTTTGCTTAGCGTTTTGTTGCGTTGCTGCTTGCCATGTAATGTTATGTAATAGGTGCGTAGGTACTGTGAGTCTATCACATACAAGCATGCATTAACTCAGAAGAAAGTCGCTATGGTATTGCGCAAGAGCATATAGTGGACAAGCAATGCAACTCCTTTACGTTAGGAGTAGTTGAACTTTTATTCAACATAATATGTTGAATATTAAATATAAAGGGGTTCCTTCCATTTTTATGCCAAGACGTCACCATGTAGCTCGCACTGTCTCAAATCTCAGTTATCAGATCTCAAATAGAGCCAAGCTTCTTACTTTACAGCCCTAACTCTACAAGCTCTAACTTCACAAACTCTACACCTCTGTCAAAATATGTGGGTTGGCCGTTTCGCTACCTATACATGGGCGAAAGTTGAAAAAAAATATTCAGTGTTCATTACTTTTCTGCTACAGCATAGTTGTTATAGTAACGAAACGGCTTTAAGCCATATATTTTTACGATGGTGTCTTCATAAAATTTTCAAGTACGATGTGAATCGACAGATACTTTAATATTTATTTTGTAATATTTGAGTTACACAAGTATGGAACATATTGTACCTAGATTGTAAGCAAGATGTAAGTATATTGCAGTAAGCTTATTTTTTATATTTTTTTTGTTATTTTTTACATTCACACCTATTAACCTAGCCCCAAGATAAGCAGTTTAAGGGTACCTACTAGGGTAGGGTGTTATGGAATACTAGGGTAACGGATACATATAATTATACATGTATAAGAATTTATGTGTAGAAGTATGTATAAACGTCCATGACTCAGGTACTAATGCTCGTCATACAAGCATTTGCCCCTACCGGGATTCGAACCCCGGAATAGGAACCCTTCCTCTCAGAGTAGGCGACACCATGAAAGCGGGCACGGATACTCTACCACGGGCAGTTTTAGTTTTACTCTCGTTATAAGTACTTATCTGTTCTTTTATTGCAGTTATGTGCTGGCAGAGCATCTACAGACTCGTGCCAGGGCGACAGTGGGGGTCCATTGCTTGTTCAACAAGGAGACAAGTTCCAAATTGTTGGTAAGGGATCTTTTTGCATTAGCGCGCCAAAAAATGGTTAATGATAATCAATCATCGCCTCCAAAGTGTGAAGTCTGTCAAAATGTGTCAACTTCAATTAAAACAAAACGCAAACAAAACGTTCTTATGGCTGGCTGGCTTCTAATAGATGATAGTATGGCCAAGTACAGCCGAGTTCAATAATATCTGTGCACTTTTGAACTTTGTCATGGTAATTATTGTAGCATTTGTACAGAATGTCAAAGACAATGTCAAAAACTTAATGTGACAAAGTCCATAAATGTACAGAGGGTCGTGGGCTCGATTCTTTTCCAGGACAAACATTCAGAAATGATACACATCTGAGTTTGCTTGCTCCGTGTGCTTTTTACGAGTTTTTTCTTCTCACGATCTATTGAAAACCTAACGTATTCACTATAGTTTTGTAGTTGGTGTAGTCCGTGGCGTAATCCGCTAGATGGCGGGCCGCTGATTTCATACAAAAATTTACGCGTTCACCGTCGACCGTAAGATTGCGTAAAGTAATCGTATTCATTTGTCAGTTCATATCGTATTCAATCGGCTGTATTTGAATGGAATGACGTTTAATATGATACAATATCATATCAAATGTCATATATGACTCTATGCGTACGTCGCCTAACGTGAGTAGAAAAACTCGCACTTAGCACTCTATTCTGATATCTCAAACACAAGAACTAGTTACTAACTCGGAATCAGAATTAAGCGACAGTAAATCTAAAGGGCAGTTTTAGGTTATGAATTATGAACTAATTGAACTCTTAAAATAGTGGATATATAGATAAAGAGGAAAATATCATAATACAACTTCTAACTAACACGAATAAATAGTTGTATAATATCAACATATGATTTGGATTGTATTCTAAGTCATGGTTTTCAAAATGTATTTTTTTATAATAACCCTACATGCATTACTATGGCTGTGAAACAAACAATTGCATGTAAAAGTCACCATAAGTTTTGTTTGTTCCAAGTCGGTTACTTTTTATTTTCGCTTATAGTCTATATTCCGACGACGCAGTCCTTAAAATAAAGCTATTTATACTATTCACCCACCTAAAGTTTCTTAACAAAAGCAGTGACTTGACATATTTTCATAAGATTACTAACTGTATTCGGAGAACAAGTTATGTGAAAAGTGTTCGAATTTACATACAAGAGCAAAGGAACCGGTTGAAATTGGGATCAGAATTGTCGAGCGTATTAATTAATAATAATATGTAGTTTTAGAGATTTTTAAACACTCAACCTGTTGAAGGAATGTCTCATGGCTGTAAAACTGAATTTCTTGGGCTTAAATTTATTAGTTGCAATAATTATTTAAGTAAATAGCCATTGACAAGTAAAATCTTGATGATTTTTTTATTGTTTAATTATTTTATTAGCCATTGAAGCATAAATTGTTATATAGATTATCGTTGCATAGTATTATAAAAAAACAAGGAGTCATTAAAGTCTAGTTTAGATTTGAAAACAAAATAAATAGCCAGTTTCTTGCGCAAAAATAAAAGCATGCAAGATGCACTGACCACTCGCAAATAGCTATCTTCGAGAACAGCATTTCTTTTATTTAAGTTGATGTAGAATAATACGCTTAGCTTTCATTGTACGTTCAGCCTTATCGATTACTTAGATTATTGATAAGGCTGAAGGTAGAATCGAAGTTCCTCACTGAAGAAGTGGCTATCACACAACTGGGCTATTTACTTTCTTATGGTGACAAACGTAATTACGTAAGATGGTGGTAGTTAGCAAGGTAAACTTAAATAGCCCAACCTCCAACCAAAATCGGACCCTGGAACTTTCAATCTAATACCACGGGGGTGTTACCACTGACCACCCGGGCCATAAAAAGAAAAAAACAATGTTTATGCTGGACTGCGAGTGAGCCAGCGGCTAGCTTACAAGTGCAGATAGTAAAAGCCTATGAATGTATGTGGCATATTCGAAATCTGCCCCCTAAATTGTCTAATTTCAATATCTATCACAACTTTCAAAGGTATTGTGATTGTGATAGTGGTTTATGGAATTGTGTAACTTATAGTCGCAATCCCTTTCGCAACGAATGATGTTTTAAATGACACTTCATTTGATACTTCTCCATACATTTGAAAGATATTTTCGTGTGTCACTTTGCTTAGACAGTTCAAATATCGTTCTTCAATACCTTTCAAAACGCGTCCCAATCGCAATCCCTATCAAATGTCAAATATTGAAGGCCTGAAGTATGTAAATATCTTTCAAATTACGAATTGCGATAGATTTTTAAATTAGACAATTAACCCCGATATATGCGGTCGATAGGCTGGCAACAGTGGCATGATGAGAATGACATTTATACACTCTCAAGCTGCTTCTATGCCTTGCCAGGGCATATAACTAATCTTCTTTCGTTCTCCAGGAATAGTGTCATGGGGAGTCGGATGCGGCCGGCCCGGGTACCCGGGCGTGTACACCCGGATCACGCGCTACCTACCCTGGCTGCGCGCCAATCTGCGGGACTCCTGCCTCTGTGCCAACTGAAATAACTGACCGTTTCATTGATAAAAATAATAATAGCTCTTTTTGTGAGAATTTATAGCTGGATCATAAAACAAAATTAAATGATAATGTTTCTTTTGCAAATCCGCGCTACAGTGACATTTGTTTCATAAATTACGATATAAAAAAGTACCGTAACGGTACTTATTCCGGTAGTTTATGAAAAAAAATGACATGAAGCAAGTATTATAAAATCCAATGTGTTTTGCTCAAATTCACGCGACAGTATTGTGTGATAAAAGAAATGTGTAAGTTTTTATTTTTTTTCCAATACTCGAATAACCAGCATAAAATTAATTAAAAATAATCAAGAAACAATAACTGATATTTATCTGTTTAAACGGTCAGCCAATAACTTTAATAAGCAAAATGATCGAACAACAAATAACAAGAAATTAGGTAACTATTTAATAAACAAAGTATGTAAATAAATACTTAATTTTGTGCATGATTTGATTACATTAAGGGGTTGAAAGTATAGTTATACAAGTATTTACTGAGATTTAAATGCCAGTTAATTTATATACTCAGTAGTTAGTAGATACAACATAGTTTAACACTGTTGAAAATAACTATATGTGTACATTTTAATATTATATTATGAAAAAAATATCAGCTATTTCGTAATTTTCAAAATACGAAAGACTGTTACTTACCGTTACTGTGTTTACCTTTCGATATAGAAATCAGAAAATAATGATAATAAATAATATCTCGTTTAGTTTAATTTATTGATCTATTTCGTTCATTTTTTTAACTAATATCTTTAAGCTAAATGCATATTTTATTTAGTTTATTTTTCTACGTCTTATATGTAGTTTGATATTTAAATATCAAATAATTAGTTTGTAAATAAATAATTTATTTTTAATAAGTGTTACAAGTCAACATTTGTAATT
This sequence comes from Chrysoteuchia culmella, assembly GCA_910589605.1. Lineage (NCBI taxonomy): Eukaryota > Metazoa > Arthropoda > Insecta > Lepidoptera > Crambidae > Chrysoteuchia > Chrysoteuchia culmella. The sequence continues at coordinate 15,616,951 of OU342654.1, forward strand.
ATTTGTAGGTATACATACCTTTATAACTAAGTAGGTAGTTCACTAAAATTAAACAGACATCTCATTATTTTATAATCATTACGAGATTCTTTTCTTTTGACAAATAATAGCTATCATTGAATATCATATTAAGTCTTTTTATTTTCATGTATGCATTCATAATCATCATACATTTTCACGTCATCCACCCATGACTCTTTTGAATATATCGTCGCTGTCAAACTAAAATCTTGCTAAGTGGAATATTGAGATTCACAGTTTTTTACCTTTACAGTCAGCTAACTAAATTTATTTTATAAACCTAATTTACTAACATAATTATAGCGTAGAAATACTGTTATTTGATAATTTAATAAGTATTCTGCGATAAGCAATATATAGCAGTTTTATAAAAAACGCTATATTTCATCTTCTACAGGAGAACATTTTTGCTGAATACCTCTTATTTATGTATAATTTTGGAGTGGTTTGACAACGAATAAGTATTCAATAATATAATTTTTAATTTATTTTAAGTAATTTAACTACGGACAGGCCGGTGGTGCAGATTACCAATAGAAATAAGAATTGTAACTACCTAAGTGTTCAATGCGATGTTTTGTATATAAAAAATGTTATTTATTACTTCAATCGTCAAAAAAAGATGATTTTATATGTTTCGATTAAATTGAGACATTTTGTTATTAAGTGAAAGACGATAGGTGGGTACGACGTATGGATAAGATATTATTTACGTATTAAAATTATAGGGTGTAAATAATTAAAGTTTGGTGCATTAGCACAGCGGGTGGTATGTATCATTATCTCAAAAAACTTGTCTCACAGAACAAACTTTGCTTTGCTCGCTAGAGCAGAAGTTCCCAACCTTTTACCCTATGCACCTACCCAACGTTTTGTAAAAATACTGCGCCAACCCAGGGGCGAAATGCCAGCGCAAGCATATGAACTATTTTAATAAAACGTTACAGTTATTGTAATAAAAAGTAACATATAGCTGAGCCCCCCTCTTCGGGTTGAGACTGCCTGGGCTAGCCTCGTGTTAAATGTCCCAAATATTTTTATATTAATTTCATATTTATTGATACTAACCTATCCATAGGCTATAGCTTGCAATGTATTATAACACCATGTAAAATAAATTAGTTTTAATAAAATCAGCGCTCTAGGCTACACCTGTGATCCTTTTGTAATAAATTTTGGAAGAAATTGTTTTTGTTCGTTATAATCATTATTCTGTGTAAGTAATTTTATTTAACGACTAAATTGTTAGTTGTTTTTAGTTATTTAAATGAATCCAGTTCGCTAGTGGTATATTTGATTTATGTTAACTTGTTTTAAGACAAAATTTACGTTAATTTTTTTACTACATTTTCCAAGTTGTGGTGCTTTTGCGAACAGTTTTTTATACTAATTCCAATAAAAAAAATAACAGAGGAAAAGTTGTTTTTTTTTTAATTTATTATGTCCAATATATTAAGGCTAAATACATGAAATTTCTTACGCGATGCACACAAACTACAAAAATAAACATAACATAACTAAGCAGTCGTTTTTAGGGTACCGTACCTCAAAAGATAAAACGGAACCCATATCGTCTTCCCTCCTTCCCTTCGTCTTCGGTCTTTAACCCTTATCTGAAAAAACTACGAGACTCGATTGCTACAAATTTGTGCGGATGCCTCGCTGGGCGAATTCAACTCGCATTTGAACGGTTTTTTTCGTAATGTCCAAAAAGTAATTTTCAAATAGTTTGTGATACTTACTTATTTCGGGGAAATTCCGTGCTAACAAAGGAGTCAAATCAATATACGACGTAGACCATGACTAAACAGGAACATGAATTAAGTATATAACCTACCTATACGACCAAGTGTAGAACATAATTTAATCTGAAATAATTGTTAATATTTCTATTACCTATAGCTAATTGAAAATTTGCCATCATGCCTCAGTGTCTAATGTGTAATGGTGTGTGTGTGTTAATGTTTTTTGGAAATCCTACAAATTTCCTCACTGCCAATGTGGACTTAAGAATCACGCCGCGTACTTCATAAATTTCGCGCTTTCGAGTCAAGATAGCTGAACAAAACAAGAATACTTAAGTTTGGTAGTCTGTTGGGTATCTTTTTGAGAGTAAATTTAATATTGATTAGCTATTCTTTTCTTCACTTTCTTATTTGTTAAATAAAATCTTTATACCCTTTCATGATGAGTTATCAAAAATAGTTAGCACAGGTCCTCTTAAATTCAATATTTCGAGAATGATTGTATATGAACAGACTGCTCACAGAACAAAGGTTACGCATTAAATAGCATTTATATGATTAACGGGGAAACGCCTTCATCATCCCTGATGTTGAGTACCTAGTGATAAGGCTGATGAAAATGTGAGTAAAACCTCTACTCTGTCAAAATTCATTAGTTTCATGATCTTTGACAATCCCATAATGTCGAAAAGTCGAAAGCGCGTGTATCAGCCCCCTAGCTTACTAACTTCCAGAACCCAACAATGCTGAAAACATTGGTGTTATTGCGTGGCGTTAGACTTAGTTATGGTGGAAAACAAGTCTTAACACGCAGCAAATTATTACGTCGAGCGACCGACACAGTATGAACTGCTTTATTTTAGTACAAGGGGGTGGCGCGTCACGTCAACTATTGTTTTAAATGTGAGATCGCTACATACAAATGTACTACCATACTCTAGTTCTATTTCTTGTTTCAATTAAGTATAAACCCTTATTTCTTTTCAAGAAATAATCGATAAAGCGCTGACTCAACTGAGAGTATCTGAGAGCGAAGTCACACGAAAAGTGGTCTGTTCCTCTGTCTTTTTTTCATCAACTAGAAAGCACGCCATATTTTTTAGAGGCCTTTAGTTATGAAGTAACCTTTAATAATTGATGGACGAGTTTTTTTATGAACGACGGGGAGACTCTTAGCCTTCATCATACCTGATGTTAAGTAAGTATTGATAAGGCAAAAGATGGAAGCGAGCCTCTCCCGGAATCGTCAATAACTGAGGAACTGGCTATCTTTTCTTTAACTGCCGGAACCAACAAAGCTGAAAACATTGTTGTTATGGCGTCAGACTTAGATAAGATGGTGGTAGCTAGCCAGCCGGACTTACAACAAGTCCTAACCAATCAAACCGAATACAATATGTACCCGCTGGGAATCGAACTCGGGACTCCTGGGTCTGATACCGGTGGATGTACCACTAGACCACTGAGGCGGTTAAAAAGACTACGCTTACTGTCATTAGAGTGTACATTAGAGCATATTGGAAAACATTTGCACAGCGACGAACTTCTTTTCTTTTCTTCAAAGAATGTTACTCTTATTTATTTATTTTTTTTATTTTTAGCAGGATCAATGCTATTTTTATACATATTATTATGATACATTTTAAATAGTAAAATATAAAAAAAAAACGACTCGGCTCACTAATTCTTGTCTATACAAGTTATTTTAGGCGCGGTAGCTCAGTGATTAGAGCAGTGGGCCGGATACCCAAAGGTCGCGGGTTCGAGTCCCTGTGAGAAAAACTTGTGAGCCGATTTGAATTTTTCTAATATTTTTCTACTGAAAATTTATCGTAAATAATTACTCTGCCATAGGAAAACTAAACATGAACATATTTAATTACTAATAACAGAAAATAAAGATTAACTTTAACTAACTGCTTATTATTTGTCGGTGAAATATTGGCACTGAACTCTTTTTCATGGAGAAAGTTTCATTCTGTTCTACTCTTTATTTTAAGTAAATAAATCTGGCAACTTTCACATGACTTATTATTTCTAAAGAAAGCAGATCCTTAACTTATTTATTTTGTAATGTTTATATAGCCTTCTTGAATCTCACACACAAGAAAGTAGAGATTTGTCAAAAGTTATCCATGTTGGTATTTAATGCAAGTATTATAAGAAAGACCATTATTATTAACTGACATAAACAATAATAATGATAAATTTTAAATAGAAAATAATTGAAAAAAAAAAACAACTCGGCCACAAGTGAATTCTCAGATGGGACTCGAACACACGACCTCTCTCGGTTGTCTCGGTAGCTCAGAGGTTGGAGTATTGGACCTGATATCCAAAGATCGTGGATTCGAGTCCCATCTGAGAATTCACTTGTGGCCGAGTTGTTTTTTTTACAATATTTTTCTATTTTAAAATTTATCATAAGTATAAAAATAGCATTGAAAAATCCAAAAATTAAAAAAACAAGAAATAAAATAAAAAATAATTACTTAATTTATTTGATCAAATCCCCTACTCATAATTAGGGATTGCAATTTTTATTATCAACTTTTCGATTACTTATGAGTTCATTGCCAATATTCACGATTATTTTCATGGTACATTATTTTTTGACCAAAAATAAGATCTTCCAGTTTTAATAACAGTAATTTATAATTATTAACAAGTAAAAAATTACACGATTGATAACTACTCATGATAGCATATTAAAACACGATTTGCATTTTTTTTATGAACGACGGGGAGTCTTTTAGCCTTCATCATACCTGATGTTAAGTATTGATAAGGCTGAAGATGGAAGCGAGCCTCTCCCGGAATCCTCAGCCACTGAGGAACTGGCTAACTTATCTCGAACTGCTGGAGCACAACAATGCTGAAAACATTATTGTTACGGCGTCAGACTTAGAAAAGATGGTGGTAGCTAGCCAGACGGACTTACAACAAGTGCTACCACCAACCATAGCATACTGGCCACTTAAACCAAAGGCGTATTAAGAAAATAAAACAGTGGATTAGCTGTGATACGTCATACACTACTGAATCCTTTTGCCAGTAGGGTGACTATGATTATAAGAAATAAATATCTTACGTTCACACCAATTAGCCTAGCCACAAAGTAAGCACTGTAAGGTTTGTGTTGTATGAGAGTCTAGGATAACGGATATGTGTACATAATTATAATAATGCATAGATAAGTTTTTTTTTATATATATAAACAGACATGACTCAGGTACAAATGCTCGTTTTTATCATACAAGCATTTGCGCCTACCGGTATTCAAACTATTTCAAGCCCAGGACCTCAGGGAAGACAACACCTTGTAAACCAGTGTACATACCACTACTCTACCACGGAGGTATTATTATCTGTATCATGATATAATTATCTGTTAACTTGAAGCATAATATGTTATACGAGCTCGCATTGTGAAAATTGAGAAAACCCTATATAGCAATTGCTATCTCTTTCATTCCGTGCCTTTTCATGTCTTTATCTTTCTTCTCAGTAAAACATAATAGTTATTATGTTGGTCACGGATTTCGACGCAAATTACTAATGAAGGTAAAATGTATATAATATCATTGAAGGACTCCAATTTTTTTACGCAGAGTTGAGCTATATTAATAAAATACCCGAGTCTGTTAAGAAGAGATATGAATTCAAAGCCAGAGTTGACACAGTGTATGCCATCTCCTATGATAATATTACTTTGATATTGCTTTAATGCAGCTTTAATTGAGCGATTGCGAGGGCATCGTTCACCGATGACTGACCATGTGACCCATCCATATCACAGCAAATTGCCATTTTCTTGACCCCAAACATTTGGTCACCCCACTGTAACCAAATGACATTCGTCTTTATTGGTCATGTTCATGTGTCGTGTGGCCAATGTTGTCAGTCCGAGCGCATCTTGTGGCGTACCAACGCGACTTTACACGTCAGGCGCCAGCTGTGCGCGAAATTTTCAATTCTAATTTCGTTAGTTCAGTTCCAAATTTAAAAATACGAATCTTTTTTAATAGATATTTTTTTAAATACCAGAGACAACTATGTGGAAGTGTATTATTTTCGTGCTTGCGGTATCGACTTTCACTTGTTCTGAGGTTGGTGTCAATTGAATACTTTCATTAGTGATAAATAAAATTGTATGTGGTTTAATACATATTTACCAGGATTTAACTTCAGCAAATTATTGCTTAGATGTGACTCTACTATATTCATTCCTATTCAAAAAAATATTCAGTTACCTACTTAAAAATTACTCTACTCTATTTTTTACCAAATAGTTATAATAGTTTCAGCATAATAAAAATTGATTTCTCAAAATTTTACTATTTATAATAAAAAAAACGATATACATATACCTAATGTAACACACAATATATTGTACCTACTTATTTCTAGATTAATATTATGAAGTACAACCCTGAAAAGTTTTTTTAAGTACGAACTCCTTGTTTTTTAGGGCAATATTTCATACTGATTTATGTACAATCGGGAACTTCCCGGACCAGTAGAGTTTTTTGGAAATGTTTTCTCGGTAAGTGCTAAGGTAAAATAAATAATTCATTAATCAAATGACCTGTTAATGTTCTATTATTTGTAATATAAACGTTTTCTATATGTATATCTATTACTTTTTTAAATAAAGCTCCCTAAAAAAACTCTACTGTTCAACCGGGAAGTTCCCCGACTGTACACACAGCCGAAACTCTATGTGTACCAAAACTATATTTAAATAATTTTTTAACCTCACACGCTCTGAAAAGGAGGTTTTGTCAATTACCTAAAAATTGACATAATGCGTTCCGAATCGCACTATTGACTTTATTGTTACATTTTATTCTTATTTTAAATAGCTTTAAATTAATTATAATACCCCGTTTTGGTTTTATTATATTATTTTAGTTCATTGAATCATAAAAACAATAACAATAAGATCAAACTTTTTGTTATAAAAAAAAATATAAGGCTGGGTGTGATTTTACAACCTATGATTGGATTTCGGAACGTGACATAAATCTTAATTTTTAAATTGTTTTTGTCTTGTATTGTTCTTTTATTTTATCTCTTATTCAATATATTCCTACTTTAAAAACTTTGAATTAACTATAATACTACCTTTTTTATTATTTTGGTTTTTTATATAATTAAAACAACGAGAATAAGGTATATTTAGATTAAACTTTATGTTTAAAGAATTTTTTACCGGAAGTTGACCGCGGAAACAACCATAAAATGTTCCTCGCTGTTGTGAGGTGAAAAATTGTGTGTTGCGCTCGGCAGAAAAGTTTTTAGCGTCTTGTCCCTTTGAAATCGTCGCTTCGCTCAGGATTCAATCTTTGAACCACTCGCTACGCTCGTGGTTCAATCCTAGAATCCTTCGCTTGCTCAGCTTTCAATAGAGGTAACTCGCCGCTAAATAACCAACTTTCCAGCCTTGCATAACAAATAACTATTGTTTACATGCACACTTTACTTACTTACGTACGACTTTCCACCACGGTCAGAGTCCTTTTGCTACGATCTTTACATTTTAATTATTTTGCATCATCTAACTTGTCTAAGTTAACTTTCGTTATTACATATTGTCTTGCATAAATAGGTTACAATACAAACCTAGTCAATCATAATTTTAGAACACTGCGTCCCATGAAACTTTTACGGACTTAACAAATTTAACAAGCCTATGTTCAAACTGCCATGTCCAAAGTGTTAGTCGAGGTAACTTGGTAACGAGGTAGCATCGTAAATACTTCGATTATTGTACAGGCAGATGGAGTCCGAGACACTAGGGGTGTATTCACAAAAAATATCTTCGGTGGAGTTTGGGGTAACCGACCCCCTCTTATGGAGCAGAATCAACCCAGGACAACATGTACTTGTAGTAAGTATACTTCGTTGATTTTTATTTTTTTTATTGCGAAGCTATAAGTCTCAGTGGCTAGTGGATACGACTCCTGGATTCTGGCAATTTTGGCATTTAAGACACTTCCTGCAATTACTTTTTTATCACAAGTTAATTCGTGCTTCAGAAGGCACATAAGCCGTTGCTTGTTACCGGCTGCATTTGCAGTTATTAACATACAGCAATCAGCATAAGGCATGCATGTCACTTCTTCTTATCAATCTGTAAGGCCAAGGCCTCTATTTTTGATTCACTCGTCGCGCTTCGATCGCTTAGTTTCTACTGATTTTCGTTCGAATTTAGAATTTCCATATTTAAAAAAAAACTCGACCGCTACGAGTTCCGCCACCCCTGCCCTACCCACTTGATGTAGTCGTGCAAAATAAAGCTAGCGACTTGCATCTTAAGTCGCATGCGTCAACACTATGTCATACGAGCGATTCAAAAATAGAGCTGCTGTGCCCCAGCAGTGGGGACAGGAAGTTGGCTGATACTGAATGAAAACTTCAATAGTAAAACACGGACGTTGGTGTACTGGCTGCTGAAAGGTCTTATTAATAAGAGGTTCTTTATGCACTTTAATTATTATCTTGGATAAAATTCGGATCTTGTAAATTATAATCAAGAACGAATTCACGAAGTCGCGATAAAGATAAAGTAGGTTTAATACCTACATTTGGTCTTGAATAACTCAAAACCATGAGCAGACTTGTGAAAAGTCATATATAAAAGATCTTACTTTTTTAAATAAATCAATTTCAGAATGCGGTGAAAGAAACGAGGTGTCTCGCATCGTGGGCGGCGTGGAGGCGGGCGTCAACGAGTTCCCGTGGATGGCTCGGCTCACTTACTTCAAGCGGTTCTACTGCGGCGGGATGCTCATCAACGACCGATACGTGCTCACTGCCGCGCACTGCGTCAAAGGGTGTGTAGTCGATGACGTCATGTAGTTCATACCGCACCTCTGAGCAGGCGCGTCAACGAGTTCCCGTGGATGACCCGGTTTTCGTACTTCAAACGGTTCTTCTGCAGGGGGGTGCTGATCAACGGCCGATACGTGCTCACTGCTGCGCACTGCGTCAAATGGTGTGTAGATTATGACGTCGTACGCCTCTTGAAAGCCATCAACGAGTACTCGTGGATGGCCCGGCTCACCTACTTCAAGCGGGGATGTTCCTCAACGACCGATACGTGCTCACTGCCGGGCACAGCGTCAAAGGGTGTGTAGTCTATAACGTCATGTAGTTCATACCGCACCTCTTGAAGGGCGTCAACGAGTTCCCGTTGATGGCCCGGCCCATACTTTAAGCGGTTCTACTGTAGTGGGATGCTCATCAACGATCGATACTGCCGCGCACTGCGTCAAAGGGTGTGTAGACTATTCTCGGTAGGCGTCAACGAGGCCCGGCTCACGGATTTCAAGGTGTTCTATTGCAGCGGGATGCTCACGACCCAAACGTGCTCATTGCGGCGCACTGCGTCAAAGGGTGTGTAGACTGTGACATGTAGTTCATACCGCAGCACCCATAATAGGTCATATCGAGTTTAAATGGATGGCCCACATGGCTCTCCTACTTAAAGTAAATTAGTAGAGTGTACACGCCACACTCGCAGTTAAAGCATTAGTTAAATCATTACGCTCTGCCCTACTTCCAGCAAGACTCAATATTATCTCATTATAAAAAATTAGGTCTACGGTCCAGCAAATATGGGAGAGAATTTAGTAATGCCTATCACCAAAGTTTATTTATTTAATACATTGTATACTTTTCGCGGGTCATGTGATGTGCTGACTACAATACATACAATCAGCGTGTTCCGTGGGATAACTGAAGTGTTTGATCATCTCTTCAGAGTGTGATGTATTTTACGGATAAGGCACATGTTTGACTCACCTTTGCTGCGACCGGCGACTTTCACAAGTGTCATCCATAGCTTCTACGACACGTTTAATGTATGGTGAATTCTCTAAAACTTTGATGGAATATTAAAATAAAATATTAAAATATTGCCTAGCGTAAAAGTGCATCTTTTTAAGCTTGTAGCGTTCTGTTCAGGAAACTTTGCCGAAACGTCAGGAAATCCAAACAAAAAAAAAGCACAAAAGTTATATCGAAATGTGTTAATAATACAAACCGTGTTTAAATCATTAAACAGTAGGCCTAGCATGAGCGGCTTTTATCGACTCGATAACTCGATAACGTGTCACTGTCCCGCTCACATCGTAATTGAGTAAGCAAGACAGCATGATGCGCTATATCATATCGCGTGATATAGCGGTGTTCATGCTAGGGGGGGCTGATATTGATTAGAATAGGTACCATGTAAGAATTTTGGTTAAAATGGAAATTATGTTTATAATTAAAACCTAAGCTATTGACAACGAAAACTATAATGTAATCATCATAGGGAAAATCTTTCCGACATAATATAAGATTAAAATTCCATTAAGGTTAATAGATTTCATGTTGTATGCTGATAACTCGAAACTTAATAATCGTCGCTTGCTGTCTTTAATCTGGGGTAATGACGAATAAACGACAATTTAAATGTTAGTAAATCTTCCGCACTTATATCACTCAGATATAAAGGATCCTATAACGAAAATTCTATTTCAAATACAAACAAAAATGTGAGACAAATAATAAATTAAACATAATGCTTAGTTATGTTATGACTAATTTGAGACTGAACGTGAATGCAGATTAAAGGAAACTGCAGATGAAATCGTTAATCTACCGAAACGGGTCCGATAACCCATGAAATTAGCAAACAAGTCCAAAACAAATCCTATTTTGTGAATACCAATCAATATCATCTGGTAAAGTCAACAGCCACGTGACAAATATTGTCAGATTTTCTCAATTATTTCCAAACCTTAGTTTTTAATGAGTTAAAGTTCAAAATCAATTGGTGAAATTTTACGGCTTTGCAAAGCCTGATATGGTGTTGGCAGTACATTCACCTTCAAACCGGACCGGGCACTGCGAATTTAAAAGTTCATTATCCTCGAAATATCTCCGTTTTGAATATTTGTGCCTTTCTTGCCAACGTTTGTTTTGGGGAAATCTCTGTGGGCATGTTAAATGCGCAGCTCCAAATTATTAGCTTTTGTTGAAATATCACATGATTTACATTTTAAGCGCCAGGTATTTTTAAGAATTTATTTATAGAACTACTGTATCTACATTGGACGTTGATGCACATTGACCACTGATTAGAGGCAAAATAATATATTTTTGTAGAAGAAAAACACTGAATATTTGTCAATTCGTCGTTTGCTAGCAGGATACCGGTCGGTGTCCAAAGAATAATAAAATATCAATTGTTTTTCATAACTCGGGGCCTGAGCGGTAAATGAACATTGAATGCGATGCGAACCTACTTTTGATTTGGAAACACTGTTTGTATATGAAATAAAATAAGGAAAAAATACGAATGCTAAAACGAGTGAAAGTGCAAATGAGGCATTAAACAGTATTGACAAGGACAGGTACCGAAACATTGAGTCACTTTCGCCCAATGCTAATACAAATGAACCCATTGTGTAATTGACACCGTTACATATTGTATTGAAGAGGCGCAATTGAATAATTTAGACGTAGATTTAGAAATGTGCAGTAGATATCCGCTTTCTTCCAAGAGTTACGTCGCATAAATTGTTACTTTCGTCGATCGCCTTGAGACTATGGACGTTTTGGTATTACGACCTATTTAGCGCAGAGGTACTAAACTTGCCTTCTGCGCTAGAGGTCGCGGGTTCGATCCCCGGACAAGACAAATATTTGTGTGCATGAACATGTCTATTTGTCTTGGTCTGGGTGTTCTTCTGTCATCAAAGTCATTTTTTCATACGATTCCTTTGCATTTTCAGCTTCATGTGGTTCATGATAAAGGTGACATTCGGCGAGCACAACCGCTGCAACTCCACCACAAGACCGGAGACTCGGTTCGTGCTACGAGCCATCGCGAACAAGTTCACCCTCACCAATTTCGACAACGACATCGCCTTGTTGAGGCTCAACGAGAGAGTGCCCATCACTGATGCCATCAAACCTATTTGCTTGCCGTCTATTACAGGTGAGTACAGTTTAAATTTATTTATTTAGTCAAGGCCGTAACCGTTTGACGATCGTCAAAGAAGGAATGGAATTACAACAGTAAATTTTATTATGATTATTTATTTATTTTAGGAAGGTTAAAAGCTTATAATTACAACATACAAATAACATAATTAATTACAAAAAGCTAATTAAAAACCTCCGCAATTACAATTATTTTATTGCTGTACACTGCGCGTTTCAGGGACTGTCAGCCAATACCGTTGAGACTTTTTATTATTTATGTAATTTATTATCAGTACGTCATCCACTTTACTTTGTTGTATTTTCTAGCACCCATTTGCACTAAACATAAGAATGGCCTAAGACTATTCTTACTAAGCTTATTCTTAATAAAAAATAGCATTGCACTAAATTCTGAAATCCACCAGGGCTATTCTTAATTATTATTATTATTTATTTAATAATAACACAAGGAGCTTACAATTTTCTTTTTACAATAGTCCCGCAAAACCGACTTGTCGGTTTGTCTGTGGGATCTTCAGTCTCTATTATATATAAGTAATATTACCTAAAATTAATAGATATAATAAAAATATAAAGTGACTCTATCTATACAGCTGTAATGAAATTAAAAATGCAACTAAATAATATAGTTGTATTTACTTATTGATCTAGTTTAGTTATTTTTATTATTATTTTTGAATATATTTTGCAGCAGGTTGTTTTTTTAATAATATCTTAAATCTATTTTTACATGTTTCATTTCTTATATTCGCTGGCAAACCATTCTGTAAGTAAGGTAGGCGTTTTTTAATGGTTCTATCTCCGTAATAATTGTTTACCCTAGGTACCTCTAACTTGCCAGCGGATATTGACCTTGTCGTATGGTTGTGATTGACAAGGGGTAAATGCTCGTGATTGTTATGTTGATTAGTGATCATTAGAAATTTATGTTTTAAGCTAGCTGGAAGGACATATTTTGAATAATTCCATATAATTTTGTTTACATTTATATTTAGTTTTTTTGTCGACTAGTAATTTCAGAAATCTTATTTGAAGTTTTTCTATTTTGTCTATATTTGTTTTAAAGGTCAAACCGTAACACTCACAATCGAGTCCACTAAGGTTATATAGACATTTTAGTGTGCTTTTGGTTAATTTGAAGCTGAGGTGGTAGAATTTTCCTAAAAGTATTCTTAATTTGTTACAAATGTCTTTAACGTGCATCGACCATTATGCGCCCAATATCGAGCGCCTAAGGCTTACGATATTCTTATTATGTATGTCTTAAGATAGATCAGAATAGCCTTAAGCGATTCCTAAGTTAAGTGCAAATGGGTGAAGATATATTTGTTAAAGTTCCTACCTACAGTCAATAGCGCTTGGGCTTTACCTTGCCGTGCAAAAACCGCCGCTATTACGAGCGAGCGAAGGACAAACTGTACTATTACGCCCAAAATTTACTTTAGTGCCAGAACGTCCAAGCTATAACAATTTGAACGATTATTTCTAGACAACTTATACGTTGGAGTTAAGGCTCTGGCAGCAGGCTGGGGCACGCTGACTGAGGAAGGAAAGGTGTCATGTACACTGCAGGAGGTGGAAGTTCCAGTCATCAGCAACCAGGAGTGCCGCACCACCAAGTACACAGCTACCATGATCACGGACAACATGCTTTGTGCTGGATACCCTCAGTCAGGACAGAAGGATTCATGCCAGGTTAGTTTATATGGAAAAGAAATAATTATTGAAACTACTAATGGAACTGTCACTGTTAGCATTAATAATCTGGTATGAAATGCATTAGCGAATTAGTCCTAGTCTATGATTTTGTAATTTGTGTATTTTTCAATACTATTTTTATAGCTGAGCTGAGCTACCGAGACTTCTGAAGTCTTAGAAGCGGTTAGAGCATTGGACCGGATTTCCAAAGGTCGCGGGTTCGATTCCCGTCTGAGAATTCACTTGTGGCCGAGTTAATTTTTTCGAATATTTTTCTATTTAAAATTTAGTCCTAGTCTGTTGAAAAACTTTCATACTTTTGTGCAGAAGGGAATATTTAACTTGTAAAACATCAGAAGTAGAAATTAGAAATGTTGTATTTACAGCAGCTGATATAATGATGAATTCTATTTATGACATATTATTTCCCTTTATTTCGCGTAGATTTGACAGTATGTTGTTGACTTTATGTGATGTGATAGAATTAATTTTACAGATTAGGTTACTATGTTTGTATCATTATTTGGCAAATAATACCAATGTTGATTTCAGAATGTAAAGTTACACAATTTGTACTAAGTTATGACTTTCTACAATTTTTCAGGGCGACAGTGGAGGTCCCCTCATTGCGGAGAGAAAGTTCGACAAGCGCTACGAACTAATAGGTAATGAATATTGATGTATGCATGAAACGCCTGGCTATTATGTGTATGAAACCTTTGCAAACAATTCCTTTTACGTACAATTCTTTAGAATCAGCACGTCAGGTTTTTAAAGTTTGACCTTGAAAGCGCTCTTATGTCGCTCGTGATAGCGGCTGTTTTCATAGAGCAAGTGTAAAACTTAATCGTCTGTTGACTGTACCATAATGGGTAATGTAAAAAATAATGCTGATCAGTGGCGAAGGGTCCATAAATACCTATTCCCATCGACTTCCCTTTTACAAATCTTACACCAGCGATACACCATGCTTAACACAATAATAATAATACCTATTGTTAATTATTGTCACGAATTAGTTAAATATACGTGGATGCTAGGCAGTGAATAAAATATACACTTTTAAACTTTCGCGTTGCATTATAAATATTGAAACTTGAAACGGGTATTAAACGCGTAGAGTCAGCCCGTGACCACGGCCGATGTAACTTGGCCGAAACGTCGGGAAAATTAGGTAGGTGAAATATCTATCACGTTTCTACGCGTTTAATACCCGTTTCAATTTTCAATAGTGAATAAAATGTTTTATTTTCTATGTTTATTATTGTCGGATTTGTGGATTTTTCTTGGACGGGCTTACCTTTGCCATATTTCGATCCCCCGCCACTAATGTACAGTGTTGGTTTATCGGCTCAATGGGGAGCCGGCCGGGTAACTCAGTGGTCCTGGGTTCGAATCCCCGTACGTGCAAAGTATTTGGACTTTACATGGATTTTTATACATATATTTCTACAAAAATAATACTTACTATATGTAATGTATCATTATAATTCTGTATTTTTGTTCGCTGTCCTGTTCACGGAGCGGAGTTTTCATACATTTGGCAGTATTTACAGCCGACTCCGCTTGTCGTCTTAAAATGAAAACATCGCTTCCTCTATTGGATTACCCCCGTTATTATAGACAGCAGCCTTGATGTGCTTACTTGGGGGCTAGGGTAATTGGTGTGAGTGTAAGAAATATTTATAATAATTTGATGTGCGCAGGAGTGGTGTCGTGGGGCAACGGGTGCGCGCGGCCCGGATACCCTGGCGTGTACACGCGCGTCACAAACTTCCTCGACTGGATACGGGAGAACACGCAGGACGGATGTTACTGTTCGGATTAAGGAGTTGATAAAGAAAGCGCCCAGATGAATGACCAGGCCGTTTTGAAGATGAAATGTATGGCACCTACCACACTTGATAAAATATACAAAGGGTACGTGCGCTCCTAGGCGCCATACATTTTATGTCACAGTACCCTGGCCGCGTGCCTGGGGCGTTTTGGTTTTGTAGATATCATGTCCTTTACTATAGGTATTAAACTGCGACCGCTGTGAGAATGAGTTTCCGACAAGTTCCTGTCTATTCATTAAAGCCCAATTGCGCCAAGCTAGGTCTAACTCGGAGTTAATTCAACTTTTGCATGCATCTAACTCTGAGTTAAATGTTAACCTAGCTTGGCGCAAGTGGCTTTAGTCTTCTTAATAAAGTTAATTTTTGATTATCCGGAAAAGTGAGATATTTGAATAAAAAAGGTTTTAATATAGGGGCCTACACTAATCTCTTAGCGCAGTATTGTTTCAATCTCACCATGCTATTTTATCGGGAGTTTTGTGATGTCTTCGCTCAATCATCGCCATCAAAGTGTGAAGTATGACTAACTTCGTAACTTCAATGAAAACAAAACGTTCTTGTGACATCATGGTCTCTAATAGATGATGGTAGGCCCGCTGGTAGATTACTGACACGACCTGTCAAGAATGCATTCTCTCAACGGTCAGACTTAAACTGTGACTGAGACTCAATCTGATTCGTCAACTGGCATCAGGACCAGAGTACAATTTGATATCTATTGAGTCTGATAATCCGGGGCCTGAGCCTAAATATTAAGGAACTAATATTATCTCCTTGTAATAGAGCTTATTTTCGAATGTTGAACGGGTCAGGCCGTAGATAGCAGCGCTACTCTAAAAGGACTTCTTTCGTGGCGAATCTAAGAATTAATGGTCATATAACCTGCGAACATATAAAACAACTCGTTTGCGCCTTCTTAATTCTTGAAAAATAGGGGTGCCAACATAGCGGTAGGAGGAAACGCATTTAAGGATGCGTGCATTGCGTTCCATTACGGATACAGAAAAAAAGGTTGGTTCGCCATCTTTCCTTTTATAATTATTTTCTAAATAATAAATTGAATTAGTGACCGTAAATAATTTATTGTTAATATTGTATTACATTATTTTATATTCTCGCAATCGTAGTGAAAAGTAGAGTGTAATACAATGCGCTAAAAACCTATTATACCTTGGTTTATATTAACTAAAATACCTCGTTACAATAGGTCATTTTAGCCCTTTGTAAAACAATCTACTAATATGCAGGTTTATTTTTTAAAATAGTTATTGAGCAGTCTAAATATTGTTCAGAATCGGGAATTTTAAGAAATTAATCATGTAAAGATTTACAGAGTAGGTACGTATAAATGTGCATTTATTTAGTCATAATAATAAGATGCGAAATCTACTAACTTATTCATATTTTAAACTATTATTAAGAAATATAAAAGCTTAATTTCTATATCAATAACCCATATCGTTATATCAGACGTTCGAGTATCATTTGTTTTTAAACTAAAGGTCAATTTTATTCATACACTTATGTTATAGCAGATCGGTGGCGTCATTTAAAAAAATAGTGCTTGTTTCTGATTAGTTTCATTAGCCCTTGTCTTCTTGCAGTCTTGCAGCGAACACAGAAAACAACAAAGAGATTGATACGCATTTATCTTTAGTACCATAGTCTGTTCATCGAAACCAGCTAGTACTGAAAAAAATATCTCGCTACTGACTGGTTTAATATAAGGCGCATTGTCTGTGCGCCTCTTTTTCAGCCAATAACGGACGAGTAGATTGCCTATGCGCTTACCTTCAGATAATCACGAGCGAGAGAATTGTCTGAGTAAGTACTAGCTCGTTTCTGTGAAAAAACTATAATTTCGAATTCCATTTTCCATGACAACGAGAAGGTATTAAAAATCGCACAAAAGTAAATGTATGGATTGCTTCGGAGCTATGCGCAAAAGGTTGGCGTTGGCGATGCGCGACAGTCAACTTACTATGTACTTCTAAACTATTTCTTGTGTTCTGAATATATAGTTTTATAATGTTATCTTAATTTACCATGGCCTTTCTTTGGCAAATCGGAAGGTCGACATTGTGTATGACCACTCTGTTTTACTTATGTGAATATTTATTCATTCTTACTATTAGATACCAATCTTATTTTTTTAAAGATAGTTATGCCATAAAATAAAAACTGATTTTAGTCATGTAGAATTGTACGTATTGTCTGTATTTAAATTAAGGTTACATTATAGTTTATACCAATAAAGTACTTCCAATTTTATGTGGCATCTTTATTAACACCCATCAGCAACTTTCATGTCCTAATCTACCCCGAGGCTACCCCAAGGTTTAACTTTCTTGCCACCAGTCAATATTAATATCACCATACTTATTTAATACTCATAATAATGATGAATCGTAGTAAGGTAAAATCCCAAATCGTGGACCACGCTCCAATGCTGTACTTTTGAAACAAATTCCATAAAAATATCTATAAATTAATGCAACTGTTAATACTTATTCGAACAATCTACACCTCCTCTGACATACATCAACATTTGCGAGATGTTGACCATGTTGTGTTTATTAAATGAAACATTTCAAAATTTTCCGGCGAGGTTCGATAAAAAAGTTGTATTTTCTTCTTAGAATCGGATGCGCCGGAGTCGTAAAAATAGTATTTTTCCAAGAACCAATGAAGTTTATGTATTTAACTTATTATTTATTTATTATACAATAGTTAAGTAATCATGCTGATTATACCCCTACTTTTCTTCAAATATTGTAACGTAAGCTGATACAGACTAACTGGTTCAGTGTGCGCTAACTAATCCAATCGTGAACATTTCATTATGAATAATGCTGGCATAATTGGCAATTAGTAAATGTGAGACATCTCATGCTTTCATCAATTTGGACTGCAAAATGTTATCCAATTAATAAATGTTTAATTTAATTTAATACATATTAACATACCTAACATAATCAAATTATGCAATAAGTTTTTGCAGAAGTAACTGTTCATCATAAAAAGATACTTATAGGTTTGAAAAAAAAAACAGAATACAGCCCCAGCGATAAAATTAATTATTTTAATGACCTGGAAAGTACCCATGAAAATATTTTTCCTGATTATGACCATGTAGTTCTTATGGGTGATCTAAACACCTGTCTCTTAAAACATGACGTCAGAGCTGATAAGCTTTTGACACCTTCTAACTTCCTTTAAACTCCACGTTATTCCAACCACTTTTACCACTCATTATTTTCCCAATTGTGAGCCGTCTATTGTAGACCTCATAATCGTTTCTAATCCTGATCTTGTCGGATCTCACGGTCAAATGACTGCTCCTATTTCCCATCATAATTTGATTTGTCTTCCACACAAAGTGCGTTCTCCCAAATTAAAGCCTAAGGTGCGTCTTCTGCGCAACAACATATAGTTCTCGAACGCTTGAGGTCTGATGTGAAAGAAATAGATTGGTCCCCGTTACTCACGTCTGACAACGTCGATACCATGGTTGATTACTTCACTTCTATGCGCATTAATCCTTATGATAATCTCGCTCCAGTGCGTCCTGTAAGAGTTAAATATTTGCCTGTTCCTTGGATGACTTCGGCTATTCGAAAAGTCATGGCAAAACGTGATTAGGCCAAAAAACGCTTTTAAACCTTGCCCTCTCCCTATCATTTAGCTGCGTAT
The DNA here is from genome assembly GCA_910589605.1 of Chrysoteuchia culmella. Classification (NCBI taxonomy): domain Eukaryota; kingdom Metazoa; phylum Arthropoda; class Insecta; order Lepidoptera; family Crambidae; genus Chrysoteuchia; species Chrysoteuchia culmella. The sequence continues at coordinate 15,635,948 of OU342654.1, forward strand.
AAAAACTTCGGAACCTCTGCAGTAGATGTATCGTGACGCTAAACATAAATATATACACTCGCAAGTCGAAAGTTTAGACCAAAAGCATATCTGGAGTTTTCTAAGGACTCTGGGTGTGGGCATTTTGTGGATGTTAGCCCGAGTGCCGTGGACCTAAATTCGCTAAATAATAACTTTCAACACCTCCTCTTAACTTGGACACGGCCTCCAAGTCAGGCACTCTTTCTTCGCTATCAAACCTTGATCCCTCTACTCTCCCCCCTTTCTCCTTCAATTTAGTTGCAAAAGATGAGGTAACGAAGAGTATTAGGTCCATCACTTCCAAGGCTACTGGTAGTGACGGTCTTAGAATGGAAATTATTCTGCCCGTGCTGGAAGATATTGTGTCTGTAATCACTCACATTATCAACTTTTCCCTGCAACACAATGTCCTTCCTTCAGCGTGGAAGAAAGCCCACATCATACCTCTTTGTAAAATTCCTAATCCTTCTTCTCTGTCTCAATACCGCCCCATTTCCATACTTCCTATCCTTTCCAAGGTCCTTGAGTCTCTTGTTCATAATTAAATTCCTTTTTCTCATCTAACAGCCTCTTGTGTCCTTTCCTACAGAGAAGCCCTTCCCTTAGTACGGTTGGTGCACTGTTAAACATAACCAAGGACATTCGCAATGCCATGGGTCACACTAAACTCACAGCAATAGTTCTGTTAAACTTGCTTATCTGGATGTGGCCAAGGAACAGCTGAACAACGAAATCGGGTCATTCGATTCATTTTCGGTTTGCGCAAGTACAATCATGTGTCCGTTTTTCGTCGTCATCTAAATTGGCTTCCCATCCGCCTTCAAATTTCTCTTACACGACTCAGGTTGGCTGGAAGAGATGAATTTTAGAGATAAGTCCACATATGTTCACATGACTCAAATTAATTGTGTAACTGTATTTGTTACTGCAATAAAGAGTTTTATAAGTAGCTTAAGTTCTTGTGCTACAAATATCGGAACGATATTAGGTACAAATATCTTAATATATAATTATACTAATGTCCCGAATTGTCAAGAGTTAAATCTATTGAGTACTTTTGTCCATAACTGGGGGTCCATGACTGGATCTCGCCGGTCCACGATTATGTCATGAAAATGCTTTAGTTTTCAGGGAATATATTTTTTTAAAGATTATTATTGAAACTTTTTTATTATAAATAAAGTCTTAAGTATTTTTTTATCACTTGCTAGTACTCTTACACATGTAGCTATTATGAGTTATCTCATATTTGGATAAGAGTAGGAAAACTGGCCTTATACCGTCCACGATTGGTGGTTTTACTTTGTTACTCAATCACACGAAACGGCTGAACGGATTTATCTGAAATTTGAACATATACAGTTTACAGCCTGGATTAAAATTAGGACTTTATTAACTCGATATTCCTAAGGGAACAGGAATGACGCGTATAATAATAATAAAAAATAAAAATAATTAGTTTAAAATTGAAAATACAGAAGGTTAACACTACGCTCGCTGGGATTAATGTAATCAAATTAATAAGTAATTTTTATTTCACTGTTCACCAAATATAGCTTTTTATGATGGAAAAAAGCAAAGTACAAACTAACTAAATGTATTACTTTTTTAAAGTAAACATAATTCCTGATAATGTTGAGTCCTACTCCAGTTTTCTAGGTCTGATGGCAAATGGTAAAAATATTCCATTTTCCATTATTCAACTTATAAGAAGAAATAGAGAACATTAGGAACCATCTTGGGAGCTATCAAACCTAAAAAAACATATTTTTTTTCAACTATCTAATAGTTTTCCACTTGCAGATTGCGTAAAAATGATAAGCAAAAATATAAAAAGAAGACGGACTTTTTAAGACAACCCATAGCTCAGAGACATTATTTGGGATTTATCAAGCTATTTTTTAATGGGAAAAACAAAAAGGAAATTCTCATGTAATAAAAATTGTTTTTAAATAGAAATTATGGAGTTCGCTTAATGTGGAATTAATTTTATATTTCTTAAGGTTCTCTAAGTGTAATTAAACTTCGAAACAATAAAAAAGTTGGAATAAAATTCCTTCTTATTGACGCAATACCAGTTTCAGTCAAAGAAGTGCAGTCCAAATTGTTTCACATTTACGCAAACTTGCAATAAAAGTTTATCATATAATATAAACTTTATCTCACTAATCATAAGATTTAAAACCGATGAAGCATCGAGGCAAAGCAAATAACTGAGAAAGGTTATTGATCCGCGAGGTCATTGCCAAATATTACGGTCGTTCATACAGCCTCCGATAGGGGCCTAAAATGACGCAATTCGATTAAATATTCTGACTTGATTTAAGGAGTAACCAATAGATGTTTTTAATTTTTTTTGTAAAAAAATTACCTGCTTTCTAGGTTTGTCTGATTAAGAAATACATTTTATGAGTTTAGTTGTACTTTTCTTTCTGGTTTTTATCTAATTATCTATACATTGTTACATACAAGCTTATTACATTTTAAAATTTCTTTTAAAACACGTAAAACCCGATCCTGGTTTTTGTCCACTGTTGATGTATTGTATTATGGACCCCACCTCAATATTAATGATGTTAACGATTTTCTAAGGATCAAACTCATTTAAAATTTCTTTAATATCGATTTTTAATGGACACTTATGTTTTTCGTTAAAAGTACTTGACCTAGATGAGTCAATCTTTTTGTTTTTACAATTAATCTAGTTTTCAACAGTAATTACTTAAATATCTAATATTAGGATAATCTTACTTATATTTTTGTGTACTTTTTATATCGCTACATTTAAAACATTTGAAACCCAAAGAACCCATTATTAAAAACACGGCTTTATATATCTGAATATAAATTTAACGTACATAAGAAGTCATAAAATTAGCAGTTTAGATTTTTCAGAAACCAAACCAGCAGTCAATATCGATGAGCTGAGAAACCCACACGTGTTTAGTTGGAAGATTGACTAGATTAGAAATGTCGGATGCATGCATAAAGCCAGCAGCAACATTTTAAGTGCCCGATATCCATAAAGTACGGTCGGACCCAAGACATGAGTTAGTGTAACGAAAACATTGAACCTAATGTGTATGAACTTTCTTTAGAGAGTTGTTTAAGTGAATTTTCACGCATATAATAAATATGTTTTGGTGTTATTGTTTATTTGTGCTTTTGTGTTATTGTGCAAATGGATTTAGGATGAACAAGGTAATTTTTCTTCGCATTTTGATGAAATTTTTGAAATAATTGCAAAAAATGGTACAAAAATCCTCTTTTTTCTAATTGTAAGTTCGTTTTGATTAATAATTATTTGAACTTAAATGTTTTTCTGACGTAAATTAGTTCACTTGTGAATGATACGTGTTCAGTCTCTGAAAGTGTCAGTTATTGTCTAACGATCTTCATTTATTGACCTAAGTAGTCGAGAGGTATAGCACATCTCCATGCCGAAGACAGTTTTGTATCCTGGCCGGACTAAAAATGAGCTTTTTAGTTACTAGGGCTTTTGTAATAACCTATATTCATAAGCCTCGTAGAGTTAGTCATTTGTTTTTTATTCAAACGAATTTACTTAAGAACTTTTGAATCGTCCACTTTTTTAGACGATACATCATACATTGTGAATAAACTATATTTCAGGATGGTCTCATAATATCGGAACAATCTTATTATAAGCCACCCGCAGTTACACCAAAAGTGGAAAGCCTTCTCCGCCAATGCGAAGATTGCAGTAAGTGACTTAATTATCTGGTTAAGTAATTTAAAATGTGTATTTCTTTCGAGTAAATTTTTAACTTAAGATCAATAAGTATATATTCATATTGTTTAATTTCTATAGAAATATGTAGGGAACCTGTACCAATAAATTATGTGCCCTTAAATCACTATACTATCGCACTATGGTTATTATTACAAAATTAAAAAAACCGGACTATAGATTTATGAGGGCAAATATATCTTAAATCGATATAAAAGTCAAATCTATATAAGAAATAATTATAGTAAATAACGCTAGTTCTGTCATATTGGCAGCTCGCACATAAGCGACATTAGCTGCACTTTTATTTTGACACCGAAAATCGAACATAAATTAACACGCCAACTTGCTACAAAATGGCTCATAAAATAATCGCTGAAAACCTCATTGCGGTTTACCGATACTACAAAAAGAAGCATGGTAGATTGCTACTCCTAACCATAACGCTATGTACATAAATATTAAATTAATTTGACCACAACTGGGTATTAGAGTGGTCACAATAAGTGAATCGGAGAAAACCAGAGTTTTCATACTTTTACCAGTAGAGCTGACTCCGCCTGTCGTGTCAAATTATATGAAACTCTCCTCCTCATCGCTTTAATGGACTGGCAGCCTTAAGCCGAGTGTCCACCGATTAAAAGTTGACAACTTTTGTGTTGCCAGTACGTGTTGGTGACAAAAATTGCCAACAATTTTATTGGATATGAGTGTCCATGGAACAAAAGTTATCAACTTCTCTGTTGCCAACACGCGTCGGTGACAAAAGTTACCAACGAACGGTGGATCGCAGGTTGTTGTATTAAACAGCTATTTATGATCAGATTGTGGCGAGCGTAACGAGGAGCCAAGAGTTGTGGGCGGCTTGGGATCCAGCATGAACGCGTACCCCTGGCTGGCGCGTCTTATCTACCACAAGTCTTTCGGTTGCGGTGCGTCCCTGATCAACGACAGATATGTCGTCTCTGCGGCTCACTGTATCAAGGGGTAAGGGCTAGGGGTCATCTACAGACCAAATTCAAGACTAGTGATTATTGGCTTCTTAAATCTGAGGCCTTACTATTACGAGTATAACGGCCTCAACGACTAGACTTGATGTAGGGTTGCTGGCAAGAGCTGTATGAAGTAGCCGCGAATCGTACTCGGGTGTGCACCGTTGGAGAGGCCTATGCCGAGCAGTGGACGATAATGGGCTGATGATGATGATGAACGTCCTAATATAGAAGCAAAACAGAGACATCATTAATATAATGATTGATTGACGATTATATGCTTATGGATTTTTTCATCTTTAAATTTGGCATCGTACGATTCTTACGTTCTTAGCTATTTCTAAGCAAAGTGAATATATGAAAAAAAAAACGTGATAAATGTTTTATGCTCTACAAAATTCATAACTGACTTTAAAGCTTGATAGCTCTTAGTAATTAGTTTAGTAATTGATGAACTCAATCACATATTTCTAACCTATTGTCAGATTCATGTGGTTCATGTTCCGCGTGACCTTCGGCGAACACGACCGCTGCGACAAGAACAGGCACCCAGAGACAAGATTTGTCGTGAAGATGGTCGTCCACAAGTTCTCTCTGACCGACCTCAGCAACGACATATCTTTGCTGAAACTCAACCAGCCAGTCGAATACTCCCACATCGTCAGACCCGTGTGTCTACCAAGAAACCCAGGTGAGTTCAATCGGATCATTATATTGGATTGATTTTAGCCTGTTACTATAGGTAAGGATTTTTAATTTTCGCTAATATTATTCTAGAATAGGTATATACTAAATTTAACAACTAAAAACTACTGACATGCCTAGAGACAGTAAGCCTTTCCTGCGGACTCGCGATGAACAAATCAACCTGATACCCTTATGATTGGCAATTGTGAGGTTCACAAATTCTGGCAAAACTAAAAGTTTTAACTTATCTACTATTATTTTCTAGTGAACACCTACGTTGGGGCGACAGCCATCGTTGCTGGATGGGGTGCCACAGCAGAGACTGGCAACTGGTCTTGCAGTCTCATGGAGGCAGACCTACCAGTACTGAGCAACGAGGACTGCAAGAATACCAAATATAACGCTACTAAGATCAAGGATGTCATGATGTGTGCTGGTTATCCTGCTACTGCGCATAAAGATGCGTGCACTGTAAGTATGACACCCGATTTATAAAAATGCATGTCAAGTATAGAAGACTGCCATGACTTCGGTACAACCTGTTATGTTTTATTTTCGCCTATGAGACTGTTCATCAGTTATAACAATCTAAAATGTATAATGTCTGTATACTGAATTTTTATTATTTTTCTTTTAATTCCATGTACAAAAATAGGTTCAATCAAAATAATTGTTTAAAACAAGATCAAATGTAAAAATATTTTGTTCAACATAAGACATGCAGTCGGAGGCATAGAATTTAATAAAAGTCGAATCATCCATAATGTCATGCCTCCAAAATATTTTTATATTTGATCTTGTTTCCATCTTTTCAGTTGGCTTGTTTTTTGAAGCAGGCGGGTTTTTTTTATTAGATATGCATAGTGTTAGTTTCAACTTTTAACGCAGGTAGCTTGAGTATGTCATGCTCACTTTAAACATTTCTACGGTAGTGTCGTGTAAGGCGGGTCGCTACGTTCCCTAAAATATGGTTGAGGCAAGCGATGGCTGGTTCATGCGTCATGCTCGTGAACAGGTGCTGCCAGTGAGATTAGTCTGCTCATGTCTGCTTGTGTTAAAATCTGTTGAGATATATGTTTTTATTTTGATTTTATGTCATTTATGATGTTTCGAGTTGGGATGCATGGCACTGCTTGATCAGAATAAATAAAAATAAGTAATATTCTCCAAATATTCAAAAACTCACACCCACACTCGTTCGGAGTGGACGTGTGGTTGGTTTCCTTTTAAATTATTCATTAAACAGTGCATTCGAACTTAAGCCATACTAACAGGACATATACAGGGCGTCCCAAAACTATGGCACATGGAGGGAAAGTACTTTAAATACTATATATGTAGATAGAACATTTTACTGAAAGAAGACTTCATTTGTATTTTTTTAATACATGTTAAATTTCGTAGTCTTTCTTTTATTTAAGATGCTATGTTACTAAGAAGAAATAAATGCTTATAATTGGGCCTTTCGATCGGTGTAGTAAAATGAGAAAGGTTTTTTTTTACATTTAGTGGGTTCGATTCCCAGTTTAGATAGGCGATTATTGAAAATTCTGTGAATGCAGTTAATTTTGTTTTTTAAATAAAAATGAAGTCTTCTTTCAGTAAAATGTTCTATCTACAGTTTTTAAAGTACTTTCCCTGCAAGTGGCATAGTTTTGGGACGCCCTGTATAATCCCATTACATGCAATATCTACAATATCGTGAAGATCAACGCAAACACAGAAGTGACATTCTACGATGCTGCGTTCACCTAATAAACAGAGCAGCTCCGAGACTCCCTCACCAGATCTGTTGAAGCCGGAAATGTGACGCTTCGAAAACGCAAGTGTACAGTAATGATGTTTTTAAGCTTATAACGACTTTACTTCCAAAATTATGGCCTCGTTGAATACTTGGAAGACTGATATGCATAGCGATATCTCCCAGTTAAAAAGCAACGTTGACTCGGTATTAAAAACTGATCTTGAAAACCTTAATGGTTCGGTGGCGGAAATCAAGGACGAGATGAGTAATACACATCAGAACTATCAAGACATTAAAAAATCGGTGCTCTCAATGGACAGTAAACATAAAGAAACTCATAAAAGAATCATGGAGCTCGAAAAATCAGTACAGTTTATAGTGATCAATACGAGAATGTCACCAAAAAGCTCGACGTGTTTGATGAACAAATTAAAAAAATTAAATGAGCTAACAATTATTGAATGCAGACAGTTAAGATCCGAAATAAATACAAATAACCAACGAGACCTAACTCTGAATTTGGAAGTGGTGGGAGTCACGGACGGTAAAGATGAGAATTTGAATAACATAATGTTAATTGCAAAACATGCCAAGGTTACAATAACTCCCAAAGATATCTTAGATATAAACCGTGATACGCCGAAAGTCAAGCAACGGGACGAACGAGGAACATAAGCTAAGATCGAGATTAATCAAGGATAACATAATATCTGGAATACTTAAGAACCGTCTTACAACAAAATATCTTGGTTTATACAGTGATGCTTGAGCAGTGTACGTGAATAAACATCTAACTCCATTAAACAAGTTCCTACTATAAAAATAAAAAATAAAGTTAAACAATATCAACATGCCTGGTCGAAAAATGGGCGGATATTAGTAAGAAGGAACAACACGACTCTACCCCTGCAAGTATTACACGAAACAGATATACTAAAAATTTATTAAATATTTCTCATCTCACTCATTTTTATATTATTTCTATACATGTTAATCTACATAACTTGTCACACAAAGTTTCTGTAAAAGCTATCGCTGATTATACTGTATCAAACCCAATCATTCTACATGTTACCTATTCTTTGATAAAACAGAACAGTTTTTTACAATCGCAAAAGACTAGCAAATTGTTGGTAAACGCGCAGCGCACAATATTTGTGCGACATTTTGCTATGCGTAATTTTTAACTTATGGACAGTACCCCTATTACGAGTTTGCTTAACATGACATTTACAGGACTCGTGAGCGTAGACTATCGGATACACTGCTCATGTCGGTAAAACAGTCGCTAAATATAAAAGAGACAGAGCTACATTTTACGTTAACGTTTACTGTAACGTCAAGTTTGCCAAACTCGTAATAAGCCTACTGATACCTAAAATCAACTGTTATTTCTTATTTCGTATTTTTGTGTATGTCAATATAACAATAAACTTAGTCACCTTGATGTTATATATACCTTTATTATAATAAGTATAATAAATATACACCTTTCATAAATATTGTTTTTATTTATAATATGTTTCTCATGTACGTTATGTTGTGTGGGAATACAATCTCATTATAATTATTTATGCACGAGTATAAAAACACATGTCGAGTTCGCACCTCATTTTAATAAACGTACTTTATTACTTATGTCGTCGAGTAAATACTTTTGTTGCCTACGGAAAGTAGTCGCGTTACGTACCAAAATTTAAAATTATTAACTTACTGTACCGTCATTCGAAGCCTTGATAATGAGAGTGGCAACCCTGTTTTTCTACTCTGTGGCGGAAATAGTGTGTGTTTTGACTAATTTTTGCCCCCCCTCGTGTCGTATCCGGTTTTCGTTTTCAAATTCTCCACCAGGTGGCGTAGTTGTACTGTTAAGCACGGCGCCATTTTGGAGTCATTGGTGATTCGTTTTTCGATCTGTGCGGACGTTCGCGAAAATATTTCAGTCGCGAGTAAAAGTGTGTCGATATATCGCAACCAACAAGAAAACGTGAGTACCATTAATAATTTTCATTGTATAACGGTGTTACCGTTTGGATTTTAGTTTAAATTATGAATTCAAAAAGTTCAAGTGATAATGATTGTTCTCTGTCGTCAAATTCTTCTGAGGAATCCCACCCATCTCAGTCAGCACGTGCAAAAGTGCACACGCCAAAGAAAAGAAAAGCCGTTGCGCAAACGGAATCAAATAATGCTAAGCGACATAAAAAATCTGACAAGTCGGATGAGCTGCGCAAGCTCGCGGAACAAGTGAACAATATTGAAAATTTGTTATCTCGTGGCATGCTGCCGCAAACGGCATTTTATAATTGCTCATATCCTATGCCTTTACCCGTGAACAATGACGATGTGGTTAGTCTTAATGTTAGTAATGAATTATTTTCTGACAACGAGTGCAATGATATTGATGAGCCTAAATCTGTAAAAAATGATTCTAGTGTAAACTTATCTATCAATACTGTTTTGAAGGAACCGTCCCTTCCTAAATCATCTAAATTTCATCTTGAGTTATTGCAAAAAGTCCAACATTTTGATAGTTCCGAGTGGCGTGACGTACGCTATTCGGAAGTGCAAAAGGCTTATTCGACTACCCCCGGGTTTGTGGAACTTGAATGTAATGATGAAATTAAGCCTTTTGATCGCTATACAAATTTTTGTGTGACAGAGCGTAGTTATGCTGCCATTACTCAAGCTCTAATAAATCAAAAAGATGCCGCGCAGGCTGGTTTTGAATCGCTTCTGACTTGGGCTTCCGATAATTCGAATGATTTATCTCCAAAAACAATCAAAGATAAATTAAATGAAATTTTTATTGAAGGTAGTTACAATAAAATATCAAACCATTTATTGCAACTTGCATGCGGCCACAGGGCTGATATAATTGAGCAAAGACGCGATTCTATATTAAGATCTGTAAAAGACAAATTCTTGCGATCTAAATTACGTAATATACCACCCACAAGTTCTTTTTTATTTAAAAATGATGCTTTTTCCGATGCAATCGAAAAATCTGGTGGTGTGGGTAAAGCTTTCTGGCCTATCCGTAATTCATCTCAGAAATCGAACTGGACAGCTGCGCAAGCTGGTACATCGAATACAAAAACACCCGCGCAGGGTTTTCAATTTAATGGTCCAAAGGGACCATATGGCAGGTTCACCCAGAGCCAGCCCATGCAAAACATATATCCATACGGTTACCAACCTTTTTATGCGCCACCTGGTGGTTCATCTTTTACTAACTATTTTCCCACGATTCCCACACAGGGAAATAATTACCAGGCTCACTCAAACAGAAGGTTTGCGCAAAACCATTACAAATTGAGACCCGATTCTAGCAGAAACAATCAGCAAAGGTCTAACCTTGATGACTGTGTAATTAAAAGTCAATCAAAGCCAAACAATAAAAATTTTCGCTCCAAGCGAAAGTTCTGACTCGAACACGTTCAAAGCGGGTCGTCTAGCGCACTATGTTCATGTGTGGGAGAAGTTTCATGCTCCAGAACCAATCTTAAAAATAATCCAGGGTTACAGGATTCCATTCAAACAAAAACCTCCTCTTTACATGCCTCAGTCTTTAGCCCAAAAGCGCCAGACCCAAAGTTCACCCCAAATGGAAAATGCCATAACTGCTTTGATAAAAACAGGTGTATTAGAACAAGCACCTATATCCCCCAGCTTTGTATCCCCCATTTTCCTGACGCCCAAAAGCGATGGAAGCATGAGGCCAATATTCAACCTTCGCACGCTCAACAATTATGTGATTGTATCCAAATTTCGACTGATAAACATCCAAAGGATACCAAATTTCTTACAGCCATACGATTACCTTGCAAAAATAGATTTGTCAAATGCTTACTTTCACGTGCCGGTCGCTCCGGCTCACAGAAGGTTCTTGAGGCTGATATTCGACCAAAAATTGATGCAAATGACATGTCTCCCTTTTGGCCTTGCAACTGCACCGCATGTTTTTGCAATGTTGAGCAACTGGGTCGCGCAGACCTTAAGGGAACAAGGAATAAGGATTGTGACGTATTTGGACGACTACTTAATAGTCAACCAAAACAAGGAAGTGTTGTCAGACCAAATTCGGTACACGGTGAAACTGCTAGAAGACCTGGGTTGGCAGTTAAATATAAAGAAATCAATCCTTACGCCCAAAAAATCAATCGAGTTTCTAGGGATCTGCTGGGACCCTTGGTTGGGACTGAAATGGCTCCCCGTCAAAAAGTGTTTGTCCATAGAAGCCAAGGCCGAACCGATCTTATCCAGACAGACGGCCCATTTGCAGGAAATTCAAAGCATATTAGGTCTCATAAACTTCGCAAGTTTTGTGGTACCTCGCGGTCGGTTGAATCAAAGAGAACTCCTTCGATTTTGCAACCATCTGTTGAAAACGCATTCCTCTCGCCGCTTAAAAGTCCCAAAAGAGGTAATATACGATTTAGAATGGTGGATAAAGAACAAAAATGCTCGTTCTCGGCTCCATCAATTACCGACCAGTCACTTTCTGACGACCGATGCATCGGGAATAGCGTGGGGAGCCCGAGTCGACGACCAAGAACTTTGTGGCATTTGGTCCCCCCAAGAGACAAAACTGCATTCGAATGTAAAGGAAATGCTCGCCGTGCTTTACGCTCTGAGAGATCAATGTCTTTACCTATCCAATTCTTCGATAATGCTTCAGAGCGACAACAAAACAGTAGTGTCATATCTGAAAAAAGAAGGTGGTTCAAAATCTCGACTGTTAATGAGTCTGACACGCGAGATCCTCGCTATTCTAGACAAATACCATATAAATCTGATCGTATACCATCTGCCAGGGACATTGAACAGCGAAGCAGATCGCTTATCACGATTTCAACTTCCTCCGGAATGGCACCTGTTACCGGGAATAACGAATTTAATTTTCAACAAATGGGGGATACCTCACATAGATTTGATGGCATCCAAGACAGCACATGTGGTGCCACGGTACGTGAGCTTGGATCAAAACGATTTCAACGCGGAATTTTACGATGCATTCAGCCAGAAATGGGACTATCCTCTTGCATGGGTGTTTCCCCCGCCATTCCTTATCCCGAAAGTCCTATCACACCTGAACGGCGCGACGGGTGTATTCCTGATTGTGGTTCCAATGTGGGAAAAAGTATTTTGGAAACCAGACCTCAAGAATCGATCCCTAGCACCTCCGTTTACAATACATCGCCTACACCAAGTTCTAGTGGACACAACAACGGGGCTGCCTCCGCCGAAAGTCCACGAGATGACTCTGCAAGTCTGGAAATGTGGGGGTGGACATCGAAGCTGAAAGATTGGACTCCCGAACAAAAAGAACTGCTAAAATCTGGCTGGCGAGACTCATCCCTTAAGACTTATCAACATGCATGGCGCAAATGGTTGCAATGGTGCTCAGGTAACAATATCAATAACCCTTATAATCCTGATGGCTCTCAATTAGCCCGTTTCTTAATTGATTTATTCCAAAAACAAAGACTGGCATACAGTACTATTTTAGTTTACAAATCGGCAATATCCACGCTTTGTAATCCTGACATCTCTGAAAGACTTAGTTCGAATATTTTAGTTAAAAAAGCTTTAGCTTCTATATCAAATAAAAGGCCCAAAGACACTGCTAAACCTCCTATCTGGGATGTTGACAAGCTTATAGATTGGTTGTTAAATACAAATTCAGATCCTAATAACTTATATCAGTGTTCAAAAAGAGCTGCTACCTTACTATTACTCTGTTCAGGACGCCGAGTCCATGATTTAACACTCTTAGCGGTAGATAATAATCACTGTTCTATTTCAGATAACATGATTGTCCTTTGGCCTAAGTTTGGGTCGAAGACAGATAATTCTGACGCCCGGCAGTCTGGCTGGCGCCTATCTCGCAACACTGAAAACATTGCAATTGATCCAGTATATTGGGTAAAGCGAGTCATACAATTGTCCAAGGCAAGGCGAGCTCAATGCAATGCCAATAACTTGTTCATCACGACATGTGGTGAACCAAAACCAGCCTCTCGTACCGTCATTGCAGGCTGGGTGAAGCGCCTCCTAAATGAGGCTGGCATCAAAGCCAGCGCCGGGAGTGTAAGACCCGCAGTAGCATCCAAAAATTGGATATCTAACTGCCCACTTGATGAAATCCTGGCTCGAGGTAATTGGCGGTCCCATGTGACCTTCAAGAAATATTATTGCCGAGAAATTAAACCTTATCAGAATCAAACAAATGTGGTTTCTGCTATGTTTTCACCCATAGCAAATTAATAACAAAATAATCAATTTATTGATGTATTTTTATTATTGTCGTTTAATTACGTTGATTTATTTACAGTGTCTTAATCTTTGTCTAAATTATAATTAAGTTTATAATGAAAATGTGTCGTAGCCATGATTTTCTAGTAATCGAGATAAAAATACAGAATAAAACAATCATTTAATATTTATAAAAATGTTTATTGTTCTGTTAACATTGATTTTCAATATGTTGTTAAAGTATAGTCTATATCAAATTAGTATAATGATTCTGCTGAATACAAAATCTTTTTATTTACATTCTAAACGTAGTTTCATTCCGTGTGGTTCCATGGTAGCTATAGATATTCTTTTTCCTTCACATACGTAAGTATATATCTCCACCAGGCGATATCAAACAGCTCTCATTATCAAGGCTTCGAATGACGGTACAGTAAGTTAATATCAGCGTTTTACCTCACAATAAAACGCTTATTAACTACTTACCTCATTCGAAGCCTATTTTTATATCTGCCTGGGAAATAATAATATCGAGCCAATGACTCCAAAATGGCGCCGTGCTTAACAGTACAACTACGCCACCTGGTGGAGAATTTGAAAACGAAAACCGGATACGACACGAGGGGGGGCAAAAATTAGTCAAAACACACACTATTTCCGCCACAGAGTAGAAAAACAGGGTTGCCACTCTCATTATCAAGGCTTCGAATGAGGTAAGTAGTTAATAAGCGTTTTATTGTGAGGTAAAACGCTGATATTAAACGTCCATAAGAAGTATAATAATTTTTAATTTTTGAAAGTAAAAATTACCTCAATTTATGAGGATTTGGCATCCCCACTCCTGCGCCCCAGAGGGGAAGCTACCGAGCTAAATCGGCTTATTTTGACCCAGGGAACAACTGTCAAGTTACATACATGTGTCATACAAATAGCTTAGTATAGACCCCCATAATGAGCTCTTTGGTAATAAGCGGTAAAAAAAATTACGGCGCGCGACATTCACAATTTTTTTCGCTACTTAATGGTAGTAATAGTACATTACGATATTAGTGCGTTAAGATAGTTCTAACATGCGAGGCGGAATTTCAGCCCGAGCCGAAGGCGAGGGCGTAATTGAGCCGAGCATGTTAACCAATACGCACGTATATCGTACGACGTTTTTTAACACATTTGCGAGGAAACAGAAAAAAAAACATTTTATATTTTGTTCATTTTTAATTATTGAAACAGTTAGTGAAATTACAATTATTAAAATGATACGTTGTTGTTGGTTTTTTAATCATGTTATTATTATTATTACTATTCATAATGTCATTGTTTTGTGTTAGGGTAAATGTTGGAGACGACGAAACTTCTTGAAAGGCGGTAGAAGAGCATTGTAATTCGTCATTAGTTGTAAATAAAAAAGTATCATCAGTTGAAGTAGAGGGGCGCGGCTCAGGGCAAAACTTCTTCGTTTGTGGCTCCAAATTTATTGTCTGAGTTATTTTGGCACTTATATTTGGTTTCTTTTGGATGGAATCTTCTACATAAGATTCTGCTACTGCGTTAGAACGCCACCCACCATGCCGCTTTAAAGTCAATATATCAGCTCCCGAATCAGCAAGTAATGTAGCTGACGTTTTTCTGAAACTGTGCCCTGTATAACAATCAGCATCCGGCAATCCTAAAAACTTGGCGACTTCCTTTGGCATGGCACCGAATTTATTTATGCCAATAGGTTGCGCAGTACATTTACCTTTTTGGTAATTCTGAAAGAAATGATTATTTTTTGTCTTAGTCGTACGCAGAGCTTCATATTTTTTGACCACGTCATAAAATGGGCCGTCGATAATAAAAGATCGGGGTATTTTGTTTTTAGTGTTTGGGATTTTAACTAAAAGCATTTTGCCTTGATTTTCAATGTCTTTTGTGGTAATATTGTGAAGCTCTTGCCGTCTACATGCACCATGAATACCAAATATTAACGCAACCTGTAAAGAAATAAAAATGGGTTAGATAAGATAGAGGTACTTAGCTTACAGACGGTCGTTAAAAAATATGTAAAAGAGTATGTACAGTAGGTAGATCAATACATAAAATAAGGAGGCAAACTGACCTTTGTTGCCAGGTACTGGCTATCTGGAGCATCTTTTAGAAACTTTTCGACGTTATTTGATGACAGTACCTTAGATTTTTTCTTTATAAAACCATCAGAGCGTCTCTTTAAAAATGCAATGAGATTTGAATATAAATTAATATCGACACCATTTTTCATCTTGAGGGTACTTTTCAGCATAGAATATGTTGTCCACAACGAGCTAGGCTTATATTTACTAGCTAGTTCATTAAAATACGCCAAAACTACATTTTCGGAAAATGACTTGGCATTTTTCATGTTTTTCCACTTCAAGAAATTTTCATACGTGGTTATGTATCTGTCCTTGGATATTGACGGCAGCAAGCTGTCGCATGCGGTTCGCGCGTCTGTTAGTATATCCGGTGGAGTTGAAGTAATATATTGCTCATCTTCATTATTGAGAGTTGTCATTTTTAGATATTCACAATACAAGTACAAAGAAAAGAAAATTTGAGAAAAATGGCGCGAGGATTATTTTCTGCCGTGGCTGCGTTGGCAAAGACGCTAGAGCATGCAGCCAAGTTTTTAAATTACCGAATAAACTGTTTATTTTTATTTTAAATAAACTCAATCTGTGAATGCACACTGTCTACTGACTGGCGCCGCGCGGCGATTAGTTCGAAATTTGAATAGCAACAGCGCGCTGCTCACTAGCTGGAGTCGTGCGGCGGCGATCAGTTCCATATTTGAAATGGCAAATAATACTGTTATGGAATTTGTATGGACTATAACTTAACTATTTGCTTTGGTAACACACGCGTTTTTTATGACCCGCTTTACATATTTAAAACCGGTGGAATAACATCAGCTTTACGAGCAAGGGTGTTAAAAAGTTACTTATAAGTTATATTTTTTTATCTCCATTAAACAGGCTTTACTGCTATACTAATTATTTGTTTGCAAATAAAAACACAAGTTTATTATATAAAGAGAATTAAAAAATAAATTGAAAATTTTGAATATAGTGCAAGTTGTGACTTTTGATTTTTTTTTTAACAACTAAGCCAAATAACATGCTTGTGTTAAAAAAAATTAAGGTTCGGGCGTTTTTTTTCTCTAAACTCCTCTACTAAAAATTACAGATTTGCTTATAATGTAGCAATATAGTATTCTTCTTTTGTGATGGAAATTGACCTTACTGACTTGTTAAGGTCACTTTTCAATTTAAAGACTCTGTATGGAATAATAATGTTAAGGGTTCAGTAACATTTCTATCAAAAACAACAAAAAATCACGAGCCCCTTTAAATATTTATTTTATTATATTTTTCTGTTAGCGGCAACAGAAATACATCATCTGTGAAAATTTCAACTGTCTAACGATCACGTTCCATGAGGTACAGCCTGGTGACAGACGGACAGACAGACGGACGGACGGACTGCGGAGTCTTAGTAATAGGGTCCCGTGAACCGATGGAGTAGCTTCTTTGACGTTCATAAGTGCTTGTAATAGCCTAGACTGAATTGAACATGTTTGTGTGAAAATAACGCAGTGGTCCGATTTATTTGCAGCTGAGTGTATATTAAGGACCATTAAATTAGAATAGTGTACATCATAGCCGAAGCTGCGTACAAACCTGAAAGAACTTCTTTGGGCAACTATTATTATTTCAGGATTCAGGGGCTTTGCAACCCTGTTGAGGGCTGTAGTCACTGCGATCTAAGAGATCTATTGTAACTCGCCACCTATTTATAGTACCTCTTTTAGACCGGTTGCTTCCAGAAAGTCAGGAAACTTCCTAGCTTTTAGAGATTTTAGTTGATCTGGGTCGATGATGTGTCGACCCAGGTGAATACTGTGTTTGTGTATGAATAGTCCGCAGTCACACAGAAGGTGCTATGGAGTCTCTCTCTCCTGTTCACAGTACCGGCAAATATCAGTATCATTCAACTTCATGTGAAATTGGTGCCTGTTTAATTTGCAGTGTCCGGTTAAGGCTCTGACAATTGCACAGATGTTCGTCCTGCTGAGCTCTAGAAGTTCTGCAGTCCAAAGTTTTGGGCAACTTACTATAATACTTATAGGCCATTTAACGTAAAATCGGCAAATCGACTGTTAACAGATGATCCTCTAATGAGTCAACTATGTTTACTCCATTCTGTTTATAAAATAATAAATGATTCACAAATTGTACAAAATTACCTTTAGATAGAGATAAACAACTCATTACGTAATTTTTTCGATGACTAGCGCAATATTTGACATCATAATGTTTACTAGGATGTGTCTTGTCTTTAAGTAAATAATTTTAAAATTAATGTTTATTTTTATGTTAATGAAACAATGTTTTTTAGGGTGACAGCGGAGGTCCACTTATAACAGAAAATTCTGACCACGCATATGAACTTATAGGTTGGTACTTTATTTAAAATTCTTATATAAAAGTAAGTCGGCTTTCTGTCATAATTTTCTTTCCACAAAAGAGAGTCTAAAAGTGTTATCAATGACTTTTGAAAAACTTTTACTGTGGTCAGATCAACCCTAAATAAACAAACAAACAAAAACAAAATAATTAACGATAAAAATAAAAAAAATTCATTCAATATTTTATGTTTAACAAATTAATACAATGCTGCTGTCTTCCTATTATTAAAAGAGTAGTAAAATTATGCTTTGAAACTGTCAATTTATACATAACTACTTTTTTGTAAAAGCTTTCTTCTTAAAAAGTACCAGCGGTCGCTTGCGGTTTCACCCGCGTGGTTCTCGTTCCCGTGGGAATATCGGGATAAAAAGTATCATATGTTCATAACCAGGCTATCTACTATCTGTGTACCAAATTTCATCCAAATCCGTTCAGTAGTTTCGGAGCCTTTTCAAAACAAACAAACAATCAAATCTTTTCTCTTTATAATATTAGTATAGACTAGTGACCAAATGTATTCTTCAGCTTGTATGTATTTTTAATTTGACATTTTCAGGAGTAGTGTCGTGGGGATATGGTTGTGCTAGAAAGGGTTACCCTGGCGTCTACACAAGGGTGACCAAATATTTGGACTGGATTAGAGACAACACCGACGATGGATGTTATTGCAAATTTTAAAACGTAGCCGAAATAGCTAATAAAACACAATTTAACCTCGCTTATTAATAATGCCATAATTTTGTGCTGAGATAAATATACTTATATTATTTATAAAAGTATTTTGTTTTATTTTGTCACTTTATATTTTAGAAATATTTTAAATATAATTTTAAAATATAAAGTGACAGTGAAGTGTAATATTTAAAATAATTTTGAATTACTGCCAAAGAAGTATTTTTTTGCGAACAATATACTTAGACAAAATACTAACTTTTAAGCACATCTTAAGTTTGTTCGCGGACTCATAATTGAAATAAAACAACTTTTGCGGTAAATAAATAAAAGTATTTTTATTTCAATTAACATTTAATTTACACTTAACCACTTAAAAATATCGATAAAAAAACAGGATGCCATAAAATTTTATTAAACATTTCGAAGTTAAACTTACTTTATTTTGTTACGTACAGATAACTATCCTAACTAGTGTACAGAAACTAAATCATGATTATTGTTGCTCATTATTTTAAAAGACTTAAAGAACCAGTTACAAAGTTTCGCTTTCACACGAGTCCTTCCTCAAACGAAGCTACTTCATTATCGATGCGCGGGAGTGCAATGCACCCATTCCCGTTCTAGTGCTAAGCAAACCAGTCAGTTTACGAATTCCCCTTAGTCAGCTCTCAATTCTAGGAAGATCACAGTAAAAATGAAGTGTTCCTTGTTTGTTTTTTGCATCTGTTTGACTTTTACAGTGGTGAGTTTGTTTAAAATAACTATAAGTGTTAATAGTTTTATTTAAACGATTTGTTTACAAGTGTTGTTCTGTATTGTTGAACTTGGTTTGTTCAGGTACTCGCGGAAAACGAGACGATTGTGAAAATGGATGCTAAACCAATTGGGGAAAAGAAAACGTGCGATTGTCGTAAGTAAACATTGATAGTTTATTAATATAGGAGGTAACAAAAATCAATCACAGTATGATTATTCAATGAACGATTTTTGTCCAATGATACAATTCAAGTGGCAAAGGGAGTACAACTAATATCCGCTCCCTAGAATCTCCAATATCGTCATCAAAACATACTGTTCGGAGATTCTACGCTTAATCATTACATCTTAGAATATTTTTTAAGGGTGTGGGGTTCGAAATGAAGCTTCCCGCATCATAGGAGGCATCGAGACAGCAGTGAACGAGTTTCCGTGGGTTGCTCGTCTCTCATACTTCAACAAGTTCTACTGCGGCGGCACGCTCATCAATGACAGATACGTGGTGACTGCTGCTCACTGCGTTAAAGGGTATATTACCTTATTTAGAGGATGATACATTTCTTTTTAGGTTTTAATGTCAAAATGAAATCCTCCTTTTCTTAGGAGTCGGCTAAAAATCACTTTTTATCCATATCGCAAAAGTTAATAAGTGAGTGCATGGTAAAACATCTATAGTAATTTCCTCTTAAAATTTTTAGTTTCATGTGGTTCATGATCAAAGTGACATTGGGCGAGCACGACCGCTGCAACGATACACATCGTCCAGTCACCAGATTTGTGTCAGAGATGGTGGCGAACAATTTCACCTTTACCACCTTTAAGCACGACATCGCTCTTCTCAAGCTGAACGAACCGGTTTCCATTACTGATGAGGTGAAGCCGATTTGCCTTCCACATGCTGATGGTTAGTATTGCAATGTCTTGTGACCTTGCTGCTGCCACGAGGGTCGAATAAATTGTTATAATGTGTAGTAGAACTGACATCTTCATCATCATCATCAGCAAGTCCACAACACTGGCTCAATGCAGTTAATACCCACTTAACTTGCCTTCCGAAGCACGGAGTAGTAAATTTTTGGTCACATTTTAGTGACGACTTGTTTGGCGCAGGGGTACTATACCTGCCTTCTGCGCCAGAGGTCCCTCGGGTTCGATCCCCGGACAAAACAAATATTTGTGTGCATGAATATGTCTATTTGTCTTGGTCTGGGTATTTAATGTATATTATGTATGTATTTAAAAAAATGATACAAATATGTTTATGCTTGCTCTAGTATTAATAACACAAGTTCTTCATGAAATTTAACGTGGGCTAGATTTAATTGGTGTGATTGTATGCAATTATTTATTTATTTATTTATCATTACATATCCCGACCATTGCAAAAGTTGGATAACTGCCACAATCGAAGAACGAACGCTCTAACCACTGTGCCACGCGAGTTCTTCGCGTCTTTATATGACTATAACAGTTACTATTATATTATTATACGATAATCGATTTATGTTGATGATTTATAATTATTAAGGTACCTAAGCTACTTCCAATATTTTCAGATAACACTTTTTTAGGAGTGAAAGCGATAGCAATGGGCTGGGGTTCCGTATCTGAAGAAAAGAACCATTCGTGCCGCCTCATGGAAGTGGAACTGCCTGTACTGAGCAACGAAGCTTGCAAGGCCAGCAACTATGACGCGAAGATGATAGCAGACAGCATGCTGTGTGCTGGGTACCTCAACACAGGTGGCAAGGATTCTTGTCAGGTATTTCCACTGATAATATTATGGTCAAACTTTAATTTAAGATTTTGAAGTTTTTGTATTTTAAAATGCTATTTTTATACTCATGATAAATTTTTAAGAGAAAAATATTGGAAAACGTCGTCTCTGCCACAAGTTATTCTCAGTCAGGACTCGAACCTGCGACCTTCGGTCCGGCCGAATGCACTACCAATTATGTTATCGAGACTTATAAGCACCCGTGGAAATTTTCTAATATATTCCCCTTACCACACTGTTTGCCAGCGTTTCTTCGATGAAAGAAATAATATCCTTGCATTCGAAAGAAACTATTTTACAAATTATAACTTTTTAATTTTGCATTTTACAATGCTATTTTTATGTGATAAATATTAAACAAGAAAATATACCAGAAAAAAGCAACTAGTCTCATGTCGCCCTTGATGGAGCGACGGTGGCCAACACCGTAGAACGGTGAATATACTAGAAAGATTCGACGTGTCCTCATAGGTCTCTGTAGCATAATTGGTTAGTGCATTGGGCCGGACTCCCAAGGATGCGGGTTCGAATCCCGTCAGGGCGACATGAGACTAGTTGCTTTTTTCTGGTATATTTTCTTGTTTAATATTTATTTTACAAATGTTTGACTATCGAAAAAGAAACAACCATCTAAATGCTAAATAAAAAGTTTTATTTTAATATTTTCCCAAACTAGAAACCAGGAAAATAAAAGTGGTTTACTGTCGCAGAACGCTCCCTGAAAGTATATATATTTTTTATAGAAACAACATTCTGAATAAAGCTTCATTATTTTGGATGTATTGAACGAAATAATTCAATAACGAAAAAATGGTAGTGATTGTTTAGAGAAACGATGATGTTTTATACACAGGGTGGAAATTTAAAATGGGGCACGAAGGGCAGGTACCTTAACCGATGTAGTTGCATGAAAACGTTCTTAGGAAACCATCCTCATGCAATAAAGGCAACGAAGAATGTTATACACATCGAAAGTGTCTCGGAATCAAGTACTTTTTAAGGTTCTGTTGACTAATGGCAAAAAACGAAACACTTATAGATTCGTCATGTCTGTCTGTCCATTCGTATGTCACAGCCACTTTATTCTAAAACTACGAGGATTACACAGTTGAAAATTGGTATGTAGATGTATTCTTTGTCATTTTCTATGTATGTGTTTGTTTTTGTATCGTATGCAATAAAGTTTCTATTATTATTATTATTACATTAAATACACCTACCCAAAACACCACTATAATTTTTCGCCTGCAAAAATAACTTTCTTTTTCATAATGTATGTATAATTGACAAAGTTATAATTGCGGTTTTGGAAAATGTGCTATAGCTCTGAAATTGCTAAATATATTTCGTTCAAACCAATTTTCGTTGAAAGTTTTTACTAAGATCTACAGCATATATGTTTTTAAAAATTTTCACTCTCTTATTTCAAAAGTTAGAGGGGGGGGGGGGGGGGCACTTTTTACCATCTTTCAAACGGTTGACTTTGAGAAAAAAATCGTTTTAGATACCTCAATGAAATTTTTAAAGACCTATCCCACACGTATAGGTTTGATGAAAAATCCGTTAAGCGCTTTACAGAATACATTTATTTACCAAGTTTCAACTGTGTAATCCTCATAGTTTTGGAATAAAGTGGCTGTGACATTCATCGGAAATGACGAATCTATAAGGGTTCCGTTTTTTGCCATTAGGCTACGGAACCCTAAAAATGACGTCATCTAGATAACGACTACAGGTAATCGATATTTTTATATTCCAGATATTCGTAAAATTTTATGGGACCATACTTTGAAACAACCGACTAAGTTATGATAACACACACAAAAAATATCAACTAGAGAATCTCCTCAGTTTTTTGAAGTCGGTTAAAAAGAATTATTAACAATTTAAAGAAGTTATAATAATAATCCTCTATAGCGGCGATACTATAAAACGTACTTGATCCCTAGACACTTCAATGTACTACATTAGGGTACATTAGGTAGCTTTAATAATGTCATATCATAATTGCAATCGAGTGTTTTTGTCAATAAGTTTTATGAAATTGCAGGGTGATAGCGGAGGACCGCTTTGCGCAGAGAGACGAGACAGGCAATATGAATTATTAGGTAAATAGCTGCTTACTTTTACAATGATCTGAAAAATGTATACTAATAAAACAATACCGTGACTGACTGCGTGCGTGACAACAGTTCAAACGGCTGAACGATTAAGCTGAAATTTTGCATATAGGATCCTTTAACGATGAAAATTGTAGGCGAGCACTAGAATAGTTATTTTTTATGCAAGGGTGGAAAGTTGGATTTTAGTGGCGATTTACCTCTATCGAAACCTGAGCAAGCAAAGGATTCTAGGATTGAACCACTGAGCGTACCGAGGGGTAATATTGAATCCTGAGCGTAGCGAGGGTTTCAAGGTACGAGACGCTAAAAACTTTTCTATTGAGCGCAACACACAGGGGCCTTATACCTAATAACAATAAAAACGATTGGGTTAATTTTGACAATGACATGAGGTACAAGACAAAGACTAAAAATAAAGCTTTATGTCACGTTCCGAAATCCAATCATAGGTTGTGAAATCTCACCCAGTCTAAATATACAATTCTTATAAAAAATAGTTTAATTTTAGCGTTATTGTTTTTATGATTTAAACTAAATTAATATAATAAAGCGCTCATGGCCGCGCTTGACAGACTGATCGTGTTCGATCACGTTCGTTAAGCAAAGTTCGGCCCGGTCAGGTGTCGGATGGGTGACCGTAAAGTGGCATTATAACTGAGCGCTTCCGTGTCCCGGCTGTTGTCATTTGATTACAGTCGTTAAGCCAAGTCAGAGGCCTTATAGGCGGCTTGATAAACTCTGACACCAGAGGTGGCCACTAATCCTCACTCGATAAGAAGAAGAAGAAGAAGAAGAAGAAGAAGATAATTAATCCAAAGTTATTTAAAATAAGAATAAAATGAAACACAAACACAAACACAACAATGAAACAACAAAACACAAGTCAATAGTGCGATTCGGAACGCATTAGGACATATTTAGGTTTTAAATGAAAAAAGTACTTTACCACGCTAGGCCGCAAAATGCTATTTTCCACGCAGAAATTGAATAACAAAACCTTTTTTTCCGAGCGTGTGAGGTGAAGAGATTTTTTTGATAGACCCACGGGATAGGGAATAAAACGGGATTGTATCGTAACCTAATCGTAAACGAAGTCGCGGGCGGATCTTTAAACTGGATAAAATTCTGCATCTTAATATTAATTTGTAAATTTTCAGGTGTTGTTTCGTGGGGTGTGGGTTGCGGGCGGCCTGGCTATCCTGGCGTGTACACAAGGGTCACCAAATATTTAGACTGGATTCAAGATAACGCAAGCCAAGGCTGCTACTGTAGCAACTAATTATCATGACGTAAATATTAGGAATTATACAAAACTCGATTTGTTGTGTCTCTGTTGATTTATATGAGTAGAAGTCGTATTGTCATTTTTCAACATCGCGAGATAAAAACTTATAAGTAAGTTGTTTTCTATTCAGTAAAATAGAAAGGTACATAACTCAAATACCAGCAGAGATATGCTGATGTTGCTGGTATCAACCATTTAATTAGTTTCTCACGTGTTAAAGTGTAACTATTAGCAATAGTGTACTTGTTAACGATATTTATGAAAAAAATAAAGTATAATTAATTAGATTTATTATATTTTTTCAACTTTTTTTGATAAAAATTTACTACGGCTTACCCTGTACCTACTTGAATAAATTAAAAATGCTTTTATAATTTATTGGTTGATGGTTGAGGCTCCCAGTGGTCGATGCACCTGTGGCTGACGCACCCGAATCGAATAAAGGAGATTACCTGCTTTAGGCGATCTAAGGCAAGGGCGATCTCCATTATTCACTTTGGGGGCGTCGGCCACAGGTGCGTCGACCACTGAATCCTCAACAACGAAACCAATTTTATTTGTAAGAAGAGTTTCCTCATGATTTTAGACTCATTATGTTCGGGTTATTTAGAGAATTAAAAAAAAAAAAAATTACGTTGATTTAATCTACATGAGTTATTTGGTACCACGGTCTTATCAGTAAGGTAATGTAAGGAAATAACTTTGTCAGAGAAAACATAAGGGCTTTTTATTAACAGCTTTCCAGTACTATCAAGGTTGCGAAATTGAATATATAATACCCGCATAATGTATGTACTCGATATTTAATTGTGAATATAGTATTTAGGTTTACGAATTGGAAACATTGAATAGTAGAACGTCGACTGAAGAGTCAGTCAATATGTTATTTCTTACGTTATACGGTTTTTATTATATTCAGCTAGCTGTAAGTAGAATCTTTGATATTAATAATTATCTACCGCCTCTGTGGTCTAGTGGTACAACCACCAGTATCAGATCAGGGGTCCCGGGTTCGATTCCCAGCGGGGGTACATATAGTATTCGGTTTGGTTGGTGGTAGGACTTGTTGTAAGTCCGCCTGGCCAGCTGCCACCATCTTATCTAAGTCTGACGCCATAACAACAATGTTTTCAGCATTGTTGTGTTCCGGCAGTTAGAGGCCAGTCCCTCAATGATTGAGGATTCCAGGAGAGGCTCGCTTTCATTTTCAGCCTTATCAATACTTAACATCAGGTATGATGAAAGCTAAGAGTCCACCGTCGGTCATTAAAAAAATGTAGATATTCTGAAAATAAAAGTTTCTGTCGTGCCTTTTTCCAAAGTGCACAGATTCTAAAGAGAAGTAGTGCAGACAGTTTTTTATATCTTGTCGGACTTTTGATAAATTTACGACCATCAGATTAAATTTGTATAGTGTGGTTTATTTATATATTTTTTTACAGTCAGCCGTTAGCTCTAGCGGCTTATTAGATTTCGTGTTTGGACTGCAAAAGTTTTGTTTATGTCGTAAGTGTCTTCATTATTTAACTAAAAACTTTTTGTGTTTACTACACTCGGTAGCAAATAAATCGAGCAACATACTCACTTCACGGTCTTATAAATAAAAAAAGTATGTGTATTTCTGCATAGATTTGGGTGTTGATGGCGAGGTCAAATGTTCAATTAACCAATCAGCGTTTAAAACAACTGAAAATATTTATTGATTTCTTAAAATTTCCGTAAAACAAATGATTAATTTTCATTCCATATTAAGTTGTAGGAAACCTGATTGAGTGAATTTGTTTTCCTTACTTTGCACAAAGCTGAAAGTTTTCTTGAAATTTGGGACTTTTATTCGCAAGTCGAGTGTTCGACGTACAAATGTTTACATAGATGTTCATATGTTTTGAATAATGACACTGTAAAAGTGTAAAGTTAGCATGTTTGTATGAAAATAACACAGTGTCTCCATTTATTTGTTACCAAGTGTATTTATATTGTTTACTTTTCATTTTTTTTTCGGTTTAAACCCGACTTTAAAAAGTAAAAAATAACCCTTTTTGAGATAGTGCCAACCACATGTTTTATATAAAAGTTTCTTATTTCACAATTTTAAAAGTGAGAATAAGTCCCGTTCTTACTAACACAAAAGTTCGGTTTCTAAACAAAAAAGGTACTCCATGTAACCGTTAGGAAAACGACAGAGATATTTCCGAGATTTGCTAAAAACTACTGAAACAATTTAATAATTTCAAAAACTGATAAAATCTTAGGAAGTAATCTGATGTTTAAATCGTTTCAATCGGTCAAGCTGTATTCAATCGGTGGATGTACACAAAAATAAAAACATACAAAAGAACGTAGGGCCGCCTCATTTTTTGAGGTCGGTTAAAAGCTACAGTTCGTTAAGAAAATAGTTATTTATAGAGTTGTCTTCTTACTTCACTGGCTAAGCGACCCGAAGTGGATCTTGGCCTCCGACATCAAAGTGCGCCATCGCTTCCTGCTTTGTTCCAAGTCTGACCAGTTCTTTTATTTTTACCTAACTAAATTGCTATTTTTAATTCTTAAAAATAAAATATTATTTTGATACACCATTTGTTTGGATTAGAGTGTAAGAAATTATACACTATTTTTACGTTCGACCTAATTAGAATTGTTCCTAGAAATATGGGTCGAAATACGACTCAATTATTTTGACTTTCCATACTAAATCGATGGCGTGATCAGTCTGATTTGTATGAAGAGTCGATTTTTTTTTTTCATATTTCGAGCCGAGTTTCTAGGACAAAGTTGTTTACTTACCGATTCTGAGCGAACTTAAAAATTTTAGATACAGAATAACTATCGAAATAGTATCGAGTAAGTATCGAGCACGTAATGCCAAAAAATGTATAGGAAAATGTAGTTCCGTTTACGTCCGGTAGGAACGCTGCTCAATATATCATACATTGTTTTACTTTACTTCCTCGATACTTCCTCGAAAGTTATTCGTGCTAGGCTGTATTCGTACTGTTTATAAATAACCCTGTAGAGTTCGCATATTAATTGAGATACCTGCTAGATTGTGGTACAGCGCGATATGTAACAGGCAACGGGAGATCCGACCGACGCCTCTCGCTCGACAGGGGAGCATATTTCCTCCCATCTGATCCCTTGGCTTTTTAGTTTTAGTTTTCTAAGATATTGAATTTTCCATTTTAACTCTTGTAAAAGATAAATAGAGCGTTTGGAATAAAGTATAAGAAAATTGCTGGTTTCAAGAATTGCCAAATTCCCTACTAGGTTGTGGCATAGCGAGATACGTTACAACCAAAGAGAGAGCCGGCCGACTCCTCGGAGGGGAGCATATTTCCCCCCATCTGTTCCCTTGGCTGACAATGGTAAATGCTGGGTCAAGAGTTGCCGTTGGATCATTGATATCTGATCGGCATATCGTTACCGCTGCCTCTCCGGTGTATGGGTAAGTGTTTTATTGTACTAATAGGCGAGTATATAATGTTTCTCTGTATGTCTTTACAGCAATTCAAATCGTTTTAACCTCCCAGCCCCGAGTTATGAGACACAGTAGATATTCAATTGTTCTCTGGACACGGTGTCTGCTAGCAAATGACGAATAAATATTTTAGCCGTGAAATACTTTGTGACGTCTTGAAAATTAATCACGACATTGGACGTAGGTTATTTTTAATTTGAGCAAGGGCAAAGCTATTAGTAATAGGTATTAATTATAAGGTGCTTCCTATTCTTTTATGACAAATAAAAATTATAATTTTTTTTAGCGAGTGTTATAAAATTGTTAATTTAATTAAAGCTCATTAATCAACCTTGACCAATAAGCCTCTAATTAGTACTATAATTAAGTTATAAAAAACATTATTAAAAGATTGTTTTTCGGTAGATAATAAATTCATTACCATACCACAGTACAACCTCTTTTTCTAAATTCAAATTACAACTTTAGGGTTTTTTTAACATTAAACAATTACTTATGATTTAATTTTTTAACTTTAATTCCAATCCTAATTTCCAACTAATATTATAAATGCGAAAGGGTGTTGGTTTGTCCTTTCTTCATGCCCTAACTAAGCAGCCAGTCGACTTGATTTTTGGCATAGAGTTAGTTGAAAGGACGGAGAGTCATGTAGGCTACTAACTATCCCTATATTCCCACGGGAACGGGAACCACGCGGGTTAAACCGCGGGCGGAAGCTAGTAGTATTAAAAGTATTTTAGTAAGCAAATAAACATAAGTATAATTTACTAGCGGTTGCTCACGACTTTGTCCGCGTGGTCATTTTGACATAACAAAACTACTCTGTTTCATCCTCTTGAGCATTAAAATTTTCACAATAAAAATATGTATGTTCATGCGCGTGGGTGGTCCTATCTTCTCCTATACCAAAATGTTTCCAACTGTTAGATTCAGAGATACGCTTACAGAAACTCTTCAGCTAATAGAGGATTTACATTGAAGGAAACGGAAATTAAAAATTATCCATTGAAGCTGACAATATTGACCTCTACTTAAAAATTTACTATGCGTAAAATGTAGTTCAACCCTTGTGATAAGTAGTCAGCGCTCTTCTCGCTGTTAAAGCTCACAGAAGTGCGAGGTCCTGATGTACGGTATCACTCCTACCATATTCCTTTTGTGCGCACAAAGCGCTTTTCCTCATCTTTTATTATGCGCACAGCAAGGGAGTGGAATTCCCCGTCTGCCCCTGTATTCAAGGGTGCCTACAATCCTGGTATATTTAAACCTCGAGTGAATAGGCTTTTTCTAAGCAAGCTCGCTCCATCATCGGTTTTTTTTTAATTTAACTAATCAGAATGATACCAAGAGTAAGCCTTTAATGTAAAAAGGTGCAAATTATTCAACACCCGCTCGCTCGCTAAGTAACTAAAGCATAAAACTCTTCTGAAACGCAGAGTCAGAGATGTCCTGCCCAATGAGTACCGGTCAGGTGCCTGAGATTTACTGATACTACAATTGAGATTACTTAAAATGGTTATTTTTTTCCAGTATGTAGCTAATCAGACGTTATAACTTTATCTATCATAAAATATATATAAAAAAATCGTTAATCAATAAAATCCTTTTTCTTTATTATAAAATAATCAAGACCCCTCAGACAGCGAGTTTTGCGGCAAAACAGTCGCGATGCAGCATCGATAGTCGTCTACCTTTACACAAACGCGTTACTCCAATCAGCAATACAATCGCGATGCAGTCCAGTCTCAGTAGCAGTAGTAACAGTGATACAGTTGCATACAGCATCGATGTAATAACAGTATGTGTCATTGGCATCACATGATGCAACAAGATGCAACACCAATTTCCTCCTTAATTCTTTCTCTGTTCGAGCGGCACAGCTTTGGAACAGACTCCCGTTAAACATTCAGGACAGTACTAGTATTCACTCCTTTAAATTACAACTCATAGCGCACTTTCTCTCACAATTATCCAATGCGGTTAATCATCCAATTTTTTTTTCCAACTTATCTCATTTTAAGTTATTTAATAGATATATATGTATGTACTTACCTATATGATTTTTTATTATTATTTATATATGATTATATTGTATTAGGTATTTTTATTGTATTATAGGTGTATTTATAAATATTTAAGTCATTTTAAGCTTTGCACTTTACATTACCTGCTATCATATTTATCTCTGACACGTCCTAGGTTAGCTAGAAGAGATCTCTTTTAGAGATAAGCCCAACTTTGCCCACATATTGTACAATATTTCTTTTTATGTATTTTAATGTGCAATAAAGAGTATAATATAATATGATGTGGTAATTATCTTTATCAACATCTGGAGTAATCATAAAGTGCTCATCACGCGTTCGCCTCGGTGCTATACTCGTGCCTCCAATAGTTTAGCAGAGCTGCTGAGTTCCACATCAGGTGTATCAGGTCTTCGGTTTTTATACCTAACCAGAAAATTCTCATTCGCTGAACAACTTTCCCCAAGGCCCTAAATTCGTATCTCTTAAACTTAAGCTGCTGCTTGGGTTCCCCATAAGGTGTTTTGTATGCAAATGAAAATATTTACCACGCTAAACTACTTTTCCAGGCGCACTATATTTTGTATCACTTATAGTTTAGTTGGGTTGTTATGGTTCCACATCAGGTGTGCCAGACCTTCGATATTCGTACGTCAATAGAAAAGGCTCATTGTGTTGAAGAACTTTACTCAAACCGCTATTTTCATATCTCTCATAATTTGGCTAGCTGCTAAGGTTCACATCAAGTATTCCTATCTTAAAATTAAATTAAAGACGATATAAGCACATTTTAAGTTTCTTCGCGCACTCATAGTTGAAATAAAATAACTTTTGCGGAATATTATGTGCGATTTAATTACCTGAAATATATATTTTCGGTTTATTTGAGGTTTTTTGGTTTCCCGACGATTCGGCACCTTTTCAGTTGCCGTGGTCACGGGTTGACTAGCTACTTGTAAATCTACCTTCACAAAGTTGATTTATTATAATAATATGCGTTCGGAAACGGTTATATAATTACTAATTAAAAGTTAATAATTTTTACTATGGAAACAATTATTGAGTTTAATAGTTTGATTTGTTTGCATTTGATTTTAATTGTTTATTATTAACAAAAGAAAAACTAATGATTCTACTGGCAGTTCACAACTTGTTTCATCAAATCCGTACAGTAGTTTTTGGTTGAAACTTTTGCACTCCTTTTTAACCCCTTGAGGGATGAACTTTGAAAAACGCTGAAATTCGTATAACATCAATTATGTTGAAGAGCTTTCATACCAAATTTCAAGTAAATCTGATCAGAAATTACATTGATTTGCATATAAACTTTTGCACCCATTCGACGTGTCCTCATAGGTCTCTGTAGCATAATTGGTTAGTGCACTGGGTCGGACTCCCAAGGATGCGGGTTCGAATCCCGTCAGGGCGACATGAGACTAGTTGCTTTTTTCTAGTATATTTTCTTGTTTAATATTTATCACATAAAAATAGCATTGTAAAATGCAAAATTAAAAAGTTATATTTAGATTCACGTTAGTTGATGACAGGAATAAAAAGTCCGATACAATCTTCTACCCTTTATTCACACCCCCTACCCCCCCCCTTGAGGGTTGAATTGCTTGCGTCATAAACGGAAGCTACTGTTCAAATTTCAAGATTCTAGCTTTAATACTTTAGGATGTGCAATGATGAATCAGTTAGTGAGGACAAGTGTTTTTATATATTTATAGAAGAAGATTTTTAAATTGCAGTTTGTCAGTCGGTAACATAACCGTAACCCTGGGAGCACACGACCGCTGCGGCGACGGAGACCCATCCCTGGTCAGCAGCGTCGCCGCGCTGTCTATCCATCCAGGATACTCTCCTACCAACGGGGACAACGACATAGCTGTACTCAAGTTGCGTCATAAGGTTCTCTTTAACGACTTCGTGTCCCCAGTCTGTATGCCGTTCTTCGGTAAGTAAAAAAATATTGTAACCGTAACTCTTAGAGCGCACGACCGCTGCGGCAAAGGAGATCCAATCCTGGTCAGCAGCGTCTACTCGCTGTCTCTCCTTCCAGGATACTCTCCTACCAATAGCGATAACGACATAGCTGTACTTCGGTTGCGATTGTTGCTATTTTTCGGTAAGTAACGACGGCTTTGGCAAAGTAAGAATATCCCTTTTTACAAAAAAGTATAAAATATTCTTTGATTGATGTAGGTACCACCTATCTGTTGAAGTTTTGGAAGTGATTTTTCATTTCAGTCGTATCCTGTTTGTATTTTATTAATATAGGTTACCTCGAAATGCAAAGTTAAAAAATTTTTAATGCACATACATGTTTGTTTGGATTTGTTTTGCATATTAGCATTCACAAAGCGATTGTTTTATCTAGATAAAAATGTGATGTGAATAGAAAACCAACATATAACATAACTGGTTGAGTTAAAATTAGATTAAGGCTATCTTTTAAATGGCTATCTTTTAAACTCAGTGTGACATTTAAGCGATATTAACATAATATTCAATTTAATATCTTTAAAGAAGCAACAATAAAAAGACAAAACGTTTTTTTCGTTGTATTTAAAAATATCACAATTAAGACAGTCACTATTTTCGGTACAATGATATTGAAATAGAAAGTTACGTTCTTCTTAAGTGTCTACTAAGACTTTATAAACTTTTTGACGAGTTATTAGAAGTTGATAATTTTTTGCAGGCCTATCTGAACACAATATTTACATATCTAAGTAGTAGGTATAGGTCAAAGTCAAAGTCAAAGTCAAAGATTTTTATTCGAATAGACTTATAGATAAGTGCTTTCGAATCGTCCAATTTTTTTTTCCTACCAGCCATTCAGGACATCTTTTAACTGATAAGAAGAACGGCCGCAAGAAACTTATCAGCTTTAACAAAAGCAACAACATTTACAAAGGAACATGTCGTTGCCAAACACAAATCTACAATCTTGAAACATATTTAATATAAGAGGAAAATTTTCTTATACTCAGTTATTAGAATATTTTCCTTTTATACAATTACAATAGTCATGTTTTATGTTAGTATCACTTCCATGCATTTTTGTCTTTCAAATAATCTTCTACCTTGTAATAACCTTTGCTTAAGAGCGTTTTTTTAACATGTATTTTAAATTTATGCAAAGGCAGCTCAATCACTTGTTGTGGAACTTTATTAAAAAAGGCTATGCCTTTCCCCAAAAACGAATTTCGTTTTGGTAGGGTTAAGAGACAAATTATTACTGTTGAACCAGTGTGCGACTTGAGAGAGAGCACTATTTACTTCGTCAGAACAATTGTTTCCTCTATCAATTTTAAAAATTAAAGATGTATCATCTGCAAATACTACTCTACTCTTTGGCTCCAAACAGTAAACAGCCACGTTATTATTCTCTACACAAAAAGTTATTTTAAAAATAATTCCCCTTAATATTTTTAAACTTAGTGCGTTAATTATCATTCATCAAGCTGAAGTGATTATCCGTTGCGTATTGGATACGTCTTTTAGACGTCACAATAAGTGTATTCGTGTAGTGAAATATTTAAATAGTGCCGGTACATCAACAATCGCTATCGTTGATATTCGCCCGTCACAGACGCGCGCAAGCGAATGCAGCGGTTACTTCCGTAGCGTAAGTACTACATTGCTTTACGCGCGAGCTGACCGTCATTAGTGAACGAAGCGACTCGTCATCCGCCATTGATAACGCAACGCAGACTCGACAACGATTGTGAACCTATTGTAATTTTCTCTGAGAGGACAGTTTTTGAATTTAGGATTTTTTTTTCTTTTGTTTTTGTTTTTTTTTATAACTCATTGCTTAACGCAATGGCACCTATTCAATTTACTTGTGGGGGATGCCGTAAGAAGTACAGTACGAGTGATTGCTTAAAATGCATTGAATGCGCCAAATTATACGACCTCGAATGTGCGAACGTTTCTGTTGATCGTTTCCGAAATTCTATGACAAAGAGCGGCAAAAATCAATGGGTTTGCTTTGAATGTAAGAGCAAACTGCCGAAGGCAAGTAATACCAATACTCCAGTTCGAGCACTTAATGCTATGGTCACTGACAATTCACCTCAAACTGTCGACGATGGTACCGGAACTGATTTTGATAACGTAACTATACGGAAATCTCAACAAACCAGATTTAATACAGACTCTTCAGCCCCAGGCACTACAGATGACATCGTTTCCGCCATAAGTAAAAAAGTGCTGGAATCTATTAGGACCGAGTTGCCATCGCTGTTGACCAGAACACTGAAACAGGAACTGTTGCCTTTCCAGAAGGAACTTCTTGACTTCCGAACTTCCCTTGATTTCTTCAACACAAAGTTCGAGGAGATGAAAAGAGAAGTGGACATATTGAGAGACGAGAATACCCGCCTGAAAAAGGATTGCACAACTTTGGATTCTACTGTGAGGGATCTTTCTGAACGCCTTAACAACACCGAGCAGTATTTAAGAGAAAATAATTTGGAGCTTCACGGATTGCCTGAACATCGCAACGAAAACTTAACCAATCTCATTAAGCACTGCGCCTCCGTTATTGGATGTACGCTGAATGATGATGATATTGTAAGTGTCGTAAGAGTCGCAAAATTAAACAAAGATAGTAAGCACCCGCGGACAGTCATAACCAAGTTTAAGAACGTTGCGTGTCGTGATAAGTTTTATTCGGCTGTGTATCGTTACAATAAGACCAATAAAAACGATAAGCTTAATACAACGCTTCTTGGGATAGCAGGAGACAAGAAGCCGTTATTTGTCTCTGAACACCTATCACCTTCCAACAAGGCCCTACACTCTGCAGCTAGGAAGAAAGTCAAGGAACTCAAATATCAGTTCATTTGGATTCGTAGTGGACGGATTTTTGTAAGGAAAACCACTGACTCCCCGCATATCCACATTAAAAATGTTCAAAGCTTAGATCTAATTCAGTAAACAGAACGTTACTTATATTTATATTTTTTTATTGTCATATAAACTCTGTAATCTCTGTAATGGCTATCAGTATATATTTTCAAAACATACGTGGTATTAAAAGTAAAATTTCAGATGTTAATAATTCAGTGTTGTGTAATAATTATGACATTATTTGTTTGTGTGAAACGTGGCTTGATGATTCTGTCCTCACATCCGAACTGTTTGATGATAGATACACTGTTGTGCGTAGGGACCGAGATGGCAAATTCCTTAAACGTTTCAGTAAGCATCATGGTGGGGGGGTTTTGATAGCGATATCTAAGAAATTCGATTTTGTTATTAGAAATGATTGGCGATCAGAATATGTCGAGGATTTATGGATGCAGGTTACCATCAATCAAAAGGTTACGTTGAACTTATGTACTGTTTATCTTCCTGATTATTTGCCTTTAACAGATTTCACAACATTTGTGCAGAACTGTTCAAATATAATATCATCTCATCCCAACCATCCCTCGTTTGTAATCGGTGATTTTAATCTGGGTGACCTGCTGTGGTCTACTGAAACTAGAACTCCGCTTAGCGGAAATTGCCCTAAATCTGAAGCCATCTGCAATTTGTTTCAATCTGTTAATGTATCACAATTGAATTTTATAAAAAATAAAAATAATAGAATATTGGATTTAGCTATAACTAATTACTCTGAGACTTCGTCATTATACCAAGCTGTTCCAATTAGTCGTCTTGACGAACATCACCCTCCGTTCGAACTAGTTTATGTTCCCCAAGAAGCTCCATTGCGTCCTAATAGCGATCTTTTAGAACGACTATGTTTCCGTAGAACTAATTTTGAGGGATGTATTTCCAAACTAAATGAGATTGATTGGGCCCATCATGCTAGCATTCTAGATTGTGAAGGTTTGGTTCAATTTTTTTATAATAAACTTTATCTTATCATAAATGAATATACTCCGAAAACTAAGTTCTGCGGCTATAAATATCCGGTTTGGTTTTCTCCAGGCCTCAAGAGGGTCCTTAAACAGAAATTCAAATATTATAAAATGTACAAGCGGTTTAAAAATCCAAGAGACTGGGACACCTTTTCTTTATTGAGACAGCGAGCTAAAATCTTGTTGGAGCAATGTTTTAAAGCATACATTTCAGACATTGAAAAGGACTTAACACACAATATAAAGGCATTTTGGCGTTTTACTAAGAACAAGAGACTAACGAATACCTTACCCAACCATATGTACCTTCAGGATCGTGTTGCTACATCGGGAACCGAAATTGTAAATCTTTTTGCAGAATACTTTTCCTCTGTCTACGTGAGAAATGAATCTTTGTCATATACTCCTGATTTTACCTGCCATAATCTAGCTATAGGACACCTTGAAATTCAAAGTGACTCCGTGTTGAGTAAACTGAAGAGTATTGATGTGTTCAAGGGTGCTGGTCCTGATGGTATCCCGCCTATATTCATAGGAATGTGTGCCTCAGCTCTGGTTTTGCCGTTGACTTTAATTTACAACAAATCACTTAGTGAGGGTACTTTTCCTGCTCTTTGGAAATTAGCTAAAATTACACCCATCTATAAATCTGGTGATAGACACGATGTTACTAACTATCGCCCAATTAGTGTTATGAACTGGTTTCCTAAAATATTTGAGACACTCGTGTATCAACATATATACAACCATGTCAGTTCGATTATTAGCCCAAAACAGCATGGTTTTGTGACAGGGAGGTCGACCAACTCTAATTTATTAATTTATACTAGCCACTTGTGTAACTCCTTTGATGAAAAGGGACAGGTGGACGCCATTTATACGGATTTTGCAAAGGCTTTTGACCGCGTGAGTCATTCAATTCTATTGGCTAAGGCGGAATATATCGGAATCAATGGAGACTTACTGCGCTGGCTCACTTCTTACCTGAACCACCGCTCTCAACTAGTAACACTAAGTGGCTATGACTCTTTTCCATTCGATTCACCCTCAGGTGTTCCACAGGGATCAAACTTGGGTCCACTATTATTTCTTATATTCATTAATGATCTGCTGGACAAAGTAAAATGTGAATGTCTTGCATTTGCGGATGACATCAAAATTTTCAGCCGGGTTGTTGATATTCAGGATTGCTATGAATTGCAGAGATCGTTGGATTTAATTGAATGCTGGTGTAATGTCAACCACATGTCTTTAAATAGAGACAAGTGTCAGGTAATCTCTTTTACCAAAAATAGAACTCCATTAAATTACAACTATGAAATAGGGGGGCACACGCTTGCTCGTGTTTCGGTCGTGCGTGATTTGGGAGTCTACTACGATTCAATACTTTCATTTAGGCCCCATTATGACTATATCTGCAACAAAGCCAATCAAATGCTATTTTTTGTTTTACGTCATGCCAAGCCATTTAATAGCACTAATTCATGGATAATTTTATATGGAGCCCTGGTCAGAAGTATCCTCGAGTACTGCTCTTCGGTCTGGTCGCCTGTTTACCAGAACCACACCGATAGGATAGAGGCTATTCAACGTAAGTTTTTGCGAGTTTTATGCACAAGATGTGGTCTCCGCCGTAAGATTTGTGATTATTCTGATCGTCTTAGGCACTTTAACATGACCAGCTTGGAGAAGCGGAGGTGGTCCAACGATTTGCGTACCCTTCATAAAATTGCGAATGGGTTTTTGGGTAGTGACTTATTGGAGATGCTTTTATTCAAGGTGCCAACTCGGTCTGTACGTATACAAAGATTATTTTATGTACCTCCATCTAGAAACAACGTATCGCAGAATAATCCTATAAATAGAATGTGTGGTTATTTTAATGCAATTTGCCAGGATTACGATCTTTTTAACTGTAGTGTCCCTGTTTTCAAAAAAATGTTATCTAATCTCTAATTTTTTTTTTGTATTTTTTCTTCTTTTTTACTGTCATTATTTTTAGTTTATAATTTTTGTTCTAGTGTTTAGTTTATTACCAATTATGTAGTCACTAACTGTTTGCAAGTTCATAGTCAATGCTGTGCATTCTTGTAATTGGGCATAGATATAAGCTGTATCAACCTTGTATAATTTTCTTTAATGTTTTTCTATCTGTTGCCTGTAAGTGTGCCATAAATAAATAAATAAATAAATAAATAAATAAATAGTACTGTCTCACATAAATTACTCGCGTAGTTAGGGAGATCGTTAATATATATTAAGAACAGCAGAGGGCCCAATATTGAACCTTGGGGCACGCCCATAATAATGGGGGCTCCAGTAGAAGCAGTATTATTTACAATTACTTTTTGATATCTATTGTGCAAGTATGACTGCAAAAGGCTAACTGATTTTTTAGAGACACCATAATGTTCTAGCTTCTTTAAAAGTGTAACGTGATCAACGCAATCGAAAGCTTTAGACAGGTCACAAAATATACCAATTACGTCTCGCTTGCCCTCCCAAGCCCCAAAAATATGTTTGAGGAGTGCTATTCCAGCATCTGTAGTATTTTTACCTTTAGAAAAGCCGAACTGATTATTATGAAGGATTTGATTTACTGTTAAATAGTCTAATAATTGAGAGTATATAATTTTTTCAAAAATTTTACTAAGTGCCGGTAAGACTGATATCGGCCTAAAATTTGTGGGGTCACTTTTGTCACCTGATTTAAAAAGAGGAATAAGCTTACTATATTTCATTAAATCGGGAAAAGTACCTTCATCTATGCATTGATTAAAAATGAAAGCTAAATATGGAGCTATTATTTCAATTATAGATTTAATAACGCTGGTTGATATGCCCCATAAATCTTCAGTCTTTTTAATATTTTTAGACTTGAAAGCTTTTAAAATGTCTTCACTATTAATATGCTTAAAATTGAAAACTTTATAACACTTATCAACACATGACTCTAAGAGGGCCGCAGCAACGTTTGGACAGGAATTTAAATTACTGGTAGTTTCTAAGGGTACCCGAGAGAAGAAATCTTCAAAAACACGGGCAACCTCAACGTCAGATTCAATTAATTTATTATCTACTTTAAGGGAGAAGGAGTTTACATTATGTTTAGTTTTCCCAGTTGTTTGGTTAATAATATTCCAAGTAGCCTTTATTTTATTATCCGCTAATTTTATTTTATTTGAAAAGAACATCGCCTTAGCAGCTACACATACATTTCTAAACATTTGAGAATACTTCCTGACATATTCAATAAAATTTGGGTCACAGGAAGTATGCTTTGACGCATAAAGGTCATATAGTTTCCTTCTACTTGTATAAATTCCCGGTGTGGCCCAATCACTAAACTTTACTTTATCCGAATTACCATTGATCACTTTTTTCTTAAACGTTTTACTAAATTCGCCTTCAACCACATGAAATAAATCATTATAAAGGTAATTAGATTCCATAATGGGAACTGGTAAAGACTCAATTTTATTAATCACATTGTTTCTAAATACATCTATGCCCTTTTTAGTTATTGGCCTACATACAATTTTCCGCTTAGGACAGACATGATGGTGCTCTATAGAGGCTAGTTGTCCACTATGGTCAGATTTAATAACATTTATTATAGATTTTTCAGTGACTACACAGTTTGAAAAAATGTTGTCTAAGCAGGTGGCAGATGTGGGTGTTATTCGTGTAGGCTCATTAAAGGTATGTGATAAATTATACGATTTAAATAAATTTAAAAATCTGCTTGAGAGCTTTGACAACTTTGGGTCTAAAATGTCAACATTAAAATCCCCACATATGACAACCTTTTTATTACTTTTACTAGTTATTCTTAAAACTTCCTCCATAGTGGACTCAAACTCTAGGTAATTACTCTGAGGGGGTCTATAAACACATATTACAATTATTTGGTCTAGTTCCACACAAGACAATTCAATTATTCGTTCAATTGAGAGGGATATTATATCTTTGCGCTCTTTGTATTGAAAATTATTATGTAAAATTATAAGAGACCCTCCTCTAATAACAGATTGCCTACTAAATGAACTTACAATACTATAATTATCGATATTTAAAATTAATTCGTGACATTTTAACCAATGCTCAGTGATACACAACACATCAACATTTTCACAGTTTATAAATAAACTAACTTCTAGATCTTTATCAGAAAAGCCTTGTATATTTTGGTGTACAACTCTTAAACAATTAGGCTTTCCTGTTGTCAACACTGGGCTAGAGGGCGCCTCTGTTGTCTCTAATGGTAATTTAAATTAACCAAGTCAGTATTGGGATTCAATAGAATCAAATTACTTGGAAAAGATTCCAAGGTTGTATTAGAAAAGTCTGAATTTAACTGCTCAATAAAAGCAGAGGTTCTACTAGCCAGATTATTGGCTAATTGTTTAAAATAAAAAGATAGCGAAAGCGCTATTTGTCTCATAAAATAAATAGGCAGATAATATTTATCCTTGGTCAAGTTTAAATCCTTAAACAATGTATTTATGTCAATCAAATGTAGTTGTTTACTATTATGATAAGCTATTGTACTTAACGTTAAATTTAAATTGTATCTTACTTTATTTTCCAATTGAGAGAAACCTTGACTATAGGGAAATGTAAACATAACTACTTTCCTAACATTTAAGGAGCATATTGAGTTATAGTATGATATTAATTGGTTTTTATTAATATCACCCCTATCCCCAATCAAAATTACCAAATTTGTATGGTCATCATACGACTTCTTAACTATTGATTTCATTATACTATTTATAGTACATCCAGGCATACAATAGTTAATAACATTTTCCTTACATTGTTTCTGGAACAATTGGCCTAAGTTTTTTCCAATCTCATCACAGAAAATAATTGTTTTAGTCATCCTTTTTTTAGAAGGGGATTCATTTAAATTATTGAGTAATACACAATCAGAAATATTAGAGACTGAAGTCTCCAACATCTCCGACCGCGCACCACTCAAGGTCAAGGAGGCCTGTTTACCTAGCAGCCCTGAAGGGCTGGCAGGCAAACAAACCTCCGGAGCAGCCTGGCTTAGTGACTGATTATGGCTTAAATGATTGCTGTCAATCATACAACTACATCTGCATTTCTTACCTAGGGACTCAAATCGGTCGGTATTAAAATTACAAAGGTCGATCATGTCATTTGCAGCCAATTTTTGATAATTTAGCTGCTTGCGGGAGAATTCACTAAAGTTAGTGTTCATTTCCCGAAGTGAAAGTTCCAAATTATCAATTTTGTCACTTAATTCAATACCTACAATTTTACTATCTTTATTCTTATTACATGTTTCTTTGGTAATCACTTTTAATTGTTCTAACAATAGTGTACGTTCTTTCTTTAAGTTACCATATTTTTTATAATAATTTTGTCTTTTGATTAATTTCTGTGTTTTCCTTATGTATCTATTAATTTTAATATATTTTTTTAATTTCTTACCGCTACTAAACTGAAAAATACTATTATTGTTTTGAGATGGTTTACTACCATAGTTAACACATTCCAAAGTTGAATTGTCATGTGTTGCAGAACATTGCATTAACTCATTAAAAAGGCTCTGAGAATGCTTTTCTTCTGTTATACATTTAATTTTATTTTCTAAGTTTAGAACTCTCTTTTGAGAAATAGACAAACTTATTTCTAGTTCCGTTATGCGACTCAATGCCTGTTCATGAGTGTCAGAACAAGCCCTAAATGACAGAATAAAGTCTTCCATTTGGTTACACTTGTCCACCACTTCCGCATATTTAACATGAAACTCAGCAAGTTCATTCTTAAGTTCAGAGTTACGAGTAATGGTCTTGAGAATCTCATGCTCGCTGTCCTCTCTTTCCTGTAGTAATGTATCATTCAGTTCTTTTGCTGCCTTGAGGTCCTCCAGAGCGTTCTTGAGTTTAAGCTCCATATCCTTTGCCGATATCCTTCGGGTCATCATAATTGCGAATGAAGGGTGGATGTGACGTTCAATGCAGCTATCACTAAAATATAAAAAAGTGATTACTATATAATAATTAATCAAATAAGTACCTACTACAGGTTTTATTTTTATGAACTGAAATATATTATTTATAACAATAGAGAGGAAAAAAAAAATAGTCAAAAATGTCAGGTGATGGTATGTAAATTATGTAACGTTTAATAAATCAACAAGTATCACCATCAACTTTACTTTGTGTAAAGAGAAGCGAGGTAACTCCGACGATGGTAGTGTAAGTATGTTGTTGAGTTACTGCTTATCTGCTTAATGTAACAAACTTAAAGTTAATATGGTAAATCTATATATAAGTGGCATACAGGTGTCACCGTCAAATTAACTTTTAATAAAGTGAAGAGAGGTTAAGCCTTTAAGCAATTAATTACTCTGTAATTTACTTATATAAACCTTTATCAATATGAGCTATAACAATTAAAAAGAATCATAAGTATAACTTGAAAAAGTTGAAGTATAATAGAATATTCAATATTCATTAGCCCTAATTTCATTACATTTAAGTAATTGATAATATATTTATATATTTGCTGATAAATTGGCTTCACAATCTTTGATAAAAAGTGATTTGGATGTCTCTGAGTTGATGTCAGTAGTGATTGGTAAGAGTAGCAGTATGGTGAATGTCTGTGACAATAGTAGTCACCGTCAGCTTTACTTCCACTATTTGTCAAGTAAAGAGAGGTTGTTAACAATGCCAAATCGTAATGAATTGTGACGTTGTTCACTAAAAGTGAACCCGGTACCAGTAGTGAGAATTGGTGTACAGTAAATGAGAAGCCAACTTAACACAAAATCTTCCA
The DNA here is from genome assembly GCA_910589605.1 of Chrysoteuchia culmella. Lineage (NCBI taxonomy): Eukaryota > Metazoa > Arthropoda > Insecta > Lepidoptera > Crambidae > Chrysoteuchia > Chrysoteuchia culmella. The sequence continues at coordinate 15,678,698 of OU342654.1, forward strand.
TAAAAAATAAGTCACTCTAATGTTTAAACTACTTGATGGGTATAATACTTATTAACTAAATTATGGAATAAAGGTACTTCCCCGGTTTAAGTGTAGTTTATTATCGATTTATGCATTCATCCTTTAATTTATCGGCTTTTCTTGAATCTTGATGCTACGTCAGAATGACGTTTGGTCGTTACAATTATTTTTTTCACTTTGTTTAAATAATACTTTATGGATTTATTGGATAACACTTGTACTTATTAAATAACAATTAAGGAACACTTTAAAAACATTACACTTTAATAAAGCTGTGGTTTTACATGAAAAATATTAATTAAAAATCAGCTGCTAATATTTGACAAGTGAACGGGCTGGGGTTGCCAGACCAAAAAAAGGTACCTTGATATCCCATTAAATCTTCGATAGAGTATTTCTATACTAATATTATAAAGAGGAAAGATTTGATTGTATGTTTGTTTGTTTGTTTGTTTGCATTGAATAGGCTTCGAAACTACTGAACGGATTTGGATGAAATTTGGTACACAGATAGTAGATAGCCTGGTTATGAACATAGGATACTTTTTATCCAGATATTCCCACGGGAACGGGTACCACGCGGGTGAAACCGCGAGCGACCGCGATTCGTTAATAAATAACGATTTTCATTGCTAATGCGTTTACTAGTATATACCATTTTTATTAACCTGTAATTAAAACCATCTTTGTCTGTTTTAGTTTCCTATTAGCAATGAGCTATAAAATTAAATGATGTAAGTTTGTCAATTTCATATCGGCTTTAATATGACGTGTGATTTACGTCGCTGTCGCCTTTGTATGTGGGGCGTTGTCGACGAGTCGAATATTGCTGCTGACAAGTGTCGACAGCTGCAGTTAGCTCTGTCGACAGCTGCAGTTGGTGCTGTTGACAGGTGCAGTTGGCTCTGTCGACAGCAAAGTACTGCTCGTATGTGTGGCGCCTAAAAAGAACTTAGAGAGTTTTTTAAGGTTCAGAAGAACGTGGTCGAGTCGCCTGGACTGCATCTTGGGCTGAAGGTCTTGGGAACTTCTCATGCACTCCTCGCACCACCAGCCTGCCGATGCTGTCCAAGCGATCCTGCGTCGGTGCTGCTGAGGACCCTGCTCTGATGACTCTGGATAAAGGCTGCCTTGGACCTCTGGGCTCTAAAAGTGTTCTATGCACAGTATGTACAAAGTTTTTTATTCAAGTAAAGGACAATGGGCAAGCTAGTATGGGATTCGGTCCACTTTACCCATATTTCTTTATAGGTAGGTCATATTTTTACTAATAGCTTATTTTCGTGAACTGTCCTACTGAAAGTTATTCAGCTCTATTTATTGCGAGTCATGTACCTACGTATGTCTACATACCTACTTACAGCAGTAGTAGCAAAAAATATTATTATTTTTAATGGAAATGTAAACAATATGCACATAATTTAAGTTATGTATGCACTGTTTTTTTACATGTCTCAACTGTTTCATAAACATTAAAGATTTTCCTCATCATTAGTTTCATAATGCTATCACAGAACACAAAAAGAGTTTGACCCTGTATCCACAATAATAATTGTGTCACATCAGTCACACAAACGAAAATAATTCTGAAAGGTCTATAAAATAATAGGGCTCTGTGATTAGTTAATTTGTGTGTTATTTAGACAACAGTTAGACAAGTATTGTTTGTGTCTAGGGGTTGAAAGTCATCAAGTTGGTGGTAGATATATATAGGTATCGAGCAAACACCCAAAGACATTTTTTCCTTTCCATTACATCTCTGTCTTTCGCCAACTAATGCGTTTGTAGGTTTCCTATTTATGTGACTATAGTCACTGAAAGAGGTTATATTCTAATATATAATAGTATATTTAACAAGAATGTGGTACACAGAAGAATCATAATTTCAGTAGAAGTACCGGACACATTTGCCCAGTTTGGGCATGCAAAATATATAATTTGAATTTAAATCGATAAACTAATAACGTTACAATCAATTCAAATGAAACTAAATATAGGTATAGGTAATCACAATTACCTATATCTATATGTATTGGTCAGTGTTGAACATTTTAATAGCATTTGACAGTTTATTATTCACTCAGACAGCAATCGAATGACTATTGAATCGCTGGGAGTATTGGTTTACCTATTTGGACGTCTAGGACTAGATAAAAACTTATTCACTCCCAAAGCATTTATAAAAAACTAGAAAGTCCGACCCCCTTTTATGAACTTATTTCATGTCTACAATTTTTCCAATTTTGAATGCACTCTGTTTTTATGAGCGCGATTCCTATGTTTTCTTTTAGGTAGCGCACATTATTTAATGCAAAACATATTCACTCCCAAAACATTTATTTAATAAAAAAAAAACAATAATCTTTCTGTCAAGTACACATATTTGATAAATACATAAAACAGTGCACAGTTAAGGTGTTTAATGCTTTGAATAGAGGTCTACATTGGACGAAATTGTCCATGTCATACACGAATGCATAGCTTTTGTCCAATGAAAAGTTTTCATTGTTCGCGTTACCTGTATCATGCTACATGGATAGCTTTTCATTGAAAACTATATCCATTTAACACGAGTTACCCTAGAAAACTATGCCATATAGCTGGATCGAGGAATTATGTTCATAGTAAGCCTGCAGAACGACTTGTTTGCTTGCGGTTTTCCCCTGTTTCCATAGTGCATCGTATGAATTGTATATTTTTCTCAATATGATCAAATTGACCTTCCTTTGCACATTTATCATTTAGTGATTATTTTTGATTCTATGGTTTTTGGATACCATATGTTATGTTTAGACTAACAGAAATGGCAAAATAAAAAAGATTTTATTTTGCCATTTCTGTTAGAAAATTGTTTTGTCCAAGTTCACTGTTAAATTGTTAGATTTCAGCCAATATACTACGAGTTCTATTGTAGTGTTTAGTTCTTGATTGTAAGTATCGATATTGACGTATGGTACCACTACAGATACATCATCCGCAAAAAGAACACATTGATGATTTGTGTCGGGGCGATCGATTATATAAAGCAGGAAAAGTAAAGGTCACAGAATACTTCCCCGAGATACACCGAACCTGTTGTGTCCCACCGAAAAGACCTTAATTTTTGGTTCATTTCTATGTTTGATACCTCCACATTATACCATGCAATTTCATATTTGAGAAGGAGCAAATCCTGCGAAACCAAATTATTCAAAACAGACTTCTGATAATGTAAGTTTATCAAAATGTTTAACAACGTTGAATACAAGTGCAAATGCAGCTAAAGTACTTGATTTACCTTTTTACAACCCATTTCGATCGCATTTTATAAGATTGGTTACAAAATAAACAAAATGTTTAGTAATGTGCGATACAATTTCTTTTAATAATAAACTCGTTTTATTTCTTCCTCGTGTGTTCTGCAGTCCCACTGCTAAAATTATTTAAGCAAAAACATGTATCTACCATATGGATTGATAAGTCGGATATAAGGAGTTCTTTCTCTATTCATAAAATAATTAGGTTTTTAGCGTTCTATTAATTTATAACCAAAGCAACTACTCAGACTGACTACAACTGTTAATGTACCTCGGTACATTAACAGCTGCAAGTTCTCAGTCTTTGATCAATAAATCAATCAATATTCAATCCTAGAATCCTTCACTTGCTCAGATTTCAATAGAGGTAACTCGCCGCTAAATAACCAACTTTCCAGCCTTGCATAACAAATAACTATTACTTACCGATTCTGAGTCAAACTTAAAAATTTTAGATACTGTTTAATAATATTGAAGTAATTCCTTCCAGTTGTAGTTATTACACTGGTCCTACCTCTTAATTGTCTCCACATAACCTTAACGTTGACTGGTAGAAAATGCCTGAGACATTAAGTCCGCCTTTATAGAACATTTTTGCATAAAGTATAAATAAACAACTACGGTCAACCGCCAGAAATTCGACATTTTATATAAGCCGTCGTTGCCGTTGACTACTACCCTTTTACTAATCTGTAATAGGGTATCTTTGGAAACTAATGTAGGCAATGGACTGTCCCCTGATTATGTAACTTGTGTCTATTAACTTTTGATTGAAAGTGCAGTTACATTGCTGCTTTAGTAAATTAGTTATCGAATTTATTTTAACTAAAGCAGCAATGTTCCAAGCACCTCACAAGAACGAGGAACATTTTATGGTTGTTTCCGCGGTCAACTTCCGGTAAAAAATTCTTTAAACATAATTTTTTATCTAAATATACCTTATTCTCGTTGTTTTAATGATATAAAAAACTAAAATAATAATAAAAGAAGTATTATAGTTAATTTAAAGTTATTTAAAGTAGGAATATATTGTTACTTATTAATAAGAATAAAAACGATTCCGTAAATGTTGACATGAATAGGTTGTGAAATCTCACCCATGCCCAGCCTAATATATTTTTTTTATAACAAATAGTTTAATCTTATTGTTATTGTTTTTATGATTCAATTAACGAACTAAAATAATATAATTAAACCAAAACGGAGATTAATTTAAAGCTATTTAAATAGATAAGAATCAAATATAACAAAAAAATCAATAGTGCGATTCGGAACGCATTATGACATATTTTTATGTATTAAATTAAAAAAATACTTTACCGCGCTAGGCCGCAAAAATCTTTTACGCCTAAACTGATTGGCAAAAACTCCTTTTCAGAGCGTGTGAGGTGAAAACAACTTTCTCCTGGAAACTCGGCTCGAAACATGAAAAAATATTTTTTTTTGACTCTTCATACAAATCAGACTGATCACGCCATCAATTTAGTATGGAAAGTCAAAATACTTAATTGATTAGTATTTCGACCATATTTCTATGAGAAAGTTGTTCACTTACCGATTCTGAGTCGAACTTAAAAAATTTAGATACCGTTTAAAAATAGCCGTGTATTTAAACACAAATAATAATATTATGTTTTTATATAAAAGTTTTTTTAACTTACTTTAAATTACGCTTCGAGATTATGACTCAGCTGATGCGTCTTCTAGTGACATTGTAAGTTGTGTCTTACATTAATGCACTTTTATCTTTCTTTTTTTGCTGTTGCCATTGTATTTTCTTATATTTATACAGCTTAACATAAGTACCTGAAGTACGTCATGCTCACTCAAACGTTTCTTCGGCGGTGTCGTGTGAGGCGGGTCGTTACGTTCCCCAAAATATGGTTGAGCGAAGCGATGGCTGGTTCATGCGTCATACTCGTGAACGGGTGCCGCCAGCGGAAATGGGTCTACCTCAGTCTGCTTATCTTAATGTTGTGCTTAAAGTCTAAACATTTTTATCTAAAATAGATTGATACTGGACCTGTATGTACCTCACAACTTGCAGTACAGTAATCTTGTAATGCGAGAAATGTTGTAATATATTAAAGACAAGTCTTTCTTTGCCAGTTGAAAATTGTTTACGGTTACAATAACCATAAAATGTTATATTATAATTAGTATTTTCTTTTTGTGATGGAAATTGACCTTACTGATATTTTAAGGTCACTTTTCAATTTGACGACTCTGTATGAAATAAAACAGGGAGAAAAAACAGCCTTTGACGAGTTTCTTGCCGGTTCTTCTCGTAACTTCCCGCCGTAGGGTTTGTGAACCGATGGCGTAGTTTCTTTTACGTTCATAAGTGCTTGTAACAGCTTAGACTGAATAAATGATATTGAATTTGAATTTATGTTGGTAGGTGCAGTCGATTGTACAATGACATAGAAATACTAAGAAACCTTGTCACATTACAATATTGAATGACATTTGTGGACAGAGAGAGCTTTGTTTCCGTGTGCGTCAATGCGACAATTTTGTAAAGTGTATAGGTACATGTCATTGGTCGTGACTGTACCTACTACATAATAAATAAAATTCGTGTTTGAGTCACATTGTTTTGAGTAACAAAAATTATGAGGTGTTCTCATTATGCCACTCCAAACCTAAATTGATGTAAGCACATTTTTTTTTAAGAAATTAACATTTTGTTTTATTTTATTCATGTACAGGGAGATGTTGGGGCTCCTGTAATGTCCCGTTGGAAGTCGGGAGCATCATTCCGTCTGATCGGTATCATCTCTTCAGCATCATGTGAAGGTCTTACACCACCTCTTTACACGAGAATCAAAGCGCATTATGGTTGGATATACAGCCACGTACGAAACGACTGCCAGTGCTTTTAATAAAAATAGCTTAGATGCTGAGAAATAACGGTCGTTTTTTGTGCAAATGAATACTAGAAAAACGGGATTGATTTCAGTTAGACAAATTATTTAGCATACCTACTTTATTGGAGTGTTTTCATTAAAAGTTTTTTTTTTTAAATAAACACATCTTAGCTTTTTCGGATTTTAGTGCACACTGTTTATTACCAGATATTTAGTGGTACCTATATTATAAGGGTCTTTTAAAGTTTTTTGTTTCCCGACGTGTAAAACGTGACCACGGCAGTTGAAAAGCTGCCGAAACGCCAGTAAAACCAAAAATCTTTTAATATAAGTAAGTAGGTACCACTAAATATCGGGTAAAAAACAGTGTGCACTAAAATTTCAGTGACAAAAGTCACTCATTCATGATTATCATTTGTATAAAAACGAGATTACCAACAGAATGGGATGGCGGTAATATAGGTGGACTGTATAGCGGTTAGCGGGGCGGTTTGTGATTTGTGGTTCAGAAAAAAAATGATGTGGACCTTAGATATTATGGAGAGGGAAGGGGACTCACCAAGCGCGATTCGATTCAGCTTCTGGAGTATCTTGCCTTCAGCTGCAGGAAACGCCACTCACTGTCTCACACATGCCGGATGGACAGGAACCCTAGGCCTAGGTTACTCTGCCGGCCGGCTAAGTTCCACACACTTTAGAACACTGAATCACTCATTACACAGTTTATAATTAACTTCGCTCCTATAGTTTATTTGTTACCAGGAACTTTTTAGTTGAAATAAAACAATTGAGGTGTTACACCCATATTCCTCCAAAACTTACTCGTCCTCGACTTAACGAAACCTCATTGAAAACCTCTTCAAAATACTCTTAGAAATCGGTATTCTAAGTCATAACCTATGGACTAAGGACCTGGAGGAGTCAAAGAGTACGTAGCCACTCCGTGTAAGGCCTAGCACACTACCATTTTTACCCACGAGGAGTTTGAGTGGAGTGTAAAAACGACTTAGAATATGGGGGTTTGTCTAACTATCGATATATGTATAATATTGATACCTAAACTTAAACCTAAACTTTTCAAACAGATTAATACCGATCGTGAAGGTGGCTGAAGTGCTACTTACATTTCAGTTTCTGTATTATTACGTAATTAGGAAAAAAAACTACCCCACTTTTTATGTTTCGACAGAAAAAGAAATGTGTTTGATGAGCAAAATAAATTATCCAAAGTCTTCTTCCTTTATATTTTCGGACTACAATTGGATTATTGATGGTATTATTTATAAGAGTATTAAAAAAAAAATGTAATGTAAGAATCTAGCTTTTTAAAAGTCAGAAGCTGTTTTAGGTTTTTCTTTTTTGGATATGTCACTATCATTAAGTTTTGTAAAACTGATGAACTAAATAAGTGTATGTGTAGAAACAAATAAAAAGCGAATATAAAACCAAAGTTTATTTATTTTATTTAAAAACCATTACCTTTCGTCTTTATTCCAAATTAATTTCCATTGACTATAATACACTATTATCCTCATTGTCTTTTTTTAATTTCACTAAGTAACTATTTGCAAATCATTTTATGCAAACACACAGAAAAAACGAGGTAAGGATGACTCTAATAATATTTACATTCTAATTGAGGTTGACTGTACAAATTCTAATATTATTCGTATTATTATTAATTTTTAAAACGACTCTTGCGTTTTAATCAGTACGTAGTTTTTTTTCTATGGTAACCTTACTGCAGTCAAAAGTATCATTTTCGTGGTAAAGCGGAAGACCAGATATTTTAAGGACTGCATCGGGGTCTGCATATGTTACAGTGTAACTTGGGTTCAATGGGTGAAGAGGACCAGTCGACTTAACTGCCGCTTTACTTTCATCATTTCCATGCTCATCGTGGGTTCCGTCACCAGTCCTTTTGATCCTATTTTTCATCTGATGAAAAAAAGTTAATGCTGTATTAGGTTAAGCAGTTGGTTTTCCAGTAAATAAATAAATAAATAAATAAATAAATAATTGTTAAGTATGATTTGTATTTGAAGGGAAATTCAAATTTGGAACTTTTTTACGAATGTGAACATTTTTCGACTAAATTATATCGCGCTCAGTGGTTAGAGCATTGGACCGGATTTCCAAAGGTCGTGGGATCGAGTCCCATCTGAGAACTCACTTATTACACATTAGGTGTAATAATAAAAAGGAAAAACATACCAATTCCGGAGACGCTGTTTTCAAATCGTAAGCCAATCCAAGTTTAGCAAAGTACTCGATAATTTGCGCTGATGCATTAAAATGGCTGGAGAGCTCAGCCGCCTTGTAATCCCAAGGGAACGCGTGGTGATAGTTGTGCCATCCTTCTCCCAAGCTTATGAATGAAACGAACCACGATTCTACTGGCTGGATATTTCTAGCAAAAAAGAAAAAAAATATTAAAAATATTGTAGACGTAGCCCGTTATTAAACTTCGGCATTTGACCAAATGGCTACAAGACATCTGACCAAGTCGTTGAATGAAACACTTAAGGACTTGGCTGAACGACATATTTAGCAGTTTCGTTAAATGGGGCAGTCATTTGACTCAAACTTTTCGTGAAAACTTCCAGCCGGCCAGCGGTGTATCAGGCACATCACATCCACTCTCACTCATTTTTTTATTTCACCGATTTTTAACGAAAACTATACAAAAACTTTGCCAGCTATGCAAGCGATATGACGCCATTGTTTTGGGGACTACCAGAAGCGCAATGGCAAAAAAAAACTAAAATTTCGTGCCTGATTCACGATCAACCTAAACCGGCGTTCAATTAATGGGCAAGCTTTCTTATTTAACGGCTGATTTGTAGATATACTTCATTTGCTGCCATCACATGGCACGTGATTTCACTCGCGAGTGTGCGTGGCTGCCAGCGGGAAAGCTTGCACGCGTAAACGTGACTGAGTGAGTTATAGTTATTATCCAAGGCTAATGTCAGAATACTCAAACGAGTTTTAATTTAATGGGCTTCTTAAACATTATCCTGTCGCTTTAAATGTCAAAGGTAAGAAAAGACGTCATGAACTAATGATACATTTGCATATTCGGGCGTTAGCCTAAATAAGATTGAAGTTAAAAGTAAAATTAAGGTTTCCTCTCTCTCACAATCATTTTTGTTGTATCCACTTAGGTACAGTCACGAAACGGGATTGTTGAGCCACTTGCATATCATCTTAACTTGGTTGTGTTACACGAATGCCGCCTTTTTTCGTTATTGAAATGCCTCCATAACATTGTAACCCGATTTGTATTATTAGACGGCCAAAATATGTACAGTTGCAAATGGCTCAACAACCCCGGTTTGCGACTTCACCATGCGAGTACTAAGTTACAGCAGGATAATTAAATCAGTCAATCAGATTAACGTCAAAGAATTTAATAAAATAGACGGCGTCTTAACATACATAATGAAGAAAACAAAATATTCAAAGCTATTTGGGAATTCAAACAAATTAGTCTCGTTCGTGCACGGCGCATAGGTGACAGAAACAATGAAAAGGTTAAATGTTGTAATAATGAATATTGGACGTTGCCTGCCGTCAAATGCATTTAATTATACACAGCATAATAAGCATTACAATGCAAATGGCAACAGTTTAAAAACTCTGTTTTATCTACTCTCATCCAGCATAGCTAAAATGAGCCCATGTCACAGTGTTTCCTAAAAGCTTAAAATCGGACATTATAAAATAAAATAAAAATTGTATCTCCTGAATTCCATGAGATGCGCACCCGGTTTTTTTCTGTGTAGTTTATGTTCTGAGCTATATAATTCCAATTGAAAAAAAATGTGCAAACCTTGTAGTTTCGCAGAAAAAAAAGAAATTCGTTAATTTTGTCGTAAATACACACGTTTGAAATTTTAAAATGAGTTTAAATTCCTCTAAATACATTTATCTAGCGCGTAGGTTTTGTAAAAAAAAAATATTTTTCGATTTACCGGTATTAAAAAAAATAACCATTTTCAGAAATTTATTACTCGGTAAGTTATGTCTTGCAACTTTACCAGTTATTTAAAAAAAAGTGGATGTCCGATTTTGAGGTTTCAGGAAACTCTGCATGTATACATGCAGAAAATGCAGCCCCGACTTCGCTAGATTCTAAATAACAACACCCTTCATAATACTAACTAGGTGGATTGTCTGGCTCTTTTTACAGTTTGCTAATCGCAATCGAGGACTTCTCGCTTTTTTTTTTTCATTAACTGCAAATTTTCTTATCATCTTTAATGCTCGGATCCTCTTTTTCTTTTGGCTCCTCATGTACGCCTATACCCCGACTATATGACCCCTATGCAGACTCATACACAAATAAATAAATTCGTGCCCTTTACTCACCGTGACCACGGTTACATCTTAATAATTGATGATAATATTTGTAATAGCCTGATTTACGTAATAAACACAGCCCAAATAAAATAAATAAATAAGTTATTTATTGCTCACTTCACAAACTCTTTTGGTACGAAATGAAGTGAAAAAAATCCCAACAATATAGCCAAAAACAGTTTTTTGTCATGGAACCTGCATTATACGAACCGTTCATACCATAAAACTCTAATTATAAACTTCAAAATGATGACATACTTTATGAATTAGAACACAATGTAGAAATTATAAAATAAAATCTCATTAGAACACTATTTGATACTATGCAATACATTTTTACTATTCAATGTTAGACACCAATTGAATTATTAATTTTACTAGTTTTTATATTTTATTATTATTATTTAACACGATGTTACAGAAACTTATTTGAAATGTAATGCTTTATTTAATACCTAAATAATTTATATTTTTGTAATTAATTTTACGCACTCGATCAAATTATAATTTTTATTTGTTTTACATTATTATTAAAAATGGATGTCCATGATTAATTCCCATTACTTTTTTCTACGCGGTTTCAGAAGTTTCAAAATCAGCGATTTGCTTTTACAGTAAATACATCGCTGAGGTGTGACCTTTTCACAACTACAGCACACAATATCTTGTAGTTAGTATAAGTTTTCACTGCTTTTAATTAATAATACATTATTTTATGTATGAGTCTATTGTGTCAAATAAAGATGTTAACCACCTATCTATCTATTTACTCAATGCTGCGAAGTATTTACAAAATTATTTTTTATACATTTTGAGGTTGGTTAGCATAGTTTAAAAAGGAACATTTTCCTTTCCATCTTTCCCCTGAATTTAAACTCAACTAAAATAAATTAGAATATAATGTTTTGTGTAATTTTTTGGTTATTGTTTAAAAATATCTGATAACAATGGATGTGTGAATCAGAGATAAAGTAGGGTATGCAACTGCACATAACTAGGTATTACACTCGTGCACTATTGTAAACCGTGTCTTTGACTCGATTTTTAAACACACTAGTTAGTGTTTAAATATCTTTCAATGTGATACTTTTCACACACTGGGCCAAAAATACTCAAAGGAGTCAACGACGCGAAGAAGAAATATTATGAAAGTGTTTCATATACAACTATTATTTAAACGTTTAAAAGGTGCAAGTAATTTTCATATTAAAATAAACAAAATACTAACTTGTCGTATGGTCTTGTTCCGTAAAGGTGAGCGGCACTGTTGACCAACCAGGTTCCATGTAGTTGGAGGATGTACCGAAAGAAGTAGCCAACCAGCATTGCCTTCAATAAGGGCTCACCAAAGTAATGATATGCCACCCAGACGGGTATGACAAGCCCCGTCACGAAATATAGTGGAAAGTAGTATCTGAAAAAAAAAACGATGCGTTACTATATAACGTTCTAAGGGTTCCAAACCTTTTACTATATGTGCCTCACCCAATGTTTTGCAAAAATACTACTTAAAGAATATGAACAATTTAAATAAAAAGTAACTGTTATTTAAAGAAAAACTAACATACAGCGAAACCGCCGCACCCCCCTTAAATCGTTAATACATCACCCAAGTGAGGAGCGCCCCACTGGTTGGCAATCCCTGCGTAGACCAATATTGATTTTTAACTTGACGATAGCCGTAAGCACTTACTTCTTTTGGAACATGACCATCCAGTCAGCTTGCAAATCAGACATATCAATTTTCTTGCCAAGCTCTATGACATAAGGGTGCTTCTTAGTCATCAGCCAGCCAATATGGCTGAAGAAAAACCCTCTTTTTGCATTATGAGGATCAGCATCTGTGTCCGAATACCGGTGGTGGAGACGATGGTCGCGACACCACGTGAACATGGCGTTCTACAACAATAAAAAAAAATCTTATGCTGACACCAATTAACCTATCCCCAAAGTAAGCACTGTAAGGCTTGGGTTATGGAATACTAGGGTAACGGATATTACATATAATTAAATATTTCGCCGACAAACTGTTACGCAGTTTGGTGAAAATTAAGTTTTTGTATTTTTTGTATATTTTTGATTATGAAATAAAAAAAATTAAAAAAAAAATAATAATAATAAATTGTTTTTCTCAAACATGCTTAAAATTTTATCATTATTTTGAAAACTTTCTTCGAGATAAATCGAAATTGCTGTATTGGCAAAATACATGCGAAAAGTTGTATGAAAATCCATCGGTCGTGGTTTAGCGGCCAAATAATAGTAAACTCATATCTTTTACTCCGAACCATGGCAACCAAGGAGGTAAGCATCAAACGTTTTATTTAAATTTGGAACTGGCTTGCAAAAGAAAGCTGTTTATAGAAAAAAAAAGAAATTGACACTTTCAGGCGGGAAAAAATATTGTTGTTTGTCATTTGATTTTGAAAAAGTTCTGCTGTAGTAGCTTAGTTTTAATTTCCGCGCATTATTTGAGAAAAGTACTATTCAAGCCTTGGCCACAACTACGCATTGATGGACTTACGTATGTGTGCCTTGGTTTCGCCTCGGCCCACATTTACACGTTCGTCCATCAATGCCTCATTTGCTGGCCGCTGCAGTAATGTATTATATTGTGCTTTAACAGTGGTAGATTACAATTAAAGTAAATTAGGCATGCAAAAGGAAATACAAAACCAAGGATGAATAAACTATACACTAGTACCTAAACTAGGTCAAATCTGTAATATATGTACTAGTTCCTTCCATAGTAGCTAGTCTTAGTTCTTCTAATGGTAACCGATTAATTATTTAACATACATGATTAGTAAATGCTCGTATTCGCCATACGAACATTTTCCCCTAACGGGAATCGAACCTGGCACCTCAGAGTAAGCGACACCTTGAAACCGGTGTACGTACAACTCTACCACGAAGGTCATCAAAGCAACAATCAACTGCATTCTTTACATACTTAGTATAAGAAAAAGAATGATGGATAATTATATAGATGATAACCACAGAAAATATGGAAAAAGTACCCGCTTAGAGACCCTGTTACTAGGCATTGCATTATTACTGTAAACAGAAACTTCCTCATGGCTTTTGTTCTCCTGTGACTTAAAATGCAGTTGGCTATACTGCCTATCGTCAGGTGTACAATCGGGATACTTCCCGGTCGACCTATGGAGTTTTTTGGGAAACGTTCCTTCGAAAAATAATAAGGTTAAAGAAATTTATTATTCAAATGATAAACCTACTAATGTTTAATTATTATTACTTTTTGAAATAACGCTCATTGCAAAAACTCTTCTGGCCTACCGGAAAGTTCGCGACTGTACACCTATCTAGTTTACTGTTTATAAGTTTTCTAATTTTTATTATAGATCTATAAATTTATGAGTTGCAACTGGATATTTTAGAGTTCTAAAGGTTTCCAAAGGTGCTCTAAAACTTTAGTAATTGATGTTTATATGATTTAGTAATTGATTATTACAACTTGCACTTGTTCTTAAGAAGAATGGGCTCGACAGACCGAAAGACAAATTAATAACTGAGAGTAAAAGTTTTGAAGGAATAGTTATGAGTTTAATATATGATTATCTTACCTGCCCAGACGCCGTTTGAAATAAGATTAAAATAGCTCTTAGAAGTGGAGTAGCCTTAAAACTTCTGTGCGTATAATATCTATGCGCTCCAATCGTAATGCCTTCACTACACATATATCCATACAAGAGTGCTGAAATATTTATATTAATTAATATCAATGCACAAAAACACGTCAAAATAATTATAACATAAAAATACTTAATTAATACTTACAAAACACAACTGTTTTAAGTTGCACACCTCCAGTGATAGACACGTAAATCCCCCATAAACCCAATAAGTGCAAAATTAGAAAAGCTATGGCGTTTTTCCATACTATTTCATGTTTGTAAGAGGGGTCGGTGCCAATAATTTGTATCTCTAATTTATCGTCTTTAATTGTTCCACCCCCATTGATGACTCCGGGAGTTTGCAAATTAGCTGTCATTTTGTTCTGTTTGTTATGGCTGCGGAAGATTAACTGACGCTGCTACCGCTCGTTCGTGTTTATAAAGTAACTAATATTTCATTGTTGAATTGTAGACAATCACAACTTCAATAATAATTGAGTAATGAAACACTTGAACTTTCTTGACATTGTATACAATAGTTTCTTTACTTACATGTTACAAGTGCTTACTAATTTATATGACGAGAATACGATGTGTTTTTTCTTGGATACAATAAACTAGAAAAAACTACAGAGATGTATGAAAGTTAACTTTTTAACTATTTTTAACTTTACTGGTACCTAATAACTATTTCACTTTTGGCTTGCACGGGTAATTATTAATTTATAAAAATATTTTTTAAGACGATCAAACATTAAGATGAACGTACGTTTGCTTACATCAAAGATGTAATATATATTAACACACGACGGCCCTGGCAAAAACGAACTAAAAATTAAAAAAACAAGTTATGTTAGACGTTCTTTGAAACACTTTTATTAACTGATATAACTAGTTTTTTTACTTTTTAGTTCGTTTTTGGAAGAACTGACGTGTTTTTTAATTAGTTTTAATTATTTATTTTTATTTTATACATTTCAGTGACGTATGTAAAAATTATAAATTATATAGTAAGTACCTATTAGAATGTGCACATTGACTTCAATTTGATACACATATTGTTAAATAATTAGAAGAAAACAACAAAAACATTGACCGTTGCCACGCTTGAATATGTCATGGTTTCAACCACCTCTGTGGTCTTGTGGTTACAACCAACGGTATCAGACCCAGTGGTCACGATTCCTAGCGGGGGTATTATATAACATTTTTTACCTGATAAGAAGAACGGCCGCAAGAAACTTATCAGCTTTAACAGAAACAACAACATTTACAATGGAACATGTTGTTGCCAAACACACATTTACAATTTTGAAATATATTTAATATAAGAGGAAAATGAAAAATGGAATGAAAAGGAGTTCCTCAGTAGTTAAGGACTCCAGAAGAGGTGCGCTGCCATCTTCAGCCTTATCAATACATAGGTACATAAATTCACAACAAAAACTAAAATTGAAACTATTCAAAAACAAAAAAGCTGGATAAGTGCGAGTCCGACTCGCCTATCGAGGGCCCAAATTTGTAGGTACATATTATAAATAGTTCAGCAACCGAGTCTCGCAGTTGTTTCCGATTTTTCCCGAAATTCAGTTTCCAAAACTAAAGACTATATTTTTTATGATTTAGTTACAAATCTAATAGTTTTCAGATTTTTCCCTGTACTAGTAGTAAAATCCGCTATTATTCTTCTTCTTTATTTGTCTCTAACCTAATTGTTGACAAGTGACTCCATAGTGAATCTAATAGTAAATGTATAAACTACATTCATTAAGAATATTTTCTGTCATGTTGTTTTCACCCAGCAGACTATTATATGTCTTTTATAATGATGTTCTGATCCTAAGATTTGATAGCAAGTTCCTTATCGTAGGGCTGGGTGAACTGGTAATGTTGGTGTTATAAACTTGTACAAGAATGAACCATATCGCCTCTTTGTTATTCTAAAATATTTAGTTAAGGAAGAGCGGAGCCCCCAAACACAGGCTATATTCGCTTAAATGGAGGCTCCAATCACCATTTAACTAACGGCAAAGTGTTGTAACTTAATAACTTAATTTTGTAACTTAAAGTTGCCAAATTTCATAGTTCTAGTTCAACGGTAAGTACCCTATTGATTCCTTCAAGAGTGTCAAGTTTTTGGGGCATAAACGCCGCTATCTTTTTTTACGTAAATTATAAGTTGA
This sequence comes from Chrysoteuchia culmella, assembly GCA_910589605.1. Taxonomy (NCBI): domain Eukaryota; kingdom Metazoa; phylum Arthropoda; class Insecta; order Lepidoptera; family Crambidae; genus Chrysoteuchia; species Chrysoteuchia culmella. The sequence continues at coordinate 15,695,071 of OU342654.1, forward strand.
TCTTTTTCACAGCTTCAAAAGACTGTTGACCTGAATATATGGTTTTAACTTAGTCTCGATACCTCCACTGAGATAAAGGGAGTCAAAAATACGGACAGACGGACAACAAAGTGGTCTTATAAGGGTTCCGTTATTTTTCCTTTGAGGTACGGAACCCTAAAAATATGACTAGTGTCACATATAACCAATGTCACACGAGCTAATGTAAGAAATTTAACGCTACCACATAGATCCAAATCCGTTAAGGCATTTAGAAGTTATGGTGGAACAAAGAACTCACATACATGAATGAAACCCAGATCTTCCAATAATCATTTACTAAAGATAGAATCCTGAACGTAGCGAGGGTTTCAAAGGTCCGTTTTGCTAAAAACTGCCGTGCTGCAGAGTGAAACACACAATTTTTCAGCTCACTTCAGCAGGAAAATTAGGTTTTCATCCCTTTTATTCGAAAAGCGTCATTTTGTATCTCCATATGCGGGAGCTTTGCGGGAGCAAATTAGCTCTTTTCTGTATGAAAGTTTTTAGCAGGCAGAAAAGAATGATGAATTTGAATTTGGAACACGAATTGGTCATAGAAATCGGACGCAAGTTGTATGAATTATTGGCTGTACGGCGAACGGGGAAGCCCGCGCACACTAAAAAAAAAAAAGAAACGAGAAAAAAGGTAAAAATAAAATAAATCCTAAGGATTTATTTATTGTTTTTTTTGCAAAAAATATAGTTCTATTCTACGTTAAGTTAGTTTGATATTATATTAACTCCTAAAACAGTAAAAATAGCAGCAAATAACGTCGTACAATTACTATAAAGTGTCTCTTATTTATTTTCTCATAGAAAGACATGAAAAGTACGCGAGAGCAAAACAATTTTTCCCTTGGACGATGTATTTTGAATCCCTCACTGCGCTCAGGATTCTACTCTAGAATCCGTCGCAATACTCGAAATTCTACTTTAGAATCCTTCGCTTCATTCTGGATTCAAAATAGCGCTCTCGCTGTAAAAGTATTATTTGGCTCGCTTGTAATACAATCTACTATTTTTCCGCGGTCCGAAATGCAATCCTAAGTTATAAATCTCACCCACCCTAATAAAAAATCTTTTAACAATATAGTTTAATACACGGACCTGACCTTCAGGGTCCATACAGACGTGGAAGCTCATCATACCAAATACATTTTTTGAAAAACCTTTAGGTAATTTCCCTGTTTATAACAAAGCTGGGGTAGCACGGGGTCCTGGGGAGTACTTTGAAATATAGTTGCTTCAAATCATTGATTTACGACCATAATATTGGACGTTTAGTATAAGAACGACAAGTGCTAGAGATGGGATTTCATCAAACAACTGTTATCAATATTATTTAATATTGACAGACATTAAATCTTTTGATTTAAATTAAAATCAAATAACTGAGTGTTGAAACCAAATATTTTGCAAAATTGCATCTTTGACTACCTGCTTCTGTGGTGTGGTGGTATTCGACTCTAACCCAGAAGTCCCGGATTTGAGTCCCAGTTTGGTTAGGACATTGCAGGCTAAATCATCTAATTGTCCGAAGTGAAGACTATATCTGGTAGTGGTCGTTACTAAGCCGTGTCAGCGACCTATTAGGCGCCTTTCGATCGATTTTTTTTTTTTTATTAAAAGAATTTTTTTATTATAATACAGATAGAATTATTATAATTATAGGTATAAGTAATTCATTAGCCAAAATAGTTTCCAACGATGATAATAATGATAAGATGATAATTTTGAGTTTTACAACCTTTTTCGCGATCGTTTAATTTCTGCGGGCCTGCGATAATCTACCGATATCGATACATGTGTTGTGTGCAGGCAGAACTAGTGCGAGCTGAGGCTCAGCGCGGGTGCAAGTGAGGAGTTGGGGGGTACGTCAAAATACTAGTCGTACCGCACTAGATGAAAACAATGACATTTCTATGCGTTACCGACCATTATTTTGCCGTAATTTTTTTTGCAGATTATTGTTCTACTAGAAAAAATAACAAAAGGAATACCACTATATCTTTCTTACACGGATAGGATCATAGATATGTATCATAGAATGTAAATTAACTAAGTTAGTTATGTAATTGGGCGCCGCCCGTGTAACTAATAATAATAATAAAAAAATAAATAAATAGAAAAATCGCCCCCGCACAGAGCGTAAAACAAAGACAGAGGGTTGCCGCACAGTCGGAAAGTCAATTACGTGAAAATAGTGGTCGTAACGCCTGTGCGTTCAACGTATCTTATAGAAAACGTTTATATCACAAATAATAGAGCTTTAATAGGTGTTTCCTTTTATAAATATATTATTTCTTTAACCTTAATACTTTCCGAAATATCCTGTCTCAAAAAAACCTCTACTGATCAACCGGGAAGTTCCCCGATTGTACGTACGAAAAGTATTTGTTCGTAATGCACTAGCAGTAAAGTTCAGATTTTGCGCCAACGCACCTGAATGTGTTAATCTAAATATAAGTTTAATGTTTTTATGATAAAATAATATAAAAGTTAAACATTTACAAACCGACTTCAAAACGTAAAAATAAAAATGAATACCAAAAAATACCAAATTAAAAAAACCCGTTATTACAAAAACACCTTCTTCAAAATATATATTTTGGAGTCGGTGCCAGCCAAGGCATCAATGGTGCATTTTACATTGCACTTCTGCTTATAGGTAGCGACTCCAAAAAGTATATATTAAAGACGGTTTTTGGTTTTCAGTACGGGGTTTTATAATTTGGTAATTTTTGGTTTTCATATTTATTTTTTACGTTTTGAAGTCTGTTTTTAAATTAAATTTGAAACTTTTTAATTTTTTATTTTTTGTGTTATAAGCACAGTACTTTTCACCATGTGCATCGTTAGGAACAAAATTGCTTAGGAACTACATATTATGATAATATAATTATTAATTCTAATGACGTTCGTCATCCGTTCAACTACACCAAATGATGATTTGATCGGAAGCATAAGTACGAGTTACTTAAGATAACACCGAAATCGATATAGGTGTGTTATTAATAATATTTGAAGAGTTCCCTTGATTTCTCCAAGATCCCATCATCAGATCCTATCTTGAGGCCAATGGGACCAACTTGAAAGTGTATCCTTTCAAACAAAAAATAATTATTCAAATCGGTTCATAAATGATCGAGTACTGAGGTAACAAACATAAAAAAAATATATACACCCGAATTGATAACCTCCTCCTTTTTTTGAAGTCGGTTAAAAAATCATAACGGAGTAAGTATTATAGTTATTCAAAGTTATTTAAAATAAGAATAAAATGTAAATAACAAAATAAAAACAATGACGATTCTGGTTTTGTTAGGTACAATACAATTTAAAAACTTAAGTTTTTTTCGCGGTCTGAAATCCAATCATACTCGTAGGTTGTGAAATCTCACCCACTGTAAATTTCGTACGGAGTATTATAATTTAATTCAAAATTATTTAAAATAAGAAAAATATAACATTATAAGACAATACTGACGATTCGGAACGTACCATTTATTTATGTTCTTTATTAAATATTTCTCTTGTGCGGGAATGAAACCCACAACCTATGCGCAGAAGACAATGTAGCCCTACCACTGCGCCAAACGGTCGTCTGTCGTCAATTGAAAAAAAAATCAGTTCTTGACGTTTGAGTTTTTTTTTTCTTTATTTAATTTAAGGACTAACCGTCAACTTGCTGCCGCAGCCTGGCTGCTTAGTGCGCTATATAGCACTAAGAGTTTTTCTTTTATATAACATAGGTAAAGCGCTTGGCGCGCGGATGGAAAGCGAAGATGCGAACTAGGATGTAACGCGCTTGCCTAGAAGACACCTATTCACTTGTGACTTGAAAACCCTACATTGTAAGTGTCAGGAAACACAGACTCAGACAAGGAGTTCTACTCTTTGACGGTACATACAGATGATAAATGTCGAGTCAAAACGCTTAGTGCGACTCTTAGGTATATCAACCATATACTTGTGGTAACTTTGAAATAATTTGAAACAGTTGTTATTAGTATGAATAATACAAAGTTCGATAGCCTGGATTACCGTTCCGCGCTGGCCCGCCCCGCATCACGTTGAGACTTCAGTGGGTGGAGCTACACTACGTAGCACACAAAACCCACAGAGCTTCTTTAGAAGATTATGTAGGTACACCCTGTATTTTGGATTTCTCAAACGTAGGGAGTTCAGAATATCAACTTCACCTGATTATAAGTTCCTTCACCTTTGATTTAAGTTTGGCAAACTATATTTATTATCGAAAACCACCGATTTGTCTCTTTCATATCCATAGAGTACTGGATGTGGTACAAATGGTAAAGTGGTCCGCCCAAGCCATAGCCGCCAAAATGGTAAGTAAGGAATGTGAAGTATGGGGCGGGAACATGGAAGCTCGGAATGACGACTTACGGTGGTAGGTCATCCGTAATTAGTTTAAAGTATGCGGACGCTTAAACTTGTCAATGTCAAAGACGCTACGCCATCGCAAAATTTATGATTAGTCTTAATCATAAATTTGGCTGATTTTTTGTTACCAGTTTTATAGGTTTATTGAGGAAACTAGAAAGAAACCCGCTTTCAAACAATACAATTTTTTATTTAGTGTGTTTTGCTGCAACTTACTAGAGACAAAGTAAACAAAGAGGATTTTAATTAATTTATTCAAAAATCACACGTAAGCCCATCTTTCGAATGTTCCTTGATCCAATCGATGTAGTTACTGACTTTTGTGTAGATACCTGAACAAATACAATCATGAATTGAAAAATTACAAAAATCAATTTCCAATATTTGCGTAGCGGTATTCAAGTAAATCATGATTTATCACGAGACGTTAATGTGATTAAGGTGGACATAATATTTGCTATGTGGATGGTAGGTATCACGTGAAACGTGTTTTTAAAACGTGTATACAATTATCGTGTTTTATAAATCAGAATAAATTTATGACCATCTCCTCCGTGTCACGTGTGTAACGAGCGTTCACACCACGTTAATTTGCTAATTTTGTTGATTATCTTTAAGTACCTATAATGATTTATTATGTCTTGAGAAAGCAATTCATTCTGCTCGCTTCTCGAAAAGTCGACAATACCTAACCCACAATCTAGTGAATGTCTCTCGAGAATACTATAACCCGAGAGCTTTTAACCGCCTCTGTGGTCTAGTGGTACAACCACCGGTTCGATTCCCAGCGGGGGTACATATTGTATTCGGTTTGGTTGGTGGTAGGATTATATCTAACTCTGATGCTATAACAACAATGTTTTCAGCATTGTTGTGTTCCGGCAGTTAGAGATAAGATAACCTGTTCTTGAATGATTGAGGATTCCGGGAGAGGCTCGCTTCCATCTTCAGCCTTATCAATACTTAACATCATGTATGATGATGGCTAAGAGGCCCCGTCGCTTATAAAAAAAGGGTTGACGAGCGGATGCTAGCCATCCACGGTCTCTCAATAAATTATCAGTAATGCCAAAAAGTCATCGGATGGAGAGTCTTTGAAGGCGAAGGGCATATTCTGTGCTCTGGCACTCACGTTACCCCTCACTGCCGCTCACGTCTAAGAGGGGTAATCAAGACAGCATCATGCGCCATATTAGGTATAGCGGTGTTCATGCAAGGGGGTCTGGACGGTGAAACAGGATGTTTCAAGATAGATTTCACTGCTGGGAAAACTTGCAGAGAAATTGGTAGTTATGCTTACCTGGATACCTTGGGTCTGCGCAAAGAATTCCCCACGAGACAACCCCTGTAAATGATTTATGTTTAAGGAATAGTGGTGATGTATCTTAATCAAACTTATCGTTAAAGTTAGATCCACACTTTACAGTTTCTTCGGCCAGTTACGAAAGGAGATGCTCCATAAATAAGTAGGTAATTTAACTAAGAAAAACTTTTAATAAAAACAAAAACCGACTTAAAAAATCAAAAAGAAAAAAATAAGCCTTTTGGAGTCGGTGCCAGCCAAGGCAAGAAGTATAGAAGTGTAATGTAGAATTTTAAAGAATGCACCATCGATGCCCTGGATGGCACCGACCCCAAAAGGTTTATTTTTAACAATAAGCCTTGTGGATCGGTTTTTATATAATTAAAGTTTTTTATTTCACAATTTTTAAAGTAAGACTACTTGCCTACACTACTAGTTTGAGTCAAACCGAATAAAACAGGTTTGTTTCAAACCGCTTGCCCGAAAAATCGACAGTTTTTTCAAGTTTTCCTGAAAACTACCGAATGGTTTCCGAAATTTCAAAATTCAATTTTTACTTGATCTGAAATGTATACGCGACGAATTGTGAACCTCCTTTTTTGAAGTCGGTTAAAAAGGGAGAAATAAAAGTAAAAGTTTTGGTTCTAAATCCAAAGTTAATACGAGTATGTACATACAATTTTTTGAGGTCGGTGCCATGCCATGTGACAATGGTTATTCCACCGATAGTATAAGATTCGAACTATAATCGACCTTCACCCATCTGTTTACGTGGTCTTGGTCTCGGGTGGTCAGCCAACACGTGACAACGCGAAATGAAAAGGTAAATGAAAAGGTAAATGTTAACGTCAGGAAACCAAAAAGTCATGAAATACCCAAATATATAGTATCAAATATATGTTTCGGGTAAATATAGTGCACTTAAAATCCGCAAAAGTTGTTTTATTTCAATTGTGAGTGCGCGATGAAACTTACGCATGTTTAGCATCTTAAAAAATATATCGTGAGTGTTTCTGCTTAAAAATTCCAAGCCAAACTATAATTAATTAGTGGCCGTTAAACTCCTATATTATAATCATCCAATTTCTTTAAAACAACTTTGTGTTTTTGAAGGAACAAACAATAACAACACAGCTTAGATATTTTGATGACGTTTGTCTCTATTCTCATGTCAGAATCCAGTGAGAGTGACAGTAAGTGAATGTATGTATGTGTACATTAACGGTCGGTTTCAATAACCTAACTGCTGTAAGAGATAGGTTTACTAGAGCTTTGTTGCCTAGATATTTTTGTTAATCAGCCCAAAATAACAGCGGTTGCTAAGTAACGTAACCAAGATAGCCCTATCTGTTGTAAGGGATAGATTATTGAAACCGACCGTTAATAATACCTCGACCTAGACCTAGCCTATCTCCTTCAAAATTACATAAATAAATAATAAATAAATATTTGCATACAATCACACCAATTATCTAGCCCACGTTAAGTTTCATGAAGAACCTGTGTTATGGATACTAAATAACGGATAAACATACATATATACTTATTTTTTTTAATACATACTTAAAATACATATTATACACCCAGACCAAGACAAATAGACATGTTCATGCACACAAATATTTGTCTTGTCCGGGGATCGAACCCGGGACCTCTGGCGCAGAAGGCGGGGTTAGTACCCCTGCGCCAAACAGGTCGTCAAACTTAAGGAACATACAAACTTAAGGAACGGTAAAAAGGTTTTGAAAAATATACCAGCTAGTACGTAGCGAAAGTCGTTTTCAAAAACTATAAGAGGTCCACCGCTGTCGCCCTGTGAACATAAACATTATTGAAAAAGCAATCAACTGCGGTTTATACAAAATGTCAAATTTCTACAGACAAATCTGAACTCGAAAGCATAGGTCTTACTGTTTATAGTCGACTGGAGAAATTTTATATATGTAAAGCCGTAGCTGCTGTGGACTGTACACTTGCAGCTGCATTTCGATTTATTTATACCTAGATTTGGGGCTAAAATATGTTAAATATTTCGATATTTTTGTAGATGGGAATTTGGTGGCAAACGCGCTCAGTGTCTCTACAATAAACAATGAGTCTTGAGTGCTACGACATGACTCTCAATTACTCATTGGATTAGAATTTTAATCACCTGGCAACCGTCCTTTCCCTTAGAGAAAGCGCACATCATTGTGGGCTTAAGATGTTCCTTTAACTCTGATTTAAGGCACTCGTCATCACCTAGAATTCTTAAGGCAGCTTTTAAGAGGACTTTAGAGGATGACTTTTCAACACCCTGCCTTCCCCAACCCACGATGGTACCAACTTTGGAGGAAAAATCTTCTCCTGAAATGTTACACGTTTTTAGGAGATTTAATCTGTCATATGTGTCATATGTGAGATGTAATCTCAATTTTGAATGTGTTTTTAAAACTTATGTTATTATGGATGACTAACGCTACACCGAGCCGTGGCTCCGCCGTTGTTGACTGTATTGTTTCAGTATTGTATACAGTCAACGTCAACTACCCTTTATTTATTCAAAATGTCTAATTTCCGCAGACAATTCAAGTTCAAAAGTCGATTGAAGTTTGACAGCTTTGTAAAGCCGTAGCTGCTGTACGGTCAGTACGTTGCTCGACTGCCACTAATAACAAAATATAGGGATGGGATATTAGCTGACCATCCTAAGGCTGAGACTCGGCTCGGGCGGACCCGGCATAGTAAACGTGAGTCATCCTTTATGGTGTAAAAACTACACCTGATTTACACCTAGAGCGCTTAGGCACTACGTTCGTTCCAAATCCGTCAAAATACGGTCCGTCATAACCGTAGAACTATTTGTATGGTAGCTTGAGCACTACAACCGTTTTCCGTCATCCAATTTCTCTCCGTCATCCGTGAATCTCCATGACGGACCGTATGAACAAACTGTTTCCTTATTTTAACATTATACTTACGTGATAGATAAGTTAGCATCCTGGATTCCACTTACTTCCACCACCACGGAGAACATATTTATGCATAATTTTTATTGATTGCTTTCTTTTTCTTTTTAACAGAATCAAAATCGCCAGTCGAGTAAACATGGCTGACAAACTCAGTGTCTCGACTCGCGATTTCGTTTGTGTGTTTTAAGAAATTTGTGTTGTAAAATCAATCAAAATTGTGCATAAATTTGTTCCACTTGGTGGTGGAAGTAAGCGGAGGCCAAGATCCTAACTAATCCTTGCACTGATAGTGTTAAAATAGGAAGTTACCTATCGGATTCAGATCGGATTCGGATCGCAGTGCGTAAGCGACATCTGAATTTTGTCTGGATCCGTTTTTTCACGGATCAGACCAGTGCGTTAGTGCTCATTTACTTTATCTTCAAAGCGTAGTTCAAAAACGAAGAAAATATTTTACTTTATGACTATTACCTGGTTTAGGCAAACATATCGGTATTATGATGCTACTAAAATCTACTGGTTCGTTAAGATTTGCTATTGCAATGTCATTTTCGTCTCGAACCTTTGTAGAAGTGAATGCTTCGTGGATAACAACTTCAGAGATATTCCTTTTAGCCACTTTTTCCAAATTATCCAGGTGGTCTAACCCGATTAGAGCTTCCATTAATTTGAAGTCGTCCCTAGGCGAAAAAAATCATATTATTAGGCATACAATGGGTCAGGGATTTCTTTGATTTGCTTGAAAAGGTGAAAGTGTTGATCTAAGAGCTCTGTTAATTCATAAAATTCGGACCAGACACCGCTGTCTTGAAAACAATGAAATATCTATTGTGCCTAATTTTTCGGGACCTAACTGTAAACATGTTTTTTTTATTCCTCTCCTCTCTATTGTCCTCTGGGCCTAATTGCGGTGGCTTTATCACTAGACCACCGAGGCGTTTAAACTTAAATATCCCTCGTCTGGTTGGGAGAGCATCAAAGGTGCCTGAGAGTAAAAAAAAACAACATATTGTCACATCCATAGCCATCAATGACGCCACATTTGGCATAGGTTGGGTAGAGTTTGTTCTTGTTAATGTGAGCTTACCACTTGAAGCAATGTCCAGCACTAACTATGTGTTTGTTTGTGATGATGGCGCCGCCGCAGTGTATTCGGCTATGCTTCAAGATGGCCACTGTCCAAGGGTAGGAGTGGGGGGCTGTCCTCCTGCCACCGACTATGCGCATTGACACTAGTGTGTCTGACGGTTTTCCGCATTCTGTTTGAAATTTAAATAGTTTTTAATGTTTTCGGAGCGCTAATCAAGTAGGAGTAACCATGTAGTTAGATATCAGAAATGCAATAAGATCTATTTGCTTTTTATTATGCAAAAGTAGTGTCTGTTGTTTTTACTCGCGCAAACCACTGTACCGATTTTAGGCAATAAAGTATGGTTTGGAGATAACTTGAAACCTGAAAGCTCCTCCACGCGGACGAAGTCGCGGGCAACCTCTTGTACATATGTAGGTCTTAGATTCTGTAAAAGCCCGAATATTGGTGAATCCAGTTTGCACTAGTTAATCCTGAGATTTACCAATGTGCGTTGTAAAATTGACATAATTTCACGTAATCCGTGAAAATACGGTCCGTCACAGCCGATGAACTATTTGTATGGTAATTACATCCGTTTTCCGTCATCCGATATCTCTCCGCCATCTGTGAATCTCCATGACAGACCATATGAACAAAAAGTGCTTAGGTTAGAGTATGGGACCGGATTTCCAAAGGTCGTGGGTTCGAGTCCCATCTGAGAATTCACTTGTGGCCGATTTGATTTTTTCCAATATTTTTCTATATAAAATTTTCATAAGTATAAAAGTGTTTCCCTATTATAACACTACACTTACGAAAAGTATAACATAGCATCCTGGATTCCACTTACTTTCACCACCACGGAGAGCATATTTATGTATCATTTTTGTTTATTGCACAATACATAAAAAAAAATACTTAATTAAAATCGCGAGTCGAGTAAATATTACTTACAAACTCAGTGTCGCGACTCGCGATTTTGTTTGTTTTTAAGATATTCGTGTTGTAAAATCATAAAAAATTGTGCATTTTGTTCTACGTCGTGGTGGAAGTAAGTGGAGGCCAAGATCCTAACATAACCTTTCACTGATAGTGTTAAAATAATAAGTTACGTATCGAATTCGTTTCGCAGTGCGGAAGCGACATCCGAATTCTGTCAGAGTTTTCTGGATCCGTTTTTTCACGGATCGGACGCAGTGCGTAAGCGCTTTTAAAGGTCTTACTAATGATGGTAAATCCTTACGTTTACCAACGTACCTAACTAACAGTATTCCGGATGGTGAAGAAAAAGAATGTTTTATAAGATTTGAGGGTTTATTGTCCCACTTATTTATTAGTTTTGCAAAAGAAGGAAAAAAAAACAAAACATATTTTTAACTGACTTTTAAAGTGGTACAGTTCCACCTTGTCGAATATGGTGATTATAATAATATTTTGTAATTTGTATTTAAATATTAACGTCGTCTATTAATTACTTAAGTAGTAAGGTCAAGTTCATAGTATTTCAATCTCAAGGTGAACGTGTTGAGTTTCGTAAGTTTTTGAATTTTTCCGTGAGAAAATAAGAAAATATTATGAAAAATACTTAAAACGTGATTCACACGAAGTTGTTGAATTAAAAGTTGAATAAACTTTTTATTTGTGCAAAACGTAGGTAACAGAGAAAATAACATTAAGTAATGATACAGATACAATAATTATTATTCTGAAAATAAATAATTTAGTCCCATGGACTTGATAAAATTTGAACTACGTCCACGACTAATGGAAAATAGATACCATTCAACAAAATAGGTTATAAAGTGTTTAGTAAAACAACTTACCACAGCTTAATCCCAACGTAGTCGGCACTGTGATGACCTAAAACGACATTAGATGTCTTTTACACAATTTTTTTTTCTCGTTTGGTCTAGATATTATATAAAGACATACCTGAATAATTAAAGTAGTTATGACAAAGATTTTATACATTGTCCTTATATGTCTTAGCAGCCACTATTGAACTCATGAGCAGAAACACAATCTAGTACAGTTTGCACCGAAGGTTCCAACAACACTCACTGCATGGCAAATTGGGTAGAAATTATTTACGCGATTATTTCGTTGCAACTCGGATTCTCCAAACGATACGTAGTCCATTTCAGTGAATGTTCATAGTTTCTGTAATGTCAATCATATTTCATTGAGATGCGGATAATCGATTGAATACAATTTGCGGGTTTTAGACTAGAATTAACTATCAATCTCAGACCGATTGTGCTTAATTAACAGTTTAATTAGTGTGAATAATGAAAAATAATGTTACACAAATCGTTTACAGCAATCTGGTACCTGCAGTTTCGATTAAAAAAACAATATTTATAATTACAGTAAAAATAATTACTTATATTAGAAATAACAGGAAATAGTTAAATATAGAACTACGTTTTATAACAACTCCTATAAAATTGATGCTATAAATTCACTTATTTATAATTGAAATGCTTTCATCAAAATCAAACGGCTTGAGTTCATAAAGCATGCATGAAATTACAACATAACAGTAATTTGTGACGAGGTAGAAGTGCGGTTTATTACTACTACGTCTTTAGCACTGAAATTGCCGATTTTTTTCTGAAACTTGTAGAGAGCTTCACTACTTCTGTGATTTAAAGGTACATCGGTCGTTTGATTTTATATCGAATTATGATCCGTTATGATCATAATTCGATCATGATGATCATCAATAAAAAATATATAAATTTAGAAAACTAAAATACCCATCTGCATTAAAAGATAAGTGAATTGAAAAGATGAAAGTAGAACAAATATAAAAATATTTTTACCGACTTCAACAAAAAGGAGGGAGGTACTCAATTCAACGCGTATTTTTTTTTTTTTTTTTTTTGTCTGATGTATGTATACCGGTGTTGGTGATCCGATTTTAATAATTGTTTTTTTGTTCGATCAGGTACACTGTCAATTTGGTCCCATATAATTTTTACGAAGATCTGGCTAGTAGTTTTTTCATAATCTTGAAAAATAACAATCACCTTTTGGCAAGTAGTCGTTTACCTAGATGACATTGTTGTGTATGGGCTGATTTTTAGTGTAAGTAACGGCACATGATGTAACTAAAAAATCTGAAATAAAAACATTTTATAAAAAAAAATCAAACCGACTTCAAAAAGTAAAAAATAAAACTTTTGGAGTCGGTGCTAGCCAGCTAAGGCCAAAAAAATATATAGTTAATAGAAGTGCAATGTAGAATGCCCTGGCTGGCACCGACTCCAAAAGTTTTATTTTTTACTTTTTGAAGTCGGTTTGATTTTTTTTTATAAAATGTTTTTATGTTCAACATAATAAATGCAGTCGGAGGCATACAATGATGAGTGATTCGACTTGTTTTATAAATTCTATGCCTCCGACTGCATGTTATTATGTTGAACAAAATATTTTTATATTTAATTTTGTTTTCGTCTTTTCCGTTGACTTTTCTTTTGATGCAGGCGGGTATTTAGGTAATAAATATACTTATTGAAGAATAAAAAAAAAAGTATAACACCTAATTGCCGCATAATTGTTTTTTTTAACATCACTTATCTCGTAAATTTCATAGGTAAAGATCTAATATTTTTATTGGAAAGAGTTTGGAAGAAGAAGAGCCTTATTAACTAATATATACGAGGGAGGGCTGAGTGATAAGTATCCGAAACGACAAAGAAAATCTTTAATAATCCATTTAAAATAAAAAAAAAATCTCAACCTAGTATCCTTCTACCTCAATCCATTTAGTCCAGCACTTCTCCAATGCCGTTACACCAGTTTGATAAAATGTTTTCTCCAACCCCTCAACATACTCATCAACGGCAACAATGAATTCATCATTTGTTGAAAATCTCTGGCCACCTTACCCATTCTTCAAGTTTGGGAATAAGTGGAAGTCGAATGGGGTGATCTGGGGAATAGGGTGGATGCATTAGAAATTCGAACCTCAATTCATTCAGGAGTTTGGCGACTGCAACCATAGACGAGCGTAGAGACGCGTTCGATCCATTGTTAAGAAAATTCACGACACAAAAAGTTCAAGGTCTTATCATACAAATTACATAAGATCGATCAAATCCAAATTTGGCTTTTTAATTTCGAAAAAATACCAGAATAATTTTCAAAAAATTTTTTTTGCCTATCCTTTTTTAAGTTCGTCGTTTCAGATAAGTATTTATCATCAGCCCTCGTAAAGCAATAATTAATAAAAAGATTGCTGTGTAGTGCGGCCTAGAATAGCACTGCCTCCTCTTTCCCCTGGGTGTCGTAAAAGGTGACTAAGGGAATACAGCCTCCAGAAGACGAGCAGCAGCGTCTTTTAAAATCTTGCTGTGATCGCCAACCCGCCTGCCAAGCGTGGCGATTATGGCAAACCCCCGCTCTTCGGGAGAAAGCCAATACCCAGCAGTGGGTGTCATGTGGCTGAGACGACGACGACGAATAAAAAGAAGTCTGAGTTTGCACGTACTGTTTCTGGAATTATTATAGGTACCTACTGGTCGGATTGCTATTGGTTTGCTATTGCCAAAGACAAAGCTGATCATGGTGAAGGTATTATATAATGTCGTTAAAATAAATCTAAAAGGATGCGAAATGGGTGAGGCATTAATATTGTATGATTATAAAAAAAACTTACGTGCACTTAGTTAAGGCGCACGAGTTGCTTTATAATTTCATCCTTGTATTACTTCAAAATTCTTTGAATACAAATCTTGAGTTTATTTAAATATAAAGAACTGAAAAACTAAGGTTAAAATTAGTTGAGTATTTTCTTTTAATTTCCATGGAATGAAGTTATAGCAGAAATAAAGTTTTTTACTAGTCATTAGCATAGCACACATCATGAAAATTATTCTGGTATGTATATTAATACTATGATACATGTATAGCCTGTTTTTTACTTACTTATAGAGTATAGGTAGTCATATATCAGTATCAGCATCATTATAGATATAATTCGCCCGCAAACCAACTGACGTCAGTTCAAAAAGATAAACACGTTTTAAAAAATGTCTAAGGCTACATGTCAAGTGTCATGATTTTGTAATAATAATCACGAAATAGTCCGTGAGCCCGCTCAAAGTTACTTACGTCAAGATCTGCAATCACGATAAAATTCATGGGTCGTGGTAAAATAAAGAGAGAAAACTTAAGTTTGTCAGTAGGTACTGAAATGGCCGAAAATACTTGCCGAAAATACGGCAGACAGTGCCGAAGATGTCCTCTTGATACCTTTTCCTATGACCATCATTGACGAATAGTATTTACGATTAAAAATTAAAATGTCTTGGGAGAGGCTATAGAATTTAGGTCTGCCAAGCCTTTTGACCTTAAAGTTTTGATCGGAAATGCATGGACTTCTAGGTGCGATTATCTTCTGATTTGCTCAGCACAACTTTTCTATCTGTGTCCATTTCCATTTTATCCTGATGTCATATGATGTAGGAAATGTATTAGCGTGCTCTTGGTCTAATAAAATATCGCCGCTTATAAATTAAATACGAAGACAAATAACGAAATATTAATACCACTTTTAATGACGTTGCGCATGCGTAACAAAACAGTAAATATGGCGTGTGGAACTAGAAAAATATTTAAGATGTGTTAAATATTTAGTGGTTATAGTAGGTATACAAAAAAGACCCCCGCTGTTATCTACAATTTTGTCCCATTAATGGTCGCAGACTTGTCTTATTCGATCACTTTCGTTAAGCAACGTTCTGCTCAGTCAGGTGTCGGATGGGTGACCGTAAAGTGGCATTATAACTGAGCGCTTCCGTGCTTCAAAGGGCACGTTAAACCGTCGGTCCCGGCTGTTGTCAGTAGTTAAGCCAAGTCAGAGGCCTTAAAGGCGGCCTGATAAACTATGATACCTACTAGAGGTGGCCACTAATTCTCATACGGTAAGAAGAAGAAGATGAATGGGAGTACGCACGAGGAGTAGTGATTCTCGTAGTCCCATTAACAACAACGATTACGAAGGGTGTTCATTATGTGATGAGAATGACACATATACTTTTTGGTAAGAAAAAAAAGAAATACTAGCAGGCATAGCTTATTTATTAATAATGTAAAGAAAAAGTTTTCGATTCTCTTTTTTTTAGGATGTCATTTGTTTCCTTTGTTTCGTGATAAACTCGCAAAAGTTGTTTTGTTTCACCAGGATAACGCCCCCGCGCCCGAGTCCAAAGTTGCGATGATGCTGGGTTTGAGTTGATGGAGCACCTGCCGTATTGACCGGACCTCGCTCCTAGTGATTTTTATCTGTTTCCCTGATTAAAGAGCACCTCAGTGGTCAGAAATTTGATGATGATGACGCAGTGATCGCTGCTGTACACTTTTTTTTAAAAGTTCCTGACTTTAAGTTCAGAAAAAGATGTGCTAAGTGTATACTCCTAAAAGGTGACTATATTGAACAATAAAATAACATTTAATAACAGATAACTGCGTCTTAGTCATTCTCACTACTTAATGAACACCCCTCGTATATACATAAATATGTTTAATTAAGTAAGTATGGCTTAAATAATAATAAAACCATTTTAGTATTAGTTCGTTTGGTTACCGTGTTAGTATTTCTCGAAGGAATACAAACTGTACCTACTGAGTACTAGTAATGAAATAAATACTACTGCAAACCAAGTATAGGATGTAGAGTAGGTACCTACCTATTGCTTTGAGTAGGTACATATATTTGCTACCATAAATAGCCTACATATATGATCACTTATATTAGAAAATGTCAACCATTTTCGAGATATACTTATCTACTTGTATGTTTTTTTTATGTTCTTATGCAATTATGCCGAAAAATAATTATTAATTAGCTTTTTTATTTAAAATGAGGAGCTTTTAAATGCAGTGGTTCGCGCGCTCGGCCTGCGATTGCTGAAACTTTCGCAATGGTCGGTCACGGGATAGGTGACCAAAAATTTACTATCTCGAGCTCCTCCGTGCTTCGGAAGGCACGTTAACCTTTATGTATGGACGTGGAGCCTCCGTATATATGAATCTCACGAATCAGTCACTTCCTCGCGCCCCCGGGCACTGAGCTGCTCAGTACCTTCCATATTAGTGGCAAAACTAAAATGAAGGTAATTGTGTCGTCGGCTTCCAAATAGGTACTTCAGTAATGTGCTTGATTAACTGGGCCGGAGCCTCTGAGACTCCACGTCCATGTTTTACTGTGTAAGTAATAGGTAACTTTTTTGTTTGTTTTACTTCTTAGAATCATTGAATTTATATTTTAAGAAAAAAATAAATTTGCTGTGCTTTTTTATAATTTTTTCCGATTTTAGTCATACCATCATTCACCTCATTGTGAAAGTGTTGCCAGATAAGTTTGCAGTGTCCAGTTAAGGCTCTGGCCATCGCACAATACAATATGTTTGCCCTGCTGAGCTTTAAAATTTCGCAAAAGGTTAAAGATAAAGATAAGAAACTAATCCTGGTGGATTTAACCAGCATTTTTTTTGACTCGCCAAATAGGTTGCCCATGAGAAGTTGCATGGCCTGGTTCTTTGAGATACCGCAGAAAGGCTCTGGACCTACCTGTTGACCCTGAGCTCCAGCCCTAGCAGGTTCATCGGCTTTTTCTCAGTGCATTGATGCTTGCTCTATACATGCAAGTATAGAGCAATAGTGCAGCTCCTGGTCGTAGACATGGCACCTGTTGCCATAAGGCATGCCAACCTTTGCAAGCTGTTAAGCTTGGTGATGACTGTCACTAGGGATGTTTTTTTTCCACCATGCTACACAGCCATACGTTAATGTCGGCCTGACAATAGTGGTGTACATCCACGAGGCGATCTTGGGGTTTAGACCCCATCTCGACCCTGCTAAGCGACAGCATATTAAGGCCTAAGTCTATTTTTGATAGCCTTTTAGATCACATTACTAATAAGTACATTCCAAGTTACGCCCAAGTACTTAAATTCTTTGGAAAATGGAATTGGAGTCCCTTTGATAGTAGGCGTAACAAGTTTCTCTAGCTTGCGCCTTCTAGTGAAGGAGACTATTGTGGTTTTGCTCGGGTTTACCGTTTTTATTGTTCTCCGAATGTACACCATTAATGATGAAGTTTCGAGATTTTTGGAGTATAGATAATATAGTGCTTTGACAGGGGCAAATTGGTCTCAAGACAAATTATATAATCATTTAGTTTGACGTATAATTATCAAAAAGTAAAATGGTTCTTATTAACCAAGTAAAATAAAACAAACTTTAAAATTTAAAATAATTTATATATTGTGATAAATATGAAACAAGAAAATATACTAGAAAAAAGCAACTAATCTCATGTCGCCCTGACGGGATTCAAACCCGCATCCTTGGGAGTCCCAATGCACTAACCAATTATGCTACAGAGACCTATGAGGACACGTCGATTTTTTCCAGTATATTCACCGTTCTACGGTGTTGGCCACCGTCGCTTCATCAATGAGAGAAATATCCTCGCATTCGAAAGAAACATCTTAACAGATGTTTGACTATCGATTAAGATGAAACAGCCATCTAATTATAACTTTTTAATTTTGCATTTTACAATGCTATTTTTATGTGATAAATATTAAACAAGAAAATATACTATAAAAAAGCAACTAGTCTCATGTCGCCCTGACGGGATTCGAGCCCGCATCCTTGGGAGTCCGGCCCAATGCACTAACCAATTATGCTACAGAGACCTTATGAGGAGGAGCAGAGGCGCAGGCTGACCACGTTGCACCCAGGCGAAGAATTTGCTTAAGACGGCCCTTGGAACGGATTTCCAAATGTCGTGGGTTCGAGTCGCATTTGAGAATTCACTTGTGGCCGAGTTGATTTTTTTCAATATCTTTCTATTTAAAATGACCGAGGAAGAAACTTAATTCAATAAATACGTGTTATACGTAATATTTAACGTAAATTTATGTTGCTGACTGCGAATAAAGACAAACACTTTCTTATCAACGTTTTATTTTTGTACAATAGACTTAAGCTACTTGAATTGGTTGCCTACTAAACTAAAAAGTTTGTTGGTCTATTCACAGTACATTCCCTCTTTTGTTTGCTGTTTTATCCAAGATATATATTTAGACACAACTGTGTATACTCCTGTGAACAAAATAAGTAAATTAAAGAATTGGAAATGTAATTTTGGATTTTGGACCAAATTTTAAAGTCAAATCTGAAACTAATATTTGATCCAAAGGTCATGTACCCAACTGCTGTTCACTATTATGAATGGCTGGCATTTATTTATTTTTTTGTATACTTTTGTCATTTTCTTGACCCTCTTTTCCTAGATTCTTTATACTAAACTAATGTAACAACATGAGGATTCGAGATGCCCACTTGCGAAAGCCTTATTTTAACAACAACTGTGAACCCAATTGTCGAAAATAATGATGATTTTTCGGATATTTTCCTGTGTACTTATTCGCCGTAATATTTATTTGTTCTGTTATACTCCAGATTATTGGTTTCGCCGAAATATAGCGTAGGTATAAATATAGCATAATTACCAATGTCCAATACCTACTTGGGATCCGAAACGTAAAGTTAGCTTGAACTTTTTACATTTAACAAAAATGTTGTAACGTAGATAATGGTAAAATACCTCAATTATTCTTAATAAAAATATTTACCGGGATAGTCTGGCATGGCACAATCAATACCCCATGACACAACACCTGCAGGATTTAAATATATATTAATAACAATTAAACACCATCTTATAAATTAATCTGTGACCCAGCTGCTAAAACTTACCGACTTGATACCATTTCTTATTATCTGTTTGACGATGAGTAGAAAAGAGGGGACCGCCACTATCACCCTTAAAACAGAAAAAGTATTGCATAAATAAATAAATAATAATAAATATTTCTTACACTCATACCAATTAACCTAGCCTCAAAGTAAACAGTGTAAGACTTATGTTATGGGATACTAGGGTAACGGATATAAATATATATACTTATAAGTATCCTATAAGTATAGTAGTACAAAATCCTCGTGTTTATCATACAAACATTTGCCCCTACCGGGGTTCGAACCCGGGACCTCAGAGTAGGCGACACCTTGAAACCGGTGTACGTACCATTCCACCGCGGTAGTTGTCATAACACAACGTACTTATTCTTAATTAAAATATGACAGTATCTGTGGGCACCCCACGCCAAGGCGGCCCAAGTGAAGCGCATCGTCTTTTTTCTAACTTGGGTTTGGATTATACCAGATAAAGAAAATTCTCGGGATATGATGTCAATAGAGGACTTATTAATCATACCTACAAAGTTTCAATTGCATAAATATATGTAAATTACTTATTCAGAGACTTTTTTTAAGAGAGCAACATAGTCTACTTTTTATCCCGATATTCTCACGGGAACGGGCACCACGTGGGTGAAACCGCGGGCGGAAGCTAGTCCGTAATAAATAAGAACATTAAACTTAAACTGTTAATTAAACATAATATTATGTATTTTTTAAATATTCAGGCTAGGAGAAGTAGGCCTTCGAAGTGAGGTCAATTTTGTTATCTATCTTTTCGACTTAAACCTTGTTGAAATTCGATCAAGGTTCAAGGTTCACAGTGTAATTGATTAGATGGGATCGTATCTTTGACTTTATCATCAAAACAAGAGGAAAAAGTTACAAAGGCCCAATGGCGCTATGGTACTGATATCATACTCCTGATCGTACCTCCAGGGGTCGTGGGTTCTCAAACATTTATGTGATGAACATTTGTGTTTATTCCGTGTTTGGGCGTTATTTTTATAATTAAATAATTATTACCATCGGCTCGGGCGGCGGCGCCGACATATTGGTACTTATATTATACTGATTTGTAATACCTTCGTTAGTTCTGATATCCGTAACGCAAGTGCTTAGTCATTCAGCTATCAAAGTCAAAGTCAATATCATTTATTCAGTCTAGGCTGTTACAAGCACTTATGAAAGTCAAAGAAGCTAAGCCATCAGCCACAAACCCTACGGGGGGAGACCTTGTAATCTGATGTTGTCCAATAATTATTTATTTATACCTAGTTATGCTAAGGTTCGGAAGGTAGATGCTAAATATTCTAAATGTTACCTGACATGCGTCCTTTCCTAGACTATATGCGCACATCATAGTGTCAGGCACGAGGTTGTCCCTGTATATTGTTGATTTTCTACATTTCTCCGAGTCCACGATCTGCACTTTTGTCTCTAACAAATATCTTGATGACGTCAGTGCTCCTTGTCTCGTTTTCCCCCACCCCGCTACCGTTAATGGAAGAGCTCTGAAATCCATACCTGAGCAGGAAAAAGAAATATAAACAAACTATGTAGGTATATTTACGTCGTACGTAGGTAGCCCAAATGTTGAATTTGGCCGATCGAAATCTGTCTGGGTCTATCACGATGATACCCGCCGTATATTTCAAAGCAAAATGCTTGAAGATTTGCTCGGCCATTTTGCGTAACTTGGACACGAATTTGCGTGAGTCGCATAAAATCCTGTAATTTTCTTGTAAATCATGTTAGGTATTGTTTTTATTATTCGTGTTTTTAACCGACTTCAAAAAAAGGAGGAGGTTATCAAGTCGACTGTATTTTTTTTTTTTAATTTTTTTTTTATGTATGTTCCACGATAACTTCGCCAGTTGTTAACAGATTTTTAAAATTCTTTTTTTATCTGGAAGAAAATGGTTTATGTGTGGTCCAATATAATTTTTACGAAGATCTGGCTAGTAGTTTTTTCATAATCCTGAAAAATATCAATCACCTTTTGGCAAGAAGTCGTATACCTAGATGACATCATTGTTGTGTATGGGTTGATTTTTAGTGTAAGTAACGGCACATAATGTAACAAAAAAATCTGAAATAAAAACATTTTATAAAAAAAAATCAAACCGACTTTAAAAAGTAAAAAATAAAACTTTTGGAGTCGGTGCTAGTTAGCTAAGGCAATAAAAAATATAGTTAATAGAAGTGCAATGTAGAATGCTTTGGCTGGCACCGACTCCAAAAGTTTTATTTTTTACTTTTTGAAGTCGGTTTGATTTTTTTTATAAAATGTTTTTATGTTGTGACCAAGCCATATTTTTCACAAGTAAAAACTACAAAAAACACAGCCGACAGAGAGCAAATGGAGCCACCAGTGTCGCGGAAGGGAACTATGTACATTACGATGTGCCTAGTCAGGCCCAGCCCAGCCATAATAATATCTCGATGTAACGAAGTGACTAGTAGGAAGAATAGACAATGGGTAGGTAGATATTTTTGTTAGATATGGATATCCGTCTGATAATGCCTTATTCTATCTGGTAGGTAAGCTTATCTTTATCATTGGAAAATGTATGAGGGACAAAATATACGAAATAGAAAATATTTTTCGATTACCTTCACTGGGCAAACAGATAGGTCGCACATTGTCATTAAACTTGAGTTTCTTGTTGAGGGTGAGAACAGCAATATCGTTGATGTCTCTCACGGCATTTGATGTAAATGCTGGATGTTTAATTCCACTCAGTACTCGTAATGTTGCAAACGTGTTGTCCAGGCGATCGTGCATGCCGACGTAAACTGTCAAATCACGGTAATGAACGCTAGAAAAAACAAAGTAATGATGTCTTGAATATACAGTACTATTCACAAATAATTCCTAACTATTTTCATTGTTGATCAATTAACTCCCGAAAGTGTATCATGAGATGCATTTCTTGAAATAATATCCGTTTAGTCAACTCCTTTGGAATATAGTTCCTAACCATTTCCATTGTTGTTTTCAATCAACTCTCGAAAGTGTGTCATAAGATGCATATCTTGAAAAAGTATCCGTTTAGTCAACTCTTTGGAATATAATAGATAAAATACTAGAAAAATCGATTCCGATCACAAGCACAGGCTTCTTTGGAATACTTGCACGAAAACCGGATTTTTTCCCCTTGATACCATATCTTATTAATATTACCAATGTCATTTATCAATACCAGTTTTTTGATGATTTAGGCGACAAATCATCCTAAATATATTACATCCGAAGGTGAAATTAGGTACCTATGTTTCTTTTTTGGAACTGATAGGTTCGCTTCGCCCTAAACAGACTGCGTCAGCGGACGAAGTGAGAGAGATGACTTCCTTTTTCAACCTACTCTTTTTTTAGTGTTTAAGTAAAAAGAAAAATTATTTTTGTAAGTATTTTTTTTTTAATAATGTGGATAGGTATTTCGATAAAATAGGAATTTTAAATAATTAAGTTTTTATTTAAAGATGGATATATATGGATCAGATAAAGAAGACGATAAGTGTCGAGTCGTATCAACAAATCAAGATTATGGCAAAGTGTAGAGAGGAGTGGAAAAGACTTCACCGACAAGAGCTAAGCTCTCAAATAGAAAGAAGAATAAGTTTTTATAGGTACCTAAGGATTTTGTATAAAACGGATGAAAGGATCTCCCACCGTTTTGACGAGGTCACAACTCATCTGCAGACGACTGTTTCTGGAAAATGGAGGCCTTACAGTTCCAAAAATAAGATATTTCATCCGCGCATGTATTTAATATTTTTCGATTGGTTTATGATTTGTTGCCTAAATCGAGATAAAAATATTCTACATCATCATCAGATTAAGTTCTGTCACATTGGCTACATGCAAGGAAGTTTACACCGAAACAAACACAGGTCTCCAGTGGTCTTGCCGCATGAATATTAGCTCGATCGAAAAAATTACATGATTTTTTTGGGTTCGTAAACCACTAGCCCACTTGCCTCTTAGTGGACAAACTCGGAAGATTGCAATGTGATAGGTACTTAATTTATCTAAATTTCCATTCGTCTCAGCAATAAAATTCGTACGTACCCAAAAGTGATACAATGTCCTGCAGTAAGAACGTGTTGGTCCGTGATAATGGCTCCACCGCAGTGAAGTTTCGGCCCTAACATGAGAGACACCAGCCATGGGTATTCATGAGGCTGTACCGTTGTTCCACCAACGATGCGACGACTCTTCCCGCCAATGCCACATTCTTATAACATCATTGAACAATAATAAGATTTTAATATAATGTAGAATCTTTATTTTTACTACCACTCTGACAAAATACCGCTAAGAAGACACTTCGTTCAATTTAATTAAATGTAAAGGCAGGCACCCTTGGATCAAAATGATTTTTACAGATAGGAGATTTATTAATTCGAAATTTGTTTTAAATATTTGTGATCAAATAAAAACTATGATGAAAATTTATATGTCTGATTTAAACTTATTCTGAATTTATATCCGACAAAATAGATCTTTGATTTTTAGGCAGGCATCCTCACAAACACTTAATTCATCGATGCTTACCACATGATTTGTTTACTTTCTGTCCGTCTACCTGTGCAAAAATAACGACATAATTATTAACAGAACTATAAGTACAATACCTTATTTGAATATTTCTCTAACAGTATGACTTCTAAATTACCGAAAGATATAGCGAAAGTAGAGTGCTGAACAAAAAAAATCCAATCCATATCTGTGTCATATTTTTCGAACTATTGATGACGTGACCGGTTGAAAAACTTCATTTTCAACACCGTCAATCATATTGCATATAAATTCCACGGCAATCAACTCTAACACTACCTTTGCAATTTAATTAAATTTTAACCGATACTTACCTAGAGCCACTCGCGCATATTTTATGAGCGCAGCAACAACATTATTATAATAGAAACATTGTAATTTTGAGAAACTAAATTATACACATCTTGTAGTTGCTTTCCGCACATTAAATTCGTAAAATAAGTATTAACGAGTACATACCTACTAATATTACTAACGGTAAAAGTAATAAGTAGGTATGAAAAAGTCACTTTATACCTACTTATTATCATAAAATTGATGAGTTTATTCAAGCGCGCTCATATCAAGTCCTTCTCATGTTATCCGTTTGCGAAGATTCGAATTACTTTTGGAACACTGTAAAATAATAATTTAGCTTTTTATTGCATATCAGTGTAAGACATTTCTTCTAATGCACAATAAAATCTAGAACTAACAGTTAATTAATAAATGCAACAACAATGTTGCATTTATTTCACTGAAAAACTCGGCAGAAATAAAAAAAAATGCATTGGTATATTTCTAGCCAAGGCGTTTGAAGATCCTGATTCGAAACCTACTCTTATAAACAAACTAGTAATAATAAGAGATTAAATATCCTTTAATGTGCAAAAAGTTAAAATAACTTATATTATTTTATAATTTTTCAATTACGTTCCAGATTAATTTGCGTGTGCTTGCTGTTGTCAGCTCAATAGCCCGCACTATTTCCATTACCTACCTACCTACTTGTACATTATCTATCTAGAGTCCGCGCCACAAAAGAAGTGCCCTGAGAGGAACGCTGCAGTCGCATTAACATTCGCAAATAAGCTGTATTACTATGGAGATAATTTTAGTACCCTAATATGCCGTCGGTCTTCTTTACGCTTCTTACGGTCTTGGCGCGGGACTCTAATTTGTGTCTAATAATCTAATGTTGAGTTCTTATGGAGTCGGGTATATCACGCGAATTCGGAAAGGATTGCGTACCTAATGAAATTATTTGCGAGAAGGTACAAAGATTGAAATCCGCTACAGCAAACATACAACAGCAAACGCTAGTGCTGTGTAGTGTCGGCTTAGAATAGCACTACCGCCTCTCATCCCGTGGGTGTCGTAAAAGGCGACTAAGGGACTCCGCCTTCAGGAGACGGGAAGCAGCGACTCAGCGTCTCCTACAAACTTGGCCATACTACGATCGCCAAACCGCCTGCCACCTCATTTTCCACCTCCACTACTGAAACTTTGCCAGATATCTTTCAATTATTTGAATCATACAATTTACAACCTTGAGAATCAAATACACTGACATAGCCTTTCTTAACAAGATTAATTACAGATAATAAATTAACAGAGAGATTAGGTACATACATTACATTAGTAATAATTGTCCTAGCTTCATAAGTTTGATTTCTATATTACCAATTCCTATGCATTGTAATTTTTCACCATTGTCAACCATTGTCACCAATAGTCAACTCAACGGGGGAAACGTTAAGGTAGTCTTTTATCCAATCCTTACAACCAGTCATTATGGTCTGTTGCGCCTGAGTCGACGTACCATACTCTTCGATTATCATTGCAAACATACAATGTAGATAAAGATTTAGGATTTCCCGATTTATTTTCGGGTTTCTTATTTTTTGAACCAACATTCCTTCTTCGTATGACCTGCCTTCTTACAATTTTCCAACACCACTTTTTATTATTTTACTTATGTTTACAAAAGGTTATGGGCTTATTTGTAAAGTCAAGTAATAAATAGTGATCAGAAATTATTTTACTAGTGAAATTTTCTCATAATGGAAAAAGAAAGTTCGTTATACCTTTCCTCTGTTGAAAAATGAAAGGGAAGGGAAAATAACAATGACTGGCGTTTCAATGTAACTTTCCCTTCCCTTTAGAAACATTATGAGAAAATTTCATTAATAAAAAATTCCAACACCACTTTTTATTCTTTATGTTTACTATGGACTTATTTTTATCTTTAGAATATAGACATGTTTCAGCCTCCTTTGCATTACCATTCCACTTCGTGTCTTGCAACAACTTTTTATTAATCATGTCGCTAGTGATGGTCACACCAGAGTGCTCCAATGCCATAACCATAGGTTCATATTGTGGAGTAAATCCTTTGAGTAATACAACGCCTAGGACCTCATCATCTACAGGTTTTTCTAAAGTACGTACGTTTCGTTTACGTACGATTGCATTTAGCTGTAGTCGGTTAATTAGACGGAACATAGCTTGCGTAGTAGTTGTAGACGTCGGTTTAATCCTTTGTCATCGAATACTTTTTCTAGTGTATCCCATGCATCTATGGCGGAACATGCATTTCTTCTTCTTCTTCTTTATGAATGGCTTGCTCTATGCTCTAAACATAATTCCGCCAATGTCACGTGTAGGAACATGCATTTGTTAAATATGAAAAAAAAAGAAAGAAAGAAAGAAAAAACATTTATTTTGACACTGCACGACAATCGACAAAATACTAATTAAAAACAGCAATATACATACGACCAAGAAGTGCAGTGTCAAAAGTGCAGAGTGAAATGAAACGCACTCTGGTAGGGTCACGAACCTGTACTCAAACTGGACGGTGTACTTCTATATTATTTGATTACAAATTTAAACTCTAAGCCAAAGCAATAAGGTTTATTTTTCCCTGTCAGTTGTAAAGGTAGAAAAACGAGCCAGGCGAGATAACTAAAATAGTAGTGCGTCCTTGTCTAGCAAGTATGCCAGTGTAAAATAAAATCTGCTTTGGTAGTGAGTGGTAGATTTATCAATATTTGAAATATTACATTTTAATTATTATTGACCGATAAATATGTTCCTAAATTGATGTAATAATTATTTAAGATTTGTACAGGTATGTTTAGGCAAAACATACAATAAAATAAGTATTTTAAGATATTATTAGTAGAATTTTCTCATCCTATAATGACAACTTTGTCTTCAGACAAAAAAGCAATATGTCTGCTATCGGCGGAGTGTAGATGTTTGATTTTGTTTTCGTGTTATTTTAACGTAATTCATCAGTGTACATGTGAAAATGGTGTACTTTTGTTGCGTGGATGGCTGTAAAACAGAATGGTATCCTGGCTGCGGCGTATCATTCCACAGGTCAGTTGTTATTTAGATTTTCTAGTTGGTTATGGGGTAGGGTGTCCACGCTACTGGGCTGCCACGGCTTATAATATTATAAAATAAATAGTACATTGTTGTAGAGGCTAGAAAGTAAGCAATAGATGGACGAGTTAGTTCGAGAGCCGACGCGTAGTCCAGCTATTGCACTTTCGGCCGAGGCTTAACATAGTGCTTTTCACGACTACCTATACTGCGAGAAAATAAAAAGCTATTTTGTAGAAACTTCAGCAACTCGATAATTTTTTAACTAACTCCCGCCTACTTTTTTGTATTTTTTTTCGAGTACGAACTTAATGGCTAGTGTAATTAGATAATTCCAAGGTATTTTTTATGTAATAAATGTTTTTTCGTAGCATACTCGGCGACACTAAAATACCTAATTTTTACGAGTTGTCATTGGTTGATTTTGTGTCATATAAGGTGCATGGCGTGTTCTGATTAGACGCTTTCAACACTACAACTATAATATTGTTGTAGTGTTTTAGGTTCATAGTTGTCCTAGTTCATGAGTTCGGTTACTATTGACAATTTTGACGTCCCAATTCCCGCCATCTATTGCCATATTTCCGAGCAGTGACGTGAACAATATTTAGTTAGACCTTTGAGTAGGTATTACAAGTGACGAGGATATAATTTTACTACATGTGTATTTTATTTCTGTACGTACAGGATGCCTAAGGATGAATTTGTTGCTGAAAAGTGGAAAGAAATTATACCTGGCAAAATAACCAAAACGTCAGTTGTATGTAACTTACATTTTAAAGATGAAGATTTTGTCAACGAGTCCAAAAAACGATTAAAAGGCAACGCAGTGCCGTCGATATTTCCAAAGGTAAGCAGGATTTTTTCCGTTAAAATTCGATGAAATTTTCATTTTAACCAACTTCAAAAAAAGGAAGAGGTTCTCAATTCGACGGATTCTTTTTTTTTATGTATGTTACTCGATTACTCGAAGACTGCTGGACCGATTAAGGTAATTCTTTTTTTGTTTGAAAGGGTATACTTCCCCTGTGGTCTCAGGATCTGATGATGGGATCCTAGAGAAATCCAGGGAACTCTTTAAATATTATAGGCACCTCTATAGCGATTTCGGTGTTTTCTTATGTAACTCATGCATATGCTTCCGGAAAGCACCATTTGGTGAAGTTGAACTGATGATGAAGACCACAAATGGTCATCGGAACTATTATATACTTAGCATTTCACGGAAGTGATATGATTTCTATAATGTGGTTCATAAGCAATTTATGCTCGACTTAATGCATGTGATGAAGTAGAGCTGATGAAGTACCGAGAGAACTCTTCAATAAGTAACGTCCCTGCATCGGGAAAAGCAGCATTTTGTAAAAGGTGATGAACAGTTGACATTAGGTTATTAGCGTAGGCACAATAACTTAAAAACCTCTACCTTTAAAAATTGTGAAAGAAAAATAAAAGCATGGGACCGCAAAGTAGAATGCCTTGGCTGGCACCGAATCCAAAGGGGTTATTTTTTGCTTTTTAGTTTTTTGAAGTCGGTTTTCGTTTTTTTATAAAAAGTTTTCATGAAAAGTCGATGACCTATTCTGACATTATAATTATGGAGAAACAATAACATTGGCGCTGTTTCCAAAGTCCAATATTTTCCGATACGGGGCTAGGCGTACAATGATTCTTTTAAAATAAGCTTAAAAATCACAAAACAATGTATACCTTATGTTAAGTGATTTCTTATTTATTTAAGAATTGTCTTGAAATCTCGAAGCATGGGTTTTTCCCTACCTACTTATGCACTTTATTGTTTTAGGTTTTTTCAGCTGAGAAGAGTATTTGTGTTCTTAGTAGCATAAAATTAGTTGAACCATCTACATCGGAACCACCTGAGAAAAAACAGAAAATGCAAGAGGAATTGGATAAATCAATTCAAACTGAAAATCTAATCACACCTCGGAAAAAAAAATTAAAACGAGAAATCAAAATTCTATCTCAACGCTTGAAAAGGCGTAATACTACAATTAACAATTTAAAATCATTACTTTCATTGATAAAGAAGAAATGTAATAGTTACTCGGAGGTAAAAGACATGATTGAACTAAATTTTCAAAATATCCACGAGAAAATAAATGAAACAAAATCTAGCCGAGGAATTAGGTACAGCGATAGCTTGAAGTCCTTTGCGTTGACTTTGTACTATTATTCAGGAAAAGCCTACATTTTTTTAAGAAATCACATCAGTCTTCCGCACCCTGCAACCTTACGAAGAATGTTATCTACACATAACTGTAATGTAGGATTCATGTTCGAAGTCTTTAATTTTCGTGACGTGAATAGATGTGACGAAAAAAATGACAAATGGTGGGGTAAAATAGATATTGGTGGTATCGTTCCCATTGATGCCGAGAAGTTAGCCTCAGAGGTATTAGTATTTCAAATCGTTTCACTGAAAGAAAAATTTAAATGTCCAATTGGATATTTTTTTGTGGATAAGATATCTGCTGACATTCAGGCACAATTAATATCTACTGCGTTAAGAATGTTAGCAGACATTAATATAATTGTTCGATGTTTGACTTCGGATGGTGCTGCTACTAATGTGAAAACATATCGAATACTGGGTTGTAATTTCGTCTATCCGAATATCCGATCTTTTTTTAAGCATCCAAGCAAGGATGTTAATGTGCATTGTATTTTGGACCCTGTTCATATGATTAAACTAGCGAGAAACGTGTTCGCTGAAACATCTTTGAGTACCGAAAAGGGGGAAATAAAATTTGATTATATAAAGAAACTACAAAAACTACAAGAAGAGGAAGGGCTAAAATTCGCAAACAAAATTTCTCGTGCTCATATCAACTTTTTCGGTAAGAAAATGAATGTCAGATTGGCAGTCCAAGTCCTCAGTAGTTCGGTAGCCCATACACTCGATTTTTTAAGAAGTTCTGGACATCCAGATTTTGCCAGTAGCGAGGCCACCGTTGAGTATCTAAGGTACTTAGACAGAATTTTTGACGCATTAGATTCAAAAAATCCTTTTGGAACTGGTTTTAAGTCTCCGATACGCCCAAATAACAAAGAAGTATGGTTGAATGTCTTTCAAGAAACCAGAGATTATTTGTCAAAATTAAAAGTCAACGGCCAAAATATTTTAACCCACAGAAGACACACTCCTGCACTTGGTCTGATAATTGATACGTATAGTTTTACAAATCCAGCAACAGATCTTTTTGAAGAAAATGCTTTTAAATATCTTCTAGCACATAAAGCTTCTCAAGATCACTTAGAGTTATTTTTCTCATGTGTTAGAGCTTGCGGGCGTACGAATGATAACCTAGATGCCCTTCAATTCATGTACTCAATGCGCAAATTACTTTTTCGCAACAGCATACGACCAAGTATAATTGCTAACTGTACTGATGACAATTATGAGTCTTCACCTATACTTGAGTTTAGGAGCGCAAAAAGAGCACAGCCAACTTTGCAAGTCTCGAGTTCTGAACAAAATAAAGAAGACAGTATTGATTCTTTGGTGCAGTTAATAGAGAGAACAAACGTTTCAGATTTTAAGAACAATATATTGTATTATATAGCGGGTTATATTGTAGGAAAAATTACAGCCAAAATATTATGTGAGTATTGTATAGCAGCCTTGCTAACAAAAAGACATCAAAAAGACCATAATTACGACATTCTTGACATTTGTAATTTTTCATCGTTTACAACATTCATCGACAGAGGTGGTCTTAAGTATGCTTCTAGAATAGTGTTCGATATTGTAAAATTCACTGAAAAATTATTTGTTACTTTATCCCACCAATGTGAACAAAATTTTATGAAAAAATATATGATGAACGTCATCATACATCAATTTTATCCTCGCTTAAACGATATTTCTCATCCAGTACAATCTCTCACCACTGAATCAAGGCATGAATTAGAACTAATTAAATGTATCACGAACAGATATTTAAGCATAAGAATGAAAACGTACGCCAAAGAGGAGACCCTTAAAATAATGGGAAATCGCATTTCGATGCGACAACGGCTGCATAAAACAATTTTATTCAGCAATGTTTGAATTTCCAATAAATTCCTGTGATTAATTACTTGTTTTATTTCCTTTACCAATCACATCGCTTGCTTCGATTCGGCTCCAAACGACTAATAATTAAAGTAGGTATAGTTATTGGCAGTACCGGTACCGGCACTTCAACCAACCCACTCGCACTAACTGCCTACTCTATTTCACCGTAATAAAGAGCATACCATTCAACAAAAATAAAAAGCATGGGCTAGCAGGTGAATATATGTTCATACAATCCGTTTCAGATAGTTTTTAATCCAGTAAGTACTTATCAATCCAGTAAGACTTATCCGAGAAAATAATATTTTATGGACACCCTATTAGAAAAGGACGCACATCTACTTTAGGACCTCTCTTTCGGCTCGTTTTTGTTTAGATACTGCGCAGTCCAGTTTGAGTACAGGTTCGTGGGTAGGGTAGAACGTTTGACTTTTAGTACCTAATGTCATTTTCAAATAATTGACAATGACGTGACGCATAGTTTTTTGACTACTTAAAAACGTTTCGTTTCACGTGATTCAAGTTCTAGATTATTAAAGGGCATTGGAATACTAAATTATTTATTTAACTTTAGTACTTTCCGAGAAAAAGTTTCCCAAAAACCTCTTCTGGTCAACCGGGAAGTTCCCCGATTGTACATAGCTAACAAGCAAAATACCAATTTAAGAACATTGGAGAGTGTTCTAAGATAAGCGACAAGGCAAGGAGTTCTGACGCCCTAGGCTAACAATGAATACACGCCCTAAAATAATAGCTTTACATCATGGATTTACGGACATCTAAAATATTAGTGCAAAGCTAGTCTTTATTAAGATTATGATAGGAATAGTCTTTAAGTTTAGTGCAAATGGGTGTGATTGATTGAGATGGTGCTCAACTGCATAACCACACACTCGCCTCTCCACCCCCGCAAACTGTCGGGACAAAACTGGCCCAGCGGCCGTTTTATGTAAAAAAGATATATAAGTACTTAAGTATTTTTAATTAATATTGTTTCAATTAAACAGAAACATCAACTATCTACATTTTCTTTTACCTTTTTTGACATTATGTGCTCGATACTTGCTTATTCGATAATATTTCGATATTTATTCATGCTAGCCCTACTGGATTATAATAAATACGCATTAATAGAAGTAAAAAAAAACGGTAGCTACTACGTAAAAAAAAAGTTAAAGACGGTCAAACTTGCGGGTGGACAAAAATTGGACGACGCCGATTCTAGTGTTAAACAACACACACACATAAAGGTACCTACTGATTTTATAGCCCAGTCATAGTAGGGGCACAGATTACTAAATAGTTACTGTAGGGAAGGGGTTTCAACTCGGAATGAGTAAACTCGTTTTGGGTGTTCTAAAAGTTGTTTCAAAAGTATCTTAAAATCTGGTCTCTGCACCGTCAGTAATTCAATGTAAAAAGCCATAATAATTAGTTTTTCGGATTATCTCGGTTCC
This sequence comes from Chrysoteuchia culmella, assembly GCA_910589605.1. NCBI lineage: Eukaryota > Metazoa > Arthropoda > Insecta > Lepidoptera > Crambidae > Chrysoteuchia > Chrysoteuchia culmella. The sequence continues at coordinate 15,728,073 of OU342654.1, forward strand.
TTTATCTCCACAATGACGTTTAATTCGTGTTAATTACTAGGTTCAAAAATGGTTACGGCATGATATTTTAAAACCCCAGGAATGGGGTTGGGTGCTGCGTGCGGGCTCTCTGCACTCTATCCAAAAAACGGTGGGGTGTATGAAAAAAAAATTAAACCAAATTGGTCACAAATTCTGTGCATTACAATTATTAAATAAATGATCATTGGAGCTATAATAGAAACCGGGATAATCACAGACAACTGATTTTTATAACCTTTGGCATTGAATAACTAACGGCGCAGGGCAGGGACCAAAGAGAGTTTTGAGACAGTTACAGAGACAGAGTTAACAGCAAAATGAAACATAAGAGTTTACAGCTTGGCCTCTCTCATTCCGAGATGTTCCCTTTTTTGGCTTAAATGACTGAACTATTATAGCAAGCCATAAACGTAACATAAAACATCTATAGTATTTAATGATTATTTTGTAATGAAATATAATTTATTAACAAGTTTTCGAAATATGTAAAGATATATATTTTCTACAGTTATGTAGTGCACATACACGGGTATACTACACGAGTACAGCCGGTGATCGCACTGCAAAACATTTACAAGACATATTGTTGTACCTAAACCTTGTGACCACTTGAAGAATGCATTATTTGACAGATCCTGAGTGTCTTTGGACATCATCGAGCACATTTCCATCATAATATTTTCTTGAAAATGTTTTTGCAACGCGAACGCTCGATAAGGTGTATGCGCAAGGTAAACTAGCTATTAAATCCAGGCTGAGCCATCAGCTCGCAAAGTCCTCTGGAGACTTTGTAAAGCGAAGAACTAACAAGAAACTTGCACTTTTTTGTACCGTTTTATTTAATGCTTTAGAAGTTTATAAAATTATATTTTGAATAAGAGTTCAGAAATGAGATTACGAATTACTATATAGAAAATTATGTTCACTTTAACTGAATTATTTAGAAAATATTGTTTCTGAACGCAAGAGATCTGACAGCATACAGACAGTGACAGCTGACAGATTTACTGATATTATACGACTAAATTGTAGTGGTAATATAAACGACACTGGAAATATTAGTTATCGCATTCTAACCTCATACTTGCATGTCTCGCTATCTCTCTTAAAGAGATATGGTAAAAATTGAGTGGTGTTTCAGAAATAGTCGATTAATTTCCTTTCTTCACCTTCTGTCGTAGGTCGTTCACTCGTTTTAGATGGAATTGGCCTACTTGTTTTTTATTGTTTTATAGGTCCTTTTATTTAAATCAAATGTAGTTTCTATAGTTTTATTTCTATTCAATGACAACAAGAAAAAATGCCAGGCATAAGAAAATATCGACGTGACACAAGTGAAGTCAGCTGTTGTCTAAAATATGTTATTTTTGGTGTCAATGTTTTGTTCTGGGTGAGTTGAAATTGTTCTGATCAATTAACTACCTACTTCTGTATCACCTGCTAAATGTTCTACGAACTGAATTTTCTTCTGAGAATGTTATACATTCATTAAACTTACAAAGGTTTACCAAGGTTAAGTGTACGCAGTACTCTCGTTTACTGTTATTTCCTTCTACGTCGAAGCTAGTAACACGTAAAAATAATGATTTATCAATCGAAGCTGCACAGATAATAATAATCTAACACACATTTTACTTTCCTAATTTATTAAGTGGGATCACTTAACTACTTACAAATCTAAGTAATATGATGGTATAGGCTACAAAAAGTGTCTGTAAAATTAAGTGATACATGTTGCAATGTTATTTTGCTTTTCACACTACAAAGTTAACTATAATTAATAATGGTAATCCCACTTTGATCAGAGATACACCTTCTGACTTGATCTCATTTTTAACCTTGGTTTTATATTGGCCAATCAAATCTATAAATTCCAGCAATATTTGAAAATATAGAATTGTCATTTAGGTATGCACCTACCAGTTGAAATATCTTAATCAGGGGCTAAAGGCTATCAATCAATCTAATTGGTAAACATTAATTAGTAGGTACTTATAAAAGATATTTCCCCGTTTGCTCTTGTTATTTTGCTCCACATTTGTGCATAAACTAATTATTGTAAAAGGGAATTTATTTTATATTAAATGCCAAAATTGTATTAAACGAAATGGCTTGGACATATCAAAGAGTTGCATGTATAATAATACAGTTCTATTTACAGTTTCTTGGCCTGATTGTGCTCGCCATAGGAGTGTGGGCTTGGACAGAAAAGGATACATTCAACAACTTGTCGAGATTGACTAACATTGCTTTGGACCCTGCTTTCATATTAATTTGTGTTGGTAAGTAATTGAGTTTTCTGTATATTTTTTTATTTATCCTTTAAACACCAGATCTCCACCATACAATAAATTTTCTATTGTGTCTCTGACGAAGGGCAGTCAACGTGTTAAAAAAAATAAAGTGAAAGATTTCAGACCTTTCAATTTCCTTGATATTAAAAATAGTTGATTTAATTAGTTATGATCAGGAACTTTAAATTCCTAAATTTTATGAGTTGTAGCCAAATATATCATAAATAATTGTTAATTTTTGGAAACCAGTCTGACCAGTCATAGGTTGGTTGCATTGAATGTCAAAATATTTCCTTAAGTATATTATATTTCAACAAATTTTTTTTAATAGTGATTTGTGCTGTATAAAATAATTCTTTTGGTTGTTTCATTTGTCATTTGCTAGCACAACACCAGTGTCTGGAGAACAATGGAATGTTTATTCCATATTCTCATAACCTGGGGCCTGAGAGGTTAAAATATATACCTATGTGTGTGGTTTGATAACATAAACTAAATTTTTTACTCTAATTTTAACTATTTGTTTGAGTAGGTATAAATATAATTAAAGTAAATTGCCTGTTGAAATAGATATGACATGTTTCATGTTCAGCTTTGGGTATTTCATTCATTTATTTTAATTTTCCTTGAACTTATATGTAAACTAATTGCATGCAAGTTTAAAATAGCATTGTTTCAGTACTGTTCAAGGTAACACAAATAACTTCTTGCTTAAAACTGTTGCAAGTGTTAGTGGCCTCAATATTAGGGAATCTTGACCGAACAATACATTGTGATACATACCTAATTTAATTTAGTTACAAAATTAATTTATTTGCTAACTTCTCCATTTGGTACTGACTGAAAGTTTTGAATAGTCAAGATAGTTACTTATTTTTATTTTATTTCTTTTAATCCATATAATAGGCAAGAATATTTAAATAATATGCTCAACAATTTTATATTGGGTTCCTCATATAACTTTTCCTCAATTTATTGCATCCTCTTTTACAGCTTTTCGATTCTTAATAATTCTTTTCTTAATATTTTGCAGCAGTATATAATATTTATTAATAATTATCAATGAAATCAAGATTTTACCAAAAACCAAAATTGGTTTAGTGTTTCCGGTGTGATAAACAAAAAGCCAGGGGTGTGCATTGGTTTTCCAGCGTAGTAGGCACTGTAGATCTAACTAGTAACTTTGCAAATATCCTATCCTGCTACCGAATATTATATGTTTGAAAGTTTGTGAGGATTTTTGGATGGATGAATGTTTGTTACTCTTTCACTCAAAAACTACTAAACTGATTAAGATGTAACTTTACAGCATTGTAGCTTATACATCAGAAAACCACATTGTATGCAAATATTTATAATTATCCTGATATTCCCACGGTAACGGCCACCATGCGGCGAGTGAAACCAAGAGCGGCCGCTAGTCATACATGATAAGGGTTCGTAATATTTAGTAGGAATCACAGACATAGATCTAAAGAGATCTATGTCTTTATATCTATGTCTGTGGTAGGAATATTAAAATGCTGACGAGTTTGATTGTTTGATCACACAAATCTCCAGAACCACTTAGTGGACTATCCAGCACAAAAATAATTTTTCAATTCGAACTAGTCTAGTTCGAATTGAAAAAATATTTTTGTGCTGGATAGTCCATTTATCTCGGAAGGTAAAAATATATTACAATCACGCTACGATTAATAAGAGCAGAGCATTAATGAAAAACGTTGCAAAAACGGGGGAAAAATATTACTTTTGGGAGCTTCCGTTGCGTACGGTGTGTAAACGGTTAAAGTTACGTAAAAATCATGTATGACAAAATTGTTTTCCATCAAAAGTTCTAAAAAAAAGTCCGCGACAGCATATGTCTATGTTTTATGGTTAACTCACTATAACCATTTTTAAAATAATAAAATTTGTTCTAAACAATGTATTATTTGAGAAGCTGTTTTCATAAAGATGATATTAATCCTTATCTTAATAAATACGTTAATCATCACAAGTATTTAATTTTGAACAAAATTGTCCTTTACATCATTTAATTTTAATGAATATCTTAGGAAATATGATAGTTTTAAAATAACTCCTCAACAAAATAATTCGCGACCAAATTCATTCGTCAGGTAAGCTTGCTTACTTTATACTTTATATATTCCGTAAGTTTAAGCTAGAACGTTACACGTACAAATAGCGCCCTTCTTGCCGTGGGCGGTTTATACTTGAGCAATTCTTTTTCTAAATTAGTTGTATTCTTGTATGAAACGCTGCTTGTTTCGAGTAGACAATTTCGAGACTGCCTACTGGTAGGTATTCAGTATTTAGCGTAAGGAAAATCTTAGTGGGTGAGTGTTGAATATAAGTTTAAACTAAAATAAAACAACTTTAACACTTATTGTATATTTATTTAGGTTTTGAATGAGGTAGGCACTGCCTAATTGCCTATATGGGATGCACGCCCCTGCAAAAAGCTAACTATGCCGCCTATGCGTCATAGTAATAAACTAGTAGGGACTCAATCACGCAACAATGTCTAAACGGATTTGGATCTTTGGCCTGGATTGACAGGATATAATGGCAAAAAATGGAACCCTTATAGATTCGTCATGTCTGTCTGTCTGTCCGTCCGTCCGTATGCCACTAGTCACATCCACTTTATTCCGAAACTATTAGGATTACACTGTTGAAACTTGGTAACTGGATGTATTCTGTAAACCGCTTTAAGATTTTTAAACAAAAATAATTTATATATATTTAGGGGGGCTCCCTATACATGGAACTAAAACGGACAATTTTTTTTTCATCAAACCTATTCGTGCGGGATGTCTATAGATAGGTCTTTAAAAATTACATTGAGGTTCTTTAAAATATTTTTCTCAAAGTCAACCGTTTGAAAGATGTAAACTTCCAAAGTAGTAAAATGGATCATCTGCTATCACTTTCAAGATGCTGTTGCCTCTCCCCTGCACCCTCGCCAATAGTCTTGCCACTCTCTTCCGAATGATAGCATGAAACCGGTCTCTTTGGTATTGCGCGAACATACCGGAAGCACTGCTGAAGCGGGGGAGTCCCAACATCATCCTGAAAATGTTATTATATTGGACGCGCAGGGTGTTCAGCGATTTCTTCGCATAGCTGATCCAAACACCGCCCGTGTCTAGACCCTGGAAGTATGCTTTAAACAAAGTTATTTTTACCTGCTCAGAGCAGTGAGCAAATCTACGGATCAACATGTTGCCTGCCGCCAAGGCCCTACGCTCCCTTTCAATATCTAAATCGTCTTTAAGGTCGTCGATAGGATAATGCCCTAGGTATTTAAAATGTTGTACTCTTTTTAAAATAAATCCATTCAGAACGATTGGAGAAAATCTTTCGGGACTTACCGGCGGCCTTAAAGTCCATAAACTAACTTTTTGTTATATTGTACGCAAGACCGTGAGATGCAGCGTACCTATGTCTCACAGACTTGTAGCATCTCTTTGATAGACCTCGCAGTTGGGCCCAGAAGCACCATGTCGTCCGCGTAGCTAACGTTATTAATACTAACACCACCCACACGGCAACCAACACGCATGCTGTTGATCCCTACTATGAGATCATTTACATACAAGTTAAAGAGCGTAGGAGACGTCAATTCACCCTGTCTCACTCCGCACTTCAACCTATATGGCTCCGAGAAACAGTCTGACCACTTAACACAGTTTTTCTAGTTTGCGTACCAAAATCGAATGAAACCTAACATGTCCATCGGTATATGTCCTGTCCCTGTCCTCCATCTTTATCCAAAGCACGTCATACGAAACGAGATCGAAGTCCTTGGAGAGATCTAGAAAGCAGGTGTACACCGGTGTTTTTCTGTCTGTATAATATTGAACAGTATGCTTGAGGCAGAGTATTGCCCTTTCAGTTGATAGCCTAGGCCGAAATCCAAACTGCGCGTCATGATAATTTAAATATTTCTCCGCGCACGCCAGGCTCGGGCCCGGTCATCTCTGCAGACGGTCCAAGTGTTCCGCAAAACAGAAGTAACACGTTCATAATACCTATCCAACACAATCTTATGTTCATTTAAGCTTCAATGATCCATGATTTTGTCTGTTTCAGGCACTATCACATTTATAATCGGTTTCACTGGCTGTGTTGGTGCATTACGTGAGAACACATGTTTGCTCGCTTGCGTGAGTACCTATGATAACAATGTTTGTTTGAGAACTCAAATCTTAAAGGTTATCTAAGACATTCCTATTCTTTGTACTTTGATTAAGACATAATTGAAAAATCTTAATAAAACGGTACCTACCAAACTAAAACAGTTTTTATGTATTATTAATAGAATAACAAGAAAGACAATTTATTGAAAATATTTTTTTATATAAATAATTGTTTTATATTGTCAGGCTTCTTCCATCTTAATTTAAATTCCCGACAAAGATCAGAAAACTGATGAGCAATATTAATAGATATCTTTTTTTGCAGTATGCGGTGTTCCTTGCTCTACTTCTTCTAGCAGAAATGACCACAGGAATCCTGTTCTTTATTTTTAAAGATTGGGTAAGTTGGGTATGGCTGAATTCATATTTATGGGTATTTATTTACATAGGCGTTTTTTGGTGGAAAAATTAATAAAAGTTCTGACTCTGGATTTACATACTCTCGCGAGACGACAGGCGAATATCAACCTTCTATATGTATCTAGACATAAGCTCACTAATCGTTTTGCCACTCTTGCGCTCGCGCGGAAGCGGCAAAGATGGCAAAGCGAATAGCGAGCTTATGTCTACGCGTGAAAGGTTGCTATCCGTCTGATCGCCCTTCCCGTTTGCCTCCCCAATTGCACTCGCGCGAATGTGTAAACGTAGTATGAAACTTAATGCATTTTTAGCAATTACCTACATTATTTGTTATACTATTTAAATTGACAGATAAAACAGCAGGCCACAAGTGGCTTTCAAACATTCATCACACACTACAGAGAAGACCCTGATCAACAAAACTTGATCGACTGGATTCAAGAAGATTGGGTAAATATCGCCAGCTTATTTTAAATTCTATAAGTCGGGAAATCATGAGTAAGAAGCACCCACAAGTGAGAATCGAACTCACAGTGACATGATCGGCTGTCCAACACTTTCAAAATAACGATTTGATGTGCAATGAGTACTTTAGAACTGCATTTAGTATTTTCATCATCAATTCATCATCATTTCAGTCAAATTACACTCACTGCTGGGTATAGAAATAGACCTCTCCCAAGGATTTCTACGACGATCGGTCTTGCGCTGCCCACATCCACCGGCTTTCCGCGACCTTCACCGGATCGTCAGTCCAACTTATCGGGGGCCTACCCACGGAATTTAGTGTTTTAATTTTAGTCCAATTTAATATTTTCCTTTTTCCAGTTGCAATGTTGCGGTGTGGAAGGCCCCCGTGACTGGGATCGCAACGCTTATTTCAACTGTTCGAGCGGCGCCGTCGGGTCCAGGGAGGCTTGTGGAGTGCCCTTCAGCTGCTGCCGGAGCAAGCCTCAGGACATTATAAGGAACAAGCAGTGCGGGTACGACGTTAGGAAGCCGACTTATGTAAGTAAAAATACTAAGTAATATATAAAAATTACTCGCCCAAAAAATCTAAGCTATGAATAAATAAGCACAGAATAGTTTTTATCCTATATTATGTTTACATGGGATGATATAAGTTACGCTATATAACCGGATTCCACGTGGCCGAGAAGTAGGAAAATATATTGCAATTTCTCAAAAAATTGGTACATAGACTGAGGAAAAATCGATAGATAAGTTGATAGGATTTTTATATGAGTCATCTTAAAACTGTCAATTTAAAACGTCACAGCAATCATCCTAGTTGAAAAAGACTATAGTCTAGTTAAAGAATAACAATACAAAATGAATTTATTTTGGGTTAATTTTATGTTGTTTTTACCTTATCAAGAAAAAGGTAGTAATATGAAAAAGTGCTGCAGTTCAAGTTTATATTTTATGGTAAAATTGAATGACTGAAATATTTAATGGCTGTGTATACCAAATTGACGAGAGTGCGTGTCGCCAGCAGGAAAGTCCCCCTGCGGAGCCTCCCCGCATATGCGCCTCTCGCCTCTGTACATCGGGTGCACCCTGGTAACAGTTTAGCTAATGCTAACTGGCAAATCCTTTCCCCACGATGGCAAACATACCTACTAGTCCAACATAGAGCCGGCCTTGCGAGTGGTTTCGATCAACATCGAGGGTTTCTCTCAGGTCAAGTCCGAGATCCTGTCTGAACTCGGCTACACGACCCATTGTGACATCCTCTGTGTCCAGGAAACTCATCGAGACCAAATTCAAAGCCGGCCACACATCCCTGGACTCACACTCATCGCCGAGAATTCTCATCCGAAGCATGGTAACGCAGTGTTTGCTGCTCCCGGCATGAGTGAAAAACCACCAATTGTTTGACCCAAAATGGCATTGAGGTGATAACTATTGACCTTGGCTTTAAAAAGCCGACGCAGCTTGGTAAGGTTCGTCGAACCGTTGTCCATCGAACCCAAACATGCGAGGTGCAACATAGAGGTTATACCTCACACCTAGCATACCCATATCCGTTTGAAGTCGAAACCGAAAACACTATCTCTTGCCTCCTCTCGACATTACACCGGGCATAATAACCAGAGGCGTGCATTGGTTTTCCAGCGTGGTAGGCACTGTAGATCTAACTAGTAACTTTGCACTTATCCGATCCTGCTACCGAATATTATAAGTTTGAACGTTTGTGAGGATATTTGGATGGGTGAATGTTTGTTACTCTTTTACGCAAAAACTACTGAACTGATTAAGATGAAACTTTACAGCAATGTAGCTTATACATCAGAAAACCACATAGGCTGCAAATTATCCTAATATTCCCACGGTAACGGCAACCACGCGGCGAGTGAAACCGAGAGCGGCCGCTAATCATAAATGATAATGTTCGTTATATTTAGTAGGAATATTAAAACGCTGAAGAGTTTGATTGTTTGAGCACGCAAATCTCCGGAACTACTAGTTCGAATTGAAAAATTATCTTTGTGCTGGATAGTCCATTTATCTCGGAAGGTTATAAGATATTTTACATCTCTCATGTTCGGTAAGTAGGTTCTTATTACCTCCAAATGGGGCTTGTAGGTGACTAATTAGCGCTCTAGGGTAATAATGTAGCTAGAAAAGCCCTAGGACGGTAAGTAATAAAAAAAACACTTCTTTCTTTCAAAAAGTTCGCGTACATCTAACCATCATATTGGCAATAGACATCATGCTTTCAGCCCAATGAACAAAGAGGTCGCTTTGCTATCAGTCATCAAATTTAAATATCGAACGGCGAAGCTCAATTTCGATCTTGAAAAAAAAAATTAAAATAGTAGATAGTACCATAAGGGAGCAAAATAATATTTTTATGGCGAAAGCGCTTTTTTGAATCCAGAGCGAAGTGAGGGATTCCAGAGTAGAATCCCGAGCGTAGCGAGGGATTCAAAGTACGTCGCCCGAGCCAAAAATATATTTTGCGGCCGAGTGACACACTCTACTTTTCATCCCCGTCTATGAGAAAAAGAAATAAGAGGCGTTTCTAGATACAACTAATGAATGTATTTATAAAAAAAATATTAAACACCAATAAAATGTTATAATGTTAAAAAAATTATAAAGTAACAGCTTAAAAATTAATATTAATATTTGAAACATTTGTGCAATTTTGAAATGTTATAGTCATATAGTTTTTCTTTTGCGGCGCTGCACGCGCCGGTCACCTAATAATCGGCCAGTGACTTTTTCATACAATATTTTCGTGCGATCTCTTTGGTCACGGAGCACTAAGGGACATGTGTTAATGTTCGAAATTCAAATCTCATTACTGCCCCGTGAAAAAGTCTCTTGGAGAAAAGATTACTTTGCTCGCACTTATAGGCGAATCAATCAGCGTTTTTCGAATAGATGGGATGAAAAGTTCTTTACTTGATTCTTTTTAATGAAAAAAGGCGGGAAGTTTTGGGATTGTTCTCATTTCACTATAAATTTCAACAAATAAAATGTTTTATTCTTGTAATGCCGGTTTTTTTCTACTTTCCTCACAATCGAGATGTAAAGCAGAATAGTTAGCTCGGGTGTAAGCATCAATTGCACCCTCGAACTATAGGCGCACGAGCGCAGCGAGGGCGAAATATCTCGGGCTGCAATTGATGGCTTACAGCCCTTGGCTACTAATCTACTATTATACACCACCTGCATCTGTATCACGTATTAAATATCAAGTATTCTCAATAGGAAAGTAAGCTATTAATGCCCGGAGGGAGCTAATGTTGTATGGAACTTCCCTTGGTTTATTATGATAACATTTAAATTTTGCCAAAGTGTCAACAAAAACTTCTATCAAAAGTAGTTTTGCAAAAAACAAGACATAACTTCCTGGTCCAAGGAGTTTTTAACTATAAAATTGACACTTCAAAGAGACTTTACTCCTACGAAAAATATAAATATGGCTGTATGTATCGCGGTCCTTAGCACCAACAAAACATTTGAAATTGGAATTGTGTGATATTGTGCACTCATTCAAATATAATGTAATAGCTATCTCTTTTATTTCCATGCTTTTTCTTGTCTTTTGTCTTACTTTTCAGTAAAAACATGGCAAATCATCAAATTGTGAATGTGTGTTGTCTTGACTCTTGGTCACAGATATAATGAAAATTGTTATTGCGTTGCCTACGGAACTAAATATCTAAAGAAAAAATAGGTGTTTCAATTTTTTACACGAATTGTTAAATTGTTGTCATTTAGTTCTATTATTTATAATCTTTTTTATTTACCGTCATAGTAGGCACAGTAGTGTATAAAGTAGAGTATGCTCTTCGGGGATAAAAGTGTCTTAGCCTTGGGCAGACTTGAATCCTTCGCTTCATTCAACTTTTGCTAGTACCAAGACAAGCGTCGCCAAGCAATAATCACCTTTCTGCCCGTGTTCTGAAATGCGATGCGAAGGCCAGACTTGTCTTCAAAACGACAAAAGTTCGCGACAACGGGCAAGTCTGACCGTAGCAGGATCATAGCAAGTGAAAATAAGTGACCCTGCCAAGTCTAGATGCCTCACCCCTTACGTGATTATAGAATGTTAGTAAGTGGGACATTAACCGACTCATGGTATATAGCAAATAAGCGAGCGCGTGATCCACGAGCGCGGCTGCCTGGCGGCGGGCGAGGACTGGCTGCAGCGGCACTGCGCGCCCGTCGCCGCCGCTCTTCTGGGCCCTCTAGCTTTGAAGGTGCCTAGCACGTTGTGTAGTCTTTGATATCTCGTATCTGCAACTTTGTAAATCAAATATTAATCGTAGCCGTAGCCAATGACTTCTGCCCGAAGTATCTTAATAAATAATCATTGAAGTTCATGAACTTCTGCAGAATTCTTTGACATTCTGCAGATTATGCCTATCGAAACGTCTCAATCCTTCAATTCTGCTGAAGTAAATTGAACGTAATTAAAGTTCGTGATTCATGTCGATTCGATAGGAATATTACTGAACTTCGATGATTGGTTTATAATAATCGGGGCATAGAAGTCCTAGTTTCATATAACATCTGGTTTAATTTGGAAGAACAAAGACTTGTTCACGTTGCGTTTATTCTGTAACTACCATACATTCCATAAATATTGTCCCGTCAGGGCGAGTTGCTTGAGACTAATTGCTTTTTTCAAGTATATTTTCTTGTTTAATTTTTATGACATAAAAATAACATTGTAAAATGCAAAATTAAAAAGTTATAATTACCATACATTTATTCAGATGCAAAGTTTTGTATTATCTTTTGTATATCTTTCAAGTCTCAAATAATAATTTTCTGTAAGACAACAATCTGATTTTGATTTAGTTTTTTTTTAGTCATAACTGGGCAGGCATTTGACCTCCATTGTTCACCACCACCAGCACTTTATTTTGTCGCTTTGTTGATACATTATTTTACTTGTGCTAAAACACTACAGTACAATTTATCAGAGTTATTTAAATATGTTTTTTTTATTAACGAACGTGAGCAAGATCTTTATGTTGGATAGTAGGTATACAGTACTGTAAGATACTTTGATTGTAGTTTGTTGTAGTAGCTAAGGTATGTTGTTGTGGGTCACGTGCGGATTTACCGTTAGATTGTTGTACTTATGTTCACCATTTTGTTATAATTTAATTCAGTATTTAATTTGTATAGAATACAAGAAAAAGGTAAGAAGAAGCACGTCACGCCACCCGCTACTGAAACAAGTGTCGCCTTCTAAGAGGTCTGTTGTATTGTAAACTAATCATACATGTTTCGTATCTCAATCATATTCAAACACAATTAAATTGAAACACGATTGAATAAGCGGAATAAGGCCCCAGATGCGTTGCCATAACAACGCGAAAAATTAAATATCGTACAATGAACGGATGACTTGACATGCCTTGGTCCTTCTTACCTCTTTCCTAAGATCTGTATTACGTGTCGTATCTGTTCGTTTTTAGTCATTTTTATTTTTTCCTTTGTTTTAGACTTTCGATATAGCTAAGATAATATATGACAAAGGCTGCTTAGAAGCCGCAGAAGAGTGGTTTGACCACAACCTGTTGATTGTAGCTACATCCGCTGTTTGTACCGCTTTTGCACAAGTAAGTTTATTTGTAGTTGCACATTAGTATTATTTGTTTAGCTTTGTCAGTCATTATGATTAGAAGTTGATATTACATAACATAACTTATCCAATTTCAGCTCTAAGTTTGATATAATTCACCTATGTATAATTTTAAATAACTTTTCATTTATGTATTTTACGACTTTCTAATTGTTATTACTGACCTTATGCATTTTTGTTCTTATCTGTCTTAAATAATAAAAAATCCCTGCAAATGGCAAGGGTGACGTGGTAAGTAAAGCGTATTTTTTTTATCTGCTCTCACAACGAAAACGAGTTTATAATGACATTCTTAATGAACACAATATTTAAATAAGAATTACCTTACTTAAAACAGTTATTTTCTAACAAAATACCTAATGTTTTTTTGTATGAGCAAAACTGGATAATATCAGAATATAATATTTTGTGGTAAATACAGGAACAGAATCCGGTTTGTCAATAAACAAGGACTAATATTGGGAATGCTGGGATTAGATTTGGATCTTTAGTTAAAGTTGATAGACGTAGATTAAGGCAATGTTGTCGTTTACCGTGCACTTTAGAGTTAATTATTGTTTCTACGTACGACAGCAGCCCCCTTGCTCTTGATGCAATCAATAGCATTGAGATCGAGATTGAATTAACGTCAAAAGTCAGTAATTATGAGTTATGTTATAAAAGTATGCAATTAAACTAAAAATAATAGGTACTTGAAATTAGTAACTAAATTAATTTGTAGTCTAGAAATCGATAGTAGCGTCAATTAAAATCGAATCAACGACGAAAATCAGTAATAATTATTAATTTTCAATCTCGATCTCAACGCGATCAGCTTATGGTATCGCTATAGCTATCGATTTTTCAAACCCCCCCTACAAGGGCTCTCGTTGACGCTATCACTTTCATACTAAAAATGCAATAGTGAATCCAAAAGAAATATGTAGAAATTAGACAAAAAATCCTATCGTTGAAGGGTTTTATAAGAGTTTGAAGTTTGAAAGCTATAGCGATAGCATAAGCTATACCGTTAGGCGGTCGGGGTGCAGGTCAGACTTTATAGCTTGACCTTGAGAGCGCCCTTAAGCCGCTTTTAATAGCGTCGATTTTCGTAATGCATATTATTATGTTGTCTCTCCTGCTGTTGACTGTACCTATATAATTACTGCATTAATACAGGTTATACCTAACTCTTTTAGATACTGCATTAATACACATAATTCTTCTAGATTTTGGGCATCTGTTTCGCGCAAAACTTGCGCGCGGACATATTTGCGCAAAAGGCGAAGTGGCACTGACAATCAGCCTCTCCTGCCGCCGTGTGACGTCACAATCGTCCCACCCGCGACCCCTACCGAGCGCTCTACGCACCTACGTAACGCAACCGTCGAAATATGAATTTGAATTTAGAACGCTTCTGAATGACGCATGAGCAATGATCGACTTCAATTTTACCTTACAATTTTGGTTCTTAAATCTTGACACTGGCATAAATGTTCTCTATCTAAAAAGAAAATTGCTAATAAGTAAAAAAAAGGAAAAATAATAACGATCGACTTTTTTAATGACAAAGAAGTATTGTATAAAAATGTCAAACTTTTTTCAACATTTTATGAAACGAATAAACTTTTTTTTTACTCAAATCCTTATTTTGAGAGGTGCTATTTGATTTTAGTGAATTAGAATAAAGTCGATGATTGAGTCTCATGAATCAAAAGAATCTCATATAAGCAAGACTGAATATGAAAAAAAAAACTTCCCCTTTGTAATCCTAATTCACCATTCTCCAAAAGAATTATTATGTTTTGAAAATTATTATTAACTATTTCCTATGAAGCAACCTATTAAAATTAAACCTATTAATTTAATACCTTGTTGTGCTAAACGTAATTTTGTATTATATACAATTTTTATAATTGTATATAAACAAGCATTTTTATATCATATTTGTGAGCTAAAGTATGCTTTTATCTTCATAGAAATAACTGTCTACTTAAGTCCTCCAAATCCCTATGGCTTTCCTTGTACTTACTCGATTTTGGATATGCTGTCCATCTTTATATAACTCTTCTTACCCACGGCACAAGCCAAACGTACACAGTTTTATATATATGTTTAATATTGCAGCCCAGATACCTATCTGCAGCAAACCATTACGTCCATATAGTAAGAAACATCTAAGGTGAACTCGAAATGAATGTATGATCGAAATGATGATATGTATCGAAATGAAACTATCTGTTGTCATCATCTGAAATTTTGTGTCGTTGCAATTTAATGTCGTACGTTTGGCTGCTCTCCCCTTTTTCAAGTATTCGTCTGTGCCTGTTAGTAGTAAGATGTTAATACAATTGTTCTTAGAAATATCCATCGTGTATGTCCATAGGTGTATTGTCAGCTTTGATGAAGAAAAATATAAAACTTAACATTCTCTGTTATATTATAAGGTGCATTTTGCCAAAGCTGACATCACCTTAAATACCTGTGTTCAATTTTGGCCAATTACTAGCCTTAACGGGAGCTGTGAGATGATTTTTGTATTGGAATAAAAAGTTTATAAATAAAAATATGCTAATATTCGGCGTTTTGCGTCGAAATGTTACAGAGACATTGTTATTGCGTGTAAGGCTGCCGTACAGTATTAGAATTGATATTGTAATGATAAATCTGTCCATACAATTTGGATTGGATTATTATATTTTTATGTCTATACAAGAATGGTGGATCAACACATTTACTCGACAGTATTTAAGTGTTATGAAAATGTTAACATTTCGTGTACTTTCATAACAGTTTTTGCATTGTTTGAGCGCTATTTGGGTCGTGTGAAGTGTAGCAGGAGAATAATGGCTGACAATATGTAATGAATTAAATATTAATAGATTTTATGTTATAAGTTTATCTGAGATGTATTCAATAGAATATTTGCTGCCTTAAAATAATAAAATCATTGCACATGATGTAGGAAAATATCGTTACCTACGAATAAAATTATAGAAAACATGCAACTTATTTTTTTTTTAATATCTTGTAAAAATAATGAGGGACAATGGGACAGAATCGCAGATCTCAATAGTATAAAATTCTAAAACCACTCCATTGTCCCGACACTGAAAAAAAAGAACCATACAATAAGTAAAACAAAATTGTCAATTATTTTCAGTCAACAACAGCTACGGCTTTACATGTCTGTCTAATTTCTTCAATCGACTTTGAACTTTAAGACGTAAGCCTCTGAGTTCAGAATTGACTGTAGAAATTTGATATTTTGTATAAACCGTGGTAACTGTTGACCATACAACCGCGGTTTCTAATAACGTTATTTGCATACGTGGCAGCAGGTATTCTATTGATATTACGACCGTTTTTAATGGCCTATTTTAAGTAAGAAGCTTGCATTTACTCTGTTATTTTAAATATTATTTAAAAATACAGATACCTACAAGATACAAGAGATAATATTTTTATACACTGTTAATATAAGTACATTTCGTGTAAAACCATGCATGGTATCAGCTACTGCGTTCTTATAATATAAATTTTAGCTCTTGCTCTGTCTAGTTCCGGAAAACATTCATTTGCTAACTCGTTAATGCAGTAAGTACAGATAGATTAATCTCGAATAAGTATATGTAAATCAAATGAATACAATCCATTTGAATAAACATTGAAGATTTCTTATTAAAGATACGTTATTAAGGACGGTCGCTAGTGATTAGGTAATACTCATGGTTCATTATTAAGACGCTTTGCCAGATAAATTTACTTAACATATTATAGTTGAGTAGGTAATGTAAAACTATTATATTTGAGTATTATGTAGTTGCAAATGTATAATGTTCGGTTGTTAAAGGCACAAAATTAAGCTTTATGATAAGTATAATGTTAGTCATATATGATATGTTATCTTATAAGTATTACGGGATATTTTTTATATTAATCTGCTCGACGATGATACTGAATTTGAGATAATTATTTGACTCCATTTTGAGTTGTAATGTATTTTGATCATCACATTGTGTTAGTTAAATAGGTAGTATATGTCGTATTATTAGTATAGTTCCAATGCCCATGCATTTTTAATCTCACATTGAATCTTATTTTTTGTACATTCCTTTGATATTTTTATAGCCTGAAAAGTACAGCCTCTTTGGGATATTCAGTACCTATGTCATTTATCTTTAGTTAACTTTAAACTAAACACCCAAGATGTTGGGTTGAGCTGGATCTGTCAGCACGGAATCGCATTTTACGTCGTTCTATCCAGTTCCGTCGTTCAAAACCGTCATTTGTTAGAGCAAGAAAAGTGTGGAATCGCATCGCCGATTCTGCCGCGTGCGATAAAGTTAGCAACATAGGAAATCCGTGCTGCCAGATGTGATCCAACCCTAAGGCGGCAAACGCATATGCAGGTGACTTGCTTAGCGCCTAGAGACTAGTGAATCACCCAGCGAATAGCTTGGTGAAACGAACGTTCAATAATTTTAGCGATTGGCCGCATTACGCGCTTGGCGTCTAGCCAGGTGCTTTGTATGAGCGCTAGCCGCTAGGTGACTCTAGGCCAGCTATACTCAACCTGCGGGCTGCATCCCGCGGGCCTTTCGGCCTTACGGCTTCGGATGCTTTGTCTTTCTCCATTTTGAAGTGAGTGACAAATGCACTCCGCTCTCAGAAAGTTTCCCAAGGTTTGTGAATATGGCGGCTGATCTTTATAAAGTTTTGAAAAAGTGTTCACAGTATCAAAAATCGCCTTAAAACGTATAAACACCTGTATAAACTTCTTTTTCACTATGAAAGTAAATACTTCGTTAACTTGGAATTACGTTTTAATGGCAGGATAATTTGACAGATAATTTGATTGTTATTTTAAAGTGGCACTAGCGTAGATCTGTCATTTTTTCAAAGACGTATGCATTATCCTGTTTTCTATATTTTTTTGGAGTTTGGAAGCAAATGCATTGCATTTTTATTTAGATAACAAATAAAAATAATAATAACCCATATGCACGAAAGTAACATTTGACAGGTCTACATCTACACTAGCGCCACCAAGCCAGATTACTTTTTCTATCATCCTGCCATTAATACCTAATTATTTTTTACTTGCGGCCCGGGATCCCGTGTCTGAAACGTATAAAATATCCCCTGGCCCAAATAGCCAAAATGGCCCCTTTAAAAAAGGTTGAGTATGGCTGTTCTAGGCTCTAGGCGCTAAGCAAGGCTCCTGCCTATGCGTTGACAGCCTTACCTTGGGACTTATTCACTAACAGTCGGAAACTTTCCCGACAGTGGAATGTATGCATTGTCACTGTCAATCACTTCAGAATAGACAAAGACAAAGTACAGAATTCGAATCCTATTCCGTTTCCGACGGTTTGTGAATCAGCCCGCTTGATACGAGTATGTGCTGCTGATCTAGATGTGCCTAAACGTATAAGATTATCTCAAATAGTAATGAAATTATTAAGGTATTTTATTTTTACTGCCTTTTGTACGGTAATTAACATCATGTTTTAAGTGACAGTTACATAATAAAATAAGCTTTTTTTATGTAAATTTGAATTAAAAAACCTTACATATTTAATAAATACGGTGACACGAAAATGATATTATTGATTCGTAATTTTTACATAATTGGAAATGTTATTTATACAGTTATATTATTATTGCTAAAATTATTTATTATTTTGGAAATGAATTTTCATATTTTGTATGCAAATGTAGATTGTTAGTAAATATGTTTGGTTGTTTTATTTATAAATCTCAGTTATCAAACCCCCTATTAGGTACCCCTATGATACAGATAAATAATGATAGGCATATTAAACAAAATGGCTTTCATTCGATTGTGAACCTAATAGCATGAAAAGAAGACTTGGTAATTATTTGTAGGTACCTAATAATTAGGTACTTACCTATACCTACCTAGTATTTTGGGTTTGATACTCAGTATTTTGTGTACCTACCTATAGGCCTCCCCCAGCAGTGAGGGAATCAGTAGTTACCTACTTATTTTGGGCCTACCTACCTACCTACTTGATGAATGAGTTTGAAATTTCTTTGGGCACTTATCTAGTGATTGAAAACAAGAAGTGCCAAATGAACCCTTGCGAAGCTCTCAAAATTGATAAAAGAAATTCATGCAGCATACAAATTTTCTTGTTACAATCTGTAAGGGTCTTAAATAAAATATGTTTGAGGCTTGTAGAGGTTTTTATTAGTACTTTATTATTTATTTAAATCTTTATTGTACAATAAACACAAAGTTAGATACAAAAGGCGGACTTAAACTAAACTTATTCTCTACCAGTCAACCTTTAGGGAAACAGAGCAGCGAAAGCGGTACAAAATGCGATTTGATAACATTGATATATAAACGTAGGTACATCACTTAAATACATAAGTATACAAATTCATACATACTATACTAATACTACATACATATATATTATACATGTTAAAACCTTCTTGGACAATGCGAACAGCCTGTACATTCTAAATTCAATAATAAAAATAATATTGTCTTGTCAGTCATGTTTACCTATACTCGTATGTCACAACAGCTTAATAAACTGCTATCTATGATAAAGTTAACTATTTTATTCTCGCATAACTAATTGGTTATGGGCCCAGGACTGTGACAAAAAGAAGCCAAAAGTGTTATTGTGCTATGGAAAATTTTCTACCATCGGCAAGCCAGCCGGCACAATCATCTTCATCTGCGAGTCAGTCATCAGGTATTTCCATCACCAAACTGAATGGAAAAAACTTTAATACTTGGGCTTTTGCCCTTGAATGCCTATTGACAGACCTCGACCTATGGGATGTAGTCATTAAACCCATCAATACTGATGATCCAGATGCCAAGCGCAGGGATGCAAAGGCGCGAGCAAAACTATGTCTCATGTGTGACGAATCAGTTTACCCCGTCATTCGATCAGAGAAAACAGCATTTGAGACCTTCTACAGTCTAAAGAAGACGTATGCTCATAGTGGATTAACAAGACGACTACAACTGATGAAGAGACTCCTAACTAACGAGTTTAAAGGCAATATGCAGACCTACCTGAACGCATCACTTGTTGTACAGCAAGAATTACAACAAATCGGAGCTGCCGTTGACGACGAATTTCTAGCCATCATTATGTTGGCAGGACTGTCAAACAAGTACCAACCACTCGTCATGGCTCTTGAACACTCCAACGCCAAAATCACATCGGAGGGAGTAGTATCGGCTCTATTACAAGAAGAGTCACGAACGTACATTCCAAGTACCACCCAAAGAAATGGACCTGTCACTACGGCGGCACTACTAACAAAGAAAAATAAGAAAACCTTCTGTACTTATTGTAAAAAGTTAGGCCATCTAGTTTCAGAATGTAGGAATAAAAACAAGAAAGTTTCGACAAAGGTTTATTCAAATAATACATCTGAATTTACACTTTCATCTTGTTTAATTACACCTTCATCCTCAGGTTCACAAGATTGGTTCCTAGATTCTGGTGCAAGCTCTCATATGAGCAACAGGAAAGATTGGTTCGAGTCCTTGACTTCCCATATCGTTCCCGTCACAGTAGCAAATAAGGACCAGCTTCTGAGTAATGGGAAAGGTACTGTAAATATAAATATTTCCGATAGTGTAAATAAAATAAGTGACGTTTTGTATATTCCAGGTTTAGCGACAAATCTTTTATCTGTAAGTAATTTAATTAAAAAAGGTTACGATGTATTGTTTACGTCACAAGGGGCATCGATCACTTTGTCAGGTGGATGTCAACTGACAGGTAAAGTAATAGCGACAGGTTCTAACCATAAAGGAATGTTTAGATTAGATCTAGACAGGTCGAATGCTTTTTATACACCTACCAAAGAGTCTCCAATACTTTGGCATAGACGTCTTGGTCATTTAAATGCAAAATGTATGCAAATTTTAAAAAATAAGTGCATAGGCATTGATTATAACGGAACTTTCTCTGAACAGTGCATTCCTTGCCTACAAGGCAAATTAGCGAAAAAACCGTTTCAAAAGTCTCAAAGTAAATCGAGTAAGGTCTTAGAGTTAATTCACTCAGACTTATGTGGACCTATGAGTACACACTCGTGGGGCGGAGCTCTATATTTATTGACTTTTACAGACGACTTTAGTCGCAAAACCTTTGGATATCTTTTAAAATCAAAGTCTGAAGTTTTAAATAAGTTTGTAGAGTTTAAGCATTTGGTTGAAAACCAAACTGGCGAACGTATTAAAGTTCTGCGTACAGATAACGGTCGTGAATATATCAACAACGACTTATCTACCTTTTTAAAAGAGAACGGTATTGTGCATCAAACCACAGTTCCGTATACTCCTCAACAGAACGGAGTATCCGAACGCGCAAATAGAACAATAATTGAAAAAGCCCGATCTATGCTTGAAGACTCAAAGTTACCGAAAGCTTACTGGGGAGAAGCAGTAAATACTGCTATTTATTTAAAAAATCATGTACCTACGCAAGCTCTAAGTAACAAAATTCCTGAAGAAGTGTGGACTAAAAAGAAAATCAACCTCTCCCACTTGAAAGTTTTTGGCTGTGAAGCCCATATGCTTGTTCCAAAAGAAAAACGAAGTAAGCTAGATTCAAAAACTCAGACCTGCATTTTTGTCGGCTATGCTACTGACAGCAAAGGTTACCGACTTATAGATCCCAAAAATCCTCGATCTATTATAATTGCGCGAGATGTTGTTTTTATAGAAGACAAGACACTACAGCAGTCATCCCCAATATCATCCGATTGCGAACTGGAATTCCCAGCACAATCGCAAGATATTTTTGTGCCTCTTGATAATGAAGCTGTTTCTCCAACACAACTTCAAACCCTGCCAGGTATATCTGTGACGCCAGGTACGTCAACCTCTGAAAATTTGACAGAGTCAGATGAGCCTGCTCCCGCTCGTGAAGTTTTGCCTGATTCTTCTGAACATGAAGAGCAAGCACCTGAACCTCAAAGGAGATATCCAACCCGAGACAGGCGCTGTCCTCAAAGATACGACGAACATCTTTACATGACTTCAGATCTGGAACCGGAAACTTTCAAGGAAGTTGTGGAACATCCGCAAAAAGAAAATTGGTTCGAAGCTATGAAGACCGAATTTGACTCTTTGCAGAAACACGGAACATGGATTCTTGTTGATAGACCCACAGATAGAAAAACTACCAAATGCAAATGGGTCTACAAAATAAAAAGAGACACATCTGGGAATATTACAAAATATAAAGCTAGACTGGTTGCCAAAGGCTTCACTCAAGTTGCAGGAGTGGACTATGGTGAAACTTTTTCACCAGTTGCTAGATTGTCTTCAGTGCGATTGTTATTCGCGTTTGCTGCTTATCGTGGGTTAGTAGTAGATCATCTTGATGTCGAAACGGCATTCCTAAATGGCAATTTAGAAGAAGAGATCTTCATGGAACAGCCTGAAGGTTTCGCCGACGACCCTAAAGGCAAGGTATGTCTACTGAAAAAGGCCCTTTACGGACTCAAGCAAGCACCTCGCCAATGGAATATAAAAGTATGTGAAGCAATGCTCAAATTGTCTCTCACGCAGACAGCCAATGAACACTGTCTTTACTATAAAAAAGATGGTGATGATCTTCTCATCGTAGCCGTTTTCGTTGATGATTTCTTCATCGTCTGCACAAGTGACAGCATGAAAAATCATTTTAAAAATGAACTCAAAAAGATGTTCATTATTAAAGACCTTGGTCCTTGTAAGGACTGTCTTGGTATGAGAATAGAACAAAGCTTTGGGAACATATTTCTCGACCAGACAAAATATATCGAAAGACTTTTAAATAAGTTTAGTATGACAGATGCCATTACTCTGTCGACCCCACTAGAACCTGGTCTAAAACTTAATCTTCCAACTAAAGATGAAGAAAATGCAGAAGTTCCGTATCAGGAACTCATTGGGTCACTAATGTACATTGCAATTTGTACGAGACCCGACATTGCTCATTCGGTCTCATACCTATCTCAGTTCAATGCACATTACGGGGGGGTACACTGGAAGGCTGCGAAGCGTGTTCTTCGTTACCTTAAGGGTACCAAAGACCTCCGTCTGCAGTTTCGTCCTGATGCTCCATTCTTTCCTCAAGGATATGTCGATGCGGATTATGGAAACAATCTTGTGGACCGACGTTCATTCACTGGATATGCGTTCATAATGAGCGGCGCCCCAGTCTCTTGGGAAGCTCGCAAGCAGCGGACCGTCGCACTTTCTACGACAGAAGCCGAATATATGGCTCTCGCAGAAGCTTGCAAGGAGGCAATATACCTTCAGTCGCTCATTAGTGAACTGTTCGTCACGTGTCACCCCATCGTCATCCATACTGACAATCAAAGTTCCATCAAATTAGCTCATAATAATACATACCATTCACGCACTAAGCACATCGACGTCAGACACCACTTCATCCGAGACTCGCTTGCACACCACGACATACAACTTCAATACATACCTACACACAATATGATCGCCGACATATTGACTAAACCTTTGCCGAAACTGAAGCATTGTAAATGTACAAATTCTTTAGGTTTAGCATAGGTTAGTTGTTTCATGTTTTTGCGTTTTATATCATATGTTGTATTTGGTATTTGTTAAGTTTGTTATGTCTATTAATTAGCAAGTAAGGTGTACATAATGATGTTATTTTTAATTGTGTTTGTGTATATAGGGTATTCTAGTCTTTGATATGTCATGTATTTAATTCTTTGGAGCATATACAGGAAGATACAGGGTGTTCTCATTGCGGGGGGGTGTTAAAACCTTCTTGGACAATGCGAACAGCCTGTACATTCTAAATTCAATAATAAAAATAATATTGTCTTGTCAGTCATGTTTACCTATACTCGTATGTCACAACAGCTTAATAAACTGCTATCTATGATAAAGTTAACTATTTTATTCTCGCATAACTAATTATACATAAGTACATAAATAAATAAAATACCGTACCAACGACAAAATAAGAAAAAAAACATACTAACTATAATTTGAAATAAAACAACTTTTACGGATATCAAACGCGCTATATTTCCACGAACTAAGTTGTAATTGTCCGTATTTTTAGGTTTTTTAGGGGTTTTTTGATTTTCCCGACGTTTCGGCACCTTTACAGCTGCCGTGGTCACGGGATGACTGGCTACTTATAAGTCTACCCTCGAAAAGTTAATTTATTTTCGTTCGGATACGGTTAGACATTTACTATGGCACAAATTATTACTGATTTGATATTTTGATTTAATTGTTATTTTAATTCTTTATTATTAAGAAAAGAGAAAACTAAAGACTACTACGTCGGGAAAATCAAAAAACCCCTAAAAAACCTAAAAATACGGACAATTACAACTTAGTTCGTGGAAATATAGCGCGTTTGATATCCGTAAAAGTTGTTTTATTTCAATGAACAGTGCGCGCCAAAACATAAGATGTACGTAACTATAATTTATTGATGATAAATTACCAAACCACAAACAAGCACTCAACCCATCCAAAAGAAAAACACGAACATTCCTTTTAAAGGAATATTTGCTGGGCGATTTTCTGATAGCGTCAGGGAGACGGTTCCAGAATTGCAAAGCTTGCAGAGTGAAGGAGTCAGTCTTATAGCCAGAATGAAAGAGGGGAAATGAGCGCAAGAGTATAAGCAGGGCGAAGATGGCGGTCATGAGAGTCACAGATAGGTACTGAAAACTGAATTTCAAGTATCCGAGAGAATGCGGATTGTTGAGGATGGAGTAGAGCGTACAGAGCAACCTAAAGGTAACATTCGGATCCTGGCAACCACGGAACGCGACCGCGACCATGCCGAGTCGCTAGCGCCGCCGGTCGCCTGCCGCGCCGCGACCGGTATCATTCCGATGCACGGGACCGCGACCGATGCGACCGGCTGTCTTTACGCAGTTTTTATTATAACCGTTTGTGTTCTAGATAGCGCTCAGTATAATATTAACGTACAATCTATACCGTAACAAAGAGCTGCCAGCTGTTGTTAGAGGAAGAAAAAGATTAAGTATGACAAACTCATTTTGTTGGTTTTGTTTTCGGAACAGAGAGCAAAATGTCGAATCTTATACATACGGGTTCTGTACGGGCTATTAAACACTATATCTACTAATAATTCGTCATCAGTGGCAGTAAATGACGACATTATGACGTGTTAATTGACTAGGTCGCGCGGCGGCACTGCTCTCGGAGCAGTAGGGTCGCCACGCCCACCGGAGGCTTGCATTGTTTAGTGCTTCATATAAATTCATACAACGCAGTGGGTCGCGCGGCCAGGCGGCGCGACCGTGGTCGCGGTCGCGTGCCGCGGTCGCCTGCATCCGGATGTTACTTACCTTAAGTTGTCTGCGCAGACGTATGGGAAGCCACTGAAGCTGTGACCGGTATGCTGAGATATGATCAAATTTGGGAAGGGAGAAGATAAAACGAATAGCGTCATTCAGTAGCCGGTCCAGCTTGTACAGAAGATCCTCGTTCAGATGAGGATAACAGATACCAGCATAATCGATGAGTGGAAGTATAAGAGAGGTAGGTAACAAGAGTGATCTTGGTTGAAGAAAGTTTCTAAAACGATTTAAGTAGCATAAAGAGGAGATAACCGCACGGCTCTCCTCAGCTACCTGTGGAATCCAACTGAGCGTACTATCAATATGCAGCTCAAGGTTCTTAATGCTGGAGCAGAGGTATTGTTGTTATCCAGAGCAATAGGTGGCAGTGTTGCAGTCAATCTTGGCAATCTGCTTAGACCCGCCGACTATCATCGCCTGGCATTTAGACGGATTCACTGCTATCCCAAAATTAGTCGACCATATGTTAATAGAACGCAGAGAACAGTAACTGTTAATAAGAGAAATGCCGACTCAATGTCTTCAACTGATGAATTTGTAAATCATCGGCATATACCTAAATGATAAGAGCAGCAAAAGTCAATAAGGACACAATTCGCGCGCTCGGCCTACGATTTAGTTTCGCAATGGTCGGTTACGGGATAGGTGACCAATAATTTACTATCTCTTCCGTGCCTCGGAAGGCACGTTAAACCGTTGCTTGGTCCCGGCCGTCTGTCCTCTCTTTAAAATGTACCTAATTACTTTTGATACAGTTGACCGATTTTGATTAAATAAAGCCTAAACGGTAAGTTGAGATACGGACTTTAAAAATAAAACAATTCTGTGGACTCAGATAAGTGGTATTGGTGTGATGCTCATTCAAACACATAGACATACAGACAGACGGACAGACATAAACTCTAAAAATAATAGAAATTGCTTATTCTGAGTACCCCTATCTATTTTTTTTGAAACGGACACGCTGAACTTTGATTCTTCTTATAAGTTTAAATAGATTATATTTGTCAGATAAATACAAGGCTCCACTACAGGTACTACTTATGCACCAACTTTACAAATAGATTTCCCAAAAACTGAATTGGAATGTTCCTTTCTAAGATTAACTTGACCAATGTGTCCGGGTGACTTTACGTTACAATTCCGGTCCATTTGTACGTAATTCGGAGTAATGTGGCATTTACTCCCGGGTAATCACTGTTTACGCGATCTACGTGTCTGCGCGTTAAACTGGCTGTGAACCGTTCGTTCTTGTAAGCTTTGACGATTTCGTAGGACTTCTGCAAACTAGCTATTAACTAGGCATCGATAAAGTAGGTAGATACTTACTTAATACCTAACTTTTTTTCACAAAGTTTTACATGTGTAGTCGAACAGCTAATCAATGTCATCAAGTAGAAACTGTGAGAACCGATCTACCTACGTTAGGGGAACTTCGTCACAAAGAAACGGACTGATTCTTGTTCTTGGCAGACTGATTAATTTTTGTATTTGCAAATTTCATAGGTATTTTAGAATAGTTTACAGTGACTCATAAATTCATTCTAACTAGGTACCTACTTAAGCATGTTCTAGGCGGTGTTAATTGTAACCACGCCGCCCACAGAAGTGTCCTTGGTGAAGTTTTGTTTAATCCGTTTATATAGATATTGCGTGAAATATTTAGCAAATTACTAACATACCACAACGCGGGTAAAAAGCGAATTCCTTGTGGTCCCCCTAGGGGGACACCGCAGGGGGACCACGAGTAGGGCATCGAGCCCGGGTTTACCCGGTCCGGAAAAACCCGGGTTTTCCCGGTTTTGAGGATTACAAAAAAACCCGGGTTTGATTTTTAAAACTCGGGCTTTTCGGGTATTCTTTAATACTTTTCTTTTTGTTATTTATTAAGTATAAGCCACTTCCAATGCAATATTAAATAGAATAAAAACACGCTTTGATAAATTATTACGTAAATAGAAGCTTAGTTGCTACCAAGAAAACAAGCATTTTGTCATTTTGTTTAGTCGTCCACTTTGACAAATGAAGAGGAAATGAACAGTGAGTTAAGTCGAGCTGTTGATACTCCTAATACTGCTCACACTGCTACTGCAGGTCCTTCAGACTCAGACGATTTGTTTACTACTGTGAGGGTAGAAATGGCACTCTTCGAGAATTGCGGTACGCGACAGCGACGGACGGCGTTACCTATCGCTGGCATATGAACATTTAAAAACCTACTATATATGACTGTTGCGGCTTACCATTTCGCCTATTTTACGAGGAGAGATGACAACACCAGAAGAAGTCTTTGCCGTCGTTTGTTATCGGGCGTTTACGTAAAGCGTCGGTACTTCAACGTCACATCTTCATACAACCGTTACTTACCTGTTCGCTATCTACAAGGCAACATTGTATTTCAATTCATTATATATATTTTCGAGTTAAATCAACTAAATCTTTTATTTGGCTCCATTGTGTCGAGACAAGACATAAATTGGTGGCCCATGAGGGGAACGAAAAATAAGAAGAAATTACGAAGAAAGTTCAAACCAAAAGTGCAGATTCCAACGGACGTTTGAAGGTCATACAAATTTCACGAAATTTCTGATGGAGATTTGAAGACAGCAGCAGTCAGTAAAGCAGCAAAAGCATTACACTGGGTCGTCGTCATCATCGTCATTGGATTAATGAGATAAGTGCCTTACGTCCTATCCAAATTCCTTAATCCAAAGTCTATACCTAAAACAAAACCTATTTTTTTTCTATTGTAGTGTCGTTTTCACTTGTTGCAAGCAAAGTCGGCAAAGGTTACGATAATTATTAGTGAAAATTACGTATATTAGTTAAAAATATTGCAAAATTTTACCATAATTTTTTAGGTGCAAGGTACATCTACCTACCTACCCACTTTTATCAATATTTTGAATAGCTCATTAATTTTTCCTTATATCTCATAACATTCAATTATTTAACTCGGTATTGTCATTGCTTCTAAATAACCGAGTTTGGTGGCCCATAAAATATTAACTTTCTATGTGACATTTTAGCCGAAATTTAAATCTCGAGTCGATTGGTAACTCGTCGGTCATAGTTGTTTGCCGAACGTTTCAGCCTCATCGACAGTATCAAGCCAAGAAAGTTCGGTGTCCAAAAGGAGCACTGAGCGTGTCTAAGCTGTGCGCTGTTGTGCTGTGCATTAGCGGCGTCGGCGCCGGTTTCCCGATTCGGCGCGAGGACACCGAGGAGGAGCGTGAGCTAAAATTTATTATTTGTTCCTTCTTACTTGCTTGCTGATTTATATTCAAACGCATTTTTATGTAAATTAATTTTATTTGTGTTTCTTTATTACGATAAATATGATGGATTCGGAAAGATTTGGTAAGTCGACTGTTGATAAGGCCGACGAGAAAAGGCTGCGAGAATTAAGTATAAAGCGAAGTTCGGTAAAAGGTCAAATTACTAAATTCAAAAATTTTTTGTCGAATATAAGTCAGCAAAATGAATTGGCTCACCTCGAGCTGGCTGAGTTGACTTTGAAGCTCGGTAAGTTCGAGGCTTTGTCCATGAAATTCGATGAGTTGCAGAGTCAGATTGAAGTTTTTAATCCTGATAATTTGGAAGGGGAGTTAAATGAAAGGGAGAATATCGAACATGATTTTGTAGCAAACATAGCATTGGCAAAAAATATTATAGAACGTCAAAATAAATTACAAAGACGCGAATCCTTTTTTGACGCGGATGGTCATTGTTCTATTGAAAATAACGGTAATGCTAATGGCAATGCTATGGGGTTCAAATTGCCTCAAATACAAATTTCCAAGTTCGATGGAACATATTTCAGATGGCTTGAGTTTCATGATACCTTCGAGAGTTTGATACACAATAATTCCCACATTTCTCCTGTCCACAAGTTTCATTATCTTGTCTCATATCTGGAAGGAGAAGCTGCCAGGGTAATATCCAACTTAGAGATATCAGCATCTAACTATAAGGAAGCGTGGGAGTTGTTGTGTAATCGTTACAATAATAAAAGATTGTTAACCAATCACCATTTAAATTCCTTATTTAATATTCAAACATTAACTCGCGAGTCGGAAAAGTCACTTCGTTTTTTGGTCGATCATGTGACAAAAAATTTGCGTGCATTGTCTAACTTAGGTCAGCCCACCGATAAATGGGATGTGCTACTTATATTCATGCTAACAGCTAAATTAGATAGCCAAACACTCGCTAAATGGGAAGAGTACCGCAATGTGTTAGATGATATCCCCACGCTAAACCAGTTTAATAAGTTTTTGACGGACCGCGCAGATGTGCTCGAGGCTATACATCGAAGTAGGTATGATAGTCATATTAGTCATGCGCCGAAGGGATCGTTATCAGCTGCGGCGGCGGCGCCCGCGCGCCACCATGCTACGCCGCACAATAGTAAACAAAACCTTAATTATCGGAGTGCTAATACGAAGTCGTTTGCAGCGTTAACTTCCAAACAATCTGGTACTTATTTATGTATTGTGTGCGGTGACAATCATAAGATTTACGATTGTCCTAATTTTAAATCAAAAGACGTGCAAGAAAGAATTAATTGTGTTAAAAAATATAAGCTTTGTGCCAATTGTCTGCGTCAAGGTCACCCGGTAAGCGAGTGTCGTGTGGGTCCGTGTCGAGAATGCAAGGAACGTCATAACAGTTTATTGCATATACCTCAAACGACATCGGTTCACAGTGCGCAATTAGAAGATTATTCTAATGAAACATTAGTTAATTTTTCGAAAGTCAGACAAGGTCAAGTGCTCTTGTCAACTATTTTATTAGAAATTTCCAATCCGAATACACGCGAATCGGCTAAAGTTCGTGCATTATTGGATTGCGGAAGCCAATCGTCGTTCATAACTAAATCGCTGCAAGAAAAATTAGGTTTACATTTGAATACAGTGAATAATATTAACGTTATCGGCGTAGGTAACAATTGCGCTAATAAGGTTGTGGAGACATGCACCGCCCAAATACGGTCATTAATTAATAAATCATACAAAATTAATTTACAATTGTTTGTGCTAAACGAATTAACTAGTGAGATACCTACAGTTAAAATTGATATTAAATCGTTGAAAATTCCAAAAAAATGTACGTTGGCAGATCCAAATTTTTATCAACCGTCCAAAATTGATATTTTAATTGGTGCCGACATTTTTTGGGACGTGATAGAAAGTGAACAGCTGTCATTAGGTCCTGGTTACCCTAAATTGTGTAACTCTAAATTCGGATGGCTAGTTACCGGTCCATTTACTGCAATGAGACCCGAAAATTCAGTTCAGTGTAACTTCACGCTTACAGAACAAAATGATTCTTGTGAAGAGATAGAAAGATTACTACCTATTTTCTGGAACTTGGAGGAAGTCCCATGCCAGAAAAATATAAACGAAAGTGATAATTATTGCGAAACCCATTTCACACAAAATACTGTTAGATTAAATAATGGTAGGTTTCGAGTGAAGCTACCCCTAAAGAAATCACCTGACTGTTTGGGTGATACATATAATATAGCAAAACGTAGATTTTTTAATTTAGAAAAACGTTTTCGACGTAATCCAGATATTAAATTACAATATTATAAATTTATAGAAGAATATGCTGAGTTGGGGCACTTATCTGAATGTCATTCAAAAACCGATGTTTCGTATTTTCTATGTCATCACGCTGTGCTAAAGGAGGACAGCGAATCAACTAAATTACGTGTCGTTTTTGACGGCTCCGCGGCATCCTCTTCAGGATATTCATTGAATGACATTTTGATGGTGGGGCCCACAGTACAAGATTCTTTATTTTCAATATTAATTAGAGCTCGACAACATAGGTATTTGCTGACGGGCGACATCGAAAAGATGTACCGGCAGGTTGAAGTCGATGAAGGTGATCGTGACCTTCAGCTGATACTGTGGCGATATAATGAGTCTCAGCCATTAAGTATATTAAAATTAAATACACTTACGTACGGCACCGCCAGTGCCAGCTATTTGAGCACGAGATGCCTTATGAAATTAGGTGAAGAGTGTGATGATAAACTAATAAAAGACATAATTCAGCACAATTTTTACGTTGATGATCTTATCTGTGGCAGTGACAGTGAGGATCAACTGCGTTATATTCTGGACGCAATTATTAAGGTACTTCGTTCTGGGTGTTTCAATTTAAGAAAGTTAAAAAGTAATTTGCCTGATATTTTTGACGTTTATGAAATAAATAAAACCGATAATTTAGCTTTTAGTGAATCAACTAGCACTTTAGGGATGGGGTGGAGGCCGTCCACTGATAATTTTAATTTTCCTACTAAACCCCTTTTAGAAAACAATACCATAACTAAAAGATTTATTATGTCGCAGTCATTCAAAATATTCGACCCACTCGGTTTGTTGTCACCAGTTATTATTATACCAAAAATTTTAATTCAAAAATTATGGGCTCAACAATTAAGTTGGGATGAGCCTGTTCCATTATCTATTGCAAACGAGTGGAAGTCATTTTCTAAACATATTCTAGAATTGCAAAAAATAGAAATACCAAGATTCGTTTTATGTATTAATCCCGTGCATATTGAGTTACACAGTTTTAGTGATGCTTCCCAGCACGCGTATGGGGCATGTGTTTACTTAAAGTCGGTGAATGCTCAGAATGAAGTTACCGTTAGGTTGTTATGCGCCAAATCCAAGGTCGCGCCGCTAAAGGCGACCACTATGCCACGATTAGAGTTGTGCGCGGCGCTCCTCGCAGCCAGGTTATGCAGGGCCGTATGCGAGTCCCTCCGAGTGCAGCCGGCGCGCATGACTCATTGGTGCGATTCGAGCATAGTGTTAGCGTGGATACGTAACGGAACCAGCAAAATAAAGGCTTTCGCCGCAAATAGGGTGCATGAAATTACAGAATGTACTGACGCCGGCGCATGGCGTTACGTTCCCACCGCCTTCAACCCGGCTGACTTAATTTCCCGGGGTGTAGACGCAACACGGTTGACAGCCATGAATTTATGGTGGTTAGGTCCCGATTTTATTTCAAAGGAAGAATCTGAGTGGCCTATATTAAATAATAAACATTTAGAAATAGAATTGCCAGAATTGAAATGTCATAGTGTAACGGTAACTGAACCATTTATTAAGTTTGAAAATTATTCAAATATTTCTAAATTGCAGCGTACTTTTGTGTATGTTAGACGATTCATACATAATTTAAGACATCCTGAAAATAAACTCACTGGTAATATTACAATTGAAGAATTAAATAATTCATTTCACTTTTTATGTGCGACTGCTCAGCGTGAGTCTTTCGCTTCGGAATACGAAATTCTCAAAAAAGGTCAGCAACTAAATGCTAAATCAAAAATACTTTCATTGTCTCCATTTTTTGACAAACATGGCTTAATAAGAGTAGGGGGGAGAATACAGAACTCATGTTATGCTTACGAAAAAAGACACCCTATACTATTGCATTCCTCACATCGTCTTACAAAATTATATTTTGAAAGGGAACACATTAAGCTTCTACACGCGGGGCCGCAGTTATTATTGTCAACTATTAGGGAAGTTATCTGGCCGGTAAACGGACGGCGCCTGGCCAGGACTGTACTATTTAACTGTGTGCGTTGTAAGCGTTTGAATGCCAAACCCTTATGTCCTAAAATGGGAAATCTTCCCGTAGAAAGAATAACACCCAGCCATCCTTTTTTATCCGTAGGGCTGGACTTTGCGGGACCATTCATGATTTTAAACAAGAAAGGCAGAGGTAGTCGTTTGATAAAATGCTACATGTGTCTTTTTGTCTGCTTGCGGTATAAGTGTATTCATTTGGAAATTGTCACAGATCTCACTAAAGACGCTTTCATAATGACCTTCCGCAGATTCATAGCACGCAGAGGCAAGCCATCTGAAGTGTTTTGTGACAATGGACGGAATTTTGTTGCGGCAGCTAAAGAGATTTGTGGTTTTTTGTTAAATAATAAGCAGGAACTATCTGACTTTGCGATTCAGGAAGGAATAAATTTTAATTTTAGTCCTGCATATGCTCCACATTTCGGAGGCATTTGGGAAGCCGGCGTCAAGTCGGCTAAATTTCATATAAAGAGAGTTATGGGCAACAGTCATTTAACTTTAGAAGAATTAGCCACATTGTTTGCACAAGTGGAGGCTATACTCAATAGTCGTCCCTTGTGTCCTCTCTCTTCCTCTCCTAATGACCTCCTATCCTTGTCCCCAGGGCACTTTCTCATAGGAAGACCCTTGACGGCGCTGCCATCGCCAGACCTAAAGGAAAACAAAGAAAGCAATCTTCGTCGCTATGCCAGAGTAGAAAAACTTCATCAACATTTCTGGAATCGATGGCAACGAGAATACATTAGTGAACTGCAGCATCGAACAAAGTGGAGAACTAACAAGAGCAATCTGATAGTTGGCGACCTGGTGCTCCTGCGAGAAGATGATGCACCTCCATTATGCTGGCGCCTAGGTCGAGTCACCAGGCTATTTCCGGGTTCTGACGGAATCGCACGTGTAGCTGAAGTCAACACTATGAGAGGCTCCGTGCGGCGACCACTGGTTCGGTTATGTCCTCTACTGACCGAGGATCAAGTCCAGGGTTGAAAGAATGCTTTCAACGCGGCGGGAAGATGTTGCGGCTTACCATTTCGCCTATTTTACGAGGAGAGATGACAACACCAGAAGAAGTCTTTGCCGTCGTTTGTTATCGGGCGTTTACGTAAAGCGTCGGTACTTCAACGTCACATCTTCATACAACCGTTACTTACCTGTTCGCTATCTACAAGGCAACATTGTATTTCAATTCATTATATATATTTTCGAGTTAAATCAACTAAATCTTTTATTTGGCTCCATTGTGTCGAGACAAGACAATGACATTACAATTACATACAAACATAGATAAATAGGTACAAACAAATAAATTAATAATAAACATATAAGCATACTACACTACCTTATACTAACTATAACAAGAAAACGCCGTCACAACTCGCAGACGCGTGGCATGGTACCGAGAACCCTGGCGCTGTTGCCCCGCTGAATACATAGACTCAGCCGCTGGGCAAGATAGGCACCAGCTCTCAGGTCTCCTAAGGCGTGGACCAGTCTTGTGGAAATATCTTTCATAAACTTTTTTGTGTCAGACGACCAAGGGCCCATTGTCTCTACTGCAAGCGCTGCAAACTCGTGGCTTACTGAGAGCGACGCATATTTGCGGCGCTTGAGCTTGCTCCGCCGTGGCTCCAGCTCTTGAGGACGTACCACGTATATGGGAAGGACCTAAGGTGTCTACACAGGTTGCATCCCATACAAAGGTACGCCCCAAGCACCAGGGCACTCACGTCGCATCATCGGGTCTTTTACCATCATCCCTGAATAAACCACAAGAGATGATGGGATCGAAACAGTGCCGAGGACATGCTTGACTAAATCGTTCATAGCACCATGCCGATAGGCGCGACCGGCGCTCTTAACGCAAGTGAGCCCATGGCGTCCGAACTGGTCCAAATCTTTGCCACACGGACAGTGATGAGGTTCGCACAGCTTAGCACCCAAGCGTAAGCAAATGGAGATGCGAAGGGTAGCGGGATCGAGGATGGTGCCTAGGTTGTGGGAGGGAAGAGCGTGGAGCCAATGTCCGGATTCTTTTTCCGAGACTGCTAGCAGTCGGGCTCGGTCCGTATCATCCGGACAAGCAGCCAGCAGCTCTGCGTGAGCTGCAATGAGAGCTGGTGACTCCCAAGCGCTCTGGTGTTTCAGATCCAAGGGACAATCCTCTTCCGGGAATGAAGCACTCCACGCAGATCTGGCATCCGACAAGCATGACACCTCTCCGTCAACGAGTGTAGGGCAGTTTAATAACTCGCTGATGAGTGAGAAGGTGCTGTAGGCGGAGGACAGGAAAGCAGGGAGTGCGACACTAGAGGTTGTGCGTAAGCCCAGCCCACCATATCTAATTGGAAGATTTTGCGAATTGTACTTTTTAATACCGCATCAATAGATTTTTTATCAAAGGAAACTTCCAAAGAGGGGAACAGCGTAGGATGTACAAGAATTTTGGAGTGAATAGACAAAGCCGAAGTATGTAAAAAGCTATGTGTGGCTTCAACCCATGGAGCCGTGGTGCAAATTTGCTGAAATTATCTAATTTTGAGTTTACTAGCGAGGGGATTGCCTCCTCAAAGGGGCTCCCAATAGGTTTAGAGACGCCTTTGTTTGTACTGATTTTGAATATTAAAACTGTTTAAGAAATTTGGAAAGTACAATTTCATTAATTCTAATCCTCCCTCAATCATTACATTTTGTACTCATTGTAGAAAATAGATATATAAACACAGATTCTTGTATTTATAAAAATTATGTCAAAAAGATCGAAAAGCTCGAAAAACCGGTCTACCCGGGTTTTGATCACTCTTAGACCCGAAAACCCGGGTTTCCAAAATTGAACCGAGTTTCGATGCCCTAACCACGAGTATGGAGTGTGTTGCGGCTAGACGGTTGTAATCCGCGTTCTCCACAAGCTTTACAACAGCAGTGGTTGGGATAGGAACGCACGTCCGCACGCAAGGGAGTTTAAGGGTGATTAAAAATTCGATTAGGTACATCTTCCCTCTACATGGATGGAAACAAGCAAGCTCGCCACTGTGGAGAGGCGTGATTACAACCACCTGGAATGTTTTAATCTCATAGGTAGGTATGGCAGAATACCTCACTCACCAGCCGGTGGACGTCCACTGCTGGACATTGGCCTCTCCAAGCTCACGCCTATTGTGGCTCATAGGAGGCTATTAGCCTACTGCTACCACGCTGGCCAGACGGGTTGGTAGAGGGTTTGTTTTAAGTTTTCCTTCTCTCGCACATGCGTTCAATGCGTCGAGCCTCATAGTCGACTCTTACGACATCCCAGGCATGTAAGGGAGTGATGACACTTGTATTCTTAGGCCGTCACCACACGGCATATACATATTAATACCTAATTTAGTATAATTATCTCTTCTACTAGCTTCCTCCGCTAATTCACCGGCGTATGGACGGAGAGTAACATAAGCTACTTTTCCCTATAGTAGCCGTTCACCGTTTCACTACTGTTCCCGTGGGAAATCGGGATAAAAAATATTTTACTCTCCGGCCTTTAAACTAACTCTATGCCAAAAATCATGTCGATTGGTTGCTTAATTAATGCGTGAAGGAAGAACAAACAAACACACTTTCGTATTTATAATATTAGGATTAGGATCAGCTTTGACGACGACGGCTGGCACAGCCAAGTCATTAACGTCCTTTCCAATAAAAACCTTTATAGCAAGATTCTGCGGTGCTTACTATTAGTAGCTGTATTATTACTTCCGAAGCAAGCCCGGAGCACTGAAACTGAGACTAATGAATTCGGCATCGGATCAACTTTAATTACTCGGGAGCGCAATAAGTAAAATGGAAAGATCGTTGAAGGCAAACAATGGGTAGACGAGCCCCGTTTGGACAAGGAAGCTTTTGTTGTCAAAGAACAACGAGCTAAAAATATTGCTTAGTACCTACATACAACCTAAAGAGTATTTTATTTTAACATTGCATTTTATCACGTTCTAACATAAACTGGCGAGGAAATCAACAGCGCAGTGGTGGTACACTTCACGCGCTCGGTCTGCGATAGTAGGTTAACTAGCGATAGTAAGCGGTTAACCAACTTCCGCAAGATGGGTGGCCAAAAGCTGATCTCCTTCGTGCTTCAGAAGGCTCGTTAAGCCCTTGATCTCGGCTATATTTGCACCCACCAATCTGCATTGAGCCCGCGTGGTAGATTGTTGAAAAGACTTGATTAAGGCGGTACCCCCACCGAAAGTGGCGCCGCGTTGAATTTTATTTAATATCGTAATTCTAATTCACAATTTTAATAAAACTAAACGTGGAATTTTTAGAGCCCATTGTCTTGTATTTTTAGAAAGTATTGCTACATCTCGTCATAGTCATTCGTAGAAGTAGATAGCAAATGTGTCAAAAACGGCCACTTTTAGCAGTTTTGCTATCTACTTCTAGCAGTGACTACGAGGGAATGTAGGTAATGATACCGTCTAAAAATACTACTATGGGCTCTAAAAATTCCACGTTTAGTGTTATTAAAATTGTGTATTAGAATTACGATATTAAATAAAATTCAACGCGGCGCCACTTTCGGTGGGGGTACCGCCTTAAACATAGGTACCTACTTAATAGTAAGCCTGTCAAATATCTATCGTATTATACCAACTTAATCAACATTATGTCCGCAATTAAATGATTTTATGAACGTAAACACAATTTTGGCGTTAATTTGAAAACTAAAATAGTGTAACAATGATTAAGCTCCACGTTCAAAATGTGCAACGAAAAATTTAACAAAACCAGTTTAAGAAGACCCTTCGCCTTGCATTTAACGGCGTGAAAACGTTGTTTGAATAATTTTGTGAAAGACGTGGCGTCTCTTGTTATTGTGGTCGGATGCAAGATCCGCGGAGTCGAAAAGCCTTCTTTGTGCTCTCCATGAGCGAGCGTTGCGAGCGTTCCGGGAGATCTCGAGAGCGTCGCTCATTTGCAGAAAGCCTCCGGCTCAAGTGACGTCAAAATACTACCGTTTCTATACTGTCACTGCATTTCAAAGGGTTTTAAATTAAAACGATTTCATGTAAAGATGTTGGTGTTTGCTCTTTTCAATTAGTTCCGTTCTTTTTTACTAATGTATTTTGTATCTCAGCGGCGGTTTTTATAGTGCAAATGTATAAAACTTGACGTGCTGTTGGCTACACAAATGACGTTGCTATTGGGACCAATCTGTTTTAAAAAATATTTCTTAAAACATAGGAATACAGTCTAGAAAAATCCCATTGTCTTTGTGGCTTGCGTAAGGCCGCGACGGCACCCTGCCGTGCTGTCGTCCGCACCCAGGCCGCTGTGCCCTTTAAAGCGACATCCGTGACAGATTTACGCTTCTTCTACCTCATAGCAAGATGGCTTCACTTGTATTGTTCCAGTTCTTCGTCTAAGGGCTGTACCAATATCAGAAAGCTGAAATCATTTGCCAAATTGATATGACGTTGTACTCTGGCAACGTAACACCTGAAATATATAGCTATAGATACCTACAGAAGCTTCAATATTAAAAGGAAAAGGGTACCCACAACATTTTTACTGATCATTTATTAAAAAACCGGAAAAAAACATGGTAAGTAAGTGGTACTCATTTGATGCCAGAAAAGTATAGTCAAGTTAGTAGGTACCTAATGCTACTCCTCGATATCCTGTCAGTAAACAAATAGTGAAAAAAATTGCTTGTCGGACCTTTAAAAAGTGTTTATTAAAGTACACTATACCTATCTTGCGAAATAAACCATAAATAAAATAGTAATAAAATTGCATACAACACATCAATTATCTAGCCCACGTTAAGCTTCATGAAGAACTTGTTTATGGATACTAGATAACGGATAAACATACTTATATATTTATTTTTTTGTAAATACATACATTATAGGTACATATTAATCACCCAGACCAAGACAAATAGACATGTTCATGCACACAAATATTTGTCTTGTCCGGTGATCGAACCCGGGATCTAAGACCCCGGGCGCAGAAGGCGGTCGTCAAACCATTGAGTATGCTCTATTATTGGTTTCTAATCTGAAGATATGAATCAAAATACCTACACAGTTTTTAAGTAAATACTTGCCCGAGTTGGTATATTTTAATTAAAAAACGAATTATGTGAAGTTAAAGTTTATATTTCTACTATTTTAACGAAAGGAAAAGAAGGAAAGTTATTTTCCACTTCATAAAAAGTTTTTAATAGGGCATGCCGAAGGCTGAAGTTGTAATTACATTTCCGAGAATAGAAAGCGCCATGAACAAAGGTAAGTCATTTTTGCGGCTTCGTTTATTTTTATAAGTCCATCCGTGTCAACATTTTTAATGACTGCGGAAAAGGGAAGTCCTTTTTGGCACATATCACGTAAAGCAGTTTATACACGCTAGGTTATGCATGACGGTTTTGCCTGCACAGGCATGCCTGTCATGCATAACCTCTACGTGTGTCCTCTATTGAACACGGATATGCATGAAGGTTTTGCCTGCACAGGCATGCCTGCCATGCATAACCTCTACGTGTGTCGTCTATTGAACTCAGATATGCATAAAGGTTTTGCCTGCACAGGCATGCCTGTCATGCATAACCTCTACGTGTGTCGTCTATTGAACTCGGATATGCATGAAGGTTTTGCCTGCACAGGCATACCAGTATTGGATAACCTAGCGTCTATGGCCTGCTTAAGTAAAAGTTGGGCGTTTGAATATAATGAGATTTTTCTGGATTTTAAATTCTAAAGGGTAGACAATTGTGGGTAGTAAAGATAGTAGGTTGTACAAAGGTAAGCCATTTTTGCGGCTTCGTTTATTTTCATTTGTCCATCCGTGTCAACATTTTTTCTGACTGCGGAAAAGGAAAGTCCTTTTTGGCACATATCACGTAAAGCAGGCTATACACGCTAGGTTATGCATGATAGTATACCCTGCACAGGCATGCCTGTCATGCATAACCTCTACGTGTGTCCTCTATTGAACACGGATATGCATGAAGGTTTTGCCTGCACAGGCATACCAGTCTTGCATAACCTAGCGTCTATGGCCTGCTTAAGTAAAAGTTGGGCGTTTGAATATAATGAGATTTTTCTGGATTTTAAATTCTAAAGGGTAGACAATTGTGGGTAGTACAGATAGTAGGTTGTGGCTACATACTTATATCGAGATAGACGAAAAGAGGGCATCAAACTGTATGAGAAACTATAGCGTGTCGATTTTTTCTTATCCACGATGACGCCACGAGCGAGATTTAGTGATGTGGAACTGTTGTTGACGAATGTGTGTGTCTACAGCTTCCTCATAAGACATAGATAAATTCTAAGAATGCCATATTTTAGTGCATATTAGGAGCAATCAAACGTGTCAGTGATATTATAGGTGCAACCATAACTTCGTTACTAGGACTTTTTTTTTGTGTGTTAGCTGGAGAAACGTGTCCTCAGCTGACACATGCCGTTTTAATGCAAACAAGTGAGGTTAGGGCTTTAGACGATAGTCAGAAATTTAGTGCACAATTGGAGCAATAAGAACCAAAAAAACCAACCGTCACACTCAAATACTGTTGCAACTACGATCATTAAAGTGTGTGCGAGCTGGACACCCGTGTCTCTGACTTACACACACCTGTATCTTCGTAATTATTTGATGTAGGATTATGTTTTATACCTCAAATTTTTGAGTCGAATTGGAGCAGTAAGCTCCAAATTTTTCTAATCTCTAGCTCGAATAGTTTTTGAGCTACGGACCGATAAGCATGTGTAAGCTGGAGACACGTTACACGTTTTGAATCACTGTAACTGTATAAGTTAGAGTCTCGTATTAAGAATCAAATGATACCTTATAATAGGTGTACACAGCATGCAAAATTTCAAATCACTGGGCTTCTTAGTTTCAAAATTATAGCACGGTGCGGATAACGGCATGTGTCAGCTGGGAACACGTTTCTCCAGCTAACACACAAAAAAAACTCCTAGTAGCGAAGTTATGGTTGCACCTAAAATATCACTGAAGCCCTTGAGAACTGCATAGATGTGGACGATTTACACAACACGGTGGTAGATACTGTCCGTACGGTACGGTAGGGTCCAAGTACATTAAGACCCGCCGTCCCAAATTAAAGAAACTCTCCGACCACACACTCCTACTCATGGATCAGAGACGTGAAATGAGGCTTCAGAACTTAGCGGATGCTTATCGTTATCGGCAGCTAAATAGACAGATCTCCAAGTCTTAGAGAAGCGACCTTCGCCAATTTAATACGAACCGTATTAAAGAGGCTATCGAGCGGAATAAAGGCTCCAAAATGTTCGCGAGAGATCTGTCTATTGGGCAAAGCCAGATGACGAGGCTGAAAACTGACGACGGTCGCATCATTTCTACGAAACCTGAAATCCTGAGGGAGATCGAGAGTTTCTATGGACAGTTATATTCCACACAGACACCTGTTGAAAGCAAGGCTAAAGACCCTAGAGCCAAGCTTACCGGACACTTCACCGAAGATATCCCGGACGTCAGCCTGTACGAGATTAGTATGGCTCTTAAACAGCTCAAAAACAACAAGGCGGCGGGTGATGACGGAATCACTACAGAACTTCTGAGATCGGGCGGTAAGCCGATACTCAAAGTCCTCCAGAAACTTTTCAATTCCGTCATCGTCGAGGGCAAAACGCCGAGGTCATGGAATATAAGTGAGGTTATTTGTTCTTCAAAAAGGTAGACCCATTTGAAGAACTTTAGACCCATCTCACTTCTAAGCCATGTCTATAAGTTGTTTTCGAGAGTCATTACGAATCGTCTCGCTCGCAGGTTCGACGACTTCCAGCCTCCCGAACAAGCCGGGTTCCGAAAAGGCTTTAGCACTATAGACCACATCCATACGCTGCGGCAGGTTATACAGAAGACCGAGGAGTATAATCTGCCACTTTGCTTGGCGTTTGTGGACTATGAGAAAGAAAGAAATATAGAGACCTGGGCGGTGCTGCAGTCTCTCCAGAGGTTCTCTGCAGTCTCGCCAAGTGGACTATAGGTATATCGAGGTGTTAAGGTACTTATATGAACATGCCACCAAGTCGGTCCGATTACAGAACCAGATCACAAGTCCCATCCAACTGCAGCGAGGTGTGAGACAGGGAGACGTCATTTCTCCGAAACTGTTCACAGCTGCGTTGGAGGACATCTTTAAGCTCTTGGACTGAAAGACTCGGCATTAACATTAATGCCAGTATCTGACACACCTTCGTTTTGCCGATGATATAGTCCTTATGGCTGAGACCCTGGAGGACCTGAACACAATGCTCGAAGATCTCCGTAGTGCTTCCCAAAGAGTGGGTCTTAGGATGACCATGGATAAGACAAAAATCATGTCGAATTCCCATGTCATACCCACTACAGTTCACGTTGGGAACACTACACTCGAAGTTGTTGACCACTATGTTTACCTTGGACAGACAATCCAGTTAGGTAAGTCCAACTTCGAGAAAGAGATCTCCCGTCGAATCCAACTCGGTTGGGCAGCATTCGGGAAGCTCCGTAAAATCTTCGCGTCCAGCTTATCGCAATGTCTCAAGACGAAAGTCTATGACCAGTGTGTGTTGCCAGTGATGACTTACGGTAGTGAAACGTGGTCGCTAACTATGGGTCTGATAAGAAAGCTCAAGGTCACCCAGCGTGCAATGGAGAGGGCTATGCTCGGCGTATCCCTACGTGATCGAATCAGAAATGAAGAGATCCGTAGGAGAACTAAAGTAACTGACATCGCTCGAAGGATTGCTCAGCTGAAGTGGTAGTGGGCGGGACGCATAGCGAGAAGAACCGATGGCCGTTGGGGCGGAAAGGTTCTGGAATGGCGACCGCGCACAGGACGACGCTCCGTGGATAGGCCCCCGACAAGGTGGACCGACGATCTGGTGAAGGTCGCGGGAAGCCGCTGGATGCGGACTGCGCAGGACCGATCGTTGTGGAGATCCTTGGGGGAGGCCTATACCCAGCAGTGGGTGTCATGTGGCTGAGACGACGACGACGACGAATATTCACTAAAATATGGCATGCTTAGAATTTCTCTATGTCTTATGAGGAAGCTGTAGACACACACATATTGACGACCTCTTGCAAGAAAGCACTGCACAATTAAATATCTAAGGGACGCGTGTTTTCATGGCAATAATGGTCTCAACTCAAGCAGACGGATTTAGGTCGGAAAACTTTACAACTTATT
Source organism: Chrysoteuchia culmella (assembly GCA_910589605.1). Lineage (NCBI taxonomy): Eukaryota > Metazoa > Arthropoda > Insecta > Lepidoptera > Crambidae > Chrysoteuchia > Chrysoteuchia culmella. The sequence continues at coordinate 15,771,272 of OU342654.1, forward strand.
TGACCACCATCTTGTTTGGAAACAGGATGTGGCTTAGGATGTTACATACTTGACCAGGAAATGCCTATTCACTCTCGCCTTGAAGAGGCCAGGATTGTAGGAATCGGGGAACATATGAGCAGGCAGAACATTCCATTCCTTAGCGGTGACTTTGACCGTAGATCAAACTTTTTACAAGCATATAGGTCGATATAGGTCTGTGTTTGTGGCAACTTTAATTAATACCCATTTTAACCGCCTCTATAGTCTAGTGGTACCACTACCGGTGTCAGACCCAGCGGTCCCGGGTTCTATTCTTAATACATATTGTATTCGGTTTGCTTGATGGTAGGGCTTGTTGTAAGTCCGCTTGGCAAGCTACCACCATATTATCTAAGTCTGACGCCATAGCTACGATGTTATGGCGCAATGATTGCAAGAAAAAATAATAATTGCAATAAGTACTTACTTATCTAAAAAATAAAAAAAATATATTACTTACTTATTTAAAAGTATTACAGCTAAACAAATGAATAGGAACTAAGTGTGTGCTCCAGCTGGGAAAAACGTAACTTACCAGAAAGCCACAAACGCGACCTTTTTCAGGATTTACGCACAACCCTAGCTGACACGCAGTAAATTATAAAAAGGGGCGATACAATACATTTCTTCAGTTCTGCCTCGACTTCGATACACCTGTGTCCCATAGCATGCCAGTAGGGTTAAATAATAATTAACTATGAAGGAGGCTTTGTTAACTATTGTGGTGTTTGCAGCGGTCGCTTCTGCGGAGAGCACCGATCTTGGCAAAGATGGCTTTAATTTTTATAAAGGTAGGCCTTTGGACTTTTAATTTTGTATCCACTAACGGCCTCCCATGGTTTCAACCGCGTGGTTTCTGATCCCGTGGGTATATTGGGGTTGTCTGTCAACATGCAAATCCGTTCAGTAGTTTTTGCGTGTAAGTGTTACAAACAAAGAAACAGATTTTGCATTTATAACATAAGTAGGATTTGCATTATCATTTTCACGACCTAATCCCAATTCTATTTCAAATCCTTCTCCTCTACTCTACTCACTCTGTCACCAGTCAACTCTTCATGTTAAAAAAACCATTTGAATAGGTTTTTAATTTATAATATAATATACAACGTTTATGATATCTTACATCGTTACATCGTTACAATCGGTTCAACATTTATGATATCTAAGAAATTATTAATTAGCAAGTCATAATAATGAATGTGTTATTGCACAAAATCAAATCACATGATTGTAACTATAATTTTAGTGCTTAAAAAAATGTTTATATACTAATAGGAAGTAGACAAATAAATGAATTGTCAGGTAATTCACTTAGCAATATTGTTTTAGCGCCCTTTTAGACCTTCTGGTAAGATATCATAAACGTTGCATATTATATTATAAATGAAAAACATATTCAAATGGTTTTTTTTACATTAGGAGCTGACTGGTGATAGTCAACCGTTTTTATCACAAACTATAGAACATTATTATGTACTTATTTCTTAAACCTTTTTACTTAAAAATAAAGTTTTCCCAAAAATACTCTACCGATGTGCTACTGATCGACCGGGAAGCTCCTCGATTGTCCACACTTTTTTATCCGGAAATAGTTTGTAGGTGATTGAAACACTTTTTTACCTCACACGCTCGGAAGAGGAGGTTTTTTTATTCAACTTCTGCGCCGAAAATCGCATTTTACCGCCATAGCGTGGTAAATTATTTTTTAATTTAGAAAGAAAACGTCATAATGCGTTCCGAATCGCGCTATTGACTTTTTATGTTACATTTTATTCTTATTTTAAATAAATATAATACCCCTTTTATGATTGTATTATATTAGTTTAGTTCATTGAATCATAAAAATAATAACAATTAGATTTTAATCTAAAAACTATTTGTTATAAGATTTTTATATTATAGGCTGGGTGAGATTTCACAACCTATGATTGGATTTCGGAACGTACCATTTTTTTATTCCTATTTTAAATATCTTTGAATACCCCTGAACGGCCGTAAGCTTCAATGGATGTTCGCGCTTACAGTGCGTCAACGACCGCGAGCATCTATTGATGCTCTGGGCCCCCTCACGACTCTCTTCCTTATAACTTCTGTCCTAAGACGTATTTTCGTATACGGTTTTCGATATACCACAGATAAAAAATACAGCTACAAATGGAGAACAAAAAACACGACAAAAAGTTAATATTTTTATTTTTTTTTATTTAATTTATCTATATTTTTTATTTAATCGCGCGGGCGAAAATTTAAACGCATACTTATTGTTTTTTTTTATATGGAAACCTCTTTATGTTTTGCTATTATTTGAAAGGTTTTATTATGTAGTTTCTAAAAATATACAGTTGTACAACGTTTTTTCGTCACCCTGTATCTAAAAATCACATTTGATTTTAAGCAGGCGCATTAGTCTAGCAAAGGCCGCCGCGAACGACGATAAAAAATAAACACGTCGTAAAAATGTCAAACAGTCGTAAGTTGATAGCCTGATTCATATTATTTCCAGAAATGTAACTCAAGTCCCTGTAACTATAAACATCTGGCCGTGAGAACAAAACAAAGGCCTAAGTGCTTAGCGCAGCAAACAACGGTGTCGAGTGACACTTTTTTTTGGCGCGCGGGCGGTCCTTCCTTTTTTGTTATTTTAGTTTTTCATATCATTAAAACAATAGGAATATGATATGTTTAGATTAAACTTGTTGAAAAGGTTTTTTTTACCGGAAGTTGACCGCAAAAACAACCTAAAAATTTCCTCGCTGTTGTGAGGTGAAAAATTGAGTGTTGCGCTCGGCAGAAAAGTTACCTTTGAAACCCTCGCTACGCTCAGGATTCAGTCTTTGAACCACTCATGGTTCAATTCTAGAATCCTTCGCTTGCTTAGTTTTCAATAGAGGTAAATCGCCGCTAAATCCACTTTTCAGCCTTGCATAACAAACACCTACTGTAAAAGATACTCACGAGAAGATTTTTTTATTTAGCATCCAAATAACCTTTTTACAACTTTTCAAGATTGTTTGGCTTTTGAATAGTAGATACATAATGAAAATGTTTTGTCTTAAGCCTTTTCAAAGAATTCGTACTCTGAAATGAAAGATACATAATAGTCTTAATTAAGCTCAGCCTGAATAGCAACTCGCTGAAAACATCTGAAAGGAATGTTGCTTTTAAAATTGTAGTTGCTGACATTCAAAAAGATTTCCCTTTTGAAAAGTTTTGTTATGAAGGCGTTTTTAGTGCTGGTGATAATTTTAACGACGTAGTTGAAAAGAACGTGAGTAATAGTCGCTTATGATGGTTCCTTTCTATGTTGATTTGATGCAGAATTGTGATAGTGATTCTGACGATATATTAAAAAAACATTTTATAAAAAAAAATCAAACCGACTTCAAATAGTAAAAAATAAAACTTTTGGAGTCGGTGCCAGCCAGGGCATTCTACATTGCACTTCTATTAACTATATATTTTTTTGGCCTTAGCTAGCTAGCACCGACTCCAAAAGTTTTATTTTTTACTTTTTGAAGTCGGTTTGATTTTTTTTATAAAATGTTTTTATTTCAGATTTTTTAGTTACATCATGTGCCGTTACTTACACTAAAAATCAGCCCATACACAACAATGTCATCTAGGTAAACGACTACTTGCCAAAAGGTGATTGATATTTTTCAAGATTATAAAAAAAAACTACTAGCCAGATCTTCGTAAAAATTATATGGGACCAAATTGACAGTGTACCCGATCGAACAAAAAAACAATTATTAAAATCGGATCACCAACACCGGAGTAATCGGTATACATACATCAGAAAAAAAAAATAAAAAAAAATACGCGTTGAATTGAGTACCTCCCTCCTTTTTGTTGAAGTCGGTAAAAATTGAAAGAGAGCAAGTTTTTCTTATACGATGACTTTATATACGTAGGTACTTATTAGTAATACACTCGGTAGCAAATAAAAAGAGCCACTGCGTTATCTCCATACAAACATACTCACTTCACGGTCTTATAAATAAAAAAATATGTGTATTTCTGCAAAGATTTGGGTGTTGTACAAACAGTGTTGCATTTGCGTGCATTTGATTATAAAAAAAAATTTAAATTTATTTTTGTTTCATAATTAATCCTCACTTAGTTATACCAGTTATTACTTTTCTCTTTTTTACCAGATTACTTACGTGGACGTTCCGACGAAGTGATGCTAGAGGGCCCATCGCCTGGAGAAAGAATGCTTTGTAAGTACCTACTATAATGCTAAACGTAATAATGTTAAAAAGTCAGTCATTTCTGACACAGCAAAGCAGTTGCTGAATTTAACAAAGAAATATCATCACGCATAGTTTTGGAAGACAGCTTGAATACGGCTGAAATAAATCGATAAACTTTATATAAAATATTATGCTTCTGTTTACCATTAGGGAAATAAAGGCAAATGCAATACGTCCGACAAAGAAAGTCGAATAAACTGTTATATTTTTTATTGTTTTTTTATTAATTAACTTATGTCCTAAGTAGCAACGTATTTTTTATGCAACAGTAACGGAAACGTCAATTCTACAGCAACATTTTGAATATGATTCCCAAGTACGTTTCATCAGCAAACTCCTTCCCAAGAACCAAAAGAGTTTGCTTATTTTTTAAACCTATTTGGTGGTAATACTGTACGTGTAATCTGTGCTAGATTTCTACCGGACCCCATTGCAGCTGTATCCGGGCTTGCTGCCAGCCATCGAGCAGGAGTACCGGAAGAGGACCGGCAACGTCTTCAAGAGTAAGTACCTACCACATTCCGTATAGCCTCATCTACGATAGGGTTGGCAAAAATATGTTTGAAAGATGTGACAATTCAATTTTTCCTTTTGAGATTCTACACTGATTTACAAAAAAAATGTATTACGTTATTTGAAAAAAAAAAATAGTTATTGAAAAACAGTGTTATTAAATTAGACTAAGTAAATACCTAAGCTCTTTTGAATCGACAATATTTTCCTATTACCTATTCAAGACAAAAAGAGCAGGCGCAAGAAACTTGCCAATTTCATTTAATAAATAAATAAAATTAATGAAAAAATATTACTGCATATACCTAAATGAACCGATGAATACAAATTTCTCTTAAATCACTTTATTTTGCAGTGTAAATCTTCCTCATCCTTAGTCGTTCACTCTTGATAGAGGGGTCGTGATTTCTGATGATGCATTTTCATTGGATAATGCCGCTTTATTTGATGCGGTGTTGTTATAATAATAAATATTTCTTACACTCACACCAATTAGCCTAGCTCCAAAGTAAGCACTGTAAGACTTGTGTTATGGGATACAGGATAATAAATACGAGTAGAAATACATAATACTTACTTAGTAATAATATTACTGTTTTGCATTCCAACAAAACAGATATTATGTGTGTGAGAAAACACACAGCGCTGGATGAAGAAGCGCGTTCTAGATTACCGAATAAATACCTAGTTTATCTTCATATAAACATTTTCTTTCACTTACCACTAGGCTGAATGATCTGCCATACCTTTGTCATGAAGCTCTCATTCGACGAACGTCAATGTCACTTGTCATAGTGTCTTCACCAGCAAGCAACTTGCTCAGCGCTGTGTGTTTTCTCACACACATAATATCTGTTTTGTTGGAATGCAAAACAGTAATATTATATGTGTTTCTAAAACACACAGCGCTGGATGAAGACCTGTTTGATATCTGCTGGTGAAAGAAAGATAAACGCTATGTGATTAAAATTATTCTCAGTGATAATATATACAACCAAGATAATGAATTTCAAAATTGTTACTTTTTCAATATAAAAGGTATCAGCATATCTAAACTTTCTACAGAATAATAACTTAAATAACAAAAATCCCCTTGTAGGTATTTTCTTCCAATTAACCTGGAATTGTACCTTTGTAAAATAAAATTAATAATCGTTAGATCAAACCACTTCAGATCAGTTAGACCTTGCGGTAAACTATTTACTTACTTGAAATTTAACATTACAAAAATTATTGACTTAATAAAAGGTTTCTACTACCTGTATCTGAATCAGAACCTGTTTACTCATATTCTCAGTAGAAGGGTTTTCGGTCCAACTTTCTTATGCTATAGCTGAACATAATGTATTCTCCATTGAAAACTCCATTAAAGACTTATTATTCCTTCTCAAAAACTGATCTTATCCATCCAATCATGGTGCCTGCAGCTGGGTTGTCCACCGCAGAAGTGAAATAACAGTACTTATTATTATTATTTTTCTATACAGAACTGGACTTATGAACTCTCTAGATATTCTTTTAACCAACAACTTCTTCTAGATTTATCCATCTTACACCCAAAACTAGATAAAAGTAAAGCACCTTCTGCACATCACTATATATATATTATATATATCTTAAGTTCTATTAAGGTGAGATCATACTCTCCTTCCAGAGGCCAACAGTTGTATTATTGCTGTTCTCCTTTCAAACAATAGGTCTGAAATTGGTAATTGGTTTGAAAGTTCTGTAGTTCAGAAAGATAATTTAACAGGTTTTGTTGGGCTTTCGAGGAGGTAGCTTCTTATTTTAACCCTTGATGTATGAAAAAGTGTTTTTCACATATGCTAGACGGGGAGCAAAACGATAAAGACAGCAAGTGCCAGCTTCTGCCTTCCAGTGCAGCTAATAGCCAGAAACCAGAACAGAAGCCTGTAAATGGAAAAGGCATCTTATGAAACTATTGTAGGTGATGTGGTGACAAACTGTCACTATAGTTACTACATTATATACCCCACTTAGTAGCAAATGTTGCGTTGTTTATGTGAGGCTATAACACTGAAGTTTATAGGTACACTTTGAACTCTCAAGCTGCACCCTTTGATGCTCCGCCAAACCCACAAGAGCATATCTGGCGTCAGGCCCACTAGCATGAACACTGATATATCACGTGACAATATGATCTGATTTGTCTTGCTTGCCCTGCTAAGCTGAGCGTGCCAGTGACACGTTACCGAGCTACGAGCTTCGATAAAAGTCACTCGTGCTAGGGCTACAGGGAGAAGTATGTATAAAAAAGATTTTTGATATACCTCATTAATTACAGAAACAGAACATTAATTGACTGTAATCTGCTATGCAATCCTGGAAATTGCATATTTATGTAAAAGATTTGTGCGAAAGTCAAACTATCTTCTGAATCTCAAAATACTGCATTACTCCATTTAGAAGCTATTTTTGACACTTATTGTGTAAGTAAACAATCCCTTTTATTTGAGGGTGAAAAAGTATTGTGTTATAATTTATTCCTTTACAGTTTTTATCTTAGAAAATAACCTTTATCTCATTTTACTGGAATGAGAGATTTGGTTTAATTCTCGGTACAATTTATCACTTAATAATCATATTGAATGTAGGTATATGAGCCACAAGAGCTTACCTACCTGCTAGGATTTATTATGAGAATCGATACAAACTTTTTAACCCTATTGAACTTACTTACCCCTTTTTAAATTATTTTGTCAGGTACATTTTGGAGTACCTACCTATACGTCAATTGTTGAGGTTTGAGCCGACAGCCCTGCCATCCCGGCACGGGCTGTCTTAATGATAGGCGGTCGGCAGTGCCGTAGTACCCCCCCGAGAGGTACGCCGCCAAAGTGTTCTCTATATAGAGCACACACTGACCAGATAGTTGATAAAAAATATTGTTATATATATATATATACATTTATACATGATTGTTAATTGTACAATAGAATTGTTCTTCTTTCATTTCATTGTTTCTGAATTAGTTCTAGAAATAAATTATTTTGTATACTACAACGATGCTGCTGACTCAATTGTAAATAGAGTATGTAACATTGTATAATAAGACAATCAAATTCTTGGACAATTTGATCAAAGTTTATATCTTTCCTTAGAGAAAATAGGTCAACTCTATCTATTGAAATGATTATCAAAATGTTATTATTATTTTTGTTCTATTTTTATGTCTAAATACTTGAATTCTGTTAAGTTTAATGATTCTAATAATTATTTGAAACTATTGGTCAATAAAATTGAAGGTGATTTGATTTTTTGTTTCTATTTCTTGTTTACTTAAGTTATCAATAACTACAACCGTTAGAAATACAAATACTTTGTTTGCCATTTATAATTAGTATTCTTTGCAAACTTGATTGAGCTTAGTCATTTGTTTCTTATGTGTATACATACACAAAATATTGTTTGTTTCCGATACATAAATAAACTTCTGCAAGACACCTTGCTATCACTTATCTCTTAATACTATGTTATTGCTTTGTGGTTCTTACATTGATCCATCTCATGATGGGAGCTCTAACAGATTATTTATAAATGCCTGCACACAAATTTATAATTGCATAATAACCATTTAACAACTTATTGTTAATTTTGAGTCATGCTGGGACTCACAGAAGGTCTTTCTCATGTTTAGATCAATGGGCTATTTTATTACCCCCCCCCCCCCCTAACTTTTTATGGAAAAAGTTCTATTACAGGTGGGTTAATGCCCATTGTGACATTTATCAAGTTGGTCTGAAGATCCTGTATCACTAACAATCCGTACTTTTAGGGTCATCGCCTCGCCAGCCAAAAATACTGTGGTGCTACTACTACAAATGTGCACCAAGCCATGTTTAGGTATCTTAGAACTTTGTTCTTTGTATCTTGGAATAATACTGAGCCATGTCAGGCAAAGGCTTTTGGAAAACAATGGCGGTTTCTTATGACGCGATCACGCTAATACGTCCACCTTTGGGATACCCCTATTTTGATTATAGCCTCCGAGGCCTGGGGCGACAGTGCCATTCCGGCACGGGCTTTCTTAGTGATAGGCGGTCGGCAGTGCCGTAGTACCCCCCCGAGAGGTACGCTGCCAATAGCGTGATAATGAGCTGTTTGGATGTTCTGATAAGCTCTACTATTACTTTGAGTAAAGGCGATTGACCGAATACCACCCTCGTTCCGGAGGTGGGCCTGGAACAATTTGGTTATCCAACTGGATGAGTTCGAGCGCATACTGCAGATTCAAGCCTGTTTTAGTTAGTAGTGTACACTGCAAGCCCTTTGAGATTCACAAGCCACAAATATGTATTAATTCAATATCTCTTTATGCGGACCATTTCCCTGAAAGGCAACTCCCTTTTTCAATAAACAATGCAGTCCAACTGTTACCAAGAGATGCATTCAGACTTTGTGTTCTGTGTGGCTTTTAGTCACCAAACAAATTCCTGTGGAACTATGAGGCATGTTTTCAAACTTTCTCAAAGAGGGCGATAACCAAATAGGTTTGCGACCCACTGATAGACCAGTTAAAACTGTTAGTGGTTTAATTAGGCTTTAGTTAACTCAATTACCTAAGCTACCGGCTAACTGAGTACAAGATTATTTTAACCGCTCGCAATGCTCTAATTTAGCAATAGTTACTTATTATACCAGTCAACTGAGCCAACATAGGTATTCTTAAATGACAACTGTTTTGCTTTTTAAAGGCCTTGAAGCTCGAGGTACCAGAATAAAGTCTCAAACTATTTTGATTCCTTGCAAAGATTGTTTACAAATCATTAATACATTAATTTAAGTACCCTTTTCAACCTCACCATAAGTTTCTGGAGAACTTGTTTAACTTGGTCTGTTACTTTCCTTCAAAACTGTCTTTTAAACTATCTGGATTGAACAATAATTATGATTCCGAACTTGGAATTTATGGAAAACCGTATGTCGGTTTTGATAAAGTGATGCTATCACTCTGTTTAGAATATTCACAAAAAGTCTGATGCTTTTGACTAAATGGCGAGATGTGAGGGTGCTCTGTTTCAGTTCCATTACTATCGTTTGTTTGACTAAGGAGCTGTGAATCCTTCTTCATCACCTGATGAGGAAGAAAAAATCGACGATAGTGCGCGAAACGCGCACTTCTACCGATGCACCATCTCGCCGTTTTCGTCAACTTATAGGTAAAAACTTACCCACCGGTCTGTTTCGCAGTAAATATTCTTAGTTTTAACTTCACAATAGGTGAAAAAACTGTATTTTACACAATTTTTTTGGTAAATGAAAAATTTTGCACGTTACCGGTAAAATCTAAAAAACGCTATGTGACATTGACGTTCGTCGAATGAGAGCTTCATGACAAAGGTATGGCAGATCATTCAGCCTAGTGGTAAGTGAAAGAAAATGTTTATATGAAGATAAACTAGGTATTTATTCGGTAATCTAGAACGCGCTTCTTCATCCAGCGCTGTGTGTTTTAGAAACACATATAATAATACATTATATACTTAAATTAGTTTTATTGTAGAAATATCACAAGAACAGCCATGACTCAGGTACAAATGCACGTATTCATCATACAAATATTGGCCCCTACCGGTATTTGAACCCAAGACCCCAGAGCAAGGGACACCTTGAAACCGGTAAACGTACCACTACCATGGAGTATGTAGAATACATCTGATATTAATACAGTTGAAACAAATTTTTTTGTTCCGTAGTTATTAGTAGATACTTATGACGGAAAGAGAAATTTCCTAGGTGACAATATGACAACCCTAGTTTAACGTACGTGGTACGTGTTAATATCCGGAGGAGATAGTTATCGAGAACGCTAGGCTAGACGGCCTGAATAGTAACGTCGAAACTCTTACTAGTTATAATATAAAATACCTACTTATGAAAAGCATTCATAGTTGTTCTTGGTAAAAAAGTTTACATCAAGTAAAAAACCTTATTTCTGATAACTAAATTCACTATCTGTTAAATAAAACTTCAATAAATTTTTCAGACATAAAGTAGTTGTAATGATGGTCGATGGCCAATTTTGTGACCCGTAGTGGTAGCCCATAATTTTGTCTTATGAATAATGAATACTTACTTAAAAATATCACAGTCTTCCACGCGTTCCTACTTCTATGATAATATGATACATAAGTAATTAATTATGCTGAATTGTGATCATAATAACTTTTCTATTTATTTTTGAGGTTATGCGTCTAACATACCCAGTCTGCGCACAATGCCGGGACCAAGCGGGACCAAGATGAAAAATGTGTTGAACTCACAACAACATTCTCGTATTTTCAGATCACATGCTAAGCAAGGAGAGCCTCTCCTCTGGTGATGGTCCATCGAAGAGGAGTTCCAAGGCAGCCCTTTCGATGATGCTGCAGGGCAAACAAGGCCCTTACTACGCGTAAGATATTATACAATAAACTAAGGGGTTTGAACCTTTAGGCCTCGTCACAGGTCCGCCATTTTGAAACTTTTTCAAAATAGCGCCGTACAATTATACCTATATAAATGATCAGGGAACGTAATGATCAAAAAATATTATTCAACATACTGCCCTAAAGTGCCAGGTTAGTGAGGTAATTGGAGTTAAAGATAAGTACAAGGTGATACTTTGGGGCGGCATTATTCATTTTTAACTCAAACTTATCTGGCTAAGGTGACACTTTAGGGCAGGTATGTTGGACACCCGGGTGTCCAACATAATTTTGTGGAGGACCAGGTTTAGTATATTTGTAACCGTAGCGGGCCAGAAGAAAAGCCCAATAGCGAAGGATTAAGTAAGCATTTTTCTAGCTATCGATGTCTTCGCGGACCGGATGAAGGACTTATGCGGGCCACATTATGGCCCGGGGGCCGTATGTTGGACGGGCCTGCTTTAGGGCATTATATATCATATCGTTATTTGTTCTTCTGTACATTTATATAGGCATTATCGTGCGACATCATTTTGAAAAAAAAAACAAAATGGCGTCTCACTCATACTACGGATTTGGACGAGGCCAGCCTCCATACAAGAAAGTTCAAACTCTAAAGTCACACATTCTCATTTGTTTCTGCTATAAGTAGCAAGCAACTCAGTTTTGATACCTGACATTGTTTTTTTTTAAATATTTGTTAGTTTTAATATTTATTGTAATAAATAAGATTCACCATGAAAAAGTAATGTAATTAATATAGGTTACTAATAGAAAGATACTTGCAAAAAACCAGCTCTTTCCATATGTCTGTAACTTTCTAGTAAACATTACAGGCCAGAATTCTTGTGTAACTTTACGTACTTGTATTTAAAAAAGGCTTATATATCAGCCATCGTTTCAACTAAATAGCTACTCTGTTGGCTGATTTGTATGGTAATTTGTAAATCCGTACCTAATTATATTCATGCTATGCAGATTTTGACGCCAATCATAGAATAAAATTACGTATGATTGTCATAAAGTAAAAGATCCTATTACTGCTAGGCGATTGCGTAAAGTCAATCGTTTTCATTTGACTGTTCATATTGTATCATATTTTTTATCATTCCATACAAATTGCAGCCGATTGAATACGATATGAACTGTATATAGTCCCGATAGACTATATACTACTATAGACTATACCCCAAATATAGTCTCGTAACTATTCCATGATTGAATATATCCTACAATATAAATGTTTACCTTCACACATCATTAAAATCACGTATTTAAAGTCTCAGTTGAAACAGACCAAAGCTTGAAAACTGTAAATTACGTTCCATTAATTATACAGACATTACCTCCACATTACAGGAATGGAGGGCATTATTGTCCTTTCGGCAAGTAGCGACAATGGCGCTGATGCTAGGTAGGTTTTAAACTTAATTAATACGAATTTAAATAATTATTTCGCTGCACAGCCGCTTCAGGTTGGAATGCATGCTTTTTACGGCCCTTTTCTGTTAATTATCGGAGTTTTTAGTTTTAAAAAAAATACACAAGTTACTTACCGTACTATTGATTTATTACGTTTTGGGATATTTATTTAAAAAATATTTCACTTAAAAAATACTCAAATTGAAATTTAAGATTCTGATAACTTTGACTGCTATTATAATACCTATACATGAGAAAAAACATTTTATAAAAAAAAAATCAAACCGACTTCAAAAAGTAAAAAATAAATCTTTTGGAGTCGGTGCCAGCCAAAGCATTCTACATTGCACTTCTATTAACTATATTTTTTTTGGCCTTAGCTAACTAGCACCGGCTCCAAAAGTTTTATTTTTTACTTTTTGAAGTCGGTTTGATTTTTTTTTATAAAATGTTTTTATTTCAGATTTTTTTGTTACATTATGTGCCGTTACACTAAAAATCAGCCCATACACAACAATGATGTCATCTAGGTATACGACTACTTGCCAAAAGGTGATTGATATTTTTCAGGATTATGAAAAAACTACTAGCCAGATCTTCGTAAAAATTATATGGGACCACACATAAACCATTTTCTTTCAGATAAAAAAAGAATTATAAAAATCTGTTAACAACTGGCGAAGTTATGGTGGAACATACATAAACAAAAATAAAAAAATAAAAAATACAGTCGACTTGAGAACCTCCTCCTTTTTTTGAAGTCGGTTAAAAAGTATGATAATTTTACTCTAATGTTTAAATTGTTATTAATATATAAATATTTTTAGTATAAATGAATAGAATTTTCAATTCTTTCATAAGTTTTCAAAACAAATGCTTCGATTTCAACTTTTAAGGTGGAATCGAATATTATGAAATTGTCGGATATTTTGATAAGAAGATTAGAAGCACATTATTCTCATGAAAAGAAACAGACGCTTTTCAGCCCTTAACATATACCTTTACCTACCTACTGTCTAAAATCTGAATAATTTACGTTGAAATGTGATGTACTGTGAAACACTCGGAACATATTTCAAATCTAAAATAGCTTTGTCAAGACACCTTTTATGAGCTGTTGGTTAGAATAACAGTTTTCTCAGCGACCGTGTGCAATGGTACGTGTAGAACGACCTGCTGGCTATCGCCTCGTTTCCTTTTAGTATATTGTCATGTTATCAGCTAATGTACTACAAAGCTAATGGAAAATAAGCTGTAACGGGGCGTACGATGCAGTATAAGTTCTTTTACATGTCCCCGACCTGCTAGAGCCCATTACTGTTGGTGATTGTGGGTTTTTTATTCAGATCATAATATAATGGATCTGGATTATACAACAAGTGTTAAATAAGTTTAACAATACCTATAATTATCTGATTTGAGTTGCGAATATTTTTACGCCATAATAATATGGTTGATAAAAACAAGCTCACACTCAACATGAAAAGAAAAGGTCATTTTTGTCATCGTCATCAGCCATTTTTAATATCCCCACTGCTGGGGCACTGGCCTTCCTTATGGATGGATAAGGAGAACGGGCCATCACGCGGGCCCAATGCGGATTGGTGGGTTTTGACGACTGCAAATGCCGGGACTAACGACTTAACGTGCTTGCCGAAGCACGGAGGAGCTCGTGTTGGTAAATTTTGGTCACCCATCCCGTGACCGCGCCATGGGCTTCTCAAAATCTTAATGAGTAAGTAGGTATGTTGTGTTCCGTGTAAGATAATAATCAAAAAAGGAAAATTTAAATTTTCAAATAAACCCTCATTAAATGAACTATAGTTTTTCAATTTTATGGTAAAGTGAATAATTGGATTTATTTATATTCATGCTGAAATTTATAATAATGATGGCAGCTCCCGACGGATAAATTAAGTTGGGGGTTTTAAAATTATTTTATCCTTTTTTTAGGTATGTTGTGTTCCGTGTAAGATAATAATCAAAAAAAGAAAATTAAATTTTCGAAAAAACCCTTATTAAATGAACTATATAGTTTTGCAATTTTATGGTAAAGTGAATAATTGGTTTTATTTATATTCATGCTGAAATTTATAATAATGATGGCAGCCCCCGACGGATAAATTAAGTCGAGGGCTTTAAAATTTATTTTATCCTTTTTCAATTACGTTTTAACCCTTTATAAGGCAGAGGAAACTAGAGGTGGTAGCAACGTGCACGCCAGTAGGACTTGTTAATAATATGCTATGGAACACAAATTGAGGGTATTTTGATTTTTTGTGTTTTTTTATTTTAATTTCGGTGGCAACATAGTTGCCACTGCCTGGAAATGAAACGCAAAATTTTCTGAAAATTACTTATTTATTCGTAGAAAAAATTAGATTTAGAATATTTAGACATTTTTACCTTAAATAAAACACGATGAAACTTAAAAACATGCAAATTTAGGCAATACACACCATATTATAAGGAAAAAACCCAAAAACCGTGCATGAATCCGGAAAATATTACACACCCATGCTGAGGCAGTGGCACTTATATTGCCACCTGAACAAAACCCATTTTCCAAAAACATTTCCATGCGACTGCTAAAAATATAGCCTAATATGACTCCAGAGATCCCAAGTAATCAAAATAATACAGAAAACTTACCACCATAGTAGTAGAATTCCGGGATAAAGTTAGATTTGTAAAAATTTGCGTTTTATCCGAAATTTTCGGATTCAACGTATTCCCAAATGACACTTATGACATCTGTCATTGAAACCATTTTTTTCCAAATCTATGGTTTATAATGTAGCCATTTCTCAAAAACAAAACTCCTCAAATACTTCCGGGTCTGTGAAATTTAAAAAAATGCTGGTGGCAACGCAGTTGCCACTACCTTACAAAGGGTAACAGTCGCGGGTTTTTTTTTGCTTTTTATTTCAAACTTTTTAGAGAGAATAAAGTAAACAAAACTCTACAAATTCACACAAAAAGCCATCATGAGTGTAAAATAAATGTAACTAAATGGCTTAAAACTTTAAGTTATGATGAAACAGAATCGCTGTTATCAGTACACTGCCTTTTTATTGTATTGTCTTGTTTTATATAAGGAGGAGCGGAGTCCCTTACTACAGACATTTTTATGTATAAATATTGTTATAGTTAAGTTCTAAGGTAAATAAAGTTTTTTTTAAGCTATTGCATAACTTTTATCGAGGGCTTTGAGCGCGGCGACCGAATCAAGAAATTCCGTAACAAAAATAAAACCTAACACCCCCCACTCCGTGTCATAGATCTTGGTTGCTAAGTTACAATTGTGAATAACAAAATTGTCAATGATGAAAAAAGACTGTATGAAAATTTGTGTGAAAATCATTGACTTATATATTACTAGCGTAAGGACCCGGCCAACGGTGCTAAAAAGCGTGCCAAATCGTTGGCCCTAAAATATCAGTTTAGGGCCAACGGCGATTCATTTGTCTACGGGAGACTGAAGTTGAAAGACATTAGCTGTCATTTCATAAAAATGCCGAATTTGTGTAGTAAAATGGTGCAAAAATTATGACCCAATAGCTAACAAGATCCATGGAATATCGTATCATCCGTAAATAGCTTTACATGATTTTTATTGCATGTCTAACCTGATTGGTCGCGACGTCGTCGCGAGGAATACAGGTGTCTGCCAAATATATATGATAATAGAAAAAATATGTTATTCTACCGGAGGATAATTATGTCATAATATTGACTGTCATACTAAAGTACGAAGTTCAAATATCGATGTTCTGAATTCAAAATGTATAAAAGTTTGAATAACGGGACCCGCCGTTTCCACTGCCGAAACAATTTCAAGAAAATATGATTTAAACGTATAATGCGACGACTAAGAGAATGCAATATTTGATAGCTCCTATCGAGACAGGACAGGAGCGCGACAGCACTGACGTGCTGTCCAGCTGAGACTACTGCCCAATCTTGTCTATACGTACCCAATTGCTGGGTCCGTAATTCTGAAAAACTAAGTCCAGTCACTCGTGTAAATAACGCATTAATTTGAAAAAGCATTTAAGGGGTCGCGCACATTATTTCCATAAGTATAAGTTGACTTCGAGGAAAAAACATCTTCAGAATATTATAAACATCACAGATTAGCACTATGCAATGTTTTCGATTAAAATTTGAAGCTATTGTAGATGAAATAATTTCAAGACTTTTATCACTTTCCCGTATATTGAGCAGTAATGCAAAAAAAATTATATTGTGCTGTTATTCTACCGGAATGAGCAAATATGTAATCCGTGCAACCACTAGCAGGGTTAATGGCAGAAGATCAAAGCACTAGAGATGGGACATTATTATGAACGATTCATAAAAACTGAATGAATGAATCATTAGTCTAGTATGAAAGGAGACGGTTCAAAATTCCCTTGATAAGCAGCTGGCATAATGAGATTAATCGGCGAAGCTTCTCTCTCTTACACTCTCACCTATTTACCTATTACCCCAAAGTAGGTACTGTAAGGCTTGTGTTATGGGATACTAAAGTAACGGATATAAATACATGTAATTATACATACCTATATAAGTATTTATGAAGTAGAAATATATATAAACGTCCATGACTCAGGTACAAATGCTCGTATTCATCATACAAACATTTGTCCCTACCGGGATTCGATCAGTTGCTCCCACCGTTCTATCAATGGCGGTAATTTCTATGGAAATATTTTCATAGCCAGAGAGCCAATCTAGTAAAACTTAAAGTATGCTTTGTGATGCTATTTTAAACATAATGTGAAGAATCGGCTAGACTTAGAGGATTTTTTCAACTCATACAGTTTTTTTTCATTCACTTTGTATTAGCTGCATTTTAGTGAAGTCTTTCTATGGAAATAGACCTTTTGTTCCATAGTTAATAAACTCAAAGAATGATAGTAAATCGAAAGTAAAGGTAGGTTACGAACGCCGCGTATAGAAACGAGACAATTGCACAGGTTAAGGTGTTATTACCTACGTCTAATATTGCATCAAAGTTTGTTGGAAAATATTGAGGAGTTTCTCAATAGTTCCTATAAAAGATGATAATTAATATTCTTTTAAATAAAAATATTTTTCGTTTATTTCTATATACAATAATTGCAGTGTTGTCAGATTGAGGAGAAAAAATAATTTTAATTTGAAACATTCGTTTTTATTTTGAATTAGTAAAACAATATTAAAACATTTAAAATAGTATTAGCTCCCCAAATAAACTAGATGAGTGATAGATAAGATAGCTCTAATTGAACGAAATCGTTCACTTCTAAAATCTTTTTTGCCCACCTCTAATACACCTATGCGATGCGAAAAGTTCGAGAGAGTTGTTCACAGATGGCTCTGATTTTACTGGTATAAGACAGTTTTATGTCAAATGTTCAGATAGGCGCATCCTTCCTTTTGAAATCATTGGTGAAAATATAATTTCTTTTTAAAATCTGGTACCGCATTTTTTCTAGTTTTTTATCGTGAGCTTTGAGCGCGGCGACCGAATCAAGAAATTCCTTAACGAAAATAAAACCTAACACCCCCCACTCCGTGTCATAGATTTTGGTTGCATAGTTGTTAATATTTTTTTTAAAAAGGAGACAATTGTATTAGAAATGCCGAAAAACGAAGGTGCGGCTTGTCTTTGTAGCAATCTGATAACGAACCTTCACAGCATACTAAGTTTTTCATTATCAATTTTTGTGTTTTGTTTCAGTGCCAACTTCCCACAGGAAGAAATTATAGAGATACCGGTGACGTCGATGTAGAAAGGTGTCTATATACATTGCCAAAGTATTAATAAGTACAATAAATACTGTTAATAAAACGGGTATTAAACACCACACACAAAAATACAGTCAGTCCGTGAACAGAGTACTATAAGAGTATACTAGAAATCCGTGACCACGGCCGATGTAACTTGGACGCAACGTCGGGAATTTTAGGTAAGTATGTGAAATGCCTATCAATACTTGTACGCGTTTAATACCCGTTTTATGATCAGTATTTAATATGCAACGCGAAAAGTTAATAAGTACGTACTTACGTTTCTGAATGTCAACCTAAGAATATTTTAAAATGATTGAAATCTGTACCCATAGATAATAAGACCGTTTTAACTGTAATAAGTTTGGTATAAGTTCCGTAGTATTTAAAGGTAATATTTTTATATTTAACACATTTAAAACTACTTGAGCAGGTGAAAAATATAAGAAGCAGTGAAATAAAAATTACATGTATGATTTTTGTAACTAAGTATGTATAATTAATTAGAAAACGACAAACAATATTATATATGTAAGTGTAGAAATAGAAGTTACTTCAGGTATTTTGATTGTATCCGTGTGTATGTAAAATCCTATTTATCATCTATCAATAGTAAAGCAGCTGTTAAAAATACAATTATTAATTTAAATACAAATAAATAAATAAAAATAAAGAAAGGAGGCTTACTTAGTTTTATTTCACTTAGAAATAGACTGTAATGCTAACCACTTGGACACAACAATCATATTTCGATGATTTATTATTGCTGAAATATTAAATCAAGATACCGTCTAAAAGGTGTCTTAAAAGCCTCGTTTTCGGTCAAATCTTCATTTGACCTTAATTTAAGGGCTTGTTATAAGTACCTATTTATCGGTGTTTTCGCGCTTAGACCCAAATCACTGTTCATTATGTATGTCACTGGTAAAAAACACATTTTTCACTTATTGATTGTAGCTCACAGCTTCAATTTACTTTTAAGAATCGTTAACCAAAAAGTTGTGTTATGAAATAGAAAAAAAACTGTTTACCTAACTTTTTTGATTACGAGGATAACTTTTCGTTTTTTGTGATGTTTGTTTGTTTTGTGTTTCGTGAATCGTCGTGATGATTCAAAACCTATGAAACTTTAAATAATATTTTTCTTCTAGCTGGTAGGAATGTGTATTTGTAATACAATAGAGTACTTTTATAAACATTCCTATGTACTAAACAATATTAAAATTACTATGTCTATCTGTTTCCATTACTCGCTTAAAGCGATGCTAAAGGAGTAGTTAGGTACTACTAAAGTTTACACATATACTAGGTGATGAAACGAAATAGTTTTCAAATTCGAGTCTTTTCAATCATATTTCAATCACAATCAATAATTTGACAGATATCAACAATTTTAATATCGAAACTTCATAATATTTCAAATCGGTTCTATTGAAGCTATTCAAGACTTCACTGTGGAAACTTTGTTTGTTGTTAGTTTCAGTATATCTACGTAAAATGGCTTTAGTTTGAACTTTAGAATACAATTCACAGTGCGAATAGAAAATTTAAAAAGTTTTTGAAGATTTGGCAAGAGCCGGTATGGTATAAAGTTAGTTAGGTTTTGTGTTCAGCTGGCGTGGCGAGTCCGATAGTATACTGTGAGTCTTTCTCTTACTCGGTCGCGAAAATTACCTATTACGAAATGTATGTAAACAAAATCAAACCTGAATAAAAAAAAAACTTGCAATAAGCACTGATCACTGTATAAATAATAAAATACTTAAAATTATTTTTATATCACTGAATCCAATTGTGTCTAGTGCTTAGAATAATAACGCCTATAATATATTTACACCGAAAACTAGGGCCGCAACCCTTGTTCGTTCCGAGCGCTGGCAGTTCTTATGGTCACGTAGCGTCGTCGGGACAAACGATGCTCGCAAAAAGAAATAAAAAATGACTGTTTGTACGATAAAAAAAAAGTGTTCAAACACATCGGCAAAACAACAGAATAGTGATAATGTTTCATTTCCCACGTAAATATTGAGATTTTATACATTCTATCTACGCAAATCGATTAAAAACAAAAACCTTCACCACCGACTGATAAGTTTTGGGTGGTATCCAGAACTTATCTTCGTAGTGAAACCGGAACTTAGGTGCTTTTCTGACTTATAAATCCACGGTCATCAGTGCCCTCTTGGTACTACTTTGCTGTTTTTGTTCAAAAGTTCAATAAAATACTCTTATAGGTGTAGAAACTAACAATATTTTTAGTTCAAAAGTCCAATAAAATACTCCTATAGGTGTAGAAACTAACAATATTTTTGAAGTCCGTTACCTAAGTAGCTTTATAATTCCAATTTTTTTCAAAATTTATCCGTGAATTGATATTCACGGATAAATTTTGGCGCTGATGCGCCATCTTAAAAATTTTTTTTTTTAGATCTTTTTATTGTACATCTATCTTGCATACCTATACGTCTAGAAACCATTTTGATTTTCAGTCACCTTGTAAACGCAAAAAAAAAACTAAAAGTATTTTTTTTGGTAATATTTTTTATATGTAAAATTACTTTACTCTTTGGGCTAAGATTAAAGATCATACCAAATATTATGTCGTCGCTTATTACTTACAATGAAGCACGTTTTTTTCCCTATTTTTGTAGGTAAACTCCTGACTTTGATAACCCTGTAGCCATGTACGTGTGTGCGTAGAGACGAGACGAGACATCTTACACACACATGCGTGCCATTTCAGACAAATGAAATGGCACGCATTGTCACTCACTTATTCTGTGGTTTTGGCTTGGACGCGGCTCTTAGGCGTTATTATTCTAAGGTCTAGTGTAAGCACCTGATATTGAATAGGGTTCAACAACCTTAATTTACACTCGTCAACAAACCATATAAGCATTCAGCTCACAAATTCACAAAATAATATTGCGAAAAACAATAATTGTGTATTCAGGCGTAGCTAATCAGGCCTCTCCAGCGAGCTCACTACAGCTAAATTTACTTTGCCGTCTGCTACTGCCATAAAAGAAAGTTATGCTTAGCACAGTGAGCATTCACAGCTACTCGTTTATGCATTCAGCCTTAAGACAATCCCGTAGAGCACTTTCTAGAAGTTAACTGAGATGAACGCGAACGTTATTTGATTTCGGTGGAATTGAAAATTTTGTTCGCAACTAATAAAACGTTTGTTCGCTTACGTAACCGCTTCGTTAGGCTGTAGGGCTGCTGCCGAGTTTGCAGAATAGTACATTAGATTTTCACTGTGATGAGTAAAAAGTTTTTTGTCACCTTTTCAAATAAACGATGCGGTTGAGGTAGGGATTAGTTAAATGGTTTAAAAATAGTTTTAGTATTAATAATTCTTTTAGGCCTATGTACTTTATGTGAGTATTATGATTTCAATAAGTTACGATTAACTAGGTCTGTATCAATCTGCTTCGGGTGAACGAGACCTATCAGTTCCGAAAAGGAGACATTTCACCCGTGGATGTAATATTTTCTGATGTTTGGTCACCTTGGTTCCTACTTATATTTTGAATTGTTTTAAGTCACCTGGGCGATGTATCCCATACATTTTCTGTAAGAGCCCAATGCGGCCGAACACTCAATGTCATTCGAGCCTTAGGACAATCCCGTTGAACACTTTCTAGAAGTTAATCTAGATGAACGCGATCGTTATTTGATTTCGGTGGGATCGAAAATTTTGTTTGCAACTAATAAAACGTTTGTTCGCTTACGTAACCGCTTCGTTAGGCTGTAAGGCTGCCGCTGAGTTTGCAGAATAGTTAGTTAGATTTTCACTGTGATGACTAAAAAGTTTTGTGTCATCTTTTCAAATAAAAGGAACGGTTGAGATTTGTTTATTAGTTTTTAAAATAGTAATAATGACTACTTTAGATATTGGTAATTAGCTACTTACTTTAATCGTAAATATTTCTTGTAAGGTACGTTGAACTATTTTTAGTTATTTCGTAAGGTTATTATGTTCGCTGAGTGTAAATTCAGCTATTTTGCTTTTTATTTTTTATAACTGTTTTATTTTATTATATTTTTTTTTTATTGGATAAAAGTACCAAAACCACAGGGAAATGTTACGGTTCACGTTATCTGTTTTTTATCATTATGAGAGCTAACTTAATTAGGACAAGTATATTAATAATGAATATTTATTTAGTACTTAAGTCAACAACCTGGTGGTCATGTATAATAATTATCAATTTTCTAAACTAAGTTAGGTCGATTTTCTAATTTTGGATAGATATATACACAATTGTGTGGCTCTGTACTAATAAAAATACTTATGTTGTAGTGTCATATGTCGTTAAAAATATTTGAATATGACACTCTACTTCTGTGCTGGTAAATTGAAAAATATATTGGCAGACGGCAGCTGTTAAGTTAATTAAAAAAAAAATATTATGTTAAAATAGAAAATAGAAAATAAAAATCTAAAACTAAAATAACAGCCCTTGACACAAACTTCAACAATAAAAATACAGAAGCCAGTAAGTTTTCATCTTCCAAGAAACTAGATCTCGTACTCTATCATGTAGTATACAGACTATACAGCATTTTAGTTCAGCTTACCGAAAGGAACTGATAAATAATTCAAAAACAAGCTCAACTTCTACTGGCTTGTACCTACGACGAGAGCAGCAGTCGTTAGGGTCTCACAGATTTAAAAGGGTTAAAGAGTAAAGAGCAAGAGAGAAAGGTTAAAGAGCATTGGACCTGATTTCCAAAGGTCGCGGGTCGATTCCCGTCTGAGAATTCACTTGTGGCCGAGTAAATTTTTTTCCAATATTTTTCTATTTAAAATTTACCATAAGGTTAAAGAGTTGCTGAGAAAGCGATACTTAATACAAATTTATTCCTTTTGCATTTATGATTCAGTGATTGCGAGATACATTTTAGTTAAAATGTTTATCGTTTTTGTTTTCACGTGAATACCTACTGAATGTTAAACTGGAAAACTGATGTAAAAAATTGAAGTATGATGTTCTTAATTCTTAAGAAGGTAAATAATTGTTTATTTTTATGAAGTACGGGGAGACTTTTAGCCTTCATCATACCTGATGTTAAGTATTGATAAGGCTGAAGATGGAAGCGAGCCTCTCCCGGAATCCCCAATCACTGAGGAACTGGCTATCTTATCTTTAACTGCCGGAACACAACAATCCTGAAAACATTGTTGTTATGGCGTCAGACTTAGATAAGATGGAGGTAGCTAGCCAGGCGGACTTAAAACAAGTTCTACCACCAACCAAACGGAATACAATATGTACCCCGCTGGGAATCGAACCCGGGACCCCTGGGTCTGATACCGGTGGTTGTACCACTAGACCATGGAGGCGGTTAAAATGGTCACTGTATGAAGATACCAAAGTCTATTTTTTGCCAAACATTTTCTTTCGATTTATTATAATGCAATCAAAACACTGTTTTACATAAAGGTAACGTCAGTCAGTCAGTTTCTTGCAAAACAATCTTGTTCTTGGTGCCTAATCAGGTGACCTATATAACACAGTTTTTAGCATTTTATTTTACATTTTCTAAACTTACAACTTTTCTTCCGATAAAGTGAAAGAACGGAGTTCAACTTGCAAAAAGTACTTACTTAAGGCAAGTAAGTACTGTAAGTACTAATCATTAATCAAATTAAACTGGTGAAGGTTGAGCCGCGTTGCTTTATGATGGAATGTAAGTATGATGTTTTTCATAGTAACAAAGTTCTAGAGAAAAAATCTTGGTTAATATTGTGAGTGCTACCTATCCGGTTGGAGATTTCGCAGTCGGCGGCGCTTCCTGTCTCGATTTACTTGCGATAGATAGAACATCCTAAGAAGCTGTGTTTTGATAAGTTAAGAAAGTTGCACTTTGTGTTTCAAGATAACAAAAGCTGTAGTGAGAAGTAGCTGTTTCTGTTTTTTATTTTTAATACGAGGTGTTAGGTTGATTTTAATTAAGATATTTTTTGTGAAGGAATACCATTTCTTTTTTGTTTTTGGAAGGTAAAAACAAAAAATAAAAAAATCTTTCTTCGGCATTCAAAGTTAATTCAAGAAATACATAGGTACGTCCTCACGCCATAAATGGAAAAATTAATGTGCAGCTTTAGAGTGAAATGTATAAAGATCACTTTAAGCTAAACCTCAACGACCGACGCCACATTTGGCATTAATTGGGTTTGGTCAAAGTTTTTTTTTACATTAAATAGGCTTACTCTTGGCCTCATTCTGAATCATTGCATTAAGGAGAGGCCTAAGACGGAGAGAGCTTGCCTAGAAAAAGCCTATTCACTCGAGCTTTAAATATACCAGGGTCGTAGGCACCTGGGAATACAGACTCAGGCAGGGAATTCCACTACCTGACTGTGCGCATAATAAAGGACGAGGAAAAGAGCTGTACACCGACGTGATATATCAACCAGGTAGGGGTGATAACATGCAGTACGTCTGGATTCCCGGTGGTAAAAAGGAGCTGGCGGGATGAGCTTGTTAGAATTTAAAATCATAAGTATTAATGAATAATTAATTAAAACCTTACTGGAAGGGTTTAGAAGCGTCAATTTGAAGTCAAACTATTGTTCTACAATGAGTAAATAAATAAAACTTAGATGTCTTTAAATAATTACTCAAATTTATTAAATAAAAACATCAAATAGAATGTTCCTCCAATAATTATTATTTCAAACATAATTATAAACATCCAACACATATATGGAACATAAATTGTCACTTAACAGACAACGTTAAGCATAACTTCGACAAAAATAAAGAGTAAGAAACTACTTAGCTTTTGAGACCTCTCTGCTTGACTACCCAAGTGCCCACACAAGACTGACCCAAAATATGTGTCTATATCTTCTATCTCAGAGGGAGTCAAAAGAGTTGGGGTTATCCTGCCAATAATTATAGCCAATCAGAAATCAGTGTGAAAATAGCTTTGCTACAGTGGCGCCACCCGGTCAAATCCACATTTTTAATGAAATATCAAAGATAAAGTAAACTATTTGTACTAACAATAATGTAATTATTATTTACATTATATATGGTTTATTTTATCAAGTAAAAACACATGTTTAATATTTGTATTTCAATGTGATTAAGAATTGACAGGAAATAAACGGAAGACTGAGCAATTCTAGTCAAAACACATCTTTTTAGTATTATACTGTTCTTACAATAACACTTTTAATATTTTGATAATAACGACAATTTCCATTAATATAATTAATTAAATACCAATTTTACACAACAATTCTCAAATATCTATTAAATCGGAAATAACCAACGTAAGAATAATCGTCTTGATCAAATAATAAAATCACGCCTTTTAAATGCCGAATATGTTTAAATAATTATGCTTGAACAAGTTTATTCTACAAAATCAGACTATTATTTAACAGGATCACAAATATGTATTTCAAAAATAATTTAATGACTTTGGATAAAAAAATTAGCAATTTTCTTTAAAATACTTGAATATTCTGTCAAGCTCATGCATCTCAATAGCACACTCTCCGACCTTCACAATTGATGGCTTTTACTCTGCATTGGAAGTTTATCAGCTATGGCACATTGTATGTCTTTTTTCACTCCCTATCCAACATGGGGTTTTGACAATTTAGCAGACAATTTAATAATGCATCTTATATATTAAATTCGATATATTTTTTCTCTTTTTTCTTTGCCAGAGGTACAACAAAGAAATGGGTTGTATAGTACCAATCATGTAATGTAATTTGACATCCGAACCTTCCACGTTCAGAATAAATTTAACAGAAAATTCACTCAATACCGTTGGATATCGGAGTCCCCAATTTGCGGCATTTCGAGTCGTGAAACACGTTTTCCGTAAAAACCCATCTCGAATTCAAACTCGTCTTCCACAGTTAATTTCTCGTATTTAAATCTATTTTGTTGGAAATTAATAAGGGACGTGAGCCGACTCCAAACTTCAGCGCAGCATGACGATCCCGTAATTTTGCCGGGTGTTTCAAAATTTATTGTGTCTTATTAATTTTTGCGGTTTAATAATTATAACGGGGAACTTGGTAACTTTCATGATAATAATTACGGGAGGCATTCCGCTGAATGGAAGCTGGGAGCGGGCAACTTTGTATGACTCCAGTAAATAGTTTCTGCTTTCAGCTGGTGTCTTTATTGGCCAAAATAAGGGAAAAGTGCCATTTTTGGTACACCGCTCACGTCCATAGTATTAATTTTGGGTTTATTGAATAATACGTGACCCACATGTACAAGCTTCGTCTGATAGAAGATCCGTGAAATTGGCCCTCTTAAGAAAATTGGGCCAGTCAAACCTAATGCCCTTAATGGTGTTCGCTCCTGAAGGGAATGTTAGGATTGGATTGATTGAATTATGCTAAATTAGGTTATTACCGCTGTTCTTCCAGCATTTTACCTTGCGACCTATTTTTTTGTTGTCGAGAGAGTTTGTCGGCGTAAACAAATGTTGAACAAAGATTCCCAATAGAATGCGTTTTTTCAATACAAACTTATGCACCTATGTGTACTTATATTATTTGTATGCAAGAGTTGCACTTTTGTATGGCAACAATTCTGTCAAAACTTAGGTAGGTTGTGAGTTCAATTCACAGAATAGGAACCAATATACAGAGTGGATAGTTAAGACGGGGCAGATATTAAACCGTTATAGCTACCTGAAAACGTTATTGAGAAACCATCATTTATATTTTGAGAAATTTTGAAGTACTTTCACAGATTTTCAAATAAATGTACAGTCAGCAGGAAAATAGGCACTTCTCTAAAAAAAAATTTTGATGACGGTCGATCCTGTTTCACTTAGGGATTAAAACACTCTAAGACACCAACGAAGGTTTGAGTACTAGAAACGTCAGAAATCGCGAAATCGCGAAAAACACGCGCCCCGCTACAAGCAGTCGTATCCGCTTCACCTACGAGTACCTTTGATGTATGAACTTATTTTCTTAGCGGTTGACTGGATTTTTTTTCTCGCGATTTCTAACTTTTCTAGTACTTATACCGCAGGAGGTGTCTTAAAGTGTTTTGATACTCATAAGAAACAGGATCGAGAAAGATGTCACATAGCAATAAATAAATAAAAAACTACAATTAAATATTTTTGTTACAGTACTTAAGCAAGCGAAGCGAACACAGTTTCGTGATTGACCAAAAATAAAAAAAAAAGCCTTTTGGAGTCGCACAGTGTTTTTTTTGCCCAAAAATCGGACTTGCTTGTTTTATCCGTTCGTTTTATAGATTAACTGGATACAAAAGCCTCACTAAAACTCCCATTAAGATAACTTGCATAGTTTTTGAACTACCTTAATTTAAAGTTACAGTTCCGGAAAAAGGCAAAAATACAACTCAATTTTCCGGAATTCATCAGAAAAATATTTTCTTCCTTAAATATATACTACGTCTCGTAATTATCTGATTCATGGGAAAGGATGCTTGTATAAACATTTTCAAAATAGTCATCACCCATTTCTCCATCATCATCATCAGTCTCGTCATCATTGCATGGGATTTCAAAAGGCTTTAACAAATACCTCAGGTGGAAGAGTTACTTTTTTTTTCTTGCAATGAGACTGGAGAGTGACACGATAGGGTCTGATGATTCTAGCGCCCTATGAAAGAGATCGGTCATTGTATGAATGCGTGTCTTTTCGGGTGTGATGTTCACGGTCGTGCCGCCAAAGTTATTTTGGTGATTCTCCCGCCTGTTCGGACAACACACCTATAAGCAAAGATGTCGTATCTAT
Organism: Chrysoteuchia culmella; assembly: GCA_910589605.1. Classification (NCBI taxonomy): domain Eukaryota; kingdom Metazoa; phylum Arthropoda; class Insecta; order Lepidoptera; family Crambidae; genus Chrysoteuchia; species Chrysoteuchia culmella. Next base: position 15,799,462 of record OU342654.1, read on the forward strand.
AATAGTAGATCTGTGGATCAGTATCTTATGTAATGTGATGGTCATTGGGTGCCAACCATATTCTGCAACGTATTTATATGCTATGATTTTGCAAAAAGTGTCAAATTTAACGGTCTCAATTGGCAATCCTCTGTTTATTGTGATTAAAATCGTGCTTAAAACATCTACCAGCCAGGTTTCAATTCCAAGAATTTCTGAAAATGTTCTACGACTTTCTACTGTGGCAATAAGATACTGATCCACAGTCCTACTATTATATATTATATGCCCAAGGTCGAAAACGATCCACATGTTTAACAAAAAAATTCATGCGTCATGCTCGTGAACGGGTGCTGCCAGCGGGATGGGTCTGCTCATGTTTGCTTGTGTTAAAATGTGTAGAGATATATGTTGTTTTGATTTTATGTTATTTATGATGTTTTGAGTTGAGATGCGTGGCACTGCTCGATCAGAGTAAATAATGTTTTCAATTATTCCAAATATATAAAAGCTTCTTTTTATTTTATTTTTTTAACTTTAATTACGATTTGAGATTGTGACCCAGCTGATGCGTCTTCTAGTGACATTGTAGGTTGTGTTGTGTCTTACATTAAGGCACTTTAATCTTTCTTTTTTTGCTGTTGCCATTGTATTTTTTTATATTTATACAGCTTAACTTATGTTAAGCTGTATAAATGTACTTATGTACCTGAAGTACGTCATGCTTACTCAAACGTTTTTTCGGCGGTGTCGTGTGAGGCGGGTCGTTACGTTCCTTAAAATATGGTTGAGCGAAGCGATGGCTGGTTCATGCGTCATGCTCGTGAACGGGTGCCGCCAGCGGAAATGGGTCTACTTCAGTCTGCTTATCTTAATGCTGTGCTTAAAGCCTAAATATTTTTTTTCTAAAATAAATTGATACCGACCTGTATGTACCTCACAACTTGCAGTATAGTAATCTTGTAATGCGAGAAATGTTGTAATGTATGATAGACAAGTCTTTCTTTGCCAGTAAAAAATTGTTTACGGTTAAAATAACCATAAAATGTAATATTTTAATTAGTATTTTTCTTTTGTGATGGAAATTGGCCTTACTGATATGTTAAGGTCACTTTTCAATTTGACGACTCTGTATGAAATAAAACAGGGAGAAAAAAACAGCCCTTGACGAGTTTCTTGCCGGTTCTTCTCGTTACAAGGTCTCCCGCCGTAGGGTTTGTGAACCGATGGCGTAGCTTCTTTGACGTTCATAAGTGCTTGTAACAGCCTAGACTGAATAAATGATATTGACTTTGACTTTGACTTTAGAAGGAAAAACAAGCCTTTCAGGTTTATGATTTTTTCATAAATATATTTTTCACCTCACACGCTCGGAAAAGTTAGTTTTGTCATTAAATTTCTGCGTGGATCGCATTTTGCGGCCTAGCATGGAAAATACTTTTTAATTTAGAACCAAAAATTCGTCATAATGCGTTCTGAATCGCACTATTGACTTTTTTGTTACATTTTATTCTTATTTTATTTAACTTTGAATTAATTATAATAATTTTTGTTCCTTGAACCATATAAATAATAACAATAAGATAAAGTATTTGTTATGAGAAATTGGATTTAGGAACGCGACACAAACCTTTATTTTTAGTTTACATCATGACATTTACCGAATAGTTTTTATTGTTTTATTTTACTTATTTATTTTGTTTATTGTTATTATAAGTTACAATTTATTCATATTTTAAATAACTTTGAATCATCTATAATACTCCCTTCTTAGGGTTCCGTACCCAAAGGGTAAATTGGGACCCAATTATTAAGCCTCTGCTGTCCGTCCGTCCGTCTGTCTGTCTGTCTGTCACCAGGCTGTGTCTCATTATCCGTGATAGTTAGACAGTTGAATTTTTTTACAGATGATGTATTTCTGTTGCCGCAATAACAACAAATACTAAATAACTGAAAAAAAATAAGCGGGTTCCCATACAACAAACGTGATTTTTGCCATTTTTATGGATAATGGTACGGAACTCTTCGTGCACGAGTCCGACTCGCACTTGCCTTGCTACGCTCAGGATTCAATCTTTTCGCTTTCAATAGAGGTAACTCGCCGCGAAATCCAACTTTCTAGTCTTGCATAACAAATAAATATTATTTATAAATTGTCTTGCTCCTAAAAAAAATCCAAATCGTTATTTTGCTATTAGAAGTAACAATTTATTCCATTTGAAATAACTAGGAATTAACTATAATACTCCCTTGTTTATTATTTTCGCTCTTTATGTCAGAAAAACAACAAGAGTGAGGTGGTATATTGACCGCGGAAACAACCTTAAAATTTTCCTCGCTGTTGTGAGGTGAAAAACGGTGTGTTTTGGCAGCAAAGTTTTTAGATTAAATTAACTATTTTTAATTTAACGGTTAAATAACCAATACTAGTGAAATCATTTGTGTCTGTTGTGTCTGGATGGTCGGATATTTTTTTACGAGTATTTTATTATATACCCCCCTACACCAGTGAAGCCTATCGGTGAATGTAAGTGGAAAGAGGGTGCCATCTGCTGGCTTTCCAGTGTAGATAGTAAAATGCTATCAATGGACAAGTTCTAATAAAAAACGAATATAGGAAATGGTAGTGGAGGAGCTCGTGGCGCAGTCGCAAAGTTACACACTCGCCAGTTGACGAATAATTCGCGCGTTCGGCCTGTGATTGTAGCCAGCATCGCAATGGTGGTGGAGCTCGCGTGGTGGGTCATGGTGCATTCTTCTTATCCATCCATAAAGAAGGCGATTACCCCAGTGAGGACATTAAACTGGCTGATGGCTATAAGAAATGGGCTCACATCACAACCTGCCACTTCTATAGTTTCCGTAAATTAGACCGACCAGCCAAATGTGGTTTCGTTGAGATGTGTCTATGAGAGTGATGTTTGTTTGTAACTTTCACTCTAATCTGCACCTTTGAAGCTTTACCAATCCCGCCAGGGATTTTTAGCATGAGGGTATGCATTTTACCCAGATTATTTGCAAAAACATTTAGGGCTCCCTAACAACTTTTCGAAATTCGGAGCTTGCACGATTGTTATTAGTCGAAATTGTTTTATGCGCCAACATATTTTATTACGGCCAGGTAACGAAAAAGGGTTCGATACAAAACATTTGTGGCTGTGTTATATTTGTGTTGTAAGATTATTTTATATTTTGCGTATTTTAGTGATAACCCTATCCGGAATTTGAAAGACGTGTGATAAGTTCAGTAATTTCTCATTCATTTGACTTATGGAGAAATTACAAGAAATTTGACCTCAGTGGGAGAACATTGGTTGCAGTGTCGCAAAATTTTCTTTCCAAATTTTTCGTATTTCATAGTACGGACTTACGCAAGCTCATTTCTTATACCTTGCACATCATCGGTAAAAAGGCAGTCGTAATTTCAAATGAGTGTCACCCGAGTATGTCACGTTCCTTGTATCAATTTGAGGGGACGTGACTGCGATACCAATCCGACGACCAATCGGGCCCTTATTCCTAATGATCGCCACGTAATTAAAACTAATGAGGTACCTTTGATTGGGTTCCTTATTTCTATTAGCGTTCGTAATTGCTATTGAGGTTTGGCTGCTCCTAATGAACCTATCTGCATACAGCTCGAGATCCGTATCAAATTTAAATTCATAAAGTGGCTTGAAACTTACTCGCCTTCTCCTAGTCTAGTACCTATTTCATTATTATCTTGCATTTCTTACCTAGTGGAGTCTTACGTACACCAACTTCAATTTAAGTATAGGTTTTGCTCAGATTTGCATTTGCATTAAAGCTCAAAACATTTAATAAATTTAAAAGCTAGGATGGGGAGGTAAAAGCTCAGATTGAGCGAAACTTTGAATTGTAATGCGTTTTAAGTAGAGATAACTTGGTGTTGCTGCTCACTCAAGAAATTATGGACATTATTGTGGAATGTATGAATATGAATGTAGTTGACATTTTAACCGACTTCAATAAAGTAGGAGGTTATCAATTCGTCGCGTATCTATCTAATATATATATTTTATATGTATGTTCACCGGTTACTCGAAGACGGCTTAACCTACTCCAATGATTTAAACGCTATAACATCAGGTTTGTTAAAACTTTTTAATTTTGCATTTTACAATGCTATTTATATGTGAAAATTGACTAAATCCCTCTAACGAATCGAACCCGCATCATTGGGAATCCAGCCCAATACAGTGACCAATTATGCTACAGAGACCTATGAGGATACGTCGAAATTTGACAATGAGCCAAGACATGAGACAAGTTGCTTTTTTCTAGTAGATATATTTTCTTGTTTAACAATCTTCACATAAAAATAGCATTGTTAAATGCAAAATTAAAAGTTATAATAAGATGGCTGTTTCATCTTTAATCGATAGTTGAACCTTTGTATTTCGACGAGTCCTCATAGATGCGGGTTCGGGTCACGACAGAGCACCATGAGACAAGTTGAAATTTTTAAACCGGTTCAGTATTTTTTAGGAAATCTTTAAAACACTGTTGTAGTTGTGTACGTAGTATTTCCTAATATGCCGCAAGATGGTGCTGCTAGATACTAAACGGCAACGATGAGTTCATTTTGATTTGAAGTAAATGTATGACGCTTTTCTCGCCATTTAAAAGATTAAAAAAGATAACAAAAAAAATAAAAATAAAAGTTTTTGTTTCACACTAACCAATCGTGTGAATTTTAGTAGTTTTTTTCCGAGTGCTTTTTAATTAATTACCTTACCTACAAAATACTTTATTTTTAAAGATATGTATAAAACCACTGGGGGTCAATTCTGCTAAATTTTTGTCAAAATCGTCTCTCAACGGTGTTTCAATAGTAGTGTGTATTTACACTATTGCAACAAGAACTGTGTAAAACAGGACTGCCATTGAAACACCATTGGAAAACGACTGTGACTAAGCATTTGCAGAATTGGGCCCCAGGTCTCATGAGACCAGTGGTTTTTTCTAGTATAATATTTTCTTAATTATATTTATTACATAGAAATAGCATTGTTAAATGCAACACTAATAAGTTCTAATGCCTATGAACTGTTTATTATTTTCAGCAAGTGATTTAAGTTAATAGGCATTCTTAATATGAATTCTCATTAAAGTATCTTCAACTTCTCCAAGAAGTATGAGATTGCTAAAGCAGAAGTTACTAGTATGTTATAATAAGTTATGTCGCTTTGTCTGAAGCAGTAACAGAATGATTTACAACAACTACGTCTGAATAATGTCCTGGACAAATAGTAAACCGTGTTTTCATTCATCATCGCCTGATATTGTTGAACAGGGTTGCTGCATTTGTAACCAGATATCACTTTGATATTTGAAGACGAGCTCGAGCAGTACAAGCAAAACTACGTGCAACTACGGATGATCATGTATTTCGACTACAATAATGGCAAGCTATTGTTTTACATAAACGTATCAAAAAAAGATGACACTAGAATTTAGAATATACAACTTAGAAGCCACAGAGAAAACCAAAGAGAAAGCCATGAAGGCTGTAGTCAAGTTTGTCCTGTTTATGGAGTTGTCCTAAAGTACCTTACACAATGCATTCTGTGATGAAGTTTTGTTGCTCAATGGACTACATGACGACACTTTACAAATTTGATCCAGGTCTGGTATACCAGAAAAAGATAATCAGTTAGGACCCTTTCTATAGAAAGATAACCAGTTAGGAAGAGGTTGATTTTCGATAGAAAATGTAAATAAATTACAAAATTTTAATACGTTACCATTATATTAGTTACCCAGTCCTACAAAGAATTAAAATAATTTTAAAAGTTTTACATATTTATTAAATATAAGCTACTCGCACAGGGGCGTGCATTGGTTTTCCAGCGTGGTAGGCATTGTAGATCTAACCAGTAACTTTGCTAACTATCCTGCTACCGAATATTATAAGTTTGAAAGTTTGTGAGGATATTTGGATGGATGAATGCTTGTTACTCTTTCACGCAAAAACTACTGAACTGATTAAGATGAAAATTTACAGCAATGTAGCTTATAGATCAGAAAACCACATAGGCTGCAAATTATCCTGATATTCCCACGGTAACGGCAACCACGCGGCGAGTGACACCGAGAGCGGCCGCTAGTCATAAATGATAAGGTTCGTAATATTTAGTAGGAGTATTAAAATGCTGAAGTGTTTGATTGTTTGAGCACGCTAATCTCCAGAACTACTAGTTCGAATTGAAAAATTATGTGCTGGATAGTCCATTTATCTCGGAAGGTTATAAGATATTTAATATGACATTACGATTAATATGAGCAGAGTATTAATGTAAAACGTTGCAAAAACGGGGAAAAAATAAACGAAAAAAAAACGGTTAAAGTTACGTAAAAATCATGTATGACGAAATTGTTCCCCATCAAAAGTTCAAAAAAAAGTCCACGACAGCATATGTCTATGTTTTCTGGTTAACTCACTATAACCATTTTTAAGCTAATACAATTTGGTATAAACTAATGTATTATTAGAGAAGCTGTTTTCATAAACATGATATTAATCCTTATACGTTAACCATTATAAGTATTTAATTATGAATAAATTTATCCTTTACATCTTTTAATTTTAATGAATATCTTAGGAAAAATGATAGTTTTAAAATAACTGCTCAACAAAATAAATCGCTACCAAATTCATTCGTCAGGTAAGCTTGCTTACTTTATACTGATATATTCCAAAACGTTTAAGCTAGAACGTTACACGTACAAATAGCGCCCTTCTTGCAGTGGGCAGTTAAGTAAGCAATCAATACAAGTAGGCTCAAGTAAGCAATACTTTTTCTAAATAAATTGTATTCCTGTATGAAACGCTGCTTGTGTCGAGTAGGCAATTTGGAGACTGCCTACCGGTACTTATTCAGTATTTAGCGTAAGGAAAATCTTAGTGGGTGAGTGTTGAATAGAAGTTTAAACTAAAATAAAAAAACTTTAACACCTATTGTATATTTAGGTTTTGAATGAGGTAGGCACTTCCTAATTGCCTATATGGAATGCACGCCCCTGTGTATTCGCATAACGACGAATTCCATTCATCATCAGATAGAAGTTAACAATATGTGCAGCCCTAACGAAAGGATTTCTAAATTATTAATGCCGTAATTACTCTTAGATGGCACTGCAGTTCCCGTAAATGTGAATATTTGGTTAAACGAGGTGGCAATTAATATCGCCTCCTGACATCATTCGCATTAATTTAACTTAACAATACAATGTCGGCATTTTGCGTAAGGAAACTCGGTGACACAGTTTATAGTACTTACAGAAACTTTGCTACCAACAAAATTAAAGCGAAAGATTCTTTGATTTATAAATGTTAATGTAAGTAATTTATGGCAAATTTATAATGGAGAAGAAACAATGTTGTTCTTGTTACCCACTTTTCAAAGGAAATTAACGAATTGCTGCCTTTACACACACGCTTTTCACGCATGATTTTGGCTTTCGCGGGAAAGTTCGTGAATGGAAAGGTGGCGACAGACATTTGATAATCTGTTTGGCGCAGGGGTACTATACCCGCCTTCTGCGCCAGAGGACCCGGATACGATCCGCGGACAAGAAAAAAAAATTGTGTGCATGAACTGTCTATTTGTCTTGGTGTTAAATATGTATATTATATATACATTTACAAAAAACGTAAATTTATAAGACTGTTTATCCATTATGTAGTTTCCATAACACAAGTTCTTCAGGCTTGATAATTGGTGTGATTGTATACAAGTATGATTATTATGAAAAAAACAACTCGGCCACAAGTGAATTCTCATCCATCCCATCCATCCGTCCCATCTGAGAATTCACTTGTGGCCGAGTTGTTTTTTTTCCAATATGTTTCTATTTAATATTTATCATAAGTATAAAAATAGCATTGAAAAATGCATAAATTCAAAAACCATAAAATGTTTAAATAAATGTTTCTTATAATCCTTATATATTTATTTTCGATGACTTGTTTTTTGAGTGCTTGCCATATATCCATGATCAAGGCAATCGAATGCTTTGTGGTAATCTACAAAGGCCAAGTACAAGGAGAAACCATATTTTTGACATTTCTCTGTTAGTTGTTTCAGTGTGAGATGTGGTCGAGAGCTGAGAACCCCGATCTGAATCCAGCTTGTTCTTTAGGTTGTTGTTCGTCTAGCCTTGATGATATGCGGTGGAGAATAATTTTAGCAAATATTTTATACACATTGCACATGAGACTAATAGGTCTATAGTTGGCTATATCGTCTTTTTCTCCTTTTTTATGGATCAGTACTATGGTGATGTTTGTCCATTGTGTTGGAATATATCTATTCTGATTCTACAATCTTGTTAGTTCTGTCAAGGTCTCAGGTAGTAAAAGTTTTAGTGGCTCATTTGTTATGTGGTCAGGGCCTGGTACCTTGTCGTTTTTCTGAGTTTTGATGGCCATTGTTACTTCACTCTTGAGGATAGGCGGAATCGGGTCTTCATCTTCCCCATCTCATTTAGTTGTTATGTTTGTTTCACTGCTTGAGTATAGTTCCTTGTAGAATTCTGTTGCGACTTATATAATTGCTTTTCTCTGCGTAGACATCTTCTTATGTTTAATCATCATAGTCGGTATATGGATACCGACTTTGAGGACTGTCAGCTGTCGGAAGTAAATGAGTAGTAGTGGTGGAGTGGAGGTTATGTTTAGTGTTTATAGTTATAATTATATACAATAGCCAAAGAGTTTTATGCAATTTCTTCCTATAATTCTTCGTAATCTTGCTGAAATTCACTACACTATAGATGTTCGGAAGTTTTATCTATTGAGTTCACTAGTGTTTCATGTGGTATTTCAGTTTTTATCAAGAATTTTTGAGAAACTAGGGACGTAAGTTGTAACGCACTTCACTCGTCAAACGCCGCACCGGAAGACGCGTAATTAGTATTGGAAAATAACGATCACTCATGCCTTTGTCATTCAAGCCACATGCAAGCCCGACGAGCCCATCATCTATTAGAAACGCCCATTTTTGAACGTTTGAACAAAAACAAGTACGAAATAGCATGGTAAGATTGAAACAATACTGCGCTAAGAGATGGCGGAGATGATTTGTTAACAATAACACCCTTAGTGATTCAGGAATTCGGCTGTGGTGCGGCTCTGGTTCAGCCTTATCAATACTTAACATCAGGTATAATTAAGTCTCCCCGTTGTTCATTCAAAAAATACGCGCTAAAATTTATTATACTAACACGCCCATTTGGACTAAACTTAAGAATCGCATAAGGATAGAGTTATTTATCTTATGACATTAATATTTAGCAAATATAATAATATTAGTGTGTAAGTGCTTTTGCACTACTGTTATACATTCTATATTATGGCTCAAAGATTTACGAAGCCAAGAAAAGCAGTAACAAGAAGTGATTAATTATATCTTATTTACCGTGGGAATACTGGTCGTAGAGTGATGCCATATCGCGACGAAGTATCGTTTCAAAAAAATTATAGTATGACTATATAGTGACTACTTGCGGATTTACTTGCGTGGATCCCGTTCTCGTAAAAATATATGGATAGACAGTATCCCATCTTTTGATACAGGCTTTCAATTATCTGTGTGCCAAAGTAGGTATCCTATGTTATCTCTATTTATCTCTTATAGTGTCGGTCATTATATTTACGACCTACATTAGGTACCTATGTGATACAACTTTACCGATTAATACGATGTAACGTTACCTGAAGGATTGAGTTTATATGATTGTAGGAAACTAACTAACGAAGTTTTTATCATCCTTCGATCGAATATTTTAAATAGTATTCATTTAAAATATTTGATCGAATCCATTATTATAGTCACACATAACAAATAAAATAATTATAATGGACATGTACCAAATTTCTTAAGTTTTACCAAATACTAAAATAGCCATCACCAAACTATAAATTCAAAGACCTTTAACGCCAGCCCAAGTATTTAAATGCAGACAAAGAGCAGAATTCACGAATTGAAGTAAAATCAACGTTCCATTCCATTCTAATGAGGCGCTGTCAGTGGTCATGACCACGTCTGCTCGCAATTTGGGGAATTAATTAAAAACAGCGGTTTCCATTTGTAGTTTTAACCGTGCGGTGCGATGGAGTTTTGAAACTAGCCCTATTTGAGCCGTGGGGCACATCATTAGCACTATAAATGAGCAGAATGAATGAATCACGTCCCTGTTCATTTTCGTTGAATCTACAGATAAAATTTTTCTTTTTGGGAATGAAGTTCGTCAGCATTTAGTCGTTTCGGTTTTAGCCTTCTGTGTGATTTCAGAATTATTTGTTGAGGTCTTCTAGCAATTTGGCAATTTAATTAAAAGCAGCGGTTCGCATTTGTAGTTTTAACCGTGCGGTGCGATGGAGTTTTGAAACTGGCCCCATTAGAGTCGTGTGGCACATCATTACCACTATAATTGAGCAGAATGAATGAATCACGACCCTGTTAACTTTCGTTGAATCTACAGATAAAATGTTTGCTTTTGGAAATGAAATTCATCAGCACTTAGTCGTTTCGGTTTTAGCCTTCTGGGTGATTTAGAACTATTTGTTGAGGTCTGCTAGCAATTTGGCAATTTTATTAAAAGCAGTTCACGTTTGTAGTTTTAACCGTGCGCACGTGCGGTGCAATGGAGTTTTGAAACTGGCCACATTTGAGCCGTGGGCACATCATTACCACTATAATTGAGCAGAATGAATGAATCACGACCCTGTCCATTTTCGTTGAATGTTCAGATGAAATGTTTGCCAGTTGCTCCTTTATAGTTATAACCGTGCGGTGCCGGTGCGATGGGGTTTTGAAACTAACCTCATTTGAGCCGTAGAGTACATCATTAGCACTATAAATGAGCGGAATTATTAAAGAATCACGTCCCTGTTCATCATTACATCATTACACTAAAATATTATACACTACCTATACCTATCTACTTTCATATTAATTGGCGATTTCTGACTTGTGAATTTCAAGTTGAAATAGTCTCAAACCACACTCATGTATGATATTGTATGGAAATTTTGCTTTGAGTTGTGTTTGAGACGTTCTTTACTTGAAATTCCCAATTCAACTAGCTCTCGTCTGCGGGTAGGTATTAAAGTAAACTTAACAAGCCACCACCTCATTTAAAATTGTTATAAGTTTGCCGAAATGAAGCAATATATTAAGAGACAGAAAATACCGTTTCCAGGACCCAAGGTAAATAAGTGATTCATGAATAAAGATGTGACTCACCCAATGCAGGATCGAATTCATTGCCTTTTCTGGCCCGACGAAACTTGGCCCCGGAGTTAAAATAAAGGGATGGGTTATTTTAAATCGCGTGTGTATGGTTTGACAAAATACTAGGTCGGATCATAAGTTCTGTCACAGGCAATTTATCAAATAAGTTGTACGGCTTTTTATGTTCGTTTATAATTTATACCTATACGAAAAGAAAGGCAATTTAAAGTAGATCAAAAGTTTATTAAAATTATTCGAAATGTCCTCCCTGATTTGAAAACAGGCTTTCAACCGCCGCGCCGCCGTGGCCAGTCTTCGATCGCAGCACGCACAAATTCCATGTCTATATTAGATGCTGCTTTAATCAGGGATGCTTTCAGAGACTCCAAATTCTGGTGAGGTTTAGCATAGACTTTCTCCAAATGTTGCCATATTTTGTAATCCAACCGTATTTAAGTCTGAGCTTGAAGAGGGCCATTCCTCGTGCCTCATGAAGTCAATTCCATGCGCAGTCAGCCAGTATTGTGTACTTGCTGCCCTATGAGCCGGCGCAGAATCTTGTTGGAATACTGATATTAATATATCAGGGTCTGTTTTCGAACATTGTGTGAGAAAGAGGTTCTACTTTGTTGGAAAGCACCGTATTTTGGTACACTATAGCACTGGTTTTTACATCTTTCTCACAAAAAAATACCTCACTTAGACCTAAATATGAGACTCTAAGCCAAACCATGATTTAAGCGTGGTGATGCCCACGCTGGACTCTCGGGATACCCTGTCTCACTTCTGCACTGTTGTGGCCATAAACTTTATCGTTTTGTTTGTTGTAACTTACTTCAGTGTTAAAAAAATTTCGCCTGCAAAATGATTTCGCGATACTTTTTTCCCGCGTATCGCCTCAACAAAGCTCGGGTTCTTTATAACCTAACGTTTTTCAGACGCTCATTCAGATAATGTCCTGTTTTCCTCCGAAATCACGTCGTCTCAGATCCTCATTTAACACTCTTTTAACCGTGGTTCTGATTAACCCCATCTGAAGAGCTAACAATTTTTACTTGCGAACGGGATTTCGTTGAATTCGCGTCTTCTCTGCTTTGATGACCGCCGGCGTCCTAGCTATACGAGACCGGCCGCTCTTCTTCCGATCTTCAAAGCTCGGATCTTCAATTAATCATTTGATTGTCCAATACAGAAACCTCAGTGTAATTTTTAAAATTTTGAGGAGTTTTAAAACCTCAGTTGGCACGTAACCTCAGCGATGCAACGAATTAACCGCGATTCTCTTTTCATTTTGCGTCCACTCCATGTTTGAAAGTGCAGTAAAATAATTTTCATTTTTAAAAAGCTCTATATTCAAAATCAATTAAAACATTTCTGGCCAGTATTTGAAATTTGAAAATATTTAGTTATGATAGAACTTATAACCTGACTGCTTAGGTACATTTGAGAAGATTAATAAACGCTTCAGAACTAGTTTAGCTTTTCTTTTTGTTTAGAAGCAACAGCGAGACATTCTTTATAAAACTATCAAGTTTATTCAACTGACTTTGCGCTTTTTTATATTAATATATAATAGGTAAAGCGCTTGACCACTATCTTGCCTGATGAAAAGCGAAGATCTGCTCTAGAATGTAACGCGCTTGCATAGAAGATACTTATTCACTCGTGACTTGAAGACCACCAAATTGTTAGTGTCAGGAAACACAGACTCAGGCAAGGACTTCCACTCTTTGGCGGAGCTTTTAAAGACATATACCGTTGTATTCAAAATTGTGTGAAGAAATTTGATTTTTTATATAAGCCATAAGTAGTTGTCGTTGACTGTACTTTTTACATTCCAATAAGTCCAAATCTACCTCTGTAAGTTATTAATATTTCGAATTTGGTTCATGACTTCAGTGTGAATAACAAAAAATCCCTATAGGGGAAGATATACTTGCATTTCAACATCATTAAGATCCTGACTTTCCTTATAGATGGATGAGGCGAATAGGCTATCGTGACACATCATACGGTGGATGGTTTTAACGACTGCAAATTAATACAGCCTGGACAAACATAATGTTTTGGCGCACACCGTTCATTGAAATAAATCAACTTTTACGGCATCCCGTGACCGCAGCAGCTGAAAAGGTGCCAAGATGTCAGGAAAACCAAAAATCCTTAAAACACACGAAATATTAGATCTAAGCTCGTGTAAATAAACTGTGCGCTTGTTATCCGTATAAGTTGTTTTATTTCAAACTTAAAGTTCCTTCTCAAGATCAATATAAACATTTTTCGTCACCCATCCTGTGTCCGAGCTTGGGTACCACTGCGTCACCGAGATCCTCTTTCGCATTGTATTAATATTGTAGGTATGGTTTCTCAAATGTCCTCTTAACCGGTAAGAGGTTAAGTAGGTACCACGATTTTCGTATACTCATTATTTTGAAACCAAAACAAAACAACATTATTGAGGTCCAGACGAATACTCACATCAAAAACGGCTCCTAAAGATGGAAGATATCAGAGTGCAGGCATTCAGAGACCCCGAGGGAAATTTACTGTGATCGAAACGGATTATACTGACGAAGCCATATTTCTGCATTTATGACATAATAATAATATGGTTGATGTACCAGCCGACGTATCTCTGGGTAGATAAATAAAAATATTACCAATGAGATGTGGGACGTAAAATATGATGAGCTTTTTATTAGATATTCCAACATACATGTTAGCTGTATAAAGTTGTTCCATTAGTTGTTATGCTGTTCGTTGATAGAGGTAGGTTTCGATATAGTTTATCCCTTTCACCAACACTCAACGCCTATAGCAGTCATAACAATAAAAATTCTATTGTGTCTCGTTCAATGTCCGCGAAAGTGTTATAAGCTATAAGTATTAAACTTTGATCTAATTAGTATCACCCAAGACCTTTAAGTATGCAATTTTCATGCCATTTTGATATTTATTTTCAAACAAAAGGGTACGTACAGTCTTTAACGTTTGTCAACTTTTTATCTTCATCGACGTTTATCACAATCAAAGAGAAGAGGTACTTCCAGCGATGACCGAAAAACTTAATAACTTATTTGAATATAGATGTAGACGGAGAAGTTTGCTGCTCATCTTCATTGAGTATTCACTGTTTAATATGTACTGTGCCTTCTATAACTACGTATTAATAACCCTTGTATAATACGATAGGCGCAAACACAACCAATCTGGGCACCCTGGTCAAAACGAAGTCACTTTCGAAGAGTTAAACTTGATGATTAGGGCACTAGGAAAAAATTATCAATGCAAAAAACGAAGCATAACCATAACATCTGCCACAACAACAAAGCAACCACTAAACTAAATATTGAACGCGTTGGTGTAAAATAATCACAATACAAAAAGACGAAAACTCAAAGATTCGGTACAAAGTACACTCAAATCACAAAGAGATACCGGTACCATTAGGCGCGGACTTGGCACGTACCCTGAAGTGGCGGTAAGTGCCAATAAGTACCTTCAGCACTCGAAAGTTTTAAAAGCCGACGTCGTCGATTCACCACTAATCCGCCGGGCGGGATTCTACATTTGCATTGTACTGGGTTTTTCCGATGTTGACTTTGAAAGAGGTTGGTATTGGTACTTAATAGACAGTTTTTTTTTTATTTTACACATGTTTTTGACTTTTGTTTCGGTTTTTTGTAATAAAAAAAAATACTCCAAATAAGTAACTAATAGGTTGTGCCGTGTGGTGATGGCCTATGAATACAAGTGTCACCGCTCACATGCCTGGGATGTCGTAAGAGTCGACTAAGAGGCTCGACGCATTGAAAACCTGTGCGAGATAAGGAAAACTTGAAACAAACCCTCTACCAACCCCTCTGGCCAGCGTGGTAGCAGTAGGCTAATGGCCTCCTATGAACGCTACAACAAGCAGGAGCTAGGGGTGGAGTGGTCCAGCAGTGGACGTCCACAGGCTGATGATGGATGGATGGAAGTTATGCCCATACCAAACAGTACGTAACCACTCCGTTTTAGCCCACACGTCGTTTGGCTCGAGCGTTGTGAAATGTTTTTCAATGAGGTTTCTTGAACAATTTTAATTTATGATTAATTTATGTTAGGGTCAACGTCTGGTGTCGGCATCTATTACGCGGACATAATTCATATCCTACTAGGTGTACAGGAATTCATAGCATTGAAAATAAAATAATAAGGGCGAATGTCTACATCTGACTAACCACTTTTAGAGCTAAATATTATTTAAAACATCGTTCCGTTTTTTACCGACTTAAAAAAAGAAGGTTCTCAAGTCGACTGTATTTTTGTTATGTATGTTTTAATATTACGTCGACAGTTGTCAACCGATTTTAATAATTCTATTTTATCTTAAAGAACATTACGTTTTGGAAAGTAGTCGTATATCTAGATGACATCACTGTTGTGTATGGGCTGTTTTTTATAGTAACGGCACATGATGTAACTAAAAATTGTGAAATAAAAAAACTTTTTATAAAAAAACCGACTACAACAAGTAAATAGATAGATCTAAATAAATAAATAGAAATAGAAATAAATAAAAAATAAAACTTTTGGAGGCGGTTCCAGCCAAGGCAAGAAATATAAAAATATAGTTAATAGAACTGCAATGTAGAATGTCTTGGCTATAAAGCTATAAAGCCTTTGGAGTCGGTGCTGACTCTTTCTTAAAATGACTGAAATGTAATGAAATTTTATCAGATATGAAAGTAAAATGTTTTTTTTATAACTGACCCAATAGCGCAGTGGCTCCAGACCAGATAGTGAGATTATAATAGACTGTGATATAGGTAGCTATCGACGAAATGTGAACCCATGTATAAAAAAAAAAAGATACAAAAAAAATCCTTTGGTTGCTGATGCGTTCCTCGAGGGGCATACTCGTATGTGTAAAACCAGAAATTAATAAAAAGACATCGCCCACAATGAACTAGCAACATGTTGTAATATAGAAATGTAATATAAAAATCACCCAATGTATACTAAATAATAATATGAACGCTAATCCTCCTCTGACCAGCAACAGTTGATTTTAAATACTTTGACCTATTTCCGTGTAGTATTAATATCGGTGACCTAACCCGTTTTAATATTCGACTCTGACGCCCGAAGCTACGGAATATTCAGGAAAAACTTTGGCCGAATAGAACCTTCCCAAGCTTTCTGCATTATGCAAAATGAAATAATGTTATTACTTTTTTCATTAAAATGAATTAGCATCAATATTTTACCGTTTGTTGAGGGCGAGGACAATATTAATTCTTATGATAAATTTTAAATAGAAATATATTGGAAAAAATCAACTCGGCCAAAAGTGAATTCTCAGATGGAATTCGAACCCACGACCTTTGGAAATCCAGTCCACTGCCTAACCACTGAGCTACCGAGACTTGCGGACCACCGTCGAAATTCTCCAATATTTTTATATTTTTTAAAACGCGCTGTAGGCCAGCGTTGTCACATCAATGCTAGGAATATCCTTGTGTTCGAAAGAAACATCTTTTCAGATGTTTAACGATCGATTAAGATGCAACAGACAATAATTTATGATTTTTGAATTTTTGCCTTTATCAATGCTATTTTTATAATGTAGGTAATTAATTTATTGAATGCAATTCAGACAAAATAGCCAGTGTAAGTATAACAAAAAATCTAAATTGTGAATTTAGTTGTGAATTGTTCCTTACATTTGTTTGATTACAATTCCGTAATCAGAAAGAAGAAAGGCCATCATAATAAAAAAAAACATAATGTGTTGTGTTCCGAGGCTAACGAGTTCGTTCCCTCTCACAATACATGTCGTATTGTAACACAAAATCTGCCGTCTTGATTAAAATTAAACTCCCACCGAATGAAAAGCAACGGCAGTATTGTGATTATGTACTTTCAATACGCCTAAAGCCAAGCAAACATAAATGCAAATAATGAAAGGAGTATAAGGGCGAGTTGGTCTTGTAATGCCTCGTTTACACGTTGCGAGCTACTGTCTAGTCAGTATATACCTACCAGTCTACACGATGATAGCAGCTGCCCAGCTTCGACGTCAAGTCAGATGTCGTTTATGCGCAGCTCAAAAAAATAAAATCGAGGGTTCCATACTCTCAACTGCTCGGCTGACACTGGTGAGCTACTGACCAACGTGTCCAAATGATGCGAGTGATGTCCGGGCCGGGCCGCAATATGCGAGTTACTTACTGTCGGCCGTGCAGGCGAGTGAAAATAAAATTGTTGAAATAACTCGCACGCGGTAGCAATTCGTAAAGTACGTCCATATTATGCGAGTTACTGCACTACAGCTACTCGGCAGGCTGATCACCTCGCAACTCGCACCGTATAAGCTAGCCATAAGATCGGACTCGGCGGATATTCTTTACCATTTATTTTGTTCAGATTTCGTGAGGCATTAAATTGGGTTCGCGGATGGCCGCAGATGTCTTCGCGGTAATATCAGACGAGTCCGGAACCATATGTCTGACCCGGGATTTGAATGGGCTTTTAGGCACGAGAACGCGCTTGAGATGTACGCGAGGTACATATATTTAATGAATATTCGGATCTAGCTCTTTTTTGTCAGTGGGTTTTTTCATTACGTTTAAAATTTACAGAATACTTAGACAAATTAGCTTTCCGATTGATATAACATGGACGTAATCTTTATTATAGCGTAAAGTAGAATTTTAAAGGAAGTCAACTAGATAGATAGTTAGACACTTGGCACACACACATTACAAAAAGAAAGAACAATCACATAGAACTTAAAACTATGGTGAGCAAGGGCGGCCTTATCGCTGAAAGCGATCACTTCCAGACAACCTTTGTAATTATGGACAACTGAAGATAGTGCGAAGTGCAGTGTGACAACAACATACATATTTTAAAAGAAACTTAGACAATACAAAAACAAAATTAACATATTTATGTCAAAAGATGAGCATGCAAATTTCTCTTGAATGCGGCAAGGGATTGTCAACTAGGTACAGTTAATGGTAAAATACCTCTCAGGCCCCGGGTTTTGATCCATTTTTGTATGTAATGAAGCGCACGTCGAATTAAATGTCCATTCCTTCTTTTACAACAAAAGTTTTGAAGAAGATGGAACATCATCAATAGGTTCTCCGCCATAAAACTTAAATTTTTATCAAAGTAAAAAACATCTAAAATTATACTACGTACATTCTATTCGATATTTTGTTACTTTTCGATAACCAGTAACATCACTAAACCTCAAACCTCAATGCCTCTTCGCCTCTATCAGACATTTTTATGTACTTATAAAGCAATCCTATGATGTACGCCTGGGTAACGGTCAAAAAGAAATGGGGAATGAAAATATTCAGGGACCCCACTGGAGGTTAATCGGATTCACTGACATACCCTCATTACATGGTTTTTCAAACTACTTCAGCAAGAAGTTATTATGGTGATTTTGATGAAAACATTTTTTTAACTAATATTCCTTAATTCACTCTATTTATTACCTAATATAAAAAAAATATTAAAAATATAATTTATTAAGTACATGTAGCTAAACTATGTATATTGACACACTGATGCCGAGAGAAGTGGAGCTGAGCTGAGCTGAGAAGAAGAAATAAGCTGATCAGATTCTCAAATTATTCTCATATATATATATATATATATATATATATATATATATATATATGGCACCAACCAAGCATGTTAGCGCAAATTGCAGAGCAGTGGCGCGGCCAGCTAACGGTTACAGGTTCTGGTCCCGTTTAGCTATTATAGGAGACAAGTTGACTTCTTGTAGTATAAAATTAAATTAAATATATATATATATATATATATATATATATATATATATATATATACATCTATATCTGTATCTATATCTCTGCCACTGCTCTGCAATTTGCGCTATCATGCTTGGTTGGTGCCAGGAGGACTTTTGTCCGCCTGGCTAGCTACCACCATCTTTTCTAAGTGTCACGCCATAACAACAATTTTATTTATTTATTTATTTGCATAAAATATGGTAATACAAAGTTGTGATAATTAGGTTTCCAACATATTCTGACGAGTGGTTCGACGTGCAAATATTTTGTTAAAGTGATACAAGTTATTACAAATGCTAATAATCTAGATACAATTAATAAAATACAGTTTCCAATAAGTCAATAATTAAATTGTGGATGTCAATGTGATTAAAGTAAAAATGTCAGAAATTATATTACAATTTGTCAATCATAACTACAAATATATATTAAAGTTCCTTCTAATTTTTTAAATGTCAATGATTGTATCGTTCAAATAGTCATTTATACAATAATATGTTTTTACAATTAGGACGTGAAATAGTTTCCCTTTGAATTTATTAAGGGGGAGTTACTTAATATTATTCGGCAATTTATTGAACAGTCGTATTGCCATACAAAATGAGTTTTTTGCTTGTATTGCGAGTTTTTGTTGAGGAATGCACAAATCGTCGCCTTTTCTTCCTCTATAATTAAAATCACATTTATTTTAAACAGAAGACTGTGTTTTTTTTACAAATAAAAAAATTTCGTAAATATAAAGGCATGGCAAGGGCAAAATATTTAACGATTTAAAAAGAGGTTTACAAGTATCCAAATAGCCAGCACCACAAATTGTTCTAATACATTTTTTTTGTAGGTAATTTGAAAGCCCGATGCATCTCCACTGAGTTTCCCCACAGTACAGTACCATAACGTAGAACCGAAGAGACGTAGCCATGGTAGGCCATGAGAGCAGCTTCCTTTGATGCAACATGTCTCACTCTGTTTAGTACATACCTATACAAAACGATTAAGTTTACTAACCATTTAACTAATATGCGTTTTCTAATTACAATGACTGTCAATACTGATCCCTAAAAATTTCGTTTCTGTCACTTCATCAATATTATCATTATTATATCCTATGTCAAAATGCTTACATAGTTAGAGTTAGAGTTATGAGTTTTAAACTGAATCATTTTTGTTTTACTTATACTGATATTTAGATTATAAATTTCGAGCCATTTTAACACTTCTTTTAAATTATGATTTGCGATATCTTGTATGTCATTTTTATTATCGGGTTTGTTGCCAGCATTGGTCTGTTCCGTCAGTTAGAGATAAGATAGGCAGTTCCTCAGTGATTGACGATTACGGGAGAGACTCACTTCCTTCTTCAGCCTTATCAAGACTTAACATCAGGTATGATGAAGAAAAGTCTCCCCGTTATTCATAAAAAAACCAGGCTTTATTTAAATTTCTGTAAAATATAATGTTCCCAACGGTGATAGCTTGTTTGAATGAACTTTATTAAAAGTCTATGCATAAAATCTGTTGTAGCACAAGCAGCCTCCGCTCGGAGACACACGTAGTCACGTGTTTTATGTTAAATAAGTCACGGTAACTTTTTTAATATCCCGTGAAGGAAGAGGAATAAATTTGGGGGAGTGAGGCATTTCATTGGGGAAATGTCTTTTTTCTCAGAACGAGGCACGACGGGCGAAGATATCCCTCGCCTAACCGCATTGTTTTATTCACTAGGATTTCCACTTGGGTATTTATTGTCTTCCGGTTTGCTACTCACATAGTAACTCAAATAAAAATTTGAATAAGGGACATTCAAATTTTAGGCAGTGTACCTAACGTGAAAAAATTTACTATAGACGCTGTACCTATATCTGACACACTTTGTACACAGTAAATACGTTCATTTCAGTGTATTTAAATAATAAATTATAAGTAAGTATTTTACGTACAACCCAGTTTAGATGGCTTCAGTAATATTATAAGTACATAATCTTCTATGACCTTTGTAAAACAGAAATAAAGTCAGGGCGATATAATACACGAATAAAATCTAAGTTATATTTTTTAATAAACTAGGTATTATATTCGAATTGTCTAATTATTTTCGGTTAGGGGCGCATGAAACTAAATTATCACTTCTGGTATTTACAAATAAAAATGTCTATAAGGTTTTGGCATATGTATAAGATAAAAAAACACGTCCCAAGACAAGTACAGTCCACAGCACGACCGGCTTTACTATAAACTGCCGCTATTACGATCGACGTAAGGGCGCTCTCGAGGTCAAAGTGTAAAGCCGTGCGTGCTGTTGACTGTATTTTTTTGTTAAATAATTGCGAATAAACATTGGCCGTGTTTTACCGTGTACTACCACTACCACCACGCGTACCACTGAAAATACCCTATTAATTTCAACATCTTACCACAAGTGTAAGAACAAGTAAGTTAACAAGTTAATCAAAGCAAACACCTGCTTGAAGTATCCGACTTCATAAACTCATGCGGAATATTTAGTGCGATTTATTTACCCGAAATATAGTATTTAGTATTTTGATTTGTTTGCTATTTAAATTATTTATTATTAACATAAAGATACCTTTTGTTAATAATAAATAATTTAAATAGCAAACAAATCAAAATACTAAACTCAACAATTGTTGCCATAGTAAAAATTATGAACTTTTAATTAGTAATTATCTTACCGTTTCCGAACGCAATAATAAATGAACTTTGTGAAGCTAGAGTTATAAGTAGCTAGTCAACCCGTGACCACGGCAACTGAAAAGGTGCCGAAACGTCGGGAAACCAAAAAACCTCAAATAAACCGAAAAATTATAGTACCAAATATATATTTCGGGTAAATCAATCGCACTAAATATTCCGCAAAAGTTTGTTTCATTTCAATTATGTACGAGTGCACGAAGAAACTTAAGATGTGTTCATAAACTCATAAAACATTAGAAGTAAGTATCTTATTTTACTCGAGGTGTCTTATCTTAATTAATATTATAAATGCGAAAGTGTGTTTGTTTGTCCCTTCTTCACACCTTAAGTAACTTGTAACTTGTAACAATCGACTTGATTTTTGGCATAATGTTAGTTGAAAGGAAGGAGAGTAGCTTATACTACTTTTATCCCGATATTCCTACGGGGACCCGTTCCCGTTCCGTTTAACCACGTGGGTGAAACCACCGGCAGAAGCTTGTATTATAGCTTGTATTGTAGTGTAGCAAGAGGTGGATGAATAATATTGTCAATCTTTCTTTAAATTAAAATAGCCCACTTTAAATAATATGTTATTATGCACAATGAACTACTATTAATATTGTAAACTAAACCTTAAATATTTTGAGGAAAAACAATAAAAAATATCAATGTGAACATAAATCGAATAAATTTTCCTACGTAATTGTAATAGTCGAGTTTATACGCAAGCCAGGCTTACACGCAAAATAAGCACTAGGAACAAAGAATACCCACCCATTAGGCGCTTAGGCGCCCCCTAGACGCTTAGTAAATACTGTGATCCATCATTATGATTTATACTGATAAATTTTATTTCATTATCGGAGTGAAAAATAAAGCCTACCCATTCAGTATGTATCACGTCAGTATTGCAAAAAAAATCATACAGCTCACACGCGTGAAATGAATGTGGCAACCAATGCTCACTAGCTTTGCTCAATAGCCACACTTGGCTATTGGGTGCCCTTAAATATGCCTAACGTTCATTGTCATTATATGAATTCGTATAACAGATTTGGCATAACATAACTGTGCACATCATTGAACATAATAATAATGAAACATAACACTTATTGCGCATAATTATGAATTCACATAATATAAATATGCATAACATTATTAACTATAACTTAACTGCATACCTCGTTCCTAGGCCAGTTAACGAATTACCTCACATCTTACGAGATACCATTAACGCAAAAAATATAAAAAAATACTAAAGGTATATTATTTATGTAACTTGAGTTTTTAATAATAGTGCGTTAAAGAACATAAAATGAAAGAAGCGAAGCTCCCACCTTAGCCTTCGGTGTTAGGTATTTTCTGTTCCAGCCCGATAATAGGTATTTTCACATTCTAATTAACTTCTCACTGAGAGGGTACTATTACGAGGCGGGTCAAGAGTTTGTTAAAAAAAAAAACAATTTTATTGAACTGGTAGAAATTTGTATTATAATGAAAAGTAAAATGCCTAACCACGACAAGTGGAAACTCAGCGATGTTTTTTATATTTTAACTAATGTTCAACCCAGTATTATAAGTATTGTCCAAAATTTGAACGCCCAGTTTGTTTTATTCCTGTTGGTCAAGTGATAGGTAAGAAATTTAAGTGTTACTTCAATTACTGGTTTTGTTTTTCAGACAACAGAAGTACTTATTATTAAGCCTGTGATTCTTTAAAACAAAAATAAAAGAAAACAGCTAAAAAAAAGTACAACGCTTAAAATAAAATAAAAAATTAAGGCGTTTTTTCCACCTCTGATCTCACAGACTCGCGTACCTCTACTGGCACTGGCTTTTAGCTTATTCCGCCATTTATTTTAATTTACTTTTGTCATTTTAATTTTTTGCTTCTATTATTATTATTATTTAACCCGGTTCATACAGCTCTAAGCCTCACCAAATCGGTACTGACGAAAGAGCAGCGCCTGGTGTTTTCCGGGCTTTTGCCAAGCATCATGCTGAGTCGGGGCTGTTTTGGGAAAAACCGTGCTTAGTTATCTGTTTTATTTTTTTTGTTTCGAAAGATCCTGTGGTAAGCGACGTCTGCGCTCGAGTAGGGAGCAAGACAACACATTAGATATTGTATGCTGTGCATACGATGCAAAATCCTTGTTTTTTCAAAATCCAAAATCCAAAATTAATTTGAGAAGTTTGTCAGTTATTAATTTTCATCCAAACGACTGATTGTTCGGGTTGACAAAACTTGCTAGGAGTAATTTAATGATTATAAAAATATATGTATTTTTTTCTTAATAATAACGAGACAACAAAAAGCTCCACGAATCTCGCAAGATTTCGAAAGATTGATTTAGCTGATTTTATGTGGTCACGGCTTCACCCATTGACTTATTATAACCAAAATCTCGCGTGTTTATTTTCTTATAGTTAAGTTTAGTTTGGTATATCGTAAACACCTGTTATCCTGTCCCTGTTTATCGTACTCTCTAGTTCATTACCTACATTTAATTTTATTTAGAAGTGAAATTGTGTATGACGGTACTAAAAATACACTAATTAGTAGTAATGGTCAATAAAAATATGATAATAAAATAAATCAATATCTTTTTCTTTAATTTTACAAATTATCTCACTACAGCAATATACAGTATTATTCAGCCAAGCATTTGGTATTCGACCGAATAATAAGTGGAAATTCGGTATTCGGCCGAATATTATAAAAGTGGCCAAATAGGCCGAATACCTAATAGTTGCCGAATATTCGTTGCAAGTCTAATTCTTTCTTTCTTTCTTTTATATTTATTTGCCATACATGTTTTACCATTTAATACTTGTGCAAAGTAACGTTATATTAAAATTTATTACATTGATCCCAAGTCATCATTATGACAATTATTCACGTTTTTCGCAAAAAAAAATTGCGTATTCATTTATGTAGAATAATGTAATGCGATTTAAAAATTATGCTTTTAAACGTTTTTTCAATTTTGAATTAGGATTATATGCGAATTAATATAGACCCGTCAGTATTTATCACAGTCTGCCAATACGGAATTAAGACATCTAGAAATCCGCAATAAAAACTGTCTATCGTCAATACACTAGACTCCACGATCAGTATATACTTATTATACAAGTTTATCACAGTACATACTGAGCGTCTAGTGGGCGCCTATTTGACAGATTTCATTGTTAATTCTGACTAAAACATGAAATTCATAAACAATTTTACCAGTATGAAAGCACGTGATGCAGCGATGACGTACGCTCTACAAAATTCCATACGAACACCACAATAATGCATGGTTCTGGGAAACTACGTTAGCCAACAATGTAGTTTAACTTGGGTACAACTATTCGTGCTTTCGTTAGTTCAAAGAAGATATTCCTGATGGACTGCACACAAACTGGACTGGTGTTGGCAAGAATTTGAAACTTCATACTGCAAACTAATGAAATGCATGGAGAGTAATGAAGATAATTAATAGTGTAAAAACGGGAGGTTCATTAGAACAAGTAAAAGGTATATTTTATTTGTGTGCTGAATTTAATGCAAATCGCTTTTGTAGTTTGTTAGTTTTTTACTTTCGCATTTATATATTTTATTTTTCATACAATCACACCAATTATCTAGCCCACGGTAAGTTTCATGAAGAATTTGTGTTATGGATACTAGATAACGGATTAACATACTTATAGACTTTTTTTGTAAACACATACATAATATACATATTAAACACCCAGACCAAGACAAATAGGCATGTTCATTCACACAAATATTTGTCTTGTCCGGGGATGGAACCCGGGAACTCTGGCGCAGAAGGCGGGTTTAGTACCCCTGCGCCAAACAGGTCGTCCCATATTAGTAGGATTAAGTACGATTACTATCCGCGTACTCGCGGGAAGAAATCCTTATTGTGGTGGGTCCTGTATTCAAAAATCATCTAACAATAACTCATTGGATTTTGTTACTTTAACATTGCAGTTCGGAACGTACAATGTAAATTTGCTTTGTGCTAGACACGTCAGCAGCAATGTAATTCTACTGCGTGGAGTTGAATCGGAGTTGTTGGCTCACTATTCCCTCGGCGGTATTCGAGTTGTCTGTCCACTGAATTCACGTTACCTTAGGTACAGTCAACAGCAGCTACGGCTTTACACTTTGACCTTGAGAGCGCCCTTACGTCGCTCGTAATAGCGCCGGTTTTCGTAGTGCAAATGTGAAGCCGTTCGTGGTGTTTACCGTACATTTACGATTTGTGGAATCGTAATGACTACTATACAAACATAAGGTAAATTAATGAAAAATAAATAATATAGTTTTTAATATAGATTTAAGGTTGTTTTTTAGTTTCACAAAGGAAAATATATTTTCAAGAATTAATTGAAATCAACAATAACCGGCTATTTTGTTTACTTAGCGTATTTTTAGCCGACTTCCAAAAAGAAGGAGGTTCTCAACTCGGTTGGTTTTGTTTTTTTTATATATGTTTATACACCGATTACACCAAGATTTCTGATCCGATTTACGTAATTCCTTTTTTTGTTCGATGCGGGATAGTTGCCATTTGGTTGCATATTTTATTCAGTTTTGCCCAGTAGTTTTTATTTTATGAGCATTTTTGTTAACTCGGACAATGTAATTTTCACGATACTTTGTTTATAATGTACGGTCAACAGCACGTACGATATTTACATTTGCACAGCGCTTACCACCGCTGTTACGAGTGACGTTAGGGCTACTTTGAGTTACTATTCTTTTTTATTTTTCTTGCTTTGGCTGGCACCGACTCTAAACTTTGCTGTTAAGTTTTTGAAATCGGTTTTATGCTCACGTAGGTATTAACGTTTATTAGAAATAGATATAAAACATTATTTAGTTTTAATACGTATTGTGTAATCAAATCTACATACCTTATCACAAATACTACGGGTTATGTCGGCCACTGAAATTTTACGACCAGTTTGTCTCGAGCCAACGGACGTCATAACAAAATGTGTAAACGAAAATTCAAAGGAGGCTCGGCCACACAATGAAGCTTAGCGTCGAAGCTTATTTAAACGAGCACAAGGGTACCGTTGCCAAAAGCTGTAACAAACGCCAGATAATGTTGTCTGTGGAAGGTAGAATAGGCCATTTACCCGGATACGAGCCACAACGTGACAATATTCCCAAGATTCCGTTCAATAGTAGCCCCCGGAGTCACCATATTGATTCCACTGAACGTGCCCAGTTTTATAGAAATGTTCAAGTTAATTTCTATTTTCGAGGAACGTGACGGACCGGAAAGGATTTCACTCGCAGCTTTTGTGTCGTGTACTCGTATCGCACAACTCAGGTACGGAACAGACGGTTGGTTGTGTCAGATTTAGACAGTCTTTGTTCTTGTTGTTTTGAGGTTTCTGTGGACTCACGGTAATTAGGTAGAATACCTGGAAGCATAAATATTTGCAATGAATTTCCGTTGTATGATTTTCTATTAAATACGTTTTACAACAATGCAATTTGAAATGTTTTGTTAAAACATATTTTTTTAGTCTCGAGTATTATCGCTGGCTTACTGACGTCGTCTTCGATTCTATATGTATTTTGGGGTACTGAATCCGATTCAAAGGTTTGCTAACAAAATTTCGTGACGGAACATTGACAAGTCGCAAAAAAAGTGAAAAAATGCAGCTTCTTTTTCGGATTTTAGCTTAAAACTCGGAAAATATTAACTTCTAGAGTGAAAAAAACAAACAAACAAACTACTCCAAAACTTTCCCACCAGGGGTGAAATAGAAATTGACTGCATTATCAGTGCAACTTGTATTTCTATTTTTGCAATCTCCGCTTTCAGCCGTGACAGCCACGAGTCTTGGATTTGAAAACCACAAACTGCAATTGAATCAACGCGGTCGATTAGCCAGCGAATAAATAGTAAATGAATATTATTGAATTTATTATTTTGGAACGAAGTAAAATGGAGCATTTTAGTCTCTTAAAAAATTTCAGTTGCTTGTGCATAAAAATAATTTACGTCATACGTTAAAATCTGCATTTGATTGAGACCGATAGAATCTTTTAAACCCACACACACAGACAGGTACCTACATGCCTCATCTCATCATCATCCTCGGCAGCTTCAATCCCTGATGACGTCGTTGACCAACAGAGCTCATAACTTATGTGACCCTGAAGATTTTCAGTCGGAGCTTGCTCATGTTCAGGAGGTACTAAAACGAAACGGATACAAGGTGTCGCAGCGAAGGAAAAGGCAGAAGAAAAAAGAAAAATGTCCAGAAGTGAGTCGTCAGGCAGCATATTTGCCCTATATTGCCCTAAAATTGGAACAGTACTTAGAAAATTCTCCATCAAGACTGTATATACTCCGTTATGTCAAATTTCTAAGCAACTGCGATCGCCAAAGGACGTAATACCTTTTCAGACTCCGGGTGTATATAAAATCGATTTTAGCTGTGGTAGTTCATACATTGGACAAACAAAGCGGACCATCGCAGAACGTGTCAAAGAACATATCGCAGCTGTTAAAAATCCACAGACGAGTAAATCCGCGGTAGCTGAACATCTTTTAGAAGCTGGTATTAATCATTGGATGGAGTTACATGATCCTAAAACCCTCTCCACCGATCGTCATTATCATACTAGGATGGTACGAGAAGCGATTGAAATCAAGAAGTACAAAAAATTCAATCGGGAGGACGGATTTAAATTGTGATCAGCGTGGAATCCAGTGATTAACAAGTGTAAGTCGCGAGTTTTACCGTTTCAAACAAACCCCGATACTGTAAGTGTATAAAAATAGTGACAATTTAAAGGTGGCCGAAGATCTCCAAGCCCGCCCGAACAGACGACGCAGCGCACCGCCAGTCTGCTTGTGACCACAGCTATTGCAACATAGCCGAAGAAGAAGAAGCTGTAAGTACATAGTTGTACTACATAATAAATGTCGCGTTTTAGTCCCGTTGTTTTAATATTTAATTAGAATGTGTTAATTCCAATAGTTCCTAGCATGAATACCTTGCGAAAAATATTCGAAAAGGTTTGTATCGTCACGTCAACAAATGAATGGGTATTGAGCAAATACCGTACCGGACGTGAACGAAACTAAATTTTCCAATAAGTACATTGTTTGACGTGATTCTGGATTATTTTTCTAAGTTTTTCGTGCTAGCGCCACACTACAGGGTGGAGAAAAAGACAGTAGTTGGAGATAAAGGACCCTTAATATTGATTATAGCAAACAGGAAAGGAAACATTCCTTTATTTTAGAAAATAAGTAAAAGCGTTAAATTTTTTGAAAAATTACTTGTCTGAACTGGAAATCCTATAGTTTAAAGGTTTGCCCTTTATTCCCAGTCTCTTTTCTTTGGTGTATTTTCAAAGTAAAGTATTGTTCTATAATTATTAGCCGCTTTTCAGAAATATGTACTTGCCGGCTCTTTTTGTCATTGCACAGATATCGGAGTGAGACAATGGACCGTGCCTTATCGCTACTTTATGTGTTTCCCATTTTCGTTTTTCTTTTATAAACAATATTTTGTTTCGAAGGTAATTAGCAAGGAATGACCCATTTTTCATTATTTCATGAATGATAACAGACGCTGTTTTGTACTTTTTACGTAAAATATTGTAGTGTAAAGTACCTTTATTTACCTATAAACTTACTTATTGTAGTATGAGGAGCTCGGTGGTGCAATGGATCACGCGCTCGGCCTGCGATTGTTGACGTTAAGCGACGTTGACAATGGTTAGTCACGGGTTGTGTGCCCAAAAATTTCCTATCACGAGCTCTGCCGTGCTTCGGAAGGCATGCTAAGCCGTTGGTCGCGGCTGCATTTGCAGTCGTTTAAACCCACCAATCCGCATTGGGCCCGCGCATCCGCGTGGTGGGTCATAGCCCATTCTTCTTATCTATCCGTAAGGAAGGCCAGTGCCCCAGCAGTGGGTACATTAAAAATGGCTGACAAGACGAAGGTAACTTTATAGTTTATGCCGAGTGCAAATGTAGATACATGCACATATTTAATAGCATATTTAATACATAATAACGCGTAATTTTAAAGTAGAAGATTATTTAAAAAGAGTGCAATGTATGAGTGATTTTAAAAATAAAAACACCTTTATTTGGCAACGACATGTTCATTTGTAAGTGCCGTTCCTTCTGCTGAAGCGGAAAGTTTCATGCATCCGTTCTTTTTGTCAGGTAAAAGATGTCCTGAATTGTAGGCAAAATATTGAAAGATTTAGAAGTTTATAGTGTCAAGGTTTATTTTTATAAAATTGATGACTTTGACTTTGTGGGTTCGGTCCGTTCTAGTGCAAAAAATGTGTTGTAATCAAAGTGGGTACAAAATATAGGTAGTACGCCTAATTGTAGATTCCTTTTAGTGACTCCATATACCAAAAGCATAAGATAATCTTCGATATGCCTTTCTACATTCGTAAACCGAGTCGATTCCCAGAAGTGGTGCTATCCCGGTCGATTCCAGAGCGACATATTTCTTATCTCCAGTCATCCGTGCATGTTCGCATTGTGGGAATTTGAAGGAACAGACAACCACCTCAGTTCCATTATCTCCCCTACTTCCCCTGCAATGCGGTAACAACGCCGTTGAAGGAAAACTTCCGCCATCCCACTACACGCTTTCTAGGAATTCTAGTCAAATGAGATTCACTTATAAAAATTTTTTTACGGAGTACCAACAGCTACGTACGTATAACAGAAAAAATAAAGAAAAAAATAATTATCTAGCCACAGAAAGCCATTTACTTATAGGTGTAGTAAAACTACTTACTCCGGTTAAATCACAATTTATTCACCAAAATACACAGCACACAGTAATTAATATTTCAACAAGTAAAGTTACAGCAAAGAGTAAAGTAATTATAAGGGAAAGTCACAGTTATTTTCACCTGTCACAGAATGCCGCAATTTTCCGCCATGATTCAATCGGTCATTTTTCCTTCCAATTTTCACACTTCCGGTTGGTAACATTTTTTTATTTTAAAAACCATATCACCTTTTTTAAAAAACATTTTTATTTTTTTTTATTAGCTGAAGGAATCAGACGATTTGCATAACATAGGTCATCACAAATAGCGTTTAAATCACTAAACTGTATGTGAAACAGCGCTGATGACCGCAACGCGTAATGATAGGAATTATTTCTTATCAATTTATATTTACAGACGATGATTGGTGACGTGATGTCAAGTCAACACACTTTTATTTTATGATTTTTAAGGTTTGCATTTTCAATGCTATCTTGATTAACCAATTTTAAATAGTACATTTACGAAGTTTATTTTTCAACATTAGTAAGTCACGTCGCAAATGTTTGTGTTTTCAAATACCAGACGATCTTTTTATCAGCCGTCTCGAATTCAATTTTAAGTACTATTAAACCTTTTTTTACAATCTGACCTCTTTTCTAACCCTTTTACGGGCCTAAAACAATATGGCTGACGGTCCAGCGGAAGATCCTAAAAGCATTAGTTTTCACTAAAGCCCAATTTAGCGGTTTTATTTTTTTTCTTCACCTCAGACCCTTCCTTAACAGATGATTCTAAAGGCGATAGATATGTGTGTGATGTGTGTAACTTACATTTAACTTTGTTAATTTTGACGTCGAATTTCTGATTATATCAGTGCTATTTAGAATACACGCAGTATACACGCAGCGCGTACTTAGGCACAGTATAAATATTATGTTATTTAGGTATACTACTAGTACTTATTATAAAATGGGAATGTTATCTGTTTGTTACTTAATAACCTTTAACTTGTTAATAAATGTAAACAAAATGAATCTACATACAATAAGTGCATGAATAATAGGACATTTAAATAGGTTTTACTTTTATCCCATAAAGTCTTGATCACCATCATCATCAGATCATAAAAATCATCTACTATCCATCAAGATCCACACGAACGAATCGGAGGTTCGTAAACAAACTTTAATTAAACATAAAACCTAGTAGTCCGGCCCAATGCACTAACCAATTATGCTACAGAGACCTATCAGGACACGTCGAATTTTTCTAGTATATTCACTGTTCTACGGTGTTGGCCACCGTCGCTTCATCAATGAGAGAAATATCCTCGCATTCAAAAGAAACGTCTTTACAGATGTTTGACTATCGATTAAGATGAAACGGCCAGAAAAAATATATTTTCTTGTTTAATATTTATCACATAAAAATAGCATTGTAAAATGCAAAATTAAAAAGTTATAAATAAAACCTAGTATTCTACAATAATAATGTAAGTAAGTACTCACGCTTAATAAAATAATGTACTAGCGGCCGCCCGCTATTTCACCCGCGTGGTTCTCGTTCCCATTGGAAAATCGGAATGAAAGTGTCCTATGTTCAATCCAGGTTTTCTACTACTATTTGTTCCTGGTCTATATTAACAACTTATGTCAGCTCAATCTGGCAAATGGTAAAATATTTACCTTCGCTGACGATACTGCCTTATTTTTCACTGGCGATTCTTGGCAGGAAGTGTTTGCTTCGGCTCAGCGGGGTTTCAATGAAGTCTGTGAGTGGCTCAAGGCTAATGTGCTTACCCTAAACGTCACCAAAACAAAATATATAACATTTGCTCTACGTTCAGATCAACTGCCTCTGGAGTCTCTACGCATCTTAGCACATAGTTACACCAGTAGCTCGTACGACACGTCGTGCTCCTGTCCTAACCTCATCAGGACTAGCTCCATTGAATACCTTGGGGTGGTTCTCGACCAAACTTTAACATTCAAACCTACATTGAAAGCCTTGTACCCAGACTTCGTAAACTCATCTTTATCTTTAAGACTCTTAGACATGTAGCCGACCGTCAAGTGATAAAGATGGTCTACTTCGCCCTGTGTCAATTTATTGTGGACTACTGTGTCTCTTCTTGGGGAGGTGCCGCCAAAACTCACTTACTTGAAGTAGAAAGGGCGCAGCGTGCTATCCTGAAAGTTGCTTTGGGTCTGCCTTTTCGTTTCCCTACTGTGGATACAAATCCAAACATCACAACATCCCTGTACAAACAGGGACTGGGATGTGCTTACTGTGAGACAGTCTTTTATTCTCCAAACAATACTGCGAAAACACTCCCAACTTCAGTATGATCCGGTTCTTAATGAAAATAAACGAAGAAAGGGCAAGGTGTGTCCTATTACTGGCTTCCGTACTTCAGCATCGCACAATTTCTTCTGTTTCCTTGGCAGATATCTCTACAATAAAATAAACGAGACCAATAATATATATCCACTTACCAAGTACAAATGTAAGGCAGCAGTAGTGAAATTATTAAAAACACTCGACTATGACGCAACTGAGGACTTCCTGATTCCCAGGGTCTAACTAGCCCGGTGAGCTTCCGTAGTTAGCAGCGGCATTGGAATAGTCTTGTCTAAATATTCTTCGTTTCCACGTTGTTTCTTCATCAACTCATCATCCAAGCTTACTTCCACCATAATCACCCACACTCATACACCGACCCACGTAATCACTCATTAATACACACAAACACACATACACACACGCACTCACGCACGCTTACATTCACGCACGCACACCTGTGATCTGCAGATAATCTTTATTTTATTTTAATGTTTTTGTTTTTCTTTCTAGTTTTAATAATTACCTTCCAGCTAGATCTGTATCTTTTTTTATTATTAATCAGAGTAGTATCACAGCTTTGTAACTAAGTTTCAGCTCATTGCCACATCTGTCCGAGGTGGTGGGAGCCTGGTGACCTGCACTTACAGGTATTAATTTACCTACTTCAGGCATCAGTCTCACACAAACTAGGTTTAGATAGTCTTAAGGCACTACCAAGTTCTTTGTTTGTGACGAGAAATAAAGATTTTATTTATTTAATTTATTTAATCTGTATGTTAAATTTCCGTTCAGTAGTTTTAGCGTGAAAGAGAACCAAACAAATAAACAAACACACAAACTGACATACTTTCGCATTTATAATATTAGTAGGACTAATAAGATTAGGATAGGAAGTCCACAGACCTAAGGGAACCGTAACCGAACCGATTTTATCGAAATGTTGGAATTTGTATCACAGGACCTAGAACTTTCTTTGCCATGAGCTTTTTTAAGAATGGAAAGAACGCGCCTGTACCTACACTCGTCAATGGTTGCAGTCGCCAAACTCCTGAATGAATTGCAGTTCGAATTACTACTACTGGCTACCGTATCCACCCTATTCCCCAGATCTGGCTCCATGCGACGTCCACTTATTCGAAAAACTGAAGAAATAGTTAGGCGGCCAGAGATTTTCAACAAATGATAAAGACATCGTTGTCGTAGACGAGTTGTTGAGGGGTTGGAGAAAACATTTTATGAAAGTTGTGTAACGGCATTGAAGAAGCGCTGGTAAATATATACGTTGAGAAATAAATTTATTTTAAGCAGATTATTAAAGATTTTCTTTGTCGTTTCGAAAACTTATCAATCAGCCCTAGTAGTAAAATAAACGAAGTATTATTTTAAAAGCGCTGAGCTATTTAAGAGCCCGTTCTTAAATAATTAGCAGCGTTTGTTAAGCTCTACTTGTACTAGGTACCATTCAACATTTCATTTAATTGCGCAAGTTGACTTTCTTTTAAGTATCAGTATTTAATTTAGCTCCTTCTTCTTTATCATTGAAATAACATTGAGTTTTTAATTCAAGTACCTACCTACTTAAACTTTTTATTGTCATGTCATTTGAGAAAGATTTTAACCGTCTCTGTTGCCTAGAGGTATCACCGGATCCAGATGGCAAGTTTGGTTCCCGGTAGGAATAAATAATTTATTATTTCGGTTTGTTCTATGTTGGCCTGCCTAGGTACCACCATTTTATTTAAGTTTGCCATAACAACAATATTTTTAGCATAGCTGTGTATAGCTGTAGGTCTAGCACGAAAAACATTCGTGCATCTAAGTATCGAGGACGTATCCTCTAAAAATGTATGATATTGAGCAGCGTTCCTACCGGTCCTAAAGTGTAAAGCCGTGGCTGCTGTTGACTGTACATTAAAAAGGCTGTTGATGATAATGATGATGATGAAATTAAAACGTGGCTGTTAAGCAAAAACCATAAAAAACGTATGTCCACACGCAAATGTTAAAAGTATTCTGTTCAATATCAAGATTTCTTACTTTTACCAAAACTGACGTCATTTTTCCTTATACAGAGTTATTCGTCAGTTTTACATATTGGGCATTATTTCCATAGGTATGTCAATCTTCTCTAAATTAGTATTCTAGTATACATCTATAGCATTTGATCCTATATTAGTCGGATGCTTAAGTAAATTATCTGGTACTAGAGGCAGAACATAAGACCGTCGTTCATATTATATTATATCACTCAGTATCATCGATGAGATAGGTTGGTGCTTAATTAATTAATACGAAGTAATTATACATCGTACAGTACTCATGTAATTTTACAATTCACATCATATGATTGGATTTTGGAACGTGACAAAAACCTTTATTTTTAAATTGCTTTGTTTAAACTATTCCGAAAATGTTTAACTTAAACATTTTCGGAATAGTTTTTTTATTATAAGTAACATTTTATTCCTATTTAAAATAACTTTGATTTAACTATAATACTCCCTTTTTATTATTTTAGTAATTGAAACCATAAAAACAACAAAAATATTATACACAAAAATAAACCTTATTTTTGCTGTTTTTATGGTTAATAATAAAACACTTTATTGCACATAATAATAACACAAAGAAAGCAAAAACAGACAGTAATAGGAAATACACAAAAGGCGGCGTTATTTCTAGGTAGCAATTCTTTCCAGGCAACCTTGACTAGAAAAGAAATAAGAGGAAGAGAATAAAAAGAGGGAAAAGGGGAGAGTAGGTGCAATTAAATACAGAACATTAGAAATAATTATACTTTAGTATGTATACTTTAGTAATAATTAAAAAATAATTATTACTATATAAATAATTATACTTTAGTAATCATATAGTAGGAATGGGAAAGGAAAAATGAGATTAAATATGAGAAAGGAAATGCCTTCTGACTTTATCGCTTGAGGTATATTTAAATTAAACGATTTGTTAAAATAAGAATTTTATACCCAAAGTTGACAGCGGAAAAAATACAAAAAAAATCCTCGCTGTTGTGAGGTGAAAAATTGTGTTGCGCTCGGAAGAATAGTAGATTGTTTACCAAGGGCTGTATGACACCCATAACAGTCGAGTGTTTTGGCGCCCGAACGAAGTGAGGGCGCCGATAGTTCGAGACTGTTATGGGTCCATACACCCGAAGTAAACACTCTACTTTTCATTTTGAATATGAGGAAAGTAAAAACAAACAGAATATTCAAAAAAAATTTTTGTAAGTTTCTACGATTTTAATTATTTTATAATGTAGCAAAATAAGCTGTATAGGCTTCTGTGCCTTTGCCTACATACCTTTGGTAAATAAAAGTCCAAAGAGATTACAGATATCGATTTGACATGACACCCCCTATTCTTTTTTCAAATTTATTACAGCCCTAGGGCCGCCACATATCACTTTCAACCCGCATTTTAGGCAAGTTATGAGTTACTTTCAGAATATGAGACATGAAAAAGTTTTTAACGTCTCTTTTCTTTGAAACCCTCGCTACGCTCAGGATTCAATTTTTAAATCATCCAATATTTAATCCCAGAAACCTTCGCTAGCTCAGCTTTCAATAGAGGCAACTAGCCGCGAAATCCAACTTTCCAGCCTTGCATAACCAATAACTATTCCGAGCGTGTGAGCTGAAAATACTCTATTTTATCTGCAACGGGAAATGCTTAACCCATTCACTGCCTCCCTTAAAAGTAGCGACATTACCCCTATGCCGCCATACACTGATGCTAGCCCGCACATGCGCGGGCCCGGCATCACGTTAAACTATTCTTGCCCGCACAGGGGCGTTTTCGGCATAAGGCTTTAGATTTCGACATGAAATGTTTTTAATGTTGAGTTTACATTGACTATGTGTGGTATATAGTATATATGCATAATTTTATATCATTCTTGTGGCGAAACTCTGTTAATTTTATTGATTTTATAACAAAAAATAGTAATTAAAATTAAAGTAGTTTAAATTTTTAGTTTATTGATTTACGTCAATGAAAATCACGCAAATTGCCGTATTGGGTAGATTTCTGCTCATATTTATGTAAAGAAATAAAAAATCAATTAAAAACGTCTTTATTTTAGGTGCTTTTAAAAAGTAAGGAATCGTCAACCTTTTTTCTTATTTTTAAAATTAATGCTTATTTTAAGAGTAGGTGTTGTTATTTAGCAATGTCTTCTGTACTAATATAATAATTCTTTTCCTTTTTATACTAATATAATAAAGCTGAAGAGAATAGATTATATTGTGTTTGTTTGAATGCGCTATCACTGGAACTACTGAACCGATTTTAAAACTTTTATTTAAGTAATGTAAAACTATAGTAATAAATACTGTTACTTACGTGTTTTAATGAAATAAACAAATTAAAATTATTTATTTATTGTGTTATACTTCGTAAGTAAGCTTATATTTTATTTAATATTTAAACGACAATGATAAAAATATTCGAACTGAAACCCTCGCATTCGAATGCAAGGATATTCCTAGTATTGATGCGACAACGCTACAGCGTATTAAAAATATAAAAGTATTGGAGAATTTCGACGGTGTGGTTCGCAAGTCTCGGTAGCTCAGCGGTTAGAGCATTGGACCGGATTTCCAAAGGTCGTGGGTTCGATTCCCATCTGAGAATTCACTTGTGGCCGACTTAATTTTTTCCAATATTTTTCTATTTAATACTTATCATAATTATGAAAATAGCATTGAAAAATGCAAAAATCCAAATTTTATAATCCAGCAGATTAAGGATTGGGTTAGAGAATGGGCTATCTTCGTGCCGGGCGAAGTCGATTGATGGCCGGCCAGTATTTTTTTTTTGTGATCAGGCGCTGGATCCTTCTGAAAGACCCAGTGCTGACTTTTTCCCATGGTCCGAAATAGTGCTTCTACGTAGTTGGTACCAAAATACGGTACCAACAAGTACCAATGTGGTACTTGTTTTCATACCCTTTTCACAGAAAAACTGTTTATTTGGCCAAAATAGTGTCGTATTTTGGCTAAGCCAAACCATCCCTGATGAGGGCTGATCTAAGAGTTATATTTTTAAAGCAGAATTTGACTTGGCTGTTCACTCCACTCCATTGTACCAAATGAAGAAATGTCTAAAAATTATTGGTTTTTCTATTCGACAAATAATCGAAATTCAAATGCAAATAATAATTATAAGTAAATGGTCTTACTAAATAAAAATAAAATCTGACTGAACTATGGGAAGACTTATACTGGGTGTAAATTGACCCTTAACGAAAACGAAAGTCTCGTATTCTATCTATTATTACGAAGATTTTTTTGTAAGGAACCATACCTGGGAAATCAATAGTTACGGTATTAATGACCAACAAAGTGACAAATCTTTTTGAGACTTTTTGATAAAATCAGTTAGTAAATTACATTATAAAACATACCTATTAATAAACTTCATGATTTTTCTTGAAATTCCTAACGAAAAATGCATCTGAACTTGACGAGCCGCAATGAACTCCAAATGCTCGCAAAAATACGTTACGTGTCGCGCGGCGGCTACGCAGCGAGCGCACACACACATTCGCATGATCAGCTGTTCCGGTCAACCACTGCTCGCGGTCGGTCACCCGACGCCCGCCCGTTTAAATCGTTGTCGTTGTCTCAGCCACATGACACCCACTGCTAGGTATAGGCCCGTTTAAATACACACCGACAATTTTGTAGATAATTCAATAATAACAAAATAACGTAACTTCTACTTTTCTCAATTATTCAAAATCTCCATTTTTATCTAGCTTCTTACTTTTTACACTTAAATTTTCATCCGTGTCCAACACGGCACTAAACAAATGCGATACGAATAAACATCAAAAGTTGTGAGAAGAATAAACCCGCCACGGGCAGGAGCCCAACCCGCGCTCTCAAGAGTTGGGATCGGACGCTCCCATCAACTAGACCACCAAGGCACGGCCGCGGCGACGCCTTTGCGCGTCGCCGCGGCCGTGCCTTGGTTGGACGACGGCTTGTCCTTTAGATCTAATCGAATTTTACACCCCAGACGTTTTAAATTACTGGTAGAAGCTCGATGACTAAGTGGGCAAGAGCCGCGGCCTGTGAATGTTGTGACTAAGCAACGTTCGCAGTGGTTGGTCACAGGATGGGTAACCAAATACTTTCTATCTCGAGCTCTTTCGTTTGTGCTTCGGAACGGTAGGCACGTGAAGCCGTTGATCTCAGCTGCAACGGCAGTCCCTTCAATACGCATCGGGCCCGCGTGGAGTGTCATGGCCTAGTATCCTTAACTATCCATAAGAAAGACCTATGCCAAAGCAGTGAAGACATTTAATGGCCGACGATAAATTACACATGATTCTTTAATTTTACCAGGATGGTTTAGGTAGGTATTTTCCATTTTACGATTAAGTAGGTAACTATCTAACGTGTCCAACAGGTTTTTCGGCACTAAACAAATGCGATACGAATAAATAACAAAAGTTGTGAGAAGAATAAACCCGCCACGGGCAGGAGCCCAACCCGCGCTCTCAAGAGTTGGGATCGGACGCTCCCATCAACTAGACCACCAAGGCACAGCCGCGGCGACGCGCAAAGCACGACGGCTTGTCCTTTAGATCTAATCGAATTTTACACCCCAGACGTTTTAAATTACTGGTAGAAGCTCGATGACTAAGTGGGCAAGAGCCGCGGCCTGTGAATGTTGTGACTAAGCAACGTTCGCAGTGGTTGGTCACAGGATGGGTGACCAAATACTTTCTATCTCGAGCTCTTTCGTTTGTGCTTCGGAACGATAGGCACGTTAAGCCGTTGATCCCAGCTGCAACGGCAGTCCCTTCAATACGCATCGGGCCCGCGTGGAGTGTCATGGCCTAGTCTCCTTAACTATCCATAAGAAAGACCTATGCCAAAGCAGTGAAGACATTTAATGGTCGACGATAAATTACACATTATTCTTTAATTTTACCAGGATAGTTTAGGTAGGTATTTTCTATTTTACGATTAAGTAGGTAACTATCGTAAGTTATTTTTAGATTAAAATCGAACATGTAAAACTTAAATGCGATAAGATAAGAAATAAGTCCCATCGTGACCACGGCCCCTGTAAAGATGTCGAACCGTCGGAAAACAAAACCTAAAACAAAACACAATAATCTCTTTTGTGATCTGATAACTCTAATAAACGTGCAGTTAGATTCGTAAGTGTTTCATTTCAATGAAACGTACACGCGAAAACCCACAATGTCTAGTGAATAGTCATGAAATAATACAACATTATTTATTCAATCATGGATAAAAAAATATCATTTTTCAGTTACGTTTACGTTACTTTAAAACAAGAGTTTAATCTTTTTAATGCTGTCATCGCTAGTTACTTCGAAATAATTTTTAACAAGTGATCAATACAAAGCAATTGTATCTGACACGGACTTCTAGCTTAGAGTACATAAGCGTTACCACCTTAAATGGACGGGATAATACGAATGTTTTGTTAGTACATTTGAGTACAAAAGTTTTTGATAAAAATCTAGTCTCGCTATAACTCGAGAACTATTGGGTATAAAAATAAAATCAGCTAAATCGTAGCTGATTTTATTTTTAAAATGTTTGTCATGATCCATGAAAGGTTTAGACGGTGAGTTTTTTTGGCATGTTCATTAAATACCTTATTGCAAGTGTGACAAGGCTTATAATTAACGCGGGCGGGCAGAGGCGCTGCACAATGACGTTCGAATCACGTTTATTATAAGCCTTGTCGCACTGAACTAAATTTTAGAAGACAAGACACTAATGGTTAGACAGCAGACCTAACGTCTTGACAGTCGTAACGTAACCATGAAGTTATACCTAGGTATCGGTGAAGCAACCAAATACCTACTTGAAGCTAAATTTTATGTACAGTACGACACAAAAGAGAATAAAACGGACTTTTGAGGAACTTATTACCAACTTCAATGTAAGGCAAAATGACGATTGTTAAGATAGTAATTCTGCTGTCAAACCTTTAGCGTCTTCATAATAAATAGTTTTTTTCCTATTAAGAAGTGGAAATAGTGAAATATTTGCTAAATGGTTGCTAATTATTGACTAGTGGTCCCCCAATATTTTCTACTCATTTGTTTCGCACTGTAGTGTTATCTCACTCTCTAGAAAATTTGATAGTGAATTTATTGATTTCACAACAACCCAAAATTCTTAAAAACACAAACAAAATCCCATATTTATGTTGAAATTTATGTTTTCAAAATCAATACAAATAGTGCATTTATAATTTCTATCTACCTACGTGGTGGTGGAAGTATTTAGAATCCAAGATACTGACTTATCCTTTTACTTAATAGTGTTAAAATAATAAAACAAAATGAATAAGAAAGAGAGAGATTTCCCTAGAGAGCGAGATAACGCAACATAAAATTTTGCTTCAAGTAGGTATTCCGAGTGTTAGCTCCACCTAAACCTTCATTGTCGTAATACTTGTTTTACATAACGTACTAGGAAAAAATCCTACTATAGTAAAATCTATTATTATTATTAGTATGAATAACGCTTTTCTCCATAACTGTACAAAACATCGGATAATAAACAGCTGATTTGCGTAGATAGCCCGTACGTATGGTGCGGTCGCTTTTTTGTGACCTCTACAATTTGGTCGGCTTTTCAGAGAATTTTTGTAGAATGTTTTAGTTTAAACTTTCATGATAGCCGTAATTGAAAGCTGAAATGAACAGGAAAGAAGTTCTTAATGTTATGAGTACTGCGTATTCGATTGCTAAAGTACGACCAGTCTAAAATTTATCAAATTTGTTTTTAGTTTTATATCGTGTAAAACTACAATATCTAAAACTCTTGACTATTTATTTGGTTATAAGTTTACTAGTTTACTTGCAAGTACGTTTTTTCTGATATTCGAAACCATTTAATTACAAAAAACTAATATTTTAACAAATTTAAACAAATTAAGGTCTCTGATTGGTATTTTTTTTAAACCTGTGCTTTGAACCTGTGCTCTCTAAAGCACAACATTTTGCGAGGGTAACGCACACACTTGTCGCCCGTCTCGCCGCATTTTCGCATCGGCCGCCCGGGACCGGGACAGGCGCGGGCGCGGGAAGGGCGTGCGGTCGGGGGCGCTCGGTGTCTGTCGGTCGGGCGCGGGGCGGAGGGGCGAGCAGTGGCTCCTCGGCGCGTGCGACCCGACTCGCGGCGCGGCGAAATCAAAGAGATTTGTCAAAGTAACTACTGCCTTTCTCGCTCGCCGCCGCCCGCCCAGAAACCGCCATTGCTATGTTCTATCAGTTCGGTTTCTTACGTTATCGAATGCGTACATGCAGTTTTTTAGCCCCGAAATTTCGAATTCGAGTAAAATAAGTACTTACTGTTCTCGTGTTGGTGTGTTGTGTTTGTGTTGTGTGTTTTGTGTGTGTGTGAGAGAGTAATTTTTTGCTCAGTGTTATCGAGTGAGTGATAAAGCAAAGCAATCTTTCAAGAT
The DNA here is from genome assembly GCA_910589605.1 of Chrysoteuchia culmella. Lineage (NCBI taxonomy): Eukaryota > Metazoa > Arthropoda > Insecta > Lepidoptera > Crambidae > Chrysoteuchia > Chrysoteuchia culmella. Next base: position 15,841,824 of record OU342654.1, read on the forward strand.
GCCTTGGCATGCGTATAGTGCTCGGGAGTATGTGAACATGCTTATGTGCTATGGTATGGCCCGCGGAAATGCCTCTGAGGCGTTGCGACTGTACGGAGTTGAACACCCCAGCGCAGTTCAGCCCCGCGATCCTCGTGTTTTTACCAGAGCTGTACAGCGTTTGCTGGACCACCAGCCGATTGTGCCCGTCTCGGAGGGTGGTGGCGTCCAAATAAGACCTGCCACCGAACAGGCTATTCTTGAAGTCATGCGTGAAAACCCTCGTTTAGGCGTGAGAACAACAGCGAAGGTACTGCGTAGAAGGCCTGGTCATCGCGCTCGGCATGTAGTATCACACATGACAGTGCACAGAGTATTGAAAAGAAAAAAAAAAAAAAAAAAAATGGCCCTATAAAATCCATCGGGTTCAGCAACGTTAAGCAACGGTCGGTTCGGGAAGGCATCCTATAGCGTGTGCATGAACACACCGTGAAACGGGCACGCTACTGTCTCCTGTGTTGGTGGGCGGCGTTTGAACCGCAGCTGGTCAGCATCGAAAGACCAGTTGTTGAAGAAGACTAGGTAAGTACTTACTAACTACTTACGGCAATCATAAAACAGTTTTTATGAATAGATAAATATTGGAATAAAATTAACTCGGCCACAAGTGATTTTTTTCCAATATTTTTCTATTTAAAATTTACCATAAGTATAAAAATAGCATTGAAAAATGCAAAAATTACAAAATCATTTAAAAAAAAGTTTTTATAAGTTTTTGTTATGTTGTATTTACAACACTTAACTGTTATTTAAATTCAAATGTTTCATCCGAGCATCGAATTTCGGAAATTGGAATTGAGTTATAATGTATTATTAAGTTATCAAGGCAACGCAGATAAGTAGGTAATTGACGAACTTGTACGATAGCGCAAACGTGAAACGCGGAAATCGAACCTAGCTAGGTCGTTCCGCTATTCGGGCGGCCAGCCGTCTGAACCACTAAGCTATCGGGCAGTTATTAGGCTAAATTTTAAGGTGCGGTTCATTACCGTCAATATCGATCGTTCCCTTTAAAATTATTGTCAAAATCTTTTCTTTAATCACGAAGTAAGTGATTCGTCGTCAGCCATTTAATGTTCCCACTGCTGGGGCATAGGTCTTCTTTAAGAATAGTCAAGGAGACTGGGCCATGATCCTCCACGCGGGCCCAATGCGGATTAGAGGATATTGGCGACTGCAAATGCAGCCAGGACCAACGGCTTATCGTTTCTTCCGAAGCACAAAGTAGCTCGAGATACAAAGTATTTGGTAACCCATCCTCTGACTGGCCTTTGCGAACGTTGCTTAACCGCAAGGTTCGCAGGCCGCAACGTTTACCCAATGCGCTATCGAACTACTTTAAAAAGAGATTACTTTTGACAAAAAAAAACTAAATTATGTGTGCGGGCTATATTTGTAAATAGAATAATTAAATGTCCTAATTAGTATAAGATTAGTTTAGTTGTACATAATAAATGTTACGATGTTCATTTGTTTCATTCCCTCTTATAATGTGTTTAGTTAGGTAGATAGTTTTAAGTAATTAATTAAGTTGTAAGACCAAAGGGCTCTCTTTTCGGTATTGCCTCGAACGAGTGACCCGCGCGACGCCAGCGCCTCTAGTGGGAGAACTCTGAACTAAAAAACACGCAAATTTTGTAAACAATAGTGTCACCGAAAAACAGACTCCCTGATTGGGTTACTAATTATCAACGCGCCTTATGATTGGTCAGAGGTAATAATAAAAGGCGAGCCCCTAAGTCGCAAAATGTATTCACGATCCGGCTTTCTACCTATGAAGAATAAAGAAGTAACTCTGCCTCAAGCTCCCAGTGTTTTCTTCAATACAAGAACCCCTTCAAGTATATGTACACCGGGACTATCGTCGCTTCTAAACGACCGGTCCCGTACATATTGGTCCTTCGATACGGATTGGAAAAATTGAAGAAATATCGAAAATGGTGCTCACAAGAAGCGAAAAAGGAAGAAAGCCGGCCGAGCGAATCACCATCGAAGAATCTCCTGGTTCACCGCCACGAAGACGCCTACCGGAGCCGCGTCAAGAAGCTACGTCGCCACACCGTCGCGCTTCACCGATAAGCCAACGCGGCTCGCCTCAGCGCCACGACGTCTCGCCGCCACGCCGCCACGCCTCACCGCTAAGCCCGTGCGGCTCGCCTCAGCGCCGTAACGTCTCGCCGCCACGTCGCCGCGTCTCACCGTCAAACGAACACGAAGCACGTCAAGACAAAACACCGCATCGACAACGCCAGCACAGTCCTCCGTCGCGCCCGCCGCCGAGGCGCCACGCTGCAAGAAGCCCATGCCTTCACCGACCACTGTGCCCGATGGTACCTTGTCGACCCACCACGTCACCACGTCGCTACGAATCGCCACCGCGTCATTACGAGTCGCCGCCACGCCGCTACGAGTCACCGCCACGCCGTGCATCTTACCTACAAGCGTCCAGCGCGAAGAAAACGGAACCAGAAGAAACACAGAAACCACAGTCACGTCATCGTGCCGCACCGACGAGTCGAGCAACGAGTCCAAGAAAGTCACGCGCCACCACCACAATATCCGTTCGAGCGCGCCTCCTCGCAAAAGCAAAAGAAGATATCGCCAAGAAGGAGCTAGACCTCGCCAAAGCCCGCCTAGCCCGAATCGAAGCCGAAAGCGACGGAGAATCCGACACCACAGAACTGAGCCAGGATGACGAAGCAAAAGCCAACTCCAAGGCCAGAACCGAAGAATGGATCCGAAGCACGAAGCCACTACAGAGCGAAACCGCGCCCATAGCAACCGAAAGCGCCACGAGGGCGCCACCGTCGCGTATAGAGCCCGCCACCGCGGCAATACCGAAGAGAGAGACCGCAATAGAATTGAGCGATCTAACCGAAGCGATTATACAAGCAGCCAAAGCCTTCCCACAGAAGACAGAAATTACAAGATACAGTTCGAGCGCCGAATTACCGATTTTTAACGGCTCGCACACCGATTGGAGAAACTTCAAGATGGCATATGAAGATTTGGCATCGTACGGCTCGCCGAGAGAAAATACCGCCCGACTGCGCCGAGCGCTCCGGGGAAGAGCTAAAGAAGAAGTCGAAGATTTACTCGCCGTCGTGTCAAAACCGGAAGATATTATGAAGGCACTAGAAAACCGCTTCGGCCGACCGCAAGTTATCGCCGAACTAGAACTCGAGAAGATAGAAAATATCCAACGATTAACAGATGCGCCGAGAGACGTGTGTACCTTCGCCAACAAAATTCAGAACGCCGTCACCGTGCTATACGCCTTGGGGGAAGAGGGGTACTGTCAGAATCCGAAATTACTGAAGACACTAATCGAAAAGCTTACGCCGAGCCTGCGCTACAGATGGTACGACTACAAAAGCAAAACTTCGAAGAAAGCAAGTCTCGATATGTTCCGCAAGTTCATCACCGCCGAAGCCGAGAACTGCAGAGAGTTCGCACCGCCCGAGAACATCGCGTCCGACGAACGCCCGCCACCGCGCCAGCAACGTACAATGCAACGCACGCAACCGCCGCCGCACCGAACACACACGGCAACCGAAACACGTGCATCGGAGAGAAATCGAACCTGTGCCGTTTGCTCACAACCCGATCACTCGGCCTACGGGTGCGAAACCTTCAAGAAGGCGGACAGCGACGAAAAGTGGAAATTGGCAAAGGAAAAGCGACTCTGTTTCCGATGCCTAGGGACGAGATCGTACTCACACCGCTGCAAAACGAGAAAATGCGGAGAAAACGGCTGCGGCAAGTCACATCACCGACTACTTCATTACGAGAGGCGCACTGAGGGCGCACCGACGACGCCGACGCCTACCACAACTACCGAAACCGAAACAGTTGCTACCACGAAGGCACGTCAAACCACGAGTACCTATCTCAAGATTGTACCTGTACGAATCACCGGGCAGCGCGGCTCCATCGACACGCACGCGCTTTTGGACGACGGTTCTACGGTGACGCTCATAGACAACGCCATCGCCAAGAAGATAGGCGCCGACGGACCTGCCGACACACTCGCCATCGAAACAGTTTCCGGAAGAGAAGAAGACAGAAACTCACGTCGCGTCGCGCTACAGTTGAAGGGAAATAACAACGAATTCAACATCCAAGCCCGCACTATTGAGAAACTCAGACTCGCACCGCAAACAATTATGAAGAACGACGTGACCAACGCTGCGCATTTACGTGACATAGAAAACTACGTGTACTACGAACAAGCCACGCCCACTCTCCTTATCGGACAAGATAACTGGCATTTGTTGATAGCCGAACAAGTCAAGAAGGGACGAAACAACCAACCGGCGGCCTCCCTTACGCCGCTGGGTTGGGTACTGCACGGCGCTACGACCCGAAGCCTCGGTCAACGTGTACACTACGTTTCTCACGTAAACGTACGCGCCATAGAAGAGCAACACGAAGACAGAGACCGCGCCGTCGATGAAGAAATAAAACAATTTTTCGCACTCGAATCACTCTGCATACAGCCAAAGAAATCGAAGTCGGACCCCGAAGAGCTAGCACTCAAACAGTTACGAGAAAATACTGTGAAGAAACAAACCGAAGAGGGCTACGAAACATCTCTGTTATGGAAGGACAGCGTCGCGTTACCGAATAACTACGACGGCGCACTAAGAAGAATGTTATCGACGGAGAAAAAGATCGACCGCGACGAGGCACTACGCAGTAAATACCAAGAAAATATAGAAGCACTATTAAGAAAAGGGTACGCGGAACCAGCCCCGCCGGTCACTGACCCCAGTCGCACGTGGTATTTACCCCACTTCGCCGTGTTCCACCCTGCGAAACCAGGAAAAGTAAGACTGGTGTTCGACGCCGCCGCCCGCTACTCCGGCACATCGCTAAATGATCACCTCCTCAGTGGCCCCGACCTCCTCCAGTCGCTGCCGGGGGTACTGATGCGATTCAGAAAACACGCAGTTGCAGTGGCCGCAGATATAGAAGAGATGTTCCTCCGCATCGGTATACGCAACGAAGATCGGGACGCATTACGTTTCCTGTGGCGCCACGACCGGCGGGAGGGCCCGCCAGAAGAATTCCGTATGAAATCAGTTATCTTCGGCGCCGCCTGCTCTCCGTGCACCGCGTTGTATGTAAAAAATTATAACGCCGAGCTACATCGAACCAAGTACCCCGACGCCGCCGACGCCGTAGAGAAGCACCATTATATGGATGACTACCTACAAAGCTTTCCGACCGTCGACGAAGCAACACGAGTGGCGACCGAAGTCAGAAACATACACCGAGAAGCCAACTTCAACCTATGCAAGTGGTCATCGAATCGAAGAGAAATCATAGAAACAATGGCGAGCGATCAAGTACCTACAAACACCGATGACGTCACACTCGCGAACAACAGAGAAGAAAAAGTACTGGGACTCAGCTGGCGACCCGCCACCGACACGTTAAGCTTCAATTTGAACTTCGCACGCGTAACACCCGAGCTACTCGACGGTCAACGAACACCGACGAAGAGAGAAGCGCTGACCACCGTCATGTCACTCTTCGACCCGCTTGGCTTCGCGTCGCCAGTCACAATCCAGGCGAAACAGATGCTGCAAGAAACCTGGCGCCACGGTACCGGATGGGACGAGCCGCTCCACGAAACCCTTCAAGAACGTTGGCACGGATGGGTGACCGACCTCAAGAGATTAGAAAAGGTCAACGTGCCGCGTTGCCACCCGCACCTGACCGACGCTACCCGCCGCCAACTGCACGTTTTCGTGGACGCCAGCAACGTCGCCTACGCCGCCGCCGCCTACTGGCGCGTAGAAACAGAAAGTGGACAAATACACGTGTCACTGGCCGCCGCCAAAGCCAAAGTCGCACCATTAAAACTTACTTCGATCCCACGCATGGAACTACAAGCCGCAGTACTGGGAAGCCGCCTGGGAAAAGCCGTCGCCGAAGAATATCAAATAAACTTCGAAAACAAGTACTTTTGGAGCGACTCGAAGACAGTACTCGCCTGGCTCCGCGCGGGTCCGCGCGCCTTTAAACCGTTCGTCGCTCACCGAGTTGCCGAGATCGAAGAAGAAACCGCCGTGAACGAGTGGAGATGGGTACCAACCCGACACAACGTGGCCGACGACGCGACCCGCGGCGTACCCACAGACTTCACCACCACGCACCGCTGGTTCACCGGGCCACCATTCCTGTACCTACCTGAAGACGAATGGCCACAAGAAACAACAACGACAATCGAAGCAACAGGCGAAGAAAGAGTAAACACCGTCACCATAGCAACGCCGGACGCCGCGCAAGCGTTACCTAACATAACACGCTTTTCATCATGGCAACGACTTATACGTACGACCGCACGAGTACTTCAGTTCATCGAGTTACTAAAGATAAGAAAACAACGCGTCGAATACAAGCGAACGAAGCCGCGCAACGAGGCCGATCCGCAGTGGCGAGCTAACGATAGCAAGAAGAAACTAAGCTCCGCCCACCAGAAGCCACGCCCATCCACGAACGAGCGAAAGTGTAAAGTTTTGAGCGCCGATCTTATCCGTCGCGCCGAGCAGCTGTGGGTAACGCAAGCACAACACGACTCATTTGGAAGAGAGATAGCCGCGTTACGATCGAAACAAACTTTACCGACCGATCGATTGAAGAAACTCGCCGTTTACGTGGACGAAAACGGAACGCTACGCTTGAAGTCGAGAATAACCGCCGCCGTCGATGTCAGCAGTGAAGTAAAAGCGCCCGCGTTGTTGCACGGCGATCATGTGTATACGAAACTCTACATAGCATCGGTTCACCGACAGATGGCGCACGGGAGCACCGAGATAACAATCAATGAAGTGAGACAGCGATACTGGGTGTTACGCCTTCGACCGACGACCCGACAGATAGTGAAGAATTGTTTGGCGTGCCGTATTAAGAAAACGAAACCCACTACGCCGCCGACCGGGGATCATCCACACACTCGCCTGGGCCACCACGAACGCCCATTCACCTATGTGGGCCTTGATTATTTTGGCCCACTCACCGTGACCGTGGGCCGTCGCCATGAAAAACGTTACGTCGCTCTCTTCACCTGCCTCACCACCAGAGCACTACACCTCGAGGTCGCCGCCAGTCTAAGTGGAGACTCCGCCGTAATGGCCCTGCGCCGCTTCATAGCGCGGCGAGGCTGCCCCGCCGAAATATACTCCGACAACGGGACGAACATGCACGCCGCCGCTCGCGAGCTACGGGACGCTACAGAAGAGGAAGCATCACGACGCGCCATCCGCTGGAAGTTCATTTGCCCCTCCAGTCCATTTATGGGGGGGTGCTGGGAACGACTCGTCAAGTCCGTGAAGACAGCCCTGCACAAGACACTCACCGAACAGCACCCGAGTGAAGAATGCCTGCGCACCATGTTGGCCGAAGCCGAATACGTTGTCAACAGTCGTCCGCTCACCCACGTGTCCGTCGAGGCCACCGATGAAGAAGCGTTGACCCCTAACCACTTCCTACTAGGGGGATCAGCGCGCACGCCGCCGACGGGCACCTACACCGACGCCGACCTTGTGGGCCGCGCCGCCTGGCGCCGCGCGCAGCGCCTCGCCGATCACTTCTGGGCGCGCTGGGTGCGCGAGTACCTGCCCGAGCTTCAATACCGGCGGGAGCCCCACGGCCGTGGGCCAGCCCTCAACGTGGGCGACGTGGTGCTCATCGCAGACGGCAACCTGCCCCGTAACGTGTGGCCCAAAGGCCTAGTCACCGAGCTACACCCAGGACCCGACGGCGTGACGCGCGTGGTCGACGTGCGCACCCGAGGCGGCATACTGCGGCGACCGGTCAAGAAACTCATCGTGCTACCTACAACGCCCGCAACGGAATGATATACAGAAGATGCGGCTTCTGTACGGCGGGAGATATGTGCGGGCTATATTTGTAAATAGAATAATTAAATGTCCTAATTAGTATAAGATTAGTTTAGTTGTACATAATAAATGTTACGATGTTCATTTGTTTCATTCCCTCTTATAATGTGTTTAGTTAGGTAGATAGTTTTAAGTAATTAATTAAGTTGTAAGACCAAAGGGCTCTCTTTTCGGTATTGCCTCGAACGAGTGACCCGCGCGACGCCAGCGCCTCTAGTGGGAGAACTCTGAACTAAAAAACACGCAAATTTTGTAAACAATAGTGTCACCGAAAAACAGACTCCCTGATTGGGTTACTAATTATAAACGCGCCTTATGATTGGTCAGAGGTAATAATAAAAGGCGAGCCCCTAAGTCGCAAAATGTATTCACGATCCGGCTTTCTACCTATGAAGAATAAAGAAGTAACTCTGCCTCAAGCTCCCAGTGTTTTCTTCAATACAAGAAGTAAGTATGGCGGACAACGCCGCCCCGGCGCCCGCCGCCGCCTCCACCTCTTCTGCCGCCACCGCCACCGCTGCCACTGCCTCAACGGCGCACTCGCTCCCTACCCCGTCGCCGCGTACGGAACCATCCAGCCGGTCACGCCTGATCGCCCAGTCCACATCGCCCAGGGTCAGATATGAATCTGACTCGGTGATGCTGGCCAGGCTCATCGGCGCCGGCTTCCTGTCGGATCGGATGATCCGCTGGATGGGGGCGTACCTGCGGCTCGCGGAGTTTGAGCTGGGTGACGCCCCGGCCCTCGCCCCGTCGGACGAGCTCGCACTCCAGGCGCTCCGCGCCATGGAGGACGTGCCACTGCCGCTTCCCCCGCCCGTGCGCAGCCAGATTAAGCGGAAGCGCTCCGCTATCGGCCCGCGGGAGGAAAAGCGCCCCTGCGCCACGCCACACCCCCGGGACCCGCGCGGTAAGCACCGGTCGCGCTCAATCGGTGACCCCACCAGCCCGGAGGCTGGCGAAAGATCCGCCGCCCCCGCACCTGAACCTACACCGCAGCCGACACCAACTCCGCCGCAACCGCTGCACACTCCGGCGCCAGCACCCCAGCGCGAACAACGCCCCCGCCGCGTGATCGCGGACACGACCCCCGCGCCGCCACCAACCCCTGCAAAGGGTGTAAGTTTCGCGCAGGCCGCGGCATCAACCGCCGCCCGCGCAACCGCCGGTCAGTCTGAGAAAACTTTTTCTCAGACTACCCGCACTGGCGCTCCATCAACATCGGAGGCGGCCCCCACCGCTGCCCCCTCCACCTCGACCGCTGCCCCCTCCACATCGACCGCTGCCACCTCCACCTCGTCGGCTGCCCCTACCACCGCGGCGCCAAAGGACCGTAGGTACCCGCCGCTCATTGTCGAACGGCTCAACAATTGGCCCACTCACCTGCGCACTCTCCGAGACCAACTGGGCCGCGCGCCAAACGCGCGCCCGTTCGGCCAAGGCGTCCGTTTTTCTCCGGCCGACGGCAACGAGTACCGCTTAGTCCAAGCGTACCTCTCCAACCTGGAGACGACAGAGGACCTGAGCTGGTACTCGTACGCCCTCCCGGAGGAACGCAGCACCAAGGTCGCTATCCGCGGCCTGCCCTTCAACACCCAGCCTGACGATATCCGGGACGCGCTCGCCGAGTTGGGCTATATAGTCGAACACTCTAAGCAGATTAGAGCTCGAGCCGGCCGACCGGGCTGCATTTTCTTCGCCTCGATAAGCCGCAGCTCACCAGCCACCGCCCCCATTTTTGAGGTAACCGAGCTATTCAGCATGCCTGGCGTGCTGATTGAGGCCTGGCGGGGCAGGAAAGGCCCCGCCCAATGTCACCGCTGCCAGGGCTTCAGACACTCCTCAAAGGGGTGCCACCGCGCGCTCGCCTGCGTACGCTGCGGAGGCCCGCACGCCGCCGCCGACTGCCAACGCCCACGCACCGACCCCGCAACGTGCGTTAACTGCGGGGGCGCGCACCCGGCCAACTCGACCGCGTGCCCATCGCTCAAGACGGAGGTACGCAACCGACGAGCTGGCCCCGTCGCCCGAACCGGCCCGCCAACTAGGCCCGGCCCCGACACCCGTGCTTCCGTCGGCACCACACAGGTAGCCACCGACGCAGCCCAGGCCACCCTTATGGCCCCCGCCAACCCGCCTACCATCCGCGGGGACCCAGCAGCGCCACCTACGGGTCGTAGGCGCAATAGGAGGAAGGGGCGTGGCCCCGCCCCTCCCCCGCCGACCGGCGACGCTAGCGCCACCAACTCGGCCCCCACCACGACGGCGCACACCGCGCCCGCCACACAAACCCCACTCCCGGCAGGCTTCCAAACGCCGCCGGAGTTGATGCAACTGTTCGCTGGCCTACTCCATACCATGGCCACGCAGCTCCAGACAGGCAGCCTTACCCTACCGCCACGTTTAGGGCCTTAAAGGTACTTCACTGGAACGCGCAGTCGCTCACGGGCAAGCGTCGCGCGCTCGCTCACTTCCTACGCGAGCACGACATCGACGTTGCGCTCGTGAGCGAAACGTGGCTCCGACCGTCGGCCACCTTCAGGGTGGCAAACTACACCGCATACCGCCAGGACGAGGTCTCGCCCACCAGCGGCCAGGCCTATCGGGGACTATTAGTCCTCGTCCACCGCCGCCTTCTACACCAGCCAGCGCCGCCGGCCTCCACTACCAGCTTTAGCGCCCTCGGCGTGGACATCCGCCTGGGCGACACCGACGTTCGACTGTACGCTGTGTACAAGCCGCCCACTCAACTACTTAACGTCTCAGAGGTGAGGCAACTGCTCCGCCCCCTCCCTACCCTCCTGGCGGGTGACTTTAACAGCAAGCACCCGCTATGGAACTCAACCGCCAGCAACGACGCGGGCCGCGCGCTGTACCAAGACGCCGCGGCCCACAACTACACCGTCGACGGCCCAGATGAACCGACGAGATACGACGCGTCCGGGAACGGAGAGGTCTTGGACATTGTTGTCCACTCCGGCATCCCCACCACCTTCACCCAGGAGGTCCACCCAGACCTACCATCCGACCACCGCCCGGTAGTACTAAATTTTACACATCTACCCACACGAATCTCCCCCCCCACACCGCGCACTCGTGTGGACTGGGAGAAGTTCGCAGCCGCAACGGAGCAACTTATCACCACCCGCCGCATCGTAAGCCCTGAGGACGTCGAGGAGGCAGCCTCGGACATAGCCACTGCCATCCGATCTGCGCTCACATCATCTTCGCACACACTCTCGGGCGGCGCGCGTAAAAACGCCCTTCCCCGCCGAGTATCAGACCTTATCGCTGAAAAGCGCAGAACGCAACGGCTGTGGCAGCAAACCGGCTGCCCCATCACCAAACGGCGCCTTAACAGCCTCAATGCCCGCGTCAAGGTAGCCCTTGACGATCACGCCGCCGACACCTGGGGGCGGCACATCGACTCTATCCACGACGACATGCCATCTGTCCATCGCCTCTGCAAGCAGCTCTCGAATGCCGCCCCCGCACCACGACCGCTCCTCGACGGTAACAATCAGCCCCGGTACAAGGCCGAGGACCGTGCCGAGCTCCTGGCCCAACACCTGGCCGACGTGTTTGTGCCCAACCCGGCGACCGACATCGAGCACACCGCGACTGTACAGTCGCACGTGATTAGATGTCTGGCCGCCGCCCCCGCACCCGAGGTGGACCCCTCCTTCGTGTCACCGACCCAGGTCCGTAAGGAAATTACTAAAACCAAGCCCCGAAAAGCGCCGGGACTAGACGGCATTACCAACACCGCGCTGCGCAACCTGCCACCGAAAGCCATCGCCGCCGTCACGCGGCTGTTCAATGGCATCCTACGGACCGGTCATTACCCTACCGACTGGAAGAAGGGTAAGGTCATTATGATCCCGAAGCCTGGGAAGGACCCCACCCGCCCCGCCAACCACCGGCCCATCACGCTCCTGCCCTGCACCTCAAAGGTGTTCGAGCGAATCTTCCTCGAACTATTAACACCACATCTCAAGCCGCGCCCGGAACAGTTCGGCTTCCGAGCCGCCCACTCAACCACGCTGCAGCTCACCAGGGTCCTCCACCACCTCGCCACCTGCGTAAACAAGCGCGAGTTCTGCGCGGTGGTGATGCTCGACATGGAAAAGGCGTTCGACCGTGTATGGCACGAGGGCCTGCTGTACAAGCTCCTCCAGTCAAACGCCCCCACCCGGTTAGTTCGCATCATCGCCTCGTTTCTCCAAGGCCGCACCGTGCAGGTGGCCGTGGAGAACGCTCTATCAACACCACGACCCGTCAAGGCCGGGGTCCCACAGGGCAGTTGCCTGTCGCCGGCCCTGTACCTCGTCTACACCGACGACATCCCGGTGCTAGACCAAACTAAGCTCGCACTATACGCAGACGACACGGCGTACATCGCCTCGTCCATCCGCCAACACCACGCCGCCGCCAAACTCCAACGCACACTGGACGCGCTCCCCGACTGGCTCAGCAAATGGCGTCTAACACTCAACGTGAGTAAAACTCAGGCGATGCTAGTCGGCCGACAAAAGTACAACTCCCCGCCGCCACTTACCATCCAAGGCCAACAGGTGTCATGGAGCCGCACCGCGACGTACCTGGGCGTCATAGTAGACAACCGCCTTACAATGCGCCAACACGTCGACATCACCATCGCCCGCACGAAGGCTGCCCGAGCACGACTACAGTCGGTGCTGTCGAGCCGCCTCCAACTCCGAATCAAGATAAACCTCTATAAAACATACATTCGCCCCATTCTCACGTACGCGGCCCCGGCTTGGTTCGCACTCACCGCGGAGACCCATAAGCGCCGCCTCCGCGCCCAGCAGAGCCTCGCCCTACGCACCGTCACCGACGCCGGCCGCTACGTGAGAAACGACACCATCCTTAGGGACTTGAAAACGGAAACGCTCGACGAGTTTGTCCGCAGGCTCGCCACCGCCATGTTCGCTCGCAGCGACGAGTCGACATTCGAGCATCTGGCCACCATCGCACCAGCACACGAGCGGCCCCAGCGCGGCCGGCCCCTACCCAGGGAGCTGCTTACCGCGCCCGCCGCGCCCACCGTGCCCGCCCCCGCCGCACCTCTAACCCGGACCACAACAAACACAGCGCCCGCCCCCGCCCGCAACCTCCGCGCGCGGTCGAGCGACGCAGAGCCCGAGTGACGTAATCCCCTCCTCTGCCACCGCAGAGGGGGCACCCCCACCACTACGCCACAACAAAACCACAACATATAAAATGAAAATTAAAAAAAATTCGCAACTACCCACATCAGGTACTCCCCCCTCACGATAAGTCCACCGCCCGCTCGCAGGTCGCTCGCTGGGCCTCCCGCAAGGGTCTCACCCGGCAGGGCTTGACCGCGCTGAGGGCGGTCGGTGAAGAAACTTAGGGAGGGGGGAAAGCCTACTGACCAGCCTGCTAGTAGGCAGGCCGCGAAAACAAAACACCCGCAGTGGCTAACGCCAAGATCGGGCCACCCGCGCGCCTACGGCGCGCGAGAAGAAGAAGATGATGTGTGCAAAATGTATTCACGATCCGGCTTTCTACCTATGAAGAATAAAGAAGTAACTCTGCCTCAAGCTCCCAGTGTTTTCTTCAATACAAGAACCCCTTCAAGTATATGTACACCGGGACTATCGTCGCTTCTAAACGACCGGTCCCGTACATTATGATAATTTTAAAACCCAGTAAAGAAACGAGTAGTGGCCGCATAGTAGGTCGCGCGCACACACACATGCACTCAGTTATACACGCGCCTGTCGTAGTTGTGGCAGTAATCAGTATGTTGCTTTGGGCGGCTTGGGGGTGTTGCGCGCTTTACATTGCGTTCGTAGTGAATATTATTATTTTTGATCGATGAAAATGAAAGTAGTTTCCCAGCATTTATTTTTGGTAATATTACTTATTTTTATGTATACAATGCATAGCTCGTGTATTCGTTAAGGCTCTTTTTACACCGTGTATAAATACTTATAACAAATGTTCGAACAGCCGATAGTGTTTGTATGAAAAGTTGTTTGTTGTTTCGTCTTTTTGAGAAAATTAGAACTACGTTGCTTATGATATAAGTAGCAAGTTATCTACTCCTGCGAGCTTGGTGGTGTTTTACAAATAATACGTCTTTCCCTCAAGGCTAAACAAATGGCCTTGAGGGAAAGACGGTACTCCTACCCCGCTAGTTGTACCTAACTCAACTCTCACGCATGTGGTATTTTTTTGAATGAATGAATTGAATGAATTATTATTTATTTTGCATTCCTTTGCCATTGAGACAGGTATCTGATTTACTTAACATGTTATTACCTAAATGATTGGTACTCCTATGTAGGAAATCTTTGATTTCATAAAAAATATATACCTAATCCAAACATTTAGGTGAAATATTTATACGTTACCTAACTAGATACCTATTAGCCAAAAACGTACCTACTTGGTTTTACAGTTTGTATAAAATTGTGAATTAAGAATGTTTTATTTATAGTGTTACAGGAAAAGAAGATTTTTTATCAAAGTGTCACGCTCGGACTCGTTGAGAACAACTTTCATTAAAATTTGGACAAAATTTAATTTCTGTACTTTTCTTAAATAAATAATGTTTGTTGTTTTAGGGTTAAATAAAAAAGGTTTTAATGATGCGAAAACTTTTAATAAAATCAACTTATTCTAATAATGTTTGTTTACGTAATTAAGTTAGATCAGTATAAATGTCAAACATATTGTCGCAGGCAGTTAGTAGCAAAAATAAATTCAATAAAGACAGACGTTTTTTACTTGTGCGAAATCCACGCAATCTAAAATAGACCTTATACCAATTAACATATGGTCGACATCGAGCCGGATCATAAAGTTGTTTACGTAAATGCATCGAGCGCCGGGCCGTCCTGGAGAACAATAGGACCCCGCATTCCACAGCGATAAGAAGCGACTCGATCATTTTTTTGTGCAGTTTATAAACTATTCAATACACAAATAAGTAAAAATTATCAAGCTATCGAAGAGAACATTGTTTATTTGTGTAAAATAACATTGCGTGATTAACATTAACGTTATTAGTGGTATATAAAGTGACGAACAATAGCTACTATGGAACAAATACAAAGTGTTTTAGAAAGTACGACGGAATTACTTAAGAAAACCCAAATAAACTTAAAAAAGTGTCCGAAATCAAGACTTACAACGGGTTACATACAAACACGTATTCAATGCATCGAAGAATACTGGGCTAACTACAAGCAAGCTCACACGGAATTAGTGAAAATGACTACGCGGGAACAACGCGGTGCTATGCCTTATTTTTTAAAAGAAGAATACTATGCTCAAGAAGACTTGTACTTAACAATGCTTGCCGACCTGAGAGATTTACTGGTAGTAAACGCGCAATCCGTTTCATCACCAAAGTCTACCACCTCATTGGAAGTACAAGGACACACACAAGTGAAGTTACCGCGCATACAACTCCCTGCTTTTTCTGGAAATTATGAAGAGTGGCCCACGTATAATGACTTATTCCTCTCCTTAGTACATAACAACTCGTCACTTACCAACGTTCAGAAGCTCCATTATCTCAAGACAAGTATTATTGGCGAAGCAGCAGCATTACTTAAGCACATTCAAGTAACAGATTCGAATTATTGTCAAGCATGGGACATACTGAAAAAACGTTTTGGAAATAAACGTTTAATTGTGAATTCCTTATTAAAACGATTGTTTGCACAAAGAAAATGTACGTCACAGACATCAGCTCAGATAAAGTGTTTATTGGACACCACCAACGAAATCATGAATAGTCTGCAAAACCTTGGCGTATCAACGGGCTCTTGGGATCCAATAATAGTATTTCTGGTCGTGCAGAAGCTGGACTCAGAGTCACATAAAGAGTGGGAACAAAATGCTTACACTGAAAATAAGGAAGAACTGTCTAAGTGGGAAGACTTGAAGAAGTTTCTAGAATCGAAGTTTCAAACCTTAGAACTTATCACACCGCCTTCAGCACCTAGAGAGAGGACAACAGCACGAGAACGAGTATTCCATGTTTCTACGTCCGAAAAATGCTGTACTATGTGTAAAGACAATCACACTCTAAGCCGCTGTAAAGTTTTTTCGAAAATGCAACCTTCTGAACGAAATCTATACGTACAAAGTAATAAACTCTGTTTCAATTGCTTGGCCCCAGGGCATTCGGCGTTCAGATGTCGTGTGCCAATGTCCTGTCGTGTGTGTAGAAAACGCCATCACTCCCTTCTTCACCAAGCGAGTAATACAGATGCATCGGCGTCGTCACCTCCACCAGAACCTATGCAAGCGACGTCATCATCCCAAGCTCAAGCAACTGTGGAAGAAAAGTCTGTTCATACTACAATGGCGAAATCTAACAAAGAAGATGAGCGTACAGTCTGTTTACTGGCAACAGCAGTAGTGATATTACGAGGAGAGCATGGACACACTACTGTACTCAAGGCGCTCATCGATTCAGGGTCGCAAGCATGTTTTATCAGCGAGAAAGCTGTTCAAGCACTTAAACTAGAACGAAAGCAAGTAAATCTTATCGTTACGGGTATGGAATCCATGAAGGTACCTGTAAAGCAAGAGGTCAAATTTCAAGTTATGTCACGATGGGAACCTAATTTCGAGTTACCTATACAAGCCTACGTGATGTCCAAGCATTTGACTACCAACTTACCTTCAAATACGAAGCTCCTGAACGACTGGCCGCATCTGAAAGGTCTCAATTTAGCAGATCCAAATTTTTGTGTATCTGGAACCATGGACTTGCTATTGGGCGTAGATGAATATGCGAAAATAATACAACCAGGACTAATCAAAGGTCCCCCAGGTACTCCTTGTGCTCAGAAAACCAACCTGGGATGGATCGTGATGGGAGGCATGAATATAAAAGTTAACACACGTGAGAAGTCCTTGATGGCCATGACAGAAGACACGAACATAGAAGATTTACTAAAAGCAATGTGGGAAATAGATACTGATACGAAAAGAAAACTTACCAAAGAAGAGCAGCTATGTGAAGATATATATGAAAAGACACATATTAGAAATGAGAACGGAAGATATGCAGTGAAGTTACCCTTTAAAACAGAAACGCCAATCGCACCTGATGGAAATACAAGAGAGGTAGCTTTAAGGAGATTCATGCAGCTAGAAAGAAGATTTGATAGAAATTCAGAACTGAAAGAAAAATATACAAAGGTGATAGAAGAATACAAAGAATTAGGTCATATAGAAGAAGTACCTGTGGAAGAAATAGAAAATAGATCAGTGTACTTACCTCATCACGCCGTCATCCGCCAGGACAAGGAGTCAACCCAAACACGCGTAGTATTCGACGCTTCCTGCAAAGGTTCCAACGGAGTCTCCTTAAACGACGAACTCTTACCTGGGCCGGTGTTACAAGATGACCTGAGAAACATAATTATGAGGTGGCGTTGTCACGCTGTAGCTTTTGTGTCAGACATAACAAAAATGTATCGAATGATATTGATGCAAAAAGAAGATACTGATTACCAAAGAATCCTATGGAGAAGTGATCCTACAGATGATATTAAAGATTATAGACTTCTGACTGTAACATTCGGAACAGCTTCAGCCCCGTATCTTGCCATCAAAACACTCCAACAGCTGGTCGCAGACGAAGGTGTTCACTATCCTGCAGCTTCTGAAATATTAAAAGAACAATTTTATATTGATGATTGCATGTCTAGTTGTGATAGCGTCTCAGAGGCAGTTCTAGTCAGCCAAGAACTCAGAGAACTTTTGCATCGTGGTGGTTTTGAACTTAAGAAATGGGCTTCCAACAGTGCCGAATTTATGCGAAGTATAAAACCAAATGAGAGGTCGTCAAAAGCACATATAGATTTGGAAATGAATGGGGTCATCAAAGCACTTGGTATTCAGTGGAATTTAAGTGAAGATCAATTTGAATACAACTTAAACTTACCTCCAATGAATAATAAAGTTACCAAACGAAGCATCCTCTCAGATATACAGAAGTTATTTGACCCATTAGGTTGGATAGCTCCATGTACCGTGTTAGCAAAAATTCTAATTCAAAAACTGTGGCTAGAAAAGGTGAATTGGGATGAGCACCTCAACGATCCATTAGTAAAAGAATGGGTAGAAATTCGCTCAGACCTTGAAAATGTAAATGAGATCCACATTGACAGATGGATAGGAATAACAAATGCAAACAAAGGCACTGTAGAACTTCATGGTTTCAGTGACGCCTCAGAGCAGGCCTACGCTTCAGTGGTATATTGTCGTATTAAAAGCCAAGACGGTTCATACAAGACGTCCCTCATCGCTGCGAGAACCAGAGTAGCTCCACTTAAAACTCTGTCGTTACCACGTCTTGAACTCTGTGGAGCAGTGCTAGCCTCTAGATTGCTAAAACAAGTTGCAACAGCGATGAAAATACCACCTTCACAAGTGTTTGCATGGACGGATTCATCTATCGTCATATCATGGTTATTTGGAGAACCGGGGCGATGGAAGACGTTTGTCGCCAACCGCGTTGTCGAAATTACATCCACCGTCAACAGTAGCCAGTGGCATCATGTCCAATCATCTGACAATCCTGCAGACATAGCATCCAGAGGAATGTTTGTAAAAGACTTAAGGAAATGTGATCTTTGGTGGAAGGGACCAGAATGGTTGTCAAAAGAAAGCATAGAATTTACAAGACCAAACATCACACCCACTGAATTAGAAATGAAAAAAAGAACAATACAAACATTAACGCTAACAAATTGTACAGAAGAAGAAAGAGGAAAGGAGTTATCCAAGAGGTTTGAAGAATTTAACACATTAAATGAGTTGGAAAGAACAATAACATACTGTAAGAGATTTTTAAATTACAAGAAAAATAATAAAAAAGAAATTATCGGTGAAAACATTAGTACTGAAGAAATGGAAGAAGCATTAAACATTTGTATAAAGAAGGTACAAGAAGAAGAATTCAATGAAGAGATTCTTTCGTTGAAGACAAAGAAACAAGTTAAAAGAACAAGCAAACTTAAAACATTAGATCCATATTTGGATGAAGAAGGAACCCTCAGGGTGGGCGGAAGACTACGAAATGCAAATTTAGAAGAAAATAGTAAGCACCCAATCATATTGGGCAAAAACAATAACTTAATTCCACTCATCATCGCTTAAGCGCACACCAGAACCTTGCATGGAGGGATTCAGCTGGTGTTATGCCATCTACGTTCCAAATACTGGATACTTGGTGCTAAGAGCCTGGTTAAAAGACATATCCACCGATGTCTGATATGTGCCAAGCAAAATGCAAAGGTCAGAACGCAAGTCATGGGAGATTTGCCTTCAGTACGTGTGACACCAGCACGACCATTTATAAATGCAGGTGTAGATTTCGCCGGTCCATATCAGATCCTATGGAGTAAAGGCCGAGGAGCTAAAACGCATAAGGCATACATCGCTATTTTTATTTGTATGTCAACCAAGGCGATTCATTTAGAGTTGGTTGGAGATATGACATCTGAAGCATTCGTTGGAGCATTTAAAAGGTTTTCTGCCAGGAGAGGCAAATGTGCTCATATTTGGAGCGACCAGGGCAGAAATTTTGTTGGTGCGAACAAGGAGCTGACAGACGCCTGGAAGGCAGCATGTTTAGAGTTTGAAGGAGAAATTACTGACAAATTGGCAAACGACGGCACTCAGTGGCATTTCATCCCGGCCTACTCACCTAATTTCGGAGGACTCTGGGAGGCCGGAGTGAAATCTATCAAGCACCACTTGAAAAGGATCCTGACAGCAAACTTGACGTTTGAAGAAATGTCGACAGTGCTCTGCAGCATCGAAGCCTGTCTAAATTCACGTCCCCTGTGCCCAATTGATCTATCCGATGAAAAGACAGAACCATTAACTCCTGGCCATTTTCTCATTGGAGAAGCACCTATTTCAGTACCAAGTCCGAGCGTGAGAGATGCAAAAATTGGATACTTGACACGTTGGCAATATACTCAAAAATTAGTCAATGATTTTTGGTCTCGGTGGCAAAAAGAGTATTTGTCTCGTCTCCAACAACGACCTAAGTGGCTTAAAAGAGAAAATGAATTTAAGACGGGAGACATCGTCTTGATTAAGCAAGATAATCTTCCTCCAGGAAAATGGGCCCTAGGTCGCATAACTGACAAACACCCAGGGCCAGATGGACTGACAAGAGTGTATAGTGTTAAAAGTGGTGATTCTATAGTTAAAAGATGTGTCACTAAATTATGTGCATTACCTGTTGATACATGTTGATGTGTTTGCCCACCTTAGATTCTTTGTTTATAAAGTCAGAAAATTGCCAATTATGATGTGGTACTTACCAAATTATGTTAACTTAAATTAAAAAATCCTAATATTATCAATGTATAACTAGATTAAGAAGTTCTTTGTTTGAAAGGACTATACTAGTCCTTTGGTGGGCGGTTTATGTTTACGTAATTAAGTTAGATCAGTATAAATGTCAAACATATTGTCGCAGGCAGTTAGTAGCAAAAATAAATTCAATAAAGACAGACGTTTTTTACTTGTGCGAAATCCACGCAATCTAAAATAGACCTTATACCAATTAACAATGTTTCTTATGCTATAGGTAATAATAATTTTTTTTTTAACAACAACACAAATCAATCAAACAAGGAGACCAGATCATATTTAAACAAACAGTAAATTATACGTACAGTCGTACATCTTATGTTTTGGCGCGCACTGTTCATTGAAATAAAACAACTTTTACGGATATCAAACGCGCTATATTTTCACGAACTAAGTTGTAATTGTCCGTATTTTTTAGGTTTTTTAAGGGTTTTTTGATTTCGAAGTTTTCTTGGCAGCTTCTTTCATCGAAGGTCCTCTCAATTTGTGAACTGCCAGTAGAGCTTTTCTTTCTTTAGTTTTCTCTTTTTCTTAATAATAAAGAATTAAAATAACAATTAAATCAAAATATCAAATCAATAATAATTTGTGCTAAAGTAAATGTCTAACCGTATCCGAACGAAAATAAATTAAATTTTCGAGGGTAGACTTATAAGTAGCCAGTCATCCCGTGACCACGGCAGCTGTAAAGGTGCCGAAACGTCGGGAAAAAAACCCTTAAAAAACCTAAAAAATACAGACAATTACAACTTAGTTCGCGAAAATATAGCGCATTTGATATCCGTAAAAGTTGTTTAATTTCGATAAACAGTAAATTACCACGACTGATAAGAGGGCAAATTTTCTTATTTTAAAATCTATGGCAATCCCTTTTAATTCTTCATTAGAAAGATATTTACATACTTTAGGCCGTCACTATTTGACATTTGATAGGGATTGTGATCGGGACGCATTTTGAAATGTAAATTGACACCCGAAAATATCTTTCAAATGTATGATTCTTCATACATTGTCACAACAGTGTCACTTCATACAGTGTCCACTTAATTGTCATTTGAAACATCATTCGTTCCTAAAGCGATTGCGTCTATAAGTTACACAATTTTATAAATAACTATCACAATCACAATACCTTTGAAAAAGATTATGATTGACTTTATAATTAGACAATTAGGGGGCTCGTTTAGAAGAAATAACTTATAAATAATTATTATTATTAATTTTGGGACAAGATGTTACTGAAAATATATCGTTTTGATATTCATGTGTCTGCTTTGCGAAAATTGCGAAAACCAATAACCCCGGAAACATGTTTTGCCGCACGCGACCTTTCAGAGGTTATTAAATTGAATTGAATATAAATTAAATGAGTTACCGTAGCAAAAAAAAAACTTTTTTTTAAATAATCACTAGCATTTGCAGTAAAATAAACTTAATAGTACTTGAAAAATACCGGGAAACATTTCTTTTTTTTCTCTCTTAGGAACAGGCTAAGGTCAGAGACCATACTGCCTAGAGCATACTTGTTATTTTTTTCATAAATAGATTTTTAACGTTTATTCATTATAATCATTGTAATAGTTAAATTATTTTTCCATCAAATAATTTTATTTTATTAAATAATATATAACTTACTTTCTCTATAGTATGGTTATTGCTCACTAACTTGTTATCAAACTTTATTATAAATGTTATTCTTTAATGTTAAACTAAATTTTAGTAATTTAAAATTTTTAAAAGTAACATTTCAATGACCTACATAATTTTAGGTTTCCTTGTGAAACAAGAATGAAACAAAAATTAAGTTCAGCTTACTGGTACGCAACACAAATAAAAAATGGAACATATATCTTACCAGATGATTCCGAGTTCTGCTTGTACTGCAAATGTACCAAGTAACGTGATAACACACTGCACATTTAAAGCGTCTATACACAAGATTGGTATTCGCGAAAAAATAAAACTTGACGGCCAGGACTTACGCAGAGGAGATAATCTCAACTCAATGCACTAAATCAAACAGCAAACGAACTTCCAAGGCACTCAACAAAAATTGATGTTAATACCACGAACTTCAAGTAGCGAGTATACAATAAAGGGCAATGCTTAGTTTTGGCGCCTTTTCGAAAATCCCTGCATAACATCCAAACCTTGTTCAATTGATAGAGTATAACTTTAAGTACAAACAATAGATACTGAGACAGCACATTTCTAAACTGTATCCATTCCGAGATAAATGCACCTATTCATCACTATTATTTTCTAGATTAAGGTAAAAAAATACTCAATTTTTGTAATTTAAGATATTTTAAATAATAATATTTAAGATATTTTGGTTTAACATAGATATTTTTTATCAAACTTTACCTACTCATAACACACATAAGCCTTCTAGTTTTAAGTTCGCCATGTTTATTACTTGTATAGAAAGTATTTCGAGATTTTTAGGTTTCTGACAAACTAAGAGTCGTCAAAATAGGCTACTTACTCGCGATAATATCGAGCCTGATCATAAATAGTACCTAATTAATACATCGACAGCGTATTTTAAGGATTTTGAAAAACTACTGACCAATTTCTGTAAATTTGTCTTATTTGGTACCACGTTGGAAAGTTTGATCTTTCAGATAAAAATAATAGAGAAGATAATATCAGATAAGAAGATGAGAAAGAAACAATCGGCAGAGTACATTAAAAAAACAGTGGAGTTGAGAACCGGTAAAAAGGTGAAATTCACTAATTTTTTTGTTTACTGACGAATCACGAAATCTCGAAGTTTCTTGATCTATAAAGATAAAACAGTTTTTCATCTTCAAGTAAAATAATCAAGTAGAAAACATCAGAGAGCGTTTTTGTAAAAAAAAGGTGATATGGAAGAGCCGAGTTTATTTGTCCACAAAGTCCACGCGTATGAAGTCGCGGGCATTTATATTTATGATATTAGTTAATTTTACTCAAACTTACAAAAAGGTTTATTACTTCTGAATACGAGTCTTGCCCGCACATAAGCGGTCTCGGCATGAGAGGTCAGAATTGGCTTTTTTCAAATGTTCAAATATCCACAGGCCGTTTAAGTAGCCAATAAATTATAATAAAACAAATCATTAGACAAAATCTCATAACTTTTTGATGTTATTTCGAAACCTTATTGAACTTTAAAATCCAACCGCACATGGGCGGTCTCGGCATGGGAGTTCGAAACTTTTGCCCGCCAATGTGCGGGCTCGGCACTGAATGGGTTAACCTTCATATATCTTCATATAAGGCTGAAGGTGGAATCTTGCTTCTCCTGGATCCTCATCCAGGTCTACGTGCTACGACTACGACCCATCGTCATCGGCCATTTTTAATGTCCCACTGCTGGGGCACTGGCCTACCTTGTGAATGGATATGAAGAATGGGCCTTGATCCATCACTCGGCTTCCATATGGATTGATGGGTTTAAGGCAAATACAGCCGGGACCAACTGCTTAACGTGCCTTCCGAAGCACGGAAGACTACGAGATAGTAATTTT
The DNA here is from genome assembly GCA_910589605.1 of Chrysoteuchia culmella. Lineage (NCBI taxonomy): Eukaryota > Metazoa > Arthropoda > Insecta > Lepidoptera > Crambidae > Chrysoteuchia > Chrysoteuchia culmella. The sequence goes on from OU342654.1 coordinate 15,865,696, forward strand.
TTTTTCACCCATGCCTTGGCCGTTCATTGCGAAAGGCGCGAACCACTCCGCCAGGAGATAGGATTTATGTTAATATATATTGTCTTTTTTCTTTATACTTATCCAACTGAACTTTTTACACGTTACTTGATATCTCTTTTCAGAGACACAAATCTTTAGAAAACACAGTTTATAAATGACGTTTGAATTTTTAATTTCAGCTACACGTGTTAGTTAATAGCGGGTAATGAAAACCAGAAAGAGGAAATTATTTCCTCTTCTTTTGACGTCCATAATTAAAGCCGAAATGGTGTCGGCTAAATTTAAAATTTCGGCAGCGGCCGGTTGCTTCCGTACTTATTAAAACTCATTACCAATTAAGAAATTAAATTAGATAGCCTTGATCCTTTGGTCGGTTAACCGGGTAACTATAAACGAAATCGCATGTCGGTTATTAATGCTGCTTTAATTAAACCAGCGATTTATCAAACTTTTAGCTGTTAGCTTTGGTAGAGTCTTAGAGTTTAAATTTCATCAAACAGTGGAATAGTCACTGTAGTTTGTGGATTGTTGTCTTGTCAACCAACGAAATTAGTACATTAATTTCGTTAAACTCCTTTGCAAAAAAACGGGCCACTGCTTTATTTTTAAACAAATGTTCCCACTAATTATTAATCTCATTAGTAAATAATTTTTAAATAATAAGACTGTGAAGCAGTCTTATTATTTGAAAAGTATTAACAGTTACACGTCGTTGTATGAGTCGATCACTCAAGAATTCAAGAAAACCTTCAGTTCTGTGTAAAGTAAGATAAACAAATTCACTCAATCCCGTTTCCAGCAACTTCATATGGAATCAAAATTACACATTTGTTTTTCTGAATGTTAGAAAATCAATAATTTTTTTCAGTTGTTTTAAACGCTTATTGTTTAGTGGAACTTTTGACATCGCCATCGTCACACATATCTTTTGCAGAAATACACAAACTTTTTCATTTATGAAATGAGCATGTTTGTATGAAAATAACCTAATGGCCTGTTTTTTGCAAAGGGATGTATATGTATAAAGAAAATCTCCGGACTCTTGTCCGATTGGGACATTATTGCGTATACTTATACAATTTTGTATATGCCTATAGACGTCAAATGAGTTTGTCTGTCTTTATATATGACTGTATATATGACCTCCTATGCTAGAATAAACAAATAATATGCAAAACATCGATCCGAACGATCGTTGTGGAGATCCTTGGGTTAGGCCTATACCCAGCAGTGGGTGTCATGTGGCTGAAACGACGACGACGACGATGCAAAACACAGAACTTTTATTTTGTGTTCTGTGTGATGACTATACTTGCAAATTTTGTGATAGCGCTTTAGGATACTTTCTGCTACTATGATTGTTGCTTTGAACTTTAACGAACTTGTGTTACCAGTTGAGTAGTAAATCATAATTTACTTAGCAAATATTACAATTCAGTAAGCGAAGTACGATTTATGTAACAGCCTCTATTGGAACTACTGTAATGGTTATTTACTTACGTGAGATGTAACTTGAATATGAATGAGCTAAGTTTCATGATATCATAAAGCACGGTTAAGATAAAATTTGTAGTCAGCTGAATAATAGTTGTCTTGTTGATGTAAAACTATAAAGGTAAATGTATGAAAATCCGCAGTAACTTTCTCAGTTAATTGCCTTATCACGTTTGAAACTCTGTACCATATCTGATAGATTTAGCATACAGATTTGTTTTTCTGAAGTGTGCTCAAAGGTCCTCTAAAGCTTTAATGGTATTTTTTTTATTAGTATTCAAGACGGGGAGACTCTTAGCCTTCACCATACCTGATGTTAAGTATTGATAAGGCTGAAGATAGAAGCGAGCCTCTCCCGGAATCCTCAACCACTGAGGAACTGACTATCTTATCTCTAACTGCCGGAACACAACAATGCTGAAAACATTGTTGGTATGGCGTCAGACTTAGATAAGATGGTGGTAGCTACCCAGGCGGACTTACAACAAGACCTACCACCAACCAAACCGAATACAATATGTACCCTCGCTGGGAATAGAGCCCGGGACCCCTGGGTGTGATGCCGGTGGTTGTACCACTAGACCACAGAGGCGGTTGAAAAATTAAAGTTAATTAAAAGGTACCGATGTATTATACTGAACATTGAGCAAGGCGATAATGACTTAATTAAATAATAATTTTGTAGACAAATAAATATTGAAAGGATCACAGAGAGAATGAAAATAGCACGGGGGCCTACATCTTTAAGAATCCATCATGTCATAAAAACGTTTTGTTTACATTTTGTTTTCAATACTCTTGAAATTCGTACCATGAACTTCCAAAATGTAAAAGTTTGATATTACTGTAAATTGTGATATATCTATACATATGAAAAAAAAAGTAAACAACGAAAAAATACTTTTAGTATTAAGTCCACCTTTTGTCGTAACTCCGTGTTTTTGTATAATGAAATTTAAATAAATAAATAAAAATACCTACACAAAACGTGCTTATCTACGCTCGATGATAGTTTGTGATTGCCAACTTAACTAGGCAGATATTGAACATTCGCAAGAAAAATATCGATATCCAAATACTTATGATAATATTTATACAAATTACAGTTCCACTATACTTCTATAATCAATGTTCCTGCCAACGAACAAATTTAAGTTGTCAAATTTTGACACGCTTTACAGTTTGAAGGCACAAAACTTTTATCGGAAAGTAAGCTTATTATAAGAGGGTCGTGGTACGAAATACCATTGGTATAATTGAAACAATACTCCGCTAAGAGATGGCGGTAAGCCACCAGAAATGAAATATAATTATAGAAAAACTAAAACAATGCTAGCTCGCTCCACCGTAGATCCTTTCTCAGCCCCCGAGCTTGATTAGGATCAAAAGCGATCCTATCTTATATAAAAAACTGATATTATTTATTTATTTATTTAGGTACACCAACAGCATAACATGTACAAACATTGTTATTATAAATTATAGCTATGGGTACAATTCTTACATGCATGCCAATAATAGGTATACACAACATTTATTAAATATGTAATTGTAATTTGATTTTGATTGATTACATTGTCATTCAAATATAAGAAAAGAAGAAAATAATCAAAGACTTCGTAGGTTTCCTTTAAGCCCTAAGTTACCTATGAAGAATTACTTTCTTAAACTACACAAAAAAGGTGAAAGCTAATACGTCCTTTAAACATGCCGAACAGTCAAGCACTTGGGATTTCTCTTTTTCATTACAAATAAACCTTTGCGTTGCGCTATGAGAAAGGTACACTTACGTTTGACTGGCGACTACGAGGGTACATTTATGAAACCTTTTATGTATAAGCACTTTCGATAGTGTTAGATGCATACAGAATTTTAATACCTTCCCGGGGGCTAGTGTACTCGGTTATTTCGGCTGACAAGGGTCTGTGGAATCGACAGGCTATTTTGGAGAGTCGTGTCGAATATCGTCCGGTATACGTGTCTCTTGAGCGGACGTCGGATGATGTATTACAAGGCAAGGTTGTTTTGTAGTCTTAAAATTCGGATAGTCATCCGCCTGTAGTTAAGGGGTTAAGAGCTGGACTGGACACTAATGGCCGGGTGTTAAATGGGTTGGTAGGTAGGTACCGCCTATCTTAGCCGTGTTTCAGACTGGAGGCGGGCGCGAACGCGGGCGCGGGTGCGTGTGATTCAAATGTACGTAGACGTCCGTTGCTTTCAGAGTGCGCCCGCGAGCCGCGCGCGCACTTAGGTGAGGCAGGCGCGGGCGCGGGTGGCGCGGGTGTATCTAATGGCTCAGTCCGCCCGTATCTTTCACAGTATTATAGCGTCTGATTGGTGCTTGCGCGTCTGGTTCTAAACTATTTTGATTCACCCGCCAAAACGTCGTTATGGATATCAATACGGAAGAATTCATATCTGCTGTACAACATCGCACTGCTATTTAAACATACGCAACATTTGAATAGAGCAACCATAAGTAAATTATGGGATGAAATAAAACAATTGTTTCCTGAAACTAACGGTTAGTTATGGTAATTTCCATTTCAAGTACGAATCTTCCATTAATAACATCGAATCTTCATCAATGTTTTCTAACTACGCAGCAAAGTTTGAGAACCACCAAACACACGCGCAATGAGACTCGTAGCTCGATTGGCACTGTGAATATGCAGAGACGCCAAGACCCGCGCGCCCGCGCCCGCCCCCGCACCCGCTAGTTCAGTCTGAAACTTCGCTTAGTGTTTGGTCCACTAGCATGAATACCGCTATATGAAAAGGTACGTATGACGCTGTCTTGCTTACCCCCATAGATGAGAGCGGGACAGTGAGACATTATCGTGCTACAAGTGTCGATAAAAGAAAACATCAAGGAACTAGGTAGCGCAGTGGTTCGCGCGCTCGGCCAGCGATTGTGGCGGTCAAGCAACTTTCGCTATGAGCGGTTACAGGATAGGTAACCTAAATATATCAGAACTCCTCCGTGTTTTAACCGCCTCTGTGGTCTAGTGGTACAACCACCGGCATCACACCCAGTGCTCCCGGGTTCGATTCCCAGCGGAGGTACATATTGTATACGGTTTGGTTGGTGGTAGGACTCCGCCTGGCTAGCTACCACCACCTTATCTAAGTCTGACGCCATAACAACAATGTTTTCAGCATTGTTGTGTTCCGGCAGTTAGAGATAAGATTCCGGGAAAGGCTCGCTTCCATCTTCAGCCTTATCAATACTTAACATCAGGTATGATGAAGGCTAAGAGTATCCCCGTCATGAATTATAAAAAAAATAAATCGGTTGCGTAGCGGCTGGCATTCGCACTCGGCCAGCGATTGTGTTGGTTAAATATATTTTGCAATGATCAGTCCCAGGATAGGCAACCAAAATTTTGATTAATAATCAAATGAAATGACCACTGACACCCATTTCCACTAAACTTAAGAATCGCCTAAAGCTATTCTAATTTTAAAATAGGAGAATTCTGAACGAAAAGTACTAGAGCAGCATAACCAACTAGTAGTTATTTACTTGAAAAGCAGCTAATAATAAATTAAACTTACACATACAATACATACTACATATAAAATTATTATTTTCAATTCAATCACACATACACACATCACACATCATCAGCCTGTGGACGTCCACTGCTGGACATAGGCCTCTCCTAGCTTACGCCTATTGTGGCGTTCATAGGAGGTTATTGGCCTACTGCTACCACGCTGGCCAGACGGGTTGGTAGAGGGTTTATTTCAAGTTTTCCTTCTCTTGCACAGGTGTTTAATGCGTCGAGCCTCTTAGTCGACTCTTACGACATCCGAGGCATGTAAGGGAGTGGTGACACTTGTATTCTTAGGCCGTCACCACACAGAATTCAATCAGAATATCTCAAAACATTGCAAAATTACTACTGGTTGCTGCCCTGGTACTTTTCGTTCAGAATTCTCCTATTTTTGTTGTACGTATCAGAGTTATGGTACCGTGGAAAATTTATTAATTCCGTGTTACAGTTATCTGTATCAGGGAAAAAATATTTATTCCGTAGTACAGTTAACTGTACTACCGCATGAAAGTTCAACGATGTTTCAGTTAACTGGACAATCCTAACTGTACTATGGGCAAGAAGTGAATTACATTATATACTTCAGATAAGCGAGTTATGTCGTTTAAATTGGCTATTTAAAGAGGAGGCAAACACTAACGCTTTATAAATAAAGCTTAGGTATTTGGAAATAAAACTAATGTTTACAGTTGTCCTACCCGCTGACAGAACAATTTGAAAATATGTGGCAGTTTTACGAGCGTTGACCGATATATCTTGATAGTATTGTCGTTTATGGCATCCCGGCATTTAAATAAGAACGGTTCGGTGGTATTAACCATTCAACATAGACGTAATGTGTATTTGCAAAATATAAACTTTAGGAGTAATACCAAATAAACACAGCGGTCTATCTACTGGATTTTGACATTGGCCACATTTAAACAAAATATATGGATTTATTAATTTAAAAAACTTTTCACAGTTCTTTACGCTAATTTCAAATATCTTTGGTTACCGGTTATTAATGGTATTGACTTCATGATAAGCCATTCAAACAGTTCGCTAATTCTACCACCTTTCGACGACATGTTTGTTTGTAAATATTGTTGCTTCTGTTAAAGCTGATAAGTTTCTTGCGGCCGTTCTTCTTGTCATCCAAAAGATGTCGAAAGGCTGGGAGGTAAAAAAAAAAGAAAAAAAAAGAAAAATTCATAAATATGATTTTTGTATTTTTGTCTTTTTTAATGCAATTTTATACTATTGATAAATTTTAAATAGAAAAATATTAGAAAAAGACAACTCGGTCACAAGTTAATTCTCAGATGGGTCTCGAACCCACGACTTTTTGACATTCGGTCCAATGCTCTCTCAGGTCTAGTCTGGCAAGAGCTTTGGACCAGATTTCCAATGGTCGTGGGTTGTCCCATCTGAGAATTCACCCGAGTTGTTTTTTTTTTCCAATATTTTTCTATTTTAAATTTATTAATGTCATAAATACTTGATAAGAGTTTTCATTAATAAAAAGTATTTGATTTTCTATCGAGTTGTTGTTTTAATGACCCAGAGTCACAATAGATCTTTTAGGCCGCAGTAACTACAGTTCCGACTGGAGCTACATTAGCCCCATCGCACAAATAATTAAAGATCCAAGAGAAATAGTTATTTGTTATGCAAGGCTGGAAAGTTGGATATCGCGGCCGTTTACCTCCATTGATTGCTGAGCGTAACGGGGTTTTAAAGGTACGAGACGCTAAAAACTTTTCTGCTACTATAGTTAATTCAAAGTTATTTGAACTAAGAATAAAATGTTAATGTATAATAAAAATAAAACCGATTCCGAAAATGTTTAGGTGCAAGACAATTTTAAACTAAAGGTTCAGATTCAGAAATCCTACCGTAAATTGAAAATTCTTTTTACAAATTTTATAAACCAAAAGTTATATAAAATAAGAACGAAATGTAACATACAAAGTCAATAGTGCGATTCGGAACGCATTACAACGTATTTTTATTATCTAAATTAAAAAAATACTTTACTACACAAGGCCGCAAAATGCGATTTTCCACGCAGAAATTGAATGACAAAACCTCCTTTTCCGAGCGTGTGAGGTAAAAAAAATATGATATATTAAAGGTACACAAACCTAAATTTTCTAATTCTGTAACAATCGAATTGGAAGCGACAAAAGCTACTGCACACCGATTGTCAATTAAAGCCACAGTTCTGTGAGAAAATATTTGCACAGCCAATAATTTCTTGGTGTAACTTTAGCGCAAGTCCTAGGTCAGCTTACTTGGGTTTCCCATTTGTGTTATAACGGTTGACCACTAAACTTAGACCGTGGTCTTCGTGTTTATTTGCCAAGTGAGCTGGCCCTCTCTCTTTACGGTCACAATAAAATGGCCAGTCGTAATAAAACTTTAGGTTTACGCCGTTTGCTTCGCAGCTTTACAAGCAATATTATATACCTAAATGGGACTGTTGCTCATACTATGTTTATACTATACAAAGCTTTAATACAAGTCTTTTTTTCACTTAAGTATCGGAGTCGTATCGATTAGTAATTAGTAACATTGTGAAAGTTTTTTCAGGAATTAGCAAGCGTATGCCATATTAAGATGCCTTGTTCTGTGTTGGCGTAACTGAAAGAAAGTGATTTCTCGTACTACTTTTAATAAATAAAACACAAGTCTACCTGAGCATAAGCAAAATAATAAATTATTGTGCGGATAAGGAAAAGTAACAGAACTGGTTTACTATTAATTTTTCGTTTTTTTTAGTATGTACCCATCTACTTTTTTTACGCAAACGAAATAATTATTGTAGCAGTAAAAGTGTGAGAAAAAGATACCTAATGAATTTCAACTAAATTCAAACTTACCTTCCCTTTAAAATCATCTTTTAAATCAACCTCCCCAAGACATCGGATCTATTTTCTTTACAAAGTTACATAATTCAAAGTCAACAAAAGAGGAAATAAACAACAGAAAACTTAAACAATGCTTACCTATTTAACCTTTATCACGAAGGTCAAATTATAAATATTAAATCATTACTTCCTTTGGGACTAAATGCCATTATTTGTAAGTTTAAACTCAAAGGTCTATTGACATTTCAGGAGTCAATATTTCAAAGTGAATAATCTTGTTTTGAATCTCTCGAGATATTTGTTAGCATTCATAGCAGGCTAAGAATCACCGCAGAACAAATCTCTAGAGACAGACGCCGTTTCTTTTAATTCTATCTCTATGTAATAGTAACCTTAATACTGTCTTATAATGTATTAGGACAAAATATATAAAATTCTTTCTTTCTGTAAAATAGGCTTTCAAATATTATTAATGCGAAAGTGTGTTTGTTTGTCCTTGCTTCACGCCCTAAGCAACCAACCAATCAGCTTGATTTTTGGCATAGAGTTAGTTGAAAGAACGGAAAGTAACATAGGTTACTTTTTATTCCGATATTCCCACAGCTACACTATCAACTTTATTATTTTAACACTACGTTTTACTATCATTATTAGTGGTTATATGTCTATTATTCAAAATACAATTTTATCTATACATATAATAAAATTCAATGTCCTGACTGACTGAATGACTGATAATCAACGCACAGCCCAAACCATTGGGTCTAGAAACTCCAAATTTGCTTCATATTAAGCGCAGGGGTGCACTAAGAAAGGATTTTTCGAAATTCATCCTCTAAAGGGGTCAGTTTTAGAGATAGGATCTTTAAATTTTGTATTTAGGTTGTCGATTAAAAATGAACATTGACCTATCTCGACGTTTTCAAAAACTCTACCCCCAAATGGGTGAAAAGGGGATGAACTTGAGTAAGAAAAGTCCTTTATTTTTATAGTAAAAGTCACTTATTTTTTATTAGGCTTATGTTTGGAACTTAATTACAAAAAATCCTCTTCTCAAGAAATCAACCTCTAGAGGGGTAAAAAGGGGTAATAAATGTTAAAATCGATATGGGTGTCGTTATTAAGGTTTTATGGGATACTGATTGCAAAAATGTCATTGATTTCGATGCGCCGGACACGAATCAACCCTTAATGGTTTAAGAAAAGGACATTTTAAAATAGACATAGCGACTGTGATCGCGATAGCTTTGGAGCATTTTCTACTACTTTTCCTTCCACACTTATGCTTCCATGCGTTTATATTAAATATGCTAAAGAAAAATTGCACGTCTGTCTGACTGTTCCGTTTTACGTGTAAACCGCTGAATCGATTTTAGTGAAATTTGATATGGACATAACTCGACCCGTGGAGATGGACATAAAATACTGTTTACTCTGTTAAATGCTGAGAACACACTTACGGTAGTGAAACGTGGTCGCTAACTATGGGTCTGATAAGAAGGCTCAAGGTCACCCAGCGTGCAATGGAGATGTCTATACTCGAAAAGGGAAATGAGGAGATCCGTAGGAGGACTAAAGTAACCGACATCGCACCAAGGATTGCTCAGCTGAAGTGGTAGTGGGCGACAGATAGCGAGAAGAATCGATATCCGTGGGGTGGAAAGGTTCTGGAATGGCGACCGCGTGCCGGCCGGCGCTCCGTGAGTAGTAGGCTCCCGACGAGGTGACCCGACGATCTGGTGAAAGTGGCGGAAAGACGCGAGATGCGGGCAGCGCAGGACCAATCGTCGTGGAGATACTTGGGGGAGGCCTTTACCTAGAAATGGGTGTTATGTGGCTAAAACGACAAATTGGCACCACCACGCGACATTCTAAATCCACGCAATAACCTTATTCCTCGCGGACGAAGTCGCGGGCGGAAGGCTAGTTTCATTATATATTTCTAAAGGGGGAGCAAAAATCTGAAAGCTAAGGGGTAAAATAATGAAAATTTATCGCATTGCTGTTTAGGTTTCAGTTCATTTCCTCGGAAATACAGAACCAATTGTTCGTAGAAAATGTTTGACATTAAATAGTGCAAACATACCATAATTATTATGGGACACATCACATATAACAAATTATGGTAATCTGCATTTTTTACAAGAGCGATAAAATGATAAAAAATAAAAATATTGATGGTTGTTCCAAACCGTTTCATTGTCGATAATGCAATACGTAGGGACTTTGGAATAGAAAGGCTTTTGTCAATAATTATTACGCCGGATAGTTTAGGTATGATTCGGAATCATGTATGTAGAAATGCCAATAAATTGTCCACGCAAAGCTGTTTTCCAGATAAAAGATTTCCGAAAGACTAAGGGTGGATCCATAAAAAACAAATGTGCACATCTAACGAAATTGAATTTCATTGAAAAGATCCTTACAAAGATTTTGCACGGCTCTCAAGGGGCGGATTTGGCGAAATACTTAAAGTGGCTTACATCCAGCGATTGCGTACGATAGGCAAATCCCACTTTTTCCTTAGAAGTGGAATAACGCTGATATTTACGGTGGACTTATATTAAAAATAGTTTTTAAACGAATTCCAAAAGGGAGGAGGTTCTCAATTCGGTTGGTATGTTTTTTATTTAATTTTTACTCCGATTATGCCAACAGTTCTGATCCAATTTACTTGATTATTTTTTGTTCGATGCGGAATAGTTGCCATTTGATCCCATAAAAAAATGATTTAGTTTAGCTTTTATTTGATGAGCATTTTTGTTAACTTGGATGAAGTAACTTTCACGATACCAGTGGTATCATACCACAGTCCAAAAAGTCTTTGCTCGCTACACGCGCGCTCGCAACTGTGGCTCGGACTACAGCGAAAACCAGTGAGATCTGTGTAGCGATAGAGGGCGGCGCATGTGTGTATACTTTGTTTATAATGCACATGAAACCTAATTGACAATAAATATATACCTCTTTGGGGGAAGTCCACCTACGAAAAAGACTTGGTTGTTTTATCTAGTGGAAGTATCATAATTATAGTCTCTTATCGCTTTTACGACCAAGAATTGATTTCCCATTATTTAGTGGCGATATTAAGCCAAATAAACCGGTTCTCCCAAAAAATAACTTCGAGTTGCTGTGTAGGTATCATACATTCTATGAATCTATAATTTGTTACTATTACAACCATGTCTCTCTTTGCGAATACTTATCTATTTGATATTGTGTTCCCATAAAAACACAAAATACAGTAGACCTCTTAACATTTAATAATATACATTACAAAAGGAATAAGTAACATAAAATGAGCTCTATCTACATAACAATAAGTAAACAATAACATTTCAAAGCAAATCTGTTTAATAGATCATGAGGATCGCACATTAATTTCCAAGGCACCAGATCCCTTGTAATATAACCCCATCCATTAAACAAGATAACATTCAGATGTGTTTCTTAACCTGAATAATGAGTTTCACAACAAAAGCAATCTTAAAACAGATTCTACAATAATTTACGAAGACTTTATTTGATAGTCTGTGTACCAACCATAGACTTAATAATAAGTTCTCACAAAAATTGTTTAGAGTTTCTTGTGAAATCAATCACAGGCTTTCGAATTCGATTTTTAAAATGATGATTGATTAATATCAGTAATATTTTTTTCTCTTGGTTTCATAGTAAATGACGGCACTTGTAAGGAAAATACCAAAAGCAAAATTATTTTGTAATTAACTGCGTTGGTAATATTAAAAGTATTTTCAAAGGATTTATGTATGTTAAAATTATACAAAAATGCATTTATAACTTATCAAATTACTAAATAATTGTATAGCTCGATAAGTCATATTTTTCTTTAAACTTTTTCTTTTTAGTCTATGGTGGTAACGTCCCTTCCATAAGTCGCGCACCTGAAGCTGCTCAGAAATTATGTTAAACAATTAGAGGAGTTAAAACGCCATTAATTTTACTAAGAATGTCTGTCTGAATTACTAAAGGCTTCTCTTAGGCCAGTTTAGCTAGGAGTTGGCACTTTTCTCTCTCCTTTAAATTAAGTCATTTAAAGAAAAACCTCGAGCTTACCACATACAGATTAAGTTTATGATTTTACTTACTTATTTTACAGATTAAGTTTTGATTAAGTTTTCACCTCGCACGCTCGGAAAAGGAGGTTTTGTCATTCAGTTTCTTTTTAGTAGAAAATCGCTTTTTGCGGCCTAGCGCGGTAAAGTACTTTTTAAATTTAATACCAAAAAATATATCATAATGCGTTCCATAATCATCACACATAATCGCACTATTGACTTTTTTGTTACATTTTATTCTTATTTTAAATAGCTTTGAACTGTTTATAATACTCCGTTTTGGTTTTATTATATTATTTTAGTTCATTGAATCATAAAAACAATAACAATTAGATTAAACTATTTGTTATAAGAATTTTATATTAGTGACATTAACATTTATTTTTTTATTGTCTTTGTCTTGTACCTCATGCCAATGTCAACATTTACCGAATGGTTTTCATTGTTATTTATAAGTAACAATATAATATTCCTACTATAATTAACTTTGAATTAACTATAATACTCCCTTTTTATTATTTTAGTTTTTTATATCATTAAAACAACAAGAATAAGGTATATTTAGATTATTTTTTTTTACCGGAAACAACCATAAAATGTTCCTCACTATTGTGAGGTGAAAAATTGTGTGTTGCGCAAATGCGCTCGGCAAAAAAGTTTTTAGCGTCTTGTACCTTTGAAATCCTCGCTTCGCTCAGGATTCAATAGAGATATCTCGCCGCTAATAACCAACTTTCCAGCCTTGCATAACAAATAATTATTGAATCAACTTTATTTGACTAGTATTGCTTGACCTCTGTTATACAGATTTTGAGAAAATCTAGCACTCAAGTCAGAGGCCACTTGTTTTATATTTACTTTCTTGCTGCTATTATATAATTATCACCATTTGTAACATATGTTTAAAAAAAAAGATTATTATTACTCTTCTTTCGTGTCGATGGAGTGTGTTGAGATTAAAATTTTCCCGTCAGAATTCCCGCCAGAATTAGGTCAATCGGATCGCTGGCTATAAATTTATTATTATTAAAGCTTATTTTATTTATTTAGCAGTAAAAATCAAAGAGAATGTCGAAGTCATATAGTGATAATGTTATTCAAATAGGTAGTTACTAGTTATTATATTACGGTGGCGAAGTGGCTAGTTATGACTGACCCAACTGTGTAGTATCCTACTAATATTGTAAATGTAAAAGTTTGGATTTTTTTTGTTACTTAATCGCCCAAAAAAGGCTGAACGGATTAGGATACAATTTGGCACTCAGTTTATAGCCAGGATAAAAAAAAACGATATATTTTATCCCGATATTCAAACGGCAAAGTAAACCACTCGTGTGAAACCACCACCAGTATTAAGTATATAAATAAAATAAATTAAAGCCACCTAAGAAATCTTAACTCACAATAAATAATATTTTGTCACGTAAGCACCAGTGACCTGTCAGCAGAAATGGCGAAAGAGCCGCCCGGTTCAGCAAGATTCGGTCACGTATCGGGCCACGCCACGAATCCGAAGCACCTGTTACACTTTTAGTTAGAAACGGTTTCGGTTCGGTTCATATTTAATCGAATTATTGTAATAACAATTAAATGTTATTTTTACTTTCATCGGTACTTACACACTGTAAGTACCTTACCTTTGTTAAAGCTACAAGTTTCTTGAGGCTGTTCTCCTTTTCAGCTAAAAGATTTGATTGATTTAAATTACTTATTTATGATTTTGCTTGAATAAAAAGTATTTGATCTCATTCGAATTGAAGCCAAATAATTATCGATCGATCATTTTTTAAATCTAAGTCTAAGTCCGCCAGGCAAGCTACATTTGAGTTTGTCAATAACAAAAATGTTTTCAGAATTGGAGTGTTCAGGCAATTAAGAGATAGATAGCCAATTCCTCAGTGATTTAAGATTTCGGGTCCCGGTGAAAAGTGTCATTAATTTTATGATTAAGAGAATGGACTTTCAATCAATTCAATCTAAAAAGGCGTCTGCATGGCCAAGTTCTTAGTCTTCTTTTGCACTAGATAAATAATGACTGTATTGTAAGAAAAACCATACTGCCCCTGATTTTTTTTTTATTTATTTATATTTTTCTCCGCATAATGTATGTATGTATTTATTTATATGTATGTATTTATATGTATTATTAAACCGATAGTCATCCTCTTTTTTAAGCGCCCTGGCAGAATAACAGCGCCTTTGTGTCTCATCCTGCCCAACTTGGATGGCACGGAGGCAAATTGCTGCGACAGGGTTTTTATTGACTACACGCATCTTATACCGAAATTATTATTTACTTACTCTTTGTTTTTCTGTCTTTTTTTTTGTGTTTTGTCTTGTTATTGTTTTATTGTTGTGGTTATGTATAATAGCAAGATTTTAATATTTATTTTTATTTTTCTTGTTCTTTTATGTTTTCATTTTTTATTCGTGTGTCAATAAAAGATTTTTCTTTCTTTCTTTCTGTCAAAAATATTTAACTATTTATTGAATAAGTAAGTAATAATAAATAGGTTTGATAAACGTTGTCTGTCAAAGTTAAGGTCAATGGAGTTAGCTCACCGAGCCTAATGAAGTTCACTTAGTCTAACGCAATCAACTGACAGATTCGGTTCGACCAACCTGAACAATCACGATAGATTGTTTACAAAGGTAATTTTACTTTAAATGGAGTCACCGATTGTAAAGATAAATTTAATCTGATTGAGCGAAGACAGATTTAATTGAATGTAATGAAAATTCAATTTAGACTGTTACAAGCACTTACAAACTTCAAAGAAGATACGCCATCATGTGTCAGAGATAAGTAATGAGGAGACAATAGACTCGTCGAGGACGCGTTTTTTTTCTAGCTGCTGATTTTTTTTTCAAATATACTTTTTCAATATTTTATCGAATACAAAAATAGTAAAATATTTAGTGTGACAGACAAGTCTCTGCGATGTAATGTAAAAGAAACTATTTGCATTATTTTTAGCGTACGTACTGAAACAAATTCCTCTCGTTCAAATGTTAATAAAAGACAAAAAGAAATCAAGGTATGTATGTACAACATCCAGACTAAAACTCATATTCCGCCATAAAAAATAATTTTATTTTTTTCAGTCTTCATTAAGGAAGATTACAGGGTTTATATTTAGGTAAATAAATGAATCCTTGTAAACAGAAATGAGACGGTTTAAAAATATAACGAGAACACGCTGTTACCTAGCAATTTGCTGCCTAAAACTCTGTTGGAAAACTACGTCAAGATTATATTTCTCTCATGCCGTATATTAAAATAAATGGGTGGATAATTGATGAGCTTTTTATATCCGAGTTGATTGTGTTTTGTTTTTTTTTTCTTTGGTTTTAAGAGTATTCTGGCTTCACGTAACTTCGTGAAGGTACTTCTTTAGGGTGCCTTTCCACCGTGTGCTATTCTACATTGCTATGGATGCGTAATAATCATATTCATCGATCCTTAAAGCGTAGCAATGGTGGAAACAGGTTCAGCTTAGCTCTGTTTTATATGGAAGGATGCTTGTTTTGGATGGGTGCTATGGATGCTTGCTATGACTGCGTGCTATGAATGCGCGCTATGGATGCGTGCTATGGATGCGTGCTATGGATATCCGTTATGGATGGGTGCTATGGATTCGTGCTATGGATTGCGCTTGGATGGGAGCAATGAATGCGTGCTATTGATGCGTGCTATGAATGCGTGCTATGGATGCGCGCTATGGATTCATGGTATGGATACGAGCTATGGATGCGTTTCCCTACTTTCCATATATGGCATAGCTCGAGCTGCACATCTTCCTCGCATAGATACCTCGCGTCGACGCATCTTCATAGCATATCCTGCTCGCCCGGCTACATAGCTTAGCTTAGCATTAGTGGAAAAGGTGACATAGTTTCGTAGCTTAGTGTTCACATCTTCGTAGCATAGCTGATAGTACTTTCTGTTGGTACACCATTTTGATTTGTTTATACTCTCTAAGATTTTATTTCAAATTGCACCCACTATCACCCCTCAATTTTTCCATTATTTTACTACTCAAGATTAAAACCATACATTTAGCGACTCACAGTACGATCAATTTTATTAAGTCGGCGCTATTAAGTTTCCAACTATCGTTATTAATGCCCTGAAAATGTACTTGTTGAAGTACCGTCTTAGTTTCTTCAGGTGAATTAACATTTATATTACGTGAGTTTACAACCCCATTCTGCATATTATGAAGCCATCAGACGTTGTAGGCTTCCGCTTCTTGCACTCGAAACGAAACTTTGTTGCGATAGCTATCTCGTTTAGGTAGATAGTCATTTATATTAGTTTCCCGTAGCACTAAGCTGACCTAGAAAACTGGCTCTGGAAGTTTGGCTTTTTTTTTATTCCTTTTGAACTTTAACAAATATTTGAGGTTGATAATGTCACATGGTGTCTCTATTCTCGGAAAACGTTTTCTTTTGTTAGCTGTCCATTGAAAATGAGTCATAGTAGTTTTGCAACTGAAAAGCGAAGCAAAATAATACTTAATATTTTGTTATTTTTTTTTTATCAAAAATATACAAAAAGTTATACCTTTTTAATTTTGCTATTTTTATATGTGATAAATATTAAACAAGAAAATATACTAGAAAAAAGCAACTTGTTTCATGTCCCGTCCTTCAGGGCGACATGAGACAAGTTGCTTTTTTTATTCAAGATTAAGCGCGATGTTAGTGCTAGGCATTTATACCGATAACAATGTGCGGCGAAAGTTGGAAAAACTGTTTACTTATAATACATGTACTACAATTTGGTCTTTAACTTATTGCGGTGACGTTGTCTTTGAAGCGCAAATGTTTCATAATTAAACTTCGCTGTCTCCTTGTGAAAAGGCTGCTTTCCAAAATGCATAATAATTTGTTTACCGTTGCATTATTATCGGTGTAAATGCCTATCACTATCATCGCACTTAATACTTGTAATAAATTTATTAAAATGCAACGCTAGTTTAATTAAAAATTTTAGACTATTTATTTATTTATTCAATAGCCTAAATGCCCTAACTGCGGGCAAAGCTAGATTTAACTTCAACAACTATTTAAGTTTATAATAGTAAAGTTTCAAGCAAATATTGTGTTTCAAGCAAGTTTCAAGCAATTTTTAAACAACATTTTGTGAGGCCGAAAAGGACTCGGTCGCATTGTAAGGACGTTCAACTTTGCCTCGAAAAGACCTCATACGCACTGGCTGAAAGTCCATCGAAAATGTCTCCTCATCTAAATTACATAAAACCTGAACAAAAAAACATATTTAGTCTGAAACTCTGAACTCACTTCACACGTTAGAGTTACACGTAAAAGTTCAGAAAAGGGATGATTTGCAATAACGACTTTCAGAAAGGTCCGCGTCTGGCTCGCTCTGTAGCCGCCATTGTCCAACTTTGGATTTGTTTTACTTTTAATTCATGGGTACATTCTTTAGATACTTGAGGGTATTTCTAAAAAAAAATATATTTCAGCTTATTCATGTCTTTTCGTCATTCGGAAAAAGCGTTCCAGCACCCTCGAAGCGAACAACTACGCTCTGGCCACGACTCTAAAACTGATCGTTGTCTGTTTGTGTTATATCTTCCCCCATGTAATACATGTTTTCTATCCGAACGTTTTGTGACGACTAGAGACAAACCTTGTTCACTTTTTTGATCTTATAGGTAATTCATAAATAAGGTTTTTTTCCAAAATTTTTATTTTATGTTAATCCCCAAGAGTACATTTTTACAATGATTTCTTCACAAGTTTTCCCCATTGTTAGTTTTTCTTTGTAGTACATAGTTTTGATGACACCTGACGTATGAAATGTATTTTTTTTTCTTTTGGCAAATGTTTCTTTAGCCTACAGCCTAACTTCTTTTTGTTTTATTTTCATCTAGCTTTATATGTTACTTTGTGTGTATGTTTTTTTTTTACTTGTTACGTCCGTTCGGTCCCTCCAGAATACCAGCGTTGCAGTGGCAGTCTCCTGGCGCTGTAACATATGCTGAGGCAGGGGCCTAGTTGGCGGCATACTTTTTACATGGTTTTGTTTGTTACCTAGTTTAATGTTTTTTTTGCCTTGTATGTCTCAATAAATATTTTTCTTTCCTTCTAATTTTTTGTAAGGGTGTCGGCTATGGAGTCTTTGAAGTTTGAATTTATTTACAATACTATTGTTTTTAATACTTCGCAGAGGCGGCCAAAATCTATCTGTCAATACAATAATTCAGAGAATCGCATAATCAAATCTTTGAACAAGATATTAAAGGCTTTTATTAAATACCCTTAGTAGAAAACGAAAAATATGTCGCGTAATTCCGCAAGAAAAAATGCAGATGCAGCCCAGTGACACACCTTGCACCTTCACCGACTACTCTACACGTGTTTCGCCCACACACGGAGCATCCTCAGGAGTTGTTAGACCGTGCCAATCGACTCGGTGCTGAGATTGGCACGGTCTAACAACTCCTGAGGATGCTCCGTGTGTGGGCGAAACACGTGTAGAGTAGTCGGTGAAGGTGCAAGGTGTGTCACTGGGCTGCATCTGCATTTTTTCTTGCGGAATTACGCGACATATTTTTCGTTTTCTACTAAGATATGGATTTCCGCCAAGTAACGCCTGATTCTATCAAATAAATACCCTTACCATTGCGGTCGAACTGACTAGAACCGATGTCTTTTTACGCCAATCTTATTCCAATGATCTATTTGAAAGCTTTTGAATTTTCGTATCGAGTCCACCGACAGGGTTTCAGGAAAGTTGCGTAGATTTATTTCAGCCAAAGTAATCCGCTTAAGCCTTCACAATTCGGAAACGCGAAAACAAGGTAAACAAACAAAAATCCATTTCAAACCGGATACTGTTCCGACCCCATTTATAAACAATTAGGGGCCGTAACGAGGCTAACAAGGGTAGCTGTTCTGTACCTGAGGTCTCCAAACATTTTCAATGTCGAACTTGCTTGTTTCAAGGATATTAATCCTAATATATTATAAATCCAAACCTTCTTTCAAAAATAATGTGCGTTCATTCCTACTTGAAACCGACATTAGTTCGTAGCTTCGTCTCTTTTATCATTATCAATATCATTATAATAATATTATCATCGTTTTTTGGTATGGTATCTATCTATTTATTATGATATTAGTTTTAATTGGCTTCGTGTGAAAGTAACTAGCTTCATTTCTACTATGGGCCAGGTTAGGACAGCAACAGTGAGTGATGGACGTCTCGAATACCACATGGACGCCATCAGTGCCGCTTGTCACACAGCGAGCAGGAGAGGGGGCCGGCCAGGGAGTTGGAGTCCCCGAAACCCGGGAGGATTCGCCTCTCCGCTCGCCTTTTTAGGGAGAGGCGTCGCCAGGAGGAGCCAGTAGCTTCGAAGTGGGGGTTGGGCGGCGTGACGGGGAATCTCGACGTCTACCTAGGACCCCCGTAGTAGTGGTAGTCTGGGTCACTCTACCGACCCGGAGAGGAAGACCCAAGGGGGCAGACGCGGCGTGGGGACCCGGTAGAATGCTACCCTTGTCCCGGCAATCTCCGTCCACACGCGCAGTTGGAACACCCAGGGGGTTTTAGTGGGTTCGAGTCCCACATAACCTCCCTGTCTCCCCGGACGGAGGGGTATGGACGGGCATTTCCCCCTGGAGAAAAAAAAAGGTTAGGACAGCAAGCCAGGCCCCCTAGCATGAACACCGCTTTATCATGCGATATGATATGCCGCATTATGCTGTCTTACTTCCCTCGCTAAGATGTGAGCAGGACAGTTACACGTTTACGTTTGAACCGCCTCTGTGGTCTAGTGGTAACAACCACCGGTATCAGACCCAGGGGTCCCGATTCCCAGTGGGGGGTACATATTGAATTCGGTTTGTTTGGTGGTAGGACTTTTTGTGAGTCCGCCTGGCTAGCTACCACCATTTAGTAAGGCGTATAAAGAATATTTGATTAATGTACAAAAGCGTTTTTAATAGTATATGCGTTTACTTACCTTCTGAACTGTTTGCTGTGATTTGGAGCCTCGTTGGGTCAGTTGTTCTGTGCACCTGCACATTTTGTGTCTGTTTTTGTGACACAAGTTTTGTTCTGCAATTGTTCCGCGAACGGTCCCACACTGTTTTTTATTATGTACATATCATATTTATGTCTCTCTACAATAACAAATTGTAAATGTCTGTTTTTTCGCTAAGCACATGCTTGCCACGTAAATATAAATTATTTAAATATGGCGATTGATGACGTTGGTTTAGATGACGTGCATGACCATGACGTGTGTCTGTCGTGTCGTGCTTTGTTTTTTCTTTTTAAAGTCTCTGTTAAGCCATGTAGGGCTAACGTTTTTAAATGCACAGCCTAATTTAAATAGTTTAAATGTTTTCTATTTGTGTACTGTCTGTAATGTTTTTAGTGTGTATCTGTTTGTCTCGTTCTTGATATCACCCATGTGTCCAGCAGAATACCAGTGCAGCAAGCCCTGCTTGCTGCCTACACTGAGCTGGACATGTTTTGGCATCACGCGACGATGCACAATATAATTTTGTAATGTACCTACCTAATTGTAATTTTGTAATGTTGTGTTGTGTAGTCATTGTGTGATTCTGAAATAAATGTATTTTTCTTTCTTTCTTTAACCATCTTATCTAAGTCTGACGCCATAGCAACAATGTTTTCAACATTGTTGTGTTCCTTCAGTTAGAGATAAGATAGTAAGATAGCCAGTTCTTCAGTGGTTGGGGATTCCGGGAGAGGCTCGTATCCATCTTTAACCTTATCAGTACTTAACATCAGGTATGACGAAGGCTAAGAGTCTAACCGTCGTAAAAAAATCAAGTTATCGAGCTGTGAGTGTCGATAAAGCCGCTTATGCTTGGCTTGCAGGATAGTATAAAAAACTAGCCTCGTATATCTTGGGCACATATTCAACCAAAATGGATACTACAGCACCGATGTTTGTAATTTGGGCATCATTATCATCAACCGGAAAATTCATTGGGAATGATAATTACTCACCGGGAAACACCACGCCTGTCTTTACCTGTTCTTTATAGTGGGCAATAAAGTACCTATGTATTAATATGATTTTTTTCACCTCAAACGCTCTAAAAAGGAGGTTTTGTCAATCAGTTTAGGCGTAGAAAATCGCTTTTGAATTGCGAATCGGACTATTGACTTTTTGTTATACTTGATTCTTATTTAAAATAGCTTTAAATTATTTATAATACTCCGTTTTGGTTTTATTATATTATTTTAGTTCATTGAATCATAAAAACAACAACAATAAGATTAAACTATTTGTTATAAGAATTTTATATTAGGCTGGGTGAGATTTTACAACCTATAATTAGATTTCGGACTGTGACATAAATCTTTATTTTTAAATTGTCTTTGTCTTGTACCTAATGACAGTGTTAATGTTCAATCCTAGAATCCTTCACTTGCTCAGATTTCGATAGAGGTAACTTGCCACTAAATAACCAACTTTCCAGTCTTGCATAACAAATAACTATTATATGATGACGGCGCTAGTGTGCACCTTCATTGCAAAACAAAACAAGTAGTTTGTGGTTTTAGTGCAAAACCACACCACTTATAATGTAAATTGTTTAAAGTATAAAGTAAATGCATAATAAAATGCAGATAACCATTTGTGCATTTATAGTGTAAATATTTTCTCGCCTATGAGATAGGGTTACCAAAAACACACAAAATAAAATTTTGAAATTAAACAAATTTTGAAGGGCAAACTGTTTGTTGGCTCAATTTTGGCAACCCTCATTTTGATAGTGAGCCTGTCTTCTACGCTTATTTCCATTCGGGACCAAATATTCACTAGTGGTTCTGTGAGAACAGTAGACCTCGCTTGCAAAGCTAGGGAGGATATGCTATACTTTAATAATTAAAAAGTAATTTGCGCAACAAAAGTAACGTAGAAAGTCCAATTTTAAATCGAATTTTACGTGATTGAATTTTCCAAATGGCTTACCTATGTAGACTTTTGAGCAAAATAAGGGTACAAATTTTGTGATTACTCCCGTTGAATCTGCCGTTTAGATTGTTTTTTCACAGCATCTTGTGTAGAGTGAATTGCTTGGTGTGTCTCGAAAATTTTATATAAATAACGCTACTGCAAACTTCCCCCTTTCCCCCCTATTTTACCCCCAATAAAAATTGCGTTTCGTTATTCGTTAAGAAATTATTAAGTGAATTAAGGAACACGTGGGCCAAATTTCATCAAAATCGGTTGAAAAATGCGGCCTGTAGGAAAGAACAGACAGTGAGCCAAAAACATTTTGGCCAATTTTGGAACTGAGATGCTTCGCTCGCTCGGTCAATTATAATAATAGAGATTTATAAATTACTAGCTGACCCGGCAAACTTGAGACAGCAGCGCAACCTACCGGGTCCAAGTGTTTTTAAACCATCTAGCTAAATTTCAACCAAATCGGTTCAGCCATTTAAGAGGAGTTAGGTGGCAAACACACGTACAGAAGAATTATATTAATCAACCAAAAATTTCGAAAGAAGCCTTTAAGTAAATATATGAATGTTGAATGAAATAATGTAATTATAGCTATTTGCAATAAATACGGTTTCTTAACAGTAGGGCAATTTCGCCAAACCTAATTATTTGTCCTAGAAAACTAATGAGAAATGGTAACTACCGCAGTATTTCAGACCGTTTTGCTTTCCGCAATTTCCATTTTTATTTTCTAGACCCTAGATATGTCTAGACCGCACTGCTTTGCTTTGGCTTAACCACTCTTTATTTTAATTAGAGACTTTATTTTACCATTGCTCATTCTGTAGCATTGTTGTAACATCAAACGAAAAAAAATTTTGTTGCTTGTAATAGCGACTTAATGCTTCTTCAGATTAATATTGTACCTATCCTTGATAGGCATTTAACTGAGAATACAATGACAAACTCTTGTAAAAAAGTTTACGACCAGCACGAAACCTTTTTCATTCATTTGATTTTTAACGATGATAATTTACCTATTCGAATTTTATTATTTGCTTTTCGTAATAACTATTCCGGAATATACGGAAATATACACCTGCATTATGTTGTTTGGGTTCATCTAGATAGTATTTGTCCAGATATGCATGTCTCTAAAATGTAAGCGCTGAGTTATTGCTGAAAAATCGTTTTTTTAGGTTTGTGCAAAAATACGACATAGTAAGGCTCTGACGAGAAAGGTTACTATTACGTTTTTAAGGACCATAAAACTCACGACAATTTGAGTCCTATTTAAATTTTCTAGGCTTATTATTTTGGGAGCTGTTAGGTTACTCCCAAAATAATAAGGCTTTAAAAATTATTGTTTTTGTGAATATTTAGCTTTTTTTCTCGTTTTACTCACATAAATTAAATTAAGAATAGCATTATATATGTAGATAACGAACAATATCTATAACTTTAACGGTAGAAAAATGTATAGGATTTGACGGCTTTGACAACCATAAATCGTTTTAAGTTATCTGGTGCAACTCAGCCTTAGTGTAACTTCCCCTTAACACCCGATTTTTTTGGTTTGTTTTATTTATGGTCATTACTAAACAAACTATTACGCCTACAGACGCAAATTTACTCTCAAAATGTAGATAAATTAATTTGCTACAACTTTATTTCCTCAATAATTGCTTCGGAGATCCTCATTATACCTGACATTTTTGTCGATAACTTTCTATTTACCATAAGTCAGTACGCTCACATTTTAGAGAGCTGAAAATCTGGATAAATACTATCTAGGCGGACCCAAACAACAAACTAAAAATGCAGGTGTATAGGAATTATTCCGATATCAGCGTTAATTTTTGTGCGATATGACTGGCCTAAAATTAATTTCTTGTTGGTCAATAATCTATGCAGTTTACTTTTAAAGCCTCTGGATTTTCCCAGTCCAAAAATTCGTCTATGACCCTGTTTTTTTAATTAAAATCAAAGTCTGTGTCTTTCTTTCAGTTGAGTCTCCTTATTTTTTAATATATCAATGCTACACATGCTCCAACATAGCTGAACTAATAGTGAGCTGCCTTTGATGTATGCAGTACGACATTTTATATTTCATACATACTGTGATTCAATTTCCATTTCTAGAAATTCTTGTCACAAGCAAAGGATATCTTCAATAACTTTCACCCGATAAGAAACACAATAAAGCCCAGGACGACTTAATAACAGACACTCATACTTTTCATAAAGTTTAACGCTCTTACTAACAAAGTTTATCGCAGACGGAAGTTAAAGTGGCGTTAGAACTGAGCCCTTCCGTGCATAGAAATAATAGTTGAAACAATAACGAATAAATATGGACTGAAAGTAATTAACAGCGTAATAAATAAATTTACTTGTTTGACTCTTACCATATTTAAATTTACTTACACTAAGTACCTAAGTACTTAAAATTACTAATTAATTACTGCAGTATAATTAATAATTTTAAACTTAAACGAAGCGTTTTGAACTCATCATTAAAAAAACAAATCTACAAACAAAACTATTTTATAGAAACTTGTTTATCAAGTCATATATGAATTTTGATAAAACTGTTTATTGAGTCATAAAATGTAACCTGGCGAAGACTCCATGTATTTATCTAAATCTAAATCTCCCAGAAAACTGTTGTAACCTACAAATTTGTATAAACTATTTTTAACGACCTATTTTTAGCTAACTCTTATCTTTAATCTAACTTGCAGTTAGCGCAAGCGGTGCATTTATGTGACCACTTTTTTAATTTTAACGAACTGCACTTCCCCGGAGGTTCGGACTGCACGATAGTTACTTGCGAGTGTTGTTATTACTTGTTATTACAATTTATGAGAGGCTAGCTGGAGCATTTGGATGGGGGTTTTTATTCATATTACTAGCTTGGCTTTATGTTGTTTTTTTCTAGGTTATTCTGTATTATGGAATGGAAATAAGAAAATGTATATGGAACCGTCATACCAACAAAAATCAGGAAAAAACGAGATCTGTGCTTAGATTCCAAAAACCCACAGCAGTACCTTTAATTAAAACCAAATAAAAAATTGTATAGTTACATAATACAATTTTCAATTTAGTTAAAAATCTTATATCCTTTTGAAGAAACGTAGGGAACTCTAAAATTACTAATTATTATCTGCATACCTACTAAATAATTACGTTAAACTTAAACGAAGGGTTTTGAACTCATAATTTCAAGCGAGTTAGGCCATTACTTTACGCATTGAACTAAACTAGAGTTTTCAGCCCAAACTCCATGCGTTTTGGGACATCCTTTTTTAGAGAGGCCTGTTTTCCTACAAAATTCGAGTAGTATAAACTTAATTTTGAACAACTTAATCTAACTTGCAGTTAGCGCAAGCAGTGCAGTTTCGTGACCCCTTTTTTATTTTAACGAACTGCACTTCCCCGGAATTCGGACAGCACGATAGTTACTTGCGAGTGTTGTTAAAACTTTACTTGATATTACAATTTATGAGAGACTAGCTGGAACATTTGGATGGGGTTTGTATTCATATTACTAACTAGGTTTTCTGTCGATTTTTTCCTTGGGAAGCCTGTATTTTGTTATGGAATTAACCTCTCAGGCCCCGCGATTTAAGCCACAATAGATATTCCAATGTGTTCTGGAACCCGTGTCCTGCTGGCAAATGACGAATTCAAAAAAAAAAATTGGAAACAGTAATGCCATAAAAATATTGAAACGTAAAAATTTGTTAAGTTTAGAGATTTGTGCTTGGCATTTGTTTTATTATAATGTTTCGATCAGACATCTTCTTGTAGTCTGTGGTATTACCTAATAAAAGTTCTATGCTTAGATGCCAAGACAGTACCTCCTTTTTAAGATAATTACCGTAACTGTTATAATCGAAAAAAATATACAAATACAACAAACAATAAACTACTTTTAACAAACCATTTTTAGTGAACTCTTATATTTAATCTAACTTGCAGTTAGCTCAAGCGGTGCAGTTACGTGACCCCTTTTTTATTTTAACGAACTGCACTTCCCCGGAGTTTCGGACTGCACGATAGTTACTTGCGAGTGTTGTTCAAATTTTTCTTGTTATTACAATTTATGAGAGGCTAGCTGGAGCGTTTGGATGGCGTTTTTATTCATAATACTCGCTTGGCTTTATGTTGATTTTTTCTTAGAAAGTCTGATTTCTTTTTATGGAATTAAGAAAATTTATGTGGAACAGTCATCCCACCAAATAAATTGGAACGAACTTTAGTGGTTTGTCTTGGCATTTGTTTTATTATAAAGTTTCTATCAGACATCTTTCTTGTTGTTTGTGGTATTACCTAAAAAAACTTCTATATGCTTAGATGCCATGTATCTTTACTTTAATTCGTCATAATATGATATGCTAGCATACCTACCAATGTCCAGAGAAAAATAGACTATCTAATGTGTCTCAAATAACTCGGGGTTTGAGTTTGTATGTAGTTTAAAAAAACTCTACCAGTGTCGTGTTATAGGATTTCTAAGTTGATCAATCATTGAGTATACCTAGCTATAATACGACATATGACTGTAAATATAGTTACATTTTTTCGGTGGTCTTTTGGTATTTAAGTTTGTGGCCAATAAAGATTAAAACATGTTGTGATTAAATAACACATAATGGCAATAAATATTGATGTCAACAGAAAACAAAAATATGAATCCAATTATTAACTTGAATGGTTTATGAAAATTAAAACGGGACAATAATATTTTCATTGGCACCTAAAAATTTGAGTGCATCGGCTCATGAAATTGAACCGAACACAAATTAACTGAATTATTAATGTTCACCGCTGCTCAATACGTTAATGGACCAACCAATAAAGTGGAAAAAAAAACAATTAACATCTGTAGCGTCACAGATGACTGTCGATTGTTATCTTCTACCTCTACATCATACTCTCACGCAGTCACCTTACATATCCCTTGAGGGATTGGTAAAGCATCAAAGGTTTGGGGAAATGTTTGGCCCTTCCGATAGGTCTGGCTGCTTACAAAAAGTACTGCAATAGATCCCTGAATATCATAGATAAAAACCTTGAGATTTCAGATAAAATCTACAATTTTCGGGAGCTTTAAAGCGTCTGGTAAAAGTAGCCGCTGCTGGCCAGTTTCTGGTAGTATAGATTAATATTTTTTTGCGAAATTACTTATAAGAGTACCTAAGACAGTTTGAGGCTAAGAAAAGTTAGTACTGTTTTCCCTTACCTTTTGCCCCCCCTACCTGTTAATTATTGGCCCACGGCACAAACTAGCGGGTACGCAAACACTAAAAGTACCTACATATTTACATTCTTATATAATACTAATTTACATTTGGTCATTGAGAAAATAAAAAAGAACTAGGCCTGTAGACAAAGTAACATCGTTATGTAGCGAAACGATAATTCGATTCGTTATTGGCTATATGCGCCAATTAACTTGCGGTAAGACCACGTGATTTAGCGGTGCTTATGCCAATCCGCCAATCCCATACACTTGATTCTTTTCAAACTTCGTTATCGTTTTTGAATTGTTTTTGAATAGTTGAAATAAAATAAACTTTATTGCACACGATACAAAAATAGACATATACAGAGAGAATGTCGAAAAAGAACAACACACAATAGGCGGCCTTATTGCTAAATAGCAATCTCTTCCAGGCAACCTTGGGTGTGTGAGAGAGAGAGATATATATACATATATATATATATATAATAAGAAATAGGGGAATGGGTGCGTAAAGAGGTTAGTGAATAATATAGTTATGTACTAATAAAATAAATACCGAAAGAGGAAATATTTAGCTAATAATGATAAATTTTAAGCAAGAGAAAGGTAATGACTTCTGACTTGCTCACCAAAGGATCGCAGAGTCTTTACTTAATGATAAGTAATCGAAAATATAGATAATATTACCTATAATTTATTTAAGTAGAAAAAAAAACCGGAAAATTAATTCTGAATTCAACTCAGTCGTGTTGCCTCGTACCTCGTTAAAAAGCAGCAAACGTAGACAAAGAGCATTCAAAAACGCGCATTATAACTTGAATACTTGCACTCCTACTAGGGCTGTCACTGAGAACTCTATACATTGCTTTGCTGAAAGTTGTTCCAGTAAGTTTGTTTGCATTCCTGACAACAAAATAAAATCTGGTCATGTGCGTGTCGGGCCACGCGCAGTATCGGGTTTCGTAGTTTCGTACAATAGTTTTAAATGGTTTAATGACTCTCTTTTTTACACTACTACTATATACACGACTATGTACAGGTGGTGGTAACATAATTAACGACACTAGCCGATTTTCATACAATCGAGGTGACTTTACAGCCTTGATTCTCTGCCAAGGATTGATCGAGCTGTGATCTGATAATGGCCATGCATAGAGTGAATGGGTGAGATCCAGATTGCTATACATACCCAACTGATCTGATCAACATGCTAAAAGATGTAAGTATCAGAGTTTTCAGTTTCAGAAATGCCATACATATTTATGCTATTTTCGCGTTTTTTTTATATATATCCATACATCTCTGTATCAGTCTGTAGGTCTCTCGGCATGTACAAGTACAAGGTTGGTCAGTGTTCTATTTACTTATTGCTGGATCTTAATAATTACCATAATAACATTATTCTTTAACTAATATCAAGAATTACCTCAACATAACTCATAATTTTAGTAATATGGTTCTCAACTTTTCGGCTAAGGTCGCAGTCATGGAATTTCAAACAGTAGACAACCCTAAATTCGTTGGACCAATGAACTGTAAATGCTATCCCAACGCATGATAAAATAATCGTGCATTTTTTTTAAATTCAATACCTATTGAAATTAATTTAATTTTCACCTCACACGCTCTGAAAAGGAGGTTTTGTCAATCGGTTTAGGCGTAGAAAATCGCTTCTTGCGGCCTAGCGCGGCAAAGTACTTTTTTATCCCTGGAGTGGTCGCGCAGTAAAAAGTTACGTGATTGGTGGCGTGGAGTACATGTGTATGCCAATTAAAAATGTAAATAGAAAATAATCTGAGCTTTATTTAAATTTTATTTGTGTTTAAATCGTATAATCAAAGTATTATTTTATAAATATAATCAACACAAACTAATAACAAAGTCTGTTTTTATGAATATCAACTAAAACAAAAAATACTTCTAAATGGCACTAAAAATTTCTTGACTTCATGTGATAGAGATCATCATCAATGCGTCAATGAAAGCGGGCTCGGTGTTATTCTTAAACTAAAATATATTCCAGTGTTTGGTTATTTTATTTGTATACTTCAAGCCTACAGCTATTTATTATGAATCAGTACAGTTAGAATCGACTACAAAAAGACATAAATAAAAATATATAATCAAAATACTTACGTAATTGGTCTCGTGGCATACACTAGTAGTCCACGGATTTCTTGGAGCTCCTGTGACATTACTACATGTGACCTGCAGTTTTGTATTATTGGAGCTTAATCTTAAACTATTCAACTTAGAGTATCTCGAAGCGCTCGTAATTTACATTGGTAGTTTTTGAGAATTAGGCAATTTAGTCGGTGTGGATTACATATGTAATCCACGCGACTACTCCAGGGTTAATTTGATACCTAAAAATATGTCATAATGCGTTCCGAATCGCACTGTTGACTTTTTGTTACATTTTAAATAGCTTTCAATTAATTATAATACTCCGTTTTGGTTTTATTATATTATTTTAGTTCATTGAATCATAAAAACAATAACAATAAGATTAAACTATTTGTTATAATAAAAACATTTTATAAAAAAAAATCAAACCGACTTCAAAAAGTAAAAAATAAAACTTTTGGAGTCGGTGCCAGCCAAAGCATTCTACATTGCACTTCTATTAACTATGTTTTTTTTGGCCTTTGCTAACTAGCACCGACTCCAAAAGTTTTATTTTTTACTTTTTGAAGTCGGTTTGATTTTTTTTTATAAAATGTTTTTATTTCAGATTTTTTTGTTACATTATGTACCGTTACTTACACTAAAAATCAGCCCATACACAACAATGATGTCATCTAGGTATACGACTACTTGCCAAAAGGTGATTGATATTTTTCAGGATTATGAAAAAACTACTAGCCAGATCTTCGTAAAAATTATATGGGACCACACATAAACCATTTTCTTCCAGATAAAAAAAGAATTTTAAAAATCTGTTAACAACTGGCGAAGTGATGGTGGAACATACATAAAAAAAAAAAAAAAAAAAAAAAACATACAGTCGACTTGATAACCTCCTCCTTTTTTTGAAGTCGGTTAAAAATAATATATAAGGCTGGGTAAGATTTCACAACGTATGATTGGATTTCGGAACGTGACATAAATCTTTATTTTTAAATTGTCTTTGTCTTGTTCCTCATGTCAACATTTACGGAATCGTTTTTATTGTTATTTATAAGTAACAATATATTCCTACTTTAAATAACTTTGATTTAACTATAATACTCCCTTTTTTATTATTTTAGTTTTTTATATCATTAAAACAACGAGAATAAGGTATATTTAGATTAAACTTTATGTTTAAAGAATTTTTTACCGGAAGTTGACCGCGGAAACATCAATGAAATGTTCCTCGCTGTTGTTGTGAGATGAAAAATTGTGTGTTGTGCTCGACAGAAAAGTTTTTAGCGTTCTTGTACCTTTGAAATCCGCTTCGCTCAGGATTCAATCTCTGAACCCCTCGCTACGCTCGTGGTTCAATCCTAAATTACTTAACTTGCTCAGCTTTCAATAGAGGTAACTCGCCGCTAAATAACCAACTTTCCAGCCTTGTAAAACAAATAACTATTTCTCAAACATGCTTGGAAACCTTACTAACGCAGAAATTTAAACGAGTAAGTGGTACCTAGGCAGATCTTTTTATTTAAATAGTACAACCCAACGTTAAAGTGTTCATTTGTTGTTTTTTTTTCATAAATAGCTATTTGCAAGCCAGTTCGAAATTTAAATAAAACCTTTGATCAGTTACCTCTTTGGTTGCCATGTTTCGGAGTAAAAGATCGTTCCATTTTTAAATTACACGACAGACATAAGTTTACTATGTAATTTATTCAGCTGCTAAACCACGACAGATATTGATTTTTATAATACTTTTGCCGGTCGCTGCTCGCATGTATTTGGCCAGTACAGCAATTTCAATTTATCCGAAAAAGGTTGTCAAAATAATGTTCAAATAACCAAGCATATTTGAAATATTTCTAATAATTTAATACCTCACACAACAAAGAACTATTCCATCTCAAACCTAATAATTGTATTTTCCAAAAGTATCAATAGTTAGCTTCTCAAAAGCAATACAAATATTAATTTTATCAATTCTATTTTAACAAAACTAGGTCCAGATTTTCTTAATTTGATTTGATTCAGAGAGAAATATAGTCTGGCTCGTTATTAAACGTGCTGCCGATCAAATTAATGTAATTTTGCTTTAAAGGAATAGACCAGTTTCGTTTATTTTCTTTGATCGTTATGAAATAGGTTGTATTTTTATGAGTGTAGTCTAGTCTGTGTCCTTCATTTGACCAAACAAATCTTCATTTGAATCCTATATTTAAGTCAATGTTTGAATCAAACATTGAAATTGATTTAATGGTTCAAGGATGTAAAGGTTTACAGACAGACCAACAGAAATAGTATTGTGGACACCCGGTTATGGCCACTTTCATTAATTATTCCTTCTGTGTACAGCATTATGGTTCAAAATGGCCACAAGACGGTCCTATGCCTTACATCGTTGACAGGTTGACAGGACAATATCATCATTCCAACTTGAGTGATAAATATTTTGATTGAAATAAAACAACTTTTACGGATATCAAACGCGCTATATTTCCACGAACTAAGTTGTAATTGTCCGTATTTTTTGGTTTTTTAGCGGTTTTTTGATTTCATATGGGGTAAATATTTTGATTCTTGTGTGGGAATCAAATCAGCGACTTCAAACGGGGAAGCCATCTCTGCGCCATACAAGTCGTGACTTATTAAATATCATGCTCACTGCTCAGTATATAAACTAAGTACAATTATTATTATTTAAAAGTGGAATACACTGATATTGTGTTGAATAAACCCAACTTTGGCACGTAAATAGGGAGTGATATTGTTCGCAAGCTGCATTACCAAAGGATTTTCTACTAATTTTCATCGGAAGTTTTTATATCGGAAGTGAAAAGTGAACGCACAAATTGAAGCAAATTGTTGATTTAACGGTGATTGATGACCAAGCGTAATAAAACAAGCTATTACTATTGTTGCAGTGCGACAAATAAATGTGGCACATACCTAAGGAATTGTTATTTAGTTAAGAAAACGATTAACTTTCAAGGCTGTTGAAGGTGGACTGTGTTCAAAGTTTTTGCCAAACACCCACCCGTATACAATATTATGAACTTGGCTGCGAGACAAGCTAAACAACTGATTGCTAATTTCGCCTCATAAGGTACAACATCACTGGCGTCGGGTAGTGGGTACAAGATCGGCAGCTATTTTCTATGAAGGAGAACTTAGTCATTGGATCAAACCTGGGCGCGGCAGGTCTTATTAACTACCTATACTTTTTTTTCTTTTTTTTTTTTTTTTTTTTTTTTTTTTAATGTTATTTTTATTTTATCTTTTTATAATATACCTTTTTTTAATTTTATTTTTATTTTAGTTTTTTTTAGGGACAGAATGATATAGTTTTTTCTTTTCATGACAAATTATTTTATGCAGATTTTAAAATAAATAGCAACAAAATACTCATAGCAATCAAAATATTATATTATTAATTGTTCAATTTGATTATAATTTTAATTTAATTGTATTCATGTATTCTTAAGGACGCTAATAGTTTTTTTTTTTTTTTTTTTTTTTAATATTGTGTTTCTGGGTACACTGTATTACTATTTACTTTCTTTTAGTAACTTTGTGCCTTATTTATTTAATTTGATTTTATGACATTGTATTATTCATTCATTTAAAATATGTTTAACTTAGCACTAAGTGATTTTCTTATTGAATTTTACTGTTTCTTTTTTTTCTTTTATAAACGATTGTGATTTTATAATTATATATAAGAACGGTCTAGTATTATGTTATAAATGTATTAATTTTTTATAGTTATAATTATGACCGATCCTCTTAGAGCTACCTGCCCACACTGTCCTGGCTCGTCTCGCCTTTTTGTCGCGCCTCGCGGTCTAAACGTACACATAGGCCGTAAACATAAAGACTGCCAGACTCGGCGGCTGGATCCAGTGTCTGCGCCAGTTACCCCTCAAGGCAAATCTATAGACCTTAATCATCTATGTAATTTGAAAAATTCAGTTCGCGTCCTTAAGCACATCCCAAAGGGAGCCAGATGTTTGGCTGCGGGCAAACTGGCGCAGATTATAAATAGGTGTGTAGACTTCAATGGTATTGAGGATTGGCAGG
The DNA here is from genome assembly GCA_910589605.1 of Chrysoteuchia culmella. Classification (NCBI taxonomy): domain Eukaryota; kingdom Metazoa; phylum Arthropoda; class Insecta; order Lepidoptera; family Crambidae; genus Chrysoteuchia; species Chrysoteuchia culmella. The sequence goes on from OU342654.1 coordinate 15,899,122, forward strand.
CTTTGCTAACCTACGCCTATACTGCATTGAGGGTGCCCGACGGCGGTGACAAGCGCTCGCTCACCACCAAGGTTAAAGAAAATATCGATAGGAGCTTCTGCCACTCAGCCGAAAGTTCGCCTAGTTTTTCCAAACCTCTACCCTTATATCAATCCATCACGACTAAGGTTTACGACGGTGATTTGAGAGGGGCTATGCGCCTGTTAGTTTCCGATAACTCCCTTGCTCCAAGTACTAGTGAGACGCTTGATGCTTTAAAGTTTAAACACCCCCCTCCATCAAGACCGCTCTCTTTGCCGCCTGAGCCGGATTCGTCATGTCCTTCCCTTTCTGTGACGGTAAATGAAGTTTTGTACGCTATTGGCACTTTTCAGAACGGGTCAGCACCAGGGCTGGATGGACTGCGGCCCGAGCATTTTAAGGAGCTTATTTCTCTCTCCGCGGGGGACAACGGACATTTGCTTCTAGAGTCTTTCACCAGACTCTCAAATTTTTTGTTGAGAGGTTTACTTAATAGAGAAGTTTGCCCTTTTTTATACGGTGCTTCCCTTATTGCCTTAAACAAAAAAGATGGAGGAATAAGACCAATTGCCGTTGGCAGCATTGTTCGCCGCTTGGTTGCTAAACTTGGTTGTCGTGCCGTAAAATCGGAACAGTCGGAATATTTACAGCCTCATCAGCTCGGTTTCGGCACTCCTCTCGGTTGCGAGGCTGCTATTCATGCAACTCGGGCTTTTGCGTTTTTAAAGAACAACACGGACAATATAATAGTGAAGTTAGACATTCAGAATGCTTTCAACAGTTTGGAGAGAGATGTGATATTAACAGAAGTCAGGGAGCACATACCTTCAATTTATCCTTTTCTTCATCAGTGCTATTCGGCGTCTAGCTACTTATACTTTGGTGATTCTCGTGTTCTGTCACAGACGGGAACTCAGCAAGGCGACCCTTTGGGACCTTTGATTTTTAGTCTGGCAATTCACAAGCTGATTAGTTCTTTGGAGTCTCCACTAAACGTCTGGTACTTGGATGATGGTACTGTAGGAGGTAGACCGGAAGACGTGGCCAAAGACATTCAATCGCTCATCCTCGGGTTGGAAGGTATTGGTCTAAAAATCAACATGAGCAAGTGCGAATATTATCCATGCAGCGGCAATTCGTCGTCTATTGTCGAAAGTGTCCTGCCGGGCATTAAGATGTTAGACAGAGCTAATTTCAGGATTTTGGGCGCTCCAGTGTTTTCCGAGGCAATACCTGATGTTTTGATGGCTAAAAACCAGGAACTTTTGTCAAGCCGCGAATGCTTGGAACGGTTACCAGCTCACGTTGCTTTGGTTCTTCTTAGATCTTGTTTGTCGATGCCTAAATTAAATTACACTGTTAGAACAGCTCCAGTATGGCTTCACCAGGAAGCAATGTCAACGTCCGACAATAGCCTGAAGGAATTACTGGAAAGTATTCTGAATGTCCATCTGAGTGATGGGCAGTGGCATCAGGCATCCCTGCCTGTAAGGCATGGCGGACTGGGCATTCGCCGGACACAAGACAAGGCATTACCGGCCTTCTTGGCTTCTTTGCACGGGGCCCTTAACCTAGTCACTCGAGTCCTCAACATTAATGGTGACAGTTTTCGGGCACCCTTTGCGGACGAGGCTTTGACTGCCTGGTCTATATTTTGCCCGAATCATGATCCTCCCGATCATCCTGAAGCCCAGAGAAATTGGGATGACATACGATCCAAGTTAACACTCGAAGAACTTATATTTGATGCGAGTAATGCTGATTTAGCTAGGCTCAGGGCGGTATCACGACCGGAGTCTGGGGCTTGGCTACACGCATTGCCTTCTCCACAGTTGGGCACTCTCATGGATGATGACTCACTGCGGGTGGCGGTAGGTTTGAGACTGGGGTGCAATGTGGTTGAGCCACACCGCTGCATTTGCGGGGTCCAAGTTGAAGCTAACGGGCACCATGGGTTGAGCTGCTCTAGATGCGCGGGTAGATTCCCTAGACATCATGCTCTCAACGATGTTATCCGCCGAGCTTTGATCGCCGCCAACATTCCATGCGTTTTGGAACCTCCAGGCTTGAGTCGCACAGACGGCAAAAGACCCGATGGACTCACTTTGGTGCCATGGGAGAGGGGTCGCTGTCTGCTGTGGGATGCGACCTGCGTTAGCACTTTTGCGGCCAGTCACCTGCCTTACACGTCACGGACTGCTGGATCAGCCGCCGAGAATGCAGCTGGGAAAAAGCATTCTAAGTATGTGACTTTGAAACAAAATTACTTTTTTATCCCCTTTGCGGTAGAAACCTCTGGCGTGTGGGGCTCAGAGGCGATAGCTTTTGTTCGAGAACTAGGAAATAGGTTAGTTCAACGTGGACACGACCGCCGCAGTGGGTCATACCTGGTTCAAAGGCTTTCCCTGGCAATACAGCGCGGCAACGCAGCCGGTATTATGGGAACCTTTGAATCGGAGATGACGCGCGGCGGCCTTTTAGACTAAGTTTTTATTAAATTTTTATACTTTTTATTTTATTGTAAACTAGAAAAAAGCAACTTGTCTCGTAAATAGCGATAAATTGATTGATTATTGTTTCATTCACTTACGATAAGTGTGCCTATAAATGAAAGGCAGATTTGTTATGTGACTAGAGTATATTATTGATATTATCAGAATATTTATTCAGTGATTATTATACCTAGCCTAGCTAACACTTTCGTTGTCTGAAAAGCTGTATTGATAATATGATTGATTTAGAAGGCTATTAATGTCAACAGTTTTCTTTTGCAACATGCATAGTTTTGCATATATCACGCGGGCTACATATGTAGCCCACAGTGAAAGATTATTAAATAACTTTTGAACGAAACGCGCCTCAGAGCTGCCCTTTCAGATATTCCTCTAATACAGATCGACCCACACTGTATTAGTGTGCCATCTTTCTAGGCGCATAATTTTTTTTATACGAAGGCGAGACTGTTTTTGGGACAGATCAAAAAATTAAAAAAGCTAGTCTGTGAAGAAAACACTATTGCATTGCATAAGAACAACTCTTAAGTACCTATACATCAGAATAAAATGATTCAGTTAACAAATTAAAAGAGTTAAACGAATAAAAATTTATTGATCTGTTTCAAACATTGATGAACATTGTATTTTCCAAAAGTATTCATAATTGAAAGCGGTTATTAAATTCAACGAAATTTTCAAGGTACTCAAGTATAGTTTGTTTAACTTAATGCTTGTTAAACAAGCGGTAATTATCTCTAGTGGCTACTACACTTGAGAATAATTGCTTAAACGCCAAGTTAGCGCTAATCTGCGATCACGACGCCGTGCTTGGCCATTAATAGACTGGCAATATTGCAAGAAATATAGTACAAAATCTGAATGCCATTACAATGCGTTATCAGCGGCTTTGAACAATATTTAGTCTGCGTCCTCATTAGGCTAACAGTGAGACAAAAAAAGCAAAACCATCACGCTCAGCCGCGCGAATTTCGTCGAATACGCGCGTATTCGCGCGTCTTCATTTAATATGTGAATTACCTTGTGGACATAAGGGTGAATTTGCTATGTTAAGTTTCAGATTGACGCTTCGGTGTGCTTCGATTCAGCGCTAGTATGAATTGACCCAGTCTTTATTTATGTATGTGGAGAAGGAAAACAAAATATTTCATAAAGTACTATTCGATAGTATACTTGCATCAATCTCTAACCAACTTATATTCCAATACAGAAAAAAATAATAGTGGACCACCGAAACCCAGATAGATTTTTAAAACACAAAACACCATTCTTAAAAAGGAGAAACAAAAACTCCTCCATCGTAACATTTTCTGACTCTGGCTTTAAAACGAGCACCATCTTGTTAGGCCAAGTATTCCAAGAAGCTTAAATGTACTTGCAAATTATTGCCTTCCTTGGCCGTTTAAATAATCTCGGTGAGCAATAAACGGACCGGCTATATATTGCAGTTTTGGGGGTCAATTCTGCTAAAGTTTAGACACAATCGTATCTCAATCGTGTTTCAATTGTCGTGTCATTTTACTGTCGTCGTCGTCGTCTCAGCCACATGACACCCACTGCTGGGTATAGGCCCTCCCACAAGGATCTCCACGACAATTGGTCCTGCGCTGCCCTCATCCAGCGGCTTTCCGCGACCTACACTAGATTGTTAGTCCATCTTGTCGGGAGCCTAACCACCTCATTTTAAAGTGTAATAACAAAAACTGAGTAAATGAGCATTGAAACACGATTAAGATACAATTGGAACTAAACAACACAGGATTGGGCCCTAGGCCGCCAGAGGGCGCGCAAACATCGCCGATTAATGGTCGAGTACCAAGCTATGAGAAATGAGGAGATCCGTAGGAGAACTAAAGTAACTGACATCGCTCGAAGGATTGCTCAGCTGAAGTGGCAGTGGGCGGGACACATAGCGAGAAGAACCGATGACCGTTGGCGTGGAAAGGTTCTAGAATGGCGACCGCGCACAGGACGACGCTCCGTGGGTGGACCGACGATCTGGTGAAGGTCGCGGGAAGCAGCTGGATGCGGACTGCGCAGGACCGATCGTTGTGGAGATCCTTGGGGGAGGCCTATACCCAGCAGTGGGTGTCATGTGGCTGAGACGACGACCAAGCTATTAGAACGCAGTTTGGCCTCAAGTCGGAGGTCTTCAAAATTTTTGTAGCATGGTCCACATGTGGTTTATCTTATTCTGTGTTATGACCAGGCTATTAGAAAGCAGGGCAAAAGCTTTCAATTATTTTGTTGTACGGACTACGTTCAATTTATACACAGATAGAACATATCTGTGATAAGACCAGGCAAGAAAACAATTTGGCCTAAGTCAGAAGTTTTCAATTATTTTGTAGCACGGACCACATGCAGTTTATCTTGTTGTATCACCTGTGTTATGATCAGGCTATTACAAAGCAGTTTGGCCTTAAGTCAATGCCTTTCATTATTTTGTAGCACAGAAAATATGTGATTTAGCTTGATGTATTTGTGTTATAATCAGATTGCTCAGGCTATTAGTAAGCAGTTTGGCATTAGGTTTTTATGTTTAAAAGGGGACTCTAGATAAATATTGTTATAGTTTTAGTTCTAAGGTAAATAAAGATTTTTGTTTTTTTTTATTGTTTGTTTTATTAGGTCATAGGCCTTCAATTATTTTGTAGCCCGGAAAACATGTAGTTAATCTTGTTCTATCTGTGTTATGGTCAGGCTATTAATAAAAGCAATTCGGCCTTAAGTCAGAGGTTCTCAATGATTTTGTAGCATACACAACATGTAGCTTATCTTGTTCAATCTGTGTTATGACCGGTATAGATGCAATTTGACCTTAAGTCAGATGACTGTCTTCAAATATTTTTGGGACGGTCAATAATGATGCAATTTATACATAATATAAATGTTCGTGGGGATCACGTGCTTATTTTTTATTTATTTGTATCATTAATACTATATATAGGTATTGTCCAGTTTACTAGATAGTAGCTTGGCCTAAAGTTAATGTCTTCGATTATACTGTCGCGAGACCGCACACTTCCCATTATGTCTGCGTTATATCCCCAAATAAAAGATGAACAGAAATTTGTCATTTCCTTTTAATATTTTTTCAACTAAACTTGTGTTTTAGGCAAAGTTTTAAGCCTTTATGATGCAGTAAAGTGCAACCTTTTGGGTTACAAATCAGTACAATATTTTGACAATATCCTTAGCTACATCTCCTATTTTTTTTTTTATAGAAAACATCTAAACTAAGACAAATACACATGTTCATACACACATGCGAGTATTAATACCACTATGCTTAACAGGATAGTCTTGTTCTAAACACAATAAAATTCGTAAAAGTCAAGTATAAAATACCTAACATTATCATATAGAGTCCAAAGCGCTTGCATATCATTGTAAAGGCCATACGACAGCTTTCCGCACATTACTTTCTCTCCTGGCTGTAGAAAGTTACGCTGCGTTCATTATGAAATTCTGCGGATAGTATATTGTTTTATTGTAATTTTACATAACTTATTTAATTTAGTATGTTAATAGCTCTTTCAATAGATATAGTATACATTCAATAGATATAGTATACCTTACATAACTTCACGCCATAAATCGCTTTCGGGGTTTTTGTAAAATAAAACTGATAGTCAGTTTGATTTTACAAAAATTTTCACATTTTTTTATTTAAGTATCTAAAAGACTATTATCATAAGAGTGCCATTTACATACTTGATATCACGTCTTAGCAGTATTTATCGTAAGAATGCGGTGTTTAAAAAACTTTTCATATCTACATGAGCCGGCTGCCTTACTTGTTCCATTATCATTCAGCTGCGGAATCGCCATACTCTTAGCACTTTTCATAGCCTTACCATGCATAAGTGTATTTAAAAAAGTTTTAGCTAGTTTTTATATACGATTTTTTATATCCCTTATCTTTAGGGTTTTAATCCATGTAAACAAATCGAATGGCATTTATTATTTTATGGATTTAAAAAACTTTTGATTTGGCAAATAATATACCGTATCCGCCATCCGTTTTGTTTACATGGTCTGACTAAAACCCTAAAAAAGATATCAAAGAAAAACACGTTGAATTTGTATAGCATTTTGTCGACAGTAACTGGAGAATGTGTGTAGACATGACTGTTAAAGAAAGACATATTACTCGTGCAAGAGAAATTATGAACGTTGGTGGATAGTGAGGTGGATCTGAAAAAATATAGATTGTAGTCGTACGTATAATAATTTAATAAATCGAATTTTCTCAAATATCGCATGGATATTGCGAAAATACTATTCTAATCAGAATAAGAGTTGGCCAACAAGCAAAAATCAAGTCAATAAGAGTGAAGGATATTCAATGTTACTAGCGTAATTCGTGTTTTCGCAAAATCCCTAGTAAGTTTCAGAAATGTCGTCACCGTCGTCTAATTATTGGAGTTTTTGCAATATCTCTAGAACTTTCGCGAAATTTCTATTTTTCAAATTATCCTGCGGCATATCTTTATTGAGAAGAAGCAATGAAGAAATGTTGAGTAAGAGGGCTAAACAGAAACATGATAAATTTGTCCACAGAAAAAAATACCACTAAAAGGGTTTGTTTCGCTTCGCATACTATAGAAAATAAAGCTTAAAACCTGTTTAAAAGTCTTCGTAAAACTGTACAACTCCTTAAGTATGCAGCAGCTACCATCTTTACGTCCCATTTGATGCATTAGCCTCACCATTATACAAGAATACAGCTCTAAGCTGGCTGCTATCCCCGAGTCTACATTGATAGCTAACAACAACTTAAGCGGAAAGTAAACAACATCTACCCGCTTCCGTAAACGTGTCCTTTCGAATAGGGCTGGATTCATTCGAAAGTCAATTATCAATATCAATATGATAGTTTAAATGTTTGGATTTTTAGATTATACTATTTTTGGATATTTATTGTGTCACTCGATCATGCGAAAATGATTGAATAGAAGTGAATGACATTTGGGGCGCAGATTTTCGCTTCGTTTACTATAGAAGGTAAAACTTAAAACCTGTTTAAAAGTCTTCGTAAAACCGTACAACTCCTTAAGTATGCACCAGCTACCGTCTTCACGTCCCATTTGATGCATTAGCCTCACCATTATACAAGAATGTAGCTCTAAGCTGGCTGCTATCCCCGAGTCTACATTGATCGCTAACAACAACTTAAGCGGAAAGTAAACAACATCTGCCCGCTTCCGTAAACGTGTCCTTTCGAATAGGGCTGGATTCATTCGAAAGTCAATTATCAATATCAATATGACAGTTTAGATGTTTGGATTTTAAAATTATACGGTTTTTGGATATTTAGATTTTATATTACTGAATATTGAGAAGTTTGTCACTCGATCATGCGAAAATGATTTAACGGATGTGAATGACATTTGGAGCGCAGATTTTCGCATCGTTTACTATAGAAGGTAAAGCTTAAAACCTGTTTATAAGTCTTCGTAAAGCTGTACAACTCCTTGAGTATGCAGCAGCTACCGTCGCGTCGTTACGTCCCATTTGATGCATTAGCTTCGCCATTATACAAGAATGCAGCTCTTAGCTGGTCTATATCCCCGAGTCTACACTTGATCGCTAACAATAACTAAGCTGAAAGTAAACAACATCTGCCCGTTTTCGGAAAAGTGTCCTTTCGAATAGGGCTGGAATCATTCGAAAGTCATTAATTAAGAAAGTTTCAAAGTCAAAGTCAATATCATTTATTCAGTCTAGGCTGTTACAAGCACTTATGAACGTCAAAGAAGCTACGCCATCGGTTCACAAACTCTACGGCGGGAGACCTTGTAACGAGAAGAACCGGCAAGAAACTCGTCAAGGGCTGTTTTTTTCTCCCGGTTTTATTTCATACAGAGTCGTCAAATTGAAAAGTGACCTTAACATATCAGTAAGGTCAATTTCCATCACAAAAGGAAAATACTAATTAAAATATTACATTTTATGGTTATTGTAACCGTAAACAATTTTTAACTGGCAAAGAAAGACTTGTCTATCATACATTACAACATTTCTCGCATTAAAAGAATACTATACTGCAAGTTGTGAGGTACATACAGGTCAGTATCAATTTATTTTAGATAAAAATATTTAGGGTTTAAGCACATCATTAAGATAAGCAGACTGAGGTAGACCCATTTCCGCTGGCGGCACCCGTTCACGAGCATGACGCATGAACTAGCCATCGCTTCGTTCAACCATATTTTAGGGAACGTAACGAGCCGCCTCACACGACACCGCCGAAGAAACGTTTGAGTGAGCATGACGTACTTCAGGTACTTATGTTAAGCTGTATAAATATAAAAAAATACAATGGCAACAGCAAAAAAAGAAAGATAATAGTGCCTTAATGTAAGACACAACCTACAATGTCACTAGAAGACGCATCTCATGCATGCTCATGTTTGGATATTAAGATGTTTGGGGGTTCGGATATTTGGATGTTTATCAAATAATATTAGTACCTAATATGAAATTTGGATGTTTAGGTGTTTGTCACTTGATCACGCGAAAATGGCCAAACGGAATTGGATAAAATTTAGGAGACAGATAGTTTGTAGGTATATGTTATATCGTTACATTCCCATGAGAACGGGAAACACCCTAGTCTGTTATTGCCGTATAAATATATATATAAGAAAAATACTAATTAATCAACTTTTACGGTTTTAACTGCATTTCACGAGTTAAGATGTAATTTTCCGTTTTTTTTTAAGTTTTTTTGTTTTTCCCGACGTTTCGGCACCTTTTTAACAGCTGTGGTCATGGGATGACTGTAAACGGGATGACTGTTTTATTTAAATGAACATTGCGCGCCAAAACTTTAGATGTACAGTCACGTGCAATAACATAGAAACACTTAGCAACCTTGTCACATTAAAATATTGAATGACGTTTTTGGACACAGAGAGTTTTGTTTCCGATAAGGTTGTATAGAGTATACATATCATTGCTCATGACTGTAAGTATGCGATTTATAGAATATTCACTAATTTTCTTCTAAAATAACTTGAATTTCTCATGTTGCGATCCTATTTGCATGCTTTAATATAAAAATCTTTCAAAACTCAATTTTATTAATATGAAAGCAATATTTTTTGTAACTTAATTAACTTTATGTATGTTAAACAAACATACCTAACATAAACGTAAATACAATTATCTACTTATATTATATACAGATCAAAACCAATAGACAGTTCATTCTTACAAATAATTTTGTCTCGAGCGGGAATCGAACCCACGATCTACGCGCATAAGTCAGGGTATCCCTATCCCTGCGTCAAACAAGTCGTTTCGGTCCAGGCATTACCGAATTTTAATTCTTAAAACTCAGATATCGGAGGATAATACCCACTTACTGAGTCACTGCGCCAAGTAAGTGTGGCACAATATAAAAACAATAAGTGTTAAGAACAGCCCTAGCCATTGTACACTGATGAGAATATTCAATAGGGCTGTGCCTAGCTGCCCGTATGAACACTCACTAGATATTGCAGAAGGCAGAAGGTTATTTGCTATCATGGCCCCTCCATACTTCATATTTCATCTGAGAATAAAAGGGTCTATCGTTTTCTAATTTTCTTGTACCTTAATTTTCTTTCATGACTCCGATACGTATTTATTAATTTATTTTTAGTAACACGGGCGTCGGCGTATAAAGTAATAGTTATTTTCATATTCTATTATAGGTTAGACTTACTTTAGGCTTGTGATTTTTTTTTTTTTTTTGCGTTTGATAGGTTTTGATATTTTATTTTGCGTATGTTTTATTATATGACCTTCATACAAACATCTTTAACAACCCCTAGTATTTTTATTAATTAAAAACTGGTTAAAAAAACAAAAACTATACTAGGTATATCACGACATCTCTTTATTTGACGACGTAAATAAATACTTTATTCTAGTCTACTATATTTATAGATGATATTTGTTTAAATATAGGTACAAACTAAAAAAAGAAGAAACTAAACTAGATAGCTTTTTCAAAGCATACATTAAGTTTATCAGTCTCGTTAAAATATCTTAGTACCACACGAGAACACAAAGAAAATACTAGCCTCCAAGCCACGTAGCGAACTTTATCTCAAAGCATGCTCAACTCAAACATTATCCGATGAATATTAATATGTAACCAAACTAAAAGCTTTTAAGCCTCAGAGAGAGCTCCTTGTTTTCACAGATTTAAATTTTATGATAAAATTATTTTGTTGCATATTTCTATAAAAAATGTAGCGACGTGAATCTCGTACAGTAAGGTCACCTTCTGAAAGCGTATTGATAGTGAAAACAAAATAGCCTCGAGCTTCAGCAGCATTAGAAGCATGTTTATTTATTATGTACTGCTTTGTAAAAAAATATGTTATATTCTGTTTCAAAGATTTGTAAAATTAGTGTTACGTAACATAATTTAAGTAATAGGTAAATCTCCGAAACTATTTGTAAAATTTTTATGAGTTTTTCTTCGTGAATGGGGTATTACTTAATAAAGATATCAATTTTGCATGGGTCAATTCTTAACTAAAGCACATGCTACTCGTTATATCATTGTGTATCTTAAAAGTAGTATATTTAATTACTACAAACCCATCTAGATAAACTAGAGAGGAATTTACAAATTAAATTTGTCAGAACTTACAAACAAACTTCAATATTTTCAATATTAAAACATCCTATCCACTGACTTTGCCTTGCATTGCCGCATTCGATTTAGTTAGATTGCCATCAAAACGCAACAAAAATACAATTTTAATAAATCCACACCGGATGTTTATAATTGTTTAAAAACGTTTCTAAACTCCGGTATGGGAGCACCTTTATAGGTTGGAGAACGATGGAACTTGTACTATTTAATATTCTGTGCTTTGGTTAACAAACATTTTATGTTTCACTTTGTGAGTCGTATCTTTTTGTCTTAATACATTGTACAGTCTGCGACAATAGATACTGATAATTATAGCATTAGCAATTTTATTTTTTTGTGATTTAACTCGTTTGTTGGAATAAAAATATTTAATTGGCCAAATAACACATCACTTCAATGTTTTTCAATGCAATTCAAATAGGTAGTTATATCCTTCAATGTAAATTAAATCACTTGTAGGAGAACTATAACATCGGTAACAATGGTACTTATAAGATGTTAAACTTTCGCGTACCATGATAATTATAAATCAAGAGTAACGGGACCCAACGCTACATTTATTATGTAGTACATAAGTGCTTACAAATTGACGTTTCGGCTGTGTGACTATAGCCTTGGTCACAAGCAGAAGACGATCACGCCTGTAAAGAGGTAGTTAGAGAATCTACCTTTACGTAATTGATAGACGTAGATAGATAGACTGTGCAAATACTATAGACACTGCACTGTTGGTCTTTTTATCTTTTTAAGCCGACCCTTTTTTTCTTTTTTTATGTCATGGTATGTCATGACCGAGCCTTTTTCGATTTTACCAATGTTAAGTGTTTGGTTCGGTTGTTCATTTTCTATTCTAGCCTATACAAGTCGTGCTCTTTTATGTATTGTATTGTATGCATCTGGGATATCATTTTCCATTTTCCGCCTTCTGCGCCAGAGGTCCCGGGTTCGATCCCCGGACAAGACAAATATTTGTGTGCGTGAACATGTCTATTTGTCTTGGTCTGGGTGTTTAATATGTATATTATGTATGTATTTACAAAAAAAAGTTTATTAGTATGTTTATCCGTTATCTCGTATCCATAACACAAGTTCTTCATGAAACTTAACGTGGGCTAGATAATTGGTGTATTGTATGCAATTATTATTATTATTATTATTATTTGTGGTCTGTCACGCGGTTCGAAAATGCACATTAAAATAAAAACTACAAAACAAAATATCGATACCTTGGGGCTCAAAGGGCGTAACCACCATTTTGGTCAAAATGAGTTTTAAATGCCATCTTATTCAGTTTTTTCTGCGCTATCGAACTGTATTTTTAAAGTTCTCAAATTCGGAAAACAATGGTGAATACGACCCCAAATTTCAAGGCTGGTAATGCAGATTTTTTTGGATTTTTGGACGTAAAAGCAATAATTATTAGGCATCATCAAAGTACTGGGCGTAAACGACAATCTCAAATGTAAATGTAGGGCGTATATCTGTACGACTTAAAGCCGTAAAGAATATATTTAATATATTTCATCATAATTTATTGTTGTATGTTAAGGTTTAGAGGGTGGAAACGTTATCGCCGTTTGTGTGGAGACCGTTTGCTACACATTCCTCTTAAAAAGTTTAGTTATAACCAATGTTAAGGCCCTCCAAAACTAGGTTTAATTTTAAATCCACAATCATTGCTTTAATGTGCCTAACATTTGACAAAGCTGTGAAGCTTTGCAATTTTTGTAGCTTAAGGTTAGTTAAACCTTACTGGCTGTGTAGCAAATTGTTAAAAATAATCATTAAAAATAATTTGTAGTTAGTTCCAATTTTTGTCTTAATATTTATTACCTTCGTCAGAACTAGCCAACAATCAAGATTTTACTCTTATCTTCCTTCTAGTAACTAACTATAAAATACTAAATTTATTTTGTCATTCCAAAAGTAAAAAAAAAACTTCCCTACTTATAAATATCAGAATAGAATACAAGCCTCTGATGGACTAAGGGTTGGCAAATTGACCTATTTTACTAAAAACAGTTGTAAGTATTGTAATATAAACCCAAAAAGTTGAATAACTAATAACAGATCGTTAACAGTTTTCATTTTGAAAGTTGGTGGTTACACTCTGCGTTACTAACGCAGCACTCATTTTATGGGGCATAAAAGACAGCGTTACTAACGCAGCAGTCATTTTATGGGGCATAAAAGACATTCATGTTGGATTTTGTGGGGCGTATTCACCAGCTAACTTTTTAATTACAAATATTTCTTAAAATGTTATGTTTTAACATTATGCACATCAAAAATTAACGACTTTTGGTATAAGAATCATATTTATAGGATCAATAACAACAAAGTTGTGATAAATACAAAATTTAAATTTTAGTTTTTTGGCTCTCCTGAAAAGTCGTGTTTTGGTGGTTACGCCCTTTGAGCCCCAAGGTATCGATATTACTAGATTTTTTTATGATGGTAAGTAGGTACCTACAAAAGAAAATATTTTTTTATAAGTATAGTATAAGTACATCTACGAACAAATTGCAGTGTCCCTAATACCGTACTCGGGCAAGCGAGAAATAATCTCTTGAGGTGATTACGTTTTCGGATTAGCCGGACAAAGATCCAGTACGCTCGACTTCGCTGCAGCTGACCCCTTTACTCAGGGCTAAGTATTAATGGATCTTAATTGGATTAATTAGATGCGAAATGATAATCTGATTTAGCAGCAGTCAGCTAACTGTCAGAAAGAAAATTGCTTGGGATTCTTTATTTAGTTTACATTTTTCTAATAGCAGTCCAGTGATACTCGGTAGCACTGTATTGGTATGATGTCATTAGCCATTTTTAATGTCCCCACTGCTGGGACACTGGCCTTCCTTATGGCTGGATAAGGAGAAATGACCACCACGTGGGCCCAACGCGGAATGATTGGTGAGTTTCAACAACTGCAAGTGCAGCCGGGACCAACGGCTTAACGTGTTTCTAAGCACGGAAGGGCTCGAGATAGTAAATTTTTGGTCATCCAACCCGTGACCGACCATGCGATAGTTGTGTAAACTCAACAATCGCAGGCCGTGAGCGCAAACCACTGCGCCATGGGCTCCTCGTATTGGTATAATATTGAGCTTAATGCACACAGACAATACAATCTTAACACGTTCACTGCGGCAGCCCAAAAACACGACCTAAATTCAAGTGCGGTACGGGGCATAAATTCACCCCGTTATAAATTACTCCATTGTGCGTTACGGGTGCCAAAGCGCCCCGTACATCTATGTTGTTTAAAACTCCTAGAACTCCCAAATATTTTATTATTATTTTTATTCATTTTATCATTTTATTATTTCCAATATCTGATACATTACTAAATTTGCTATAGCAATGCTGGCAGATTTGGCAAAAACTGATAAAACTACCTATACTTATCGCTGGCAGATTTAGCAAAAACTGATAAAACTATAAAGAAAACAAGAGTTCGTGGTTTCTTTATCCCCGTTTGACACTGGAAATAAAAATACGGGGGTTTTACTGCCCGTAACGCACAGAATATTTTTTATTGATGAAGTTGTAGTGGTGGGAAATAACAGAGACGATAAATTACATTATTAATATTTATTTTCGAAAAATATAAATAGGTAGCAAACTTTTAGAAACATCCAGGAATATTATTAAATAAAGTTTAAAAATCATATTCTAACAATTGAGATATATATATTTTAATGGGGAAACTTGATAAAAAAAAATATATCTAACAATATTGGTCAATACTTATTCAAAGAAGGAAACATCGTATATCATTCGGTCGCAAACTGCCAGAACGGACTATTAAGAACTAAAACAATTAATTATGTACACACTCGACAAATTATCATATAACTCGACATGCTCTTTTGACAGCACTAATGCAATAAAACTCAAAATCCCGTAAGATTTATACGGGGTTTCACGGACCCCGTGTTGCGCTGAAAGGTAACTTTTACAACGTGGTCGTTACGTGATTCATAAAACCCCGCATATTTTTAATTAACTACCTAGTCCTTCATTCAATGAGCTTTATAAAAAATATATTTATCTCATTCATACTCCTATAAATCCCCGGGAAACAGCTTCCGCACCTGCGAGTAGACACGATTTTTTGCTCCTGCACTGAATGAAAGCAACGAACGTGGTGAAAAAGACCCCATAACGTAGTGTACGTGTTAAAGACTACGCTTCGCTTTGATGAACCATGTACCTACCTAACTTAGTCTGAAAACGCTAAAAGTTGGGTTGGTGGGATTTGGAAGGAGGTCCTCTCATTTTTAGTGGTTCGTTTGAATTTTGCAAAAATATATTTATTTTTTATCGTTTGTTTACTCGCTCGAAATTGTTGCGAGTATATAATCACTTTGGGTAACTATACCAACTTTAAGAACTGTTCGTTGACTAAGACAGGATTAGTAGGATAACCTGATCCAACACAGTTCCAAATCCGTTTAAAGTAACTGATCTTTTAAGGCGATGGCGGTACTGGTTAATTGAGCATTTGCGGATTTGAGGGTAATGCCACAAAATAGAGAGAACACAGAAGTCAAGCTCCAGTATGTATTCACTTAAATTTCGTGCTTAGACTGGGTACGGAGTGTTGTTAATTATGAGTTTAGAAAACATGACGATTTCATTGTCCGTCTGTCCAAGTTGTTGAAAAAAGGTATATTTTTTTTAGTGACAAACCGATAATTCTAAAAAGGCTCATCATCTCAGCCATATGACACCCGCTGCTGGGTATACGTCTCCCCCAAAGTTCTCCACGACGATCAGTCTTTCGCTGCCCGCATCCAGGGGCTTCCCGCGACCTCCACGTCTAGAAAGGTTATCGGTCTTTTTTAGACGTCACAATTAGGTATGCAGCGCTTCTGCCTCAGCTGTTTCGAGAAGTTCAAAGATTCCTTCTCGTCATAGCTTTAGCGGCCATACGTAATTCAATGAAATAGAAAAGTTTTCAGAAGGAGGCTAGTTGCGACTGAATTGAACGCCAGTGAACATAACGTCAATGTGTGCGTGTGAGAAAGGCGTTTAGTTCTGAGTGATCTAATGTTATTTGATCTAAAATGGCTTAGGCGCTTGCTGCAGCCTTTCGTACTTTGTGATGGTATTAAGCTTTACTTCTGTCATCGTGATCGTCATTAGCCATCAGTCAATTTCCCCACTGCTTGGGGCACTGGCCTTCCTTATGGATGAATAAGGAGAATGGTCCATGACCCCCCACGCGAGCCTAATGCGGATTTGTGAGTTTTAACGACTGCAAAAACAGCCGGGACCAACGGCTTAGCGTGTCTTCCGAATCACGGAGGAGCTTGAGATGATAAAGGACTGTTTTGATATTTGTGTTGGGACACCTTAAACCAAAAGCGATACTGTAGTGATATCTATATATTTGTTTTGCATACAGCCTTGTCCAAAATTGCATCAAAACCTGACCGGCAGTTGTGAGAAAAACGGTACTTTATAAATATTAGGATTTGGCTATATTTTTGTTTGTATAGGTATGTGTTTATTTTATTGAGGTGTCCCAACATACATTATTATTATTATTATTATCTATTATTTCAAAAAACAAGTTCCATAGTTCACATACATTTTCTATACTAATTAATAGACATGTCAAAATAGAAATAAAAATATCACTACAATATTACTATTGGTAAAAACACTTCCCATACAAAAGTCTCCTTTTGTTAACCCATCCGGTGACCGACCGTTGCGAAAGTTGCTTAACGGCTACAGTCTCAGGCCGAGCGCACGAACCACTGCTCCACCGAGCTCCTTAACCTTAACTTCATCTTTACTCTTCAAGCTTTATCTTCAGCGGGCCTACCATCACCTTTTAGAAACCATCATATCTCAATAACGTTTCGTTGGAATTTTGTTTTTATTGAAGTTGTCAGTTTTGATACACTCTACACTTTGAATGAGATGATTGAGTGACGACGTAACAAATCTTTCGTCAAAAAAATGTTACTTTATGAGGCCCGTAGTACGTAATAGCTTGGTAAGATTTAAATAATACTGCGCTAAAAGCTGGCGGTAGGCTCCCTCTACTCTCTTTATTTTGTGGTAATGCCGTCTTTGTTTGAAGTGCTTATTACCCCACAAGACCCAAATGCAACTTGATGGGTGTTAACGATCGCCGTTTTATTGCAACAGCGGGGACAATGGGATGTCCGTACCTCTTAAGGCGATTCTAAAGGGATTGCTTTAACTTTATGAGGTGGATAGAATATGTTATTCAGTAGCTTAATCTTGCTAATGCGAGTAGGGAAATATGTAAAGCTTGTTTGGTTTTGTTTTTGTATGGAAAACAAAGGAATAAGATTATTTGGGTGGGTAAAGATGTTTCTACGCTAAGAGCCGAATTATATAGAAGACAATAAAATATGCTTGTGCTATCTTATACCGACTTCAAAAAAGTAGGAATTTATTAAAGTGTTTCAAGTGAGTGTATCTGTTGTACGCGGTCGGGTCACAAGTATTGTCACACCTGTAATTTTTTTTAAATTTTAAAGGGATATTTAAAATCTATTTTTTATAACAAATAAATTAAACTATTTTCTTAATTTGTTAAAATGGAGTAAACGCTAAAAGGAGATGGGTCGTGTTTCTCGGTTTACTTCGTTGTGAGTACGAGACAAGTCAAATTTTCAGTCTCGTTAAAAATTTAAATATTACTCTGAGCTTTGCATTTAGTTACCATTAAATGGTTAGGGAAAGATTCAAGAAACGGAGAGAGAGAGAAAAATGGTCATCCTGGTACGGTTCGGACGTTAGTGGTGGTAATCGTAGTGAAGGTGCGTAGTCGAAAAAATCCGGTTCGAAAAATAAAACGCATTACAGACGGGACTTAGCAAAATGACCGCAGAAAGTATGATAAAAGAAGACGTGAGATTATAGGCTAATCGTAAAAAAAAATAACTTCGCCTTGATACCTGCCTGAAAAAAAAATATTAGGCCGATCTAGTGTTTTGTTAGAACGGCACGCAGGAAATAAGCAAGGTCCGATCCTGTTTACCGATGATTATATTTTTAAATGAAGAGTACTGCAACTTTCAATACAATTAAATATTATGCGCACAGCAGTGAAGAATCTAGCAAATGTGTTCCTCGGTCCAACGGAAAAAGGTGTTTTTCTTTGAAAGTGTATGTAAAACTACAGCAATTTATACCAAAATCAGTCTTGACAGACGTCGTAGACCACTTTATCAGACCACAAACAGCGATGGATTTTCCAGCAAGCTTTAGAGCCCGGTCACAAAGCCCAAAGGACCTAAATTTACGCTGTTATTGTACGCCCATGAAAATCGACTTCATCCGGCATGACGATTGGCCATCCTCTAACCCAGATTTCAATCCGCTGGATTATGAGATTTGACCCTATTTAGAGAAAAGGACCTGCGCTGAAACACACCCAAATTTGGAGCCTTTTAATGCATCCCTCATTAAAGCAGCCGCCAAAATAGACATCTACGTGGCGCGTACTTTTAGAGATGCGTGAGCGCGAAAATCAAAGGCTCGCATCAAAAATCGTCCCAACGATTTCGAGATAAGCTTTCTCTTCTTAAACAATAAAATAAATATTTAATTGAAAATTGCTATTTACTTCATTAAGAAGTCGTGATAGAACTTAATATGTATATACTTAAAGTATTGATACTCGTAGTAGGATAAGTATACCAAACGTGAAATTATAATTCTCAGCCTTAAAAGTCTCATAACCAACCTTATTAAATTTATTATTATATTGTACGAATAGGTCATTTAATACTAATAATTTTTGACCGCCATAAATTTCAGTCGTTTTCATACTCCCCTTGGTCGGCAATGGTAATGCCAAATTATCAAATAGGTCAATTAATTTTAGCTTTTCATCATTAAAATTAAACTTAATTCCTTTGGGTTGCAGACTAAAATTTAATCCCGAAATACTAAACAGGCAGGTAGTATCGTCGCTGAGTTTAAAGCTAAGCTCTCTTACAATAAAAGCTGCTCGGGCAAGCTATTTTTATGCAATGCTTACTAGCATGAAAATAGTTTGCTTATATACCTTGTATTAAGTCTGAACAATGCTTATCAATTATTTAGTCCGTCAATGATGTTTTAATAGATTCTGTTACCTTCAAAATAATTTGCGTTGAAATCTGGGACGCAGACTAATATTAAACATAAATAGTTGACAAGTAGGACAAAACACGAAAAAGCACGAAAAAAAAGGGAGCAAATTGAATCAGAAGTATATAGGGTCTTCCTAATGTTTTACAATGCGAGCTTGTTTGACATATATCTGTCTCAAATACACACTTAGATCATTGCCGAAAATAAACTGTTTTTTTATTGATTCAGAAATAGGTGAATGTCGAACTTCATCAACGCTGCAACTCATCAGCTTTTAAGAGGAATAATCTTGATGCTTTTAGATTTTTTTACGATGATTTATTTTTCTACCATTTTTAGGGTTCCGTACCTCAAAAGGAAAAAACGGAACCCTTATAGGATCACTTCGTTGTCTTTCCGTCCGTCTGTCCGTCCGTCTGTTAAGACTGTTTTTCTCAGGAAATCGTGGAGGTATCAAACTGAAATTTATATCTACAGTCCCTTGGAGCTGTGAAAAAAATCAAAGTTCTAAGCCAAAGCAATCAAAAGATACAGCCGTTTATGCCGCAGATTTCCGCAAATTTTCGAAACTCGCACGGGAATCAAAACCTACAGGGTACTTCCCGTGAACTAATCTTGAAATTTGGTACGATAAAACGTCTTATAGTACAGATAAAGGAAAAATTGCGAATTCCGTAAATTTTTAGCTACATCATATAATAAAAAATATTTTTGAAAATTTTAAACGGAACCCTCGGTGCGCGAGTCCGAACCGCACTTGGCCGGTTTTTTATGTTTAAGTGTAGATTTGAAGATGTTTTTAAATATCAACAAAGTACAGTAAAAGGGGGGTCGGAACCCCTTGGACCACCCACCTGAGTAGAAAGAAAGAAAGAAAGAAAAACAATTTATTTATGACACGGTTCCGAAAGCCAGTACACACAGAGAACATAAGAATTGTCCCAAAACGGTCACGACTCAGCATAATGCGTGGTCTTACGACCCGCGCTGGTCTTCCGTCGTGACCGGTTTGATGACGTTCCGGTTAAAAACAACAAAAACAAAACACCAAAACAACATATCAAACTACAATTTAAACACAAAAGAAAAATAATAAAAAAGAAACACAAAAATATTAACTAACAAAACAAAACGATCACAACACAACATTATTATAGTACGTCGTACGTACGTTTTGGTTGGTGGTGGATGTTGCTAGCTACCACCATCTTATCTAAGTCTGACGCCATGACAACAATGTTTTCAGCATTGTTGTGTTCCGGCAGTTAAAGATAAGATAGCCAGTTCCTCATCAGTGGCTGAGGATTCCGGGAGAGGCTCGCTTCCATCTTCAGCCTTATCAATACTTAACATCAGGTATGATGAAGGCTAAGAGTCACCCCGTCGTTCACAAAAAAAAATAGTACGCCCTTGTTGCATTACGTTAACTCTGTTGACAGTCCAAACATTATATAAGGACTGAAAAGGCTTTAAAAACACTTGCAAGTTACTTACATTCGAATAAGTTAAATTATTGGTTGTCTGTATTTCGGTCTGTGGTTTTGAAACAAAATAGAAACACAAGACCATGGTAATTAAGGTAATAAATGTTGCCTTTGACCAACGGCAAAACAGTGTAGTCGACATGTCAAAAAGTGTTCCAACCAACTGTATCAAAGTATCTCCCTGAGGCTACATTGTTGTTTGAATAGCTAAACAGCAGCAATGCAATGAAACTTTGTATATAGACAGCGCAATGGACAATAAACTTTGTGCATACTTTCTAGGCAAACACTTCGGGTGCATGAATGTGCATTAAGTTCGTATAAATAGTCGATTAATTCCACTCGAGTAATCTGACAGTTGCTAATATCACTTTGTAAAAATAATGCAGCCTTATAATTATTTTAAGTTTCCGTACCCAAAGGGTAAAACTGGACCCTTTTACTAAGACTTCGCTGTCCGTCCGTTTGTCCGTCTATCTGTCCGTATGTTACCAGGCTGTTCTCATGAACCGTGATAGTTATAGACAGTTGAAATTTTCACAGATGATGAATTTTTGTTGCCGTTATAACTATAACTAAAAAACAGAATTTAGCAATATTAAAGGAGGCTTCCATACAACAAACGTGATTATTTGCCGTTTCGTGTCGCGAGTTTGACAGTTCAGGGCCTTAGTCCCCATGAACGTAATAGTGGACATAATAATAAAGGGTATAATAAATAAGTCCGACTCGCACATGGCTGGTTTTTTTTTAATAATGTGCTCAGATCCAGTTTTACTTTAGTAAAGCCGGGAATACACGTCAGATTTTTCTCACCGATAGTCTGATCAGATAATCGTAAGGCGCTTGTGCCATACATTTGTTTGGACACTCAATACTACATCCTATTCGATAGTCGGATCGGACGTCCAAGTCGGAATGTGCGCTCTCGTTTACGATTTTATTGTCTTATCCCATTGTCTGAAGGCGCTGTATGCATACTTCTGTACAGAGACGAAATAGACGTCCGATTTTCCTTCCAGGATGCTGAGAGTGATTCCATTCATGTACGGAAAATCAATAATTATCATTACGAGGTACACTTTATGACAGATTATTTTTACAAAGTTACATTAGCATTGATACCTGCCAGATTACTCCTGTGAATTAAAAATCCGGTGAATAACTATCTATAAAATTACAACTTTTTGTTACGTGCAGTTAATGGAATGCGTTTGTTGGAAGTTCTTGCATTAACATTAGTTATTTGTTATGCAAGGCTGGAAAGTTGGTTATTTAACGGCGAGTTACCTCTATTGAAATCTGAGCAAGTGAAGGATTCTAGGATTGACTCGCTACGCTCGTGGTTTAAAGATTGAATCCTGAGCGAAGCGAGGATTTCAAAGGTACAAGACGCTAAAAACTTTTCTGCAGAGCGCAACACACAATTTTTCACCTCACAACCAGCGAGGAATATTTAATTGTTGTTACCGCGGTCAACTTCCGGTAAGAAATCTAAATATACCTTATTCTCGTTGTTTTAATGATATATAAAAACTAAAATAATACAAAAGGGAGTATTATAGTTAATTCGAAGTTATTTAAAGTAGGAATATATTGTTACTTATTAATAAGAATAAAAACGATTCCGTAAATGTTGACACTGACATGAGGTACAAGACAAAGACAATTTAAAAATAAAGATTTATGTCACAGTCCGAAACCCAATTATAGGTTGTGAAATCTCACCCAGCCTAATATAAAACTCTTATAACAAATAGTTTAATCTTATTGTTATTGTTTTTATGATTCAATGAACTAAAATAATATAATTAAACCATAACGGAGTATTATAATTAATTTAAAGCTATTTAAAATAAGAATCAAATATAATAAATAAGTCAATAGTGCGATTCGGAACGCATTGTGACATATTTTTAAGTATGAAATTAAAAAAGTACTTTACCCCGCTAGGCAGCAAAAAGTGATTTTCTACGCCTAAAGTGATTGACAAAACCTCCTTTTCAGAGCGTGTGAGGTGAAAAATATATTTTTTTTACATAAAAGCATTAATTTGCATTAATATGCCCGACAAAAGCAAATGAAGAGCTCAATAACGAGTAAACAACGTTTTGAATAAATAATAGCTCTATTGTCGTATTGTCGACTGAAAAAAAAGTACTTATTCCTAACACAATCTGACTTCTTTACGATGAAGGTGAAGGTAAACCACCTCCATACATAATATTTCGTATCGGCAATTTTCATGTAACCCTTTGAAGCTCGAAGATTTGGGTCTCACAATAGCTCGGTACTCGCCAACTGTATCATACGTCGGATTATAAATATGTAAATCTATACTAATAAAACAATACCTTGACTGACTGAAGAGCCCGTGGCGCACGCTCGGACTGCGATTGTTGAGGTTAAGTGAGGGTGACCCATAATTTCCTATCTCGTGTTCCTCCGTGCTTCGAAAGGCACGTTAAGCCGTTGGGCCCGGCTGCATTTGCAGTCGTTAAATCCCACCAATCCGCATTGGATTTTCCTTATCCATCCTTATGTTAGGTTAGGTCTCCCAGCAGTGGGGACATTAAAAATTGCTGGACGACGACTGACTTTCAGACAACACAGAGCCCAAACGGCTGAACCGTTTAAGCAGAAATTTTACGTACATGATCCTTTAACGATCTAGGTGAGCACTAAGAAAGGATTTTTTGATATTCCCACGGGAACGGGAACCACACGAGTGAAACCGCGAGCGGCCGCTAGGTAACGTAACTAGGTAACGTAACATCTGCGTAACAGTATATAAAATGTACACGCATTTCATTTTGCGATCACCCTTACCTTCTGGTGGAAACCTTCAGTCTCCACAACGACTTTAACTTTTTAATTTAGGCAAAACCCATTTGTAAACTGAAAATGTATGTCAATATCTGTTTTCATTTTCAACCTGAATGACCCATACATTTTAACTGGAAACGGCTTGATCTATTGATTTGATTATTATAAAAGGGAACAGTTTTCACAGCGTATTGATGCTTTGACTCAAAGCAAAGATTAAAATTGGTAAACTGAATATCAATTACGAATAGGTCTAAAAAAGGCGCCGACGCAATTTTGCTAAGTGAATTCCATAGCAATTCATCAATTGTTTATTTTCTATGGAGTTTAGAATTGTATCAGTGTCGTGTAGCAGAATTTGCTTCAAAAATTTAGAAGGCAAGAAAACTTGCTAAAAGCCTATTCCATAGGAAAAAAACACATAAATGAATTTATGATACATTTTAAATAGAAACATATTCCGAAAAATCAACTCTTTTCCAAGTGAATTCTCAGATGGGGCTCGAACCCACGTACTTTGCGAATCCGGCCCAATGATCTAACCACTGAGCTACCGAGACTTCCGGTACCGAAAATCTCGGTAGCTCAGTGGTTGATTATTTCCAATATTTTTCTATTTAAAATTTGTCATAAGTTTAAAAATAGCATTGAAAAATGCTGAAATTCAACCACGCTGGACTGTAAGTTCAATTTAAATATTTTACCTCTTATGCTCTATTGAAAAAAACGTACCTACTTATTCCGAACACAATCCGATTTCTAATTAGGCCTTTAACTTTTGTACTAGATGAAATTATAAGTCAATACCTGTTTTCATACGTAAATGCTGCAATTAATTAGTAAATTTCTAACCGTATCCGATGAAACAAAATTAACTTTTAAGTAGCCAGGTAGGCATATAAGTAGTCAGTCATTCCCTGACTAGGGCAGCTGAAAAGGCGAGGAAACATTAAATCTAAACTCGTGTGAATGAACTGTACGCCAGTTATCCGTAAAAGCGGTTTTATTTAATCACTATGACCGCATATCGATTCCTTGCTCAAACCACGCAAACGTCGTAGGTATTTGGTTTTGACATTTTCAATATTCGTTTTCTCCATTTGGTACTCACAAATTATAGAGTTATTGTACAAGTACATGGCAGTCACAATTTGTATAGTAATTATACAAGTAAAATGACTTTAAAATTTGTACTTAAGTGTCAAGAAAACGCATTTTGAAAATGTCGAAACCAAATACGACATTTGGCGTGGTTTGTGCAAGGAATCGGCAAGTGGTCCAAACTTGTATTCGGCGATACTTTTATTTATACGGTTACTAGGTCAAACGTCCAAGGTCACGTGACCGGACCACCCACGAAGGTCGGACCGTGCCTTTGTTAAAAAAAACGCTTACAACTCAACAACAACAAAAGATGTATCAAAGCAAAAATACCTACGGAATGGTCAAAAAACGCCGAATACATCTCATTTAGTAGTTTAATTACGAAAATCAAGTGTAAATTCAAAAAATATAAGGTTAAAGTTGAAGTATTATAGAAAAAAATCGATGTATTTTTTTTATTTTGACTTTTACAAGAAAAATTATGCGATAATGACCAATTATTATTATAATTAAAAAAATGAAATATTCTCCCCTTTAAAATGATATATCACAGTCATAAATTATTTTTTATCAAAATAAGTGGAAAGAAAAAAATAAATCAAGAAAGACAACTCTATACAAAAAAAATAGGCAAAAAAATGGACGCCGTCGTGGTATTTTAGGTTTTATTTTGGCTGATTTTAACTCATATTTATTAAAAAGTATTTAAAAATGTTAACAATGAAATATTATAATAGTTTTCGAAAAAAATGCATTAAATGTTTGTAATTAAATCGTTACGTAACACTTGAGCTTGTAATTTGACACCGTATCTTTCAAGACAGAATTTGTTTCGATCACATTGTTCAAACTATAAACATCATATCATTTTGGATAGCTGAAACCTTTACGATCATCATCATTTCGAATGGCGAAACTGTGGCGTCCTAAACCTTAATTTTCAAGTTCAGCAGCCATTCTTCGGCTGCGGGAGTCAGGTGGTGAAGTTCTCTCAGGCCACCAGGGAAACAGTATAGTGGGCAATCTTCTGCAACGTGGTGCAGGGTTTGGTCTGGGGCTCCGCATTCACACGCCGGCGAGTCCTTAAGTCCCCATTTGTAGAGGTGGTGGTTCGAACGCCCATGTCCAGTTCTGAACCGATTTAGTTTCACCCAAGTTGCGCGTTGGCTATCGCTTCCTGCGGGTTTTTCTGTTGGGTCAGGAACGAGGAACTTGTTCGAATGGTCATAGTGGTTCCAGGAAGAAAACCACGCTTCCTTCAGGCTGAAAGGTGCGTAAACTCGTTCGTCGGCCCAGATAGGAGATCTGGACTGAAGCCGTTGGATTGGGAGATGTTCTAATGTCTCCCGGATTGGTATGTTTGGCCTCTGACTCTTTCCCCACTCAGCAACAGCTGCGTTGAGCCGACGTAGTTCAGGTGGTGGTGTGCGCTAGTGCTGAGAGCCAGGGAAGAGAGGTAGTTTTAATGAGTCCGGTTATTATCCGCATGGTTTCATTGAGCTGGTTGTCGACCTTGCAGGTATGCGCACTTTAGTACCATACGGGTGCACAATATTCGGCAACGGAGTAGACAAGCGCGAATGCTGACGACCGTAGGACCGAGGCCGATGCTCCCCAGGTTGTACCAGCTAGACTTCTGATAATATTTACTCTGGTTTTCAGTGTTAGTGCTAGGTTCTCGAGGTGGTGTTTGTAGGTTAGGGACCTGTCCAGTATTACGCCAAGGTAATTTTGGGGAAGGAAATTTTGGGGTTTGGTTGAATTTAACCGATACTCCACTAAAAGTAACATAGAGCTCTCTGTGCGCTAGGCAATTAGTTAAGTGTAAAGCTGCTACCTCTGTTTTCGCAGGATTCGGACAGAGGCGCCACTTGTTGTAGTACTCGCCCATCGTTTCAAGGTCAGCGGTTAGTACTGCTTCTCCCTCCTCAAATGTCCTCGCCTGGAAAGCCAGTGCCAGGTCGTCTGCATATATAAATTTGCGGCTTTTCGTTTCGGGCATGTCGCTAGTATAAATGTTGAAAAGTAGTGGCGCTAGCACTGAACCTTGTGGGAGGCCGTTTTTGAGTAGTTTTTGGCTGCTTACTTTCTCCCCCAAGTGTACTTGGATGTTTCGGGGTCCTAGAAGTGTCTTCACTAGTGTGAGTGTTCTCTTACATGGGATCGCGAGGTCCAGTTTGTGTACAAGTCCATCCACTCATACAGTATCGTACGCGGCGCTAAGGTCTCCAAAGGCCACAAAGGTCTTTAGGCCACGTTGAAATCCCGCCTCTATAAATGACGTTAAGTACTTGGTCTGCACATCTCCTGCCCTCTCTGAAACCAGCTTGCTCTAGTGGGATGGTATCATTGGCATCCTTGTAAATTCGGTTGTACACCAGACGTTCCAAGAGCTTGTATGTAACAGATAGCAGGGATATCGGTCTGTAACTTGATGCAACGTCTGGTGGTTTACCAGGTTTCAGTAGCGCAATGACCTTTGCTTTCCTCATTATTTCAGGCAGTGTGCAAGTTTCAAGGATGTGATTGAAAAAGCCAAGCAACCAACGTTTCGCAACCTTTCCTAAGTGTAAAAGAAATTTAGGATAAACACCATCCGGTCCTGCTTTGTTGGGTCTTATGCTTTTCAGCGAAACGAGCAGTTCAGTCATTGTGAATGGTTAGCAATAGGCTTCGATTTCCCCGAGAGTTTTTTGTTTGTGAATCCAGCTCTGACGTAGCTCCTTTTTCAGCACTTTATCACAGGTATTTGCTTTGGTGAGTGATAGCAAACGTTTGGCGATGACACCAGGCTCGATAGATGGAGTTTTTAGTTCGTGCTGAGGGGCAGCTCCAAGTTTGCGTAAAAGAGCCCAGCTATTCTTGCTAGAGTGAGTTAAGTTCATCGTCTCGACGCCAGACTGCCATTTAGCCCTTCTTGATGCATCGAGTGACGTCAATAGTTTATGTGCTGCTTCGGGGTTATTATTAGCCAGATATTCTTCGTAGGCTTCCTCGGTCTCAATCGACCACCCTGGAGTATAGTCTTTTCGGAATCCACGGGGTACGGAGCGTTTCGCAGCTGCTATAACGGCCTTGGTGAAACGGGCGAAGTTTTGGCCTCTGGTTTAATGAAGCGCGTAGTAGCATCCAGGCTTTCGGAGAATGTTTTCCAATCTGCCTTGTTATTGGAAGTTTATTACCCTTGTTGTCCTCTGAAGCGAAGCATAGGTCAGGGTTTGTGCTGGTTCCCCATCTGGCGGATTTAAAAGAGCTTTTATCTTTTGGGTCAAAAATGAGGTGCAAGTTGTTTGTCTCGGCCCATGCATGCAACTGTTCCCCGCTGCGGTCGTTTTTCTTATAGCCCCAGGCCGTGTGGTGGCAGTTAAAGTCACCCAGAAATACGGAGGGGTGGGGGTGGCTTGGCAGAGAGTGGGTCAGGAGGCCTACCGTGGTGGTTTGCAAATTGTTATAAGGTTAATATTGCCAACGTGCGCGACGATAATCTCTGAGCTGTTTTCTGAGGCTGCCACAGACACACTGCAGTCGTTCAAGGAAGATTTTTGGTAGATAGCAGAGCTATGTATAGGAGAGAGTGTGTAGCCCATGATTTTATATAGTGTAACCTTTACGATCATTTTCATATACGCATAGTTAAGAAACACTTAATCTGAGCGGAATCTGAGCCGCGCCGTACTGAAATTGTTTCGGGGACAAAGGTCCCCATGGACGTGTCGCTATTTTGACAGTTCGGAGACATTTGTCACGTGGACGTATGGACGTATGAGTGGAGTCGGATTCTTAATTCAGTAGAGTAATTTGACGGGTGCCAATATCACTGTAAAAATAATCCTGCTTCAAACTGTTTTTCGTAATGATTTGCGCATTTCCAGTTCCAGTTCAGTAGTTATAATTATAAATTAAAACAACGGGACTAAAACGCGACATTTAATATAAAAATAATAAAATAAACTTTATTGCACATGATACAAAAACATACATATACAGAGAGAATGCCAAAAAATAACAATACACAATAGGCGGCTTTTTGCTACATAGCAATCTCTTCCAGGCAACCTTGGGTGTGTGTATGAGAGAGAGAGGATAGGATATGCGTAAAGAGG
Source organism: Chrysoteuchia culmella (assembly GCA_910589605.1). Classification (NCBI taxonomy): domain Eukaryota; kingdom Metazoa; phylum Arthropoda; class Insecta; order Lepidoptera; family Crambidae; genus Chrysoteuchia; species Chrysoteuchia culmella. The sequence goes on from OU342654.1 coordinate 15,927,968, forward strand.
TTAGTGAATAATATAGTTATATACAAATAAAATAAATGGACAATAATGATAAACTTTCTGCTAAAGACTCTGACTGCTCACCAAAGGATCGCAGAGACTGAGCCTTTCTGATACCCTCTGGAAGAGCGTTCCACAAACAAACAGCATGCACAGAAAAGGAGTAGGAAAAGAAATCGGAAGAGTGTTGTGGGAATTCAAGGGTAGGTTGTTCTCATGTAAGTGAATTAATGTGTAATTCTTAATGAGAATAAATGTCTTAAACCTTTAAGGTTAGATGAAGAACGCAAGGTACAGTTTGTGGAAGAGGAATGAAAGGAGAAGCACTCTGATAAGGTGGGGAAGTAGGTAGGAAAATTAGAGGTAGTAGAGAAGCTTAAGAGTGTGTAAGTCCCTGCGCCGGCGAATAGGGAGCCAGTTGAGTTTAAGCGGAAGTGTGACACGTGGTATATGCCATCATATTACGAAGATTGAAGATAAATCTGATGCAAACATTCTGCAGACGCTCCAACTTATCAAGTAGTGCCTCAGTTAGGTCAATGTAACAAACATCAGCGTAGTCTAAGATTGACAGCAAAAGAGATTGTGTCAGAGTTATTGTGGTACTGGTCGGCAGAAAATTACGTAAGCGCTTTAGTGAACCATACGCCGCAAACACTTTCTTCGTAACTTGTGCATTTGTAATGTAGTACAACTATTCAACTATGTACTTACCTACTATAAAGCTTGACGTTTCGGCTATGTTGCAATAGCTATGCTAACCAGCAGACTGGCGGTGCGCAGCGTCGTCTATTTGGGCGGGCTTGGAGATCTTCAGCCTCCCTTAAATATTTACTATTTTTATTGCCTTTAGAGATGTCCTGACGGCACACAACACTTACAGTATCGGGGTTTGTTTTAAACAGAAAAACTCGCGGCTTACACTTGTTAATCACTGGATACCACGCTGATGACAATTTAAATCCGTCCTCCCGATTGAAATTATTGTACTTCTTGATTTCAATCGCTTCTCGTACCATCCTAGTATGATAATGACCATAGGTGGAGAGGATTTTAGTATCATGTAACTCATGTTATTAATTCCAGCTTCTAAGAGATGTTCAGCTACCCCCACAAGGTGATCTGTGACTACCGCGGATTTATTCATATGTCTATTTTTAACAGCTGCGATATGTTCTTTGACACTTTCTGCGATGGTCCGCTTTGTTTGTCCAATGAATGAACTACCACAGCTACAATCGATTTTATATACACCCGGAGTCTGAAAAGGTATTACGTCCTTTGGCGATCGCAGTTGCTTAGAAATTTGACATAACGGAGTATTATACAGTGGTGATGGAGATTTTTTAAGTACTGTTCCAATTTTATCCGTTACGCTTTTGATATGGGACAAATATGCTGCCTGACGACTCACATCTGGAAATTTTTCATTTTTCTTCTGTCTTTTCCATCGCTGCGACACCTTGTATCCGTTTCGATTTAGTACCTCCTGAACATGAGCAGCTCCGACTGAAGTTGTTTAGGGTCACACAAGCTATGAGCTCTGGTGGTCAACGACGTCATCACGGATTGAAGCTGCCGAGGATGATGATGAGGTGAGGCATGTAGGTACCTGTCTGTGTGTGTATGGGTTTTCGGTAAACCGAGTGAGAGAACCGTCGTATTTTACCCTGATCTGAACGTCAAGAAAAGCCAATTCTCTCTTTCCATCTCATACGTAAACTGTACTTTGGGGTGGATAGAATTCAAATCTGTTATATATTGTTCGACTTCCTGCTTACCTCCGTGGAAAACCTTCCAGAGTTTAACAGTTTGGCGTCCAGTTGCTAATGCTGTGTCTTCAAAATGCTCCATCCAGATATTTGCAATCACCGGCGCGAGAGGGCTACCCATTGCAGCTCCATCGATCTGGAGGTAGAACTTGTCTCTGAACAGGAGGTTATTTCCGTCTTAACAATTTTCAATCAGAACAATATATTCATCCGGTAGCTCATTATCGTAAAATTTTGCCTTAATAACCTCAAGTGGGACATTCGTAAAGAGTGACTCTACGTCGAAACTCACCATAATGTCTCCGGGTTCCAACTTAATACTCCCTACGAGATCCCTGAAGTGGTATGAATCTTTCACCAAGGACATTGTGTTCCCAACTAACGGTTGCAGCACTCCAGCAACCACCAGGTCAGTAGGTTTTGATTCCATTCACGTACACAAATTCAGTATTATCATTATAGCGACATTTGATTTCAGCATTATTTTCACAAAGTGACATTGACAACCTGTCAGATCATTCTACTGAATTATAAAGCCGACTTGTTCATGGATATGCGCGCGTTGCTCTATGTAACTAGTTGTCTATAGAAGCATACAATATGTATACTCTCTTTTTAATGGTCTTTACATCCTACTAATACTATAAATGTGAAAGTATGTCGGTTTTTTGTCTGTTTATTTGTTTGTTCACTTTCACGCAAAAAGTACTGAACAGATTTGTATGAATTTTGGGTATGCAAGTACTTCAAGTAGTACATATAGGCTACTTTTTATCCCGATATTCCCACGGGAACGGGAATCACGCGGGTGAAAATGCTGGCGGCCGCTAGTAGGTATACATTGCAAAGTTAATCAGTATGATTTGATCCATGGAATTATTAAGTACGTACTTAATAATTACATGGTACTGACACAACACATTTAAAAAAGGAAAATACCATAGACTAAAACGTATAAGTATACGTAAAAAACAGCTATTTTGGAACAGCCGGTGCGGCCGAAAGTCTCTCCGTTGTTCATAAAAAATGTGGCTTGGCACTCTGACTGGTTGTTTTGACTATTTATAGAAAAATGTGATTAAGTGTGAGCCACGAAAAATACCTGCGGGCCTACTATCATGTCATAAGAACGTTTTGTTTGCGTTATGTTTTTATTGTAGTGGTCATATTTTGACACACTTCACACTTTGGAGGCGATGATTGAGCGAAGCGTTCACAAAACTTCCTCTAAATAACAGGCTTACTTTAAGAGATTTTTAGTACCAATAAGCATGATATTGAAACAACACTGCCCTAAGAGATATCGGTAGGTTCCCTGATCAATCTATAATAGTGGCAGAGGAATGCTTTGTTTTCGTTTTCAGAAAACATCGCACATTGATTTTAAACTTTCGCGTTCCATTATAAATATATAATTAAACAACGGGACTAAAACGCGACATTTGTTATGTAGTACAACTATTACTTATAGTTTGACGTTTCGGCTATGTTGCAATAGCCGTGGTCACAAGCAGACTGGCGGTGCGCGGTGTCGCCTGTTCGGGCGGGCTTGGAGATCTTCAGCCACCCTCAAATTGTCAGTATTTTATAAAGTGGCACATTGATCTGATTTCCAGATAAAAATCAGCATCACGGAATTCAATAATAAAAGCATGTAAGTAAATAAAATAAAAAATTTATGATAAAAAATAAGCACCCTAATTTCACATGGCTTATCTTTGTGAAAAGGAGCTTTTTTACTCTGTGTTAAACAGACAAATCGGATTTGGTCTGGATTAGATTGTCACCATAAATCTTATTACGGAACTTTGCACGCTTAATATTATATCTTGGAATAATAAACCCGGTTTAATACAAAGTTTTTTAATATAAAACTTACTTTGGAATATTTAATAAGTGTGATTGTTAAAAAAAATATTGACAATTACTTTTAGTTGCTCGCTTTCTCTTTCCTTATTTAATTCCTTACTAAAACCTGAGTTTTTAATTCCCTTTAAGATGGAAAAGTAAATAGGTAATGGCACATTTTAAGTTTCTTCATGCACTCATAATTGAAATAAATTAACTTTTGCGGCGTATTTAGTGCGATTTATTTACCCGAAATATATATTTTGTACTATACTTTTCCGGTTTATTTGCAGTTTTTTTGGTTTCTCAACGTATAAATCGCACTAAATACTCCGCAAAAGTTGTTTAATTTTAAATAGGTAAAAATTTATTGCAAGGTCAATAAATTTCAGTTGAGATTTATTTCAATAAATATTTATTCTTGCGTCGTTTCTTGCTCGTCGTTTGTACGTATCGTTCCGTGTGTTTTACGTCGCAGCAATTTTTACAGCAATTTATGTTGCTTCCACCACTGTAAATATAATAAAAAATAAACGTTAATGTATTTATATTCATTTATTCCACATAAATTTGTAACAAAAAGTGCACATTTTATATTTTAATATATTGTGGTTTTAACCATCATTATTTTAAGTTTTAAATATAAAAAAGATCCATTTAGAGGACTATTGTAAAGTATGTAATCCAATGTAGAGGACCTCCGTGGTAGAGTGCTACGTACATAAGTACGTACGCACGTACCCGGTTTCAAGGTGTCGCTTACTCTGAGGTCCCGGGTTCGAATCCCAGTAGGAGCAAATATTTGTATGATAAATACGAGCATTTGTTTCCGGGACGTTTATATATATTTCTACACATAAATATTATTATTTATAATTATATTTATATTCATTAAAAAAATAATTTATAATTATATTTATATTTTATATATTATATGCTAGGGTAACCCTAGCATCCCATAACATAAGTCTTACAGTGCTTAATTTGAGGCTAGGTTAATTGGCGTGAGTGTAAGAAATATTTATTAATTTATAATTATTATTTATTATCCGATATCAAAGAGAAATGCTCGTTTGAATTCTAAAATTTTATTTAGATTCTAAATAAAAGTAAGAGAAATACTAATATTTTCAGGGCTTCTTTCAGTCGTATTAGTTGAACTCAAACAGGTATAATTTGAATGTTAAATTCACTCAACCTTTTTACGTACAGTTACGTGCACTGTGCTCAGTAATCTAAACATTATACAACCTTGTCCCTTTACAATATCTAATGTCTTTTGTTTAAGCACATCTTAAGTTTCTTGTGTTTGCCTGTCTTTTGTTTGCATGGAGAGTTTTGCTTTCGTGTCTTACAATTTCAATGTGATAAGGTTGTATAGTGTTTACATGATTGTGCACGTGACTGTGCTAGATTTATTTCAGTTATGAAAGTTAACATGCTGTCAAACAGGAAAGTTTTGACGCCACAATCCGCCATTGTTGTCAACGTCGAAATTCGTCGTTGTGTGAAATACGAGTGAATAAAAAAGTATAATGCACAGTTGAACGCATAGCGGTGAAAAAAACTGTAAGTGATGCCGTCACGTCGATAAACCCGACCTATTGTGACTCGATGGACTAACGAGAGCTTTTATTTAAGCTTGCAAGTACGGCTTTTTGGCTCAAACTACTTTATTGTGAAAAATGAAAAACAAATGTACTTGATTAAGAAATACTTTCAAGCGTTGCAATCGATCAATTCTGATCATCATCGTCTTATCAGATTCTTTAGGCAGCTACTTTTATTTAAGCTTGCAAATCAGCCCTTTTGGCTTAAACTACTATGTTGTGGAAAATAGGAAAAAAATCACTTGATTAAAAAAATACTACAAGAGTTCTGTAGGCTTATTACGTGTTTGGCAAACTCGACGTTACAGTAAACGTTAATGTAAAATGTAGCTCTGTCTCTTTCATATTTAGCGACTGTTTTACCGACATGAGCAGTGTATCCGATAGTCTACGCTCACGAGTCCTGTAAATGTCATGTTAAGCAAACTCGTAATAGGGGTACTGAGCGATAAATTCAGATCATTATCATCTTATCAGATGAGCACCGCCGTTTGAGATGATAACTGTGTCGAAATTCAACAATTTCGATAATAATTAATAACAAACATAGAAAAAGAAAAAAAAGTCGTAACTTATGTATAACTTGCATAAATGCACAGGCCTCGGCCGTGAGCTGTTAAGAAATAAAAATATGTTATACTTAAACTGATATGCGCATTGTGTAGCTTCAAGCTCCATTCTTGAATTGAATATTGCAAAGACAGCTGATGGCGGGTCTTCTAGATTACTAGAGGTACATTCTCCTTTTACACAAGGAAGGCTTTTGCCCCAGCAGTAGGGATATTAAAAATGGCCGATGATGATGAACAGAAATATCTAGGCAACTAATTTGCAGTAAGCCACTCTTATTCAAGGAAAGGCTTTTATTGAAAACTTGAAGGCGGACGAAAAACTACAGCATCGATTCCAGTATAAGCAGTTTTGGTTTATGGTAGGACTTGTTGTAAGTCCATCATCATTATGTTTTCAGCATTGTTGTGTTCCGGCAGTTTGATATAAGATAGCCAGTTTCTCAGTGGTTGAGGAAAATTTCGGGAGAGGCTCAATTCCATCTTCAGCCTTATCAGTACTTAACATCAGGTATGATGAAGGCTAAGTCAAGAGTCTCTCCATAGTTCACGAAAAAAGCACCCCAAAATAGTTTACTCTTGTATTTTATTCGAGAAATATAAAAACTTTCATTAAACAACCTTGTACAGATACAGGCAGTAAACAAAACCGTAATTGACAGCGTCACAGTGATAAGCTGTAAAGGCTATTGTTACTCAAACACTCAAAGGCTTACACGTAAACCTTTGCGTAGGTACAGTAATTGAGGCAATGCCTCGTGTCAATAAGTCACAGGCTTAATTGAGAGAAAACAATGTTTTTATTTTTCAGCTAGGCATCTATTAGAAATTGCTATTTTCAACTTTACTGTCACTGTTTTTGAAATCAGTTAGAGGCTTTGTACCGCAATGTTTAGCGCGTTCGGCCTGTGATTGTGAAGGTTTGGGCCTTTTCACTATGCTTATGGATGGGATCGGGTGACGACCAATAACGTCTTATCTTATCTTGAACTTCTTTGTCCCGGTTGCGTTTGCAGTCGTTACCACCTATCAGTCTGAATTGACTCGCGTGCCTTATGGATGATCCGTGACCAATGGATTATCCATAGGAAGACCAATGCTCTACTAGTACCAACATAAACCCGACCCGTCTGTTGATGAATCGCCACGGTAATAAGAGCGATAACTTACGGAATGTTATCCGCTATCCATTGGCAGTAGCAGCTGATCTTCAATCCAACCCCAACGTGGTCGCCATCGGCTTCCGCACCTCCAATTGTCACAGCGACCAATCTTGATCGGCGTACCGCTGGGGCGCCGGAATCTTCCTTTAAAAACATTAGAACTTCAAAATGTATTAGTTTGCGATAATCCTAGAAACATGCAAAAGACTGGGCAATTGAAATGAATCAATTGAACAAGAAAATATACTAGAAAAAAGCAACTTGTCTCATGTCGCCCTGACGGGACATGAGACAAGTTGCTTTTTTCTAGTATATTTTCTTGTTTAATATTAATCACATAAAAATAGCATTGTAAAATGCAAAATTTAAAAGTTATAAATGAATCAATTGGTTCAACACCGGAACCGCTTCTTTTGGTACACAGCAGAGAAAGTATCTCATTCCATATGTAACAATAAAAATAAAAAAAAAACACTACTACTTACAACTTTTTTGTCAGTTCGTGCTACATGAATACAATTAGTCGACCTAATGCAAATTCATCTTTCTCTCCTAATGTCATTTACTCTCTTATGCTCAAATTACTTCGTATTATTTTTAACTAACTTGGGCAGCAAGATGTAAAAAATATCTACAGTGTGACGATGTCTGTGCCAGAATAAAATCATTATAGCCGAACTCAGTAATATTTTTAAGAAATATGAGATTTTATCAGCTGTCAAGACTGTTATTATGACCTACAGCAGAAATAAACTTAACACCTCACATTATTCAAACCAAGGTCCACCAAAGCCAGTTTATATTAACGACAATCTGACATTAAGAATGAAAAAAGTTTTCGCATTGGCTCCTCGCATGGTATGATATTCCTGCGTAAGGATGATTATGCAACGCGTTGGCGAATCACTCACAAAAGGGATCTTAGTAACCTTAAGGACTATATTTTATCCGTTATTTAGTAATTATTTGTGCATGCCTATTTATTGTATTACCCAATCGGTTAACGTTGTCTAATCTATGTAGCATTAATTGTTTTGTGGGTGCAGTGTTCTTTTTAAGTGAATTTAAGTCACTCGGCATATAAGCGAAAAATAAATAAAAATGGTCATATTTATGGAGTCAACTATAACACTTATACAAAAACCATAACTATTGTGGTTGGTAAGTTTTTAGTATATAGTAATTTGTTTATTTTTTCGGAGGCAAATAATTTAAATCTATGGAAAATTGTGTCTATTATTGCATGATTTATCTATCTTTCATAGCAATTAACTCTAGCGGGGCATTCAGAAATTTACATCAATAACATTATCATTGTTGATCTAATACAAAATAATAAAAAATAGCTTTATTACCAGGGTCTAATGGGCGCTTGTAAAGTCTGGGTTGCTCTCCAGGCACTTATTAATATTGTAATGTTAAAGTTTAAGGGAGCAGATTCCTACTGTAAATTATAAATATGCTGTTCTAATAAATTAATTTTCATATATTTTTTTATTTTTATTAAAGTCTCTTTTGTTGAACTCTGCACAAAACGTTTTGTTTACATTTTTCCTATTGTTTTGGGGAACGAAGTTTCATTACTTACATCTGTTAAAATGTGTTCGTCACTGGTGTAGCAAGTTACTTCCCCGGTGTCTGCAGGGGAACAAAAGAGTTTATGTACAATGAAATTGGTTTCATCTGCATTTTCCACTCTTTTATATGAAACAGAACTCTGTTTAGATGCGATGCAATTTGCAGTGGTAATAAAACATTTTCTTTGCTTTCGTTTGAATAATGAATTCAAAGTAAATTCATTGTATCTCCGAAATGGTACACTGTTTGACTGTCGAAGTTTACAGGAATGTCATTAGGAACCAACTTTGAAATCTTACACTGAAATTTCCGAATGCGTGCCCCAGGGAATTTAGAGTAGTTTGTTCATATTCATATTATTCATAATATGAAACAATATTAAGTACTTCTGCTATCGGGGATATAAATGTAAATAGAGGCAGATTATTTCGAATAATAAATCCGTAAAACGAACGACTCTAGTATTTAGAGTTTGAGTGGTAATGGTAAATATTTAAACTTTTCGTTATGTGACATAGACAGTAAGGCTAAGCCTATGCTGGCGCGCAGACATTTCTGCGCGACGTAGATCTATGCGGCGCGCGGTCCGCACAGGCGCCGTCCGAGCACAATATGCATGGGCGCCGCGCGCGCCGCGCACAGATCTGCGTCGCACAGACATGTCTGCTTGCCAGCATACGCTGTAAAGGTTTTTCATGACTTCGTGTTGTACCTAGTCATAAACAACTTACTGAATAGAAAGCGTGGCGCCAATGCGTTTTCAAGTATCTTTTTGCATGTTGATGAACTGATTAAGGCATACCGTTCTGCTTCTAATTGATTTTCCTGAAAGTAAGTTTATTGTAATAATGACATTCGCTGAACCATATAAATCGCAGGCCAAACAAAATAAGCTGCAACATTATTTTTCATAATATCCATCTTTGCTCGTGGTCCACCTGAGTTCTCCACCTTGGTGAGTCACGATGAAACGTATGTTTCATCGTGACTCGCCAAGGTGGAGTACTATTGTTGAGTGTGTCAAGTAAATACATAAATAATGGATTTGGTAAAAAACTTTAAAATTGATAATGTGAACAACAATTTTTAAGAAGATAAAAAATAGGTATATATTGGTATGGAGATCATCGTCTCAGCAATATAACACCCACGTGCTTGGTATAGGCCTCCCCCAAAAGGGGGGGGGGTTTGCCATAATAGCCACGCTTGGCAGGCGGGTTGGCGATCGCAGTATGGCCAAGTATGTAGGAGACGCTGCTGCCCATCTCCTGAAGGCTTAATCCCTTAGTCGCCTTTTACGACACCCACGGGATGAGAGGGGGTAGTGCTATTCTAAGCCGACACTACACAGCTGTATGTATCACGGTATGTAGATACGTATGTATAATTACCAGCGTGAACGCAATTCGTCTCCAGCCCTTTAAAGGATGATGGCTGCGTCTCGCTGTTGGTTGCCCCTGCTTTCTTACCATACGTAAAGGAAAACGTGGCGTTGCTTCATCATTATTACCCTATTTTAAAACAAAATAATTAGCATTACGTCTTTTCAATTAACTTTTTTTATCTAGATTGGATTGGAGCAAGTGATATAATTAGATTTTGAAGAAACCGTTCCTCTTAGCCCAAAGGAATCAAACCTTAACGGGTTACCTTTGTTAACCCAAAAGGGTTAACAAAGGTGACATTGTATAAAAATTGTTAACTTCTACTCGGCTGCTGGAAAGCCCTTTGAGATTTCTAGTTCAAGGGATCATGTTACTTGAAGTTGATCGTAGGACGGATCTAAAGATAATGGGTAGAAATGTTGTCGACTATAATACATTAATAATTCTGCTGTAAGAAAAACATGAAATGCGATCTATTCTTCTATGCTATGCGGATTAGGGATTTTATCAAATCTCTGAACCCATGGAGTAGTTAACATAGATCAAATCCCTGTTTTTACTATTTCCCTGCAACATATACCTACACAGCGTTGTTTTATCTTTATTAGGTCTTTACCTATGAAATTGCCGATTTGTTTGAAGATTTTCAAAGAAAGTTCGTTTTCCATACTATCAATTTTGTTACAGTTACTACCGCCAGTGCTAATGCCACAATTTTTTTTGTACATGCGTTGTTTGAAGACTAAGAAACCTAATGCTATATTTTAATTTTAAAAAATATGAATAATTTTGAAATTATATTAAATAAAGTGGTCAATTTTGCGAACAATAAAAAGAAGTACCTTTTGAGGTATTTTTTATCGTATAAGAAACGAAAATAATAAGGAGGTTCTTTAGAAGAGTAAGAAAAAATCGGCAATTTCATAGGTAAAGACCTATGTGTTAGATTGTAGCAGAGTTCAGTAAAAATTGTCTATTTCGTAAGTTTTGAGTGCATTCCTTAAAAAAACTGTTCGTAATTCTGAGTTGACAAAAAGGTTCGAGGTTTTTAGTTTATTGTCTTTGTTAGTCACTGTCCCATATTCGTCGGCGGATACCAATGCGGCCTCAAACAAAGAATGCCATCCAAGGATATTGAATAATCATGAGTAACAGAATAGATCCTGTTCAATGCTAAATTACTTTAGGAACTAAAATTTTAGTAAACTCGTTATCTATAATTTCAAATAATAAACATACTGTGAGTGGTGCTGCAAGAGTTAGATTATAAGATTCCGGTTTATTGGTACTGGGTTCTGTTTCTGGTGACATCAATATTACGGCAATCCCATCATTTTGTTGCTAAAAAAAACATCAATATATTATTATATCGGTCGGGTATTTATAACGTCCTCCATGGTGGGTATGTACACCGGCTTCAAGATGTCGCTTACTCCCTCTGAGTTCTCCTGACTCCTGAGTTCGAATCCCAGTAGGGGCAAATGTCTGTATGATGAGTATAAGCATCTGTACCCGAGTCATGACTGTTTATTTGAGCGAGTACTTACACATATAATAATATGTTATATTACCTGTATTATGTATTTCTACCCGTGACCCTAGTATCCCATAATATATCACAAGCCCTACACAGTGCTTACTTTGGGGCATCATTACGTTACATGTCTACCCACTGCGTTATCGGGTCAGTCTAAAGTTCTGGTTACACGCTCCGTCCTACCTGAGAGCTTGACTGCACAAGCCGGTTTGCGCAGTTAAGACGTAGCGGATTGTCCCGGGTACGCGCTCCATTTTGCAGGGTTTAGGATTTGCAGGGGGTGAGGTACGCGTTCGCTGTCTGGGAACTTCAACAGGGGTACGTGGGCAATAAGTTTGAGCAACTCTGGCTTATGCACTCAGATGTTGAATACTAACCTCACTCTCTTCATTAGAAGTAAGATACCGGCTAATTTGCTTGTTGCTTCCACTCCACTGCAGCGGATGGTCTTGCTGGGGCTGCATTTTTTGTTGTAAAACAGGGTACTTATAGAATAAACCCCCTGGCACGTTGTCTTTTTCTTTTTTGGTGCTCCTTGTAGCTGCTGTGTAGCCTCTTGCATACCAGCTTGGTGCTTGGGTGACCTGTGGAAAATATATTAGTTACGGGACAACAACACTAGTTGTATTTTTTTTCTTTGTCATGCCTGATTTTCACTAGGCTAGGACAGTGGCGAGTATAGTGCCAAGTACAGTGGACAGTGTAACAGTGTAGTTGACTCACCACTGTCCGACTGTTTACACTACTGTACTACTCACTGTACTTACCAACTTCGCTAAAGATTTAACCCGTATAAATCGGGCATCACACTAAACGGCGATACGCGTATAACTTAACGGTAGGTTAAGTTATACGCGTATCGTATCGTACCTTATTACAGATTTATGACGTCATAAATATTTTTTGTTGTAAGTGAAAAAAGATACAAACATACTTACTCTATGTCTATCTCGCTTTTTATGACCATTACTTTCAGATACAATTGCAGTTGCGAGACGATCTTCCTGAATAGAAAATGAACAAACACATTAAAAACAATGCAACCTTACTTTATGTTGATATTATGTACAGTACACTGATCAAAAAAGTTTGTGATCATATTGAAAATTGAAAATTGAAAATTAGGTAGGTGAAATACCTATCACGTTACTACGCGTTTAATACTTGTTTCAATTCTAAATATTTATAATGCAACGCGAAAATTTTAAAGTGTATAAGTTTGTGATCACTTAATGATTTTCATGCAAAATGCCTATTTTCGTAAAGGAATTATTATAGTAAATCTTGACCGATAAAAATAAAAAACACCGTCAAAATGTTGAACATTCTAGCTTTTGAATGGTACCAAATTGAAAAAATATCGGTCAAGATTCTCTACAATAATCTCTTTACGAAAACAGGCAATTTGCATGAAAATCATTGAGTATGTGTGTACCATGTACTAATAAATGTACTATGTTCAAATCACTTTTTATGATTCATAAATTGTAGCGGCTGATATTAAATATCTACTGTATTTATTATACATTTAAATTATTTCCTTTAACTACACTACCTAAAATATTAATTTATTTTTCCAGGCATATGCTAGGCGGAATGAATACCGCTATATCGCGCGATATGATATGATTTGGACGACCTCCGTGGTAGAGTGGTAAGTATTTCGAATCCCAGTAGGGGCAAGTGATTGTATGATGAAAACGAGCATTTTCACCTGAGTCATGGACGTTTATATATATTTATACACATAAATATATATGTATAATTGTATGTATTCATATCCGTTACCCTAGTATTCCATAACACAAGCCTTACAGTACTTACTTTGGGGCTAGGTTGATTGGTGTGAGGGTAAGAAATATTTATACCTATTTATTTATTTATATATGATAAGACTCATGATACTAATAAGATGTGAGTGTAAAACTGACAAGTTATCGAGGTACGTGTGTATATATATGAGATTTTATATGTGATTGTATATATAGGTATGAGTGTGTATATACGAGATATAAGCCGCTCATTCTAGGCCTACAGGTTTTTAATAAATCTAATAAATATCCTACTACTATTATAAATGCGAAAGTATTTTAGTTTTAACGCAAGACACAAACTTTAAAAGTGAAGCCACTTTTACGCGCAATTGTCTGTCAAAAGTTTTTTTTTTTTCTAAAACGTCCTTTTCTGTGCCTTGAGAGTGGCAAAGAAGTGGAACACTCTGCCTTTCATTAGTTTATTTATATGGTTATATTATTATATGTTGTATATTATTATCTAATGTATATAATGTAAATAAGATGCATCTTATCAACTTGCAAAACATAAAGATTGCTTAAAACTCACCTCCAGGTGTTTGATATTATGCAAAAATAAGCATCACCATTCGGAAAGAGCGTTCCGGCACCCTCGAAGCGAACAACGCTCTGGCCACGAATATAAAACTGACCATTGTCTGTTTGTGTTAAATCTTCCCCCATTTTTAATACAAAATGTTTTTTCCGAACTTTTGTGACAAATACGAAGACAAACCTTGATCACTTTTTATGTTTTTTGATCTCTTAAGTAATTCATAATTATGTTTCCCCCCCCCCCCAAAATTGTTATTTTATGTTTCCAAATAGTACAATTTCCAAAGATATCACAACTTTCACAATTTTTCCCCATTGTTGATTTTTTCTATGTTTGTTTGTAGTTCAGGTTCGGTTCAGATTTGTTATGTATTTCTTTTTTTTTTCTCTCTTTTCTATTGGCAAATGTTTTTTTAGCCTACAGCCTTACTTCTTTTTGTTTTATTTTCATCTAGTTTTATGTTACTTTGTATGTATGTTTTTTTTTTATTTTTTTTGTTTAAATAATAAATGTTTTTTCTTTCTTTCTTTCTTTCTTTCTTTCAGTTTGCTTATTTCTTTTTCACGCAAAAACTACTGAAAGGATTTGGATGAAATTTGGTATGTAGGGACTTCGAGTAGTGGACTGACACATAGGCTAATTTTTATTCCGATGGGGACGGGAACCACGCGGGTGCAACCGCGGGAGGCCGCTAGTATGAAATCCATAATAAATAAAAAAACATAATTACCACCCTCTCCACTTTATCTTCTAGCGACGATGATGCATCACAGTCTGGCGTTGATGTCTTTATATTTTTAACTTCTTCTATGGTCTTGCAAACATGAAAAAAAGGAAATATTTTATAATTTGTAAAAATTCTCGAACACTTTTTTAATATTAAAATAATAGCATGTAGGAGCATTTTGTGTCAAGATTTCTCATAATAATTAGATATTTACGTACGCACGTTAGATATTTACAAATAACGATTACATTTAAATTGTACAATGTTTACAATATTTACAAAATTTACAAATTACATTTATATTGTCAAATGTAATTGTAATTTGCTTGTCGAAGCTAAGCTATCAAATACCATACATTTTTAAGTCGTAAACGTAAAAGTAACGCAGTAATATACGTAGCCGTGTCAGAAGTACAAAACCTTCATTCACCTAACATTAGGTTTGATGAAGGTTAAGAGTCTTGTTCATAAAAAAAAAAAAAATCACCTCGTCTTCTTTGGGATGTCTCCAAGTCAACACTGTGATATTGTAGTCAGCTTGATTTACAGTCTTCTCGCCAGCCAGTTTGATGGTTTTTCCAGGCTTGTCTGAAGTCATACCAGCAAAACTGAACACAAGGCAAATGTCGGCCGACCATCCATCGTATTTCGGATGTGTCAGAACCCTTTCTATTGGAAGATATTGTTCGTAGCCAGATGCAAACATTTTTTTTGTTCCGATAACAATGAATGATGTAGTGATTTCTGGTTGTACGTTTTCGTCCAACTCGTGTACACTAGAGTAAAGAAAGTATCGTCAAAATAATGTAATAAAAGGACTTATTAAGTTAAAAATATCAAGTTGAAGTGTGCCATTCCAATGTAGGCAGAGAGACAGCGGACAAAAGCTAGAAAGTTACTGTCTTCTGCGCTCTGCTCACAATTTTGATTATACTTATTTACAGAGAAGTTCTGATGATTATAAATAAAAAAAACTATAATTACTAACAAACAATGAGCTGCGGTGACGACTACGTGGTCGTGGATTATAGCTCCACTACAAGATCTCTTCGCTCCATCCTGGAAAACTATACTGAAATCAATAGAAACGTTAAGTTTAACAATAATTTCAACGACTTATTTGTAATTTGATATGCATGTGGTATGCATAGCTCTAGCAGTGGACATGGTCGGCTAATGATGGTGCTGATGTTCCTTCTGGCGGTACAATGAACATATTATTTAGGCAGAGTTAATTATACATGCAATGTTTATTTTGGCGCCTATCGAGTATGGTCCAATACCGCATCCTCAAACTTTTCGGACACATCTCAAGACGTGCTCAATAGAACGAGTCATCCAAGGCAAAGTGGAGGGCACTAGATCCCGCGGGCGATGAGAT
This sequence comes from Chrysoteuchia culmella, assembly GCA_910589605.1. Taxonomy (NCBI): domain Eukaryota; kingdom Metazoa; phylum Arthropoda; class Insecta; order Lepidoptera; family Crambidae; genus Chrysoteuchia; species Chrysoteuchia culmella. The sequence goes on from OU342654.1 coordinate 15,943,884, forward strand.
GGATTAGGTAACCAAATCAAGGCAAGATAGCAGAAGATCGTGAAGGAAGCTATATCGGCTTCTCATAATGATGCTGCCTGTTAACCATGACCACCTGACAAGAGTGATACGACTGAGTAGAAGATTGTTTTTTTCATTCTAGTTCTGGAAAATTTTACTGAAATCAAAAGAAACGAAACGTTTATTACATATGTGGTATGCATCTATACATAACTCAAGCAGTGGATGACGATGGGTTGATGATAATGATGATGTTCCTACTGGCGTTATAATGAAGATTAAAGATATTATTTACAGGTAGAGTTGATTAAACCTCTGCTGTGGTTAATTTCATTCTAATTTACCAAGTGTATTTTGATGTAAGTATTTGTCCATATTTATTTGATTTAGCTCCAAAAAACTCCATTAACTTTATTCAGCAATGACGTAGATATGTAAACATAAACAAATGTGTTGTGAGTCTTAAATGATTTCCAATAAACTGTTCCTATTCGGAAAACAAGCGGCTGTTACCATGCTCATATCACTCATATGTTTGTAATAGGCAATAATTTTTGGAGGCAGCGAGTGATGGATAAGGTCACAAAGGCTTTTGACGGTTGATTTATTCTAGAGTATGTTGGGTTACCCAAACAGAACTCATACATCTAAAAACAACGCAAGTATAGAGTTGGTGCAAAGCAAATGTAATCTGAGCCTCAAAGATCTCGATAAGAATTAAATATACCTCAATTTACAAATAAATCAATTATGTAATGGAGCAGTTACAAATTTTATTATATTCAATAATTTCAAGAAATTGTAATTGAAGTAACCAATCACGTTTTGTATTTGTTATTGTAAATAATATATTTCTCACTGGTCTGTTGTTGAAGCCGGTTGTAAGATATTATGATAAAGCTACAAGCGAAGCTGACGTGGAAGTAAGCGAAAAACAACAAGTAGGTATGTTAAGAATAGTATAATGTTTTGCCTCCATTTTGAGCTAAGTGACGTGTTATTTACATTCCACTTTTATTTCTCCTTTATTTGTAGACACGTAGGTACCTATGACTAGACTTTTAACTATATTTCATAAATAACTATTATGTACCTACTCAAAAATTAACGTATGTTGTTACGTGGTTACTGGTAAAAATAAACACAAAAATCTATGATTTTCACATTGTTATAAGTTAAGTATTACTATTTGTTTTGAGTTTGTCTATGAATATTTATATAACAGACTGATTTTTATATAACAACTTACTCTAATAACGCCACAAATGAATGTCCGTCACGAACCATTTCATCGTCATTTGGTGCATTGTCGTCAGCTTCTTCAACACCTTTCAAAAAACATTAAAATATTTATGTAACGCAATATTTTTATAAGAAAAAAAGAATACATATAATTTTAGGTATTCAAGAAAAGTCATAGTCATTTCTAAAAACGTACACAAAGTAAAATAAAATAATAGTTTGTAAACAGTCTAAGTTTATAGTTGACATAAAAGTTAAATAATTACTTTTTGCAATTTCATCCGGTCCATCCTGTGATTTTAATAAATCGATGTTGATAACGAAACAACACGCCACGGCCGTCACAGTATGCATAAAATGCATTGTTGTATAAAATCCATTCTATTTCAATGCCGCGTAACAAAATGGTCAAAGTTAATTATTTTTCAATTAATTTGATAAGTCAAGCCGCAACTTATCTGCATTGTTCATGATTTCAAAATGATTTTCATTGCAATTCATATGTAATTTTATTTAAGAAATATTTACATTTTAAATTTGTTTTTCAATAAAAAAAACTGCTTAGATTATATCAGCTTATATTGTCTTGTCTCATGTTATATAGGTAGATGTCGTTATAGACGATTTGGAAGTAAGGTCGTCAGAAGACGGGTTTGTAGTGAATGAGATAGTTTTTCGATGTATGCATAATAATTTATTTGCACTTGTTTGGGGTACACTGCAGATGCCATTAAAATATAGATCAGCCCAATCAGACATTAACCTTATCAAATACTGTATTAATAACAGCATAAAAAACTAGTATTTTTTACTCAAAAAACACTCACATGTCTTTTGAAATATACCCAAAACAAAACATTTTCAAATATTAGTGTCGAATAAATTCCATTTAGAATTAATGTCTTAAAAAAGAGCAATGTAAACATATACAATTATATGAAATGGTACCACTATTTGCCAGGAAATATCATAATCCAAATAATAAAAATACCATATTTAATTTTTGACACCTCCCATCTTGAACTCTACTTATAAAATGAAAATGGTTTGACGAGTCTTGTCAAATGAAAAGAAAATATCATTTCACAATGTATGTACAATACAAACAATACAGGTTGCAAAAGGAAATAACTGTTGTGATGGACGCTTTTCTGACAATTGCCAGGCTTTAGGTAATGGACAGCGTTAGCGTTTGTGGGGTTAGCGAAGTATTTGAGTATTGGCAAAGAATATATACACTTTGATATTGGCGAAATATTTTGGAACAAGGAATACTCGGATGTATTTCTAGCTTGGATATGGGATGCATTTTTTTGATGTTTCGATGAAGGCAAAGGTGAAATATTACCTTGCCAAAATGTTTGTGTGGATAGAACTAGTAGCTACTAGTTATGTAAGTAGTTAGATTTATTTCCAAATTTCAATAAATAGTTAGGCGTAAAAGAATAGCCACCGATAGTCTTGCTCGTTAAAATTGTACATCCTTCAAAATAATGAATATTGAACATCCGAGGTTTCCAGTTATCTTCAACCTTTTATTATATCACCGCTTTACCACCCATAAGTTTATTTTGTCACTAAACAATATCTACGACTGCAAGTCCCACGACACGACAAGTGACAAGCACGTTCAAACAGCAACCAAAAACGACAGTTTTATTAAATTAGTTTACTGTAAAAAATATTTAACATCAAACAAAATTTCTGAAATGATGCAATAATTCAATAACCGTCAGATATTCAAAGTATTTCATACAAGGAACAAGCCTTTATCCGCTAAAAAGTTGCAAAACTAGCATAAATGCACTGTTGCCTGGAAAAGCGGTGCTTAGCAGAAATAATTTGTTGAAAATAAGCGCGAAATTTACTGCGCCCGGGTTCTCCGGAGTGGAATTTATTGTACGCAGCGCAATCCGGGAATTTTAAACAGGCCCCGCACTGCAGAGCTGGGAAACGAAGCAACATGAGGCCTCTGTTCGTTTGGCCTCCTTCGAGAAATAAAGTTGGACTGCATAAAGATCGGAAACAAAACGAAATCAGTGGATATACAACCTTATTTTATATTTACTAAAAAACTCAAAAGAATTTGTAAAACTGCAACAATAAACGAAGCAATATGAGGCCTGGAACTCTATTTTTGATTTACTTGTGTCGAGGATTCTACTGATTTTCGTACGACGTTTGAATTTCCGTATTCCGTAAAAGCGACCTTGCCCGTATATACGTCGTCATCGTCGTCATCAGCCATTTTTAATGTCCCCACTGGCCTTCCTTATGGATGGATAAGGAGAAACAAAAAAACAAAATCAAATGAAATATAATGTTATTTTTTTTTAAAACTCAAAAGAGATACCCCCATATTCTAAGTCGTTCCTCCAAAATTTTTTACACTCCATTCAAACTCATTCGACAAATTTGGTATTCATAGTTGCAATAAATCTCCTCCACACAAATTATTCCTCACTTGAGTGTAATAATTACAGAGTTACGACTTAGAATACCGATTTCGTGGAGTATTTCGAAGAGGTTTTCAGTGAGGTTTCGTTAAGTCGAGGACGAGTAAGTTTTGTACGAACGACTTAGAATATGGGTGTTAGTCAACTTGAGTTAACTTGGTAATTTTTTTCAATATTTGTATTTAAAATTTATCATATAGTCAACATCAGTTGAAATAAACTTCAGACCACAATAGCCAACATTTACATTGACCGGTGTGTCGAGCGAGGCAAATTGTTACTTACCTAGAGGATTTATAGAATTACTTGCTTTTGGCAAAATGTATTCTGTATTTTTCTGTGACTAGAGAGAATCAAATGAAATAAATCTCGCATTATATTAGATTGCAACTGCAACTTTTATGCACTGCTAAGCCATCATAGTACTTAAGTAAATTATTTTCGCAAAAATATATATATATTTTTTTAATTGCAAAAAAATATATTTTTAGCTCGGTTCAAATTACTTTATAAGAAGCAGCTGTCTTTTCTCATTTTAGGCTCGTTTCCGTACAATTACTTATTTATATATATGTTTAAATTTAAAAATCTGATGGTAGTTGGGGTTTTTAAAATTATTTTATGCTTTTTTAAATTTTCATTGTAGCCGACGTGAGTTTTTTCAAAATTATTATTTCAAACTTAGTAAAGTATTGGAAGATGCCAAAACTTACTCGTCCTCGACTTAACCAAACCTCATTGAAAACCTCTGCGAAATACTCCTCGAAATCGGTATTCTAAGTCGTAACTCCGTAAGGACCTGGAGGAGCCAAAGAGTACGTAGCCACTTCGTGTTAGGCCTAGCGTACAAACCATTTTTACCCACGACGAGGTTGAGTGGAGTGTAAAAAGTTTTGGAGGAACGACTTAGAATATGGGGGTAAGATGATTACAATAGCTCGTAATTAAAACTGTTTTATTTATTATGAATGGGTTCGCTCTTGATCCTAGTCTAGCCCGGGGACTAAAGACAGGATCTGCGATGGAGCGAGCTAACCCAGAAGGTGCCTATTCACCCTTGCTTTGAAAACGGGCGGGTTATAAGTACAGACACAGGGAGGGAGTTCCACTCCTTTACTGTGCGCAACTGTACTACAAAAAATAGTTAAATCAAAATATATCTCGAAGAATGTTTAGCTTCAAAACAAATCATATGATATAGTTGATTATGTGTTTGTTGGTGTTTGTTTTTATATAAATAATATAAAAATAATGCTATTGAGTTCATTTCTAACGTAAGAAAGCACTACGAGTAAATATGAAATGCATAATCCAATACACTCCGAGTATAGTATAAAATTATTATTTCAAATAATTATTAACTAAAGACTGAGGTATTATATTAGTGAATTATTCAAATTAAGTTTCAATTTATTTGAATTTGGGAACTAATTAACTGGATACCTCGGTCCATTAATTAATCGTCAAACATAATACTTACCTACAAGATAAACATTTTGGGGACCATATTAAAATTTGTCTGTTGGTTCTGTCATCAACGCGGCGAATCCCTTTCATCCGTAATGACGAACAGTTTACAACATTTATTTTCGTACAATCAAGTATTGGTTCTTGTTAATTTGTGTGTAAATGGACTTTTAAACAAATTGAACCAACACAACTGCAGAGGTTAACCAGACCACTTCTACAAATGATTAAAATTAAATTCTCATTTGTTTTCCTTTCACAAGAGGATTAATCTATGCATGAAGAGCTAGCAGACGCAAGAGAAAATAATAATAATAGGATAGTTTAAAAACGTACTTTTATCTTTCAGTTTGTTTACTTTGTTCACATTTATAGACAAATAATTGCTCTTTGAAGCAATAGTTGGATTGGACATCAAAAGGGGTCACATTAGGTGTTACATTGCGGGTTCGAGTACCGTGTGAACGATATGGAGTTTATTTTGTAGTATATTTTCTAACAATCTAAGAAAGGCTTGTGTATCTAGGAAAAGGATTTCTGTGGGGGTAACCAAACATTTCTCTCCTTATGTAAACTATCGGATGCACATCTCATGTCGGTAGAGCTGTCGATGGACATGAAAGATACAGAGCGACAGTGACGCAGTAACTATTTAGTAATCTGTGGCATTTGTTACCGTATACGTTGATAGTAAACATCAAGTTTGCCATACATGTAATAGGGTTTCTGACCAATGTAATTCCCTTGCAAAATCTTTGTAGTTTCTATACAGCTATTGTTTAGAAAACTATCGCACGGAAAAACTTCCTTTACAATGGATTCCACGGCGGGGCTCGCTTTAATCATATACTTAAGAGAACGGCCCAAAAACACATTCGTTTGAGTATAAAACTAACCAGTATTTCTTTTTATCACAACAATTTGCAGTTCTCGTTTCTATATACGATCGACACGATGTTAACAGTGCGAGGTTAAGCATTTTCAGTTTCAAGTTCCGTATTCCGTAGGCCTTATAGGCGGCTAGATAAACTCTTGGACCAGAGATGGCCACTAATCCTCATACGATAAGAAGAAGTTCCGCATGATGTGAATTTTAATGTTTTTAAAGAATATTAGTGTAAAACGTCTTAATAATTTAGAATTTCCTTATAAAGTGTAAAAAAAACATTTGAAAAAATAACTTTTTAAATGTTATTCTGGATGCTATTACCAGTAGATATTTGTAGTAATCGTATATTTAAAAAGGAAATACACTATAATATTATTTTTATTTGAATGCAATTTTGTGTAAAACCACTCAAAAAGTTTAGTTGAACTATTTAAAACATTTTGGTGTAATTCAAATCACATCATAATGGTGTCAAAAATATATGTGCTCATCATTGTAAATAATAATGGATTTTTGAATACAGTAATCAATTAGAATCAACAAACAAAAACATTTTTACAACACTGACACGATCGTCAAAGGCTTAAGCTATTCTTATTATTATAGTTTTAAGATATAAAAGAATTGGGTGATTCTAAGTAAGTTATGTGCAAATGGGTGTTGTTTTAATTCACTAAGTGGAAGTTAGGTCAGTGAACCTATATAAGCCTACGCCCGCATTTGACGATACCTATTTTTTTTTAACAACGGGGACACTCTTAGCCTTCATCATACCTGATGTTAAGTATTGATAAGGCCGAAGATGGAAGCGAGCCTCTCCCGGAATCCTCATCACTGAGGAACTGGCTATCTTATCTCTACCTCTATCTGGGTCTGATACTGGTGGTTGTTAACACTAGACCACAAAAGCGGTTAAAAATTATGAGAAGATCTCAATACTGCACTGTCTTATAATGTTTGACCTGCAATTGGGGACGCGCGGTGGGTTAAGACCCGTTCTCATTATTCATCCGTAACGAAGGTTTTTTCCCCAAAAAAGAAAAATTAAAAATGACTGATGAAAATTTCAAAGATCACCACAAAAGAAAAAATATTACATGCAGTAAGCTTACACCAACATTCTGGTGCTTACTGTAAACGGTTACGTTAACAAGATTACTGAAGTGCCTTTTTAAGCTTATACGAAATGAAGAGGAACCCTAAAGATTTCTTTTTATTCACCTGTAAGGCTGGGTTTATTACGGTGAGGCAGTATAACGGGTGGATTTTATTTTATCGGCGTCCGCGTACTCCATCCCGAATAAACTCACGCCATAGCCACAGTACAAATAGTAAGGTAAACTGTTTATGATAAATACGACGACTGTGTTTTGTTTGCGCGCTTTTAAAAGCTTTGGTTTCTTGAACAAGACATTTGTTATAATCCACATATTTATTGAACTAGCAGTCATTTACAAATTCAACCCAAATAAACTACAAATAGTACAAATAGTAAGGTACACTGTTTATGATTAAATACGACGATTGTGTTTCTTTCTTTGGTTTTCGAAAAGGAAATTTTTAAAATCCACATTTTTATAGCTAGTAGCCTTTTGCAGTCCACCCCGAATAAACTCAGTATACAAACAGTAAGTCAAACTGTTTATGATAAATATGACGACTGTGTTTTGTTTGTACGTTTTTAAAAGTATTCGGATTTTTTTTTAATTCTTCATTTGCTAGCAAGACATCGGTGTCCAGAGAACAATGGAATGTCTATTGTGTCTCATAATCAGGGGCCTGAAAAGTTAAAATAAATTTTGTTACAACCAGTAAGGTGATAGAATTAGTGGTAAACTGCAAATTCGTGACCGTGGTCAAAATATTGTGATTAAAATTTTGCTCAATAATTGGGCTATAAATTATATAAAAAAACCGATCAAGTGCGAGTCGGATTCGTCCACCGAGGGTTCTGCACTAGGTACCTAGGTAAATAATATTATGAGTAGTTCAGCAATCGAGTCTCGCAACTCTTTCGGAAATTTTCCTGTTTAGTTTCCAAAACTAAAGACTATATTTTTATGATTTAATTACAAATGTATAGTTTTCAGTTCTTTTTCTGTACTTGCAGTAAAAGACGATATTATTTGCCAAATTTCTTAGTTCTAGGTCATCGGAAAGTACCCTATGAATATTGATTCCCTTGACGTTTTTGCGACATAATGTATTTTATGTTAACTTACAAATTTGATTTTTTACTGCTTCAACAGACTGTTGACCTGAATCTATGTTTTTCATTTCAACTGGGTACATAATATTACGCGTTCCCGAGATAAACGAAGACGGACCGACGGAGAGACGGACTACAAAGTGATCCTGTGAGGGATCTGTTTCTTTCTACGGAGTTACGGACCCCTAAAATTAAGCTCTCGTGTTTCCAAATATAATATCTTCCTCTTTTTTATTCAAATGCAAAAATTGGTCGAATTCTATATAGGTTTGTAGCAAATGATACAATATTACAAACTTTGTAGTAAGTATGTTAAATAAACTTCTGAATAATTTCAGAATCTAGGTGAAAATAGTTGCAAAATGTTCTTTCTTCACAATTTTTCAATGAATTGCGGATAGAAAACTTGCAACATGCTAACGAGTCCTAGGTTGGAACTAACAAGTTAACTATTTGTGAAGTACCAATACAGATAGCTACTCGAACTATGCATCGTTATTTTGTACCTAGAATTAACTTTACAAAAATAAACTTTTTATATTTGGAAATAAATTAGTGATAGGTATGTACGAACATCAAAATCCCTATCTTTGTATGTGAACCCGAATACGGGGGGTCGCCTGGCATTTGTGAGTGTATAACATCTCGCTTAACATTACTTAGCTATAGATTGAACTAAACGCTTAAACAGACCCTAAATATTGAGTCGGTCTTAAAAAATCAAATAATTAAATATTCAAGTAAGTATTTAGTTTTAAATCGTTTCTCCTTGTAAGTTTGTACTTGAAAATATATATCTTTAATAATAAGTAACAAAACTTAATTAAGAAGATATAACTCATTTCTTAAATACCCACAGCCATACACAAAGCACATAACACATGTACCTACAGAAAAATATAGCTAGCATTTCGGCTGCCGGTAAATTTGAGTCAGACCGAACTAATACGTGTGCCCGCAAATTGGGTTCATTTCCGTAGGCCGGAGGAGTATGCGTTGTTTTTCTTGGATATTACAGTAAATACAGTAACGTTTACAAGGTACGATTGGCCCTGTTTTATAAAGCGTGATAAGTCGACAATTTGTCAACTATGCTCGAACATATTTTTTTTGTCACGTATCTACGCAATTTTGATCTTTGTCATCATTGCCGAAGGTAGGTTTTCTATAAGAGTAATCGTACATTTTAAAGTTCTCTTTTTCAACATATAATAGGCACAAACTCTTACGATCATGAAAGAATTTATAAAAGAAAAATAACTGCCACTCCTCATCCTGACACAGACCAAGAATGCATATAATAAATGTGCGATAATTTAAAAAATCTGTCATATTTACAGATTATAATATGTCAGACCAAATGTTTTGAAACGTTAAATTGTAGGTTTGCGCGACAATTGACAATTATGTCCGCTTTTCATAAAACACCAAGGTTTTATGAAACGTACAATCGTCAAATTGCCACCTGTCACCTGTCGCTGACAATTGTAATCCTTATGAAACAGGGCCCAGATTTTACAAGGATTTAAGGCGCTTTACTGGCGACAAATGTAATGCCCGATTTGCGCGGCTCAAGTACAGTGGCGAGCGCCTGAACAGTGAAACAAAAGATGTCCTGTTTGGCGCAGGGGTACTAAGCCCACCTTCTGCGCCAGAGGTACCGGGTTCGATCCCCGGACAAGACAAATATTTGTGTGCATGAACATGTCTAATTGTGATTTTTGAATTTTTGCATTTTTCAATGCTATTTTTATACTTATAATTAGTTTTAAAAAGAAAAATATAGAAAAAAAACAACTCGGCCGCAAGTTAATTCTCAGATGGGACTCAAACCCACGACCTTTGGAAATCCGGTCCAATGCTCTCTCAATGCTGCTCAACTTGTGGCCGAGTTGTTTTTTTTCCATTATTTTTCTATAAAAAATTTATCATTAATGTATATTTGCCTTGGTCTGGGTGTTTAATATGTATTAAGTATGTATTTACAAAATAATTAAGTATGTTTATCCGTTATTTAGTATCCATAACACGAGTTCTTCATGAAACTTAACGTAGACTAGTTAATTATGCAATTATTTATTTATTATTATTAAAAGACAATGCCCGATTTTATATGAATCCACTGTCAAGTGTCAAATTGAATCGCCACTGTCCAATCGTACTTGCTCACTGTTCTTACCAACTTCGCTAAAGACTTGACCCGTGTAAACCGGGTGTACAGAAAATGCAAGCATTTACGTGACTGGTTGATTCGAGGCACTGATGGAATTTGTATTGTTTTCCTTAACTCGTTCCCTGTCAGTAAACGGCTTGAGACGTTTATAATCACCAAAATTCTATTGTGTCTCATTCACTGTCAGAGAAAGTGTTATGCCCGATTTAAATGAATCAAGAATAGTGGCGAGTGACGAGTGCCTCAACAAATACAGGAGAGTCGAACGCTTAACCTATACATTAGCATATAAATCTTTGCAGCAATTGTTATTTTTATGTAGATATTGAGTCTCAAAGTGAGCATGTTTGTATGAAAATAACGGGGTGTGCGGTTAGATGTACCGGTGACTGTATTTTCACCCTTTCCCGATTTTTCGTGAAACCAATTTTTGTCAGTTGGCATTCTAGTCGTGTATTGTAAAGGCAGCTAAGATGACATTGTCAATTTCCTTAGCTCATATCCGGTGAAAATCTTGAAGGTGCACGCAATATCCGACCCATGCGCCCCTACGATCGGTATTTATGAGGGTTATTCTATCATTAATGACTGTCGTTACAACCGACTTAAAAACGAGGTTATTATCGACCCCTACCAATTGTTTTATTTATTTATTAAATGTGTACGCACACACACGATCCTGAAAGACAAGGTTTAATAACAAACCTATTACTTAGGATATTTACATCAAACCCAAGTACATAGCAAGTTAAATATGTCTTTCATTTGGTTACCCAACATCATACGTCGTTCTTACCAAATGAGATTGTAGTATAAAATAAACCAAATCGGCTTAAATCTAAAACAATAACAGAAGCTGTTATGAAACAACAGCATAAAAGATTCCATTTACGTAAAAATTGCGTCGACTTAAGAAACAAAGATTGCGCAAATGAACGCACAAAATAAGCCATTATATCATAAAGTAGCTACCATCTTTGTTCGACAAAAACAAAATGATGCCCTCAAAGGGCCTTAAATGAGGTAAAATGGTATAAAGATACATATTACAGTGATTATTGCATAAAAAATGGATACTTAAGTGAAATTGAAACGTCTCATTTTGATGAGTTTTAGAGATTTACCTGAGTGGCGCGCAACCTTTCACGAATGGAGTTACCTTGTTTAATGTTTAATTTTGTTTGTAATTGAAAACTTTTGCAGTATCTCCAGCTTTGAACACGATAATATCAACAGTCTAATGTTTGGTATGAAATATTTTAGAACAATACATTATATTTAAATATGACAGCTGTAGACATCTGACAAAATATATTGCTTGTAGTTTTATTATTATTCAATATTTAGTTTTTTAAGTGAAAACTTCTTTAGCGGCGTTGTACAGATCAGTTTTAAATTTTTCCGTCTGCGTGGAATCCTTTCATACGTGTATAATTTTCCGCCCGCGACTTCGTCCGCGTAGATTCTACTTTCCTCTTAAGGGAAAATCCTTTCTTACCTATCTACATGCCAAATTTCAACTTAATCCGTCAAGTACTTTGAGATCTGCGTTGATAAATATATCAGTAATGTTTGCCTTTTATATATTAAGATTATCGTCTGGGATGGAAGTACTATGGCCGATAAATTGATTAAGTACTTACCTAACGATTTGTTAGCTTATGAGGTTGGTCAGTTGTAGTAATAATTAACAAAATTCAGTATACATTTTATAAACCGGAAAAGCTCTTGTTTTTGGCAAAAATACTGATCAAAGTATTTTTGCCAAAAACACACATCAAAAATATAGGTTAGTTTATTTGTTTTTAAGTTTCAATCATGAGTCTAATAATAATAAAATAAGTCACTTTTACTTTGAAATTAAAGGATTTTTCTTACAAAACTCCATCCCCCTTTTCACCCCTTTGGGTATGGAATTTTCAAAAACGCCGAGACAGGTAAATGTTTATTTTTGATCCTTAACCTAAATATAAAATTTGAAGATCCTAACTCTAAAACGGACTTTCATACAAACTTTCATTCCCTATTTCAGCCCCTTAGGGGTAGAATTTCGAAAAATCCTCTCTTAGTGCACCCCTAGACCTCACAAGGAACCTATGTGCCAAATTTGAAGTCTCTAGACCTAGCGGTTTGGGCTGTACGTTGATATGTCAGTCAGTCAGTTTCTTCTTTTATATATTTAGATAAATAACTATAGTATTTGTTATTAAATTAATTATTTCAAAGTTTTTATTATTTGTTATTGTTTTAAGTGGTTTTCACTTCTGCCGGCACTCCCGGAGTGCAACCCGTTGTTTTTTATGCAGTCAATAATCAAGTATACCAAACAATAATTAGCACAATAACGTGTACAGTACATTGATGATCGAAAATGACAATTTTAACGTCAAGTTTGCCTGTATTTTGTAGGCATACAAATATCAATAATTATAAGTTTTAAATATTAATTCAACAAAAAATAATGTTTGTGTCCGTTCTTCGTTCATAATTTAAAACGTGATATTAACGTCTAATTTAATAGTGTTACATCAAGTTAGGAAACAAAATACCGTGAGGTGTTGTAAATGGCGTGTCAAAAATGAGAGATGGAACTTTATTCGCTTAGGTTTTTTAATAAGAGGGTCAGATGACTCTTTGAAGTGAGGCTGTAAATTTTATATAATTGCTTGAAAAAGAAAAATGTCTTAATACCTTCGGGGCCATTTAGGAACCTTGGTGGTAGTTAAGTCGGGACCCTGTCACTCACTTGTCTTCGCCAAACTGTATTAGCATACAAATTGATAGTCCAAGATTTATGGACTTGAGGCTTTATTTAAGAGTAAATATTTTTTTTTTGGTGTTTGCCGAGGAAATGGACTTAATGTCTTTCGTTGTGTCACTTTGAAGTGATCGATTTGTTTTGTTTCCTTCTTTTAGTATACTATGAACGACGAAGTAAATACATGCTTTTCCTTAGTATGAAAATATTTAAAATGTAGTAGTTGTGTAGGCTTTTGTCACAAAAAATACAAATATAACAAGAATTTATTATACGCAAGTTGCCAAAGGTGGGTATTTATTTATCTCTGTGTGCTTAGTGCGAGTTTTTTCTACTCACGGTCGATCGTGAGCTGGTTAGGTTTTTGAATGGCGTTGGTATAGTCCGTGGCGTAATACGCTAGATGGCGGGCCGCTAATTTCATACAAAAATCTAGAAATAACTCGCACTAAGCACTCTGAACACAGAAGAGACTAGAAGTAGTGACAGCGAACCACGTGTTGACTCCCATTTGCGAGAAACACGAAAGCTTTCAAACAAAGCACCGTTTCTTATGACTTTAATTATTAATTTAAAAGTGTTAGATATTTTCGGTTACATATACCTAAAAAGGTCACTAAAATAGTTTTTCTAAAATCTGTCTATAAAATATTGAACAACATTAAGTACTGTGGAAGTGTGGCGCTCGTATATGTCTCCGCACTACAAGCAGGGGGCCTACCGCCATCTCTTAACGCAATATTGTTTAATGTCAGTTTGTATCGGCGCAATGTTGTTATATGTCATATCGTACCGCGAACCTCTTAAAACAAGCTTGTCTTTTGACGGGAGTTTTGTGGCGTCATCGCTCAATCATTCACTCAAACATGATTTTTATCGATCAAACCTACTACGACGTCTTGTGTCAAATAAAGTCGAGCTTGTAATTTAAACAGTATTGAAACAAAAGGAAAACAAAACGTTCTTACGACATGACGGTTTCTAAAAGATGGCGGTAGGCCTGCAGGCCGCTATACCGCCGTTGCTGGCTGGTTTTGTTTATGATAAAATTAAGAAAAAGTAAGGCCCGTCGTGCGTAGATATGGACGGTCGCCTTGTCAAATAAAATATTTATAAATTGTTGTTGATGATGTTATTTAGTTAATAATAGTATTTCTATTATTAACTAAATAGAACGATAATAACAGTAAAAAATATATAAAAATTGTAAATTCAACAATATTAAAGAATATAAGAATAATACCAGTCCAAGCGAGTGCTTATTTACATCTAGAAATACTCCCCCGTCTAAGTACCTACCTAGGCGTTATTCGAACTTAAATCAGCCGATCTAAGCGTTGGAGAAATTCTGGGAATTAAACTCAAATGTAAAACATTAAAGCGTTGTTCATAAAGTCCCCAGTCTTTGGGTTCCACTTGGTTCGCTCCTTCAGGAGGTAAAGGACAATACCCTCTGATTTTGCATTAAAACTTCAAAGTTTTGGGTAGCCAAAACGAAGGTAATTTATTATGGAGCCCCGTACAATGCGATGAAATATAAATGGACAAAATTGTAAAGTTTTGTAGACACGGCTGGATAAATGTTGAACACAGAAGGTAAAGCAAAAAGAATATTCACGAGTCTTTTTTTTTTCAGTATTCAAATTAGAATGTTTGTAACGTGGCTGCGCTGCGCATAATAATTACGTATTGTGTACGTAGTATACGTAGTTATAGGTCTCATTTTAAGTGAACTATAATGTTCTTATGAGAAATAAATTCTTTAAACCTAATGTTAACTTCTATTTTATTACGGAATATAATAAACAGATCTACTATAAACTACTAAATTGGGGCACTAAAATACTAGGTTTGGTTGTGGAAAAAATTGGTTTAAGTTAGATTGGCGACTAAGTCACTCACCTAGAATTTTTGTCGCTCAAAAAGTTTTTAGCCGATTAGTTAATTACTACTCTGTCAGTAATAAGGTCCAAAACATTTTTTTTCCTGATTTATCTCTTCTAAAGAGCCTGATAAACGGTCAAATATATGTGACAAACACGAAAATTTACCAGAAATTTGATCGTTTACGAGGCGCTTTAAAATGGAAGTCATTTTCATTTGTTTTAATTTGATCTTTCTTTGATGTTAAGATAACTGCGCATTTATAAAAGAAAAACAACTGAACAAAATCTAACTGATGACGTTATAAAACTGATAGATTTGTTTTGGCAATTTTTAATGCCAACTTACTGATCAAAGTTTTCCTTCCATCGTATTTTATAAGTAAAGGGTTAAAAGTGTTTCTGGCGGACTATTTCGAATAATGACTATAATTATATATACAGTGGTGGACATATAATTAGAAACACTACCAACGGAATTTAACATTATACAAGATATGATTGACCCTAATAAGTACTTTTTATTTGGAAATGAAACAACAAATAGCATAAAATATATTCACTAACATAACATTTATTAGAAAAAACAACAAAATATCAACTATACAAGTACCGATTCAATATTAAATTTCATACAAACAATTAAATGAGTTTTAAAGTAAACTCATGAAGATTGTCAGATGTTCGGTCGGTTCCCCTTACCACGAATGAGGTGAAGTTTACATTGTGGCGTGACTCCAACCGTTGGACCCTCAGAGTATACGTCGACTTGATCCGGACCTGCTTCACAATGTCGTCTGGTTTAGTGGAGTAATGCAGGCGGGACACGTACACTAGCGTCGTCGGAATAGCCGGACGCAGCAGGTGATTGTGTCCAGTCGGGGCGGTACCACATAGATTACGGCGGGCGGTCTTCTTCTTCTTCTCCACCTTTCTAAAGCCGACCTCGTCACACCCATCGTCCTGTTTTCGTGGTGCTGAAGCATTAGTGACAGGACCCAGAAGATTTTCACTCTCCTTTGTAACCCGCTCGAGTTGTAATGTAGCAGGTCGGTTCGAAGCGGTGACTGCAGCGTATGTACGTTGAGGGGTTGACGTACACGCGCGTGACGTATCCGCCGGAGCGGGCGGCGAGGCGCGGTGCATCGCGCGCTGCGGCGTCAGCGACGGGTGACGCATCCATTTGCGCCGACCCGAAACTGCCGATGGATGCATTTTGCACCCCACGACGAGTGTTCACGTTAGAGGCCTCCGGTGACCTACTTACCGCAGCGGTGCAGGTGTTGCTTAATAACACAACTTGTGGTATCAGAAGGTATGGTGTTATCAGAAGCCTCTAATTTACACATCACTTTAGCAAGGCTTGTTTTCAGGGAGGTGATATCCTTCTACAGCCTGGTGATGTTGACGTGGTCGAAAGTGGCGGGAGGCAGCTTGTGCAGCTCGTTAGCCACGAAAGTCGTCAGGGTCGGTCTCCTTTAGACAGGTGATGATGTCCTGGAGACTCTTTGCGGATCCATCTCTTAGTCGCGATGGCATCTCATCGGGTTTACCAATGCTTCGGAACAGCAGCACGTTTCCAC
Organism: Chrysoteuchia culmella; assembly: GCA_910589605.1. Lineage (NCBI taxonomy): Eukaryota > Metazoa > Arthropoda > Insecta > Lepidoptera > Crambidae > Chrysoteuchia > Chrysoteuchia culmella. Next base: position 15,960,544 of record OU342654.1, read on the forward strand.
TGCAAATCTCATCTTCTTTAAATTTCGACTTGCAGATTTGGATGATGCTGACCTCGTCCATTGTGTCGATGGCGTTTTGTATGAAAACCAGAACTTCATTCACTATGAGTTGCTGGGAGCCCATAATGAGAACGAGCAGAGGCTGCAATGCAATGGGCGCGTCCGTTTCTGATCGCACACGGCACTGCACTCGCCAATATAAGATTCAAGGATTATTTTTCATGAAAACCAACATAAATATTTTTGTATTCATTTCATGATATAAAACATTGGTGTCATGTAGGAATTGAAACAATAGGATACAATGGTAAATGATAAAAAAAAAACATTTTCTAAAAAAAATTCAAACCGACTTCAAAAAGTAAAAAATAAAACTTTTGGAGTCGGTGCCAGCCAAGGCATTCTACATTGCACTTCTATTAACTATATATTTTTTTGGCCTTAGCTAGCTAGCACCGACTTCAAAAGTTTTATTTTTTACTTTTTGAAGTCGGTTTGAATTTTTTTTAGAAATTTTTCTTTTTATAAAATGTTTTTATTTCAGATTTTTTAGTTATAATCATGTGCCGTTACTTACACTAAAAATCAGCCCATACACAACAATGATGTCATCTAGGAAAAAAAGAATTATAAAAATCTGTTAACCACTGGCGAAGTTATGGTAAAACATACATAAAAAAAAACCATCGACCTCCTCCTTTTTTTGAAGTCAGTTAAAACAGTAACCATCAAAATTGCAAGCTGTTACTAAGAACTTGTTTGAGGTAATTAAACTGAATATTTTACAACACGCAGGCTTATTAATTAGGACTAAAGTCCCGGTCTAGCACATTCTTCAAGCGGCCTCCCAGCAGTAATGCCCCGTTAATGAGACCTCCACTTAGTCACTGCACTCTCTAGAATAATCGCTTCCATTTGTTTCGCCGTCATTCCACGAGTGTAGAGATTAAGCAACTTTCGCAATGGTCGGTAACCGGATCGGTGACCAAATATGGGTTTTCTCAAGCTCCTCCATGCTTCGGAAGGCGCGTTATGGCGTTAGTTCTGGCTGTATTCGCAGTCGTTAAAAACCACCAGTCCGCATTGGGCCCGCAATGCCACTATCCTCGTCCATCCATAAGGAAGGCCAGTCCCCCATTAGTGGGGACATTAACATGGCTGATAATGACGATTATGACGATAATGTATTGGTGCCATGTAGGAATCGAAATAACAAGATAACATGGTAAAACCTAAAAAAGGAACCGGTGAAATTGCAAGCATTTTTACTAAGAACATGTTTCAGGTATTTAACTAAAGTTTTGACAAGACGCAGGGATATTTGTTAGGGCTAAAATCCCGGTCTAGCACATTCTTCAAGCGTGCTAAGTCCTGCCCCGTTAATGAGACCTCGAGTTAGTCACTGCACTCTCTAGAATAATCTCTTGCATTTCGCTTAATTTGTTTCGCCTTTCCTGAAATGGTGCTCGCCATGTTTTGTTAACCCGATATGAAATATCTTACACTACAGAAAATTCACTTGCTTTTGAAATAAAACCATTTCGCGAATACGTTCACGCTTGTTACACTACTTTTAAGCTTTATTTTCTGTATGTTTTATGTTGCTTTTTTATTGTCTTTTCTATTCAGGCTTACAGCTAAGGCGAAAGTTAAGGATCTAGGTTACTTAGATCTATAATTTTAATAGTTAAATTGTAGCATTTAAGCATTAGAGCTATACTGTAGCAATTGCTTGCTCCCTGCAAATTCGTCTACGTGAACTAATGGTCCTAACGCGATAATAAAATGTATTCATTTTCTACACTTACATTTATCTTTACAGGATAAACCCAATATAATAGAGTAAAAATTGATTGCTTATGCTCTTTAAAGTAATTCAATCTTCAGATTTCAATCGAAATGATTTAGTTTATCGACCTCCGTTGTAAAGTAGTACGTACCCGGTTTTATGGTGTCGTCTACCCGTTCTGGGTTCGAATCCCAGTAGGGGCAAATGTTTGTATGATGAATAGGCATTTGTACCTGAGTCATGGCTGTTTATATAAATTTCTAGAAAAAAGGCCTTACAGTGCTTTCTAGATAGGCTAATTTTTAAAAGTCACTTGTGATTATCGGTCATGGACACATAACAATGAAGTTTATCGTCATACTTAAGTTATTACGATAGCACTTTTTGGATAATGTATGAACAAAAGTTGACCTTACAAATAACCTAATTATAAATAAATAATAAATATTTCTTACACTCTCACGCTTGTGTTATGGGATACTAGGGTAACGGATATAAATACATATAATTATACATATATAAATATTTATGTGTAGGAATATATATAAACGTCCATGACTCAGGTTCAAAATGCTCGTATTCATCATACAAATATTTATCCCTACCGGGGCCGAACCCGGGACCTCAGAGTAAGCGACACCTTGAAACCGGTGTACGTACCACTCTACCTATTACTATAATATAATACCAAAAGCTTTAGAAGCTTGAATGTGCTTTCGAATTGAGGAGGATCTTGAGATAATAATAGATCGGTCGTTGGACGATTCCTTTGCGAATTTACTCTCAAGTCGGAAAGTTAGCCTCTTCGATATCATGATATTCAACCTCTATAATGACTTCAAGTTGAACATTACCGATTTCAGGTACACTATTTATTCTGAACGGTAAAAGAGGTGGCTTTCTCATACGATTAGCATTCATTTTATTGTTAAAAAGAAATCCATCAATTAAATAAACATGTTCATCAATTCTTCAACAAGCACAATCCTTCTTTATGGATAGATAAGGAAAAAGGCTAGGGCCCATTTCAGCTGCTTCCATTTATACCCATACCTCAGTGATTGAGGAATCCGGGAGAGGCTTATTCTTATCAATACTTAACATCATATGATAAAGGCTAAGAGTCACACCGTTGTTCATAAAATAAAAACTTAATGCGAAGTGGTGCGTGTTGAAGATTACAAATGTAGCTAAGTTCAACGGCTTAACATACCTTCTATAGTATGTAGAATCTCGAATTAAATTGGCCATTGGGTACCCAGACTACCCAAGCAAAACATGGCGCTAAATGGCCGTGGGTAGTCTGGGTACCCAAATTTATTCCCTATTTGGTCTTTGGCCATTTACGGTCTTGTCTTAAAAATACATGTTGCATCGGCTTGGGAGTTTTTTTAATGGATTCGGGACGAACCTTTCTTTTTATTAAAAATAAAAAAACACAGCCATCCATAAAGACGATGCCAGAAAAAAAAAGTCAAGTGGTGTCAAATTACAAAAAAAAAGCGCCGTTCGAGTGTTTTACTCAGTTTTTTTTACATGACTTTGTTTACTTTTTATTTATATCGGTCTAGAATAAAATCATCATGATTTTAAAAGTATAAAAAACATAGGTTAACGCTGAAATTTAAAAAATATAAGTATTTTTAGGACCCAAAGGTGTCAAATTTTACTTACTTTTTTCTCTCTGTCTTAAGTGCTGATTAACAAAAAATAAATAAATTATACAATCAAAACCCACATAAATAAGATATAAGTGCCATTCGTACGCTTTACAAAAAACAAAACGTTATCACCATGCGTGGCGACAAAGAGTCTCTGTTGACGGTTTCTAACACCCATATTCTAAGTCGTTTCTCCAAAACTTACTCGTCCTCGACTTAACGAAACCTCTTTGAAAACCTCTTCGAAATACTCCTCGAAATAGGTATTCTAAGTATTCTTGACTGCCCAATAAATAAATAAATAAATAACTCCGTAAGGACCTGGAGGAGCCAAAGAGTACGTAGCCACTCCGTATTAGGCCTAGCGCACACTACCATTTTTACCCACGGTTGAATAGGTAAGTGTGCGAGCCGAAATTTGTTTACGTTACAATAGGTGTCGAATGACATGGCCGATAAGAGGCACTGAGCGGGTGGCGGCCTGGGCGATAGAGCGGTTAAAATATTGGTCACCCATCCCGAACCCGACCATACGGAAGGCTGCGCTAAATAATAGTACCGTCATTATTTGGCTATTTGTTAAAAAGTAACTCAATATTTTAGCAACGTTATTTGATAACAGTAATCGTGCTTATAAGTACCGTAGTCAATTCATTCGTTTCTTAATGATATTCCGCAAATGAAAAAGTCTCAATTGAAAATTGTAAAACATGTCTTGAAAAAGATAAGTTTACTTGAAATTACTGTTATAATTCTGAAAGCACTAAAGTCAGAATAAAAAATATGGAACATTGTTATATTAATACTGCAATCAAAATTATAATTATTATATTTTTTTTCACTATTCTTTAGCCATAAATTCCATGAACTCATACATGGACCCGTCGGCACAACCGTACACTGAATTTCTATAATAATGTAACCAGTTTTGATTATTTCATATCAAAACCTTTATCTTAGGACTAAATTTTGAATGAATTAGAGAACGGTTAATATCGAATTTCAGAATACATTACATTTGAACCACCTGGGGGCCAGTTGAGCTACAGCTGATGGTAAGGCCCCTGATAACGCGAATGCTGCTGTTATAGATGAAGATCCTAGAGAAAAGGATAATTTTACCATATAAAACTTACGGGCACCAGAGACTAATTATAGCAATTTGAAAAAATTCTGAACCGGAGAGTGAACACGATATGATACCTTTGGCAAGTTTACAAAAGATTATCTCGCATTGAACAACCAACCCAAAAGGAATTTTCGTCTTTATCTATCGTACTAATAACTAGCAGATATTCCTACTTCTACGTACTACGTTTATGCAAAAAATAACAGTTTTTATTTAATGAATGACGGGGAGACTCTTAGCCTTCATCATACATGATGTAAGTATTGATAAGGCTGAAGATGGAAGCGAGCCTCTTCCGGAATCCTCAACCACTGAGGCACTGGCTATCTTATCTCGAACTGCCGGAACACAACAATGCTGAAAACATTGTTGTTATGGCGTCAGGTTTAGATAAGATGGTGGTAGCTAGCCAGGCGGGCTTACAACAAGTCCTACCAGCAACCAAACCGAATACAATATGTACCCCCGCTGGGAAACGAACCCGGGACCCCTGGGTCTGATACCGGTGGTTGTACCACTAGACCACAGAGGCGGTTAAAAGTTCAAATAAGTTTTTTCCTTTCATTCCTCTTTTACAGGAACTGAAAAAACCTGAAGACACTAAATCCAACCAGAATTTCAGGAAAACTGGCCAAGGAAGCTTAGCTTTCAAAGCAAGTTTGGGGGAACAGATTGCATAGTTATCTGCAAGTAGAATGATAACAGTGTGTTACTGTTGCTTCTAATGTTGTGTTATCTCTATGTTAATATCTTTTAGATGTTGAGAGAAACGCCTCGTTTTTTGGTAATATTCCAGTGGACTCAGCATAAGAGGCAAAAATACCACATGGCTGATATCATTCCACTTGCAGATTATGCATATTATTTCCTCCAAACTTGCCTTGAAAGTTAAGCTACCACAGCCAAACTTCTTGAAGTCCTAGTTGGGTGACAATGATTGCACAAGCTGTTTTAGTTGCATTCAAGTTCCCGTTTTTTAGTTCGTGTGAAAGAGGAATGAAGGTAAAATAACTCCAATTGATATATCTATGCCATATTATATTATATTATATATCTAGACTAACATAATAAATTATAACAAATTAAATCATACTTATTTAATAAAGTATATGAATTTATTCTCCCATGTCTATACATGACATAGATGAAAGCATTGAAATAAAAAGGTATGGTTGTGCCGACCAACCCATATATGGGATGCCATTTTCCAGATTTTCCGTAGGCGACAAATTTTATAACAATTTTAGTTAAGATATTGGGGTGATATTAAACCACATATAAAAACATCTTAACTTTCTAGGAAAAAAAAGGTTTTATCAGGACTTATCTGGTCCCCAAAATCGCATGCCATACGCGCTAATCAATGCACCACTGTACTTCTCAACTTGTTTAGCACTTATTTTATGAAAATAAAAAGACGATGCTGATTCTGATTTTTAAATAAATTCTAATCATATCAAAATATTATTTATTCAATTTAGCATATTAAACGCATTTTTGAATCGTCAGCTTTGCCCTCTATGACTTTTAGCTGACAAGAAAAAAGGGGCGCAAAAAATCTTGTTAAAAAAATGGGAACAAAGACTAGGCCCAAAACATTATTTAGAAACAACTCATACGTAGATTTAAAAAAGTGTTTTATCCGTAACACGTAGAACTACCAATCTAAAGCGCGTACAAAAAATGGCAAGAAGGCACTATTACGAAATATGCAAGTACTTACCGTTTTAAATAAATTTCAAATGTACGCACCGTAAATTTCATTAAAAATAAATGTGCCAACACATCGCGGTAAATATTTACATCTCTTCCATTTAACAGACTAAGCGTATTTTTCGACTTTTAATTATGTGACTTTGTAACGACGTACTTAATACTGGTGTCCTACGTGTGTGTTTAAACAGAAACCGTAAAAGAGGCAGTTAGCGCTTTATTGGCGTATAAAATAAAAAATAATTGCCGACCGGCTTACGCGTGGGTTTAGGTCGAAAATTAGGGGCACGAAATTTTTATTGGATCTGTCGTCAAATCAATTATGTAGACTTTACTGGGACACCAAGATGACTTCCTGGTGCTTTGGGTGTTCATATAAATGTTATTATCCTATTTCTGCGTACCTGATCTGCGACATTTTTATTTACACTTTTACTGACACTTACTTTCTTCTAAATAAACGTGGAGTAAAGTTCCACTTAGAATCTAATTTGGTCTCTCACATCTTTTTGCGAATAAAAGTTTCTTCATTATACCTTGGTGTAAAATTATTAATTTAGCTCATGGCCGCGCTTGACAGACTGTTCGTATTCGACCACGTTCGTTATGCAACGTTCGGCCCGGTCAGGTGTTGGATGGGTGACCATAAAGTGGCATTATAACTGAGCGCTTCTGTGCTTCGGAGGGCACATTAAACCGTCGGTCCCGGCTGTTGTCAGTCGTTAAGCCAAGTCCTTAGGCCTTAAAGGCGGCCAAATAAACTCTGACACTAGAGATGGTTAATAATCCTCACACGATAAAAAGAAGAAGAAGATCTTGGTGTAACTTTACGCGACGTCCATTAGAAGCTTACTTTATTCTAGTATGACTATAATTAGTTAAACAACTTTGCATTTATGATTTTGTATTTTTTGCATTTTTCAATGCTATTTTTATACTTATGGTAATATTTAAATAGAAAAATATTGGAAAAAATTAACTCGGCCACAAGTGATTCAGACGGGAATCGAACCCGCGCCCTTTTTAAATCCGGTCCATTACTTAAGTCAAAGACTTAAGTCTCGGTAGCTAAGCGGTTACAGCATTGGACCGGATTTCCAAAGGTTGCGGGTTCGATTCCCGTCTGAGAATTCACTTGTGGCCGAGTTTATTTTTTCCAATATTTTTCTATTTAAAATTTACCATAACTTTGCATTTATCAAGCAATTCTTAGAATAAGATTTATTAAGGTATCATCTGATGATATACATTTATTTAAAAAAAAAATACAAAAATTACATGCAATATAAAAAGCCACAAAAACAAAATATCTCAATAAACCCGTATAAACAATACAGCTCACTAACTACAACTTCAAACTTATATTACAATTTATTCTTAGAAATCCGAACTCTTTGATCAGAGATTGGATTTCACCCTGAAATTCAGAGTTTATTTCAGATAATTACATTATTATATTAAGGGACATTTCTCAAATATTTATAAGCCCATTTTTTCATTCGACACACGACGCACACCTAAAACTATTTAATTAATTAGTGTCATCTTTTAAATTAAATATGTTAACAAGTATAAGTAAATAATTAAGCCCTGTTTTATTACTAGATACACGTTCATTATTCAGCGCCACAAGTGTATATACGTGTCTAGATTAAAAAAAACCCTCGTGGATATCATAATTAACCAAGCATAGGTAAATTGTACCTGATGGAGTCAAGTTCATACTGCTACAAACATCGGCAAACCCAGGGTTTAAATGTGCTACTCCATTGTCACCTGAAGAAGGCTAGTATACGTCTGAAGCGCGATAGCAATAAGAAAACGACGCGTGCGGAGAGAGACCGATTTTGCAAATTAGGAGAAAAAACTAAGAAATCACTGACTGACGTAGACGTCTGACACTGACATAGTAAATAACTGACTACTTGAGGAGCCCGTGGCGCAGTTGTTCGCGCGCTCGGATTGCGATTTTTGAGATTAAGCAACTTTCGCAATGGTCTGTCACGGGATGGGTGACCATAAATTTACTATCTCGAGCTCCTCCGTGCTTCGGAACGCACGTTAAACCGTTGGTCCCTGCTGCATTTGCAGTCGTTAAAACCCACCAATCCGCATTGGGCCCGCGTGGTGGGTCATGGCCCGTTCTCCTTATCAATCTATAAGGAAAGCCAGTGCCCCAGCAGTGAGGACATTAAAAATGGCAAATGATGATGATGATGAAATAAGTATAGCGATTTAAAGAGAAAAGAAACTACACGATGCTAAATATTATTAGTGTCACTAATCAAACCAATTTAAAATTAAAATATTTTAAGGGTCTTTTTGAAAAGAAAAAGTGTCGATGCAAAATCATAAAATTGCGTTTCTGATTTTTTACAAATATAGATAAAGGCATGGAGAAATGTAGGTATATCTTATTAGCAGATTTAGATTTGCAACATCTATAACCATTCTATAGTTTTATGTCAAAAAGTACATACCTTTTACGTACATATAGCGTCTTAAACAAAAATGTTGTCGACGCTTTATTTAAAATGAAAGAAGAATAAAAAGCTTAATTTAATAATGCTCATACAAAAATCAAAAAAATCCACTTCTTTAGCTTCTTAAAAATAATAGAAGTAAGTTTTTACCAAGGCAATGGGTTCCTTTTTGGATGAAGATTAAATTTTGCAAACATAGGACTTATGATACTTTTTATCCGGATAAAAAGGATCCTATATATATAATGTAGGATAAAGTTTTATCCTTTGAATTGAAGTCACGGGCAAATACTAGTGGTTAACAATAAAAGTTGATGTAAGATACATTTAACGTTTCGTCTCGTAGCGTGAACTCCTAATGTACCCACTCGAGTCGAGTCACGAATCCCAACATTATGCAAAAATGTGCAGGGGTTAAGAATGCGAAATTCTTACAGTAGCTACGTGACTGCGCCTCTCAGTTGAGAACTTAAGCATTTTTTTACTTAAATAATTTTATCTATCGCAGTTTCGCAGCTCAGTAAGAGTTTGTTTTGGATTATTCACCATGACCTATGTGTGTTTTTTTCATAATATTATATTATATATTCGTCATCGTTATTTATTTTTGGCAGTCTAGAGAAGATAGCAGTCTGTAGGCTTATTACGAGTTTGGCAAACATGACGTTACAGTCAACGTTAACGTAAAATATAGCTCTGTCTCTTTGATATTTAACGACTGTTTTACCGACATGAGCAGTGTATCCGATAGTCTACGCTAACGTGTCCAGTGGGGTTACACGAATAACTTTCGAGTAAGTATCGAGGAAGTAAAGTAAAAAAAATGTATGACATATTGAGCAGAGTTCCTTCCGGACGTAAACGGAACTACATTTTCCTATACATTTTTTGACATAACGTGCTCGATACTTACTCGATACTATTTCGATAGTTCTTCATGCTTGCCCTACTGTACCCTTAGTACGAGTTTGGCAAACTAAAATCGTTTTCGAAAACTAACGCTTTGTCTCTTTCATATCCATAGACTGCTTTACCGACATGAGTAGAGGATTCGATAGTTATCGAAAACGTTGACAGTAAATGTCAACTCGTACTAAGGGCTATGTACCCCTATTACGAGTTTGCTTAACATGACATTTACAGGACTCGTGAGCGTAGACTATCGGATACACTGCTCATGTCGGTAAAACAGTCGCTAAATATGAAAGAGACAGCTACATTTTACGTTAACTTTTACTGTAAAGTCAAGTTTGCCAAACTCGTAATAAGCCTACAGTAAACGTCTTGTTTTGCAAACTCGTAATATGGGTACTTATTGATTCAAAATCCAAGTTGGTGGTTGCGTGACTGAAATAGGTAGTTAAGGGTTAATTTTAGTTCTGAGAGTCTAAACGGACATTAATAAAACAACAAAAAATAAAGTATAATTATCACTGGTAATCCTCTCCATTGTTGTTTTTTTCGATACAAATCCATACGAGTATATATTAACGTTACTCACTTGAGACCTATTTAAAGTAAAATATATCCGTCTAATAACTATTTACATTACACCAACTTCTAAAGGCTTACTCCAAACTAGTTTTATACCCATGGTTTGTTCGGATCGTGTGATACCGTATGCAGGTTTTGTTAAACTCGAAGTAATATAAATGTAAATTCAGTAAAACAAAGCAAGCTCGGCTGTGGAGCTGAAACTTCTCTTGTTATTACAAACTGCCATGAACCTTATTTTCATTTAATATATAAATCGCATGTAACCGTTTACTTGTAAGTGAAAATCAGAAGTATTATATTTTAAGTAAACCTGCACTTAAGGAAGATAATTTAATTGAGAATGTACGTAATGTATATTACTGAAAACTTATCCAAATACTTACTTCCGTTATTTCACTTTCTCAATTCTAGTTAGTTGCATGGTGGTTGTTCTAAGTCCACCTGGCTATTTACCACCATTTTATGAAACTCTGTACCCATAGCAACAGTGTTTTCAGCATTGTTGTGTATAAGTTAATATAGCCAGGTCCTAAGTGGTTGTGGATTCTGGGAGACTCTTCACAACTTAACATCAGGGGTGTGCTGAAAACTAAACATTTTCCTGTTTGTAGTTCAAAAATTCGTAAAGAGCAACGAAGTGATTTGATTGTTTCATTTGTAATGGGCGCAATACACTTTCAGCACCACCATTCATCCGAGCTGAGCGATGCATGCGAGCGGCAATTTTAAAATTGGCTTGCGAGGCAGGCTCGCAATGTGGATGTCGTAGCCATATCGTAAAATTGCCCACATCATGAAATGCTCGAGAATTTCATGAAGTGAGCGCATTACATGCTGTGGACAACTTAATTTGATCATTCACGATTGGCCATATACCTATATTGCTGTGAGCTGTGAAATACCTATATTTTGCATCTTGTTCGGCATTTGTGTGACTTGCAATAGTACTTGAGTATCTTTTCATCGTAAACTTTTCTAATATTGTCACTTTTTATATCATCATATCATCATTTCATCATCATCAGCCTGTGGACGTCCACTGCTGGACATAGGCCTCTCCTATCTCACGCCTATTGTGGTGTTCATAGGAGGCTATTAGCCTACTGCTACCACGCTGGCCAGGAGGGTTTGTTTCGAGTTTTCCTTCTCTCGCACAGTAAGGGAGTGGTGACACTTGTATTCTTAGGCCGTCACCACACGGCACATATCATCATTTATTAACAAATAATTGACTATTTTTACTGCGAGAAACAACATTGTCAGCGACCGCCATATTGACAGATAAACGAAGTGCTTCCAGCGCATCCATCGGTAATTAATGTAACCATTTTACGACATGATCAAATAAAAATATCATGAAGTAGTATCTGGCCAAGGTACATGGCCAATGGAGAATAAAAAATTTCATGAAATGCAACCACTTCATGAGATTCTCGAGCATTTCATGATGTCGACAATTCTACGACATGGCCACGACATGGATACAAGCAATTGGGTTTCGGGTTTGATGCTTGGTAAGGACAATGTTTTATTTATTTTATCTTATATAACAATGTTTTATATTATCAGCTGTCTTGGTAGCTGGTTGTACCATGGTGTAGAAGTAAGTATTAAATGATGTTGTAGCTTTATGATTGGCCTCCACTTCGGTAAAAGACCAATCATAAATCTATAGAAGGCCCTAACAGTGGTAGGGACATCAAAATAGCTGATGTTGAGCAGGTGCCAATTGTTTAACCATTAATAACTACGTCAGTAATTGAAATAGTTATTTGTTATGCAAGGCTGGAAAGTTGGTTATTAGCGGCGAGTTACCTCTATTGAAAGCTGAGAAAGTGAAGGAATCTAGGATTGAACCACGAGCGTAGCGAGTGGTTTAAATATTGAATCCTGAGCGAAGCGAGGATTTCAAAGGTACAAGACGCTAAAAACTTTTCTGCCGAGCGCAACACACAATTTTTCACCTCACAACAGCGAGGAACATTTTATGGTTGTTTCCGCGGTCAACTTCCGGTAATATATTCCGTTTAATCTAAATATATCTTATTCTCGTTGATTTAATGATATAAAAAATAATATAGTATTATAGTTAATTCAAAGTTATCTAAAGTAGGAATATATTGTTAATTATAAATAACAATAAAAACGATTCGTTAAATATTGACAATGACATGAGGTACAAAACAAAGACAATTTAAAAATAAAGGGTTTATGTCACGTTCCGAAATCCAATCATAGGTTGTGAAATCTCACCCAGCCTTATATAAAATTCTTATAAGAAATAGTTCGAAACGGAGTATTATAATTAATTCAAATTTTTTGTCTGATGTATGTATTCCGATTACTCCGGTGTTGGTGATCCGATTTTAATAGTTGTTTTTTGTTCGATCGGGTACATTGTCAATTTGGTCCCATATAATTTTTACGAAGATCTGGCTAGTAGTTTTTTCATAATCTTGAAAAATATCCAATCACCTTTTGGCAAGTAGTAGTTTACCTAGATGACATTGTTGTGTATGGGCTGATTTTTTGTGTAAGTAACGGCACATGATGTAACTAAAAAATATGAAATAAAAACATTTTATAAAAAAAAATCAAACCGACTTCAAAAAGTAAAAAATAAAACTTTTGGAGTCGGTGCTAGCTAGCTAAGGCCAAAAAAATATATAGTTAATAGAAGTGCAATGTAGAATGCCCTGGCTGGCACAAACTCCAAAAGTTTTATTTTTTACTTTTTGAAGTCGGTTTGATTTTTTTTTATTAGGTATTAAATTAAAAAAGTTCATTACCGCGCTAGGCCGCAAAAAGCGATTTACTATACACAGAAACTGAATGATATACCTCCATTTCCGAACGTGTGAGGTGAAAAATATATTTTTTAATCATTTCCGACCACGTATCATTTACTTTTTTCATCTCTAAGTAATTTACTCTTTTATCTCATAAGACAAAAAGCTATCTATAGCCGGTATAGGAATAGAAAAGTGAAGATTCACCATTTGTCCAATATTTGTACAACAGTTGGCCGGAATGCTAGTAAATTGGCTTCTTTTACCCGCCCTTGACACTATTTCTTGGGAAGTTGTCTCTTGATACCAATAAAATGTGACTTTGGAACTAAACGGGATCTGAAACGAAAACTGTGATTTAATCGTGAATACTTTTGTTTTATTTCTGTATGTGATATTTTTTATACGTAATCACAAAAGAATATAAAAAATATATATACAGGGTATGTCGACTATTAGCGTTGACTTGCAAATTAAAGTTTTTCCAAAAGGTTTTGTTCTTCTTCAGAGTATTAATAAATAGAAAGCAATTTCTTTTAATATTCATTCCCAAAATAGCACTTGTGAGTGCAAATATTGAAACGACTCACTTTAATCTTTAAAGCTGAAATTAGTTTAATCAGATTTCGGAGATTAGTTTCGAACCCTTTTTTTATTTAAAAAAGGGTTACATTACATAAAATGGGAATCATTCTCAACCAATATTGTTAGTTGATCATTTGAAGGTACGATTAATATTTCTTAATTTCACCCGCGTGGCACCCGTTACCGTGGAAATATCAAAATAAAATATATCCTCTGATTTAATTCAGACTATAAACTATCCGTGTACCAAAATTCATTTAAATCTGATCAGCTGTTTTTGCGTGATTAAATAAATAAATAAATATTTCCATACAATCACACCAATTATCTAGCCCAAATTAAGTATCATGAAGAACTTGTGTTATGGATACTAGCTAACGGATAAAATACTTTTATACTTATTTTTGTAAATACATACATAATATACATGTTGCACACCCAGACCAAGACAAATAGACATGTTCATGCACACAAATATTTGGCTTGTCCGGGGATCGAACCCGGGACCTCTGGCGCAGAAGGTGGGGATAAAACCCCTGCGCCAAACAGGTCGTCAAACAGTAGTAAGGTACAGATTGAGTAACAACATCCAAACTTTCTCATTGATCATATTAGTAATTCTTTTTGAAGTTATACTAACAAAAATCAACAGAGGTGTTGAATCAAATAAGGTTGGTAATTCTCTACAAAAGACAAAGAAAAAAAAACTATTCCCAATCCAAGAATAGACTTGACCGTTACAACCACCTGAAAGGCGAGACTAATTAAGGTTCTGAAAAGGGACGTAGCGTGAGGCAGTCTATCATTCCAGTATCTTGTTTAGGCTGTTAGGGTATCCCGACGGGTGTACCGTTTGGGTTGCTCGAGCTCATGTGGCCAGTATAACAAGACCCTGTTAAAACACCACAGCTCCTTAAACTTACCTTGAAAAGTAGATCTGGGAAGGGGCAAGGAAGTTCTACCTATAATTGACGCGTCAATAGCCCAATAGTTCTTATAAGCCGCATCGCCGATCCTTTCGTTCCCGCGGGGAGATGCCGACGTCAACATAAACAAAATAGTGTTATTGCTTGTATCTTATCTCGAGGAAAAATATTGGACATTGCTTTCGAGGGTTTTTGTTTGTAATAGACTGGCACGTTACGACTTGACCGAGATCAATAGACGATTTATAAAAAAAAAAAATTGAGGTATTTAAGGAACAAGAGCCGTTTCGTGGTGAGGTGAAAACAGCAAGAGCAAGAGCAAGCTTACAGATTTTAATTCAAAAATAATTTGATGGGAGTTAACGAGCCGTGCGGTGACGGCCTTTTTTTTTTAAATTGCCTTCTCACTGCCAATGGCCACGGGGGACCAGGATAGTATGCACCCCTTAGACCGGCAGTCCGCCCGGCTGTCCGGGCCTCGTCGCGGCTAGAGATGGCCGGGCAAGCGTGGCCATCTCTCAGACTGGTGAGGGGGGACCGTGCGATCCGGGAGACGACCGAAAGGTCGCCTCCCGCATCGCACCACCCCGCTAAAGGGGGACAAGATGCGCGTAGCGCCGTCTCCTCCGCCCCACCCGTCTTCGTCGGAGACGGTCCGCATGAGCGTCCTCCTCGCATATCCGCTCCAATGCTTCCTTTTGCGAGATGACGTCCTCGCAAAAGGAAACCGCCGCCTGCCAGGATCTGTCGCTGGCCAGCATGGCTCTTGCCACGCTGGGCAGCGAGAGATCCCTTCCTACGCAGCCACCAGAGTGCCGCGCTGCGGAGCCCAGGCGGGACACACAGCAAGAGTGTGCTCCGCACTGTCCTCAGAAGCGCCGCACTCATGGCACTGCGGGGTCGCTTCCCTCCTGATCAGGTGCAGGTACTTTCCAAAGCATCCATGCCCGGAAAACACCTGCGCCAACTTGAAGGTCAGCGACCCAAACTTTCTCCCGCACCACTCCCGTAGGATAGGACGGATGGCCTCCACCGTTCGCCTGCCAGCCGGATCCGCGTCCAGCAGGGCCTCCCACCTTATCATAAGGTCCTCCTCTGCTCGGCGTCTAGCCGCCAAACTTTCCGCCGGGGCCAACGAGTTCCCGCTCCTCAGCGCCTCACTCCTCTGGAGATACGCCTCCCTCATTACCTGGGCGTCCAACTCCCAGGGAGGAGTTCCCGCCTGCGCGCACGCTGCGTCGAAGGACATGGTCCTGTACCCCCTCACGATGCGCTGAGCGATCGCTCTCTGCGGCCGACGCAAGCATCTCCGATTTTCATCGTTGAGCTTGTCGGCCCAGACCGGCGCCCCGTACAGGGCCATGCTCCTCAGCACCCCGGCGAACAGCCTCCGGCAAGTGTCCCCCGGACGTGTGGTGACGGCCTAAGATTACACGTGTCACCACTCTCTTACATGCCTGGGATGTCGTAAGAGTCAACAAAGAGGTTCGACGCATTGAACACCTGTGCGAGAGAAGGAAAACTTGAAACAAACCCTCTACCAACCCGTCTGGCCAGCATAGTAGCAGTAGGCTAATAGCCTCCTATGAACGCCACAATAGGCGTGAGCTAGGAGAGGCTTATGTCCAGCAGTGGACGTCCACAGGCTGATGATGGATGGATGATAACGACTACAAATGTGCTCATACGGCCTCTAGACTATTACTTTATGAAATGCATAATATTTTATGTATTTCATAAAGTAATAGAACCAACAACATTTTTTTCAGCATTTTTGTGTTCCGGCAGTTAGAGATATAATAGCTAGTTCCTCAGTGATTGAGGATTCCGGGAGAGATTCGCTTCCATCTTTAGCCTTATCAATACTTAACATCAGATATGATGAAGGCTTATAGTCTCCAGTCGGTTATAAAAAAAATGTAGCCAAAAGACGGTGAACATATTTTTTTATTTATTTTATTAACTTTTGTCATCATGGACCCAGACGGGCACGCAATAGAGCTTAGAAGAGAGGAGGCGCCATAGTGACAGCAAGGTTTTATATTCAAATAAGAAAAAAATAACGGACCAACTGCCTAGACCAACAGCTTAGCGTACCTTCCCACGCGTCACTGTGTCCATCTATTAGAAAAGTTGTTTATCCACCTATCAAGGTTTAGACGCTAACAACTATGCGTCTGAGTTCAAACTCAAGAACTCAAACTCAATGTCATCCAATCAGTGTATGCTGTTACAAGCAGTTGTTCCTCAGCCAATGACCTCTTTTTAACCGACTTCAAAAAGAAAGTGGCTATCAACTCGAAGTGTAGGTAACTATTCAATAAAAAAATATCGCTTAGTGTGTTGCTAAGCGCAAAAGTCACAACTCGAAAACAGATGGACTGGAGGGTTTAACACCGGAATGGGAACCACGCGGATGAAACTGGGCGGCCACCAGTAATAAAATACATTTTACCAGAGTTTAAGAGAAAATTTTGTATGAAACAGGTGTTTCTTTATCGCAAATTTGCTCCCATTTATTGAAATTTTGAAATCAGTTCAGTAATTTTCAAGAACCCTTGAAAATATTGTTAACTTTGTAACCGTTCCACAAATAACTTCTTTATTCATGAAGCAATACATTTTTAACCTAACTTTAAAATTTGTGAAACAATACATTTTTTGTGAAATGTACCTAGCCTAACTTTAAAATTTGTGAAACAATAAATTTTCTAAATATAATATAAGCAAAAATTCAAAGGTTTTGTAAGATTTCGTATATCCACAAATAGCATAGAAGATATGGATTTATATTATATCTTATTATTATCTTGATTAAAAAGCTCATGTCCTATTACTCATATAAAGTTTTGATGTTCATATTTATATGGTAAGCTATTTTCAGTCAGTACATCGACTCCCAGCCTACACAAATCTTCAAAAATACCTTTCGTAAAAAAGGATCTTAGACGTAATTTACTCATATATTATGAATGTGACACGTGATTCCAATATTAATAATCTAGATCTAGAATATAAGCTCAAAATGTTCAGATAATATTATGATTCCTTCAACACTTTTGTTTAAGGGTTAAAGGGTAACAATTCAAGCGAGATTCATTAAGGTCGCTGAATTTGCTGACTAAGTCAATATTATCAAAAAAATACGAAAATCATCTTGGTTGCTCTTTAATGTTGGATTGGGAGTGAAAAAGCAACATAAAATGTGCCAGCTAGCTTTCCCAGTGTAGATAATAAAAGCCTATCAATTGATGGGACATGTTCGAAAGCTAACAATAGTATTCTGACAACATCTTGCCAAATGAGGATGTATAAAATTATTATTAAAAACCACGGTCTTGAATTAAAAGCAAAAAGTTTGAGTAAACTCTGTGTACTACGATTTGACTACGAACTTCGTAGCTACAGTGCTACGTCTACGAAAGCATGTGCTACGACATAAGCTACAAAAATTGAATGAGCTTCAAGAAAGAAATGCAGGGAAAATGAAACGTAATAAATTTTCTGAGATTTTCTTGATTTCTATTGTGCCACTTTTTGACTGCTGAAAACAATAACAAAATACAGATACGTCGATAAACAAGAGATAATACAATCGTCAATAATTGTTTGTTTATAACTCTATTTATTTCTGTTTTTATTTTACGACCAATGAACCATACTTGACATAAAAAGAAACGGTCAAAGAAATAAAAGAAGCCTACCCCACTCGGCATGTAGGTACTGTATAATAAGTAAGAGCGAATAAATGACAATTTGAAATTCAAAACTAGGTGTATAAGTTAAGCGGCTCGTGACTTGCGCAATTCACACAGTTCTGTCGAGTCGTGTGTGTTGACGGCAATCAGTATTCTGTCGAACGCCGCGAGGGGTGGTTGTGTCGCGCGCGCTCTTGTATACTACGTGTTGTACCGCGATACGAATTATATAACGGTCAGTGGTGTTTATATGTGACTTGGTGAGCTATTGGATGCGTCTGAAGTCTCAAAGGTAATTTTTCGATTAAAAACTTTTTTATGTTTTTCTTTTGTTTTTTTTAACTGTCACCTAAATATTGACCACGAAGTTCGCTCGCTCAGTGAGGTCGGAGTTTCGTTAATAATTCACCCTATGCTCGCACACATGGGTTGTCTTAGTGGTCTCAAGTTTCCCTAAGCGTTAATACCCCAGGAAAATTAGCCAGATTACATACGCTACTAACTCCAAGGGGGTTTTTGCTAACTCTCAAATTAGGGTAATGGTTGAAACTGAGACCTCTTTGCAATACCATTACGGTATCCGCAGATTGGATTAACGTATTCTTTGTAAGGAGATCAAAAGATTCCCTTTGAGGTCGAGTTATTCTGTAATTTGGAGTTCGCTTTTCTTAGTAGTCGGAACATGTTATTGTTAATTCTAGTCTTTGATACGCACTATAAAGCGTTATTAATTTCAATGAAAAAACGTACTTTTAATGGTTTTAATTTAGAATTTTCATTTAAAATAAACACGAACATACATACCACTTAAATAACACTGCACAGCAACTCATAGTGTTGAACAGTGAACATAAATCTGTCTCTTTATCCAACGTTTAATTAAAGTAACTTTTAAGTTCAATTAATATTTCTTAGCATTGTGAACTATTCGTTTTTATTTACCTGTGTAGCTAATTTTATATTTATATCAGAATATTCTTAAAAACCATTACATTTTATTCAGTGTCACAATATATTTCGTATCGTTTCATTAAAACGTAATGTTTATTTTAAACTTGAATCAACTACTACTTATTTATAAAATGCTTAAAGCATTATAAGGTAAATACCTTCTCATTAATAAATATATTTGAAAAGTCTTTTCAATACTTGCCATATTGCCGAAAAGAAAAAATAGTCTTACTTATTTAAGCAATTCTTTAAATGACATTTGGTTTTTATGGATAAGGGGGAATCATTAGGGTATATCGATGTTTCATAATCTTCATAATTATACTTATAAAATATTATACTAAAGTAATAAAGCAGAAGAGTTGTTTCTTTGAACGTAATGATCTCCAAATTTGACGGCTGTTTTTGGTAAAATGTTTAATTTATATGATAGCCCAATTTCTATTATAGGTTATTTAACATTACGCTAGTTTACGAGAGCGAAGTCTCAGGCTGCAAATATAGTTTAAAACTATTTTGAAGCAAATTGAATAAAAAACAAACAGTTTTTTCCTAATTGAAAGAGGTAACTTCCGGTGAATATTTTATTTATGGTTTCACTAAACTCCGCATCTTAAGTACTACCTACTACCATCTATTTAAAGGTTGTTTCTTGTAAAGAATCTAACACCCACGGGTCGAAAGATGGTAGAGCTTGTATCAGGCAGGTTTACTCCGAAAATACTCGTAAATGCATCATGAGAAAATAGACTTGTCACCAACAGACGCAATGCAGGCATGAAATTTAGACTGAGGACTTAACTAAATTATCTTCACTCTGAGGATATTAATGTGGCATGTATACCTTATAAGGGACTAATGTAGTCATAAAACTATTGAAATTAAGGCGCTATACGGAAAAGTAAGTACTTATTGTTATAAAACTATAGGACGGACGGACAATCCTTTTCTTTTTTATGAACGACGGCGATACTCTTAGCCTTAATCATACCTGATGTTAAATATTGATAAGGCTAAAATATGGAAGCGAGCCTCTCCCGGAATCCTCAGTCACTGAGGAACGGGCTATCTTAACTCTAACTGCCGGAACACAACAATGCTGAAAACATTGTTGTTATGGCGTCAAGCTTAGATAAGATGGTGGAAGGTAGCCAGGCAGACTTACAACAAGTCCTACCACCAACCAAACCGATTACAATATGTACCCCCGCTGGGAATCGAAAATCTGGTGATAAGATATATATTTCTAATCTAGACTTGTTAAGTTTCTGAAACACGGTTTTATGTTTTTGCCTCAACACTTTTTCTTTTCGAAAAGACCTTTTAAAAATACGAAAATTGGAGATTATTCTCAAAAGGGGATGCACATACTATTGGAAACTGTTTTAATGAGTGGACACCAATAATGTTCAGCATCGTGTACTTCGTGTACTACGTGTACACGAAGTGATCTCGTGGTTTTTTTCGCCTAAACTGCAAATTCAATCTCGTTGTCGTCGTCGTCGTCGTCGCCGATTTCTCATTGCTATTTCGCTTCAGTCCTATAGCGCCTTAATAAAGCTTATTGTTTGACTGTGGGAGTATGAATAGTTAAGTTAAATTAATCTTTAAGAAAATGTTATGCTCATTTTATATTTCTTGGCATTATTTTTTTACAATCCGGGTAAAGCAAAAAACTAATTTTCATTCTAAGGCCAGACGATGCCAAATCTTATTTATATCAAAAGATCAGAAGAAAATGAAATGTACCTATTTTTTATTAGAAATTAAGATTCACTAGTGCCTTTTATTTTTAACATCTGCACCAAAGAGAATGTAGCCCCCTGTTTTTATTAATCGGCCAGTCATATTAGGGGTTTCACCTGGGAATGAAAGAGGACAAACTGTAAACTCGTATACACCTTCATTTTGGTGTTCTAAAAGTTGTTTCAAAACCCTCATAAATCTGGTCCCTGCGCCATCAGTAATTCAATGTCAAAGGTCATAAAAATCAGTATTTGGCGATTATCTCGGTTCCTATAGCTCTAATGTTAACATTAATATAATAATTGTAAAGCACAGACTTTGTGACCAATTTTGTTTAAACATTTTGACTTTTACGACCTGTTTGGCGCAGGGGTAATATACCCGCCATCTGCGCCAGAGGTTCCAGTTGCGATCCCCGGACAAGACAAATATTTGTGTGCATGAATATGTCTATTTGTCATGGTCTTGGTGTATAATATGTATGGTATATATGTTTATCAGTTATCTAGTATCCATAGCACAAATTCGTCATGAAACTTATCGTGGGCTAGATGATTTGGTGTTTGTATGCAATTTTAATATTTTTTACCTTTTGGGTACCGGGTTAGATACAATTGATATTCAATTTTCTCTGGACCGTTGAAAAAAACATGCACGCCCAATGTGGTTTAATTGAAGACTGGTGCAGCCGGGGCTTTATTATTATTGGTCACCCATCCCGTGGTCGATCACGAAAGTTGCTTAACCGCTTCGCCGCTAAAGTTGCGGACTATTTGATGACATCACTTTTGCTTCGTTGTTCAACTTTGATTTTACTGGCAAATTCAAGTTAGAAAAGAATATGAAACGTCGCAAGCCGTAGAATTTACCTTGAATTCAGATATTTCGTTCGTCTGTTATTGAAATATCATTTTCGTAGACCTAAATGTTTGGTTTATAAACAAAAAGGATGGTTCACTTAGGATTATATTTTGATTTAGCAAACATTTTGTAGGTACGTCTTTAGGGTATGTTGTTTGTGTATTTTTTGCTATTATGTATTTAATACTAGACTGTGAGCGTAATCACAATAAAGAGAAGGGAGATGACAGAATGTGAATAAGGAGATGATGGTTGGCAGAGTGGAGGAGTTGAGTTTAGAGTCTCGAAAAGCTGGGCCTACACTGTCATCTTTTAGAATCCATCATGTCGTAAGAGCGTTTTGTTTGTTTTTGTTTTCAATACTCTTAAATTCGTACCATGACGTAAAAATTTGTTATTGTCCATTGAGGTATATCTATGGATATGAAATACCTAAAAAACGTGCTTATCTACACTTTGTAACTAGGCAACTACGGAAAAATATCGATATCGGAATACTTATGAAATATTTGTATAATGTAAGTTTCTAAAGACAACTATCTCAGTTCCATGTACTTTTATAGTCATTGTTCCTGCCAACAAACAAATTGAAGTTTTAAAATTTTGACATATTTCACACTTTGAAAGCTCAAAACTTCTGTCGGAAAATAAGCTTTTTTTAAGAGGGTCGTGGTACGAAATATCATTGGTGTGGTTGAAATAATAGTGCGCCAAGAGATGGCGGTAAGCCCCCTGGACGTCGGCAAGAGAGCTCAAGATCTTTTGCTAACCAGATGGTCTGACCTAGTAAAAGTTGCAACCTCCTCGAGCAAATACACTCGCGAGTAACGAAAAAGTTCCAGTGACATAGCACCAAATTACTCCTAAACGGGAAAGGCTAGCTTAAAGACGCCATCAGAATATTACCAACTAAAAACTACCAATTTTAATTTATGAAGCTAGGTTCTATGTCTTAGGAGATATTAAGATGTTTGTCGACATTTTGTGGGTTGAACTTTTTCATTGCTCGTCAGTGTACCATAAGGCGGTGAGAGCTACTATAGATCAACACCGATCATCAGTTATGAGAAGAAGATGTGGTCGTGTCACATCCGATGTATTTTATCCCCATTTGCAACCTGGTTAAATAATATATTTACCTACATACGTACATAAGTTTCATTATAACCAAAGATATTTATTCAATACAATTTATTTAAGCATGAAATTAAAATTTATTTGGTTTTGTTGTTTAGGCGAACGGGAACAGACAGGCAGACAGTTAGCGAGGTATAGCTACTTTCATTTTGATAATCACCCTTTTTAACCTCCGACGCAAAAAGAGGGGTGTTACATGGTTGACGTATCTGTTTGTCTGCATATTTGTCTGATCTAACGTAGCTTCTAAACCACAGGACCGATTTTGATGAGGTTTTTTTTTACTTATTGGTTCTATTTTGAGTTACAAATAATAAAGTTCTTTTCTCAATCCAACCATAGAGCAGACCCATGCCCCAGTGGTAGAGACATAAGTATAACTGGTGATAATAAATAAAAAACCTTTTATAGCTAAAAATATTTTATGATACGTTTTACATCGAATGGTGGTTGGTGATTACCGATATCGGTCTACAAATCTATTGTTTCTGATATTTCATACGAATCGACAACTATCTATGAAAAAATATATTGCTTCCGTTGCTGAATTGATTTAAGAGTGTGTGATATGAGAATTGAGAACTATTTTTCAATTATGAATTTTATTCGTCGTGATTTTTCATTTTAAATTTGCCCTTCTTAGGGTCGCGTAGTAATCCGTTGTTTCCACTTGCTATCCTTCCTTATTATCTCTTATGCTATTTCGAATAATTTATATCTGGCTAATCTTTATGTCTTTAATCTAGTAAGTCATAGTACAAATAAACATTTGAAACATAAAATTGTAGGGATTTTCAGTACAAAGTAGATTTTACTAAATAACAACTTATTGTTCTTTTAAATTTATTGTTTCTCTACCAGTAGGCCTAGCATGACCGGCTTTTATCGACTCGATAACGTGTCACTGTCCCGCTCACATTGTAGCGGAGCAAGCAAGACAGCATGATGCGCTATATCATATCGCATGATATAGCGGTGTTCATGCTAGGGGGGCAGTCTTACCTATATTCTTTTTATCAAGATTTTTTATTATTAACATTTTGCCAACTATAGCTAGCTTTCGCTTTCCTTAGTTGATAACAGTTCAAAGATTGGGTCAAATTAGGAAATTTGTTTTTTGTTTTTCTTTTGAATAATTTGTGGTATTTATATCCATCTAGAATCCGAATCATGTTTGTTCTCAAACTTTTACTTGCGTATCTAAATGTATGTAGGTATGAATTTTATAGTGAAACGAATTTGGCGTTCCAGTTTCCAAAGGCCATTGAACTCTGCTCACAAACAAGGAGGCACCTAATAAATAAACCAATGTTCTACATAACAAAATAAACGAGCGCACACACAATTGCTAACATGTTAACATGCATGGGCCATTAACGCAATGTGTAATTAAACGTTGTAGAAACAATTCACAAAACATTTAACAATCTTTGTTTCAAATCGTTGTTGACTTCCAGACCATACACATTTCTGTCCCATATTATTTTTACATTAAGTCTTTGTTGTATTTAATCATAATAATTTCTGCGCGTATGAACTGCATCAACTAAAGTTCATAATCATGCCGATAAATAGCTATGAAGCCTTCCTTAAGAATTGAAGTAACGAAAATGATTATTTATTGATCCAACAACGTTTTTTTAAAATAACGGGGTGACGCTTAGTCTTCATCATACCTGATTGGTTATTATTGATTAATAATAAGGATGAAAGTAGAAGCGCGCCCTTTCCAGTATCCTCACCATTGAGGAACTAGCTATCTCATCCTTAACTGCCGAAACACAATAATGCTGAAAATATTGTTGTGTTATAACAAGTCCTACCACCAACAAACCCGAATTCAATATGTACCCCCCCCCCCTAGGAATCGGACCCGTGATATCTGGGTCTGATACCAGTGGTTGTTACCACTAGATCACAAGGGTGGTTGGCTATTAATTCCAGATATTATTAATAATAAGATATTATCCTACAATTCCAGATATTATCCTATGATAATAAACCTAAACATTCTAAAATCTTCAGGTTCATTATTGTACTAGATTTGTTCAAGTTTTATTTGGTACTAGACAAAGCAGTGTGTTATGAACAAATCTGGGGGCCTACCGCCATCTCTTAACGCAATATTGTTTAATGTCAGTTTGTATCGGCGCAATGTTGTTATATGTCATATCGTACCGCGAACCTCTTAATACAAGCTTGTCTTTTGACGGAAGTTTTGTGGCGTCATCGCTCAATCATTTACTCAAACAAGATTTTTATCGATCAAACCTACTACGACGTCTTGTGTCAAATAAAGTCAAACTTGTAATTTAAACAGTATTGAAACAAAAGGAAAACAAAACGTTCTTACGACATGAGGGTTTCTACAAGATGGCGGTAGGCCTGCTGGGTATATCAAGAAAAACTTGAAATGTATGAACGCAGATATGATACAAATGAGATTTATTCCCTTCATTCAGTCATCGCGTTGGGATAGCCTAAATCCCGTGAAAGTACCTGCGCATAAATTTTTTGCCAAAAGTGTGTACTGAATCGCAAATGAGATAAAATTGGTAAGTGAAATGTCATTTTGAAAGCTAGAAGAAATTCCTGAATAAAATTATGCAAAGCACAATCCAAATTGAATCACTTACAGAGAAATTGAAATTAAATATTCAGTGAAATCAGTGAGAAAAAAAGGTTTTAGGTCGGACAACATTCGATAGTAGGTAGCTTGTAATATGCGGTTGCATTCCAAAGTCGAAATAAGGTGGGACATGGAAATGTGATGTTTTGCATATTTTAATATTTATATGGCAAGTTAGGACTGTCTGCATAACACATATCAGGGTCCGGAATTCAGGAAAGACCTTTTTGGCGCGACTTCGGGGCATTTTAACATATGTGGGGATATTGATTATATCGTACAATTTGATAAACATAAATATGGAGTGGTCTACCATTTCAAATCTCGCCCATTTCAAACCTTTTTTTTTTAACCAATAACGTAATAGATTAATTATAGTGATCAGTTAAATTATTAAAAAAGGAAAATTTTATTAAAAAAAACTAAGTCTAGATTTTGATTTCAGTCGAAATTGCAGCTAATCGTGGTGACAGGTATTTATAGGTACCATTTCTTTTTCTGGTTTTTTTTACTGTTGTTATCTCTAGAAGAGTCATATTGCGATGTGTGTAAGTTATACAGAAAAGAGTAAGACCATGTGAAGCCAATTCTATTTGACTGCGGACTTGTAACTCACAAAAGCTGTAGCTGGCCATATGGTTCGGCACATATCCACTCGGAGAAACAGACATTCTCTTAAAGGTAGGAAGCTCCTAGACTTTCTGGAAGCCACCAGGCTAAAAAGGTACTGTAACGAGGGGGTGAGTTACTAGTACTTCAATAGATCTTTTAGGTCGCAGTGACTGTAGTTCTCAATGGAACTGCAAAGCCCCTAAATCTTACAAATAACAATAATAAGGTAGACAGCTAAAGCATACCACTGCGAACAAACAGAGCATCCGTTGAATGTGTATAGAGCCTACGCAAAAATGAAAACTAAACATTTTCATCAAAAATTAAACTAAGAATGCTTGCTAGTTAATAATAATAATTGAGAGAGGTATCGCTATAGACAGCTAAAGCATACCACTGCGAACAAACAAAGCATCCATTGAATGTGTATAGAGCCTACGCAAAAATGAAAACTAAACATTTTCATCAAAAAATAAACTAAGAATGCTTGCTAGTTAATAATAATAATTGAGAGAGGTATCGCTATAGACAGCTAAAGCATACCACTGCGAACAAACAAAGCATCCATTGAATGTGTATAGAGCCTACGCAAAAATGAAAACTAAACATTTTCATCAAAAAATAAACTAAGAATGCTTGCTAGTTAATAATAATAATTGAGAGAGGTATCGCTATAGACAGCTAAAGCATACCACTGCGAACAAACAAAGCATCCGTTGAATGTGTATAGAGCCTACGCAAAAATGAAAACTAAACATTTTCATCAAAAAATAAACTAAGAATGCTTGCTAGTTAATAATAATAATTGAGAGAGGTATCGCTATAGACAGCTAAAGCATACCACTGCGAACAAACAAAGCATCCGTTGAATGTGTATAGAGCCTACGCAAAAATGAAAACTAAACATTTTCATCAAAAATTAAACTAAGAATGCTTGCTAGTTAATAATAATAATAGAGGTATCGCTATACCAAATATGACAACGTATCGATGTTGAAGTAATTAAAGTTTCCAAGGCTTTGTGAGTCTCAACAACGCGTAATTAAAAACTTCGAAAATAACACGATGACATGACGCAATTATAATTTATGTTCGAGTTTATACCTAGTTTCCTTTAAAAAAAATAGAATTTTCTTACTGACTGTGTCATTTGATCAGTCAAGCAGGGGGCTAATTGTCTATTTATAAAATCTATCGCAATCCCTTTCAATTCGTCATTTGAAAGATATTTACATACTTCAGGCCGTCGCTATTTGACATTTGAAAGGGATTGTGATCGGGACGCTTTTTGAAAGGTGTTGAATGAACGAAATTGAACTGTCTAAGCAAAGTGACAGATGAAAATATCTTTCAAATGTATGGAGAAGTGACACATGAAGTGTCATTTAATACATCATTCGATCATCGTGCGACTATAAGTTACACAATTCCATTACTACCACAATCACAATACCTTTGAAAGGGATTGTGATAAATTTTGAAATTAGACAATTAGGGGGCAGATCAAGCAGAGAGTGAAAGTACAGAATATACATTAATGTATGTGATTGTAACTCAAAACTTAGCTTTTTGCCCGCGACTTCGTTCTTATTGAATTTTGCTATATAGAGTTCTTCAGGCACCACTTCAAATTCCAAAATTCCAATCTGTTTTTCCATGTCAAAATTGAAAACTAGTTCAGTTTTTTAGGCGTAAAAATGTTCCAGACTTCCATATTGACTTTATAGAATGTATTATCTTTGATTTTCACTTTCATTCATTCCCAACACAACGACCATCCCGACATAAACATCAGCAATGCCACTGAGTGTATCGTGTTGGCATAACATTGCCAACTCCACGTCCAGTCAATGTTCCAATCAGAACGCTTTCCAGATCGAAGTTTAACGAACTTGAAATGTAATTTGATTTATATAGGTACAGCTTTATTTTGCAACGACCAAGAGAAAATTGTTGAGAGCTATATTTTTCGCTTTGATAAATCTCTGAAGTGAGAATCGCTTGTCTGGTTTCTTATCTGTTGTATTCGTTCCAATGCTTTTGGAGACTTCGAAAATGAAATGGTATCTAGAATATCAAAGAAAAATTGCTATTCCCCCGTTTGTTGATGCAGAGTTGCCATTATACGTTTTTCGTTGGTCTTTTGGAAATTCTTTGATTGCTTATTTGAGAATGTTCTGCGAATGTCTATTCATAGATTCCAAATGGGAAACTAGAAGTACTTATACTTATTTTGATGTGGTATAGTAGAATATGATCGATAAACAAAGAGCGAGGATAAAACTTTAACCCGAAAATCTAGATATCTTGCTGATAAAAAGTCAAAATGTTACTAATATTAAAACGAAATATTTCCGAGGAAAAAGATCGTAAATTAGCATCTTTCGAAATTCCTGCTGTTTTATGCCTTCTAAATCTTCTGATGCAGTAAGGGTAGTTAAATACGCCAATTGAAATATTTGGGTAAAACAACTCAACATATCTTGAAACTGCCTATATTTTCATTGGTAATAAGTTTTAGGTTTAACTTTACAGAATTTAAAAGAAACGAAGCCAGTATCATATTATATGTTATTTCGTACTAATTTAGTGTTCTGTGAATGACAGTGTTCAATATCTGTTCATAGCAAATCCTGATATTATATAAATGTTTATGCACGTATATCTCTTTACTATTCAGAATCGCGTTTTATATGTTTTTATTAAGCTCAACAGTGAAATGCGCTCATTAAAATGCTCTTTTGCTACACTTCCGTGAACGCAAAGCCCAGCGTTATTTTTATTTACAAAAATTGTCCTCCTAAAGTTACGTCATACCTGTAGCAAATATTGTCACTGGAAATGCGTGAATAAAGAGGAAAATTTATGGGACAAAGTGGCCCTCGGCTTTAATGATTCTAATTTAATGCAAACGGGTACCCGTGTACCCAAATTGTCTGTTGACACCAGCTGACAGGGGGTTGGCTCACCGCAACAGAGAATTCTGACGCTGCCTGATGTGAACCAGTGAGCCTACCACCATCTATTAGAAACTTGGATGAATGTGGTTAATTCGTCCAAGATTAAAAACCATCATGTCAAAAGAACGCTTTGTTTGCGTTTTGTTTTTAATGAGGTTGTCACATTTTGACACACTTCACACTTTGGAGGCGATGATTGAGCGATGACGTCACATCACACTTCGGTCAAAAAACAAAACTAAATTTAAGAGATTTGTAGTGCGAAATAGCAAGGTAAGATTGAAACAATACTGCTCTAAGAGATGGCGGTAAGCCCCCATAACTTGTTTCGTTACGGAGGTTCGTGCTTGATTCAAAATTGAAACATAACTCTGTTATTTTATGATTTTTTAATTTTTCATTTTCAATGCTATCTTTTATGATAAATTTTAATAGAAAAATATTAGATTGTAGTCGATTTTTTCTAATATCTTTGTATTATACCTCTGTTATTGTTATGTTGCCCTACTATTAATTACCGATTAATGACACTTACCCAAGGGCTAATTAGTTGTCATATGTAAGTGTATTAAGAAATTTCAGTAAAATGTAATTTATTCATGTGACAAAAGGGAAAAAGTACTTCTTTATGACAATCATATTTAAGAAACGAAAATCACTAGAAATATACTTTTTAATCATTATCCTAATATAGTTGTAAATCAGTATCTTTTTCTTCAGTCAACTTAAATCAGATAAACACAACTACTAAAATAATAAAAATGTACAAGGCGAGAAAATGTACTTACTTATTTTTTTGTAAAGTATTTCTAACTTAACCTGAAATAATACTCCCAGTGCTATTTCTACATTTCTCCTGAGATTCATAAAAGTATTTTTATTTTCTTAAGGACAAGCAGTAAAAATCTTGGCACACCTATTTCATTTCAAAAGCTTTAGCACGTTTATTAAATTCCTACAGCAAGTTTTTCTTTGTGAAATATTAAATGTTCCTGTTAATTCATAAATTTCTCCGAGAAAAGCAAAGTGCGAAAACACCGGAGTAAAAAAAACACTATTTTATATTGACGCGGCAAAGGCATGCAAACACCTACCTTTTTATAACAGTAATGGGAATACGGAGAGTTACCTGCCTTGACTAGTTATGCTGGGCTCACCTAGCATACCCAAACCGGTGAAAGCTAGAACCGAGCAGTATACGAGGGTGAATCAAAAAGTACTTAGAAATGGCTGCACTATATTTTTTGTGAAAGTTTTTATTTTTATTTTTGTTTTTATTTTTCCGTCTTGCCTTTTTTATTTTATTAATTAGTTTGTAAAACAAATTGATAAAGTCTACCAAACAAGGATAAAAACGCGTTAAACGAGGTGATAAAGTACCTGTGCCTGAGGAATGCAGTTCTTTAGTTTTTTTCTTCTTTTTAGTGTATTTAATACGTTGTTTCGTAAACTACAATAGGATTTTTCTAGATTAGATTAAATGTCATGTACATTATAAACAAAGTATCGTGAAAATTACATCTTCCAAGTTAACAAAAATGCTCATAAAATAAAAACTACTGGGCCAAAGTGAATTAAATTTCAAACTATCCCGCATCGAACAAAAAAATAATCATGTATATTGGATTAAAATCTTGGCGTAATCGATGTACAGTGAACAGCAGCTACGCTTTTACATTTGCACTACGAAAACCGCAGCTACTACGAGTGACGTAAGGGAGCTCTCAAGGTCAAACCGAATTGAGGACCTCCTCCTTATCTGAAGTCGGTTAAAAATGCATAAATTTTGCCCTACAATCAAGAAATGCTAGGATGATTCTAGGCTTTCTACTACAAAAATATATATCTTTAGTTCTTCATACACTGTGTTTCTACTAAGGCCAAAGTTGAAATAACTAATCAATAAAAGTAATTAGTATAGATTTTTGAACTTTGCATTTTCCAATGGTATTTTAATATTTATGATAAATTTTAAATAGAAAAATATTGGAAAAAATTAAGTCGACCATCACCATAAACACGCTCCACCAACAATACTTCGAATACTACTCGGCCACAAGTGTATTCTCAGATGTGAATTTTTTTTCAATATTTTTCTATTTAAAAGTAATTTGTTTTCTCGTGCTATACGATTATTTAGTCAAAAAATATAGTTATGGTGTTATACTATTATTTTAATATAAAATTAAATAAAAGAAAGGCAAAACAAATAATGATTACAAGATTACGAATATAACTTCAAAGTGCACGCAAAATTAATTATCTATTTATGAAGCTTGAAATTATTATGTGATATTGACGATAACGAATTCGAAGATTATGACAGTTCTCACCCAGAATTTGACAACATGCCTGATTCGGAATCTATTGCCAGATCTGACCCAGAATCTGATAACAGTTCTGATTATAATATTTTTTGAATACTTGTTTATGTTTAGTATGTAAATAGTAAATTGTTGTTAGAGAGGTTATGTTTTTGGTTAGTTTAGATTACACGGAAATATTAAATTGGTAATTATCGAAATAAAACAACTTTTACGGACATCAAACGGGCTATATTTCCACGAACTAAGTTGTAATTGTCCGTATTTTTAGGTTTTTAGGGGTTTTTTGATTTTCCCGACGTTTCGGCACCTTTACAGCTGCCGTGGTCAGTCATCCCGTGACCACGGCAGCTGTAAAGGTGCTTGTAAAAACTTAGTTCGTGGAAATATAGCGCGTTTGATATCCGTAAAAGTTGTTTTATTTCAATGAACAGTGCGCGCCAAAACATAAGATGTACGTATGGTAATTATCGATTTCTCTTTATAACTGTAGTTTGCTGAATTGCGAAGAGGCAGAAACCGGATTGCAAAAAGCCGCGATTGTGAAAAATTTGAATTGTGCAGAAATGCGCATTGGAAAAATTGAGATTGTGATCAGTGTCGTCTGATTCATCTGAAAGACTGAACTTTAGATTTTGGAATCGGAAAAGATTGGACAATGGAGACGATTACAGAACACATATTAAACATGGTGATGGAGACAATAATAAGGTATGTTTTGTTGTAAAACAATCTCAAAGGTGGTGAAGTAAAATAAAACTAAAATTCTAACGAAGTATCAGTAAAAGACGTAAGAATTAGTACGAGTATCGACTTACGTTTAACATGCTACATACATTCACAGTCTATGATATAACTTCTCTTTCCTACATAGCATAGATACGGGACATATTACAATTTACAATATAAATATTATTTTTTATAAGTAAAGAAGTCGCTTAATTAATTTGCTCACCGTATGCCAACCAGAGATTCAAATCCCATCCTAAAGCCAGCACCGCAAAGAACATTGTTTTGTTGCCTACTCACGCGATTATCTGACTTGATTTATTATTAACCGGCCCTTTGTTCTGACCTTTAGCACCAAATGTTTACGGTAGCTTAAAACCAACCGTGCCCTATTTCTTTAATAAAAAATCAATATTTTCACGCATTACTTGGCCTAATGTTTACGAGGGCGTTTAATAAGATACGCTACCTTTTTACGAATTGACTATTTGCAAGTTTGTGAAACATAAGCATACAGCTTCAACTAGTCCAGGGGGGTCTGGCAGTTTTCTGAATTGTTGCAATGTCCTTACTTCCTCTTTTTATTATGAGTAAAAGACTTGTCTATCATTATAATACCTATATTTGTCCATTATTTTCATGCACCCAGTCCCCTAATATTCTATCTATATATTTCTTTCTCTCACCTTAGGTTGCCTGGAAGATATTTCTATGTAGCAATAAGGCCGCCTATTGTGTGTTTTCACTGAATATTTAATCGTGTGCAATACAGTTTATTTTATTATAATAATAATAAAATAAACTTTATTATTAAAAGAAGGCACTGATAGCAATCCAGAAGCCACTGTTAGTATTGTACTGTTACTGTTAAGCTGCCAAACTCTGTATTTCTTATAGAAATAGTTAATCATTAATATGCAAACATAAACAGGTCTTTACTTCGTATTAACCCTACAGTAAGAGTGAAGGCTATACAATAAAATAATAAAATTTGACTTAGGTTCTTAATTCAATAATAAACTTTGATTTACTTGTAACGTGTAACTTTTCGTTTATGATATTACTGAGGATACATCAATAAGTTAGGGTCAACTGAAGAGGTTTACAAACTCAAACCCAAAGTACACCAAAGTTTTGTACCCAGGGAAATTAAGGAGAAACCTTGAAACAATTAAAAATTTGATTTCCCTAGAAGTCTAGATTGGATTCCCTTTCATCTCGTAATTATAATAAATATCGAACTGAAACTTTGGGTTTCAGGGATGACGTAATAAAAAATATGTAACTTTTAAAGGTAACACAAATATTTATTACTAGTTTCTAGCTATTTTTAGGGTTCCGTACCTCAAAAGGAAAAAACGGAACCCTTATAGGATCACTTCGTTGTCCGTCCGTCCGTCCGTCTGTCAAGACCGTTTTTCTCAAGAACGCGTGGAGGTATCAAACTGAAATTTATATCTAATACTCAGGTCTACTGCCCCTTAGAGCTGTGAAAAAATCAAACTTCTAAGCCAAAGCAATAAATAAAATAAATAAATATTCGCATACAATCACACCAATTATCTAGTCCCACGAGTTTCATGAAGAACTTGTGTTATGGATACTATATAACGGATAAACATACATATACATTTTTTTTTTTTTTTACTTCCCGTGAACTTATCTTGAAATCTTGAAATTTGGTACGAAGTAACGTCTTATAGTACAGATAAAGGAAAAATTGCGAAAACCGTAAATTTTTAGTTACATCATATAATAAAAAATATTTTACGGAACCCTCGGTGCGCGAGTCCGACTCGTTCTTGGCCGGCTTTTTTAAAGACTTTTTGAAATAAGTAAATATAATTTCAAAGAAAATACTGCAGTCTGAATACATCTAATGTGGTAACAAGATACCATTGTGCTTTTATAAAGCAATAATACAAGAATATAGTCACTTACCTTAACAAGACGATGACGGCTCTGTAATGAAAATTGTTGAATCCATCTGCTCTCATATCATGCTGCGGAAATTCCAACTGGGGTGGACGAAATGTCTGCTTTTGTATATTGTGAAAATATACTATAATATTATGTGAAGATACACTTTTGTATTGCAGTAATGGTTGCTTTGGTTACCACAAATAACACCGACTGCGATTATAATAGAATCTAGAATAAATAAAGCACAACATTTCAAAATGTAAGTACGCACGTATGAATCGGGACACAAAGCTGATAAAAATCATAAAATAAAGCTGCTAAGTTTTGAACTTCTTCACACTTTATTTTGTCTCGAGTGGAATTAACATACTTGTTACCAACATATAGCTACAAATACGTCGCGGAAAATCAAGGGAATGTAAACCAATTGATTCTCGTTTTTAATGAAATAATATCGTAACAGATTTACATCACGGTCATAAAAACATTATTAAATCTGATATTACACCAATTCTGATAGGGTGGAGGGATCAAAGCCTGTTAACGAGTTAAAGGTCATATTTGTAAGCCCTTGAGGATGTTTTTTCTACGACTAAAGAAGGCTACTTACTACATGAAAAAATTATAGACTATTTATTTCTTAGTTGCGGTATTTTGGCTTAGTTAATCTCAATAGTTGATAGAGTTGGTTTTCTAGTTATTTAGACTTTTTTATTTAAGTTGTTAAAATATCATTGTGAATGCAATTATTTTAATCTGATAAGCACCGCCATTAGTAAAAAAAAAGATATTTTACACGATTTCCGCATTCGATTTGACATAGACATGACGTATTCAAGTAAACACTATTATCCAGCGATTAAAACCTCGTGATTAGTTTTATTAAGTACATTCGCATAGTAACTATATTTTAGGTTAGACCAGGAAATGAATTGCTGACTCTAAAGAAAATATTGACGAACAAATAGGCGGAAATAACAATTATATCCGAAGAAAATAATCATATTTCAAATGCCACCGAGTCTTTGGCCAATTATACGGATAACGATGTAAAAGACCTTGATTTGTGTCAATTTAATATAATAAGTAATAATCAAAAATTTACAGTGAGTACACCGCCTAACATTCGACATCGTTAAATATAACGATGCTTTGAATAACTGATTATAATTGAATCACGGACACCAATTTCCTGTTGGAGTTTTTATGAAACATGTTTCACATATCGATTACTAATGAGACTCGAAATTCTTTTGATAATTTTGTTAACAAATTATTAGAAGTAATGATTATTGAATTGTTAGGCTTATAAAGTGCTTAAATGAACAGTGGAAAGTGCTATATTTTTTTACTTGATTGGTCCATCCATCATTATTAAATGTTTTTATAAAAAACACGTCAGATTATGAAAAAAAACCTACTGCTATACTCAATACAGATAGGTTTAGATTAGAGGTTTCGGTTACATTTTTTTTTTTTAGTTTTTTTAAACATAAAGGATATTTTGATTTGGGTATTTTTTAATCGATCAGCAAAAAAACTCTAACCTGACCTAACCAATAATTGAATGTTCAGCAAGAAAACCTATTTGGTCAGCAAGTACTATGTAAGCCAAAGAGAGTTGCTGAGCAAATTGATATTTAGCTGATCAAAATATTTATTTAGTTTTGATTTTGCCTCACTATTTTGAATGTAAGTCTACCGCATATATAGGGGAGGTGCACTGGTTGTGGTCTTAACGCTAAGGATCGAATGGAAATGCCCACAACCAAAGTTCTGAGTGCCCACAAGCGGTTGTCAATCCTACTATTTCTGCGGGGTTCTGAGTGGCAACAATCGGTCAATCAAACGGTCTACCACACTATTTTCTCTACTTCTTTCGCAAAATTATGCATTTATTATGCACCCCAGCACCACATCAAAATCGTAATTTGTCCCAGAGACAACATCTCAATCTTCGTGGCACACGCGCCGATTCAGATTGACAAATTCTCACAACATTGCTTCGTAAACGCTTTCAATTAGGCGTACGTAATAGCATTCAATATTCGGCAGTTTAATTGCATCATTCCTCAGTGTGTACTAAGCAATTACCCTTAGGTTCCATCAACCCTAACCGAGAAACATTTGCATATAGAACAGTTATCTGTAAGTTAAATGGTTTCGTGTTAATCTAAATCCGCCCAGAGCTTATATCGATTCCGGCAATTTGAATTTTGATACTCAAATCGTTACAAAGTCAATATCATAATCAGATTTGAAGATGGAATTTCGTTGCGCAAAATTTTCGGCGACGAAAATGTATTTAATATTGTATTAAAAATCACAGAGGGGCCTAAAAAGGTCGCTAACGCAATATTGCTAAGTGAATTCCCTAACAATTCATTTACTTGTTTATAGTCTATGGAGTTTAGAACA
Organism: Chrysoteuchia culmella; assembly: GCA_910589605.1. Classification (NCBI taxonomy): domain Eukaryota; kingdom Metazoa; phylum Arthropoda; class Insecta; order Lepidoptera; family Crambidae; genus Chrysoteuchia; species Chrysoteuchia culmella. The sequence continues at coordinate 15,997,104 of OU342654.1, forward strand.
GTGTCAGTGTAGCAGAATTTGCTTTTTATTTTTTGAAGGCAAGATACTTATTAAAAGCATGTTCCATAGGAAATAAACAAGTCAATGAATTTTAGCGCCCTTTTTAGACCCTCAGCTTACTAAATTACGAATGCTTTTTGTGTAGAAAATCTTGCTCAAAGTAACGAGTTAAAAACAAAGTACCCGGAAAACGTTGTATTGAAATAAAGGCATAATAAATTAATTCTGAAGGAAACGCTTCTGTCGTTTTGCTGTTTAGAACAATTGCTATTCCTTTTTCAACTCAACGACAGTTATTAGAACTTTGAAATTCGCAAATCGATATTCAGGTAGGGTTGTCTCCTTAAGACTTTCGTAAGGAATTACTGAAGTTTTGCGGGTATTTGAGAAATCCTTAGGGATATAAGAAATGCATATCGTCGTTACTAAAAATAATGAGATTTTTCCTCCAATTGGTACGGCTTTTGCTGTTTGCTTTGGAAGGAGCAAAAATTAATTGGACTTTTTTTCTATGAAGATAAATTGTGATGATGTCAAAAGATAGTTGATAGAATAATTTAAAAAAACATTTTATAAAAATACCACCACACATAAACCATTTTCTTCAGATAAAAAAAGAATTATAAAAATCTGTTAACAACTGGCGAAGTTATGGTGGAACATATATAAAAAATAAAAAAAAACAGTCGACTTGAGAACCTCCTTCTTTTTTTGAAGTCGGTTAAAAATACCCTTGATCTGCAAATGTAAACAAGTTAGCAGCGCCTGCTAGTTAGCAGGCACAAAATAGACTTCTAAACCACGTGACAGTTGTTATTGTTTTGTAGTGTAGAAACTAAAAAAGTACATTTGACACATGTCCAAGGTGTCCTAAACTCATTCCCGTTGACCGTTTGTCTCTATCTCTTATGGTTTCTGAGATCTCGATGCGTACATACATACGTACGTACGTACGGACGGACAGAGAGGGATTATAAGACTTTTCTAAACTTTAGAGTTTAGAAGTCTAAAAACGCAAGTTTTGTTAATTAATGCTCTAAAAATTATCCTCGTAGTCTATATTGACAAGAGAAAGATAGATCTTTTGAAATATGAAACCTCATAATGGGTTTGCTGCGTCACTCCATTCTGCTAAATTTTTGTCATAATCGTCTCTCAGTGGTGTTTCAATAGTAGTGTTTATTTACACTGTTGTAACAAGAACTGCGTAAAACAGCACTACCATTGAAACACCACTAGAATACCATTGTGACTAAGCATTAGCAGAATTGGGCCCCAGCGGTGTAGTTTTAATATCGTGTTTTTTTTTTAATATTGTTTATTTGTAATTAGCACTACACAATAAAGGAGGAGGAGCTCGGGGGCGCAGTGGTTCGCGCACTAGGCCTGCGATTGTTAAGGAACTTTCGCAATGGTGTCACGTCACGGGCGGGTGTTTTCAACAATTTACTATCTCGAGCTCCTCCGTGCTTCAGAAGGCACGTTATTCCGTTGGTCCCGGCTGCATTTGCAGTCGTTAAAACCCACCAATCCGGATTAAGGAAGGCCAGTGGCCTAGCAGTGGGGACATTGATTGGCTGCTGATGAATAAAAAAAAACGTATTTTAAAAAATATTGAAAAATATTGAACACAACAACTGTTAAAACTTCAGTCAACTTTTTGTGTGAAGTAGTAGTTTAGCATTATTATAACAATATCATTAGTGACATTAACACGCTAATACTGAAGGGTTTCTGAATTGCGAATTTCAAGTTGTAAAAGTTTAAAATTCATATCAAAGCCAAATGTTCATACAATATCAATAATAGCGGACATAAGTGAACTTTTAAGACGTTCTTAACATGATATTCTGATATTAAAACATCATGGTGTCAAGACACATGTTCTATTATCAGAATCTCAAATACTTACCATCTTGATGGTAAGTTTTTGACAAACGTAAAATAAGTTTTGAGGATTTGGAGTCAATGTCACTTATAAGTACTTAATATACGCATCATTTAGTTTGACTCTACTCGACAAAGATTTAAAAATGCCAATGCATTGCTGAGATCCGCGACAGTGATATGTAGGTACTGTCAAAGGCACGAGACGGTCTTTGCACTGGATCAACGAAAACCACCGCTATTACGAGTGATATGAGCGTTCTTATCGTCAAACTGTAAAAGTGTAAAGTCAGACCCCTACCGCGCAAGTGTCGTCGGCATCGACATCGACTTCATTTGACAGATGGATGTGGCATATTGCTCTTAGTCTTTGGTAAGTTTTTATTTGTGTCAAAGAGAAGCAGCAATGTACCACATCCATCTGTCAAATGAAGACGATTTTGATGCCGAGGCCAATTGCGCGGTACGGCTCCTGGGGTGTTACTCTTGTCGGGATCGTGTTGAGATCGAGATTAAATGTCAATAATTATTACTGATTTTCGACGTTAATTCTATTTTGATTGTCGCTACAAAATTACTTTATTTACTATTTTACCTATAAATGTTTAGTTAAACTATTTTTATAGGTCAAAATTACTGACTTTTGCGATCGCGTCAAAAGTAAGGGGCTGATGTCGTGTGTACTAGGTATATAGTTGCCTATTACAATAGCTGGATGGGCCGGGAATAAGATGGGGAAATACCTTCGATAACTTAATGGCGCTGGTCGTACTCCCGGGTCTCCGTCCAGAGTTAATGTTGTATCTTAGCTCAAAAACACTTCACACTGCACTGATTGTTTAGATATTTCGATTGTTTAGCGTATTTTTAATTTTAACACATTTATAGAATAATTTGAGATAGATCTGCGCGCGCGCACGTAAGCCGGTTCGATCGCCAATCGAAGAAGTTTTTTTTTTTTTTTAGGAAGGGGTAGGGGTCAGGATTCGTGCGTTTCGTTTTACGTTCATAGATAAATAATGTTTGTATGATTTATGCGTGATTTGAAAAATAATATAATGTTAATTGAATTTTAAAAGGTATTATATGGCGCAGCCAATAGCAATAGAGAGTGAACAATATGAAGCGCTCATGGCCGCGCTTGACAGACTGATCGTATTGTATCACGTTTGTTAAGCAATGTTCGGTCCGGTCAGGTGTCGGATGGGCGACCCTAAAGTGGCATTACAACTGAGCGCTTCCGTGCTTCGGCGCGCACGTTAAACCGTCGTCGGCCCGGCTGTTTTCATCTGATAACAGTCATTAAGGCAAGTCAAGAGGCCTTTAAGGCGGCCTGATAAACTCTGACTCTAGATGTGGCCACTAATCCTCATACGATAAGAAGAAGAAGAAGAAGAATAGGGAGGTGCGTCGCTTTGAATCCGTCAACGCACAGGAGCATCACCCTAAGGGCTTGCGTATAATGTATTCAATACAACAATTTTTTTGTGAAATAATGTTAATAGGATTTTTTTTTTTTATGAATGACGGGGCGACTCTTAGCCTTCATCATACATGATTTTAAGTATTGATAAGGCTTAAGACTGAAGCGAGCCTCTGCCGGAATCCTCAACCACTGAGGAACTGGCTATCTTATCTCGAACTGCCGGAACACAACAATGCTGAAAACATTGTTGTTATGGCGTCAGGCTTAGATAAGATGGTGGTAGCTAGCCAGACGGGCTTACAACAATTCCTACCACCAACCAAACTACATTTAAAGCGAGCATACTACAACTCGACAGTTGTTTGACAAAAAATCGACATCGACTTTTACATTAGTCGATGGAAAAGTTGAAAATATGCGCTAGCCCTAAAATATTCAATCAAACAGAACAATTACCTAAAGCGTCCATAACAGTGTTGTACTGGCCATTAGTCAAATGCCCACTCCCCAATCAAGAGTGCCAACAATATTTGATCATGCCAACCCTAAAGCAGAGGAAAGTTCATCAACTTCGGAGGTCAATTTACACAGGCACCACTCCGTCCGTGATGGTAACAAATTGTGTCTATTTATTATGTAGCAAGTTTCCCTATCAGCAATTTGCTAAAACCATTACAGGATAATAGTCTTCTGTGTATCCTATTAGAATAGACCTCTCATTTGAACCGATATTTCACCGTCAAAGAACGTTTAAGTGATATCGAGTGCTACAATTTAATTCGAGTATTTGGTGATTAATACGCGTCTGAACTGCTATTATTTAAATAACAGGGTTCTTTCAAGTCTGCCTATACTCTTATTTCTCTTCACTTTAAAGCACTATAATGACGCGATTAGATTACATCGTTACTCAGAATTTGGGAGGTCAAACTAAATTTATGTTGGTGGTGATTTTCATATACACATACTTCATTAGTTTCTTTAAAAATGGTATCATTTCACACATACAACCACAATTTCATGGCCGTGAAATGTCAAAATAATAATCACAGTGATGTACATTGAACATGCACGTTGATGGATAGAGACCTTTATTCTGCTTGCATCCAAATAACAATTCAAAATTTAAGTACAAATTAAACAACTTCTAAGAACAGTTTAACAGAAGATTTAAGATGTACTTACTACTTAGTACACTGCATGATAAAATTTAAACTTTTCTAGGTTCTGTGTTCATTAATAATGTAATATAAAATAACGGAATCGGAACCGCAACCTTACGCTTACGAAAATGCGGGCAAAATCTAGTCGGTTTGTAACATAAAGTCGTGCCGTCATCTTTCTATTATGTTTCATAAAACTGTGGCAGTACTCTTCCACGCTTAGTTTGTTTGCTAGCTCTGGCTTCATATTGCCATCTTTAGAGGCTTTTGTTCGTACAAAGCGGTTCGTCCTCTCATTACGTCTCACTTATCTAGCTAATACTGTCGTAAAGCCTTGGGAAACAATTTTAACGACGAGAGTGTAGATATTCGGTGACGGCAGAGTTGTTGAACTCATGTTTACGCCTCAGCGTAATTATGATTACGGTGTATTTTCCTTTTGGGCAACCAAATATTTATATTCATGCATGTTTTTCCAAAGATATATGTATTCGGTTTTTTTATACTTTAACAGCCAAATGATTTGTGACTTAATCGCATTTTTTGTGTAATAATGTATTGATAAAAATATACGTACTGTTAAGAAAATAAAATACAACTCTCTCTCTCAAACTATATATATTTTATAATGTTTTATACCTTCGATTAAATGCAGAAATCGGAAACGTCTCATAAGAAAAAAGCAGATTATTCTCTAGTACAATAATATTGTGTATAATCGTCCACATTCCCGCTTTTCAACTGGTATTGCTAGCTAGTTTCTGGCACAATTCAAGCTATTCAAATGCAATGCCTAATGCAAACTTTGGACAGCCTTTAAGCAGGTGTGCTCTGGGAAATGGGAGATATGGTGGAACTTAGAACTGTCTCTAAGTTTCGAAGAGCTTCTGTCTGCAAATTGAATAATAAGAGACACGATATATGGTAGTGAGGTGACATGTTATAAAAACATATTGAAGAGCATCAACTATCTTTTATCGACATCTACATCCAACCACTAGCTTCCACCCGCGGTTTCATCTGCGTGGTTCCCGTTTCCGTGGAAAAACGGGATAAAAAGTTGTAATGTCGGTTCTTGTATAAGGCAGTATGTCTGCAGACTTCGGTCATTTTAAAATTTCCTTTCATTAAGATATATATATATAAATATATAGATATATATATATATATATATATATAGATATATATATAGTAGGTGAGGTGGATAGGTAGGTACGATGGGTGGGAGCTAGTAGAAAAAAAAATGTAAAGGAAAAGAGATGTTTAATTCGGTGAATGACTGTATTTAAATGTTTTGTTGTGGTGGCCGAAACGGCTCTTCGAACCTTGTTAACTTTACAGGTTTTCATTGTTCAGAGGTAGCATCAGCCTTGGCTTTTAATTTTGGCCATAGTACACCAGGAATATTATCTTCACTGGTTTACGTTTTTAATTCAGTGCGAACGCACGTAACGCCCCATCTGTCAGATCGACAGTGACAGGTATGACACTGACAGGAGATTGTCAGATGGTCTGCGATTGATATGACAGAATTGCAGGTCCTTGCTTTTTAAGGTTACTTTAATTATAGAATTTTATTGATACACAATAAAATTATAAACTATATCATAATATATAAAAATTGATGAACGAATAGCTGAAGCCGCAGGTGACGAGACGCATACGGCGCCCCTCCGAAACACCACTCCGCCCGCGAAGCAGAAAATTCAGTACGCTCGGCGTTAGAGGACAGATCAGGGAAGCCCGGGAGTCGCCTCCGGCTGTTTTACTATCCTGCTAGTATCAAGCAGTGAAAATATAATCAGAGGATCACACATAGAGCGGTGACCCCATTCCTCTATTAAATTAACCCAAAAAACTAACATTTAGTTTTATAATTAAATATATCCATATCAACAACCACCATTCATTCACATCAGCAAGCTTAGGAGTTCACCCATAGTGTAGCATCATCATCAATTTCTCGTCACATTCAATTAAGTTCCATTTCTGATATCCTTGGGCAGGCATTCATGAACCTTCAAATTTATTTAAGATCACTAAAACAGTAACTTTTAATTAATTGTTTTAACAGTGTACCTATTTTTTATGTTTTTATGTGTTGATTACAGGACACCTTTTTAGTTTTGGTTTGTATAGAGTCAGGATAATACTAAAGATCAATTTACTTGTCACTGGATAATGTTTTGTCTCATTTCCCCGTTGTTGTCCTAGCCGAAAAAGGTAAGTCTATTAAGTAAGTTCCTATTATTATTGAAAGAGAGAAAACAACATTACAAAGTAGCTCATGTAATATTCCGTTGTTTCAACTAACTCTATGCCAAGAAATCTAGTTGATTGGTTGCTTAATTAGGGCGTGAAGGAAGGACAAACAAACACACTTTCGCATTTTTTTATATTAGTTAGGATTAGGATTGGGATAGGATACCGAAGGCATGTGCTCCAGTGATGGCGATATTGAAATGGAGAGGTAAAATAAAAACAATCCCCGCTTTGAGTCGAAGCACACCTACTATTTCATAACAGAGTACATAAGTCAGAGTAATAGAGTCCCATCCGGGAATTCACTAGTGGCCGAGTTGGTTTATTCGAATATTTTTCTATTTAAAATTGATCGTAAGTACAAAAATAGTATTGAAATAAGTATTCAAAAATTATAAATTATTGGTTAGCGCATCTTAATCGATAATTAAACATCTGCAAAGATGTTTCTTTCGAATGCAAGGATATTCCTAGCATTGATGTGACAACGCTGGCCTACAGCGTATTGAAAATAAAAAAGTATTGGAGAATTTCGACGGTGGTCCGCAAGTCTCGGTAGCTCAGTGGTTAGATCATTGGCCCGGATTTAAAAACGTTGTGGGTTCGTGTCCCATCGGAGAATTCACTTGTGATTTCACATTTATTATATGTATAAAAATAGCATTGAAAAATGTTTTTTTTTTAAATCATAAACAAAAAAGGCAGAGTATCTTTTAAACAGTACATCAATCCGTAGTGTAACTAAGTCGGTACAAGTAGAGTGATTGATTGACTTCTAAGGAAATGAGGTTGCGCAAACTAGAAGCTGTGTTTACCTCCAAGAAACGTATGTTCCCCTGGTGCTCAGTCTGCCGTGGCATGTTTAACATGGCATATTTAGTTGCCGTTCCTTAATCAAATTATCAAAGTCAAGTAGAATACTTGTTCTTCATTCTTGAATCGTAATTATTTCAATTAAATATGATACAAAGTCAGTTGCAAAATAATTAACTTTACGCTTGGATTGAGAATCAAATTAAATTTATGATGTATGTAGACTATACAAAAATATGTTTTTGTATAGTCTAGATACATCATATAAAAGGAAATTTAATATTATAAATAAAAAGATAACAACCGTTATGAGTTAGTTTTATCAATATTATGCCTTATTGTGGCTAGGATACTCGTATCTAACTGACATAACTACTAATATTGTAACGTTAACATTTATCTAAATCTTGTGTTTAAGGCGGTACCCCCACCGAAACCCCCAGTGGCGCCGCGTTGAATTTTATGTTAGTTAATTAATTGTATTTGTAATTAAGGTCAATTCCAATTCATTCAGTTGTTATTATTGTTAGATTAATCTTACTGGCGTTTTGGAGCATCTAGCAACCTGTAAGTACAAAGAATAAATTTAAAAAAAAAATCTACTCGTATACCAGCGTAGGTATTAAAAACCAAAATTGAGTAGATACCTAGTGATGCTTACTACCCGTGTCTATATTTATTTTAGAATACCATTTATTTATTATTATTATTATTGGAGAGTACTATTTATTGCGGTAAAATATTTTATTTTCGTGGGAAAACGATTTCCTAAGTCCACGTCGATACACCCGTAGGCGTTTGTTATTTTATAAATAATAAAAAGAAAACATTTATTGGAACTTGGTTATGTAAAACGAAATCCGCAAGTGCGCAGCCGAAATATAATAATAATGTATATATTTTTTCACAATTACGCTTTTACAACACCGCAATTGTGTAATAAGTCTGACGCTATAACAACATTTTCCATTATAACTTTTTAATTTTGCATTTTACAATGCTATTTTTATGTGATAAATATAAAACAAGAAAATATACTAGAAAAAGCAACCAGTCTCATCCCGTCAGGGCGACATGAGACTAGTTGTTTTTTTGTGGTATATTTTCTTGTTTAATATTTATAACATTTTCCATTGTTGTGTTTCGGAAGTTAAAAAGCCAGTTCTTCAGTGGTTGAGGATTCTGGCATACTTAGGCGTTTCTGCCTTTAGCCTTATCATTACTTTTAACATCAGGTTTAATAAAGGCTCATCGTTTCTCCGTTGTTAAAAAAAAACTGAAAACACCCATACCCCGATATGAATAAAATATTCATGCATATAATTTTTTTCTTTTCAAATACGAGTCATTGCAGTATAGCAATGCCAGAAGAAATGACCCATGTTGACATAGGCCTAATTGGTTTACTCAATGCGTTTCCTTACCAATATGTAGGAAGCAGTGGTGAGGGGTCGAATTACGACAAACGTAAGCCGGACCAAAAAAAACACAAATCAGATAATAAACATGGAAAATAATAAAACGGCCTGGAGTTCACGTTTTAAATATATACTAAATGGTGACAATAATTAATGAAATAATTGTTATTATCTGCATGATGGGTTGCTGGGTGGGATTTCCAAAAGGAAGCCGATGGGAATCGACATGTATGTATGGGACCCTTCGCCAGTGGTAGGTTGTGTGTATTGAACTAGAATAAAGTACCCTCGGCACGTGCGGTGTTAGTAAGTTCATTAGAGCACAATGTTAATTGATACTAACTTGATTTTTTATTTTTTTTTATTTTATTTTATTTTACAGGCGAATCAACAGTTAACAAAATATGGATAACATTAAAACTAGCAACATTAAACCAATTACAGATTCACACAACTAAACACAGACAGTTAACAATTTTGAACATGCATATTGGATTTACATCTAGGGATGCAACAAAAATATATATATATATATATATTACTAAAAACAATTAACATCACGAGTCACCGTGGTGACTTAATAATAACAGAAAAAGTAATTAGTACTCGATGGCTAACAATTTTGAAAGGTTACGTCTAATACTGTTACAGCTAGAATTAAATGGATCTATATCAAGTTTTTCGCTCAACGCATTGAAACACTTGCTCGCACGTAGTATAAAAGAGTTTTGCCTATAGTTGGTATTGGAATGAGGGATGTAGAACGCATTAAAATGACGGAGAGTTTTTTTGGGAACATTAAAATTTAAAAGAGAGAGAAGCTCGGGACAATCAATAACACCTGATGTAATTTTGATTAGGTAGGTTATATCCGCTATAAGTCTACGATTTTCTAATGAAATGAGATGATGTTTTACACAAAGTTTATTATACTCACTGGAATCATAATGTATTTTAGTACGGTAACAAATATATCTTATAAACTTCTTCTGGATATTCTCAAGCCTATTAATGTATACAGCGTATCTGGGGTTCCAAATCTGTGAAGCATATTCCAAGTTACTGCGTACAAGTGAACAGTATAGTATCTTAAACGTTTTAACATCTGTGAAATCCTTGCAATTTCGTATTAAAAATCCGAGCATTTTTGTGGCTTTAGAAACTATGCCGTTCACATGCTCATCAAAGAGTAACTTTGAATCATGCGTCACGCCAAGGTCTCGCATCGAGTATACGCGCTGAAGGCACTGTTGTTCAAGAGTATAATCGAACTGAATTATATTCTTCTTACGACTGAAAGACATGACTGTGCATTTAGCAGTGTTGAGGTCTAATTTATTATTAATACAGTATGTTTCCAGTCGCTTTAGGTCCTGTTGCAATGAATCAGCATCAGCTTGGCAACGAATCCTGGCAAATACCTTCATATCATCCGCGAAGCAGAGAAGATTCGCTGTTTGGAAGCAGATGTCGATATCATTTATGAAAATGACAAACATCAAAGGACCGAGCAACGAACCTTGCGGAACGCCACTTGGGACTGGAACCCAACTAGAGATGTAGTTGTTGGTCACAACAGCTTGGCAACGATTTTCAACATATGACGCAAACCAACGCAACAAGTTTCCATGTATACCGATTAGTCTAAGCTTGTCAATAAGGATACAATGCGGAATACGATCAAATGCTTTACTGTAATCGGTGTAGATGACGTCAACTTGGTATCTTTCATCCATCGCTGCTGTAAGGTATTTATTTAGTAATACCAAGTTGGAAACCGTAGAGCGTCTCTTCAAGAAGCCATGCTGAAATCGGCTGAAACTAGGAGAGAGAGCTGAATAGACCTGACTATGGACTATTTTCTCTAAGATTTTGGCCACAATACACAGCTTAGAGATAGGTCTATAATTCACTACCTCTGACCTAGGGCCTTTCTTGTGGACAGGGGTGATAAAAGCGCGTTTCCAGATGTCAGGAACATGACATTGATCAACAGATTTTTTGAATAGGAGTGTTAAAGGTCTTGCAAGAGTTTCACAGCAGTTGATGAGAAAAATAGATGGCAATTTATCAGGGCCAGCAGACTTAGATGGGTCCAGACTTCGTAGTAAACGACGCACCTCCTTCTCACATATAGTAACAGAAGAAATATCTGTGGTGTTACGACATAAGAGTTCGTCAATTCTAGGTGCTCGCGACTGATTATTATCGAGAAAGGACGATTTGAAAAAGTTTGAAAATGCATGACAGATTGACTCGCCGTCGCTATATTCAACGGAATTATATTTAAGACTACGAGGCAACCCTGAAGACTTGGATCTAGTTTTAGTATGAGACCAAAAACGCTTAGGGTCTTTCCTTATTGAAGCCTCAACTGATTGCATATGGGTGGTGTAGCAAGTACTTTCTAACATCTTAAATCTCTCTCGAAGTAACTTGTAGGAATATTCGTCAGCTTTATTGCCGTATGTATTAAACTTGCGTAAGTATTTATCTTTTTCTTTGAGAAGCTTTTTCAACGGCGCAGTGTACCATGATGGATACGTATTATCCAAAACCAGCTTACTCGGTATATGATTTTTTATAAGCTCATTGACAGTAAAATAAAAGAAATCAACTGACTCATCCAAGTTCCGGCATAAAAACTCCATGTCCCAATCAATGTCACAAATTCCCTTATTTATTAAATTGTAGTCACCTCGTTGAAACATAAATTTTGTACGCGGCGCAGAGTTGAGTAATTTATTATTCAAACGAGGAACACTAAGATTTAAGGCACCATGGTGGTTGTCAATTGGCACCAGTGGATCGCTACTGCAGTCAGTTACGCTGATTGGAATATTAGAGAATACTAAATCAAGGATTCTGCCAAAACTATTTAAAACACCATTATATTGGCTTAAACCCAGTAAATTAGCTTCATCAATGAGTGAAATTTCATCAAAAGAGGTATAACAGCCCGGTTCAAAAGCCAGATCATTCGTCAAACTCGGGGTCCAAGTAATGTTACTTAAATTAAAATCACCCAGTATAATATATTTATGTAGTGGATTTGAAATTACAATATTATTTAGAGACGATAAAAAATTTGTTAATTGTTGAGAGAAAGATAGACCTAAACTTTCCTTACACAGATACAAAACACACAAATAAATAGAGCATTCAGACTGATGCCGCCTACCTATGTTGATTGATAACCATAGATCTTCAGCTGTAGAATGATAATTTAATCGCGGCACAGCATTAAGTTTACGATGTACAGCTATTAAAACACCACCTCCCCTCGTCTGTCCCGTGGCCACATAATCACGATCACGCCGAAAAACTATATACCGACTGTCGAACAACTCAGTGTCCAGTATACCATCCAAAAGCCATGTTTCCGTAATCACTATAATAGCATAAGAACTTGAACAAACATTGCGGTAAAAAATATTTGTTTTTGAACGAAGTCCACGAGCATTCTGATAATAAATACTTACATTATTATTATCAGAGAACACTAAAGGAATAAGTAATAAAACAGAATAGTACATATACTATCAATATTTTTTAGCAAAATAGAATAACGTTCCCAAAAAACAATAATCCTTGTAATTATTATGCAAAGAAAATTATAAGTAGCGTAACTAAAACTACCAATCCAATAATTATTCGAATACGCTAAGTTTATCAGTATTTTTAAACGAGCAAACAGATAACAAAAGCAACAAGTGCGGTCAGTTGCAATAACTACCAAATACCAATGTGAGCAAGTAGCAAAGCAAATATCACAGCACTTGCGCGCGAGCAGGTAGGAAGTCCCATTCAAAGCGAGCGACCTTATCGATAATGAACAAAAGAAATTCCAATATAAGATAAGCAAGACAGTGGCTCTCAAACTTTTAAATCGGATTACGTTCATAGACGTATTTACCAAACAAGTATCATAATATTTTACATTAACTTTTAGCAGGAAATAGATTAGTTTAATTTGTTTAAATCACTTAATTTGGAGATAATATAGACTGGAGATGTGTCATTTTTCCGAATATGAATTTTGGAATGTTTTACCCAAATATAAAGAAAGTTCTTGTCCTTAGCCGCTGTTTTCACTTTTGAAAGTAGTTCCTTATTTTCGGATGTGAGATGATCGTTAATGAAGATTTTCAACGAAGAATCCCCAAAGCCAAGGTCAGCTGCAGTAATAATTTTCTTGGATCGCGCCGCCGCTACAAACTCTTCCTTAATATAGCGATTTATAAAGCTCACTATGATATTTTTTCTCCCAGAGTCATATGTTGGGACTCTCGCGATATAATTTACTTGGGTCTTCGGAAAATGATATCCGGTTACTTCAGAAATCTTTTCTAAAATACTAAATAAATTTTCATTCTTCTTCGGAGGAACGCCTTTAATTTCAACATTGTTGAGTCTAGCCCACTGCTCCCTTGAAATGTTTTCTGATTTGAGAGTGACAATATCCTTAGTAATTGAATCAAGATGATGGCGAACTTTATCGACTTCAGGTGTCAGAAGTTCAACCTTGGATACTCTAGTTTCAAATTCGTCCAATCTAGCGCTGCTAAACTCGATAGATGATTTGAGATCAGATAGTTCATTTTTTATAGACTCAACAGCCACAACCAAATGGGGTATTTTGTTCAAGTGTTGTTTTATGCCTTGTATTTCTTTAAACAGTACCTCCATCGTAATCGCACCCTCAGGTATTTCACTTGGACTTGCTGCTGGAGTAATACCGGATGCTTCACTCACAAACTCATTGCAAGTATTATCAAATGTATTGACGGAGAGGCGAACAGGTGTAGTGGGTACACTCCTGGACATCGATACTTTACATTGGGGACAACGCCAAGCGGCTTGTCGATCGCGACCAAGTCTACGGTACCCAACTTCACCAATATGAGCACATCCAAAATCCAGATGACTATTGCAGCCATTACAGAATACACCATCATTGAAATTTTCACCACAAGCTGCGCACTTCATCGTGATCAGTGAATAACAAATAAGAATAAGCTTTTATAAAATCACTTTGAGAAACACTGACTTTAGGCGACCAGATGCACAACCAATCCTAATGCGTGTTCAACAGAGACTGTACAGATTATATCAGTAGCTACATCACAGTGTATTAGCTAAGCAAATATGAGCTTTAAACGCCTAGCAAATACTATTAGACTACTAGTGGGAAATGAGAATAAAAAATTCCCTTAAGTTTTATACTAGGCTAAATAGTATCTGTGGGCCATATAACATCGAAATGTGATTTGCCATTTTTACGTAAATGAGTGACAAGATTCAAACATACACTTTAAAATTATAGTAGAATTAAAATAAAAAACGACGTTGTGTCTTAAGTCACGGCGAAATTATGATATAAGGTCACAAAAAAATAATTGAAAGGGTTTTGAACGTTTTTCATTAGATTATCCCCGTTAACATGAACCTAGAAATTGATCTAAACACTTGCTAATACAATAACATTAAAATTGATTTATAAACCTTTACCTATTCAAATTACCGGTATCCAAACTCGGTCAGAGCTGAAATTTCATAAGCCTGAGTGCCACTGGCTTTCGGCTGCTCTAAGCCAAATTCAAGTATTTTAGACAAACTTTAAGGAGAGCAAAAAACGTTATTTAGTGTTATTATTAATAAAATGTGAAGTTTTGAACACAAAAAGCGTCTCATTATCATTGATATTTAATGTATAAGTATGGTAATATAAAAAATATAGCTTTTCACACCGACTTACATTTTGACGTTCGAAAATTTATTTCTGCGTAGAAATATTTATCGAGTTACTAATAACATTCTATGCTAAAAACAAGTAACTTGAATTACTTGATTATATTTTAATAGATCGACTGCATTTTTTGGAACGAAGTTCCTTATCGCGCGTTGCGAAAAGGAGCTAGACGGAAAAAATTAAGACCAAAAGCTGTAACGACACTTTTTGTGTCATTGACCTACTTTTGAACAAAGCACACACATACGGTACATCTATTTTGTCATATGAATCAGGGAGCGGCTAGCGCCTGCGGACTGTGTATAAACTCAAAGGCAGTGATTCGAGGTTTAAACCTCGAACTTGCAAGTTTTATTTTTCTTTCTTCTCTTCTGCGGATTGTCTAAACTTTAATTAGCGTCAAGTCGGAAGTTCAAAACCTAGCAATGAAAGTTTTGGAACGAAGTTCCTTATCGCGCGTTGCGAAAGGGGGCTAGACGGAAAAAATTAAGACCAAAAGTTGTAACGACACTTTTTGCTATAGTTGTAAGCCGTGCGGCGTGCGCGTGTTTCTCTGCCTGTCTCTCTCTAGAAAGCGAGAACCTCGTTCCATCCGAGTGTCCCTTGACACCTCTCAAGTTTTTTTTTATAGTAGAAAACAAGTAGTTCCTGGTTTTGTAGGAAATAAACAGTGATGCAATATCCAAAATCACAGCTTCTAAGCTTTCTTTCAAAATAAGCTTTTATATCAAGATATAGTCTAGCATTCCATCTATTGATCCCAAGCCGGGACAACCATTTGGATGATCAATATATTTTGTGTTTATTACATTTGTAGTGTTTAGTTGGTTCTAATATCTGTAACATCTCATATACCTCAGAATCATATCAATCTATATGATCGCAAAATCTATTGCATTGTTTTACATTATTATAGCACAGTCAGTACTAAGTACTTCAACTTTCTTTGTTAATATTGATATCGTTAATTAAATATAGGAATTAATACAATAACATTAAAATTGATTAATAAACCTTAACCTATTCAAATTACCGGTATCGATCGGTACCGATTTATTTGCACATTGCAGTTTTGCTAATATCTATTTATCAACACTATCACAAAAAAAAACTGATCGAAGTAATGATCATTATTTATTATTATGGAAACAGCATTCAGGAGGATATAGTATTGATAGGTGCTAACACAGATCACATAATATCTACTATGTGCTATTAAGATATGTGTGACAATAAGTTCACAAAAACATCTGAATTATATTTATAAATAATAAAAGCAAATAGTTATAACCCCCTGATTTCCATTAGGTATTGAAATTATCGAAACCCTAACAAGAAAACTCGTCCTGCGTTTGGTGATAAATGTTCTTATTAATTAGAGTCTATCAACCAACCAAGCAACAGAGTTTACATAAACGTTTGAAATTACCTATTACAATAAAAGTTTATAATATTTAAAGATTCATTAGATTTCTTTAATTCAAAATAAATATTAAACTAACCCCAGTAGTAAATTGTACAACAATCACATTATAAACTATTCTATATCACACAATAAAGTTAAATTACAAGCTCAAGGCATCGCAGACACCCTTGCCTCAGCCACATCAATCCATGTTCCACAGACAGTTACCTTGTTAAGCACATCAAAGATTCTAACATTTGACAATTGACAGGTCAATTAGTGGGGTAGTAGTAACATCAAGCTGTCATTCATGAGAATCGATTATGTAGAAACACGCCAAGTCTTGAACTTTAACCTTACTAGGGCGAAAATCAAATCTAAAATTATGAACTGGAGATATGAAGAAACGGTAGGAGGGTGATTTATTTGTAATTAACGATACTAAATAAACTGTAAAACTGATAGAAAATATAATTCCTCTTCTTTGCGTGTCGGCTCTGGCTACATTGTGAGGACCAAAATTTTGCCACCGAATCGGCACTGTCAGTGGCCTTGTTGTACAGGTGTAAAGACACGCAGGGCAGGACAAAAGATGTGCCATGGTCTGGGGAGAAATACCACACAGACACGTAACCCCACCTGCGCATATTTTCCCTACTTACTTAAGGAGCCTTCAACCTATTTAAGGATTTCCAAGTTACCCAAGGCAGATCATAACCAGGGGGGGAGTCGCTCAGCTTGCTCAGTAACAGATTATATGGGATATATATCCTTCCAGAGCTTAACTTTCCGGAAAAAAATGTGGTGGCTCTTTGGCCTTTGGGTCACCGGCACGTGGTGCTGAACAGCTCAAGACTGGGCTGGCGTATTCGCCAACTGAAAAAGAAAAAGCCAGACCAGTCGTTCGCAGAGTCTCCGGTGAAGCTTCCCACTTGGATGATGTAAGACGGCGCAAAAGGTTGTTCCATTTGCTCACTTTCTGTTTGATGTGCACTATTAGGAAAAATAATATTGGTTTTTGTTACGGAAACATAATGTCTATGAGTATTGGTGTACAAATTTTTGGAAAGAAAAAAATACAATGACCCTTAATTTCTGAAAAACTTTCCGATCGCAGTTTTCTAGCCTTCACAAATACCTACAAATAAATTCCGAAGCAAAAAGGAGGAAATTGGGAACCGACCTCCATTGCCTAGATAAATGGCTCAATTCTACAGAAACGCGGTTCTATCGATAATGACGACCGGTGCTAAAGTGGAGCCGCAATAGAAATCAAGATTTCATGAAAAGTGGTTTGTAAACAGACGCCTTCCCAATGCGTGCTTTTATCGACGCAGCGCTGCGCACTTCTTTACATTATTTTTAATAACAAGAACCACTCAAGGAAGATCAAATATCTGAGGGATTTTCTCTTACTTAAATCTTGAAAATTCTGATCTAGGAAAACAATCGAAGAGATAAATACAAACTTGACGCCAAACTACACTCAGTTTGAGTTTTGATTATTTAAATTCTATACTTTGAAGTGGAATTGTTCGTCAATAATTTCATGATACAGGATTAATATTCTTACAACAGTAGTACGAAACACTTGCGTCTTTGAATTCGTATCGACCACGTGTCGAATACGTACTGTCAAAAAATGTTGTTCCGATAACGTCCAGTAGTAACGCTGCTCAATATGTCATACGTTTTTTGACGATACACGCCCTCGATAGTTTTCGTGCTAGGGGTACACTTGCCTAGAGAATTGAAATATAATTCTATTCTCTATTGTTTCAGAGAGCGCACCTTCGCGAATCAGTGATCACCAAGTGTCATGTGCAACAATGTGTTCCGGACAATCTGAACTGGTGCGGTTCAGTCATTGGGTGATGTGAGAGACAGTATGTCTAGGAGTAGACGGTGGCTGGCGATGGTGGTGGTGGTGGCGCTGGCGGGGGCGGTGCGGGGGTGGGACTGTGTGTGTGACCCGAGGGAATGCGAGGTGCTGGAGCCGAGTGGCTGCCCTGGTTTGGGCATAGTGGTGTGGGATCCGTGCAGGTAATTATTCAGTAAGCTTAGTTTACTTTAGCAGCAGTTAAACTTAGAGCTAAAATGTCAAATATTATGGAATAGGTGATGAGATGGCGACTGAAACACCAGATGGGACCTAACCAATTCTAAAATAGGCAATGCGAAGTTTGGTTAGTTTGGTTTGTACTAAAAGATGGAAAGATAGTCGTCGTGCTTGGGACTGAACTGGTGCGGTTTAGTCATTGGGTGATGTGAGATATGTATGTCTAGGAGTAGACGGTGGCTGGCGGGGGCGGTGCGGGGTGGGACTGTGTGTGTGACCCGAGGGAATGCAAGGTACTTTAGCCGAGCGGCTCCTGGTTTGTGGTCTGGACCACATCATTATATTTGATGGGAACAAAACCAACTCAAGATGAGTTGGTAGCTAGCACAATCAATCTAGACAAAGGTGGTGTGAAATTGGGCTCCAATTGAAACATCTGATGTGACCTAGCCAATTCAGGTACATGTGACGCGGTGTTCAATTAGTTCGGTTTGTACTGAAATAATCATCGTGTTTGGGACACTGTCTAAGATGCTGTTTCGTTAAAAATAATTCATCATCTTGCATTTGTCAGAGTTAGAAAAGTTAATCGGAGTGATACTAACAAGCAGATGTAGTAGTAATAACTACGATACTGGATTATGTGATGTACATAACCCAGTACGACCAAGTAGTTTACGACTATGAGTTGTCTGATAGTCGTAAAATTGATCCTATTAGTTTTCCTAAAGCACTTAGTCCCCTCAACAATCTTAAACAGACTTCACCATAATCCTTGACTGCTTCTCTGCCAAGGGGCTTTAAGTTCTGTTAAGTCGCTTACCTGCCTGTTAAGTCTGGAAGAACGGAAGGGTTTTTCTGGTTTATTATTTAGTAATATTAACGCAGTCATTAAAAAAGTTATATTGTAACATAATTATGTGTGTTCTATGTCTGAGTCTGAAGGAACGATTATCCATACAGAATCATCAATTATTGTAAACTACCAACAACCTTTAATTAAACTGTCATTATTATTATTAGACCTGTTTGGCGCAGGGGTACTATACCTGCCTTCTGCGTCAGAGATACCGGGTTCGATTCCCGGAGAAGACAAATATTTCTGTGCATGATCTGCAGGGTTAGCACGAATAACTATTGAAATAGTATCGAGTAAGTATCGAGCACGTAATGTTAAAAAATGTATAGGAAAATGTAGTTCCGTTTACGTCCGGTAGGAAAGCTGCTCAATATCTCATAAATTTTTTTTACTTTACTTTCTCGTTACTTACTCGAAAGTTATTCTTGATAAGCCTACTGATCATGTCTATTAGTCTTGATCTGGATATTTAATATGTATGTATTTACAAAAAAAGTATATACCATGTTTATCCGTTATTTAATATCCTTACACAGGTTCTTCATAAAACTTTACCATGGGCTAGATAATTGGTTTGACTGTATCCAATTGTTTATTTATTTATTTTATTTATTAATAGGAGTATTTATGGCGCAGCTGCGCCATGATCACGGAGTAACTGTGATTCTCTGAGAAGAAACTGTTTAGTTTTATGGTCTAAACCAGGTCTTAAAAGGTTGTTGGTATTTTGAAAATAATCTTAAAAAATGTATATTTTTGTGTTACTTTTAATTATATCGCAATATTGAATTAATTAACACTGCATATAGCGCCATCTAGCTTACAATATTACTTCGACAGCTTAAGGCAAGGCCCACGACACCTGCACCACCTGCACTTTAAGTGCTTATCCACTGATCCCGAAATCAGATCAAAATTTGGTCAAATGTTGATAAAAATTAATGTTAATGTTGTCCGACAAAAAAAGGCGTTTAAAGGACAAAGGCTTTCCACGTAAATAACATAAGGAATTTTCTCTTTCAGATGTTGTAAAGTATGCGCGAGGACGCTAGGAGAAGACTGCGGAGGCTTTAGAGGGACTTGCGAGCCCGGGCTAAAGTGTTTCGAAGGGTCTTGTTCGCCCATCACGTGAACCCGGATTGTGGACACTCTGTAATATATGTGTATAGTGTTGATTAGAAACAAAACATATCCCGGACAATTTAGCAATTGAGAGGACCAGTATGGCAAGATTTAGATTAACAGTGGCATTAGCGACAATAATTTAGGCCTTTAATGGGTCTTTGCTAAAAATGTTGTTGGCATACTGTATCAGTCGATTTGTGAATGTCACTTTTTGAAATAATACCTACTTGAATTATATTTATCTGGTTATGAACGAGAATGATGAAAAATTAAATAAGTTACTACTTAATTATTTTGTGATTTAACAGAACGAATCTAAATAAAAATAACATGTGCCGGTAAAGTAGCTATCGTTAAACAAAAAGAAAATTGCAACGCTTTAATAAGGAATTGTTTATCTGCGTGCGCTCGTTTGTACCTACACATTTAAAGTGAATGAAACTTATATATAAATGAAATGAAATTTGATTTCTATTTTAATTCTGTTGACCAGGAGCTTAAGTTACAACGAAATCATTTGCTATCTTTAGATTGTGTATATTGATCGAAAGACAGCGTTTAAAGAATCAATATTGACTTTGAGTAAAATGATTAATGGAAACTATTCGCCACCAAAACGAATGTTAATATAATTATGATGTAGAATAATTGCTTTAAGTAACAGCCTCATTTCATTGACCGTTCGAAGAATAACAAGATCTAATATGTCTTCGGTTAAGAAGTGTTCTTTCTCTAAAATTCTGAATTCATTGAGTAGGTATATTTTTTCCTATGTTATACATTGAAAAAGCTCTCCTGTATTAATTTATTAAACCTTATAAATAATAAACTTTTCTTCCGAATAAAAAATGTAATGGTTGAAGCGGGGTGTATAACTAAACAAAAGTGATATTTCGTGTAACCAAAGCTTAACAATAAAACCTATCTGTACTTTTGTGGATGTTTAAAATTGTAAAATAACTTTTGTTGGATATTGTTACTCAAGCCAAGTATCAGTTAATCTTTTATAAGAGGCTTAAATTGGTACTTTTGTCGCAGAAATATGTCATACATAAATAAAAAAATGCCTAAAGATAAATAAGGTCAATGTGCTGCCACATCAAAAAACAC
This sequence comes from Chrysoteuchia culmella, assembly GCA_910589605.1. Classification (NCBI taxonomy): domain Eukaryota; kingdom Metazoa; phylum Arthropoda; class Insecta; order Lepidoptera; family Crambidae; genus Chrysoteuchia; species Chrysoteuchia culmella. Next base: position 16,018,383 of record OU342654.1, read on the forward strand.
TTTGTAATATAAATGTAATTAAACTGTATCTATCTACATTTCAGTGTGCTTCCAGGTTATTTGTAGTAAATAAGATAAAAAATTATAATGTCTATTAATTTTGTATTTATTAGAAAATAAAGGCAATTTCGTAGAAATTTGTAAATACAATCTGGTTAGCATTTTTATCTTGTGCGTGTATAATAGGGTTATAGTATAGAACTGAATACGCTATGTAATGAAAAGTGTACCTATCAATATTTTTCTCGCAGTTTCTAATGTAATTAATGAAGGGAAACAATAATTATTTGTGCTGTCAAGTATATTTATGTAAGGGTTTTTTTAAGATATTTAGTATACCTACTCAATGGTCCTCATTAAATCTCGGCAAACTTTGAGCTTTATTCATTCAAACAAACAGCAGGTTGAATAACTATATTGTCTGCAACTACTGTCGCTGAAAAGTATGCCTATAAATTCCAGATATTATGTTTAAAAAAGTGACGTTATTAATAGCAAGGGCATTGTGGTATTTATATTGAAATATCAAGGAAAAACTATTTTAGAGTAAACTCTTTAGCGATGCTAACGAATAAGCTTGAAGTTATCAACGTATTTACATAAGTAAAACATAAAAAAACAAGACGATTACGAGTCGGACTCGCCCGCCGAGGGTTCCGCACAAATAGTTTGGGAATCCAGTCACGCAGTTTTTTTCCGAATTATTCCCGGAATTCAGTTTCCAAAACTAATGACTATATTTTTTATGATTTAATTACAAAATGTAGAGTTTCCGATATTTCCTTGTACTTGTAGTAAAAGAAGATATTACTTTTACTTGCCAAATTTTTTTCTAGGTCAACGGAAAGTACCCTATAAATTTTGATTCCCTTGAGTTGCATGAATGTCGAAATCGAAGCAATATACGTTTTACTAGATAAGCGGAGAAATTACAATAACAAAACATACAGCCCCATCTAGTAACGAGAGTAAGAACTAATCTTACATTTTATAGTTATTAGCAAAATTCTTAACACCGCCAATGTAGAATTTATATCAACAAAACACACATCTTCATCTAGTGACGAGCAACGGTACTCGTGTACAGTAAGAAATTATATTTTTTGACATCCTATCTTTTTTGTACGTAAATTCAAAAGTTTGATGTTTCTACAGCTTAAAAAGACTGTTGACTTGAATATGACTGTAATTTAAGATCGATACCTCCAAGCGTTCCCGGTTTTTTCCCGAAATTAAATTTCCACAACTAAGGACTATATTCTTTTATTTAATTTCAAATGTGTAGCTTTTAGATTTTTTTCGGTATTTGTAGTAAAATACAATATTACCTGCCAAGTTTCATAGTTCTAGGTCCACGGGAAGTATCATCTGAATTTTGAATCCCTCGAGAGAGTTGAAATATTTGCTTTAGAGGCATAAACGGCCCTACCTTTTTTAAGTTAATTGTCAAGTTTGATTTTTCACAGCTTCACGAAACTATTGATTTGAATATATGGTGTAAAATTTTAGCTCTATAGCTCGGTTTCCAAAATTAAAGAATATATTTTTATGATTTAATTACAAATGTTTAGTTTTAAGATTTTTTCCTGTACTTGTAGTAAAAGACGATAATACATGCCAAATTCCATAGTTCTAGGTCAAAGGGTCTTAACTTCTGAAAGAGTCAAGTCCCCTATGAATTTTGATTCTCTTGAGCTTGAAGGTGTAGAAATCTACGTTTTTTTTCGACATAAACGGTTGTTTGTTTGTTTTACGTAATTTTACAAGTTTGATTTTTTTCCATCTTAAACAGACTGTTGACCTGAATATACGGTTTTGATTCCAACTCGATACCTCCACGCGTTCCCGAGATAATCGAAGACAGACGGACGGACAGATGGACAACAAAGTAATCCTGTAAGGGTTCCGTTTTTTTGAGGTACGGAACCCTAAAAACAGATGCATGTTTTCATCTATACAGGGTGGAAAGTTAAGCCGGGGCATGAAGGGCAGGTACCTTAACCATTAAAGCTACACGAAATAGTTATTTGTTATGCAAGGCTGGAAAGTTGGTTATTTAGCGGCGAGTTACCTCTATTGAAATCTGAGCAAGTGAAGGATTCTAGTATTGAACCACGAGCTCAGCGAGTGGTTCAAAGTTTGAATCCTGAGCGAAGCGAGGATTTCAAAGGTACAAGACGCTAAAAACTTTTCTGCCGAGCGCAACACACAATTTTTCACCTCACAACAGCGAGGAACATTTAATGGTTGTTCCCGCAGTCAACTTCCGGTAAAAAATTCTTTAAACATAAAGTTTAATCTAAATATACCTTATTCTCGTTGTTTTATTGATATAAAAAACTAAAATAATAAAAAAGGGAGTATTATAGTAAATTCAAAGTTATTTAAAGTAGGTATATATTGTTACTTAATAATAAGAATAAAAACGATTCCGTAAATGTTGACACTGACATGAGGTACAAGACAAAGACAATTTAAAAATAAAGATTTATGTCACAGTCCGAAATCCAATTATAGGTTGTGAAATCTCACCCAGCCTAATATAAATTCTTATAACAAATAGTTTAATCTTATGTTATCTTTTATGATTCAATGAACTAAAATAATATAATGAAACCAAAACGGAGTATTATAATTAATTTAAAGCTATTTAAAATAAGAATCAAGTATAACAAAAAAGTCAATAGTGCGATTCGGAACGCATTATGACATATTTTTAGGTATTAAATTAAAAAAGTACTTTGCCACGCCAGGCCGCAAAAAGCCTATTTTTCTACGCCTAAACTGAATGACAAACTTTTTCACCTCACATGCTCTGAAAAGGAGGTTTCCTTTTCAGAGCATGTGAGGTGAAAAAGTTCTTTTAAAACCATCCTAAAATTGTTAAGAAATTTTGAACTGCATTCACAGATTTTGAAAAAAAAAATGTACAGTCAGCAGGAAAAAGGGCAGTTTTCAAAAATAATAGTTTCTCATGAAGATCAAATCACTCTAAGACACCAACTGAGGTATGAGTCCTACAGAAACGTCAGAAATCGCGAAAAATGCGAATAACTCGCGCCCCGCGCTCGCGCCACACACAACCACATCCGCTTCACCTTCGAGTACCTTTGATGAATTAACTTATTTTCTTAGCGAATGTGTGAAAAAAGTACTTAGCGTTTTTTCTAGTGTACTGTTTTAGATTGTTATGATCCACATCAAAAACAGGATCGATTGGCATCAAAAAAATTTTTGAAACTGAAAATTTTCCTGCTGACCGTACTTTTTTTCAAAATTTGTGAATGCAGTTAAAAGTTTCTTAACAAAATAAGGATTGTTTCTGATTGTTTTCATTTAGCTATAATGGTTAAGGTACATGTCCTTCATGCCCGTCTTAATTTTTCACCCTGTATAGTATATAATATTTGTTTCAATCCAAAGAAAAAAACAAATGAACGGCGTTTCCATTTGCCGGTATTATACGATATCAAAGGAATAAGTTTTATCTAGGCATTGAAAAATTTACCCTAAGCTAATAGACTTAAGATCGAATAGCGATTGGCGGTAATTAAGACCGTGAAGTTATTAGAACCATTATCTGTCTCAATGTGGATTCAGGAATATTAGCCCAGTTTTAAATTTGCGATATCTTTATGTAACTCGAAGTTACTTTAACTGCCCTCATCCCTAAGAGCAAATTCGTTAGTCTCGCTTCATAAATCTTCAGACCTAACCAACTGTAATTTAAGAAAATATAATCTGTAATGTGTATTTATACTCTAAGCTGTAAAAATGAGTAAATATTTCAAAGCTACTTGTTAATTGTGCACATATTAAATAAATGTAAGTTTAAAGAGCGTCTATGTTATTATTTTCATCCCTTCCCTTTAAGTTGAAATGAGAACATTGTTAGAAATTAGAAGAATTTATTTGCAGAGAACATAGTATGATAGGATGCTATAAAATTATTCAGTACAATATGTCCCACTCTCAGAAGAGTATGCAAATTAAACACCAAAATTTTAAATTATTACATTTTCATTTCATCATGTCAGTAGTAGTATGTCACATTAATAAAAATAAAATTCATAAATGAACATATCATACATTTATAAGATTTTAAACTTTCGCGTTCCATCATAATTGTAAACAATAGTAACGGGGCTCAACGCGACATTCATTATGTAGCACATTTAAATGTATTTGAGGGTGGCCGAAGATCTTCAAGCCCGCCCGAACAGACGACGCCACGCACCATCAGTCTGCTTGTGACCACGGCTGTAGCAACACAGCCGAAACGTCAAGCTGTAAGTATAATATGTGCTACATAGTAAATTTCGCGTTGAACCCCATTACTCTTATTTACATATCATACATTATTAGAGTAAATTAGAAAATGTCAAAGTAGAATATTAATTATTAAATGTCAATATGAGTAATAAAATCGATTATCATATTACACAACAATATCAAGTAGTAAGTCACATTAATAAAATAATAAATCATACGATAACAAATGTTTTTAAATTCTCTTAAAATGTTGCAGGGGCAGTTTTCGAATGGTACTTGGAATGTACAAGTTATTATCGCATTAACGGAGCAGTTTTTTAGGTGCTTTTACATGAGGGATATCTTATTTATGTTTCATTTTGACGTTGAAATCTACTATCTTCAGCTTCTATAAATATATAAACAAGTTAAGGTAAGGTCTCCTAACTCTTTGAATAAAGGTCGACACCACATATTTAGGCTCTTTGAATGTGTGTAGAGTTCCCCTACAGCAGGAGGCCATACCTGAGCACTGAAGTGACATAACCGTGATAGGCAGTAAGAGCTGCCTGATCATTGGTTGTTTTATGTGTTTGTTTTACAGCATAAACGAACCTGTTTAGTCTACCACATACATAGTTAACATGACTTTTCCAATTTCAATTTTTATCCAACATTAAACCCAAGAATTAAGTAATATCTTTAACTTCTGAATGAGTCAAGTAGTATTTAATGTCAAGTAGCCTAATCTAGACTTATAATAACAAAATTAATTATATATTTTGTAATGTATTTAATTATATATCAGGTATAATCATTGAAATATCTTCAGCGAAAAGAACACACTTTTTGTTTATCACACTTGGCAGGTCATTTATATATAATAAAAATAACAATAAAGGGCCCAGGAGACTACCCTGTGGGACACCAGAGTTATTCGATTTATAGACTAATTTATAGGCACGTAGAGTTATATCTGATAGAGCTAGATCAGAAATATTGTCAAAATGTATTATTTCTACAAATTTTATTCTGTTCTGCACATACGAATAAATCCAATTTTAGGTTCATGGTTAACCTGGATCATGGTTAACCAGATCGAAAGCCTTCAACATATCCAGAAAGGTAGTCAATTTAATTTTCTGAAAACCATTCTGCTCTTTTGTTATCATGCTAAATTTGCTAACAAATCCAATTAATCGAGCAAAATGGCTTTTTCAAAATTTGGTCGAACGGCTGCTTCTTATATAAGTAGTTTTGTACTACCATAGCTGTGAATCTTCTGCTTTATTACACTTACTGTTTTATTACTCTAAAAGTACCTATAATCAGCTATCATTTGACATATCAATCGTGCTTGTAACTGAAAAAAACTAATGCGGCATGGCACCTTAAAAATCTTGTCATTGTCTTTTATGTAAAACAGTTGATATATAAAAACTAAAATACATTGGGTTATTGTAATTTTCACCAATTGATAAAATTATATAATTATTTAGCGAATCTTCAATACCCTGACATGAATTTAAGATATCTTTTATAGATGCAAAAGGCTTTATTGCAGCATATAGATATTTCATACTTAGCGTAACTAAGTTTTTCCCTGGACTGAACTAAAGATAATGATATTCCGATGCATTGTTTTCCACCTAATATGTATAGCTTCCGTTTTTCTTCCGGAATCGATGTGTTCCGTACTGCAGCGACATTCGGTGGTTGGCCCCAAAGTTGATCCCTTAGAATTATCCAATTTACATTTTATTCCTGCTGTCTCCGCCTCTGTGGTCTAGTGGTACAACCACCGGTATCAGACCCAGGGGTCCCGGGTTCGATTCCCAGCGGGGGTACATATTGTATTCGGTTTGGTTGGTGGTAGGACTTGTTGTAAGTCCGCCTGGCTAGCTACCACCATCTTATCTAAGTCTGCCGCCATAACTACAATGTTTTCAGCATTGTTTTGTTCCGGCAGTTAAAGATTAGATAGCCATAGTTACTGTTCCTCAGTGATTGAGGATTCCGGGAGAGGCTCGCTTCCATCTTCAGCCTTATTTATACTTAACATCAGGTATGATGAAGGCTAAGAGTTACCCCGTCGCACATAAAAAAATATTACCGTATATAGAGCTAAAGATAGGTCTGGTAAAATTTTTGATAACTTTTTGTTACTAGTCCGAGTTTGAAGAAGTAAATGACATATTTAAGGATTCATTTGATTTACTCAGGGCCTGTTTCACAATGTGTTATTAAGTTCTCATAAGCTGTTACTTGACAGACAGTCCATACAAAACTGTAAATTAAACTGGAAAGTATCCCCTAATCGGACATTGTGAAACAGGCACTCAGTCTCTTTTTCCTCTGAGTAATATTTTAAAATAAAATGTTGTGTGGTCTCCATAATTACATAAAATGTTTATAAAAATGCGGAAAATAAAAATAAATAAAGTTTATATTATCAAATGAGATTTGAACTGCCGATACGTACCGAAATGCATATTCAAAGTATGTGATTATCAAGATTTATGAAAACGAACAGCTAATCAGACGAAAAAATCGAAGCTAATCAGAAAAATAATAGAAGCCGATATTAAAATTAGGTCATGCCTATCTTGTCAAACCCAAACAAATGTCAATTATAGATAAATTGTAGCTATCTTATGTTCAGAATTCACATCTCGAAAAGGCGACTTTACAGGTGATCGCTAGTAAAACGATAAATTATTAAAAATTTTGTAATATTCCATACTCGTAATATTTTAAATAGTTTTCGAGTTAATAACAGATTAGCTGTAAACATTTAACAGTGGCGAAAAATCCATACATACCGATTTCCATCGGCTTCCTTTTTAAAATTCCAACCCCACCGATCCACCACATAGCTAAAAGAATTTTAGGAGTTTTTTTTGGCCCGGCCTACCTTTGCCATATTTCGACCCCGGCCACTGAGACTTTACAATATTAAGATAAGCTCGCATTCCTCAATTATACAATTTATTGTTAATGAACGTTGAAAACGAGTCCAAGTTAAATTTGCCTTTGATGTACAAAACAGCAATATTATCATTAATATAAAGTAGTAATTAAATTAAAACATTCATCTCGAGAAATTCACTGAAATGCTCGTAATTAAACGGATCGTAAAACGTTTGAAACAGAGACGGTATGTAAATTAATTTATTGTACATTATTTTCGGTTGATCCTTACATAGCACAGACTATTCAACCAAATAAAACCTCCAGGCCACGCTTCAATTACACTTCACGACAGGCTTTGCACTTGGATTACAAAAACCGCCGCTATTCCGAGCAGCATAAGGATGCTCTTAAGGTGAACCTGTAAAACTGACCTGCTATCGTAAGTAAACAAAATCATGTAAAATAAATATAAATGAACTGACATAACTATCGAACTAATGAGCAATCGCTGTAGGATTTTTCGCACTAACGTTACATCGCACCAATAAGGCATTGATAGAATGAAACATGGTACAACTGAATTATCGACACACATATAATAAAAATTGAATTATCGTATTTCGAAGACAAGTAGGGAACCCCGAGGAAAACTGTTGGCACGATCGAGTAAACCGTATGTGAGAGACTAACTGTATGACAGAGCATAAGATGAATTTTCCCAAGAGTTTATCTGTGAGCGTGGGGTTGAAGGAAGATTTCAAACCTTCATTCAACCCACCACGCGGGGTGCCGCAGGCTCAATGCAGATCGGTAGGTGCTAAAGACTGGAAAAACTATTAATACTGGCGGGACTTGAGGCAATTGGCAAATCTAAACCATGTGACAAAAGTTTCACACTTAACATCAATAACGTCCAAATAAATTTGAAAACAGAAATTGCCAATATTTTTGACAACTTTTTTGTAAACATACCATTGGCAACCACCGCTGATTTTGACTTTATCAGCGTCTGCAGTCTCGTTGCTCGAAAAGCATGTATTTGAATGTAGTTCAATTATTAATTTTAGATCTATAGTGCTGGAAACCTTAAAATGAAACAAACCACTGACGTATAGGGCATATCTGTTACTGTTCTTAATAGTGTTTAATCATTTTTAGGGTTCCGTAGCCTAGTGGCAATAAAAAAATAGATTCGTCATGTCTGTCTGTCCATGCGTATGTCACAGCCACTTTATTCTAAAACTATGAGGCTTACACAGTTGAAACTTGGTATGTAGATGTATTCTGTAAAACGTTTTACTGTTTTTACACAAAAATAAAAATATATATATTATTATATATTAATGGGGAGCCCCTCCCCATACATGGAACTGAAACTTAATTTTTTTTTTCCATCAAACCTATACGTGTGGGTAACATTGAGGTTTCTAAAACAGTTTATTCTCAAAGTCAACCGTTTGAAAGATATACACTTCCTAAGTGGTAAAATGAATATAAAAACTTTCAACGAAAATTGGTTTGAACGAAATATATTTAACAGTTTCAGAGCTATAGCCCATTTTCCAAAACCGCAAATATTACTTTGTCATTAATACAAACACAAAACACAAACAAAAAACAAAGTTATTTTTGCAGACGAAAAATTATTGTGGCATTTTGGGTAGGTGTAGGTAATCTGTAGTCAAGTGAATACCTAAATTTGTATAATAATAATAATAGAAACTTTATTGCACACGATACAAAAACAAAAATTAAGCTGGAACAGTTATTGGCATATTTTAACTTGAATAATCTTTTGCTTATTAAACAGTGTGCGGTGTGGTGACGGCCTAAGAATACAAGTGTCACCACTCCCTTACATGCCTGGGATATCGTAAGAGACGACTTAGAGGTTCGACGCATTGAACACCTCTGCGAGAGAAGGAAAACTTGAAATAAACCCTCTTCCAACCCGTCTGGCCAGCGTGGTAGCAGTAGGCTAATAACCTCCTATGAACGCCACAATAGGCGTGAGCTAGAAGAGGCCTATGTCCAGCAGTGGACGTCCATAGGCTGATGATGTGTGTGATGTGTATTAAACAGTTCAGTTTAACGAAGGGTCGGTGTACAACTGATGCTGGGGTTGCACTTTTATAACACCGCCAGTGTTCTATAGCAACAATTACTGCGAGTGCTTCGCGCTCCGTAGCGATATAGTTTCGTTCTTGGGCCGATAAAGATTTGCTCATATAGGCTATAACCCGCTTTTCACAGTTTTGAATTTGTTCACACAGTCCAGTTTTGAAACTATTCCGAAATCGCTAGCGTCGGTATGTACCTGGAAAGGGTCAGATTAATCCAGACAAGATAAGATAGGAGGTGACGTAAGACACTCCTTTAGTTTGCTGAAGGAAACATCTGCTTCTAGCGTCCAAGAAAAGGGAGGTGCCGCTTTACCTTCAGAAGTAAGTTTGTTCAATGGTGCAACCAGATAATTAATATTAGGGATAAAATGACGATACCAAGAAACAGTGCCCAAGAAACGACAAACTTCCTTCCTGTTAGTAGGAGTAGGACTTCACAATGACATCAACTTTCTCCGGATCAGCATGAAGACCATTTGAATCGACGACGTAACCTAAATATTTAAGGTTTTCACGGATTGTTTTCACATTTCGAAGTTAATAGTTCAATTTACATATTTTAGAAATATATTTCTTTCGTACCCGTTCATCTGTAGGACATGGCGCACATGATCCAACTCTTTGTTAAGGTGTTCGTCATCGCACAAATCATATGCTCTATTTGTCAAGGATGTCACTACAGAGTCAAGGTGTCTTGGGTGGTGATGTGACGTCGAGTCGGTCAGTGTGTCTGGGTTTCCTGCAAACTGAGTGGCTGAGTGCACCGTCATTACGTACTTGTACTCTGACATCGAGGAATGCTATACTCCTTTCTTCTTCCATTTCATAGGTGAAAATCAGTTCCCGTCCTAATATCCGCAGTAAATATAAACATGACATATGCATACCAAAAATAAATAACCATCTATATCTTAAGAGTGCCTTCAGCACTGGCATTAAAATATTTAATCATCTACCAGGAGATATTAAGGCTCTGGATTTACCCAAAATTAAATACGTACTAAAAAAATGGCTTATCAACAATGTATTTTACACCTTAGATGAGTACTATACATCTAAACACTAACTGGGCTGTTCATATTGTTTTAGTTTTAAGTTATGTATAAAACCTACCTATGGTAAATATTGCATGCCTGTTATGGGTATACTGTTGTTACCTACAAATCTGCAATGTTATCTGCAAAAAATTGTACACAGTTATCGCAATAAATATATTGAAGTGAATTGAATTGAATTGAATTGAATTTTTGGATGGATGCCGTTTAAATGTGCCAAATTAACTCAGTGCCGTGCCTATCACCTTGTAGTATACAGAAAATGTCACCAACGTACCTTTTCCACAGTTTAATTGGTGTAGGTGCAGTGGTGATGGTCTTCAATATATTCCATCCAGATATTAGCAACCACTGGAGCTACGGGACTACCCATAGCTACACCCTCAATCTGAAGGTAAAACTGACCTTGAAACACAAATAATTGGTAGATAGGCAAATGATGTACCAATTTTACATATTCCATCGGGATATTACTGGCTTCTAACTTCACCTTGATGATTTCCACACAATCCGTTACTGGTACATTTGTGGAGAGCGATTTTACGTCAAAACTGACCATTGACGGACAGATGGCGCTGCTGCCGTCACGGTAAACATCGAGTCTGTGTTTTTATACATAATAAATTATATTAAAAGTATTGATTGCCACATATAAATCATATCTAAGTTACTACTAAAGTCTAATATTTAAGTGGAAGTGTTGTTGACGACTATATTCTTAAATGTGAACAGAAATTTTGTCTCAATCTGTTTTGTATGATTTTTAATAGTATTTTTGACGCCTGCGAAATCAGATTTAAATTTTTATGTTGTTCACATTTTAACGTGTTAAGTTTTTTTCAAGATCATAACTTTGAACTTTGTGCTAATAATTCTACTTTATTTTAGTAGAATACAGACACAAACTTGATTCTATCTTAAGCCAAAGATTTTCATCAGGAGAAAAAAAGTCATTGTTACGAGTAAATTCATTTTACAAAATTATATTAAAAGCTACACGAGTTAGTAAGAAGTTGCCAAATACGAATCCCAAAGCTACAGAATTATAAATTCTTCTTTTTGATGTTACACTGTTACTGTTTGGAGAAAAAGTAAAGATCTGAAAATTTAAATATTTTCTCTGACTTCTTTCAAAGTTGTTTGATTTTAATAGATATTTATTAAGTCGTAAAGTTTTGGAAGAAAAGGATCCCCGGGGCTTCTTCAGTGAAGCCTACTATAAAGAAATAAAAGCATTTTTTTATGAATAACGGTAAGACGCTTAGCCTTCACCATACCGTACACGCTCCGTACACGTACACGCTACGTCTTACCTGAGAGCATGCCAGTACAAACCGGTTTGTACTGACATGCTCTCAGTATCAGCTCATCTCAGCTGTAGCCAGGAAAATCCTCTATGTCTTGCAAGTAAGAAAACTAGTTTGTGCAGGCAGGCTCTCAGGTAAAACAGAGCGTGTAGCCGGAATATTAAGATTAGTATTGATAAGGCTGAAGATAGAACAGCACCTCTCCCGGGATTCTAAGGCACTGAGGAACTGGCTATCTCTTTTGTATCTACCGGAACACAACAATGCTGAAAACATTGTTGTCATACTCATATTAAATGGTGGTAGAAACTTTACTTTAGAGAATTCTACAAAATCTGTTCTAAAGCAAATCTATAGTGTAATCTAGTAAATTGTTATTCCCTTGTTGGGGACATTTGCCTACAAAACGGGCTTATTTAAATTTTATTTGGAATTCCAGTAAAGTAGCGACCTGTTTTGGAATGGTGAATTGCTGACTAATTTCGTATTTACTTTGTTACTCACTGATTTTATGGCAAATGGCTGAATATACAAATATTTACTAGTCATAATGTTGAATCACGAATTTTGAACTTTGACTGCTGCTTTTTCAAATAAAGTAAATATTGTATTTATTCAAGCGAGTGCGATGCTCTATAAATATGTAAATATTTTAAAAGTGTTTACATATTTTTATTAGGTTCACAACAAATTCAATGGGCTTTAGATGTACAGAAACACTGTATGTTTCTGTACATCTGTGTCTATTGTTTTTTTAAGATTGAAATAAAATTGAAATGAATTTATCAATACTACTAAAAGCATAAGTATGTGTCTATTCCTTTTCACGCCTAAACTATACTGCACCACTTTTGATGACGTTTAGCATAATATTTGAACTTGGAGAAGTAGATTGGCTATTTTTATATGCAAATAGGGCCCTAGAAGCGGATTTTAACCGAATTCAGTTAAATTCGGACGAAGTAGCAAGGGAACGTAAGTTAAATAAGTAAGAAATAATTAAACATAAACATAATAATAACCAACGATATCAGTTTATTTTCAAAACAAATAAGTTATGTTGTGATTATATTCTAAATACAGTATTATAATTTTTTAATTTTGCAAGCAAGAAAATATACTAGAAAAATGTTTTTACTAAATACAGTATTTTTTTATTAACCTTAAATCTCTCCATATTATTGTGTTGGCTTCGAAATTCTAAACCTTTTGTACGCTTTGCGGTCACACAAAGGTGAGTCCTAATTTAATTCAAATGTAATTAATGTCAAATATATCCTTCTAAATTGATCTTGTATTTTCAGAACTTTTTCTCGACTCTGGAGGATTATATTTAGTCTGTCTCCTCCCTGTATTTTGTTATTTATCTCACATTATTCTCGTGACGCGTGACGTCAAGAATGAGACGCTTTTTCATATAAAATTAAAATAGTCATAATAATATTTCTATTGTTAATTATGTATACCTATTTTATTATGAGTGGTTGTTTACAATTCAAATGTGCCGCGTTAATGTTAGTTGGCTGCATCGATTCCAAATTCAATTATTTTATTTGATCGACACTCCCCATCCTCACTTCCCTATATTCCATTTCCCTTTCGCACATACCTTGTCTTGCATAAGAGAGAGCGAGACATTGCTGCGCCCCCTAGCAGTGGTAGCTGTCAACGCAACACTGCCGGCAGAAGATGAGAGGTGCTGTGTGTTTCTAATGGCCGCTTACGCGAGTGCAACGATTTATCAAGATTTAGTGGCCTAATCGTTCAGAACCCTTTATAGACTATGTGAAATGTCAACCCGCAGTATACCTAAAGAAACTGCAACAGCCAACTCCAAGGATGTCCCAGGCTACCTCCAGCTCTAAGCAGCACCACTAGCGGTCAAGGTATCGTGCCCTTCATTAATTTCCTTATATATTTGTTGACTTTCGTTCTTGAACCATAATTTATTCGTCGGCAATACAGTCCACAAAATTTTGATTAGACCACACAACCATTTTTTTGCCCTTAACAGTCCAATGAGGTCGTCTAAGATAACCAAAAATAATGATATTTTTACAACGTTTTAGTTGTGTTGTCAATTACAATTCTGCACTAACTAGATTCAAGCCCAAATTAATAAGTTGTTATTTTGCATATTATTAACAAAATAATACCTTTATATTTTGGCTTCCTATCATAAGCACCATTTAAACTTGGATAAATTAGCCTGAGTCTAACAGTCTGAATGCCTTTACACTTGTCTAAATTCAGTCTTTTTCATTTAGTGCACTAAATTCAGCCAAATGTACATAAATGATATTTTCACCTAACATGCTCGGAAAAGGGGGTTGTGTCATTCAATTCCTGTATGGAAAATCGCATTTTGCGGCCTAGCGTGGTTGTTAAGTATCTGTCTTGACTGTTTTTATTTTATTTAAAACCAAAAAATTTGACCTAATGCGTTCCGAATCACACTACTTACTATTTATGTAAGATTTTATTCTTATTTTCAATAACTTTGAATAAATTATAATACTCTGTTTTGTTTATTAATTTAGTTCCTTGAATCATAAGAAAAATAACATGATTAAACTGTCTGTTATAGGAATTTTATATTTAGGCTTGGTGCAATTTCACAACTTATGATTAGATTTCGGAATGTGACGTAATCCTTTATTTTAAACTAGCGGACGCTCGCGGTTTCACCCGCGGTTTCCCGTTCCCGTGAGAATATTTGGATAAAAATTATACTGTTTTATTCCAGACTATCTGCTCTCTGTGACAAATTTCGTCCAAACCCGTCTAGTAGTTTTAGCGTGACAGAGTAACAAACAAATAAACAAACATACAAACTGACATACTTTCCCATTTTTAATATTAGTAGGATTTACTGCCAGATAAGCAATCCTGAACTTATCTGTCGGTTATTACCTGCGAGACAAGCTATCCAGAAGCTAATCGGTAAAAAAAGCAGTTTTGGTTTTGCTAATACAAATGTTTACCGCAGCGCCCCCTGATGAGTTGTCACCGTAACACGTATCTATGTACATTCACCAATCAAACCCAAACCCATTACTGTAAATCGCATCAAAATCGGACTATTAATTTGAGTTTTGCTCAAACAATTATGTTTATTGCAGCGCCTCCTGGTGAGTTGTCATCGTAACACCGATCTTAGAACATTCACCAATCAAACCCGAAGCCAATACTGTAAACCGCATCAAAATCGGACTATTAATTTGAGTTTTGCTCAAATAAATGTTTATTGCAGTCCCCTGGTGAGTTGTCACCGTAACACCTATCTAAGAACATTCACCAATCAAACCCAAACCCATCACACTGCAAACCGCATCAAAATCGGACTAGTAGTTTTGGAGATAAATGGTAACATTGGTTTGCACAAACAAACGACAAACAAACAACCTCTCACCCCAAACGCATATACCGTCTCCGTACCGTCGTTGGTAAAAAAAGAACTGAATAAGTCTGCTCTTCATTCATAAGTGTCATGTGTAGAAAAATTGTGAACATAAAATCCTACCTTGTTCTTAAGATCGAACTCATTTGATACGCTATTAATAACTGACCAACAAATTAATTACCAACTTAAGATGCTGCTCACACCTTGAGAGCGTGTCAACTGATATCACTCTTGAGATTGGTATTGAGTGCTGTTTATTAATACGGGCCATAGAATCCTTGCTTGCTCAGGTTTCAATAGAGGTAACTCGCCGTGAATACCAACTTTTTAGCCGTGCATAACAAACAACTATTAATTTAAAAGCGAAATACTAGAATAAATCTATGTAATTGTATTTTAAAATATATACCTAAGTATCTGATATTTATTTATTCATGTAAAAGTAATCTCGCTCAGGGCTATCTCAATATAAAAATCGCAAGTACGCATAAAACAAAACTAAATTCCACTTTACCATACATAACCAGCGAGCTGAAAGATTCTTTGATTGGATCAAGACATTGCCCTCACAGAATCGTTACTCATATATCCGGCCATATTATTTGTATTTCATTACAAGAGGTCGGTCGTGATTCCAATCAGTCAGCATTTTCATGCTCCTTATTCCTTGGTTTTATTCTAGTGAGGGTTTGGATAAAAATACTCATATATTTATCCCATTCGCAATGAAATCAGATGAAATCATTGTTGCTTGTCGTTTCATGGAACTTAATTAATTATTTTAAGAGAAAAACAGATAATTAAAATAAAGTTTTTGATTAGTAAGTAGGTACTTAATTTTAGTCATAATGAATTTCAAAAAAATAAGTTCAAAAACTAAAACCCGACTACTGAAAAATCACGAACACCACGGCAATTTCAGATGAGAATATTTTCTTGTTTCATACTTTTTAGAGCGTGAGTTTTCAGTAGTCGGGTTTTAGCTTTTGAACTTATTTTTCATTTAAATTCTTTTGGAGTTGTAAAGTATGTAGTTTGAGAAGCGTTTTATGTTTTACTCCCTTCTAAGACGTAATTTTATTGAAATGATTACCAAAATTCGATTTATGCAAGCAAAGTCGCGAGCAAAAGCTAATAAAATATGTTTTTGAAACGTGCTTACCAAGAGCTTTCATATGACACCAAACACGATATTCTTTACAACATAAAGTTTTTTAGTTCACAGCTTTATGTCGTCTAGAGGGCGCCATGTTCAATTTCATGTGACGTGACATAGCCTATAACCAGCGGACAATCGAGACGCTTCCAACGATACCTCAATTGTGAATATATAATCAGCAGTTTAAAAGTTATACATACCGGTCAAAATCATAACCCTCCTATTTTTGATTTGCCGTAGTCGGGTAAAAATGGGCGTATATTTTAATAAAACTGACAAGGGAATAATAATAAGTAGTAACTGTCATAATATTATATCAATCAACATGCGCTAAAATCTATAAACTGATCATTAGCAAAAAATGTCTATAAAATACGAAAAATTAAATTGAATAATTATTTTGCAGATCAAAATAAAATAACTAAACTCAAGTCAAGATGGTAAAGAAAAAAATTAAAAAATCGCTACTTGGGGCTTACTGCCATCTTTTAGCGCAGTATTGTTTCAATCTTACCATGCTATTTCATACTAAGAATGTCATATTAGTAAGCTTGGTTTTGGACGGAAGTTTGTGTAGTCTTCGCTCAATCATCGCCTACAAAGTATGAAGGTTGTTGAAATGTGACAACTTCAATAAAATCAAAACGTTCTTATGACATGATGGTTATGATGGTAGGCCCACTGAGTTACCTCATGAGATAATAAAAGATTCGTAACAACTGTTTAAATACGCTCAAAAAATCTAAAACCTGGTCTTTAGAAAAAATGTCTATGAAATGCGCTAAATAAATGTTAATAAATATTTTCGAGATAAAACTAAAAGAACTGAAACTCAAGCGAAGTCAAGACGCTGAAGAAAAAATGACCACAAAAAACTCTTCCACAGCACGTTCGCTTAGTTAGACAAGCCGCTATTCCAAGGGAAAATTCCTGAACATTATCGACGGGAAGCAATTTCGTGGGCGTCCATTTACGTCTCCTTATCTCACGGGCCGTACCATCTTGCGATATCTTTTAGTTATTGTTTTGTTTGGATAAGGAAACTACGTTATTTTTTTAGATTTTTCTATCAGCTAGCTGTCCCGTAGTTCAAGTTAAAGAATCGAGATGGCCCCATCGAATAAACGTGCAATAGCTTTTGCATGTATTTTTTAAAGTGAAAACTTCTTTAGCGGCGTTGTACACATCAGAGTTTTAAATTTTTGGGATGGGTAAAAAATGTTAAAGTCGCGTCAGGCCACGTGACCCTGATCGAAAATTCGTAAGACCATTAACCGCTGACCTATTTCAAATTACATAAAGTCTCACACTTGAAAGATCTGCGTATATTAGTTAATAACAACCATTATAATTATAAAGATCTCTCATTACTACCAACTTTCATATTGATGTCAGGTCAGTTTTTATGGATTTACCTGCCAAATCAAGTTGGTCTCCGTTTTCATACATTTTTTATTAAGTTGTGGTCAAGATATAGTGGATTTTGATAGTTATTTTCGTTTAAGCGGTTTTCACTTCTGCCGGCACTCCCAGAATGCAACCAGTTTTTTTATTTATTGCATCTTGTATTTGTTCCTTCATCATTATATTGGGTCGGAGTGCAAAAGGCGTTGAACGCTTTTTCAAATTTTATATCAATATTCTGTCAACAACAAAAAATACTAAAGAAATTAAATAATTACTGAAGTAACAAAAATTGTCTCATGTCGCCCTGACGGGACTCGAACCCGCATCCTTGGGAATCCGGCCCAATGCACTGACCAATTATGCTACAGAGACCTACGAGAACACGTTGAAATTCTCTAGTATATTCACCTTTTTTTTTCTACGGTGTTGGCCACCGTCTGTAACATCTGTAAAGATGTTTCTTTCGAATGCGAGGATATTTCTCTCATTGATGAAACGACGGTGGCCAACACCGTAGAAAAAAGGTGAATATACTAGAGAATTTCAACGTGTTCTCGTAGGTCTCTGTAGCATAATTGGTCAGTGCATTGGGCCGGATTCACAAGGATGCGGGTTCGAGTCCCGTCAGGGCGACATGAGACAAGTTGCTTTTTTCTAGTATATTTACTTGATTAAAAATTATCACATAAAAATAGCATTGTAAAATGCAAAATTAAAAAGTTATAAGTAGATCGCAGTTTCATCTTAATCGATAGTCAAACATCTGTAAAGATGTTTCTTTCGAATGCGAGGATATTTCTCTCATTGATGAAACGACGGTGGCCAACACCGTAGAAAAAAGGTGAATATACTAGAGAATTTCAACGTGTTCTCGTAGGTCTCTGTAGCATAATTGGTCAGTGCATTGGGCCGGATTCCCAAGGATGCGGGTTCGAGTCCCGTCAGGGCGACATGAGACAAGTTGCTTTTTTCTAGTATATTTACTTGATTAAAAATTATTACATAAAAATAGCATTGTAAAATGCAAAATTAAAAAGTTATAAGTAGATGGCAGTTTCATCTTAATCGATAGTCAAACATCTGTAAAGATGTTTCTTTCGATTGCGAGGATATTTCTCTCATTGATGAAACGACGGTGGCCAACACCGTAGAAAAAAGGTGAATATACTAGAGAATTTCAACGTGTTCTCGTAGGTCTCTGTTGCATAATTGGTCAGTGCATTGGGCCGGATTCCCAAGGATGCGGGTTCGAGTCCCGTCAGGGCGACATGAGACAAGTTGCTTTTTTCTAGTATATTTACTTGATTAAAAATTCCAGTCTCGTGCGCGCACGCATAGCGAGCGGTCACCGTGCGAAAATGTCCGTAAATACGATTAAGTGTGCGAGTTGCAATGTTGTGATCTCGGAAATCCTTGCATTTATGCGAAGTAGACACGATGTCATGGATAGTGAAAGTTTAATTAGATTATGTGTATCGGCATTCTCCGAAGAAGAGATTGATGAAGCAAAAAAGTTATTGTTCACAACGACGAAGACTGGTCAGAAGATGGTATCCAGGCGTAAAGATAAAAAACAAAAGGATGTGGAAGATATGTTAACCGTGTTTAAAGTAATAGATCCGGATCATTTGCCGGTTTTTGTTGCATATAACTTACATAAGTTACCCCCCGTAAGCTTCGATCATATCGACGTTACAAAATTGTTAAAAGATATTTTGGTATTGCGGGCCGAAATTATGGACATAAAAAACGAATATGTGACGAAAGAATTCCTGAAAACATCCATGGAAAAGGTATCAAATGATTTTTGTATTCCGGTATTTAACCCAAATGTAAATAAAATTAGAGGAGGAGGGTATCATATGGACAGCGGGCCGTTTGGTTTGCAACCGTTAGCGCCCGAGGCACAGTGCACGCCTGAAGCAGCACAGAGCGACACAGTGTTAGATAGTGTTGTTGACACTGCACAGAAATATCCTTCTCTCGCTTGCGCACACACTCTCAGTACTACCGCTGGGCGAGAGGAAAACATCTCGCCTGTCCAGGCGGTCAACACAACATCTGTGATGAAAAACGCTAGTCCAACCAATTGTGAGACAGATACACAACATGTAAAACCATCGATGGCGACTGTGCTTAAACAGGGCGAGTGGCAAAAGAATAAACAAGATAATGAGTAGGAAACGGTTCAACGTAAAAGATACAGAAATCGTGTTGATGGGAAAACCGGGACTGCAATCACTGCGGGGACCGGTAATTTTAAAGCAGTTGATACCAAAATTCCTCTTTTTATCTCGAATGTGTGTAAGGAGACCACGGAGAATGACATCAGTGAATATATCCGGGAAAAGATGAATGAAACAGTTCAGTTGGAAAAAATTAACATGAAGACCGAGCGGCCCTATAATGCATTTAAACTATTTGTTTCCAAACATAAAACGAATATGTTTTTAGACGACAAACTATGGCCTGAAGGGATAAGGTTCAGGCGTTTTATCTATTTTAAAAATAATAAAAACAGAGATAATTCTGTGATGGAAGGAAATAAACAACCCAATATATTATAATGGAAAGTGAGAAAACTATAAAACTTTTAACATTTAATTGTAAAAATGTTATAAGCTCGACTGGCTGCGTAAGAAAGTTATGTGCACTGGCTGATGTCATAGCACTTCAGGAGACTTGGCTCTTGCCGCACGACGTGTCCTACCTTGGAAGTATTGACGAGGACTTTTCTTACGTGGGCAAATCAGCGGTGGATACATCTACTGGTATTTTAAAAGGGAGACCCTACGGAGGAGTAGCCTTGTTGTGGAATAAATTATTGTTTCCGTCAGTTAGTGTCATACCTTGCCGGAGTGATAGGTTAGTGTGTATCAAAATTGAACTAAACAATCGGCCATTATTAGTTTTTTCCCTTTATATGCCAACTGATAGTGCTGAAAATCTCGTAGAATTTACGGAGTGTCAAGGTGAAATTATATCGATAATTGAGAGCAGTGACGTGGAAAGTGTAATAATGCTGGGAGACTACAATGCCCATCCAGGTACCAGATTCTCAAGTGAGTTGTTTACTATTTGTGCCGAACAATTGTGGTCTTGCGTTGACGTCGAGCTTTTGCCACCTGATACATATACATTCATGAGTTCAGCTAATGGTTCGCTTCGATGGCTGGACCACTGTATTGTGACTAGTGCCGCTAGGCCCTTAGTGGTTAATGCCTCTGTATTATACGGTGTTTACATGTCTGATCATATCCCTGTATTAATTGAGTGTGATATTAAATTAATTAGACCCAAGATTGTCACAGCGTCTGTCAGTTGTAGTAGAGTGACTTGGGGCGAACGGGATAAAGATCAAATAAAACAGTACCTCGACTATTGTAACAGTAAATTACGCCAGATTGATTTCCCCATGGAATGTTGTAAATGTGCTAACAATTTATGTGATAATGCTGGTCATTTAGTACTTTTGGACAAAATGTATAACGAATTAATATGTATTCTTAAGGAGGGTGCTGAACTTTCATATGTGTCTAAGTCGAATTGCCATAAACACAAAAAAGGCTTACTAGGTTGGAACAGGCACGTCCGCCAGGCGCATTGTGTAGCTCGATTGCACTTTAAAAATTGGTTACTGTATGGAAAACCCAAAGTAGGTTACCTGTACGAAAAAATGTGTACTTCTAGGAAAATATTTAAAAATAAATTAAAATTTGTTCAGAATAATCAACAGCAGATTAAAATGGATATGTTGGCTCAATTTCATTCTAACAAGCAGTTTAGTAAGTTTTGGAAATCTACTAATAAGTTGAACCATAGGGCGGGCCTCCCAGTGAGTGTGGCGGGTGTGCATGAGCCAACTGATATAGCAAATGCATTTAGCAGGCACTTTCGGATTACACCACCTGCGGTTAACGTGGCACGGGTGTGCAGCGCGGAAGCCAGCAGTAATCCTACCACCTTTTCAGCTAAAGCCATTGCAACTATAATACAAACGATGTCAAGGGGTAAATCCCCGGGGCATGATGGTTTAAGCGTTGAGCATCTGAAGTACGCGGGTGGGCACTTGCCGAGAGTGCTAGCAATGTTTTTTAGTTTGTGTGTGAGTCATGGTTATTTACCATCAGAACTTACTAGGACAATTGTAATACCAGTAATTAAAAATAAAACGGGGGATGCATCTGACATCTGTAATTATAGGCCTATTTCTCTGGCGGCTGTTGTAGCGAAAGTATTGGACTGTCTATTGGACAAAATTTTGGCTGATCACATACAAGTACATGATAACCAGTTTGGTTTTAGACAGGGTTTATCGACAGAAAGTGCTATTCTGGCTCTAAAACAGACTGCCCATTACTATACTGCCAGAAAAACGCCTATTTGGGCTTGTTTCTTGGACCTATCCAAGGCTTTCGACCTTGTTAATTATGACCTGTTATGGAGCAAACTTTCTTCGGAAACAGATGTACCTAAAGAAATTATTGATTTGTTTAAATTTTGGTATGATAGTCAGCGAAACTCTGTAAAATGGGCAGGATGTCACTCCGACATGTACTTTCAAAAATGTGGTGTAAGGCAGGGAGGGTTGAGCTCTCCTCGCTTATTCAATTTGTATATGAACCAATTGATTGGCGGGCTTAATGGTTCCAGCGTTGGCTGTCATGTAGACGGAGTATGTATGAATAACTTCAGTTATGCGGACGATATGGTCCTATTGAGCCCGTCGGTCAATGGCTTGAGGAGGCTCCTTTCTATATGTGAAAAGTATGCGGCGGCCCATGGACTTACGTATAATACCAGCAAAAGTCAATGGATACTCTTTAAATCACCAGGGTCGGAAACATATAGTAACCTACCGACTATTTCCTTATGTGGAAAACCGCTACAAAGAGTCCAGTCCTTTAAGTACTTGGGTCACTGGGTTACCGAAGACATGAAGGACAATGATGATATTGAGAGGGAACGTAGGTCGCTGGCAGTTCGCTGCAATATGCTGGCTCGTAGGTTTGCACGCTGTACCCCATCAGTCAAAGTTACTCTATTCAAAGCGTATTGCCAGTCTTTTTACACGTGCAGCCTATGGGTCAACTACACGCGGCGGGCTTACAGTGACCTACGTGTACAATATAACAATGCCCTGAGGGTGCTACTGGGGCTTCCGTGGCGGTGCAGTGCTTCCAACATGTTTGCGAAAGCTAGAGTAGATGGCTTTACTGCTATAATGCGGAAACGGTGTGCCTCTGCACTGTCACGCCTGCGCAGCAGCTCAGGTGGTATCCTTAGGGTATTCATTGATAGATGGGAATTACCTCTTCTACAGGGTTGGGTGCAGATGCACACAAACTGATTGTGTGTGTGTGTGTGTTATGTTATTATTGTATTTCTGTGTATTTGTATTTTAGGTACTAACCCTAGTTGTAAGGTTATTGTTACTAACATATTTTTATGGGCACTGCCTGAAATAAATTGATTGATTGATTGATTGATTGAAAATTATCACATAAAAATAGCATTGTAAAATGCAAAATTAAAAAGTTATAAGTAGATGGCAGTTTCATCTTAATCGATAGTCAAACATCTGTAAAGATGTTTCTTTCGAATGCGAGGATATTTCTCTCATTGATGAAACGACGGTGGCCAACACCGTAGAAAAAAGGTGAATATACTAGAGAATTTCAACGTGTTCTCGTAGGTCTCTGTAGCATAATTGGTCAGTGCATTGGGCCGGATTCCCAAGGATGCGGGTTCGAGTCCCGTCAGGGCGACATGAGACAAGTTGCTTTTTTCTAGTATATTTACTTGATTAAAAATTATCACATAAAAATAGCATTGTAAAATGCAAAATTAAAAAGTTATAAGTAGATGGCAGTTTCATCTTAATCGATAGTCAAACATCTGTAAAGATGTTTCTTTCGAATGCGAGGATATTTATCTCATTGATGAAACGACGGTGGCCAACACCGAAGAAAAAAGGTGAATATACTAGAGAATTTCAACGTGTTCTCGTAGGTCTCTGTAGCATAATTGGTCAGTGCATTGGGCCGGATTCCCAAGGATGCGGGTTCGAGTCCCGTCAGGGCGACATGAGACAAGTTGCTTTTTTCTAGTATATTTACTTGATTAAAAATTATAACAAAAATTGCTTCGAACCGAAACCCTAGCTTAGGTATTTGCGGTTATTTAGTTTGCGGGGGCGCGGACGCCTTGGGCGGTAAACGAAGCTTAGTGCTCGGTACTACGGGTACATTATAATACTTATTGGTTGCAATCTTAGGTTATGAACTGAGGCTGTAATTCTATCTCTCTTTTATCGTATGAGGATTAGTGGCCACCCCTGGTGTCAGAGTTAATCAAACCGCCTATAAGGCTTATGACTTGCCTTGCCTCTGATAACTGTTAACAGCCAGGGCCGACGGATCGTGACCTCCGAAGCACGAAAGCGCTCACTTGTAATGTCACTTTACGGTCACCCATCTGACACCTGGCCAGACCTAACGTTACTTAACAAAAGTGATCGTTTGTCAAGCGCTGCTAACATGAGCGTGTTAGATTTATGATGGAAATATATAAAGTATGAAGACTAAGTAGTTATGGAAACTAGAATGAGAGCTGTCAACCCATGACCACGGCAACTGAAAAGGTGCCGAAAAGTCGAGAAACCAAAAAACCTCAAATAAACCGAAAAAATATAGTACCAAATATATATTTCGGGTAAATAAATCGCACAAAATTTCCGCAAAAGTTGTTTTATTTCAGTTATGAGTGCGCGAAGAAACTTAAGATGTGCTTATATAAAAAAAACATTTGAAATTAATATATACACATCAAAAGTGTCTAATAAAGTTCGGTAAAATAATAGAAAATGAGGCGGATCTGAGCTGTTGCAGTCAGACATAGATAGGCTTGTGAATTGGTGTGCTCAAAACCTGATGTATCTCAATAAAAAAAAAGCTTTTTTTTAACGTTCACAAGACAACATTCAAAAATTAAATTTAATTAGGTATTATTTAGAGGACAGTACCATCGAAGAAAAAGATGTAGGTTTTCTATTATTATTTAAGGATCTAGGGGCTTTGCAGCCCTGTTGAGGGCTGTAGTCACTGCGACCTAAGAGATCTATTGTAACTCGCCACCTATTTATAGTACCTCTTTTAGCCCGGTTGCTTCAAGAAAGTCAAGAATCTTCCTAGCTTTTAGAGATTTTAGTTCCACTGGGTCGATAATGTGTCGACCCTGCGTTTGTGCATAAATGGCCCGCAGTCACACAGAAGGTGCTTTGGTGTCTCCCTCTCCTGTTTACAGTAGCGGCAAATATCAGTATCACTCAACTTCATGTGAAATTGGTGCCTGTTTAATTTGCAGTGTCCGGTTAAGGCTCTGACAATCGCACAGATGTTCGTCCTGCTGAGCTCTAAAAGTTCTGCAGTTCGCTTTAGCGAGTATCCTTCTATAAGGGACTTGGTGTGCAGTAATCCCGGTTGGTTAAGCCAGTATTTTTTTGCTTCGTCAAGAAGGTTGTCCTTAAGCAGTTGCATGGCCTGGTTCTTTGAGATGCCACAGAAAGGTTCTGGGCCCATCTGTAGTCCCTGAGCCCCCTTCCTAGCAAGTTCATCAGCTTTTTCATTGCCAACGACTCCCGAATGACCTGGTACCCATTTCAGAATAACTTTATTCCTTTGACCCAGTTCATTTAATTTATTGACGCAGTCTTTTCTATACGTTTAGAAGCTGACATTTGTGCCACACATCGAGAACGTAGTAACAAGGGTATCCAAACTACTGGGCTTTGTGATGAGAAACAGCAAACCCTTTCGCAACCCAAAACCTAAAATAATTCTTTACTGCTGTCTCGTTCGAAGCACTTTAGAGTACTGTAGTATAGTCTGGCGACCTCACTATGCCACTCACTCCCTGCGTATAGAAAGACTTCAAAAGCGGTTGTACATTAAGAAGTCTTTGATTAAGTATTTATTTCTGATGTATCAATTTATCAACAGTTGGTGATCCTAATAAAGAAAAACCCAAACTCGTCACTGAAAACCGCATCAAAATCGGACTAGTAGTTTTGGAGATAATGGTAACATTGGTTTGCACTAACAAAGAAACAACCTCTCACCCCAAACGCATATACTGTCTCTGTACCGTCGTTAGTATAAACAGTTGGTGGAAAACAATGTTTTCCCCAACTGCTGTTTTGGTATATCTAGTCCGTAAGATTATAATATTACAACACTTAAAATGTCTAGGTTACGTGTATCAAGGCCGCATGTCCAACCTTCTTAGTAAAGAAATAAATACATAAAGAACTATAAGATAGGAAAACCATTATTCCAACTACCCTTTACGTTGTATTCGAACATAACAAAGAAATTATTTCACTCAGAACATGTTTCACTATGAAAAAGCCAACCCTTATCAAACTGACAAGCATTAAAATGCCCCAGTTTACTCGTACATATTTAAATAAAGGTCAGAAAAGCAGATCCAGTTAGCAGCATTGAACGTACACAAAGCCTTGACTACAACGAAATACATAATTGCCTTAACCAGGCGATTAGAGAAATCTGGAGCTAAAATTTAAACATATTTTGCCTTTTACTGCGAGCTGAGCTGGCTTCGAATAAGTCCGTTGAACTCCCAATATTAGATTTTATTTGGCGGTGTGACCTAGCTAGACACAGACTCGGTTCGGTAGTTTTGAGTGAAACTGTATTATTTTATTGTGAATACTACTTAAATGCAGAAGCACTGCTTTACCTGTGGTATGTATGCGAGATACATTTTGTCGTAAAAGTTATATTTTTATAGGTATATTTTTTATAGGTAGGTACTGCAAGCATCAAACTAATGCGAAGGATGTAGCGTCTTTGAGGTGTGACTGGGTGTGAGTGATGTTGTTCACTCTTAAAATTTTGTTGCACCTTTGGATGCTCTACTGACCCCGGCCCCGCAAGGGATATCCTTAAATTAACCTAAACAACACGCCACTAATATATGCTTAAAACGACGCTGACCTAACAACGTACATAAAGTAAAAAGTACCTACTACCTACCTACTAGATATTTTTTTCGCGTGCTCTTATGACTCGTTTGCTCAATTGGGAGAGCAGTGGACCGGACATTCGAAGGATGCGAGTTCAAGTCTCACCTGCAAACATACATTTTTAAGTAAAACAGACAACATTACTGTAACTCAAAGTAGCTGAAGCAGAAGCATATTTCAATCATATGTCTTTCAGTACGTCTTCATACTTATTTAGGGGAATTCAAATAAAATATAGACATTATGGACGCCAAAGTTTATAACAGCGTATTTTAGTATGTTTAGTTTTAGAAAACTTAAACCTATACTTAATAATAATATTATAAAGAGGTAAGATTTGATTATTTGTTTCTTTGCATTGAAACAACTGAACGGATTTGGATGGAATTTGGCACACAGTTAGTAGATAGCCTGGTTATGAACATAGGATGACTTTTTATCCCGATATTCCCACGGGAACGGGAACCACGCGGGTGAACTTGACGACCTGTTTGACGCAGGGGTACTAAGCCCACCTTGTGCGCCAGAGGTCCCGGGTTCGATCCCCTGACAAGACAAATATTTGTGTGCATGAACATGTCCATTTGTCGTGGTCTGGGTGTTTGATATGTATATTATGTATGTATTTACAAAAAAAAATTATGTAAGTATGTTTATCCGTTATCTATTATCCATAACCAAACTAGATAATTGGTGTGATGTATGCAATTATTTATTTATATTTATAACATTGCTCTGAATGAATCAAGCCTTGCATATTTCAATGATACGTACTACGATGTCTTTCATTTCCATCTTCGGAGTTCTGAAGGCAATGATTACAGTCGTAACATTAGTGGCGGGGGGCGCGGTTTGCGACAATTTGCTGGCGATATGGAAAGCAAATATCATTTTAATGACGCTCGGCCGGGAACTGCGCTTGATACCATCTACGC
The DNA here is from genome assembly GCA_910589605.1 of Chrysoteuchia culmella. Taxonomy (NCBI): domain Eukaryota; kingdom Metazoa; phylum Arthropoda; class Insecta; order Lepidoptera; family Crambidae; genus Chrysoteuchia; species Chrysoteuchia culmella. Next base: position 16,045,982 of record OU342654.1, read on the forward strand.
TCGATTTACTCGGAGAATAGGGCTGTGCAGTTGTTGTTAGAAAAATTTGACTGACTGGTATGGATCATGTTCATGCGTTCACCCAGGGATTAACGGTTCGATCCTCACCTGTGACAGATTCATGTATTAACATTTTTTTTCAGTATCTAGGGTATCCTTAATTTCTCGTTGGTTCTGATAACTATTAAACAAGTTCTTAAGCAACTACAGATCATGCTTACTGTGCTAGGGGCGTCGGATCGATCCGCACCCGGTACAAAGATTTATGTAATGAACTGTTTTTTTCAGTATCTTGGTGTAATAACTAACACGTTGGTTCTGATATATGTAAAACAATTGCTAAAACTAGTGATCACGACATCAAAACAATGTGTGTATTTTTTTTTTATTTTCTTATAATTTGTAAGCAGGTTTGAAGATTTTGTAAAGATGTAGCTACTACTGTAGAATCTGTGGTGTGTAGTCCTCATTGTCATATTTTTTGACTCACGAGACACCCCTACTCCAAAGCTTCGCTTCGCAACCGCAATGAATAGCTTTTGTGTGTATGGAACACTTACCTTTTGTTGGCGCGACATAATCATGACAGAAGGGCCTTGTCACGCAATTGTGCCGATTTAAGGCATAACATTTGTAATTGAACGATTCGGGAAATTGTATGTATTTTGTATCTGTAGGCCCCTTTATTACGAAGAATAATAAAACCGAGGTTAAGTTTCTTTACTATTATTTCGTTTTGTATAGGTACTAAATATTATATTTTCATTGAAATAATAGAAATCTGTTTTAACTGTAAGATTTTATAAATATCGATTGTATTTTTGACGACCTCGTGGTAGATTGGTTCGTACATCGGTTTTAAGGTGGCTCTAGCTCTGAGGTCTCGGATTCAAATCCCGGTAGGGTCTCTAATAAAATGTTTGTATGATGAATGCGTGCATTTGTACCTGAGTCAAATGACTGAGTATACAGCGTGGGAACTAGAACCGGGGATAATATCAAAAACAGAGGCTTTATAGGTCACTAGTATGAATCATTATGGTCCCTCCTTCTTTTTTGAAGTCGGTTAATAACAAAAGGTTGCTTTTACTTTGGAGTTGATGACTTGTGTTGCCATGAACTTATGAACCTGTTTTAAATGGAAACAAAGTTCGATGACTCTAAGATTGCATAACTCTTCTAACTTAACCAGACCTTTGAGGAGTTTGTTATCAACTTTCAACAAACAAACTCGTGGTTCGTAGGTATATCCTCAACAAAACGCAATACAAATACGACGAAAGAGAAACTTCGAAATAAGTAGCTTTATCTTTTCGAGCCAATAATAATGCTCCCAAATACCTCACATGTCAACTTGGAAGCCGAACCGAAGCCACATTCCAATATCTTCGGTTTAATCCACTGAAATTCGGCAAGTAAAGGAAACTTTCCGTTTTTCGTACTGGGCCCCAATTATGCTATCATTTGATCACAATCCTATTTCTATCGTGTTTCAATTGTAGAGCTCCTTTTCACAGTTCTTGTTACTAGAAAAAAATAAGCAATCGAAACACGATTGAGATACCATTTTGATTAAAAGTTGGCAGAATTGACCCCCTGTACAACGAATGGGTGGGGCTAGGAATACATATAATACACGTAAACCTTCGTAATTAATGCAAAACAAGGAGAAATAAAACGTATTCTGCGAGATATGTAACCGGCGGCGGCGGGCCGTATAATTAAAACATCACTGTGGTTAGATTCGGTAAGGTTGCCTTGCCGATTTTGCGTTCGGGATTTTCCTTTTCTAAGCGGTCGGATTTCGGATTCTTATTTTCTTTACTTAACAATAGTATAGATGAGTTAAAAGTTTGTGCTGAGTGTTGTCGCTGAGCTTTGATTTTAAATCATGTTTTTTTTTCTGGTATTAATTTGAAACTAGTTTACAGTTTTACACGAACATTAAACGCTACGAGAAGTCTAGGAAGAAACAGAAACAACTTTATCCAAACAGTCTTGTTATCACATGTATAATTTACATTGCTATTCTTTGCTGAATTTATGTTAATTGATCATACATAATTAAATGAAAAGCCGTATAAAGTTTGATGAAAAATATCAGTTCCTCTCCCAAGTTTAATACCACCCAATCGTCATCATTTTTTTTTTATGCTTGATGGGGAGACTCTTAGCCTTCATCATACCTGATGTTAAGTATTGACAAGGCTGAAGATGGAAGCGAGCCTCTCCCGGAATCCTCAACCACTGAGGAACTGGCTATCTTATCTCGCACTGCCGGAACACAACAATGCTGAAAACATTGTCGTTATGGCGTCAGGCTTAGATAAGATGGTGGTAGCTAGCCAGGCGGGCTTACAACAAGTCCTACCACCAACCAAACCGAATACAATATGTACCCCCGCTGGGAATCGAACCCGGGATCCCTGGGTGTGATACCGGTGGTTGTACCACTAGACCACAGAGGCGGTTATTATCTTTTTAAACTTTTATCGTCGACAGAAGACATTGAATGTTATAATATTTCATTTGAATATGTCGTATTAAATTCCGAGAAGGCACGAGTATGTCCACGTAATTATAATTCTTGTATTTAAGAAAAACATTCAAAGGTTTACAATAACACGGGCATTGTCGTATTGTCTCCATGAATTTCCGCTGAGTAAGGTATTCCAGTATTCTGGTGTGGCATTCCTGATAAGGCGTCCATTTTCTTTTGTGGAAATCAAACTAATAGTTTCCCCGAGGGCTTATAGAACGTAATAAATTTTATTTCATCTTGACATATCTGCCTTTTTCTATTAGCTGCGCATTGGGATCCAACCTATTGGAATCGATTTCGTGTTTTCAGTGTAATAAATATTTGTTAGGCAGTATATTTTGTTGTAAAATTGCGTTTGTTTCAAAGTTTTGGAGGTGGTTTTCATAGTCATTAATTTTATACAAGCTATGTTATGAGTATTATTGTAGAAATAGAATGGAAATTGGAAAGATGTTTGAAGACTTATTGGCATAAGCTGAACGGTCGTTCACTCTTTATGGCAAAAAGATGTTTAAATTCCAAATCGAACTCTTTCGTGAATTATGAATTTATTGAAAACGGTTTGGTGCGTTACGACAGTGCTGCTACTTATCTCTGAATCGGGTCGAGCACGTGATATCATTTGTAAGGTATTTATTTATTTTATGAATTAATTTATAGTTTATTTTTATGCTTACCACGATAAAAAGAGCCATTTTAAATCACCAACTCATAATACACAATTCACACAATTGTTCCTATGTTTCATCAAGTCACTTTGTAATTAAATATTGTCGCTTAGTCGACTATGACAATAAGAGAGGCTGACCCGTACTCCTTTAAAGTTACAAAACGACCACTTTCCGAAGAGCCGTATCATTTCTCTCTCGCCACTTCCCCAACAAAGTGTTCCGGTGGGACGGAGGGTCAAAGAAACTGGCAAATTGAATAGGGTTGTGTAAAATTGTAATTCTGAAATGTGGTCATTATCCATGCAGCATTGCGAAGGGACGAGACACGGGTCCCTCGACACGACACAAGATTAGTCCCTCATACAAAGTTTTAAATTAAACGCGAGCTTGGATAAGGGATGAATAGTGCGTGATGTGTACTTACAAACACATCAACCATTGTTTTATAAGGTATTTTAATTATAAAGGCTTCGTCCCCGAATACTGGCCTTTTGATGTTTGCTCGAAAGGAGTTTGCTTAAAGAAGATTTAATCTAAGCTACATGATTGTCTTATGAGGATTTTGACGCAGTGTACAACGAATATAAGTAATCTTGCTGGAACTTATTATATGGTGTGTAGTCGGTAGAAAAATACTATCTTTATTAAATCCAAAAACAAGAAACACAATAAGAAAACGCATACACAAAAAATCCACAATTTGGTTATCAATCCAAGTAAGGTTATAAATAATAAACTTACCCATTTATATTTTTAGTATTAGTATGTATTTGAAACGATATTCTCTTAAACCTCGATAGAATTTCACAAGTTTTGTTTAGCAAAATAAACAAACCTGTAATCATTGCTCTCAGCAGTTTTATACAGCTATTTGTATTCATAACATAACAGCAACAATAGCAATTAATATACCTGCAATCAAAACGTTATCAGATACCACTATGTACATCCAATGAGCGTCTTAAATCTACAATAATTAATTGAGCTGAATCGTATTTCACAACTCAAATACAGGGTATCGGTATACGTTTACATCATCCGAAGTACTTATTTATTAAAATACTTGTGTATAAGCACTTGGGAATGTCAAAAAAGCTACGTCATTGCTTCACAAACCGTGAGAGACCTTGGGGCCTACCGCCATCTCTTAACGCAATATTGTTTAATATCAGTTTGTATCGGCGCAATGTTGTTATATGTCATATCGTACCGGGAACCAAGCAAGAAAACAAGCTTGTCTTTTGACGGAAGTTTTGTGGCGTCATCGCTCAATCATTCACACAAACAAGATTTTTATCAATCAAACCTACTACGACGTCTTGTGTCAAATAAAGTAATTTAAACAGTATTGAAACAAAAGGAAAACAAAACGTTCTTACGACATGACGGTTTCTAAAAGATGGCGGTAGGCCGGCTTGTCACGAGAACAACCGGCAAGATATTCGTCAAGGGCTGCTTTTTCTTCCTGTTTTATTTCATCCAGAGTCTTCAAATAGAAAAGTAATCTTAACACCTCAGTAAGGTCACTTTCCATACATACAAAGCTGGGGCACTGGCCTTTCGGATGGATTAAGAGAATGGGCAGTGACCCAATCGAACCAAATGCGGCTTGGTGGGTTTTTACGACCAAATACAGCCAAGTCCAACGGCATAAGGCACGTAAAAGGCACGGAGGAGCTCGATGAAAATTTTTGGCCGCAATCCTGTCATCGACCATTGCGATAGTTACTTAACCGCTACAATCGCATGCCGAGCGCGCGAACCGCTGCGCTACCAAGCTCCTCAAACTAAGAATTATAAGATACATTGATCTAATAAAAAAAAATAAGTAGGTACTTGATTCTTACCTACTTCGATGTCCTTAGTTAATTTTGCGACAGTCCTCTGAGATACAAAACATTAGTTTTCAAGAAAATCTTTTTACTGACTTCAAACAGTAGATTTTTGTCTTTCCTAGTAAAGCAAGTGTATTACTTTATCGTGTTCAATTACCTAAGTCACCAGCGCATAAGCTTTAGCAGTAATACCCCCAGAACGCGGCGTATCATGTGAAATAATGCCAGAATTAAGTACTCGTGAGTCGAGTCAATGAATAATGGGTGTCATTTCTAAAATGGGTCGCTCTGTATCACTTCTACTTATATGATGATGTGCTCTATGTTTTACTTGATTACTTTTATGGCGCGTGAGGAAAGTTAGATATTTTTTGTTGATTAAGACGAACTTTCGTTAATAGCTTTGATGAAATAAAACAACTTTAACGGATTTTAAACGCGCTGTATTTCACGAGTTAAGGTTTAATTTTCCGTGTTTTTAAGGTTTTCTTTTTGGTTTTCCCGACGCTTTGGCACGTTTTCAGCTTCCGTAGTCACGGGATAAATTAATCTAAAGATTCCTTTTATTCATGAAAGCATAAAATATTAAATAGTTAACTGTTTTATTGTTTGCGACTTATTGAAAGATTTTTCATAAAAAAAACTTTATGTAAATGTAAAAAAAAAAATGTTGCTGGTGGGGATCGAACCCAGATCCTGCCTGAGGCTGACAGTCTAACTAAAACCATCGCAAACACTCATTGCCCTACAGGAAAAACAAAAAGCTTACAATCAATAACTTTTTGCAGTTCAATTTACTTATTTATCGAGGCTGAACAGAATAACTCATAATAAACCCCACAATATGACTCGCCATCAGCCATTTTTAATGTCCCCACTGGCCTTTCTTATGGATGGATAAGGGCGTGCTCAATGTGGATATGGATTGGTGGTTTTAACCACTGCAAATGCCGCCGGGGCCAACGGCTTAACGTGCCTTCCGAAGCACAGAGGAGCTCGAGATACTAAATTTTTGGTCACCCATCCCGTGACCGACCGTTGCGAAAGTTGCTTAACCTCAACAATCGCAGGCCGAGCGCGCGAAACACTGCGCCAGCGAGCTCCACACAACATGATGACGACCTAAACTTATCTTTCAGCAACTTTAACTATATGTAAAAGCGAAGTTTTTCAAAAGGAGAACCGCGCAACAGTTTCTGGGTTACTTTTAACGGAAGTAAGTAAGCTCTCCTATTTGTACCCATGAGAACCTACAAATCCACCGGTGCAAATATGTTAGATTCAGTGTGGTTTATAGCCCAAGTGAAAGACGGTAGCTGATACAATATCTTAAATACACTAGACACTAGTTGATTTAGTTTTGGTGCAAATATAAGACTTCGCAGCGCGTTTTCGAATGCCTAGGACTCGGGACTTCGGGTGATATAACGACATAGAACAGTTTAAATTCAGACTTTATTTATTTATTTATTTATAAGGTACACCAGCAGTGCATGCATTAACACAGACAATATTTAAAAAAAAATCAACAAAGCATAATTCTGATGCATACACCTTTACAGGTGACACGACATTTACCATAAAACAGAAATCAAAGTAATTAAAATACAGCACAAAAATGATCCGCTAGTTGGAAAAAAATATCATAATAAAATCACAATAAACAACTTTATAAATTTAGACTTTATTAATGAATAAGAGTTTTATAATGCTTTACGTATAATTATAAGTTTTTAATTTTGCATTTTACAATACTAGAAAAAAGCAACAAGGCGACAAGTGCTTGAGACAAGTTGCTTTTTTCTTGTATATTTTCTTAATTAATATTTGCCTTACGTATAGTTATTATGGACAAACTAGCGACCGCCCACTGTTTCACCTGCGTAGATCCCGTTCCCGTGGGAATATAGGGATATAAATTATTAACATGTGTTAATCCAGGCTATCTTCTATCTCTATGCCACATTTTATTCCAGTTGGTTCAAACAAAAGTGAAAGAACAACAAACAAACAAGCTGATAAACCTTCGCACTTATAAATTAGTAGGATACATGGACAAATGCATGATCAACAGTATTTATTTTCTGTTTTTATTGCAGGTCCAACAGTTCAATAAACAATAAAGCCAAAAAAAGGTTTATACTTTATGATAAATTTGAAATTCAACACGGCCTCAAATGAATTCTCAGATGGGACTCGAACCCACGACCTTTGGAAATCCGGTCCAATGCTCTAACCACTGAGCTACCAAGACTCAGTTGTTAGAGCATTGGACCGGATTTTTCAATATTTTTCTATTAAAATTTATCATAAGTATAAAATAGCATTGAAAAATGCAAAAATTTTAAAAATATAAAAAAGAGAAGGTTTATTTGCGGAGAGCATTACGTCGAATACAGCTTTGAGCATTTACAACTTTTTTTCTACATTTCAGCTGATTGCTTGAGAACTATTCTAGCAAAGCGATCGCAAAATCGACACAGTGCGACACAAAAGAGTAGAAAATAATTGGTGGCGCCACTAGTCAATAAATGGCAACCATCTAACAAATATTTCACTACTTACACTTCTTAATACGAAAATAACAATTTATTATCAAGACGCTGAAGGTTCGACAGGAGACCTACCTTGTCATTTTGTTGCTTATGGCCTGCGCAGACGACGGACATTGAAGGACTTTTTGTCCGCGACACGACCTTATTACTAAGAACATAAAGTTGAATAAATAACGAGGACTATCGCGTACTTTTCATGGATATACGCGATCTAAGTTGAATCTTATTTGGTTAACAATAAAGACGTGTAGCGGACAAAAAGTCCTCCGTTATCCGTCGTCTGCGCTAGCTCTTACATTGAAGTTGGTTATTAGTTCCTCAAAAATCCGTTTTCTACTCTTTCGAGTCGTACTGTAATCGCCTTTATATTGTACACACAACAGCAAGTCCGACTTTTCAGTTTAACCTTGACAGCGCCTATAAATTATGCGTATTATCAGTAGTTTTCGTAGCGCAACTGTAATACACGACGTTTTGTTTACTGTATCATAATCTTCATTCGTCGTCGTCGTCTTAGCCACAAAACACCCACTGCTGGGTATAGGCCTCCCCCAAAAGGGGGGGTTTGCCATAATCGCCACGCTTGGCAGGCGGGTTGGCGATCGCAGTATGGCCAAGTTTGTAGGAGGCGTTGCTGCCCACCTCCTGAAGGCTGAGTCCCTTAGTCGCCTTTTACGACACCCACGGGAAGAGAGGGGGTAGTGCTATTCTAAGCCGACACTACACAGACAATCATCATCATCATCATCATCTTCATTAGCCATCTTTAATGTCCCCACTGCTGGGGCACTGGCATTCCTTATGGATAGATAAGGAGAACGGGCCATGACCCATCACGCGGGCTCAATGCGGATTTGTGGGTATTAACGACTGCAATTGCAGGCGGGACCAACGGCTTAACGTGTCTTCCGAAGCACGGAGGAGCTCGAGATGGTAAATTTTTGGCCACCCATCCCGTGACCGATCATTGCGAAAGTTGTTTAACCTTAACAATCGCAGGTCGAGCACGCGAACCACTGCGCTCCTCATATTATACAGTTTACTGTTGTTGTTAACTGTATAAAAGATAGCAAAGTCAAAGTACCTAGTGTGAAGAATTAATAAGCCTATGCCTTAGACCTCTGGCCAGAATCCCAAGTACAAACCCCTGTTTGGTTCAGACCAATAAACTCTTGACGAAGGATTTCTGGCGGGAGAACGAGAAATATCAATTCCTTGCTTAATATTCCGCCACAACATTAGACAGATAGTTCATTAACTGATATTGAGTGACGTATACAGTACAGTTCTATAACTCAGTGGTATCCTAATGAATTTATTGTATCATGGAATACCTAGACTGGTTCAGTCGAATCCGTATGAATCTTCAATTCAATCAAATTTAGGATTTTCTACTTCATGTCTACTTGAACTTAATCAGGAGTCGTATTTTTAAATCACTCGAATTACATTCGCATGCAATTCATGCAAGATTTGCATGCTAATTAAGCAAAGGAATTCGAATGCGAATATTGCGATTCTGTATGCAAATGTAATTCAAGTGATTAAAAAAATACGGCTCCTGATTTGGTTTTGAGTGTCAGTTAAATGACTTGCCTATAAAAATAAATTTAAAAAACTAAAAACCCGTGCATCTAAAGACAAGTTAAATAAAAAGATGGAAATAAGATCGAATATTAATAGTTTTTTTTCGATTTAAATATTTTTTATTTTAGTATAACGTTTTAGTTATTTATCGGTCATGATATAACCTTTTTGAAATCTTTATAACGAGCCCTTTAATTTACTAATACTTAAATTATTAGCACCCAGTTAGTTTTTTAAGATCACTTACCTAAGAACACTTGTGCTGTCAAGATAAATCTAAAGATATCTTAATTATAGAAATCCATTCAGTCCTTTGAAAGATCTGTATCCGTAAAAGTTGTTTTATTTCAATGAACAATGCGCGCCAAAACATAAGATGTGCGTATAGAAGAGAGGTAATAAAGAATATTACATATAAACAAACATACATACCTACAAGATACGCGCGAACAACATAACTCTTTCTTTGCTTAAAAAGGAAAATTAATTATATCGATACTCCTTTGCTTCGTAAGGGATATGAGCCATTGATACGAACCGCATTTGTAATCGATTACACCAACCCACCAATCAGCAGCGCAGTGAAAAATCCCAGAAGCCCATCCCAAAAGTCCTAACCTCAATTAACTAATGCGGTCATTACCGATCACTACCTGCTCTTATCTCATAAGTTTAATTTGTTTTGAACGAAAATTTACGAAAATTTGTTTTGAAACGAAGTTTTGTATTGCTTACAGAAGACTCTGTAAGCAATACAAAACTTCGTTTCAAAACAAATTTTCGTTTCAATTTCAAGTGCCCCAGCCAGCACTGAGAATCCTACTATAATAATATAAATGCGAAAGTATGTCTGTTTGTTTGTTTATTTGTTTGTTTGTTACTCTTTCTCGTTAAAAATACTGAACGGATTTGGATGCAATTTGGCACAGAGATAGTAGATAGCCTGGATTAAGACGAAGGATACTCTTTATCCCGATATTCCCACGAGAACGGGAATCATGCAGGTGAAACCGCGGGCGGCCGCTAGTACCTGTTATAAATGTGTGATGGTGATGATGGAAGAAAAGTCGCCAATTGTCCACAAGATATTAATAAGTTAATGTTTACCAAGGAAAATAATATTTCTTATGAAACTGGCTTTATTAGAACAAGTCAAAGCTATATCTATAGATATTGACCACAGATACGAAATGACTCCAACCTGAAACAGACCAAAAAATACGCAATTAAAAACCCTTTGGCAAAAACTCAATACTTTAAAAATAAAAACGAGAGCGCTCTTTGATCAGCGATACGTAAATAGTCAAAGATAAAGAACTTCGGATTTTCAGTGCGAAAAGTGTCTGGGTAAGATTTTAATTTAACCTTAAAAGAATATTTAGCGTAGGTATTTGAGAGACCTCTCCATCATTTTCTATTGACTCAGCTCCCTAAAAGCCGATTTTCCCGTTGCTGTTTGTCGTAATCTTTGCGGTTTCGTTTATTTAGCAAAATATAACAAACTGAATGGTAATATTATTACACTTTATAAATTAAAGCTTATTTGTTGAGTAGAGAGTTAATATACTTTATCATAAATCTTAGTTTTCTTTTACTTGTGACTCTATTTCATTATAATATCGTGGAATTTAAATGACCTTTAGAGAATCAACAAATTTAGAATTAAGTTAGCATATGGGATTTATTTGAGAACTGTAATTATTATTATGGGAATACTTACTTAGTCCAATGAATAGCAGAACTATCATCCAAATCATTATAATCGTTGTAGGATATTTTCCGTTGATCAGCAGTAGGACAGGTATCGTTACTGCCAACACTAACTGAACGCTTAAATAAGCTATTGCCAGCCATACAAATTGTGACATGAGTTCGGTATCCTGTAACAGCCAAAAATATATTAAATCATAATAATATTATAAATGCGAAAGTATGTCAGTTTGCTTGTTTGTTCCTCTTTCACACAAAAGTTACAGAATGGATTTGAGTGAAATTTGGTATGTAGGTACCTCAAGTAATGGACTAACACATAGGCCACTATTTATCCCGATATTCCTACGGGAATGGGATATGCGCGGGTGAAACCGCGGGTGGCCGCTAGCGATTTATAAGTATCTCCCCCACGAGTTCCTGCGCGTGTTATTGCTGTGTATGAAATATACATAATTCAATATTAAAACGCTCAAAAAAGTCGTTACGTAACAAAATAGTTTCGATCGAAAAAACCTCGATTTGATTTCGCAGCTACAAATAGCTACAAGCAGCTGGTAGATGAGGTATGACTTTTATCTGAAGAGACGAACAATCCTTGATATTGGAAATGAAAGAACCTTCTCATGTCAAGGCATAGATTTAAGAATGAGTCCTTCTCTCACTGCAAATGCTGCAGAATACTGTTCCCACCTTTGGGTTGCTTCGGCAAAATACCAGCTAGCTGCACTCGATTCGGTGAAACGCAGAGCCAGAAAACTTATTGGGGACGATAAACTAGTGAATACTACAGTCTCCCTCATCGTTGAAGAGTTGCCTCACATGAGCGTTTTACCACCGGAGTCCAGACGTACTGTGGGCTATCACCCCTACCCGGTTGATATTCCTCGTTTGCGTACAAAGCGCTTCATCTTTTATAATGGTCACAGCTCGAGCTTTAAATATACCAGGGAGTGGAGCTCCCTGCTTGCGTCCGTATTCCCGGGAGCCTATAACCTATTCATTAGAGCTTTACATATATATATAATATTAGAAGCTCGAATGAATAGGCTATTTTTAGGCAAGCTCCATCTTCGGCCTCTTCTTAAATCTGTCGACTCAGAATGATGCCAAGAGCAAGCCTATTTAGTGTAAAAAAGATGCTCTGCAAACAGTCGCAATGTTTAAATGGCCTTAAGACGATAATTGTTGCTTATAAAATTTATTTATGTAAAAGTTGTTGGAGCAATCTAAGATTTGTCCCTCATAACTACTAGCACAAAACATAACGCGACATTTGATAAGCAGTCTTCAGTCAGTTCTTGTGACCACGGCTGTAGTAACACAGCCAAAACGTCAAGCTGTAAGTACATACAGTGGTGGTCACATAATTAAAGACACCCATGATTTTGACCACAAACAACAAAATCTATACTATATAATATTATAAAGCTGAAGAGTTTGTTTGTTTGAACGCGCTAATCTCAGGAACTACTGGACCGATTTAGAAAATTCTTAGACCACTAGAAAGCTACGTTTCTCCCGAGTGACATAGGCTGTATTTTATCCCGATATTTCCCACGGGAACGGGCACCACGCGCGCGGGTAAATCCGCGAGGATCCGCTAGTACATGATATTTAGATACCCAAGGAAGGTATCAAATCCATTTTAATTGTTCTTTTACGTACACTGACGTCATCTTTTTAAATTGAAAACAGCAAAAAAGTTATATGAGCAAATAGTTGTCTTAATTCTTTTTCGAAATGTAACACAAAATTGTTTCCATACATTGGTTTTTTTATCGTTACTTAATTTGTATGTCTTTAATTAGTTGGCCAAGTCTTTGTATTAGTTCATACTGCTTGCAATAAAGTAAAATATAATTAAAAAAAATACGACATCTTTCTCTTTATTTCACTTTAAACCTTTCACGATTACTGTAAAAATAATTGAAATAGTATATTAAAAGCTCCTATTGCATTATAATAAAAAATAGGGTAGGTAAACTCCGAAAACTTAATATCCTCCAAGTGTATTTAATATGTGTCCACCACTGTATGTACGGCATATCAAATGTCGCGTTTAAGTCCCAATATTTTCATTTAAAACAGCAAAAACATTTACGTACATTAAAAGTAGTTAGCTGCAGCAGTAAATAAGCAATAAAGAACAGTATAGTAGAAACTATGAATATTGAAATGGTCACGGTCAGTAAAACTGCAGACAATGTCAGATGCTTCCGTCCGTCCTTCATGATCAGAAATGCGGCACAAATTAGTCCTGTGAACTTAAGGACATCATCTTACCAATATAAGATTTTAAACTTTCGCTTTCCATTATAATTATAACAAGAGTAACGGGACTAAACGCGACATTTAGTTTGTAGACAGTATTACAAGTCCCTCTACCAACCCGTCTGGCCAGCGTGGTAGCAGTAGGCTAATAGCCTCCTATGAACGCCACAATAGGCGTTAGCTAGGAGAGGCCTATGTCCAGCAGTGGACGTCCACAGGCTGATGATGGATGGATGGATGGATTACAAGTCTGCTTGTGACCACGGCTGTAGCAACACAGCCGAAACGTCAAGCTGGAAGTACATATGTTTCTTTTATGAATAATGGGGAGACTCTTAGCCTTCATCATACCTGATGTTAAGTATTGATAAGGCTGAAGATGGAAGTGAGCCTCTCCCGGAATGCTCAATCACTGAGGAACTGGCTATCATAAATGTAACTGCCGGAACACGACAATTTTTATTTGTTTTTATTTAAGACGGGGATACTCTTAGCCTTCATCATACCTGGGCCCTTATTCACTATGACCACTTAGCGATTCCTTGCTCAAACCACGCCAATGTCGTGCTTGGTTTTGACATTTTCAAAAGTCGTTTTCTCCATGATACTCTCAAATTATAGAGTTATCGTACAAGTACTTGAAAGTCACAAGTTGTATAATTATTAAACAAGTAAAATAACTTTAAAATTTATAAGTGTCACAGAGAAACCGAGTTTTAAAAATGTCGAAATCAAATATGACATTCGCGTGGTTTGAGCAAGAAATCGGTAAATGGTCATAGTGAATACGGGCCCTGATGTTAAGTATTGATAAGGGTGCAGATGGAAGCGAGCCTCTCCCGGAACCCTCAACCACTGAGGAACTGGCTATCTTATCTCCAACTGCCGCTACACAACAATGCTGAAAACATTGTTGTTATGGCGTCAGACTTAGATACGATGGTGGTAGCTAGCCAGGCAGACTCACAACAAATCCTACCACCAACCAAACTGAATACTATATGTACCCCCCGCTGGGAATCGAACCCGGGACCCCTAAGTCTGATACCGGTGGTTGTTACCACTAGACCGCAGAGGCGGTTTAAACTTGCAATGCCGAAAACATTGTTGTTAAGGCGTCAGACTTAGATAAGATGGTGGTAACTAGCCAGAGGGACTTACAACAAGTCTTACTATCAACCAAAACAGGTATGAGCGGCGGTATTATGTGCTACATAATAATGTCGCGTTGTGTCCCGTTACTTTTGTTTAAAATCATCTTAGCAATATTATGAGTTTGAAAGTTTGATGTTTGTTATTCAATCATGCAGAAACTGCTGAACTGATTTTTATAAAATTTGGCACAGAGATAGTTTATAGCCTGGATTAAATGATACGATAAATTTTATCCTGATATTTCTATTGGAAAAGAAACCACGCAGATGATACCGCGGGCGGCCAATAGTTATTTCTATTGAGATCATAGTAATAGTATTCTTTGATAGAGCATTGAAGATACAGTTAAGATATAGTTGAGATACAGATAAGATACAGTTCTGTATCATATTTGATCTGATTACTGCTGAATAAAGGTCAAGTTATTGAGCAGCGTTATCAGTGCTATTTGACGATCTCAAAGGTCACCGAAATGTTGCATTACTATGGCGACGTATTATTGAACCCGTCATTCGTTTCGAAAATGGCACGAGTCACACTTTTTTCTAATATTGTTTTTGGCGCCATTTTATTTATTGATGCGTTTTACACACTCCCTATGAAAAACGCACATCTTTATATACTTATTATATTTAAATCTATACTATATCTTCATAATATGTTATTTTTTTTCCACCACCATAGACCTTTTTGTAAGAAACACATTTTTGTTGATCCTGAAAAGTTTTGATTAGTGGACTTGTGTCCTTTTCGATATTTATTTATTTATTTGGACAACCAACAAGATCATACACCTTAAATGCTACAAGTTACAGCTAGTGGTTACAAGAATTGGTGCTGTCTTTATTAAAGGTTGCCACGGAAAGCAAACTTGTTAAAAGAACATATTATTATTATGAGGGATGATGGTAAAAATGCGAAAATTACTTTGTCAGTCATAATGTTGTCTCGACTGATACCAATTTTTATGAATATTGTCTTTTACTTTATTATCCTTATGATATGTAATTGGATAAATTCTCGTAGGTGCCTCCTAATTTCCTAATTAGTATTATAAATGCGAAAGTGTGTTTGTTTGTCGTTCCTTGACGCCCTAAGTAAGCAAGGAATAGACTTGATTTTTGGCATAGAGTTAGTTGAAACTTTTTATCCCGATATTCTCATGGGAACAAGAGCCACGCGAGTAAAACCGCGGGAGTTAGCTAGTACTAAAAAAATAAAAAGAACTGAGAACAACAACAACATAACTATATAGAGTACCTACATAACTTTACATATATCTGCTTATTACTCACAACTACGAAGAAGAAATACTTTCTGATAGTAGGTAGTTTAACTATGAGTGTAATAGAATCACATCTCCTATCCATCATTATTAGATTAGTCAACATTTTATAAAATAAAAAACTGAAAAAATATATAAAATAAATAGTCAACAAAAACGTAAATAATACTTTACTCTTTAACCATGTGTCAAATATGGCACAAAATGTCTTTAATATTGCATGCATGCTGTTTTTACGCGACACGCGCTTTCACTCGCGACCGGAGTGTAGGCAACTTAGAATAGGAAAGCTTACTCGCGTTAAAGTAAAAAAAGGATAGATTTCATAATCACGCGGGATCAGCTTCATATAAGAAGTTTTACAAATATGACTATTTTTCACATCAATCAACCTAGTTAATTGTAAGCACTTGTGTAAGGCTTATGTTATAGAATACTAGGATATCGGATATAATACATATAATTTTACCTATAAAAGTATTTATGAGTAGAAATATATATCAACGCCATGACTCGGGTACAAATGCTCATATCACAGACCTATATCGAGATAGACGAAAAGAGCGCTTCAAACTGTATGAGAACCTAGCGTGTCGAATTTTTCGTACCTACGATGACGTCAAGAGCGAGATTTAGTGATGTGGAAATGTTATTGACGAGCTCTTGCAAGAAAGCACTGCACAATTAACCGTTTTGGTTTCTGAATGACGCGTATTTTCATGGCAATATGGTCTCAAGCGGATTGCTTTAGGTCATAAAACTTTGACCGTGGACCAAACTTTTGGCACGCAAGGTAGGTACACGTTTACCGTCTATCTTGATATAGATCTGTGGCTCGTATTCATCATACAAACATTTGCCCCTAAACCGGGATTTTAACCCGGGACCTCAGAGTAAGCGACATATTGAAACCGCTGTACGTACCACTCTTCCACGGAGGTCGTCAAATAAAATGTGCTTTCATCACTTTATCATCACTGGAAATAAAATGGGCATAGCAATAGAGATATATTTTTTTAATGTTGACAACGACTGCAGTGTTGACAGTAGAGCGGACGGAGCGGCGGCGGGCGCAAGCATAGTTTTTTTATAGCTCCACTTGGTTTGGGTATTAGCCAGAACAAAATTATAAAGATATGGAAGCTAATTTTACTGTGAAATAATTACCGAACGGAGATTTTACGTTTTGGATAGTGAAAAGGATAAATGGAATTGAAATTTTAATGTTTTTAAAGAATATAAATAAAGAAATACATTTCTAAACATTAATATTAATTAGTATACAAAAGAAGTCATATAGAGGTAGAATAGGAAGTGGGATTCTGAGGGAAATCAAGGAGTCATAAAAGGAAATATGGTCATAAAGAGGGCAGGACAAAAATAAATAATTTACATCTCCCAATCCAGTGCGACTCTCGCAGGATCTTGAACAATTTGTAACCTTGCAAGATGGACAGGATGGACAGGACAAGATGGAAAGATGACCAAGTCTCATTCTAGTAATGATTGTAGTAGTCGTCATCAGCCATTTTTAATGTCCCCACTGCAGGGTTTTCCTTAAGGAAAACGGGCCATGACCCACCAAGCGGGCCTAATGCGGATTGGTGGGTTTTTACGACTGCAAACACAGCCGGGACCAACGGGCTTTACGTGCCTTTCGAAGCACGGAGGAGCTCGAGATAGTAAATTTTTGGTCACCTATCCCGTGACCGACCATTGCGAAAGTTGCTTAACCTCAACAATCGCAGGCCGAGCGCGCGAACCACTGCGCCACGGGCTCCTCCTGATTGTAGTAGTACCAAGCTTCAATTTGGTAAACCAAGGCAAGCATAGATTGACTTTCATCGTATATTCCCTTTTACGATTTGTACAACTCCTAAAAACTCTACTCGCCAACCGAGAAGTTCCCCGACTGTACCCCTGTCGATATCATAAGGTAAATTTAGGATAAAAAATTGATGCAGATATTTTAAGTAGTGGATTCTGATTAAAATCTTGGTCAAGACATTAGAAAGCGGTGAAAGAAAAATGGTTTTCTTTACATACAGGGGTACCAACATAGCGGAAGAGGGAATATACGATGAAAGGACTATACACTTTCTCCTTTTGTATCTTTACACATACGCTCTTTCCCGCAATAAATACAATTCACGCGTGAAAGCGCGTATGTGTGAAGGTTGCTATTAGTCATCATTGGTGTCAATAATGACCATAGCATAAAAATAAGTTTAGTGTAGACATCATAGAACAAATGTTTTAAGTAAGAATTTGACATTGACAATGTTAAAGACAGTATAGTATTTGCATGGAATTAATAGGTCGTCCCTTACCTTTTAATTGCATGAGTATTTGGTACTATGGACCACTATGGACGGCTTTTGTGTAATTGTTAGTTAATGTGCTGCCCATCACCGTATACCAAAACGACGTGATGAAGTTCTCTTTGCGTATCGCGAATTAATCTGTGGGTAAATCAAGGATTTGAAAAGTTTCAACTAAGACTAGAGTAGCTATTTAGTTTTGAAACAAGAACTAGGTTGAAACCGCACCTACAAAAACATCCGTAAGATTTTAAAGGGTGTGTTTATATGTGACAAACACTCACTAAACACCAGCAACAACTCCAAAGTGCATTAGGTGCTCAGTTGTATGCAACCATTTAATTTTGCACAACCAACAATTTTTATCACAGTGTGACACGTTTAATAATTACCCCCTTGCATCTCTTTTGGAGAGCCTTTCTTGGTTGATATTCCTAATTGTCGCACAAAGCGCTAATCATCATCTTTTATATCGCGCACAGCAAAGGAGTTGAGCTCCCTCCCTGCGTCTGTACTTCCGAGTACTTATGACCCGTCCATCTTCAAAGCAAGGGTGAATAGGCATCTTCTGAGCTAGGTCGCTCCACCGTAGATCCTGTTTTAGCATCCGAGCTAGATTAGAATCAAGAGCGAAGGCAGTCGAAAAAAAAACGGGTTGCACTCCGGGAGTGCCGGCAGAAGTGAATACCGCTTAAACGAAACAGCAGGAGTAGGCATACTTTTTTGCCGCGCGGTTGAAAGAGATATTACTTCCCTCCTACGCCGCGCAGGCGCTCTACTCTCCTTCCGTCTTACGAATTTTCGATCAGGTCACGTGTCCTGACGCGACTTTAATATTTTTACCTGATTTTTACCTATCCCAAAAATGAAAACTCTGATGTGCAAAACGCCGCTAAAGAAGTTTTCACTTCAAAAACCATCAAGAGACAATCAAAAAGAGACGGGCAGAGAAAAGTTTTACTACAATCGTCACCCAGCTTGAAGGTTATTCTAACCTTGCGGTCGCAGCTGACATGATCATAAAACAGATCGCATTAGGCAAACTTGCACAGTCACGGCGCATTCGCCATATCTGTACGTTCCCTAACGAACAATTAGGGACTATTATGACAGTCACTGAGAAGTAACATGGCTAGACTTTCACAACAGAACCAAACTTTGCGGACGCGCCGGCCGCAAACAAACTTATATAAGTTTCTTACTAGTAAAACTATAATAAGCCTTCAGTTACATGCACCACAGTTAAAAGGAAATAAAGTTCGTTATAGTAAATATTCACCATGATCATAAAATACAACAAGAATCATATCGTTTCTATATCTTTTTTTGAAAATTGGATTATAAACTCATTTATTTTAACTATTAAGGTTTAAAAAGTGAAATTACCGTGTTTTGTTGTATATTTCGAGCCAGACAAAGCAAACTTTAATGGTCTCTATCACTGTATTTGTTGCCATTTATTGTATTTGCCTTAATTGTATTTGCTTTGAAGTCCCCGGTATTTCGGCGAAGTTGCATGCGCCATGATCATCTTAATATGAATTTATGATAAAAATCGCGGTTTTCCTAATAATGAAAAAAATATAATACCAAATATATATTTCGGGTAAATACATCGCATAAATACTCCGCAAAAGTAATTTCAATTATGAGTGCGCGAAGAAACTTAAGATGTGCTTAAGTTCAACAAAGTTAAAAGTTTTTTCGGAACTAATTAGTTGATTATGATTTTAGATTTTTGCATTTTTCAATGCCGTTTTTATACTTATGATAAATTTTAAATAGAAAATATTGGAAAAAATAAACTCGGCCACAAGTGAATTCTCAGATGAGACATCAAGTGGGTCAAGTCTCGGTAGCTCAGTGGTAAGAGCATTGGACCGTATTTCCAAAGTTCGTGGGTTCGTGTCCCATCTGAGAATTCACATGTGGCCGAGTTGATTTTTTCCAATATTTTTCTATTGAAAATTTATCATAATTAGTTGATTATTTGATTTTTAGTCTCTGAAAATTACCAAACCGAGCTCTTAGGTACTTTAGTAAATATACTTAGTTTATGACGTATATAAGTAAACTAACTCAAGACGGGAGTTGAGACGAATCCATACAGCTCCTCACCTCAGTTTATAAGTCGGTAATTACCAAGATAAGTTACTGTATCGCTATAAGTTACTTCCGTGCTTAAAGCATCTTGCACATTCTCAAGTTAACTAAATCACTGTAATTTACGCGACGTTCAGTTTATCAGGCAATTAAGATACCACCGCGAGCACCGAGTTATCATGCGGTATATCACTTTAAATTGCTTAAGAATTCCTTTTTCATTTCTATTAGTTACTCCATTTTTGTAAAACGAAGCTTTTAAATTTTTTATGTAATGTTTAAAATGATTTTTTGGTTATTCCATTACCCGTTTTAGGCTTTTGCCCCAGCAGGGCAGGCCTAGGTCACGGGAGGGGCGTGGGATGGAGTGCGTGACCTATATGTTTGTATAGGCCGTGTACTCCAGGTGAGTCCATCATTTCGAATCTCCCCTGCACCTGGAGGCGAGGGATTCTCCTAGTATAAAAATAAAATAAAAAGGCCTAGGTACAGTAATATGGGCCTCTATAGACTTCCATTACACGGGCTCAATGCAGTGTTATCAATGTATCTTTTTTCAGCAAGAATGAACTCGAGATACTGCGATAGGTATATATAAAAAAGACAAGATAGAGCAGAAGCTTTACCATCGGCTGCAATAGTAAGATTAAAATAATGATACATACGCGCCATCTCGCATAATTTTTTTTTACTTTTGCACACATTTTTCACATACGCATACATCGACCTTGGAGAAAGTCTGTAAAAATATATTACTTTATAAATAATAGAGGAAAGTCTATTCTAGTCAGTCCATTTAATTGTCTATGTTCGAAATAAACTGATGCGCAAATGTTTTAAAACGTTCCGTTATCAGTAAAATCCTCTTAATGAATCAGGTAAATACAAAACAATTAATCATCGTAATCCCAAGGTAGGATCTTTTGGGTAAATAAAGACTTTTAGCTAAATTTCTTCTGTAAATAGAAATTTGATAACGAACTTCGTTATGCTAATTGTTAATTATAATGTTTGTGTCTATTTATTCGAATCGAAAAGCTATAACTGATGCTTCTTATCTCGGGAGTGATAGAAGATCGGAACGGGAATACAACCGATACGTACTACACTACCTAACTTACGTTTACTAAATACTAGCGCCGCTCGCGTTTCACCCGCGTGGTACCAGTTCTCGTGGGAATATCGGGATAAAAAGTATCCTATGTTCTTAACCAGGCTTTCTACTATCTGTGTTACAAATTTCATCCAAATCCGTTCAGTAGTTTCGGAGCCATTTCAACGCAAACAAACAAACAAAAAAACAATCAAACTTTTCCTCTTTATAATATTAGTATAGATAATATGCTTGGTGTAGGTACACTAGCCCCATTGTCAACCCCGCACCTGCCCGCGTCGGATGGCGGCAGCGACTAACTGGCTGCTTGTACTCCCTGCTAAAGAACCAAATAGGCAACGTCGACACAGCAACGGCAGTGTAAGCATATAGACCCATCGTGATAACCTGTACGGAAGAGGCCTCAGAGATCTTTGGGACTATATGCAAGCTGATGCACAAATACAGTAGTTTTGCATTGAGAAACCACTTCCCACGAGTCATGGAAAGCTCAACGCAAATCTTAATCAATACTTTAGTTGGTTCTGGGGCCCTACCGCGTAAAAAATCTGGGTATGGATATGGGCTTCATTTGACAGTTGAAGCTCATAAAATTACCATATATGGTCATTTAACTGTCAAATGACGGCCATGTCCATATCCATATTTTTTGATCTGATATTGAACGTAACTCTCGGAAACAATTATTAATCGTTGTCAGAATTTCAGGCGCATCCGCCATTTTTTATGACGGCAGCTAAAAGGTTAGCTTCAATAGCTTTACTACCATATGTCCTTCCCGGTTGTCCAATCTATTTTTTTTACAAAATTTTATCACGATTTGTTAACATCAAGTAAAGACAGGCATGCATAAATGTTGTCGCATGTGTGATGTAAATATGGATTTTTACGGCATAAATAACAACAAGTCCTGTTAAACACAGTTCTGTTGGTTAAAGCTCATCAAATGCTTTCTCCCTTGGGACCATTTCAAGGAGTTTGTGTGTTGCCATTATCTCCCGTCGCATCCCGCGGGATGTGTGCGTTCCTGGCTCGTTACATTATGTAACTTCTCATATATTATTTCTGTTTTTCGTCTAAACTAACACTATTTGTTGAAGGCGTTTCTCTGAAATAAACAGGGCTTACGCGCTATTGTATATAAGAAGATTTTAATGTGGTATGATTTATTTGTATAAATTAAAATAATATTTGGTTCTAGTTAAAGGTATTTGAATTTAGGTAGATTTTGCAGATTGTTTCTGGAATCCTGTTATTACCCTAGAAGTCGCATTGGAATGGGGCTGCTCGCGCAGCGCGCGGTACTAAGACCAATTCTACTTACTATGTCAGGGTAGTGAGTTCGACACACTAAGAACAAATAATATGAATTTATGTCTGGGTGTTCTACATAGGTATCTATGTACTTAAATATATTTTTAATACTTCAATTGGTTAAGAGCTAAGCTACTAACTTCAGATGTGAGAATGTGGGTGATGTGTCTGATACTTATTATTATTTATTTATGGACTGCGGTATAGAGAAACATTGGACGAGCGACGGATCATAGGGAATGGAGGTACAACAAAGGTCTGAAGAAATCTGCATGTGCAAATAAAGTTCTTAGTAGATCGTAGGTACAGCTCAACTGACTTTCCTATTAATATTTGATCAATACTGAATCAAACTGTTTCATTTAAAAAAATCTACAGATCTCACACTACGCGCAACTATCAAAGTCATTGAAAATGTAATTTAGAAATAAAGAATTATTCTTTATATTACTGACGATAAAGTGAACGGAGCGCTGCTGCTGACTGTCCTCGCGCGGAAGGGACCCGCTACCGCCTACAGTTTATGTCCGCCCGCCTTCTAAGATAGCTCGAACTGTAGCTTAATTCTAGGCAGAGATACTGCGCATACCTCTCATATCTGCGAAACTACACAATTTCATAAATCGGGCCACTATTAGGGTTGACACCTTTTTTTCATGCAGTTAAAAGTACATTGGTTATTATAGGTAATAAAATAGTACATAGTATCAAAATAAAGAACCATAATTTATTCTTTATTATTATTATTAAAAATATGTTAAGTAAATACATATTTTTGTAGCTTTTTGCAGTTTGTATCAAATTAATATCTCTTCTAAACAATTTCACAGCATTTTTAGTATATATTTAAATTAAAGTAAATAAGTGCTTAATTCATTTTTTATCTAATTCAGCGACGCGTTGTTTTTTCAGCCCGCTATATATTTGCTATTCATAACAGAAAAACTCTTTCTATGAATGCTGACGTGGCGAGAACAGACAATAAAAATGAAATTTGTTTAATATTTATGACATAAAAATGAAATTACTTTATACAAGTTTAAAAAATTATCATCGCTCTTATCATTTAAGTGCTGCCATTTTTGTGCAGTTGGTAATAGTTCTGCAAAACTAAGAAATACATATCTGATTATAAAGTTGGTTTAATAAAGCGGTTTCTTCATAAAGATTATCCATAATCTACATTAAGTTTTTGTAGATTAAAAAAATCAGCAATCGATAAATTTTGTTTCACAAAAAAAACTAAACTTTTCAAAATTCTAAAGAAATCAAATCAAGCGAAATAAAGTATTTTCATGTACTTTATTGTTCTCATAAAGTATAGAGTACAAATACCTGAAATAACGTACAATACTCTATTATAAAGTACGGGTGGCAACCCTAGACACTATACTCGATCAGGAAAAGATAAACATTTCAATGTTAAAACTCTACAAAGTAGTTTAGAACATTTTTTGCGAAATCAATCGGGACAAACAAAAGTATGTATCAAAAAATACCTGCAGTTATTTACAAAGTCTCGATTTAATTTCACCAATCTTTGCTTAAATAAGTCTCTTTGTTCAAACGCTTAAATTTCATATATTTTACTTACACCATTTACCAAAAAAAAAATTTGATTTGATGATCGTCTATTTTTATCTGGGTTATCTGGGTTATTAGATAATAAGAAGGTTAATTTATGAGATATATTACGAAAATTAGTACTTTTAATATACTGTGTTTCCTGTTCGGTGATTTAGTAAATTCTAAATTTTAATTAAAATAAAGAAGTGATAATTATTTATATAATTATGTAACATAATAAATTAATTGTAATAATTTGAATACCATTTTTTTTTTAAGAACGATGGGGAGACTTTTAGCCTTCCGCATACCTGATGTTAAGTATTGATAAGGCTGAAGATGGAAGCGAGTCTCTCCCGGAATCCTCAATCACTCAGGAACTTATTGTAATTGTAAATATAAATAGGTACGTCGCCCGGTGATCGCGCGATGCCGCTACTTCTTAAGTATTGATACCGTAAGGTACTAATATATATTCTGTGGTATTGATTTTATTTATCTTGATTCATTTGTAGTGATAGTGATCTATACTTATAATAAAACTGTAATAGGTCCAATTCTGTACGTTAAAGATATTTTGGTTGTGAGTTGGAAGATGGCGAACTTACTTGGTTAGAAAGTGAATATTCTGAATCAGTCTCGTTTTGGAAATTGTTAAGTCAAAGTCAAAGTCAAAGATTTTTATTCAAATAGACTTATAGATAAGTACTTTCGAATAGTCAAAAATATTTTTTTCCCTACCAGTTAGAACAACTTAAGGCGCTACTCGGAAAAAGTATGGACTTTTTGATATAAAACTATAGCAAGGTTACAGTTGTTACAAATCTGGTAATAACATATATATTTCTTCATACCTTTATCTAGATTCGTATAGTTTCAAAAACACGATTTTATGATTTTGCCTCGACACTTTTTATTTTCGAAAAGACCTCTAAAAAATTCGAAAATTCAAGATTATTCTTAAATGGGGTTACTTATACTATTGGAAATTGGTTTAATAAGTGGACACCAATAATATTTAGGATTGTATAGAAGCATTTTTATAAAATCGCTGTAGTTTTTTAATACGAAGTGATTTTGTGTTTTTTTGCCTAATCTGCAAAATCGGTCTCGCTCCCGTGCGCGTCGTTTTGTCATTGCTATCTCGCTTTAGCATATTTTTTTCGAGTATCGCCTTAAAGATAAGTAGGTATCAGTGATTATTACTGTTAGTTTGGTTGGATAAAAGTGTGAGAAGGGTTATTCTGTAATGCTATAGGCGTTAAGGGGTGGCGCTGCGAGCGTTAACACGGTCGGAGTACGTCTGCGTATCTTTCTTAGCAAAAATACAATTACCGCTATCTGTGCCGCGCAAGCCGTATCTGTGTGTTCTGTGAGCCTTTGTGATTCAGTGTTGGTGTTTGTGTCGATATCGTGCCTGTACTTGTCTTGTAATCTGCCTAAAACCAAAGTTTACTGTCGCTAACTCGGATTTTTTAACGCTTTTTAGTGGGTACTCTCACCCTGCAACGTAGTAGATCTATCGATCTTGCTTTACCGGCAGCGACATCTGGCAGGATCTACGCGCCTTTCACATAACAACGCCATCTAGCGATTGCTTTTCATACCTGCTTTCCACTGCGCTAGTGCGACGCCTAGCTTAGTGTGACAACTCCATCTGTCTAACGTTGCTTTTAGTCATGGCAAAGTGTTCGGCGTGTGGAAAGTTTACTTCTGCGACAGGTGCCGCTGGGTGCACTACTTGTACTAGTGTCTACCATAAAGGTTGTGTGGCTATCCCGGACGGAAATGTTGTCCCTAAAGATTGGGTGTGCCCTGACTGTAAGAAAAAGATTAAGAAGGGTGACAACAGCAGTACACCAATAAAGCCTGTCTGCGGAGGTGTACCGACACTCACTTCGACGCTTATGATTGCGAACCCGCACACCGACGATTCCGATATCAATGCAATGCGCCGTGAGCTATCTTCGAGCATGTCAGAAATACGGGAGTTTATGAAGGAATTCCGATCCACTATGATTAGTATGGAGGAGCGGTTCCTGAGTTTTGAAAATAGACTGGAGGCGGTTGAACGCAAGCAGGCTGACGTGTCGCCCGCAGCGGGCGATGTGGCGGAGCTACGCCGGACTGTGGAAGGTCTTAAGGCAGAACTCAATGCCCGCGATCAGGATATGCTCCTGTCCGACCTGGACATCGGCCATCTTCCCGAGGAGAAAGGCGTCGGTCCCCTGCATTTGGTGACCGTACTTGCCGCCAAACTAGGTGTCGCTCTTGAAGTGAAGGATATCGTGTTCGCCGAGCGCGTCGGGGCGGTGCCGCCGCCAGACGGGGCGGGGGCGCGCCCGCGCCGAGTCGTCGTGCGGTTGGTGCGCCGTGACCTGCGGGACGACCTGTTGCGTGCTGCTCGTGTACGCCGCAATATCACCTCGACTGACTTGGGCCTGGCTGGGCCACCGCGACGGATCTACGTGAACGAAAGGCTGACAGCAACCAACCGCCGTCTGTTCCACCGAGTGCGCGAGGAGCGTCTCAAGCGGGGGTGGAGACACTCGTGGACCAAGCGAGGGCGGATCTTCGCGCGACAGGATGACGGCATGCAGTTGCACACTTTCACGTCCGACTCGGACATAGACCGTGTTTTTGGTCTGGGTGACGTTACGAGTGGCCCTTAGCCCTGAAACAAGGTCATTACGTTATAGCCAATTATATAAAGAAAACAGCCATTTTAGGGAAACCATTTTATTTTTTGTTACATATTTGCCTTATATTTATATTATTAATCTAATTACAACGGGATGCGCAACTTACAAATCTACGTTTTATGCCTTTAACATAATTCTACATTATAATTGTTTAAAATCGATAAGCAATACTTTATTTAATGACTACAAACTAAAGTTGATTATTAAATTATATAAATGACGATTAAACATTTTAAAGTTGGTTTGTATAATGCGGGCTCCCTAGGCACTAACCACGATAACTTTATAACCTCAGTCGCCCGGTATGACTTAGACATCCTGGCAATTAATGAGACCTGGCTCAGAGACGGAGAGGACAGCCGCGCGCCTGCCCTACCCGGGTACCGACTTCGACACATACCGCGGCCTCGCAGTAGTCGTGAGCGTGGGGGGGGGCGTCGGTTTCTATATAAGACGGAACGTTTCCGTACGTACTTTTGCTCACCCAGTTGATCCCGCGCATAAGTCAGTGGAGCAAATGTGGCTAGAGTTGACCCGTAACGGAAAGAAGCTCATTATATGTACTGCATACCGGCCACATTGGATAAATGTGGACCTGTTTCTGGATGCAGTTTCGGACACTATAAGCTCAATTCCCAATTACGATAATATAATATTGTTAGGCGATTTTAATATCAATTTGTTGAATGCTGTGGACCCGCACACTGTTAACTTTAATTCTTTCCTTTCCAGTTTTAACCTCCTACAAGTTGTTTCCGAACCGACTCACTTTACGCTTCATAGCCAGACACTTATTGACGTGGTGTGTACTGATCTGATTGTTAAAAATGTCACACACGACCATGTCGGCACTACCTGTGGTCACTGCTTAATTGTGTGCGAGTTTAATATAAAGCGCGAAAAGTACTCCCCACATACTATAACATTCAGACCCTTCAAACACATAAACGAGGAAAGCTTTAACAGTGACCTAGGTAAGATTCGGTGGGACCTCTTGTCTGGAATGGATAGTGTTGATGATATGGTCGAGACCTTTAATAAATGTGTTTTGTCAGTTTTCGACAAGCATGCCGCAGAGAGGACCATCAAGGTAAAACACCATAGCTTGCCCTGGCTGACTGATACAGTCAGGCTGATGATGAAGTTGCGAGACGAGGCCTTATCACTCTACCATAAAAATCAAGCAGACAGCACTTTTGCATATTATAAATCCTTAAAATCAACTGTAAATCAAGCACTCTATCACGAAAGAGCCGCATACTTTAAATTTCACATTAACAACAAAATAGATAATCCAAAACTACTATGGAAGAATATAAAAAATACAATTTTGCCTCAGAAGGGGAACGACCTTCCCCCATCTTTCAACGATCCCAATACTATCAATGATTATTTCTTGAACATACCTGGTAGTTCTAAGGTAAGCATTTCGCAATTAACCCATTTTGAATTTAATCGCTTCTCAGACTCTGCTTTTCACTTAAACATTGTTAGCTTGGAGGACATCATTAAAATAATACGAAATATAAAAACTAATGCAATGGGTTCCGACTCTATCAGCCTAGACATGCTCATTCGAACCTTCCCGTTCTCTGTAGACGCAATTACGGACATTATTAACTTGTCTATTGTTTCCCATACATATCCGAAATTATGGAAACTAGCTATTGTTCTTCCGTTGCCAAAAATCTCTAACCCCATAGGCTTAAAAGACCTGAGGCCCATCAGCATACTTCCTTGCTTGTCGAAGATCCTCGAAAAGGCTGTGAGCTTGCAATTGATAGATTACCTAGAGGAAAATAAAATATTACCCGAGCTGCAGTCTGGCTTCAGAAAGGGCCGTAGTACCACAACTGCCCTCCTTGCTGTAACTGATGCAATTCTTCATGCACGAGACCAGGGCATGTGCACCCTGCTCGTACTGCTGGATTTCTCCCGGGCATTCGAAACTTTAAATATCGACCTGCTTTTATCCAAACTTAGTTTTTATGGTTTTGACTCCCAGACGGTGCGTTGGTTCCATAGTTACCTAACCGGTCGCTATCAATATGTAAAACTTAATAATAGCAATGGTACCCATTCAGAATCAAGAAGGGTGGCTATAGAGAGAGGAGTCCCGCAAGGATCGATTCTGGGACCAATCCTTTTCATTTTATATTCTGCTGACATGATAAACTACATAACACACTGTCATTATCACATTTACGCAGATGACACCCAAATATACATCTCTTTCAAGCCTGAGCACATTGACCAAGCCATAACTCAAATCAATGAAGATCTTTCCAACATTGTGAAGTGGTCTTACGACAACTGTCTACAGTTAAACCCTTCCAAAACCAAATACATGTTGTTTGGGTCGAAACAGCAGGTAGCAAAGGCTCTCCCTTCTCTTGACATTAAGTTGAACGATGTGCCAATAGAGAGAGTTTATGAAGTGCGCAATTTGGGTCTCAAAATGGATACTGATCTTCATTTTGAAAGTCATATTGGGAATTGTGTCCGAAATTGTTTCTATAAACTAAAAATATTATATAGGGTTAGATGTTACCTCAGTGAGGAGCTACGGATCCGGCTGGTGGAGTCTTTGGTGCTATCCAAGCTCAATTATATGGATACTGTATATGGCCCTTGCCTACTTGCCAAGACACTAAGACTAATCCAGAGGGTTCAAAACGCATGCGCACGCTTTTGCTTTAACATTCCGATACGGGCCCACGTGTCCCCATTTCTGAACAAGCATCTTATCCTTAAAATGAGACACCGTCGCAAACTCCATTTAGCTTGTCTAATGTTCGGCATTACTAAACTCAAAGCGCCTGAATATCTATACAGCAAACTGTCTTGGATTTCAGCAAATAGGCCCCTTGGTGCCCGTAAGCAAGCTCAACAGCTGTCTACTGCTCGCCATGCATCTGCTGCGTTTCGTGGTAGTTTCCGCTATGCCGCTTCTAAATGTTGGAACAACATTCCTCCACCCATCAGGGACCTAAAAAGTATAGGCAGTTTCAAGCGTCATCTAAAACTTCACCTTTTGGATGCACAAAAAACCCAAGAAAATTTACGTCAGGATATAAGCATAATATGAACGGGTCACTCACCTTAGTTTTCTGTCTCTTTTATGTAAATGTAAAGGTTGTCTCTGCATAGCGGATTGCTGAACTGCTTTGTGAATTTAATTATACTGTACTGTTGCAATTAACCTTTCTGTTATACAGTTAATGGAAAAGCCCTGCAAATAAACAAAAAACAATATTTAAGAATGTTGGTTGCATTTTTGGTCGTATCGAACAAAGTATGATGATGTTATGTTACTCACAGTAAGGTACGTACCTACTATTGTAATGGCTAGTCTTCTGCTACTTTGGTGTTGCTTTATCAGCTTGTGATCTTGTCTGACACAATTTTTCTGTCTTTATTCACTTTTGTAATGATAAGTAGATTGTAAGAAAGTTATTTGTTAAGTTGTATTTTATAATTGTTATTATTATTATTTTTCTTCTCTCGTGGTGATATGTTGTTGTTTTGTTTTGCATTTATTGTACTTTGTTTTTTAGTTACACCAAGTCTGATTTTGTTTTGTTTGTTTCGTTTGGCTTCACAAATTTCAAAGTTAATTGTTTGGTTTGCTTGTTGTTGTCAAAGAGTATGTAATCATCACTATGCCACAGATGATTGACAATATTGTTACCTACCATTTCCAATTACCATAGACAGATCACACAGACTAGAATACTTTCATAGTATATTGTATCATGTTGGTGCCCCTGTGTGATCTGTCAAAAAGGCTGATAGGTTGATTTTAATTTGTTTTTTATTTAGTTAAATAATATATATATATTTTTTTTTAATGTATTTTTTGCTGTGCCGGTTAACATGGCTCTCAGCCCCACCAATACGGTACCGACGGAAGATCAGCGCTGGCCAAAAAGCCAAGCATTATGCTGAGTCGGTACCGTTTTGGGACAAACCTGTGCCTTTTTTGTGTTATTTTTATTTATGTACATTATCGTGTTTGTCTCAAATAAATATAATTTTCTTTCTTTCTTTCTTTCTTTCTATAGGTTGAAATTTGGATGTGTATTTTAGAAATATAACTATATTTAAAGACTCTGTACGAAATATGAAAGGGAGGAAAACAGCCCTTGACAAGTTTCTTCCCGATTCTTCTCGTTACAAGGTCTCCCGACCGCCGTAGGTTTTGTGAACCGATGGCGTAACTTCCAATGCTTGTGCAGCTTAGACTAAATAAATGTTTTGAACAAGAAAATATACTAGAAAAAAGCAACTTGTCTCATGTCCCGTCAGGGCGATATGAGACAAGTATTTTCATGTTAAATATTTATCACATAAAAATAGCATTGGAAATGCAAAATTAAAAAGTTATAAATGATATTGAGTTTGAGTCTGAGTTTTAAATAAGTACCTTCTAGTGTTTAGTTGTAAATTGTGTATAATCCCAATGCTTATCACACCATTTTGTATTTACAGAATTGCGAATTCAACAATGAAAGGTCAACTGAAAAAGTCAAACATTTACATGTGATTTTTATTTAAATTTGAAAAAGTAGTCGTAGTGTTATTTTTGCTTAGTTCGTAGTTTGTAGTCGTACAAGTCCGGGTGAGAGCTAATAGAAAGATAGGTATTGATGTTCTTAAAGAAAATCAAATTTGGTAAAAGCAGAACGCTTTCCGCTACAGTCTGCTTTATCTTACAACCAAAATTCGCCGCAGGGTGAATTTCTTCCTCCATTCCCTCATAGTAAGATTTATTTTTTTAGATAAAGAATGTCCGGCAGATTTATAACCCTCTTTATAAAAAATGAGTTCGATACACAAGGTCTAAAATCTTCGACTCAATTGCGTAGGCTTGTTGAGTAACTGACTATTTTATTTGAAACGTCCAAGTATATCTAGTGTTTCGATACTTTATAAATTGATTTAGGTAATATTTCATCCCCGTCTAGAATATTATATTGATGTTCACTACAAATTCTCTCTATTTGACGACCTGTTTGGCGCAGGGGTACTAAGCTTGCCTTCTGCGCCAGAGGTCCCGGGTTCGATCCCCGGACAAGACAAATATTTGTGTGCATGGACATTTCTATTT
Organism: Chrysoteuchia culmella; assembly: GCA_910589605.1. Classification (NCBI taxonomy): domain Eukaryota; kingdom Metazoa; phylum Arthropoda; class Insecta; order Lepidoptera; family Crambidae; genus Chrysoteuchia; species Chrysoteuchia culmella. Next base: position 16,077,826 of record OU342654.1, read on the forward strand.
GTCTTGGTCTGGGTGTTTAATATGTATAATAAGTATGTATTTACAAAAAAAAGTATATAAGTATGTTTATCCGTTATCTAGTATCCATAACAAAAGTTCTTCATGAAACTTAACGTGGGCTAGATAATTGGTGTGTTGTATGCAATTATTTATTTATTCATTTATTTCCTTTTTCATACATGAAATTGTTTTATCAATTCGGTGTTAAAGAAGGGCAAGCAAACTGTAATAAAAAAAGTTGGAATTAAAAAGGAATGATATTTTCTACAGTCAATTGCAACAAAGTTTACGAGTCTGAAAATTTCAAATTTTTGTATACCTTTATCTTATGAACCTACCTCTACCTCTGCATGTACCACTTTCATAACTCTATCAATTGCCTTTTTTACACCTAACAGTTTGGATCAATTCGTCCTTGGACAAGGACACGCAACATAGGAATTAAACAAAATAAAATAAAATGGGAATAATATTTTCTAACATGCACAAGTCGCGAGCGGCAGATTAATATTTATAAAGATATGGTTCATTAGTTCATTATCTTTTTTTGTTCAGATCAATTTATTTTGAGTAAGGTCCTAGTCGCTGTATAATAAATTGGGTAGTTTTACACCAGGATAATTTCCCACGGGGATAGACTAAGATAATAAAATGGTTCATTCGTTTTTACAAAACGAGGTTTTGATGGGTTCCGTCCAGTTTTGCGGAAAGGTCTTTATTTGAAGACTGATTTTCTCCTAACATAATCGCTTTGAACAATAAAGATATATTTTTTGTTATCTTTTCTGTATGTTTTAATATAAGTATATTTTCTTCAAACGAGCTTCATGCATGGGTACTTCGCCACTGTCTTTGTCGCCAAGGCTTTGGATATTTTGTAATCCTATACACCTCTTAGTTAATATCTTTTATGGTAAATTTTAAATAGAAAAATATTGGAAAAAATTAACTCGGCCACAAGTGAATTCTCAGACGGGAATCGAACCCGCGACCTTTGGAAATCCGGTCCAATGCTCTAACCGCTGAGCTACCGAGACTTGCGAACCACCGTCGAAATTATCCAATACTTTTTTTTTTTATTTTTTTTTATTGTTTATTTAGGTTTTTTAGCACTGTAATAAGTATTGCTGTCACTCATTATTCAAATAATTTTACCGTTACCTACCTCGCTTGGCAGGTAAAATAGGTTACTCAAGGATACTAGGTACTTATTAAGGAATCAAATGCTAGTGCAAGATTTGTCTTATACTTAAACGAGTATAATTATTATTGACCACAGACCTATATCTATACCTAGACCTATAGGTCTGTGTTATTGACCACACACATCATTATTAGTAAGTAACATAAACTGACTTTACGAGTTGACATACGTATAAGAAGCTTTCAGACATAAGTCATACAAGATTAATATCTAAAAAAACATTTTATAAAAAATTATAACCGACTTCAAAAACCGAAAAGCAAAAAATAAGCCTTTTTGAATTGGTGCCGGCCAAGGCCAGAAAAATAAAAGAGTAGGACCGCAAAATAGAATGCCTTGGCTGGCACCGACTCTATTTTTTATAAAATGTTTTTCATTTCACAATTTTAAAGGTAGATACATATATAAATAAATACAGGTCATACTGAGAACCCCCTTTTTTAAGTCGGTCTTAAAAAGGTTTCCCAAATTATACAAATCTCTTAGCTCAATGATCTGTGCTGTATACAGAGCAAGATTTTTGCAAAAACTCATTCGCTATAATTTAGGTGCCCGGTGAACTGGCGACCATTATCTGAAGAGCAGCCAAAATTAGCATAATATAATTAGTTAGGAAAAACAAGGGTCCCAGAAAAAAAAACACTTGGAGTGAATTTGGTCGACAAAACAAAGCTTACCGCTGCTAATGAGCGCTCGTTAAGATAATAATTTCTCAGTAGAAGGAAATTTTACTTCGATAAATCTCTAGTTAGAATGTACTGTTTACTGTTCCACCAGGAATTAATAGAATTATTGATACTTAGACTAAGGGCCTGGAGGTATGGTTTCGTAATCCTATGTATTTAATTCAATTAAGTGACAGCCTCTTGGGATCACATTTCAACTGTTTGTACCGATACCTAAGTGAATTCCGTTCTCAGAATATCGTATTTGTTAAAGGAAGGAAACCTGTGTTTACTACGATCTTATTCTCAAAAGGTGGTTAGTATCACAAGTAAGTCTTGTATATTCTGAATATTGTTTTTATTAGACGATTTTAACCAACCTTTTTTTATTTTTTTATTATTTACCCTTTTTTGTTGCAGTTTGGAATTTAAAAAAGTAGCAACTTCTTTAAACGATTACACGATTATTGAAAGTGAGTTCACGCTGAAAGTCGCAGTTATTCTTTGCATGACCTTTAATAATATTCTTTCTTATGCTTTTCAGAAGGATACCCAGAACTCGTTCTAAAAATCTAAAATCACTACTTTGTAATAAAACAATACCGTGTTTGACTGATAGACAACGCACAACCCAAACGGCTGAACCGATTAAGATGAAATTATGCATACAGGATCCTTTAACGATGTAGGCGAGCAGTAAGAAAGGATGTTTTGATATTCCCACGGGAACGGGAACCACGCGGGTGAAACTGCTAGGCCGGCCGCTAGTGACGAATATAACTTCCCATTTAAATTGCCTTGCTTCAAAAATTGCTGTTTCCTGCTTTCTAATAAAACTCGATGCATACTAAATCTTTTCAAGTTTAATGTAAAAAATATGTTTACTCTTCGAAAAGAGAAAAGGAACTTGGAGTTGGCACTCAACTTTTTACTTTTCGTCTGTTGTTAGTAAGGTGCAACTTTTAATGTTTTAGGTACTTATTTGTAAGTTTTAGTGCCGAGTTTAACAGAAGTATTGTTTTATGTATTCAGGAGCTTTTAAACAATTACTGTTTGTTTTTCTTTGTTTTTTTGTTAGATTGTTTTTGGTTTAAGTTGAAATCTTAGTTTTCTGAGCAAAAGTACGGCTACATCATCGCTTGCCGTTACAAATATATATACTTCCATTATTTTGGATGGATAATGACAAAGGGCTATGACCCACCACGCGGGCCCAATGTGGATTGGTAGATGTAAACGACTGGGAATGAAGGTAAGAATTTTTGTCACTTGATCTTGTAACCGAACATAGCAATAATTGCTACCACAACGCAACCGTAGGCTGAAGGCGTTAACCACTGCTGTAACGAGCCCTTTATAAGCTCATTAGCTTAAAAATATATAATTGTGTCAATTTTTATTCTGTACTTATACGATATATGTAAATTAATATATCATATATACATACCTATATAGTGAATAGGCTTTTTCTAGGCAAGCTCGCTCTATCTTAGGTCTCTTCTAAATCTAACGATTCAGAATTACTCTATTTAATGTAAAAAAAAAAACCTAGTCGGGTCATAAGTTCTGTCACACTTGTCGATTTTTGGGGTTCCGAACCTCTAAAGAAAAAAAAGGACTCCTTACAGGATCACTTTGTTGTCCGTATGTACGTCCGTCCGTCCGTTCGAGTGAGTTTATCTCGAAAACGCAAGGAGGTATCGAGTTCAAATTAAAACCATATATTCAGGTCAACATTCTGTTGGAGGTGTAAAAAAATCAAACTTCAAAATTAACGTTGAAAGGTTAGGCTATTTATGCCGCAAAACGTATACTTCGACATTCCCTATGGAATCAAAATTTATAGGGTACTTTCCGTTGACCTATGAAATTTGACTCGTAATATCGTCTTTTACTACAAGTCTGGAAAATGGGCATTTGTAATTAAATCACGAAAAATTTTGTCTTAAGTTTTGGAAACAGTGTTTCGGGAAAATTTCGGAAAAAAACTGCGAGACCCAATTCCCGAACTATTTATAATATTATGTACCTTGGTATGATGAGATAAGATCGGGTTGTTTGATTTACTTCATTGTGGACACGAGCCAAGTCAAATTTTTGGTCTCGTATAAAATTTAAATATTCCTATGAGCTTTTCGTTTTGTTAAGACTCACCGATTCGGGGAAGATAAAAGAAGCAGAAAGAAAGACACAAATGGTCATTCTCGTACGGTTCGGATGTTAGCGAAGGTAAATGTAGTGACTCTAAATGAAAATTGTTGGCATTACAAACGGGACTTCCCAGAACAAGCGGACAAATAGTGTTGAACGATGACCTGGGATAATAGGCTTATCCTAGAAAAAAATTACATCTCCTTGATCTATGCCTGAAAAAAATTATATCTTGCCGATCTCGTGTTTGATAAAACGATACGCAGGAAATAAGCAAGGTTCTTAAATGAAGGAGTACTGCAACAATAAGAACAATTAAGTGTTATGCAGTGAAGAAGCTAGCGAATGTGTTTCTCGAGTCCAGCGCGGCCAATTACCCTTCGCCAGTGATAGTTTGGCTCGGAGTATTATATTTTGGCCTTAAACAGGAGTTTTTCTCCGAAAACAAGAACAATGTAGACTAAAATACGATCCTGACAGACTTCGTAGACCACTTTATCGAACTACGTAAAAAAATCAGCAGTGGGTCTTCCAGCAGGCTTCAGGGCCAGTCACTTAGCCAAGAGAGCTAAAAATTATCAGGCCGTTCATGAAATTCGACTTTATTCGGCATGAAGAATGGCCATCCTCTAGCCCAGATCTAGACGATGCCAGAATGGCATCTTTAAATCCGCTGGATAATGAAATCAAGCCCTATTTAGAGGAGAGGACCTGCGCTAAACCACATCCAAAATTTGAGCCTCTCAATGCCTATATTATACCAGCCGCTAAAATCCATATGAACATGGAGCGTATTTCTATTGATGCGTGGCCGCAAAGGTCAAGGACTTGCCTCGAAAATTGTGCCAGCCATTTCAAATTATCAATTAGTATTAACAATAGTGTAAGCTTTCTTTTCATATACAATCAAGTAAATATATAATTGAAAATCGGTTTTTACTTCACTAAGAACTCGTGACAGAACTTATGACCCGACTAAGTATAGACATTTTGACCCAAAATAAATGTATACACATACCCAAACGATCCCTACATTACCTTTCAGAGCCTTCGCCCAAAATTTGTGATAAGGTTAAGCAACAAAGCATCGTGTCTCCTTAAAGGCCCTCGCAACCGTTGTGTCACTCAGGTTATCAATCTCCTGCCCAGTTTCGACATAATACGTGCCAAGGTTAATTCCTTACACCGCTAGCATAGTGTAGATACTAGCAGTAAAATAGCTTGGAACCACAGAATACAGGGAGGAGGTTAGAAGGAGCATTTAACGCATTTAGTACTTATTGAAAGATGTGTGTGTAATGACAACGTGAAGACATTTAAAATCGTTTAAATGCTACTGCGTAAAAGGATGGTGATGCATGACATCAACTTACTACTTCATGACTCTCTCCTGTGTTATTTCCTTGAAATTCTCTCTAATTTATTACGCTATCAGCAAATGTTGAAAAATCGCAAATTAGTTTGAAACCTCATTTTACTTTTAAACCTGCTGAAATTAAATAATTCACGCGGTATATAAATTTGTTACAATTCTCTATGAAAAAACCTATAAACATGTTTTTTTAACGTGAATATCATCCGTCAGTCTGGTTTTATATCTCAAAAGTTCAGGATTTGCTGACACCTTTAAGATGGGCGCAACAATGAGAAACTAATATTATTCTACATGGTTCTTTTGATACGCAGCTTCAGTTTCAGAAATCATAGGAATGTACAGCTCTATCTACTTTATATATTTTTTTAATGCTTCTTTTTTTTTTTTTTCTTTAAAACTTGCGGTATGACACGCAGACGCTGACAGCAATCAATATAACTGTCAACGTCAGCGCCATTTTTAAAAATTACTTGGGTCTATCGGGTTGCATTAGTCGGTCATTCTGTCTCGGATCGTCAGAGAGAGCGGTCGACTCAGTCGTTCGTCTTAAGATATTAGTCTGTGTTGTAAAGGTGAAATCGTGAATATAATATCGTGATTGTAAAAGATATTGAGTTTTACTTCGGAACTATAGTTTCTGAGATTTTTAAGCTAACAACGTTCTAAGTGTGCATGATTCCGCTGTAAAACGAACGAATCGCATATGTGACTACCCGTGCTGGGCGGGGTCAGCGAAAGTAGTCCGACCTAACGTCAGTTGTTACGTTGTTGAGTGGATAACGAGTGTGTATTGCGTGTGTGTCCCACGTTCACATGAGACGTTATTTGACGGAGAATCTGGTTCGCATTATTGCTATCTACAAAGAGCAGCAAAAGGCGAGTTTAATGCCCTTACATATTCGATACCACTCAGATATCAGTCAGCTTAAAATCATATAAGACAAAATTATAATGTGTCAATTCCATAAAAAAAAGTTTTATCTTCTTAAAGCTCCCTCACTTTTCAAAAGATTTTCCGTTAAATTAAGTCAGATGTAGGCATGTGACTACAATACGTCCATCATAAAATGTCATATACAAACATCGAACCTACTATCTTTTTATATAAACCAATTACGAAAAAACTTGTTAAACTGATAGTTAATAATAGGTTTCATAGTCTTTTCGGCAAAATATCAAAGCGCCTGGTTCACGCGTTTCCGAAATATGTTAACTCACAACTTTGAACAGCTTTCCTGAGAAATAACTGTCACGCAGATATGACGATATTCTCCGGCACCGTCGATTAAATATGTACCGTGTAATGTATGTTAATATTGGAAATTTGGAACGTAATACTTCCCTTTAATTTGACTATGTCACTAACTTTATAAACCTCGGATCCAATCCATCAATCATAGCCTAGGTGAAACCACCTTATTTATTATAACATAAATTGGATGCAATAGGATACTAGCAAGTCGTTTATCATGAGACTGAATACATTTAATTTAATCCTATTTTTTCAACTTTTGAATAAACAAAGAAAGTAGAAAAACATAAGCTAAGATAAACAGAAACTGTTGACATATAAAATTTATTATAAAAAGCTTTTAGCGAGCTTCGAGTAGAGATTATAATAATATGTAATTATCGGGGATATTATTTTACCACTTTCACAGCTATTGGTAAGTTCTAAATAGCGCATTTCATCCTTTCAATACTCAATACTCAATAGTTTATTGCAAAACCATAATGTACATGTAGATGTTAATAAAATAATGTAAGACCATTTTTATGGACCCGGTTGGGCACGCAATAAGGGCTAGAAGAGAGAGGGGCCGTATTCCATCTGAGAAATTATATGATGATAATTAGAATTATAATTATCATTTTGCAGAACCAATATATGTATGATCAATAAAATATTCATTAACACTATAGTAACATTTACTAGTTAGTAGCTTCATTTCATGAAACACGAATTTTGATTCTGTTCTATAAGTATGACTTAGCAAAGTGGTATGTAATATCAGAGTGTGCATGTCACGACATCGGCTAGAGATTTAGTCGTTACTTACCGATCGGTAGGTAGTTAAAGCACAGCCATTCTGTAGGCAGACACTAGTCTCTATTTAACATCTATATGACGTTATCAAGCTAAATCGTAAATGATCGGTCAAATAAGTTTAATAACTAAAACACTGATTCTTTAGATCATAGGCGGCATCCCTTTCTTATTTAGATTCTTAAAACACAAAACACTGTCAGCCAGACAGAATAAGTTATTAAATCATTTTTACCTATGGCTAAATTGCTAGGTAAGGTAGATATTGCCATAGTTGAGTAAGTCATGTAAAAAAAACTATCAAAAACCTATTAACGTATAAAAAACAGAAATATTTCGATAATTATCGTTTAAGTAAATTAATTCCATACCCTAACGACAGTAAAAGCAATTTGGTAGTAATTTATAAATGAAAGATTCCTATCACATTATTTTATTAAAGTTAGTGGACGTTCCGCTTTTGTTCTCATTTCACTATTATTCATGTAGCAGAAGAGGTGTCAAAAAATGAAACTGAGAGAAAAAAGTATACGAACTATATCGAAAACTGTATCTATACAAGTTGCTCCGATAAAAAAGAAAGAGAATTCAAGTAAGGTGATTGCGAACCAACTGAAATTTGTAATATTGCTAGCAGCGGGACTGGGTGTAAATCGCACATTCTTATTGAAGTACCGAAGAGTTCTGCAATGGTTCTTTAATATTTATTGCTCAGTTTTGAATATGATAACAGTTTACGCATTGATAATCACTGACGGAGGCACCGCTTCGTATAAAGTTTTGAGAAATACAGGTTGTGTCGAATACATGTTGATAGTGATTATAGCAATGTTCTCGAAGTGTGGTCTCCGAAATATATTGGAAGATTTGTGGACGTTCGACGGTTTGTTGAACATCCAAGATGAATTGGGTCTGACCTTTCCGATCAGGAGAGAACTGCTATGGACGACCATCAGTATATTATACTCTTCAGTTGAGTTCATTTATCTCATATTTAATTTTTATGAAGATATGATGGGCGAAATAACTAGCACCTTAGTTTCATACATCACTTTGATGACCCACGATATGGAACATGTTCTTTATTGTTCATTGCTTCGTACGATTTTAATGAGGGTCCGAATATTGAAGGCCCATATTGTCGTGGCACTTGCAGACGGCAAAGAAACTAACACAAAGTTTGACCAAGTTGAAGCGTTGTCAAAGAAGGCAAGACTCGATATTAATTCTTTGCACAGGAACTACGAGTCGCTGCATAAGTGCTCAGAACAGTTAAACTCGATAATGAGTTTACCGGTAAATTATTATACTGTGGAACTTTTACAATGTAAGATTTTTATTCTTTCAATAATTCATAAGTACTTTGTATTTGCAGATGATGATAATGCTGCTGTCCTCGGGACTGTCGAGTATAATGCTGCTTAAAAATTTATTTACTACTATACAAAGGACTACGGTAGAAGAAGTGGTAAGTTTAACATAAAAAGATAAGATATTAGTTCGTAATTAGCATGGAGCGAGGTATATTTACTGTAATTAGTATCAGGATTCCCGTGTCAAAGATCGAAGATCCTCAGGAAAATCATTGGAACGCTGCCTGCATTATCATATTTCCCCGATGGAAAATTTTCCAGACCGATTTCACGCTTGTAGTGTTTGTGCTCTGCGTCCGATTCAAATCCAAGACATGCTGGCCCGAAGTAGCATAAGTGGTATTTGTATAAAAAATCGCTAATCTGTAAACTCATACAAAAAGTAACAGTTACTTTGGTTCGACGACGACCAGATGCTGTGCGCTGACGCTCTTAAAGTACCTTTTCTCGCTGACGTCTTTCTCGGATACTTCTTAACTCCTCCACTTGGGTTGGGACATTGAGCCCTGTTACGTAGTTAAAGCCCCTAATAATAAGCGTTGAGGGTTCAAATCCCACCTCAGAATAACTTGTGAGCCGAGTCGGTTTTTCCTATATTTTTTTTTTATAATAAACGTTTTTTTGAACAGATGTTCAAAACAACAGTCGCGTACAGCGTTATCCGATGCATTAGATATACCATGCTGGTGATCATACCATGCTACTACTCAAGTATTACTAACGCACAAGTTTCACAAATACGTGTGATGCTTCATGACGCCACTAACTCGAGCAAAATTGGTGAGTACAGCTATATTTTTCAGCAGCCAAAGTAATAAAGCATAAAGTACTAACGAATCTTTAGTAGTAAACTTACTGAGTTTTATTATGTAGCCTTTCTGAATCTAAGTCTAGTCTATAGTATAAAAATTTGACATACCATTATTTTTCACAAATAGGTAGATGATTTCGGACTCATGATTTCAGAAACTAATTTCAGATAAAAGTTTGGAACACTCCATTTCAGCTCCTAGATTAGATTCTAATACCTAATCAAAACAAACAAACATTACTCCAGGCTCGTTCCTTACCAATTTCCATAACTCAAGCATTCAAATACTTATCTCGTGGATCAGAGCAACGTATGTCCAATAAATATTTATTAATCTTCGCAGACAAATTGGAGCGGCGGCGAATTAAGGCGTTCTTCCAGTTGACTCGAGACAGCGAATTCGCTTACGCGCTTTGGGGCGTTATAAGGCTTAACATGTCTCTGCCACTGAGCTATCTTAGCCTTTGTACGACGTATCTTGTGATAATTATACAGTTCTCTAAGTTTATAGACTAGTTCTAATGAGTATGTAAGCAGAGTAATTGACAATTTTGTCAACTAAAAGGGCTCTTTGAGCTTTCTTTGTTTTCGATGCTAAAGGAAGCATTATTTGATTCTTTAAACATTAATTAAGATAAATGTCTCATATTTCTGGTCTGTAAGATAAATGTATCTTATATAAGAATAAAACAACATATATCCGAGTTCTCTGAAGACAACTAAATTATTTTGTCTAATAAAAAATGCATTTTGAAGGCGTTCTTTACTTCTCTACGAAATTTGATAATTCGATTTTCATTATATCGAACACGGTGTGTCGATAAGTCGATGGCTTAATGGTGCGATGTAACACTAGTGCCAAAAACTCTGCTGCAAAAAACCCTACAGCTACTGCTCATAAGTTTGATAGTATAACGGTTCGAAACGCCTAATGTTGTCCCTGATATTTTATAAATAATCTTATCTTGCAATATAGACGTTATGGCAAAAATCAATCCTGTTATTTCAACAAAAAACTGCTATATCTAGTACTACCTATTGTAAATTTTCTACAAAAAAAACATACCTACATCTTTTTGCGGCAGGCGTTAGGAACCCGAGGGTATAATGAGATTATTAATTATATATCAGCGACAACAGTAGGTGTTTCGAACCAACATACTATCAAACTAATGAGTACGGTTTTTCGCAGCAGAGTATTTCGCACTAGCGTTAAATCGCACTTTAATAGTGCGATTTAACGCTAGTGTGAAATACTCGATACAATGAAACATCGCACAACTGATGTATCGAAACACCGTATTCGATCTAATGAAAATCGAATTATCAAATTCGCAGAGAAGTAGGGAGCCCTTTAGAATTGTTCCGGCGGTTAGTGACAGGACAACCAGTATCTCAGTGGTAAAGCGCTTATCTTCAGCGATATCATTATGTTTTTAACAACAGATATGCGTTTCCCCGTTGTTTAACCATATGTTAAATTTTCAAGTGCTGCCGCCTTTTATGTATGTCAAGCTTAAGTTTCGCTCCAAATAAAGCTTGGACTACATTTAATAAAATGTTTTGAAAAGAGGTCACATACACGTAAAAGTTTGCAAGTTACAAAAACGACGAATCTGTCTAAAAGTTTCTATCGAATTGGTCAAACGGCATACTTACCCTGGTCCGGGCAGTATTCAGTGACTTTGAAGTGGTCCATCAAAGAACTAAAGGGTCTGGAATGTGAAAAATGCTTGCTAAAAACCCCTTTGAAGACTCAGCAAGCAGGTTAATTTGAGAAAAAACCTTAAGTGAATCACATCGGTTCGCATCAGCATCTAACCAGGTTAGTAATGAAATCTTTAAGCTGGGCACATTTTATTCGTCTCAATCGTTTTCACATCAAAGACTTGTACTATATAAAACCCCTTTATACACATTGAAATAAATAAAAACTACGCGCGCAAAGGATGCAAGATTTCGTTTTCAGTTCTTCATTTTTGTTTTATTCCTATAATTTACTTCATATAGGTAAGTTTAAAAAAATGTGCGGAATTGCTCTCTGCGTGTCGGTTATTCTGTCTGCCTGTTACCTTTTCATATCTAAACCACTAAGATTTTGATGTAGTATAGAAATAAACCTACTACTTTAAGTAGTGAAAATATGGAGCCCAATATAAGCAAAGGGGTTTGAACCTTTTTGTATGGAGGCTGTACTAGTCTCAGTTCGTATTATGAGAAGCCTTTTTTTTTCAAAATGGTGTCACACGGTCATACCTATATAAATGAACAGGGGACTCACAGAGGAACAAAAAATGTTATGGTATATAATGCCTTAGAGTGTTACGTTAGCCAGATAATTAGAGTTCAAAATGAATAATGCCGACCCAAAATATCACCTTTGTATATTTAACTCTAATTTATCTCACTAACCTGATACTTTAGGGCATTGTTTACTACTACTACTTCCCACGGCGCAGCGACCCAAAAGTGGGTCTTGGCCTCCGACACTAAAAGATGCCACTCCTTCCTGTCCTGGGCTTTTTATTGCCAGTCAGCTCCGACAGGTCCTTAGGGTATTGTGTTGTGTAATATATCGTGCCACGCCATTTTGAAAAAAAAAAACAAAATGGCGGACTGGAGACGAGGCAAATAGGTTCAAACGTCTTTCGCGAGGACAATGTTGCAGGCGGTAGGCTTGTATTTAGAAAAGAAGAGCTAGGTATTAAAGTTTTTCTAAAATATCGACCTGTTATTTAAAAATAAACCTAACTCGCTGCACCACAGAGGCTTTCAACATTTTACGAGCATATGTCTGGCAGCAGTGTTAAGTACCTGAACACGTGAATATTGGCTACGGAAGCCATGAAAGCCATACGTGCGCTAATTGGCAATTATGGCAGTGATCGAGACCGACGACCCTACCATCATCTATTAGAAACCATCATGTCATAAGAACGTTTTGTTTGCGTTTTGTTTTTACTGAAGCTGTCACAATTTGACACCCCTCACATTTTGGAGGCGATTATTAAGCGAAGACGTCCCAAAACTTCCGTCAAAAAAACATTTTATAAAAAAAATTCAAACCGACTTCAAAAAGTAAAAAATAAAACTTTTGGAGTCGGTGCCAGCCAGGGCATTCTACATTGCACTTCTATTAACTATATATTTTTTTGGCCTTAGCTAGCTAGCACCGACTCCAAAAGTTTTATTTTTTACTTTTTGAAGTCGGTTTGAATTTTTTTTATAAAATGTTTTTATTTCAGATTTTTTAGTTACATCATGTGCCGTTACTTACACTAAAAATCAGCCCATACACAACAATGTCATCTAGGTAAACGACAACTTGCCAAAAGGTGATTGATATTTTTCAAGATTATGAAAAAACTACTAGCCAGGTCTTCGTAAAAATTATATGGGACCACACATAAACCATTTTCTTTCAGATAAAAAAAGAATTATAAAAATCATACATAAAAAAAATAAAAAAAATACAGTCGAATTGAGAACCTCCTCCTTTTTTGAAGTCGGTTAAAAACAAGCTTACGAGATTCGTAGTACGAACTAGCATGGTAAGATTGAAACAATACTGCGGTAAGAGATGGCGGTAGGCCCCCGACCCTTACCTATAGACCAACGTAACCGGCAAACGGTTCTTGATTAGTCATTTGGTTAGGAATTAACCGTTGAACAAATCGTTTGATCAATATAAATAAAAATAAATGTGTAGCCTGGGCCCTGTTTTATAAAGATTGCAATTGTCAGCGACAGGTGACAGGTGACAATTTGACAATTGTACGTTCATAAAACATTTGGTGCTATAGGAATGTTGCGACAATTCTACAATTTTGTCTTTCATAAAACAATTGGTCTGACACATTTGTAATCATTATTTCTGATTGGCATCCTTGGTCTGTGTTAAGATGAGGATTGACAGTTATTTTTCTTTTATAACTTCTCACATGATCGAAAGAGTTCGTAATAGGATTTTGAAAAAGAAAAAATTATAATGTATGGTTGCTTTATAAAGAAAATCTATCTTCTGCAATGATGACAAAGGTCAAAATTGTGTATATAGATCAGCGATAAAAAAGTATGTTCGAGCATAGTTGACAAATTGTCGACTTATCAAGCTTTATAAAACAGGTGTCCTGTGTAACTGGTTTTTTTAACCTATTACAGGCACCAGTTTCTCACACTTCAGGTCGAGTCTTAGTCGAGGGTTTTGTTCTATTTTAGACATAAGTTACCTATTGTGTGACGAGGAACTAAATGAATTTTATTATTTATTATTGTTGTTAATTTTTATACGTTTGTCGTCTCTGTTGTTTGTCAGTTGATTTCAAAACTATTCACGCCCCTGAGGTTTTCTGGCCCAATAAACCTATTTCTTTTATACTTAAGGCCCCAGTTAGACGACGCGATAATTTTCTTGCGGCCGCCGCGTGACAGCCGCGTATTGGCCGCGTACTTGTTTATTTTCATAGCAATTTAAAATATATTGACTAGACAACGTACAAATTGTTAGCACTTACCAAACCGCGCGGCAGCCCCATATCGCCCAAACGACGTTGCCATGTCAATTTTGATCGATTTTTTTTTGACTAACGTTGTTGCTATAAACCTAGATTTACTAAAACAGCAGAACCATCGCGCGGCCGTTGCGCGACCACCGCGCTATAAACGCGCCCTTTCGTGGCATTGTAACGAATGCTGGGTACAGTTAGTAGTTTTTTTACAATATAAATATTGATAATTAATTGGGTAATTTTCACAACAGCATTAGTCCCAATCTAAGCAGAGCTTGTACTATGGGTACTAGAAAATATATACCTACATGGATACCTACAGTCTACTGCACGTAAAGGTTTACATTTGCACTACGAAAACCACCCCTATCATGAACGACAACAGAGTTTAAAACCTGACCTGTTGTTGACTGTACTTATGGGGATTATATTGTCTCGCCTGTTCATAGACCAACTTTCGCTACAAAATTGTTCCTAGTCTAGTATTATAGTACTCAGGAGAGACTTGTTTGCCTAATTTCCAGTTTGTGTGTACCGGGCTTTATTAGTCGACATTTATTAAGCGTGGTTGATGGGTGACAGAATCAGGTTGTGTAAACCATTTTGGAATAATAACATGCTTATGTAAATTAATGTACATACTCCTGGCACAGGTATAATACATACTTAAAAGGAGTATCCAATTCCTAGCCTAAGATTGTATACCTTTTTAAAGAAATAAAAATTTTGTATTTTTTTTTCTAATGTTAAGTACTTGAGAACAACTATTTTTAATAGTTTTAAGAATAACTTCGTGTATGTACAGTCCACAGCACGGCTTTACACTTTGACCTTGAGAGCACCCTTAGGTCGCTCGTAATAGCGGCGGTTTTTATTTCATAGTGAAAATGTAAAACTGTACGTGTTGTTGACTGTACTTACACACTTTTCATAGCTGGTAATCGCAGAATTTTATCGATTGAAATATGTATAGACATTTGGATGAAAAAGTCATTATTAAAGTTCAAAGTCAAAGTCAAAATGTTTTTATTCAAATAGACTTATAGATATGTGTTTTCGAAACGTTCATTTTTTTCCCTACCAGCCATTCAGGAGACCTTTTAACTGACAAGATGAACGGCCGCAAGAAACTTATCAGCTTTAACAGAAACAACAACATTTACAAAGAAACATGTTGTTGCCAGACACAAATCTACAGTCTTGAAATTTAAATACAAGAGGAAAATTTTCTCATACTCAGTTATTAGAATATTTTCCTTTTATACATTTACAATAGTTATGTTGTTATGTTAGTATCACATCAATGCATTGTGGTCTTTTAAATAATCATCTACCTTGTAATACTACGTTTATTTTAATTTATGCAAAGGCAATGCAGTTTTGAATCTAATGTAATACTAAGAAATTTTGTACTCTCCAACTAACTGGACTACATCCGCATTCAAATTGATGTGCATAATATCAACCTGCCTTACATTAGGTAAAGAGAATTTAACAAACTTGGTTTTAGTAGGGTTTAATGACAAATTATTACTATTGGACCATTGTGCAACTCGAGAGAGAGCACATTTACATCGTCGGAACAATTGTCTACTCTATCAATTTAAAAAATTACAGAGGTATCATCTGCAAAAAGTACTGTCTCGCATAAATTACTCGCGTAGTAAAGAAGATCGTTAATATATATTAAAAACAACAACAGGCCCAATATTGAACCTTGGGACACGCCCATAATAATGGGGGCTCCAGTAGAAACAGTATTATTGACAATTACTTTTTCATTTCCATTGTGCAAGTATGATTGCAAAAGGCTAACTGATTTTTTAGAGACACCATAATGTTCTAGCTTCTATAAGAGTGTAACGTGATCAACGCAATCGAAAGCTTTAGACAGGTCACAGAATATACCAATTACGTCTTGCTTGCTCTCCCATGCATCCAAAATATGTTTGAAAAGTGCAATTCCAGCATCAGTAGTATTTTTAACCGACTTCAAAAAAGGAGGAGGTTCTCAATTCGACTGTATTGTTTTTTTTTTTTATGTATGTTCTACCATAACTTCGCCAGTTGTAAACAGATTTTTATAATTCTTTTTTTATCTGAAAGAAAATGGTTTATGTGTGGTCCCATATAACTTTTACGAAGATCTGGCTAGTAGATTTTTCATAATCTTGAAAAATATCAATCACCTTTTGGCAAGTTGTCGTTTACCTAGATGACATTGTTGTGTATGGGCTGATTTTTAATGTAAGTAACGGCACATGATGTAACTAAAAAATCTGAAATAAAAACATTTTATTTAAAAAATTCAAACCAACTTCAAAAAGTAAAAAATAAAACTTTTGGAGTCGGTGCTAGTTAGCTAAGGCCAAAAAAATATATAGTTAATAGAAGTGCAATGTAGAATGCCCTGGCTGGCACCGACTCCAAAAGTTTAATTTTTTACTTTTTGAAGTTGGTTTGAATTTTATAAATAAAATGTTTTTATTACCTTTAGAACAGCCGAACTGATTATTATGAAGGATTTGATTTACTTTTAAAATAGTGTAATAATTGATGGTAATTTTTTATTTTTATTTTACTAAGTGCTGGCAAGATTGATATCGGCCTAAAAGGACATCAGGCAATCTTCATACAAAGTTGGTCCAAAAAAAAAAGTGAGCGGCCAGACCCAAGATTATTTCTAATAGGTAGTTCATATTAGGACCTAAAAAAATATATGGACTTAACCCTGTAACCGCGTGAACTGAGAAGCTATTTAAGATAAGGCATTCTGAGAAAAAACACAAATAACATTAGGCGGACAGACCCGGGATTATTTTTCATAGGTAGTTCCTATAAAGACCTAAAAAAAAATATATGGACTTAACCCTGTCACCGCATGAATCGAGTTGCTATTTCGAGTTCAAAAAACAGGACAAAAAAAAAGTGAGCGGCCAGACCCAAGATTATTTCTAATAGGTGGTTCATATTAAGGCCTAAAAAAAATTATATGAACTTAACCCTGTCACCGCATGAGGAGAGTTGCTATTTCAAGTCAAAAAAATCTGGATAAAAAAAAGTGAGCGGCCAGACCCAAGATTATTTTCAATAGGTAGTTCAAATAAAGGCGTAAGAAAAATTATACGGACTTAACCCTGTCACCGCATGAACTGAGTCGCTATTTCGATTTACAAAATCTGTACAAAATATAAGTGAGCGGCCAGACCTAAGATTATTTCTAATAGGTAGTTCATACTAAGGCCTAAAAAAAATTATATGAACTTAACCCTGTTACCGCATGAGGAGAGTTGCTATTTCAAGTCAAAAAAAATCTGGACATAAAAAAGTGAGCGGCCAGACCCCAGATTATTTTCAACAGGTAGTTCAAATAAAGGCCTAAGAAAAATTATACGGACTTAACCCTGTCACCGCATGAACTGAGTCGCTATTTCGATTTACAAAATCTGTACAAAATAAAAGTGAGCGGCCAGACCCAAGATTATTTATAATAGGTAGTTCATATTAAGGTCTAAAAAAATTATATGAACCAAACCCTGTCACCGCATGAGGAGAGTTGCTATTTCAAGTCAAAAAAATCTGGAGAAATAAAAGTGAGCGGCCAGACCCAAGATTATTTTCAATAGGTAGTTCAAATAAAGGCCTAAGAAAAAATATACGGACTTAACCCTGTCACCACATGAAGAGAGTTGCTATTTCAAATCAAAAAAATCTGGACAATAAAAGTGAGCGGCCAGACCCAAGATTATTTTCAATAGGTAGTTCAAATAAAGGCCTAAGAAAAATTATATGTACTTAACCCTGTCACCGCATGAACTGAGTCGCTATTTCGATTTACAAAGTATGTAATAAATCCAGATTTTTTAACTTGTAATAGCTACTCAGTTCATGTGGTGACTGGGTTAGGTCCATATAATTTTTTTTAGGCCTTAGTATTAACTACCTATTGGAAATAATCTGGGGTCTGGCCGCTCACTTTTTTTTGTCAAGATTTTTTAACTTGAAGTATCTACTTAGTTTATGTGGTAACAGGGTTAGGTTCATATATATATTTTTAGGCCTTAGTATTAACTACCTTTTGTAAATAATCTTGGGTCTGGCCGCTCTTTTTTATTTTTGTCCAGATTTTTAACTTTAAATAGCTACTCAGTTCAAGTGGTGACAGGGTTAGGTCCATATATTTTTTTTTAGGCCTTAGTATTAACTACCTATTGGAAATAATCTTGGGTCTGGCCGCTCACTTTTATTTGTCCACAATTTTTAACTCGAAATAGCTACTCAGTTCATGCGGTGACAGGGTTAAGTCCATATATTTTTTTTAGGCCTTAATAGGAACTATCTATTAAAGTTAATCTCGGGTCTGGCCGCTCACTTTTTTTTTTGGACCAGAATGCCTGATGTCCTTTGTCGGGTCACCTTTGTCACCCGATTTAAAAAGGTCAGTGACACCTTTCACATATGGTAGAATGGCAGGTTGACGTTCTACTCTGGCTGGTTTGGCGCGATATCTGTGACGTCTGCGTGGTACTTGCAACTTGGCATTCCACAGTACTTGCTCGACTCGAAGCTCAGCAGTCAGGTGTTTCTCGTCACAGATGCCGCGAGCTCTCTGAAACAAAGATTTTCCTACGGTAGCTACATAACTGTAAAGGATAATGAAGTGAATCACATTTAGGTATCTGTCTGTATGTGTTGCTTTACGAGTCAACATGTTGAGTTGGTTTTAGTTAAGACTTCTGAGTCCGCAGCAACTACAAGTAAACAATTATGTTCGTACATCTTATGTTTTGGCGCGCACTGTTCATTGAAATAAAACAACTTTTACGGATATCAAACGCGCTATATTTCCACGAACTAAGTTGTAATTGTTGTTGTTGTTGTAAAAATTACGGACAATTACAACTTAGTTCGTGGAAATATAGCGCGTTTGATATCCGTAAAAGTTGTTTTATTTCAACAATTATGTTATTAATAAGTGATTTCTACTCAAAGTTTTACACTATTAGATATTTCTGTTTTTATTTATGAAAATGTGAATATATAAAATATATTAAGCTTATATGAATCAAGTGAATGTGAGTGTAAATAGCATACAGGTGTCACCATCAACTTGACTTAGAGAAAAGTTAAAGTGAGTTTACCCAGCTGTGTGATTGTATTATGATAATTATCAAAGTATTAGTTTGTTCTATTATATTAAGTAAAAAAGTTTGCTACAAAAACAGGTGCCACCTACAACTTAACTTCAAATAAAGTAAGGCGTGGTTAAACAACCATAAATTGTGTTTTGAGTACCTACAGGAACAAGTTATTTTGATGTATTGCTTAAGTATTGTATGAAATTAGGGAATAAATTATTTTATGTTACTTTATGTCAGCTACCTATGATTATTTAGAAACATAAAAAGAAGATAGCTAAATTATGCATTCAGCGGACTTCTGATTAGTTTTCATGCTGAAGCACTATCCTTGAAATAAAACGTCTTTTAAAATCTGTTTGTATTTTTTTTTTCCGGTTTCTTCTATGGCTTATAAGAAAGTAAAATTTTTAAACGACTGCAGTAACCACACAGTATTAAACAAAACAATCAATAAAGGCTATCAAATATATAATCAAAAAATTTATTTCACAACCAAAAAAACTAATCTTTTTTGCTCTCATAAACTTAAGATACGCATGTGTCTATCTAGAAATCTAACAAAAATCCACATCGAGTCTAAAAGATTGCTAGCCATTTGGAAGATGAAAACGGTTCCAATCTAATGATATTTCCTATAACAGCGTCGCCGCCATTATAGCACAAAGGATCGTATAAAAGATAAGATGTAACTCACAAGGATCGTCATCTGCACCTAATGATAATAGCTCACATAATTCCGCACAAAGCCACCGCCGAAAACAGACGGGAAACGCTTCGCTAAAAGTTTCTCACCAATTCACTAGGAGACAGATTTCTCAGTTGGGGTCTACTGTTTTTATGTACGTCCCGTCCGACCGGACAATGCGTGAAGAATGGGAAAATTAACGGACCTTTTTCACGGTGTAATTTCTATAATGTCCTTTTAAAGATACCTAAAAGTCTAATAAGGTTATTGGTGTGAGTGAACCTCAAAAGTCATAGATTGGCATTTAAAACTACAGACACACACAGTTCCAAATCAAAAAGGTTTTTCTGGAATGGCGCCATGCAATTATACGTAATTGAAAGGATAATAGAGCTTGAAATTTCATATAAAAAGGTTCTCACCAATTCGCTGGGTAACAGATTTCTCAGTTGAGGTCTACTGTTTTATGTACATCCCGTCCGATCGGACAATGCGTGAAGAATGGAAAATTAATGGTCATTTTTCACGACGCAATTTCTATAATGCCCTTGTAAAGATATGATAATAAAAGCCTGGCGTGCTGTTGACTGTACTTATGACTGTACTCTTGTTGCGATGCGATTATGTTGTCTTGCCTGTTCATAGACAAAATTTACGTCGTTTACGTTTAAACTGGAGTGAACCTCAAGTTATGGACTGGCGTTCAAAACAACACACACAGTTCCGAATCAAAAAAGTTTTTCTGGAATAGCACCATGCAACTACTGATATGTAAATAAAGATAGATTTTTACTCAGTTGAGGGGTCTACTGTTTTTATATACGCCCCATCCGACCGGACAATGCGTGAAGAATGAAGAATCGGGAACCTTACCTTTACCTTACCTTACCTTTACCTTACCTTTTTCACAGTGTAATTTCTATAATGTCCTTTTAAAAACTAAAAATCTTTTGAAGTTGTTGGTGTGAACCTCGTGAGCGATAGATTGGCATTTAAAACAACACACACACAGTCCCAAATCAATAGGTATAAACAGTTATATCATCTGAAATGGCGAATTACAACAGCTATGAACAATCTAAAGGACAATTTTCAAAACTTGATAAATATAAAAAAGGTTTCTATTCCAATATTTGCTATAGCAAAACAATGCTTTTCATGTTTTAAATCGCAAACATGTTTTAACTTCAACAAAGCGTAAAAATCCAATAAGTTTATTCTTGGCTGAAGTAATTTTCTGAGCTAATTTCCGAGACTACATAAAAGAAAAATGTGAGCTAGTTGCAAAGGAATGAGCAAACGTTGACCATTTGCCATACTATAATTTTATCAAAAATAACATCACTATCGATTTTATTGAAAGTCTCATGAAGTAAACAAGCAAATATCATATACTTATCATATATGTTAATAAAATCAAGGATGAGAAATAGACAATAATGTTATATTGTAGGTACCTACGTGTTTTAATAGAATACTCGCAAATGGAAAAAAATAACACAATACGTAAAAAAAACTAACCTAATATATATATAAAACAAAATAAATATTTGTATGCCTAGTTATATAAAAGAAAAAAAACATATACTCATGTAAACAGCATCTCTCAAGCATTACATAAGTCATTAGGAAGGAACTGGTACCTATAATACGGGCCCGGCTTAGTATTACCTACACTGGTACATTGTATACTTACTCAAGTTATTTAGTAATGATAAAATAAAAAATATATCCGTAAATATCTTATGGTTAACGGGGCTGGGCATCATTGTGCTATTATCTTTCACTGTACCTAAGCATGATGATGAAATTATAATAAAGAAAATGTATGAGTAAACTAAGCTCAATTTTCTTACATTCTTCGAAACTTAAATTTTTTGCTTAAAATAAATTACTTTTATAAAATTTAATCTAAAGACATCATCTCGGCGGACACGAAGTGACATTACCAGAATAAAAATAGTCTTCGACATTTCATATAGAACCTGCCTACAAATCGATATTCCGTAGCAGAACTACGAGATTGTAAACAAATTAAAAACTAGATTCTTCTTTATTTCCAGGAAACTACAGCGTAAGTGTACATTTCACTTCGTATAACGAAGGTCTGTAACTCATTTCTTCAAAGGACTCCTTTGATGTTTTATATGACAGTAAAAATGTAATACTTCCTTAATTTGAAATGAAATGTTTTGTGTAGCATCCTGGGAAGACATTAAGCACATCCCTCCCCGTTATAAAACCGAAACCGGGAGTATAGGCGTACGGTTCGTGTAAAATTGCTGTTATATTCGAAAACAATTTTGTTTGTAGCCACAATAATTTTATGGTACACGGGAAGAGATTTGTATGTAAATTTGCGGTGCAATGTTTCATTTTATACGGTTCCGGGAGAAAACAAAAATCAATCCGTTTTATTAAATGTATTCTTTGAAATGTTGACGGACGATTTATACGATTCAGATTCAATGTTTGTTAGCATTCCACAAGTAATTTTAGTGGATGCAGATGTGTATTCACCTCAGTAGCAGCAATAAATTCTACGGAATAAAATAAAATCTTATGATTTTTTTCAAATAATCAAATTGCGTAATTAAGTAAGTATATTTTTTACGATGGGACTAATACATGTGCCGCACGATTTTGCCCGCTTCTTCCTGTTCTCGAGGCAATATCGGGACAATAATATTATATCTACTCAATGTTTTTAACGCATTGATTGAAGCTTTACTTGTACTTATGCTAAAGAGCATCCAAATCCGTTATAATTCTCTCTCTCATTATAATATTAGTACGATTATCTGGGTACAAAGAAAACTAAGATAATGTTATCTAAATTGACTGTGTTTTAAAAGAAATGTCAAAATAACAACAAACAAGCAGCTATTGTAACAGATAATGATTCTAAGAAGGGTCCGAGAAAACTTATTACATCAGGAACGGTAAGACTGTAATTCACATTGCGTTGACCGAGGGCAAAGGTTCACATCGGGCCCGCAAGGCTTATTTAACCCAACACAGAGTTTATTTACGGCGTCAAAACGTTCACGGTTAAGGCTAACCAGTATTTGTTGTTTCCGAAAAACCCTCCGACTGAGACCCCTTGATAAAAAGGCCCTCGCCATGCCATTTGCGTCACCCCAGAATTTTCTCCGAGACGGACGGTTGGCAATAAAAGTGAATGTTATCTTGCTAATTTTTTCCCTCGCGCCGACGCCGCCATAACCCAAATCTTTGGAGAACGGAACGATTATGACGCGAGTTACCGTAACTCCTCAAGGAATCGGAAATCGACAGTAAAAACTTTACTCGCGGAATTCCCGATAGCGTTAGGTACTCCTGATTGGGGGACGTGATAATGTTGCCGTAAGCATTTTTATACTTTAACGGGATCTCAATCTCTTTTCTTATCGGGTGGCCTTAGTTACCTCTGGTGTCAGAGTTTATAAAGCCGCCTATTAAGCCTGTGACTTGGCTTTGGCAGCCATCCGACACCTGACCGGACCAAACGTTGCTTCGATCACTCTGCAAGCGCGGCCACGAGCGCTTTAACGGGATAACGCTTAGCCTTCCTCATACGACTAAAGGTGGAAGCGGTTTTCCCTGATTCCCCAACCTCTAAGGAACAAAAAATTGTAATATTGGCACAGTCTTGTATGAATGGATAAGGAGACAGAGACAAAACCCATTACGTAAAAGCACTAAAGAGCTCGAGAAAAAATATAGTCACCTAATAAATCTAACCTAACAAATTGTAACTGCCCTGGAGTCTGTTATTCATCACAATTTTATTATATCAGTCAACATTACTTATACAAATAACCCAATTAAGTTCTATCAAAATCCTAAAATGGAAACTGCGCGCGTTAATCGGGCGGAACACGTTTTATGCAATTTGTAGGCCTATTTGACCCTCCATAGGAGGAGAGGGTCCTTAATGACGTTACCCGAACAAAAATAGCCTTCGACGTATCGTAGGGAACATGCGTTGTTGCTAATTACATTATTGCGTGTCCTGTTACGTCCCTCATTAAAAATCACGTTCAATGAAATTAAATTTACGTGTACGTTTATTTCGTTGCGACTGGGTATTGAGCTATTGTCATTTGTTTTTTTAGGTCAGTCAAAGTAACATGACACGTAAGGATTTTTCTTCCTAGTTAGTAGTTGAGCACAAAGTACTTAAGCTAAGCAGCAGTGCTATTGAAATCGTAGCCAATGAAAGTAATAAACATACATTGTGTTACAGTATATTAGTAATAAATAAATAACTGCCGCACTCAGAGACGCTAATTAAATTTAAGTTACAATGAAATATATTTCCTTCTCTATTATATTGTCTCTATAAAATTAAATGAAGTCTCTGAATATGACACTAAGTTTGTCTTAAAAATTAATTAATATTTTTCTATACTCTAATAAGCCTAGCGCCAAATAATATTTAACCTGTAGATTAGACAAGAAGATGAAATAGATTATTACATAAAGGCATCTATCCGTGAACACATATCGTATCACATCTATCGCGATCAATTGTCGGTGGTAATTGTCTATGATTTACCGTTCAGAACCTAAGATATTACCGATAAGATTATTGTATTCCGCCCCGTAAATTAATTTACTGCTGATTTGCTAGCCGGCTTTGTTGCCTGCAGCTCGATAGTATCTCTTTAGTTTAGATCTCAAAAGTCAGCGTTTTAAAAATTCAATTTCCAAATTAATATTTGTTTCATCTCTTCCTCTAATGAATATTGTTTATGGTTTTGGTGTATGTACTCATCTCTATGCTTTCATTGTTAAAGTATTTCTTTAAAATAAAAGTTAAAATTAAACAAACTACAATACTTTAATAGGGTCTGGAGACCCCATGTGAACAAAATCAAATATGTTAACCTAAGTAAACGCAAAATTCTATCATCGTATTGTTATAAATTGCCTTCTCATTGCCTCTTATGTTAAATAAGTATCATTGGAAAAATGAGCGAACCATTCCAAAACGAATGATTTATATTGCTATCATCAGTCACCTCTTTGCAATTGCTTTTAAAGAAACTTCTTTGTCATTCAGATGATTTAGAAGTGCTTTCAATGACATCTATTGGATGATATACATTTGTGGAGTTTATACATTTGTACATGCTATCACAATTTATATAACTTCTCTATTTTAATGTCCATAAGTTTATTGTTTGTTGAATTCCCTAGAAACAGTCAAGCCTGATGATTTTTAGTTTCCATTGAAGACTAAAGAATTACTTTTCTACGAGAAAAACTTTTTTTAATTTTGATTAACTTTTATTTTGATGTTTCTTTAGAATAAGTACCGCTAGTCGCGATTTTCCTAAGATCCTTTTTCAAAGATAAAACTAAATATTTGTGGTACAATCGGCGATCTTCCCGATGGATCAGTAGAGTTTTTTTGAAGAAAGTTATTTAAAAAAGTAATTAACTTATAGAAAACGTTTTTATCACAAATAATAGAGCTCTAATAGGTATTTCATTTTATGAATAAATTATTTCTTTAACCTTAATACTTTCCGAAATATCGTTTCTCAAAAAAAACCACTGATCAACCGGGAAGTTCAAGTTCCCCAACAGTTAGGGGTCTTTTTAAAAAGAAAAAAATAGTCAGACAAAATTATAAAATCGTGTATCTGAAAAATTACAAATCTAAGGTATGAAGAAATGTATATCTTATTAACAGATTTGTAACATCTTATAACAGAAAGTACATGCACTTTTTCCGTATAGCTTCTTAACAAAGGACATCATTTAGCATCCATTGGTGAAATTTTTGGACTAAATTTAAAAGTGCCAGCCAATCAAATATAGTATTATATTTCTTTTCAATATGTAGCATAATAATTTGGTTTTTGACAGACAGGTATATAAAGTACACTAGCTTTCGAACCTATTAGCATTGCAAAAATATTTCGAACTAGCGAGCTTCGCCACGACCGACGGAAGGCGGCTTTCGTTCTTTTAAAGTGACCGACTAGCTCTCAGAGTTGAACTTATATAGCGGACCCCTAAAGTTGATAAAAAGTAGACTTTTCAATCGGCAATGCATTAACTAAGAGCATGATTTACTGACCCATATCACACGGTAATAGGTTCTCATACGTGCTATTAACGAGAGTTGTTAATTTTTTCGGTCGGTAATAATTTCGGTAACAGGATTTGCTTTCATCTTATACCGACCCACAAATTATTGTCAGCTGAGATTATTGTCGCAGTAAAATTATAAAAAAATAACTATTATATTTGTAATGCAAAAGTCCTTTTGTCTAAGAACTTTGAAGAAATTATATTTTCACCTCACACGCTCTGAAAAAGAGGTTTTGTCAGTTTCTGCGTAGAAAATCGCTTTTTGCGGCCTAGCGCGGCAAAGTACTTTTTAATTTAATACCTAAAAATATGTCATCATAATGCATTTCGAATCGCACTATTGACTTATTTGTTACATTCTATTCTTATTTTAAATAGCTTTGAATTAATTATAATACTCCGCTTTGGTTTTATTATATTATTATAGTTCATTGAATCATAAAAACAATTACAATAAGATTAAACTATTTGTTTTAAGAATTTTATATTAGGCTGGGTGTGATTTCACAACCTATGATTGGATTTCGGAACGTGACATAAATCTTTACTTTTAAATTATCTTTGTCTTATAGCTCATGTCAGTGTCAACTTTTACATTTATTTATTTGAATCGTTTTTATTCTTATTAATAAGTAGCAATATATTCCTACTTTAAATAACTTTGAATTAACTATAATACTACCTTTTTTATTATTTTAGTTTTTTATATCATTAAAACAACGAGAATAAGGTATATTTAGATTAAACTTTATGTTCAAAGATTTTTTACTGGAAGTTGACCGCGGAAACAACAATAAATGTTCCTCGCTGTTTTGAGGGGAAAAATTGTGTGTTGCGCTCGGCAGAAAAGTTTTTAGCGTCTTGTACCTTTGAAATCCTCGCATCGCTCAGGGCCCTTATTCACTATGACCACTTAGATTCCACACTTAAACCTTACCACGCATAAACCCCGTCAATATCGTATCTTGTCACGGTAAGGAATCTGGTCAACTCTATTCTGTAAGTCCCACCGCGCTCCAAGACACCTCCAAGACAAATTGTCTTTGGTACGTTATGAAGTCACGAGTGCGTTCGAAAACTAAACTTAAAACTTTTAAGATTTTAAATTTATTACTTGCAAAATTTAATTTCACTAACAATTAACCGTGATTTATTATGTTTCTATTAATATTTAATCGTTTATATCATAACAATGCAATTTTAGCAATAACATAGAAAAAATATTACTCAATAATTTAAACAAAGACGCAGCAAAACTAAAACGTTCGAACGTTTTTGAACGTTCCTTTTTACTTTTTTATTTTTTGTTATCGATTTTTACAATGAAAATTAATTGATTCAATTTTGTCTGTTTATTATGTTTATTACAAGAAAGAAATAATAATACTTAGTATTTCAATGGAAATATATACATACACTTCAAAACATTAATATTGTACCTACGAGTATATTTTGTTTGAAGAATTTTGATGTACTTGGCGGTATTTTATTTGAAGCGATTTGTTATTGTAAGTACCTAATCGTTTGTTACTCCCAAAAATGTTACAAGTTACTTGCCTTATAATATCTAATTTACTTACATAACCCCTAACATATGTCTTTTGCATTTGTTCCAGATTTAAAAGCGATGTAAAACTAAAACATCTTACTTCATTGAAATCAATTTGTTTAAAAATGTGATTCACAAGTTCATTCATAAGTGTAGATCAAGAATGGTCTTCGGTAGTTGCGTGCAAAATACTTACATAAAAGTTCATAATAAAATAGTTTTATAGTTACATGTGGTTTAATTCGATACAAAATTTACAGAATCTTAGTAATAGTAGATTATAATATAAATAGCTGACACTAAATTTCACTGAAATACTTTAAGAAAGAGATGGTGTTTAGAAGGTCTTTGGCCTTAGGTACGTTATAGATTTATTTAAATAGTTTTTAGCACAAAAACAATAAATTTCTTCACAGTCACAACGATTCCTTGCAGATTCCACGTTGATTCCACGCGTTTCTAAAACGTGGAATTTTTGACAGTTCAAACCACGCGCAAGTCACGTTCATATCACACGGTTTCATTTAAGTGTCATAGAGAATACGAATTTTGAAAATGTCGTAACCATGTACGGTATTGGCGTGGTTTTGAAGCAAGGAATCGCAAAGTGGTCATAGAGAATAAGGGCCCAGGATTCAATCTTTAAACCACTCGCTACGCTCGTAGTTCAATCCTAAAATCCTTCACTTGCTCAGATTTCAATAGAGGTAACTCGCTGTTAAATAACCAACAAATAACTATTTTATGCTTGATGTTTCTTACCAAAAATTAAGATTTCTAGCTGATAAAACTGTACTGTATTTTAAAGTATCGTGGCACTTTTTTTATTGACAAATAATACCGTATTTTAAAATAAAAATCGAGGGTACCACGGTAAATAGCAACAACTGCCAAATCCTGGAAGCTATCACCGCGGCAATATAAATATTTATTGATTATAAACATATTAAATGCAAGAAACGCGCTTGTTTTGTATGTATTTGGAAGATAATAAGCAACGACTTTGTGAAAAAGACGTTATCATAAAATGATTAAAAAACTCTTATAGAAAAAAATGTGTGTGCTTACGGTCGGCGAGAACGCTTTCTATGGCTAAAGCACTTGCTGCTCGGGCGGCGCACAAACAAACCGTTTTTTGTGGGGTTGCCAGAGTGGAACAGATTTTTGGTATAGACTATACGATAAAGGGAAAAATGATCTTTATTAATATACATTTAAGAAAACTTTTGATGAAATATCCTCATTACCAACTCCGAAAAGGTGACAATACGAGTATGACGTCCTTAAAAATTCTAAGCAAGGAGTTCACCAAAAGAAGGAAAGAAACACAAAGGCATACACCTCAGGACCACAATCACGGTATGTCCACGACACACACGTGCCGACGCGCCTCATGAATAATGAGCTGGGAACCGAACCCCTACTCAATTACAACCATGATTAAGAAGCAAAATAAGTGCTTGCATTTTGGTGTCGCTTAGCCTAATGGCAAAAAAGGGAACCCTTATGGATTTGACATGTCTGTTTGTCTGTCTGTCCGTCCGTCCGTCCGTTCGTATGTCACAGCCACTTAGTTCCGAAACTATTAAGAGTACATAATTGAAACTTAGGTAGGTAGATGTATTCGGTATTTGCGCTCCACTTGCCCACATTATTAATATGTTCTTTGTCCAAGGCCGATGTGTGATCAGACCGTTACACAAAAATGGCGCCTATAAGTTACTATACGTTATACGTTAAACTATTAATAGTAAAAACCATTAAATTAATATAAGTACATATAAATGACAACAAAATCGAAGAAGTAGATGAAACAAAATTTCTAGGAATTACGATGGACAATCTCTGCAACTAGAAAGCACATATTGATTTAGTTACCTACAGCAAAACTTGACAGGTTTATATATGCTCTGAAGATCAGGCAGATAGCATCGCAACAATCGACTCTCGTAGCTTACCACGGTTATGTTTCATCTATACTACGCTACAGTATTAGACTTTGGGATAATTCGGTAGATGCAATTCGAATTTAAAAATTCAAAAAAAATGTATTGTTTCAGTTTGTGATACAGGTTGTTTGGATTCTTGTGAGCCTCTTTTTAAATTAATTAACGTACTACCACTTCCATGTTTATATGTTTTTGAGATGGGAGTGTTTGTTAAAAAGCATCTCGATTTATTTATACACTACCGGCCGCTCGCGGTTTCCCCCGCGTGGTTCCCGTTCCTGTTGGAATATCGGGATAAAAAGTATCCTATGTTCATAACCAGGCTATTTAATATCTGTGTACCAAATTTCATCCAAATCCATACAGTAGTTTCGGAGCCAATTCAATGCAAACAAACAAACAATCAAGTCTTTCCTCTTTATAATAATGCACATAAAGGTAGAAAAGATGAGGAATTATCTATTCCATAACGAAGTCTTGGAATGTTTTCAAGAAATACATTGTATGGCCATTTGCGTATACAATAAAATACCTGATAAAATAAAAATACTAAGCTTGACTAAATTCAGAACACAATTATTTCAGTTTTTAATAGAAATAAAGATAAATGTGTATAATAGTGTAAAAATGAAATTTTCATTAATTCTAATTTGACTTTGACATTGAAATTGTTTTTTTTTTTATTGTAATTGTTATATTATTTAATGATTAATTTTACTGCTTTCATGTTAATATTTTCAATAGTTATTTTGCTGACATAGGTTCCATTTAACAAGTTTTTTTTTATGTGTAACAACATTTGCACGTTGAAGTTCTCAACAAAATATGCAGCTTTTATTAGAAAATATCTAATTTTACCATATTTTAGCAAATAAATAAATCTTATCTTATCGCCTTGGTGAGTGACTAATGGTTAGCAACAGAAATTAATATACTGTTTTTTTTTTAAATTTATTTAAAGGACCACAAACAGATTCATAATATTTCAATTATAAAACTAAGTATAAGTATTATTCTTAATAGCCCGAAGTACGTAGAGACCTGTATCTCTGTATAAGGTGAAAATATTACATCCTCAAAATTCTAAGCAAACGCATTCGCCAAAAGAAGGTAACACAAAGGCATACACCTCGGGACCACAATCACGGCATGTCCACGCCACACACGCGCCGACACGCCTCATGAATAATAAGCTGGGAACCGAACCCCTACTCAATGATACCGCCCCTTGCTTTATTAAGAATAGTCCTACGCACGAAAAACTATGGCGTTGACACTTTACAATAAATATAGTCATCCTTAGTCAAATATATAAATAACTTCCATTAAATTGTCATTACTTGCCTGTTCTGATAAAGGTTGTGATATTTTCTTCGTAAGCTTGAAAGGTCAAACATTTATGATAAATTTTAAATAGAAAAATATTGGAAAAAGTCAACATTCTCAGATGGGACTCGAACCATCGACCATTAGAAATCCGGTCCAATGCTCTAACCACTGAGCTACCGAGACTTGACTTGAGAGAATATAAACGTATTGGAGAATTTCGACGATAGTCCACCATTGAAATTCTCCAATACTTTTATATTTTTTAATACGCTGTAGGGCAGCGTTGTCGCATCAATGCTAGAAATATCCTTGCATACGAAAGAAACAACTTTTTAGGCGTTTAACGATCGATTAAGATGCAACAGCCAGTAATTTATATTTTTTTAATTTTTCAATGCTATTTTTATACGATAAATTTTAAATAGAAAAATATTGGAAAAAAGTTAACTCGGCCACAAAATAAAGTCTCACTCGAGTCCCATCTGAGAATTCGCTTGTGGCCGAGTTGACTTTTTCCAATATGTTTCTATTAAAAATTTATCATAAGTATAAAAATAGCGTTGAAAAATTCAAAAATCATAAAAGGTCAAACATTGTTATAAAAATGTATGCATAGTACTACATATACTAATAGTAATAGTATTAGCTATGCGACAAAAAGTAATTTATATGATACTCATTAAGATCGTCACATATGTTTAATTTCGACACAATCTGATTATAATGGATTGTGAGATTTAAAAATGTTGAAATATATTATTTATGACATCAGAGGCCAAAGTCATTCATATGATTATTTACGTATTAAGGGTCAAACATGATACCATCCACCATTGCAAACAAAAGCTATGAACTTCAATGATTCAGTAGTCCTTCAAAATTATGATATTTTTTTATTAATTAGATGGCACTGCATAAAACGCCTTTTATAATTACTAAAAAGCACTGACCATTTAGATATTATAATGTTTAAATAATGTACAATTACGTACAACTTCCCGATTGACCAAGAGTTTTTCTGGAAACTGTTTTCTCAGAAAGTATTAAGGGTAAAGAAATTATTTAGTATTCAAATGAAATACCTATTAATGTCCTATTAGTTGTGATATCAATGTTTACTTTAAATCTATTACTTTTTTTTAATAAAGCTCCTTAAAAAAACTCTACTGGTCACCTGAGAAGTTCCCCGACTGTACGTACACCTAAATTAAGATAATCTTATTTTTAAGCCTTTTCCCAGTCTAACAAAGGCGCGACAGTTGCAATTTTATTCTTTTACACGCCTTTTTTCACTCTCGCTGGAACCTAAGTAGATTAAGGTTGTGTGTATTTAATGCAACAAATGCTGAGGCAGCTTAAATCTAATAATAAGCCGACTTCGCTCTTTTAGTAAGCGTGGACTGGCACGTGCGTCGTACAAGGGCGACATACAGAGCTGGACCTAGGAGTTAACCTTATTCTATTTAGCCTTTTCCATTCTGAGGCACCTTGTTATTAGCCGTGATAGTATACGATCGTCAGCGTTGTATCACTATGAACGCCTATAGACGGATACCGCCGTTTCGTCTACATCTGCAAGCGCCCATAGTGATCATACAACATTGACGACATTGGCTTTCGCACGGCGAATCAGTCGTAGATTTTCACGGAGAAAAACAAAGTCAGAATAAGAGCATTTTCTCACTTATCCGATCTGATATCGGTGCCGAAGTTACCGATAGACTGTCATCTCAGTGTCTCAAATCGCGATTTCATACGTGTTTTTTTAAATGACGTTATTTAATCAATAAAAATGGTGCATTTATAACATAAACGTAGAACATATTATGTTCTACGTTTATATTATATTATGTTTTACGTGGTGATGGATATAAGTGGAAACCAGGATGATGAAATGGGAAAAGAAAAATTACGGCAAACATTATCGTCTGATACCCCGATGTCGCCGCTGATCAGGGTTGCCAGATGTGATTTTCTATTTCTCCCCAAATTTTATATTATTTTTCTCCAAAAAGATACTATTTTCTTAAGTTTTACCCAAAGGCCCAGATTTGTTTTTTTTTGCCCGTGGTTCTACGTCGTTCAGTAATATACCCTAAAAAGAATGTAATAAAAACGCTTTCAATAGAGATATAATGGCACTGATAAATAAAACCCCTAGTTATGGATATAAATACATAGAATAGAAATACAAAGAACTTACCAGAAAACTGTGGCTCAGCTTCTCAAGCTGGTCTGTATCTTCTTGTTGATGACATTATTATTTTCCTTTAAGATAAAGAGTTATTCTATGATTTAAAAAACAGGCGTTGGAAACAAACAACAGCATCCACTTTTTCTTTGACAAAACCATAGACAAAACAAAACAGCTGTGGAGTGAGTGGAGCGAATGAAATGAAATGAAGGAATGGAAACCAACGAACGTTCGAAAACTAGTCACTTTTCACAGAAACACAGATCTGAGGAAAACAAATAAACGTCACAGTTTTTGCGGAAATATAAAGTGCTCCGTTCTTTTAAACCAACAGTAAAAGTAGCGGACAATTAATTCCGTTGTTCACATTGTTGGACCTGAATACGGCCCACTAGTGTATGCTTTTTGCATATTTCATATCAGATTTCATGAGAAAGTAACCTTGAAGATATTTGGTCCGTTTGTTTGTTTCAACATGTTCAACTTTTAATTATTACTCACTTTACTGTTAATGACTTTTGTTATCGACTTTACTGAACTTGAATGGTTTCTAACCACGATATATTGTAATTATTTTTCTTTGCAAACTTTATAAAACACTAGATGACCGCGGTGAACTTAGTGCTAAAGAGAATATTATAGACTGGTTATTACCTTGACAACCATCAAATATGTCAATCCTGTAACAGTATGTTTCACAGGTATGTAGGTAGCGACAGTTGAGGGTTTTTACTATGTTCCTGACATGTTTTAGATATTTTCTCACCGTTCAAAACCTTTCCTGGACTACGACATTTCAACACCAGACTCAGCTAAATCGGCCCTGCCATTCTCGAGTTAGAGGCTAACGCACAGCAATTCATTTTTATATGATACTAGCGGACTACTAGGAATATCGGCATAAATAGTCAGCCAGGTATAAATAGGAGCCAAATTTCATCCGAATCAGTAGTTCAGTAGTATTAACGTGAAATAGTAATAAACAAACCAACAAACTGACATACTTTCGCATTTATAATATTAGTAGGATATTTGCTTTTATAAAAGAGGTTAGAGTTTAACCTCTTTTATAAAAGCAAATATCAAGCAATTTTATATTTTTTGGGAAATGCCTATTCAAATACCGCAGAGAATAGAAACTTTTTGGTGACAGCGTATCAGTCAAAGTAGATAATAGGGGTTCGTTCGTTGTATTTAGGTCACGCCGATTTTTATAAATAAAGCGTCGTAAAACGTAAATAATGTCGCTTAACGATACGCTTGCTAGCAGTTAGACTTTTTATTGTTCAAAATATATATAATATATTATATAATTATAAATTATAAAACATTATCAAGCAAAATTATTTATGTCACTTTTCACAATTGCCTTTAAGTTAATGTTAGGTATAATAATATATGTTAAGGGATTTTTTTTCTAGTACCTATAACAGAAGCCGTTTTCATAAGCACATCGTTTCTTCGCGCACTTATAATTGAAATAAAACAACTTTTGCTGAATATTTAGTGCGATTTATTTACCCGAAATATATATTTGATACTATAATTTTTCGGTTTATTTGAGGTTTTTTGGGTTTCTCGACGTTTCGACACCTTTTCAGCTGCCGTGGTCACGGGTTGACTAGCTACTTATGTCTACCTTCACAAAGTTCATTTATTATTGCGTTCGGAAATGGTTAGATAATTACTAATTAAAAGTTAATAATTTTTACTATGACAACAAAATATTGAGTTTAATATATTGATTTGTTTGCTATTTAAATTACTTACTTATTATTAACAAAAGAAAAATCTAATGAATCTAATGATTTGTGAACAGCCAGTAGAATCATTATAGTACCAAATATATATTTCTGGTAAATAAATCGCACTAAATATTCCGCAAAAGTTGTTTTATTTCAGAAGCCGTTTTGTTTATTATTTACTCACATTGTAAATTGTGCTTTAACACAGCATAAAGCCATTAGGTTCTGTCAAAATGAATGGCTGAATGGATTTAGATAAAACTTGGCACGCAGATAGTTTACAGCCTTATTTTGAATAAACAATACATCTTATCCTGATTTTCCCATATATGAACGAAAGCCATGCGAGAAACCGCGGGTGGCCAATGGTTGTATAATAAAAACGAAAATCTCACGTTCTGTTTTCCCAAATTGAAAAAAGATAAGTAGGTACTATCAAATAATTTTATGTCAAAGAGATGGTGTTTATTACTACACTCAGTATTATTATAGTTTACTTTAAGCAAGATACAAAAAATTTAAGGTGCGGAGACGCCTGCACACGAGCGCATCTTCAATAAAGAAAAATATTGAATTTAAATTCAGAATTTTCAGTTCAAAGGCGTGCAAGGAAATTTGCCTATAAAACGAACAATTCTAAAAGCCATTCCATTTACGCGACAAACTAAAGTACGTGACACCGTTCGCTTTGTAAATTATGTATGACTAAACGTGAACAATTTACAATGCACTATTGTTGAATAAACGTTGCACTACTGTGTCACTGAAGTGCCATCGAGTGAGTTTTTTTTTTGTTTCATTGAAATTAAAATTTTGTTTTACTACTAGCTTCCGCCTGCGCTTTTATCCGCGTGGTTCCCGTTTGAATATAGGAATAAACTTAGCCTATGTCCTCAGAAACTTTCACATTTATAATATTGGTAGGATAAGATATACAGGCTGGAAATTTAAAACGGGGCACGAACGGCACGTACCTTTGCCGTTGTGGCTGCATGAAAACGTTCTTGAAACCATCCTTAATTTTTTGAGAAATATTGAACTGCATTCGCGGATTTTGATAAAAATACAGTCAGTAGTTTTATTTTTAACTTTTTGATGCTGATCGATCTTGCTTCTTATGAGGATCAAAACGGTCTAAGACACCAACTGAGGTATGAGTACTAGAAAAGTCAGAAATCGCGAAAAAGTATTTCTACATATTCTCTAAGAAAACTAAGTTCCATCAACGAAGGTACCGCGGTTAGTTTGTTTTTGCCTTTTCTCGCGACTTCTGACTTTTCTAGTACTCATACTCAGTTGGTGTCTTAGAGTGTTTTGATCCTCATGAGAAACAGGATCGGTTGGCATAAAAAATATATTTTTGAAAACTGACTATTTTCCTGACTGTACATTTTCTTCAAAATCCGTGAATGCAGCTCAATATTTCTCAAAAAAATAAGGATGGTTTCCTAAGAACGTTTTCATGTAGCAACAACGGTTAAGGCACCTGCCCGTACTGCCCCGTCTTAAATTTCTACCCTGTAAAGTAGGAATTAGGATAGGACCGCGAGCGCGGGCGGTGAGACAAACGTGGGGACGTGACACCCTCTCGCTTTGAAAATTATGTATGACTAAACGCGAACAATTTAGTATGCAATATTGTTAAATAAACGTTACTCTACTGTCACTGAAGTGCCATCAAGATATAAGTACGAAATATTTGTAATATTTTGTGTATATTGAAATTTCAATTTTATTTTAACATTTACTTTACTTCAGTTAAAAGTAACACAAGTTTTATCTAGCGCATTGTTTATTTACATATTAAGTTTTTTTTCATGTTATTTTTCTTTTTTTTTGGATTTTCAGACGCTTCGACACCTTTTCAGAAGCCATGGTCACAGGATGACTGGATTTTTATAAGTCAACCTTCGAAAAAAGTATTACGAATAGCTAATTGAAAGAATTGTTTCACCAATCATCCTACATATTAACGATAATATTTAAAACCATTACAAGCCAAAAATAGCTAGTGCCGACTAATTTTCCTATCACAAAGTAATTGACATTGACAGATATGAAACTGCCATTAGACGTTAAGCCGAGAAATCGCAGCCATCGTAGTAATGCGGATGACAGTTCAATTTCACGAAATCAAAGCCACTGTATTGAAACTCATACATGAATATGATTAGGGATCTATATAAGTTTAGTTCCTATTTATATTTCACGGAATTTGAGTACGTGAGCGATAAAATATTTGATTTTGACTTATAGTTCTAGCCATAGTTGCCAGTAGTGAAAATTTGTTTAGTAGTTCAGACATGAAAATGTAGCGAAAAATAATTACTATTCATTATTCTTTTAGTAATTTTATGGTTTGCTTTACTCCATTTCAGAAGCCCAAAGTAAGCACTGCAAGGCTTTTGTTATAGGATACTATACTAGGGTAGCGGATATAAATACATATAGTAATACGTAAGTACTTATGTATAATACAGGGTGGAAATTTAAAACGGGGCACGAAGGGCAGGTACCTCAACCGATGTAGCTACATGAAAACGTTCTTAGGAAACCATCCTTAATTTTTTGAGGAATTTTGAACTGCATTCACCAATTTTGAAAAAATGCTAGAGTGAGCAGAAAAATTATGAGTTTTCATAAATATTTTTTTTAATGGCGATCGATCCTGTTTCTCATAAGGATCAAAACACTCTTTGACGTCAACTGAGGTATGAGCACTAGGAAAGTCAGAAATCGCGAAAAACTATTGTTTAACGTGTTTTTTTCGAAAACTCATCATTTTTCTGCTCATTATAATTTTTTTTTTCAAAATCAGTGAACGCAGTTCAAAATTTTTCAAAAAATTAAGGATGGTTTCCTAATAACGTTTTCATGTAGCTACAACGGTTAAGGTACCTGCACTTCGTGCCCCGTTTTAAATTTCCACCCTGTATACACGGCTATTTTTAAACAATATAAAAAAAAAATAAGTTCGACTCAGAATCGGCAAGTGAACAAGCTTCTCCTAGACACAACCGATCCGGGTCGAAATACGAGAAATTTTTTTGGACTTCCCATACTAAATCGATCAAATGATCAGTCTGATATGTATTAAGAGTCGAAAAAAAATATTCATATTTCGACCCGTTTCTAGGAGAAAGTTGTTCACTTACCGATTCTGAGTCTAACTTATTTTTTTTAG
The DNA here is from genome assembly GCA_910589605.1 of Chrysoteuchia culmella. Lineage (NCBI taxonomy): Eukaryota > Metazoa > Arthropoda > Insecta > Lepidoptera > Crambidae > Chrysoteuchia > Chrysoteuchia culmella. The sequence goes on from OU342654.1 coordinate 16,115,844, forward strand.
ATATTGTCAAAAATAGCTGTGTATAAGCGTACATGACTTAGGTATATTCATCATACAAACATTTGGCTTTCCACGAAAGAGAGATTCCACCAATTAACCGTATCTGTCCTTTTTTCGCTTTTTGTGTTGCGCCTTACGTCGGCGCAGTATTTAGCGGCTACCACCACACCAAAGCTGTTGGAAAATTCTAAAACGGATCGCTAAACTTACCACCAGAATACTAATTTAATATGTATGCACTTTTAGCAAGAGTCTCGTTAACTTGGACGGGAAAGTAACGTCTCGTCCATCGGAAGTTTTAATTTGATTAATAAGAAACCGGAGTAACTGCACCGCAGCTAATTTTCATTAACTTGCAGGGTCAGAAAGTTTCAGTAACTTTCGTGTTTTCAGCTGTAGCTTCTTGGTTAGAAGCTTTGGTACAATATTGCTTTAAATACATCCTTTCATTTCTGTAATGTTGATGTTGATGATGATAAAGTAGGTATATCGTGTATTTTGGTTGGACTTGTTTTATTACTGATTAGCTAGTCACCACCATAACTTATCAGGGCGATTTTCACCAACATAATATTTAAAATGTCATTGCATTTCAGTCATTATTTGAAGTGGCAATTGGTGAAAGTCGCCCTTAGTCGGTCGCCATAACAACAATCTTTTCAGCTTTGCTGTGTTCCGGGTTTGCAGTTAGAACATATAAATAATCGGTTCCTAAATGGTTGAGGATTTCATATCCGTCGACTATTACTGCAGTGCATACGATAGTTTTTGATAACGTTGATAGTCATTGACTACTTACTTAATTACTTGACTACTTATTTGATATTGATCAACTCGTACTACTGCTATACTCATTATAGGTTAAGTAAATAAGTAGTATTTAACAGGAACAAATAAAATTCAAAATTGCGCAAATTAACTTTGACGCACCCAAATATTTCAATTACTTACTCAAAATTGATTTCACAACTTTCCACAGAGGTTTGTTTTCATCACTCAGAATTGCCAAACAGGGTATCGCAAGATCTTACAAGCAAAGTTTACGCAGTCATTTATTATTTAATAAAGAAGAAAAGCAAAGTTTTATTTGGTAGGTATTCATTCACGCAAAGTTTCGTTTGCACAAATTTTTATTGAAACGACATTTGTTTCGGTTTTGATATTCGGTTCGAAACTGCGAATATGTTCGAAAAGATCAAATTCGTTTTCTACGTATGACATGCTGTGAAATTGCACAAAGGACACCATTTCATCAACTCGAGTGTCGCTTCGTAGCGATATAAAGACCTCTTCCATTACAGCCTTTTCTAATATTCCTACGCAACTCAAGCAATTTCATTTCTAGCCCATCAAATTACGATGACCTATGCAATTATGATTACCTGAACTGCATTTACACATATGCAACTAATATTGTGAATGGAGTTGCCTGAATTTTGTTATTAGTAGGTATACGGGTTGTTGTAAATATTCAAGTTTTTGATGCGCTATCGGTCACAAGCTACCTTGGCCGACCTGAAAATTCTTAAAGTGGTTGAGAACACAGAGGTACAGTAACGATGACCAATGTGACTGCGGTGCCTCCCCACAGACCATGGCCCGCCTTCTATTTTCTTTTTATTACATTACATTATTTGTGGTTTCATATCAGGTGGGTCTCAAAGTCGGACGTCGCGATTTGATACGACTGTCCGAAGTCCTTTAATACATCGAGATAGTGAAATTTGAAAACGGCATGAATTGTTAACTAAATTGAATTTGTTTATAGATAGCATAAATGAATCTTAGGTAATGTTATAAAGGCGTGAAAAGTGATAGCATACAATGAAGGAAAAATAACGATGGAAAACTGAATTTTATTTTCCATGCCATAATCGATCTGTTGCTAGACCTTTATTATCATGGCTTTCACGCGAGGGCACTTGGTGGAAGTAGCACGATGGAGAGTGCTACCGTTCCCTTTCAATCTTGCATTGTACGTCTTGCAGTTTAGAGACACGGTTGCTTTGGAATCTTCCTTAGTCGGACAATATTTCAAATCGTGCGTTATGGCACAATGTGGACTCGTCGTGACTGTGGCTATGCACTTTTTTCTCGTGTGTACAAACTGAAGACCACGAAAATCTACGTTGAACTTAGCAAGATCGATCATGGCACGGAATATTGCTGAAGTAACCGTAAAGATGGCGTTCTATAAATTAATATTGCGATTTTTTCGTATAAACTTGTAGATATGGTCGTTATTTTCGACAACAATGGCAGCTTTAACTGTCGGCTTATGTTGCAAGATAAGGGTTTTCAAGTCCATGTTGCCCCGCGTTAACCTGACGAACTGTGGATCGCAACAGACTCTGTGACCCATGTAGCCGTGTTCTGGGCTAATAAAAAATAATCACTTTTTTTACCATCGACTCGAAAGAAGAAGAATGCCGAGAAACACCACTGAAACACCAATCAGACCATAACATCAAATACTATACATATGTTTAATAATCCAAGCATATTTTGGATTGTTTCCCAACTCTAAGATTAGCTGACATCACTAATTTGTTTGTTGTCTCTCTCTCTCTACTTCCGGGCACTATTTGAATGGGTCTTGCGTGCTCCCGCCTCAAAGAAATTAAATTCTAATTGATATAAAATAATACAAATTTAACATTCAACTGGCATCAAGTGTAATTTCAAATGTGTCTGCTTCAATTTACAATAAACTACGAGATCATATTCAAGCGCAACCAGTGATTTTGTTTAATTCAAGATCCGTACATTTGGGGATATTTCCGATTGACCTGATGAAAGATTTTTTAAGGAGCTTTATTTTAAAAAGTAACTGTTACATATATAGAAGACGTTTATATGACAAATAATAAATCATTAATAGGTATTTCATTTTAATAATAAATTATTTCTTTAACCTAAGTACTTTACGAGAAAACGTTTCCCAAAAAAAGTCTAAACAACCAACAGGGTCAACCGGGAAGTTCCCCTATTGTACAGTCCACTACCAAACCACTTTTTTTCCACAACATACTTGTTAACATGCACAGCTCTTGAGGTTTCCATATAATTTTACTTAACAAACTCTTAAACAACGCCATCTGCTAGCAGCCACAGCAGCATAAAGTGAACAACTTCGCTATTATAATGAAAGCTTTAAGCTTTTTGCTCGAAAGCTCGGTGTGAGCTACAAGCTGATTATTTAATGATTCGTGAAGTTCGTAATACAAACAAAAACAAATGAAGGCGTTTCAATGTGATATCAGTGAAGACAAGAATCCGTATCAAAAAGTTTCTCTGTAAGCAGATTCTATGCTAACCTATTTGGCTTAAAGTGGCGAGTTGTGAGAGAGGTTAAATGTGGCCAAAGCCAGCCAAAGAAATGCCCCGTGGTGACACAAAGGGCCGCGCTCTATAAGAGCTCTATTAATTTAATTCCTATTTTTAATACAAACAAAAACAAATGACAGTGTTATAAGAAAGATATCAAGCAAGAATCTGTACTAAAAAAGTTTTCTCCGTAAGCAGATTCTATGCTAACCTATTTGGCTTAAAGTGGCGAGTTGTGAAAGAGGTTAAGTGTGGCCACAGCCAGCCAGAGGGGTACTCCGTGGCGACACAAAGAGCCACGCCCTTTAAGAGCCTAGCTCAACAGCTCGGTGTGAGCTACAAGCTAATTATTTAATGCTTCGTGTGCTAAAGTTCTTAAGCTCCTTACAAGTTGCGTTTTGAGTAGTTTTACAAAGCGCATCAAAGGTAGTTGCTGAATATTGTTAAGGATGTTTTTAGCTGTGCGACTTGTTTAGCAAAGGTGCGTTGGATAAAAAATATTAGATAACATTTTATGTGCTATTTTAATGTGATATCAGGAAAATAACGTTAAGACGAGTCATTGGAAAACTTACCTTGCTCATTAAAAAGAAACGTGTACATATTCGTTAGGATTAATAACCTATATCTTAAAAATCTCTAATATGAGAATCAGCGGTAACTATTATACATATTAGTTTGTCATTTGATTTATTTAAAAAAGCATAGTTTATGATAAAAAGTTATTTTGGACAAGTAGTAGAAGAAGTCAGAACCTCTTGAATTCGGAATTCTAGAAAAAAACTCCGGGTGGTATCCGGCCCATTGCTCTTACCACTCAGCTACCGATTCTTAGTCAATGGTTAGAGTAGTGGCTCGGATACCCAAACGTCGCAGGTTCGAGTCCTGTCTGAGAATAACTTGTGGCCGAGCCGACTTTTTCCGCTATTGATCTATAAAAATTGTATTGTATTTTTCAGTAAAACATTTTAAGAGGTTTCGCCTAAAGTTAATATTTCACTCGTTATAAAACGGACCTTATTAACGATTTAGTATTCCAAATTTTGCCTTACTCAAATACCAATCATTTAATCTGAAACAGGATCCTTTGCCGAATTTTAATTAATTTTTGAGATCGCTTACTGAACAGATAATGAAGCAAACATTAATGAGGGCGAAAGTAGATGTTTCTAGTTTATCTTGTTTAAAAGTTAATTAATTCCAATAACATTAAGTCTAAGTATATATTTTTCGTTTAAATAAATTAGGTCTTTACGGTTGTCAAAACGATTTTCTGGCTGTGTCAATTTTTAATTGGTTTGCAGAAAACTTTTATTTTATAATTTTGTAGCTTAATCTACTTGAGGCTTCGAAAATAATCGTTTCACTTGGACACGTAATTAACCCTTTGAAATAGGTATAAGAAAAGTGAAAATAAAATCTTTCTGAGCATGCAAAAAATATTTTCTTTATAAATGTCTAAATCTATACTAATAATATTATAAAGCTGAAGAGTTTGTTTGTTTGAACGCGCTAATCTCAGGAACCGATTTAGAAAATTCTTAGACAATTAGAAAGTTACATTTCTCCCGAGCGACATAGGCTATATTTTATCCCGATACGGGGACGGGCACCACGCGAGTAAAACCGCGAGGATCCGCTAGTTATAAATATGTCTATTTATAATTTTATTTAGACACTTTTACATTCAGACACCATAATGTTTAACACCTATCTGTTCTCGAAACTGTCGCCATATATTACAACCATTTTTAAAGCATTTGTTGAACAATAATAAAATTAAGAATTAATGAAAAATGGTAGAGAGTAATAGTTTCTTTTGAAAGATTTATGGAAAATCTTAAATATCGTAAATATTGATCAAATTCGCTAGCAGTTTATATATATTTTTTGCATTTTTCAATGCTATTTTTATACATGATAAATTTTAAATAGAAAAATATTGGAAAAAGTCAACTCGGATACAAGTGAATTCCCATCTGAGAATTCACTTGTTTCCGAGTTGACTTTTTCCAATATTTTTCTATTTGAAATTGAACACTAGCAGTTTTGTTACCGAAACGACAGAACACTAGAAAAATGTAAGAAGTTCTTATCGTTTGTCACTATCTACGATATCTAGTTCAAAAATAAATAAATACCAATTACTTAGATAAAATAAATGCAACTTGATGTCCAAAACATTTATACAATCTTCAACAGAACAAAAAATACAGCACTAAAACTAAAATTTCACGATTCTACTTATTACTTATACTTAAATCCTTCACGCTTGTCTACTGGAGCTCTCCCAATAATTTTCAATGGGCATCTTATTGAAAATGGCAGTAAGTCCCGCTAAGAGTCCCGTCGTTTGAAGATCGGACAAAGCCCGTCAGTATATTTTACAGAGCTCTTACAAACTCTTATAGATGACGTTTTGAGGTGCCTCTTTTATTGGCATTGTTGGAGCTTGCTTGAGAAAACGACGCTTTTCTGTCATTGCCTCTATGTTATCTACATTCCTACATATCAATATGTGCTTATTTAATTTTTAAATCTCAGATTTATTCGAAGGGAAAGTTTAAGTTTTTCTTCATATTTAACAATTAAAAAGTAACAAATAAAAGTTTAGTAGGACAAATTGTGCGAACCGTCTCTTACAGGCTTTTGTATTTTCACACTATTTCATAGAATTTAATAGAAATAGTAACTACTCATAATATCAATGCAATTATGCTGAATTATAAGTCTACTGTGTCTACAAAAAAAAGATTTTAAAAACTATAAAAAGTGTTGTTTGAATGTACCTGTCCTTAAAATCGTAACAATAATAACACTGCAAACAAAAACTTTCCAAATTCGAGGTATAATATTATTCTTAACATTGTATAATACCTCTGTTTTGTAAAGCTTTACTTACTACAGCTTACATCAGTTACCATTCACCGCTTAAAAGCCTTTCCCAGGGCTAGGGTCCAAAGGCCATCAATTTCCCGTGACAATAATTCATAGAGCAGATTTGCAAATCTATTACTGTCATAGTAACAGATACACGTAGGCAATGAAAAATATCGCACTCCAAAAGCCATAAGTTCCATCCTATTTATATAAATACATAATCCGACGTAAAAGGTTGTTCGGTTGCAAACCATTAGGCTCTATAAAAACGTACACAGTACAAAGGAGTATGAATGATGGCGAAGCATAGCTCAGACATTCATAACCATGTTTCAGACAGTATCATAATAAACGGTTGCTTATCATTCTGGATCTAAATAAAATACAGCCATTTTCTCCGCGTCTAGAAGGTTTTTACGATTTGGATGCCGCTCACGAAAACATTGCCGACACTTTGCTGGATCGTATATTTCCATTCATATTTTCCTATGAATATTTTAGTGAAATTAAAGTTGGGTACGCCGCCGGAATGCTCTATTCTATACGTAGTTTGGGCCGGAATAATTGGTGTTTGATCGGAACCAAACGCTAAACTAATAACAATGAACTAATTATTTAAAGTTTCATTCGAGATATTAGTAATAAACGAATTTTAACGAATAAGCAAAAGTGCACATCGATAAATTAAACTCTAATGAGAACTCAAGTATTAAAAATAATCGATGTAGATAAAGGGGGAATTGTCGGGTTATAATATTTTCTTTTTTCTTTTTACTTATAAACGTGTTTTTTTTTAAATTACACACATGTATTTGATGCTTACTTTTGAGTATTTCATTGTCATTAATGTCCATCTTCTTCCGAAACGAAGGAACTCAACCGCAAACAACGCTTATCAAAATGGTATAATTGAAACAGCTTAATCCAACCCTAAATAACTATCAAATCCGGCCCGTTAGACCAGAAAAAAAGCAAAAAGAAATGAGCATCAATAGATACATCACTACACAAAAATGCTTTTTCCGAAAGGCTCGCTCGTAAATACGTTGAGATTAGATAAAGAAATTCCAATGTTTCTTGATAAAGTTTTTCGGCTTCCAAAGATTCGCGCGTAAGGGTTCCAACTTTTTACGTTAGGCCGATCTTGACAAATTGATTTTGAATCTGGGTGATGCCGTGTGACTTTTAGTGTAACGTCATGTAGATTCGTTAAGGACCTTGTTTTTAAATGCTAGTCACCTCTCATTAGGGAGGAAAACTCACTTAAAAGAACAGAACCGAAAGGTTTCTTCAGATATTCGCTGTAATTAGATATTTGGAGTTAAGATCGTCAAAACCCCCGTTCGGATATGATATAGTTTAAACATTTTGCTTTGAAAGAGTCTGAGATGTTATCAACTTTCTCAATTACAAAATTAACCATTAGTTACTTCAAAATTATCCTTTCTTGGGAAGCGATAGTTATCCGTAATTAAGATAGCTAAAATATTGAATTCCAAAAATAGACACCTCAGATTATATTCGATCTATAACAAAGCTATTCAAGACATGGGAATTGAGGACAAGCGGAAATAGGAAGGTTGACCAGACTTAGTAAATTAGAAAAAGTATATTTATAGATAAAGACGAACGTATACCTACGTTAATGGTGTAAATAAGACTTTAATAAATTCATCATGTTACTAAAATAATATTGGCATAACTTTAAAATCCCACGCGGCCCCATGACTTAGACGTCACAACAATCAAATATAAATTTATTGTGTCTCATTTACCCGTACCTGTTATGGAGTACCTTAGTTTATATCTCGGTCAATAGAATGAACCTTAATCACGCCATATGCAATTGAGCTGTTACCAGTACAGGGTCAATTACTGCTCATCTAATCACAGAGATTGCACAGTAACTTGGGATCTATAGTACTATTAGCATAGATAAGTCCTAATCGATAAATTGGCTTAATTAGGCAGATGACAATCGGCCAATATAATCACTACAGGGTATTAGCGGGAACTCAGTTCCGACCTGGTTTCTGGCTTTTACTTTAGACAATTGTCCCATTTAGGCTTACTTAATTGACAGGTCAGAATAAAATTAGCAAAGATCAAATCGTTATTTAATCTGATCAATTCATAAAGGCTTTGGTTGTTATATCTAGTGAAGATGATTTTTTTATTCACATTCAACGACAGTAGTTTCCGACATTAGTGTCTGACGAAAAAATACTGAATACTTAAGTAATAAATATCACCTTTCCCTGTTACTTAGTATTGACCAAAAAAATACTAGCTACTTAAATAATTCCAAAATATAACTTTACTGAAAATGTAGACCTAACAAGAAACCGAATAACAGGAATTACTTAGCAAAGAAAAACCCACCGGAATCCCCAGACAATCCGCTAATTCAGTTCATGATGGTCTAAGCCGTTTTAAACACTTTTAGCGCGTGAAAATAAAACTGTTCCCTCCAATTAACTGGCTCGCTGCTTTGTTTACATCGATTCCACTCAATTATAGAGCGGACAGTAATCCGATTGTGCTAGCCCAGAGGAGCCCGCGGCGCTCCATAAAACGAAATGGAAGTCCTAAGCTGTTGCTAGATGTTAATTCTACTGAAGGATAAGATCTAGCTAGATATTTATTCAGCGTCTCAGCTTACAAAGGAATCCCGGTCGAAGCTCTGGCTCTTTTTAAGGGACTAAGTATAGATACTGGTGACTTCGTTTGTGCCGATAAATTGGTATTGATTGTAAAGGACAATTTCAACAGTGACAATAAGGTTTTGCTCAAACTCCTTTATTCTTTGCAAGAGTTTTGACGTCTTGTCAAGCTACTTTTCGGACAATACACGAGGGATAAAATAAGAGACTGGTTCTGCTCTGATCATAACAATAAATTAATTTGCTATGGAATTAAAAATTAGGTGGATACTTGGAAAGGTACCTGAAGCACGAACACAGAATACATTTTGACAACCCATTAGTGGCTCGACCACTAAGTCCCTAATCCGTTTTAATCAGAGTCAGAAGTAATAATTTCTTATGCCATATACCTCAAGTACTAAGTCACATCCGCCGCTCATATCATAATAAACAGTGCTGCTGAAACTCAATCAAAATTTCTACCAAATTGAAATTCCTTACAAACAGTTTCATCAGTGGTACAAGGAATGGACTCATAGAACCTTCTCGCAAGACGTCGGGATGAGCGTTAATCCACATGATATTGCACATAATTTTCACCTGCGTTTTATTAACATTCCCCTTTCGTAATTTGAATGGATCGTAGGAATACGTGAGAGAATGAGGAAATTATCAAGTCCGATGAGAACTTTCAGTTTTACAACGCTGGTTTGTCATTCTACCTACTAATCAAATTAAATCTCCATAAAATATGGATTACATTAGAGACCTTTGATTCACTAGCTAGCTGGCTTTGAAAAAAAGTTCTGTCGCAATTTCAGTTTCCCATGAGCATTATAATTTTATGATTTAAATTGTTGATCAGTCAAACTTACTCGTAATATTAAAATACTGCAAGAACATTAAAAATATTATCATAATTACCATTTTTTTTCTTCTAAAAATTAATTACCTACTTAATACAAAATAACAGTTCATTTTATTTCTGGCACAACTAAATTAGGTATTATTTAAAGTAACGATACTAATCTTTCATAAATTATCTACCTACAATCCCTGCAGATGAATTTATTTTATTCCAGAGTTAGAATATATTATGTTTGTAAGTGGTTAGTCCTGTTACGCCGTTCCAAGCATATTTTCTCAGAAAATAGTCTGGGCTGGCGCACTAGAAATGAAGATATATTTGCCCACTTACACTAATATTTACTATTGAAACTATACATAGGTAGTAAAAAATTTAATATGGAGTCTTTTTCTTATGCTCTATTCTCAATTTGTTTAATTAACATGTAAATAATAGTGGGTTTGAGGCAGAAAGTTCACTTCGTAAAATGAGTACTCGAATCAAAATCTACGACTTCTCATAATGTGCATTTCGCAAAATGTGCCATTCTCGAAATGTGCACATCGCAAAATGCGCACTTTTCTAGAATATGGCTAAAATTAAAAAGCGTCAAACACATAATCGTTAATTTCACCATTGAGTGTAATATCTTTTCATTCGAAAGAAATATTTTTCCAAATTATTGACAATCGATTAAGATGATGTTTCATCTTAATCGATTGTCAAACATTTGGAAATTGGAAATTTGGCTTTTACCTGGCTATTACATAAAATGATAGTAAAAGTTTGTATTTCAACTGCTTTTCTATACGATTTATCAGTAGAAAATTACTAGTTATAAGTCTGGGTAACAACTCGTTTGGGCTTCAATATTGGAGCCCAATTATGACGTCAGCACGTGTTTTTACAGTGTTTATTTTTTATCTACGACGCGGAAACATGTGTAGGTATACAAAGCAGTCCATAAAATTTACAAAAAAAAATCAAATCCATTTCCCACTTTCCACTTGCACAGGTTAAAGAGTTTGCTATCAAACTAGGTAAGATCTGCGGTTGCAGTGGTCACAATCTCTCCCGTCGGGTGCAGCAGCGCGCACTCGCCTCGGTCCAAGTTGACCGATACACTTGAATACACTAGCTTAGGGTTGCTGACAAATGGCTGAAGAATATTAAATTAGTAGAATTTATACTCGAAAAAATACATTTAATGGCCCACCCCGTTATTTTCATAAAAACATGTTCACTTTGCGACTCTATGCATAAAAAGGTCGACATATTTCTGCAAAGATCTGTATGTTAATGTTTAGTTTAAGCGTTCGACTGTCCAATTAGACATTTTAATGAGTACCGAAACCATTGCATTTGCCCATAGAGGCAGAACAATCATTGCTTCATAATCACATTTTAAGTTTCTTCGCGCACTCATCATTGAAATAAAAATGTTTTACGGATTTAAGTGCACTATGAATTGCACTTTATAGTGCCCTTAAATCCGTAAAGGTTGTTTTAATTCAATGAGTACTTCATCAGATTCCATACAATGTGATACGGCCATAAAGTAATGCTTTGCTTAAACAAAGCCATGGAAACGGGAAGAGATTTTTAAAACTCTTTAAAGTTCTCATTGGACAGACGAATGCTTAACCTAATCATTAGCATCGAAATCTTTGCAGAAATATGTTGACATTTTTATGTATAGTGTCGCAAAGTGAGCAAGTTTGTTTGAAAATAACGGGGTAGGCCATCAAACGTGCCGGTAGTTGTAATTAACAAGTTTAAAAAAGTCACTTTGGTGTTTTTGTAACAGTTTCAGTTAATAGTTATTTGTTATGCAAGGCTGGAAAGTTGGTTATTTAACGGCGAGTTGCCTCTTTTGAAAGCTGAGCAAGCGAAAGATTGAATCCTGAGCGAAGCGAGGATTTCAAAGGTACTAGACGCTAAAAACTTTTCTGCCGAGAGCAATACACAATTTTTCACCTCACAACAGCGAGGAACATTGGTTGTTTCCGCGGTCAGCTTCCGGTAAAAAATTCTTTAAACATAAAGTTTAATCTTAAAATACCTTATTCTCGTTGTTTTAATTATATAAAAAACTAAAATAATAAAAAAGGGAGTATTATAGTTAATTCAAAGTTATTTAAAGTAGAAATATATTGTTACTTATTAATAAGAATGAATACGATTCCGTAAATGTTGACACTGACATGAGAGGTACAAGACGAAGACAATTTAAAAATAAAGACTTATGTCACGTTCCGAAATCCAATAATAGGTTGTGAAATCTCACCCAGCCTAATATTTTTTTTATAACAAATAGTTTAATCATCGTAATGTTATTGTTTTTATGATTAAATAAACTAAAATAATATAATAAAATCAAAGCGGAGTATTATAATTAAGTTAAAGCTATTTAAAATGTAACAAAAAAGTCAATAGTGCGATTCGGAACGCATTATGACATATTTTTAGGTATTAAATTAAAAAAGTACTTTGCCGCGCTAGGCCGCAAAAAGCCGCCAAAAGGCCGCAAAAAAAATTTCTACGCCTAATATATATGTTAACTGACTTAAAAACATTGGAAACCTTACAGGACTGATTGGTTACCCGTCTGTTACTAAATTGCTTGTCAATGCATAGGCATGTTATCCGCGGAGTCAAGTTAATATACAAAACTCCGTGTGAGTCAGATTTTTATTTACCAATTAAGAAATCCAAGTTACACCAGAGTAACATTATTAAGAAAAAAATTACGAAATCAATTTTTTAAGAAATCATTTTCTGTAAAATGATTAGTGTAGCAACCCTACCTACTTAAATAGTTTACCAATACACACGTTGCGCTATCATGAACCCTATATCGAGGACACACGGTCCACTTACGAGTATGTTACTTAACTGTAACCTCGATCGGAGGAAATCGACTGAGACGCATTAGTATCTATCGGTAAAGTACACTTTTACTGACATCCTATGAAACTGGGATTTCTTTAAAGAAAATTTTGAGCAGATTTTTTTTGTCTTTTCATAAGTACAGATATTGGAAGGTCGAAGGACGATAGATTAAGATGCAACAGCCTATAATTTTTATAAATTCGTTTTCGAGAATTCACTTGTGGCCGAGTTAATTTTTTCCAATATTTTTCTATTTAAAATGTATCATAAGTATAAAAATAGCATTGAAAAATGCAAAATTCAAAAATCATAAATTATAGGCTGTTGCATCTTAATCGATCGTTAAACACCTGAAAAGTTGTTTCTTTCGAATGCAAGGATATTCCTAGCATTGATGTGACATAAAAAAATATAAAAGTATTGGAGAATTTCGACTGTGGTTCGCAAGTCTCGGTAGCTCAGCGGTTAGAGCATTGGACCGGATTTCCCAAGGTCATGTGTTCGATTCCCATCTGAGAATTCACTTGTGGCCGAGTTAATTTTTCCAATATTTTCTATTTAAAAATTATCATAATTTTTTTTTATTCAGTAGCCTCATTTTGCTATCGTTTAATCATAATCGTGTCTGAATCGTGTACCAATTGTAGTCCTTTGTAGAAAACAAAACTAGGTGATAGAGTACTTTAACTGGAATATGATTAAAATACGATTACTCACTTTAACTTTCGTCTTCAGCCATTTTTTATGTCCCACTGCTGGGGCACTGGCCTTGCTTATGGATGGATAAGGAGAACAGCCCATGACCCACCACGCGGACCCTATGCAGATTGGTAAGACTGCAAATGCAGCCGGGACCAACGGCTTAACGTGCCTTCCGAAGCACGGAGAAGCTCGAGATAGTAAAATTTTGGTCACCCATCCCGTGACCGACAGTTGCGAAAGTTGCTTAACCTCAACAATCGCAGGATGAGCGTGCGAACCACTGCGCCACGGGCTCCTCTTTAACTTTACTGGTGAGAAAATGTATAGGATTTGACAGCATGACAATCACAAATCTGTTTAAGTTAGCTGGTGCAACTCAGCCTAACGTTAACAGAATTTAGACTTTAATTTGGCCTTAAGAATTTTGATGAAAAAGGAGTGAAAACTAAAAAAAAGAAGGAGATAAGGAAAACTGAATGCAAATCTTGAACCGAAGTGTTGACTTCAACATAAATATAAATAATTGTAAAGATTTAACAAACATCATCATCAGAACAATAATCCAATTCACTTGAAAACGGTTCCATACTCCAAGCATATTTCCAAGTCAATGGGATGTCCAAAACGCGTTATTTCCATCAATCTTATCGAAGTCCTATCAGCTTAAAAGGCACAAATATCGCGATCGACACAGTAAATCTCTCAACGATGGAAAAAATGGAGGAGGCTCCTACTAAATCCGGGTTTTAAAACGTGGATTTACGTGTTAAAGAATAGCCTAGATTAGTGGGTATTAGACGCCCTGACCAGGCGGAGTAACCTTGCATAGTATACTTAAACTGAGATTAAAATTAAGCCTGGGTTAAGAGCTGCGCTGGCTGTGCCGTTGGTACTTTGTTCATATTTTAATGCTCCCTTGCGAGTAGTTTATGGTGCATTAAATATTTAAAACGCGCAATGGACTAGTGTCGACGCAAAAGAGTTGTTTATAAATAGGTTAAATCTCATATCCACCCTCATAACTAAGTGGCTTACTGCTGTCTGTTTGAGACGTATTCACGCCTAAACTGATGAACTGATTATAATAAATTAGAACTTTTTATTTTTGCATTTTACAATGCTACTTTATGTAATAAATAAAAATAAGAAAATATACTGGAAAATAACTACTCAATCGAAAGTCTCGGTAGCATAATTGGTAGTGCATTGGGTCGGATTCTTAAGGGTACGGGTTCGAGTACTATTTGAGCGACATAAGACGAGTAGATTTTTTCAAGCATTTTATTAATTGATTATAATAAATTTTGCTCACAGGCATAATTACATAACAATACCTACCTACTGAGACCGCGTAGTGGGTCATGGCTCATGCTCCTTATCTATTCTTATGGAAGACCAAAAGAAGTGAGGACATTAAAATTGCTGTTGATGATTGTGGTGGAAGTTAAACGATAGAGATGAGGTTTTTTATTCTCAAGTGTCCCTTGGAATACTAAAGCGCTTTCAGACTACGCTATAATATAATAGCTTAAAGCTCATAGCACAACAATATCGCTCACCATACATTTACTTAGAACACGTTTACACTTAGCTATAATATATTCTTGGCTTATTATACGCTATCTAATGACCTATAAGCTATATGCTATTATATTATAGCGTAGTCTGAAAAGAGCTTGAAAACCTAGGTTTATCGCAAAAGCTGCGTTGTTAAATAACACTAGACATTTAATGTAGCACTTTAATTTACTTATTACGACATTAACCAAGAACTAATGGACGAAACTAAACATATCATGTCATGCATAGTCTAGAGGCTAATATTGATTATTTCATCAAACCTGAATTGGACACCGGTGTCCAGACAACAATATAATATAAATATTGTGTCTCATAATCCGGGGCCTGAAAGGTAGTAAAACCTAACCTAGACTTCTAATCACTTCTAAATTTTAGTAAATGATAAAATTTTATTATCTTGTTGCTACACATAACTGTTAATTTGAAACAGAAAAGAAAAATCTTCACATCAACGAAATTAAATTAAAAACAGGTAATTAATTTCTTCGTCAACAGAAACTCATCAGCATAAGGACAACTAATTTGTAGGGAGATAATTGATTTGGAAAATATGCAGATGACAAGCGTAAAATTGTATACAGAAGAAGGTTCCGGAATATTCCACTTTTTTGGACGTAATTAAGTTTGCTAAGAAAGGAGCGGACTTAATTAAATGCATTGAAAAGAAACGTGATATATTTTTATACTGGGATGTCTCGTCTCTGGGAGTGGAAGCAGTGGTTCGCGCGCTCGGCCCGCGATTGTTGAGGCTAAGCAACCTACGCAGTGGCCGTTCAACGGATGGGTGACCAAAAATTAACTATCTCGAACTCCTCCGTGCTTCGGAAGGGTGTGTAATGTTTGATGTAAAAACTGATGATGTAACGTTGAAGTTATTTAATTTCATTTGATATAATTAATAACTTGACCTAATAAACATTAAATATAATTTTAGATTCTATAACTACATGTGATATAAACTTTGTTATAAGCATTTGTTATTATAAACATTGATATAACAGGTTAATAATCTAAAACATTATTCATATAATAGTCAGACGATATTGCAAATAATTAGCATCAAATTTAAATCTAAAACCAAATCTTAATTTATGTTTTGCCTTCCAATAGTATTTTGTTTACTATTAAGAACAAATTAAAATAATGTCTACATCTTTTTATAGCGGGTACCGCTCCCTGCACCTACCGGCATGCAGCATGCGAGCAGTCATACAGCATGCAAACAGGCATTCAGCATGCAGCAGGCCTGGTTTCTGTCACTGCTCCGGCGCTGCGAGGCGCCGGCGCGGCGGTCCCAAGCAAGCTTTGCGTCGCAGATGGTTTTCACTCACCACCTGCTCCTCAGCTCGCGGGCAGCCTCGCCCCTCAGCGCCTGCTCGGGCTTAATTAAACTTTAGGGGTAGGGCATACACGACTGCGAGGAATCGGTTTTGCAGCAATTCTGTTTCACAAAATGTTGACTGTATAAGTTAATATTTTAAATTAATCTAAGGTCAAAACACCTTTTTATAGAAAATAATATATTATATTAAGTCAAAATTATATCAAATGAAATTATATGACTATGATTATTATATCAATATAGTTATACCGTCTGGGGCCTAGAACCGGGGATAATATTAAAAACGGAGGCTCTATAGGTCACTAGTGATTGAATCATTAGGGTCCCAACTAAATAAAACACTATCTTTACGTTTTGATTTTTTCTAACAAACTTAATCGTGAATTCAATATAATGCAAACAACAGTACCGCTCAACTTTTCGGAGCTACTCAGAACGTCTTTTTGACAATTTATATGTCGGCTGATAGAAAAATAATACTGTCTTACTTACTTATTATTGTAATTCATGAATCCACGTAGGTATTGTTTTCTTTTTGGAGTGTTTTTTGCACTCAAAGCCATTTTCACATTGAATTACAAATTGTGTAAATGTATCCAATTCGATTACATAAATTAAAATTAATTTAAACTGAAACCAAAGAAATTCCCATGACAATATTCTGACTTTACTAATCAAAATTATTCTTTTGAATTCACACTCTTTTAACACTATGATCTTCTTTATAAAAAGATTATGATGTAACTAAAAAGCGTAGAATCCATGGAATTAACAGGTACTACGTATTAGTACTTAATAATTCCATGGCTGAATCTACTTGGTACAAAGAGTATAATTGGTATTGATTGACATGACATATCATGCATGATGGATAAAATCACGTAGTGATTACATACTCTTTGGATAAAATTATAAACAGATAACTGTCATTGCGATGTTTAATAATAAACTAATTTTAATTAATTTGAAACAGAGATTTTATGCTATGGGAAGTAGCGGGGGCTGTTGCTATTCAAGGATTCAAAGGTAAATTTTCTGATGGATAGTGATATCATGATGTTTTGCGGTAAGTTTTTTGTTGTCCCCTGTACCACGATTAGTTCGCAACGTTAGCGATAATATCGTTTTGCAATACTACACTGGGTTTTGATTATCTGAAATCTTTCCAGAATAAATACTAATACTCTAGAGAGTCTCTATTTTCAATATTTTCCCCGCTTATAGCCCCCACGCGGTATAGCAAAAGCTTTTATAAAATATGAATATGATATCTAATGAATAGGTATTATGTCGTAATCATATTATAGGAAGTGTATTTAAATCAAGTAAAAATTATATCCAATGATAGTTATATCCATTGAAATTAGTTCGTTTGTAATTAATTATATTAAATAAAACAAACCCGCTTCGGAAGGCACGTTAAGCCATTGGTCCCAGCTGCATTTGCAGTCGTTAAAACCCACCATTGGGCTAGCGTGGTGGATCAATACCCATTCCGCTTATCTATCCATAAGGAAGGCCAGTGCCCCAGCAGTGGGGACATCAAAAATGGCTAATGACGATGTCTCGTCTGGAAGTCACAGGAGGTAACATGACGAGTCTGCAAAAGCTTTTTGTGATAATTTTGAACAAAAGTTTTGTTTTTATCGAGATGTTGTTATTGACATTTCCCGCCACTGTAGATGTCTAAGTTTTTCTAAGATTTTATCTTAGAAAAACTTAGACATCACCTTTGGTCTGGAATTTTTTGGTCTGTAAAATGCAAGACTCGTGATTTTAAGTCCATAAGATGTATCTTTAAAATACTTGTGACAGGGTTTTCTTTAGCGTACGATTTTACTAAAATAATATGCTTACACTCGAGGTTCCTTAAGGACAGATTCACAATATCTTTTTAAAATAAACGCGCTAGCTAATTCAGACGCATTAACTGAGGTAATATGAAATAGAGACGATTGATCTCAGGGCTATCAGACATGTTATTTTACTGTCAAATTAGCTTAATACAATTTTCCACACACACATTCAACTTTGAATCAGAAATGTGCAAGATTAAACAACAACAATGGCCAAAATTGTAGTTCCATTAAATTTCAGATTTTCAGCAATTTATTTCACGAAACTTGAGTGCTGTTTGCGTGGACCCATGTCAAGGCAAACACGCGCATTCGCTGTCAACTGCGTTCTTTCCTGTCCGGTTCGCGTTACCTGGCTATAAAACATTTGAACACCAGCTCCGGAAACCACATCCTCCAACCCTGGGGTCTACTACGAAAGCCGCCCCTGTGGCACAGTCAAAACATAATAAACAGTAGTCGCGCTCGGCCGACATGACGCTTTCACACGCGCCGTATCGCTATCGCTTCACGGATCTCACTGGTTTTTGCTGTAGTCCAAGCCTAAAATAGTAGCGAGTGCGCGTTTAGCAGCGCGTATCTGTGTGAGCTTGTCATTTCGGCCGTTTGTAGCAGAGCAAAGACTGTTTGGACTGTGGTTGTGGCGTAGGATAATACCACTGGTATCAGATCCAGCGGTCCCGAGTTCGATTCCCATTGAAAATACAAATCGTATTAATTTTGGTTGGTGGTAGGAATGTAAGTCAGACGGACAGGCCTGGTGACAGACGGACAGACAGACGGAAGGGTAGTAATAGGGTCCCGTTTTACCCTTTGGGTGCGGAACCCTAAAAAAATCAATCGCGATGGCTATAAAATTTTAGTTTTACTATAACCAAAACATTAGATCTTCTTTTGATGCTTTGGTGCTGATAAAGTCTCAAAACTAAAGTTCGGTCGATTATCGAGCTAGCTTTTCGAAGTAGACCCCTTGTATTTCGACCCTGTCGTTGATTCTCTGGAATGTTTACATTCCGCTGTCCACGTCCCCTCTCATTACCCTTGGGTATACCTACTCTCGGCAAAAGAAACTCATTAAAAGTTTTTTTCACCGAGATATATCCATGCAAATCCCGCGGTCGCGTTTTCAAAACATAAATAAAACTTTATTCATTTCGAGCTTGATGGATAATTGGCGTCTTTATCGAACTCCAAATGAATATTCATTCTCAAATTCACGAAAAGCAATAGGTTAAGTGTAAGCTGATAAATCAGTGACCTTTCTAATGGATTAGTCTACGTTCTTTTGGATCACTGTAAATATACCAGAGTTATGAATACAGTTATCTAATTCATAATGATTTTTTCCACTGATTTCACTGGCTAATATTCCAAATTCAAAACAGAAAGTACATGCGGTATCACATTAAAAAAAAATTCTTCGGCTCACTATAAAATCTGGAATGTCTTTAGGTCAATATTACAGTAAAAAAATATATCATTTTTAAATTTGTTAAACACTAATTTACATGTACATGCAGAAAACCAAATTGCTTGTTAAACTAATAGAATTGAATAATAATCAGAATTACTGCAGCAGGCAGGTAATTAAAGAAAATTAATCAATCAGTTTGCATTTGCGAGTTCACTAGTATGTGCCAACAGGAAATCTCAATTTACAAACCTGATTAATGCAATAGTATTTTAAAATATTGCCAGAAGTAGTTCACAGTCGTTAACTATCGGTTCAGTAAAATGAATTATTTATTCTATAATGTAGTGTTCATATCTATATTTTTGAGAGTGGATAGTCATCTTTTTGACCGATATAGCGGTAAAAAAGTGGAGCAAGTGAAATACTATGATGAAAGCAAAGCCAAGTGAGTAGAAATAAAAACATAAATAGATAACAATTTTTTTATAAACTTATCTATATTAAAGTTATGAATCCGACACAAAAATTACCAGCTTATAGCCTAAAATATATATAAATCTCCTGTCACGATGTTTGTCCGCGATGGACTCCTAAACTACTTAACCGATTTTAAATTAAATTGGCACACCATGAGCAGTCTGGTCCAACTTAAGAGATAGGATAGCTTTGATCCCAAAATTCCCACGGGAACGGGAACCACGCGGGTGAAACCGCGCCCGGCCTCTAGTAGCCTAATAAAATAATAAACAAAACTAAATAAGTGGACTGCCTAAACCAGTTGTCGCGATAATAGCTTAGCTAATAGCATGAAGCCCCATCATTTCTATAGCAATGGGATCATGTCCCTACCTACAAGATGGCAAAAAGTTAACAAACAAAATGGCACCTACATACTTTTGTTAAATGTCAATAAACTATATTAAAAAATGTTTTTAATTTTCTTAAAAAATGCGAAGAAACTTTTTCCCCTACTTATTATAAAGTTCTAACATTAATGATAACTTAACAGTAACACATATTTATTTGAATAGTGCGTAGTTTTCAATAATATACTGAGACAGTTACGTCTTGAAGCTGTAATTATATAACAGCTTGTCTTTAATTTGTGAAGGTAGGCTATTGTACAATTCTGCTCCCTCAAAGGTCATACCTTTTTAGCGTAGTTTGAACGTACTTTTGGTAAGACGAGTAAACTTAGTCGTCGAAGACTGCGTTTACTTATTTGTGATTTTCTTGTGAATGATAAGTTAGTATGGATGTTCTTATCTGTAATTTTCCGAATTAGAATGCAAGTACTGTTAACATAAAGTTGCTTTATATTCATTATTTGGTTTCAGTAAAAAATCTCAGTAGGTGCTAAATAGGGGAATTTTTTTTTTATTACGATAAATCATTATATATCATATCGCGTGATATAGCGGTGTTCATGCTAGGGGGCTGATTCCGCGATAAGTAGATTTTAGCACTTGTATTACTTACTATAAAAAGGACGTTTTTTGTATTGACGTTCTATCGAAGTGAACCCGGAGAAATCCTCCGCAGTTCGCTTCGATGCGTCACGCAGACGCGGCACTCCCATACGCTATAGGCCCCCTACCCTACTGGGTAAACCCATCCCCTGGCAAACCTCCGCCAAATACCTCGGTGTCACCCTAGACCAGCAGCTTACGTTTAAGCCGCACGTCAAAAGGGTGACACGCAACGCCCGTCTCTATATGGGCCGCCTCACTCCCATGTTAGGCCGACAAAGTAGGATGTCCCTCCGAAACAAGCGAACCCTCTATAAGGTCTGCATACGACCGGTCATGACTTACGCATCTCCCGTATTTGCCCATGCCCAGCCCTCCATCTTGCACAAATTGCAAGTAATCCAAAATATCTTCTGTCGCCGAGCGACCAATGCCCCCTGGTATGTTCGCAATGCGGACTTACACAGGGACGTAGATCTTCCTACCATCCAACCACTCCTCCACAAGCCTCCGAGCGATTCATCGAATCAGCAGAGAGCCATCCGAACCCCCTTATCCTCGACGCAGTGGCGTACACCCCTCCCGATTCCTTACACCTCTACTCCCGTAGACCCCGATCGGTCCTCACGGACCCTCCCGACCAGCTCTCGGCCACCCTGAACCGCCTATTGGAGGCTCAGGAGGCCGAAGCCACAACCGCCCGCCAGTCTTGACCCCTCAGGTCACCCCCTCCCCCCGTCCTCTCTCATACGGCTGAAGTCCCATTCTGGGAAGATCCCCCTCAGGGTGTCAGTCATGTAGCTATTCGATTTCAGACGGTCCCCCTCTGTGAGCCGTCACTTTTCATTTAGATTCCGGCCGGTGCCCCGTCTGGGTGTCGGACGTATTTGTACTTCTCCATAGCGCACTTCACTTAGGTGAGTGACGCTCGCGCCGTATCCCTCCCCAGGGTTACGGTCGCTTCAGACGTAGGCTGCCGTCCCTTTCCGGGGAATACAGCCATAAGGTGGTGTTTAGTCAGTAAGAGTCTGACATAACCTTCGACACAGCCGGCTGTGGGGTATCCAATGCAGGATTCACCACCTCCCTCCACCGCATCCGGAGGGTTGCCTTTAACTCGGGAAAGGCACAAAAAAAAAATTGACGTTGTGTATATATATTTCATATGAAGCCACGAAATACCCAATACTTTTGTATAAGCATTTCACGATGTGAATTTGAATAGTTTTTATTTTGCATTTTTTTGACAGTGTGCAATTTCTTTCCCATTTTCACCGTAGGAAATTATTAGCAAATTCAATATGGACGTGATAATATCAACATATCAAGTATCGTTAATCACAATCGGAGTTAATATGACAATTCCATCAGGGTTACATCAGTCCCTATTTGTGTGCAATATTCATGGATGTCATGAATTTTATATTGAAATGTATGATATTTACCTATGTGAAAATACTGGCACTTTGCTTTACTTTAATTTAGGGAAAGTATATACTAAAATAATGCAAAGGGCCAGATAAAAGAAAAAAAGTATTGCTGCTTATCACATTATACCTACAAGATACAAAAATAATGGAAATCGAATTTTTTGTTTGTTTGCATGTTCGCATTTCAAGCATTATTTTTCTCAACCTATGGTCTTTTATTATTGACTAGCGTCCGACCGCGGTTTTACTCGCGTGGTTCCCGTTCCCATGAGAATATCGGGATAAAAAGTACTCTCCGTCCTTTCAACTAACTCTATGCCAAGAATCAAGTCGATTGGTTGCTTAGTCAGGACGTGAAGGAAGGACAAACAAACACACTTCGCATATTCAATATAAGTTGATAAGGATTATTTTAATTTTTACAAGAATGTTTTAAAAAAGTAATTTTATTTTTTATATTTAAAATTCCAAGTACATTACAAGTTCATTTGAGCAGCTTGTAACACAGCATTGTCTTAACACAATTGTCTTTTACTCATCCGATTTACAATCTTAAGTCCCAACAAAAAGGCACAATTTCGTTTGTCCACAGGGAATGCTCCGTCGAAGTGAAGCCCTGCACGCCCCACGAGGACCGCAGGATTGATGGCACTTGTAACAACTACAAGCGGCCAACCAGGGGATCCGCTAGGGGGCCGTACTTGCGCCTTCTCAACCCCGACTATGGCAACGGTAAATAAAAAATCTTTTAACTTTATACAATGTAATCGATTCATTTGCGGCCAGTTACCTATCCTCAAAGATAAACCTACTATAGTTTGTTCACGGAAACGAGCTAGTACTGAAATAAATTTGTCGCTCGTGATTGGCTGTAGCTACGGCACATTGCCTATGCGCGTTATCTTCAGCCAATAACAAGCGCGCGAATTTCCTATGCGCCTTATTTTCAGTCAATCAAGAGCGAGCAAATACTCTCAGTACGATGACCTCAGGATTGATGACACTCGTAACAAATACAAGCGAGCACCGGTATCAGACCCGGAGGTCTCGAGTTCGGTTTCCAGTAGGGGTATATTATTATATGTATACTATATTCGGTATGGTTGGTGGTAGTTGTTGCAAGTCCTACCTTTCCTATAAAACTCCATTCTTTTACTAAAAGTTGAAAAAAAAAACAATCAATGCAGACCATGAGATACGTTATACAGTTCCCCAGTGGTTGAGGATTCCGAGAGAAATGAGATTCCACCTTCTGCCTTATTCATTATATTATTCATTACTTAATATTGCCTATAAGTTTCCCCGTTATATATAAAAAAACGGCCGAATCGAACCAAAATACATTAAACATTTATAAAATATTAATTTATTTTCTCATTTTTTGTACCATTGTACGAAAATAAAAGGAATTCGTTATTAACAGCTGCTGGTCGATGTAGTCAATAAAGGTTTATTTGGAATCAAATATGATATGCGTTTTCCGAGTAAACTGAAATTAATGCCATTTTAGTGTGTATTAGGTAATAATATCATACGTAATTTGGAACACGTTGAGTATAAACTGAAACAATAATTATTTGGAATACTGTGAAATAACTGAATACCTACCTAAATGGCAGTAATGCTATTTCTGGTGTTACATCAATATTCAATTTCTACCAAAATGTAGGAACGTGCATGATATTTCCCGGGAAGAAGTGAAAATATTCCGCATGACAGAGCACCGTGAAAAATGACGAGAGAGGCTCTCAGTCCCACTCAGGAGTAATAGCGCTTCATCATGGTTACATTATCTCGCCAGCGATGCAGCGGTAAGGAAAATCAAGGTTGCTCTGAAAAGTGAAAATTGGGACCTGAATATTGTAATATTATTATTAGGTTCGAAACCTCTAGATAAATCTCTAGTTGCTAATGTGGAAACGTTCTATAGAAAAACCAACTTTTATTTCTTTTCCTTTATGATTTATCTGCCAAAACTTTACTCAATCGCTATAGTGACGTTTATGCATTTACAAAATACCACTTAGCCCTCGGGTACTCTAAAAGAGTGACTTAAAGTATATTCTGTAAAATTTTACGTTCTATGGTAGTATAAAAAGTGGAATATCCAATAAGTTCATTCATTAATTAACCGCAAACCTTACTAATACTTGTCTCCGAATAGAAAAAAACAACAAATCCCAAGCACTAGACTATTTTTTTTTATAAATAAATATATTTTTCACCTCACACGCTCTGAAAAGGAGGTTTTGTCAATCAGTTTAGGCGTAGAAAATCGCTTTTTGCCTAGCGCGGCAAAGTACTTTTTTAATTTAATACCAAAAAATATGTCATAATGCGTTCCGAATCGCACTATTGACTTTTTGTTATATTTGATTCTTATTTTAAATAGCTTTAAAATATTAGGCTGGGTGAGATTTCACAACCAATAATTGGATTTCGGACTGTGACATAAATCTTTATTTTTAAATTGTCTTTGTCATATACCGTATGTCAGTGTCAACATTTACGGAATCGTTTTTATTCTTATTAATAAGTAACAATATTTCCTACTTTAAATAACTTTGAATTAACTGTAATGCTCCCTTTTTTTATTATTTTAGTTTTTTATATCATAAAAACAACGAGAATAAGGTATATTTAGATTAAACTTTATGTTTAAAGAATTTTTTAAGGAAGGAAAGGAAGTTGACCGCGGAAACAACCATAAAATGTTCCTCACTGTTGTGAGGTGAAAAATTGTGTGTTGCGCTCGGCAGAAAAGTTTTTAGCGTCTTGTACCTTTGAAATCCTCGCTTCGCTCAGGATTCAATCTTTGAACCACTCGCTACGCTCGTGGTTCAATCCTAGATTCCTTCACTTGCTCAGATTTCAATAGAGGTAACTCGCCGCTAAATAACCAACTTTCCAGCCTTGCATAACAAATAACTATTGTAATAGTGTTTTGATTCTGAATGCAAAAGTTAAATCAATGTTTTCTAGAGCATCCTCTTTATTAGACTTGATTGTGTTTGCTATTTTATAAAAAAAAAAAACCTTTTTTTCCAGACGGTTCCATTCGGAAGGACAGAAACGGCAAACCTCTACCATCTGCTCGTAAGGTCAGGACAACTGTGGAGTCGACAGGCAGGGTTCTGGATAAAGATCATTTCAATACCGCCGCCATTACGTTCCTGGACTTCGTCAACAGGGATATTAGTGTGATAAATGGACCGTGTAAGTTTCTTTTTTATTATTTTAGTTCTATTGATTCTAAAAGTTCTATAAGATAAGCTTAAAAAATACAATTGTTCCATAGCCATTTCATCTTTATAGCTTATCAATTATTTTATAAATTCAAAAGTAATTGTGCCTCACACCTAAGCTGCTCAACCGATTTTGATGTATTTCGGTATAGAGAGAGGTAAGTCTTTGGAGAAGGAAATACTCGAAAATTTGAAGTGATCCCTAAAGAGTGCGCTATGTATGACCTCTTTAGGTTCTCGGAACTCTAGTGCTTTATTTTAGGTTTACTGAAAATCTGAAGACCAATTGTAGCACTCATAATTACGAACAACTTTTTGTATGAATAAAAGCAACCCTGAAGATGCAATAGAATTTCTTTTTTGCATTTTAGCGGATTTCAAATATTTTTTATTATTGTTGAGTAAAAATAAAATAACGTTATATCGTAACATTTTAAATATATTGGCTTTATTTTAGTGGATTACTTAAGAAAACGGCAATACTGCTGTGAGGAGAAGGGCAAGGCTGACTATCGTTGTGCGCCCATTCCCGTGCCTGAAGACGACACGTACCTTCGCGTTACGAATATACGCTGTCTCAACTTCTCTCGGGCAGAAACATTCTTTGACGATGGCTGTACTCCAAAGGAAATGCACCCTGAACAGGTAAAATGGTTAAGCTGGTAATTACTTTATCTGAAACAGATTAATATTGTTTAGGGCTTTAATAACCTGTTACTATTGAGTAATAAATCTAATGACGTGTATCGACATTGCAAAGCAGCCTCGACGTATGTATTGCTCAGCGCGTTCGCGACATTAAAGACCAAAAAGAACTTCGGATTTCAAACCTGACGCCTCGCACGCTCGGCCTTGACTGTGTAGACGCAAATTGAACACACTGCGAGGCTGCCTCTCGACTACTGCTCAAACGAACCTCAAAGTAGATACACGCCTTACTAATCGCCTAACATACTTATCGAGAAATACATATTGAACGCCAAGAAAAATAGAAATGACTGAGACGGTCATATTAATTCAGAGGACATTGGTATTTATCAGTTGGTGTCAGCAATTAGATTTCTAACTAAAATAAAACTTTCTACACACTCACTACTTTTCTGATCTCATAAATTATTATTATGTGACACAATATCCTAGAGAGCTCTTAAACCATTTAGCTCCTAAACACTTTGTACACCGGTGGGCCACATGATAACACTTACACTACGCTGTCGAACTACTTACAAAGTAAACGAGTCAAGTTAGTTTCGCGTTCATTCGTACAAGTTTCCTGAAAAGTATCCTCGGGACGCATTTCAACTTGTACTTTCGCAAGCCTTGTTATAAGTGCGGAACTAGAATTGAACGACACGAGGCGACAAAATACTCAAAACTTTGAATTGACGTTAACAGTTACTTCATACTTTTACGTATTTTTTTTATTCATAAGATTTCCGAATCATCTCTTTTACCGCATATGTTCAATTTATTCGACAAGCATTATGGGCTTCTGTCATATATGTTTGGCAGGACAACCTTTGTTGGTATAAAATGTATCCTTTTAAGGACAGAAAAACAACATAAATAGTGTAGTTAGTCCTTTTTTAAAGGAAAATGGCAATGGTGACTTACAATAGAAAAAGTACGTTTGATAAGTCCCAGTGGGCGATTTAAAGGTTAAAAGATATATCTACAGCTTGAAGGACAAGTCCAAATCCGCATTAGACCTTATGGTATATTCATTAAGCATCAATTAAATTGTTGTTTCTTTTGGTGTTTGCGTTTCTTTGGTGCCCAACAGTGGAGACATTAAAATCGCTTATAATGATGTGATGATTCTGACATTGATTTCATTTTTAGATAAACTTCCAAACTCCTGTACTAGATCTTTCTACCGTATATGGAGTAGATGACGAAGCTCTCAAAAGAGTGAGATTGTACAAACATGGTTTTCTAAACGTCGAGAGAAGATTGGACCGCTTTCTACCTCTTAATGAGACCCAGGACGTTTGCTTCCAAAACAGAATGAACAACTCTATTTGCTACAAGTTCGGTAAAGTTCTGTTAATGCTATTACATACATACTAAGATACAGACATACAAAACGTCACCCCATAGATCTCTTGCAGTGTTGGTAGAGCATCTAAGTATAAATTCTTTAATGCTTTGTAATTACATTAGTATGAAAACATACATTTTGTTATCATTTCTTCTTTGTAAGAAAGTAAAATATACAGTATTAATACTTCATGTCCATTGTTTCTATTCTTAGAATAAAGTACGTACTTATTTACGACTGTAAAACATGTATTAAAAGATACGATAAGATTTACTATCTATATATTAGAAGTATTTCCAGTTCTGAAAGACGGAAAGAAGAAACCTTTTCAACAAGTTATTCCTATTTTCTCTGGTAACATAACACAAATGTAGCAGACAGATTGTATGGGATCTAAATTCAAAGTTATCGCCGCTTTGAATTCAAAAGTTCAATAGTTGAGTTTTTTTACTAGAAACATAATCAACGTCTCTTGTCCTTCAGGTTTTTCGGAAATCGGAGACTTCGATTTGAGAACGACCGCTCTCACAATATATTTTGTTAACCACCACAACAGACTAGCAAGGATCCTAAATGGATTAAATCCTTGCTGGGACGATGACAAAGTTTTCAGGGTGGCTCGGCAAATAAATATTGCTACTGGCGAAAATATATTCTTATACGAATTACTTCCACTATTGTTGGGTAAGATATTTTAATGGTTATTTTAATTCATCGCAATATTATCCTGCCTGTGAATATTAATTCGTTGAATCTGGCACAATAGTTTTCACGCATTTAAAAAAAAAATATTAAAAAAAATTAAGCGTAAAGCGTAAAGAAAAGATACTAAGCCATTATTTCGGTAAATTAGGTGTCATTTCATCGTCATAATCAGAAACGTAATAGGTAATTCAGTATTATTGTTTTAACACAAAACTAAATTAATATTATTATACTTTTAGTGACTAGAATGCTGCTCGAATTACATAAGTACACATTATTACTACGATATAATTAACGTTAACATTTAATAAGATTATTGTATTTGCCAAGTTATTATAATAATAAAATTCTGAGTCATCTTGTCTATCTTGTTCTAAAATATTAATCAAGTCATTCCCTAATGACTCAGGGATACAAAACAATTATTGGCGATCCATCAATTAGTGTCAAAACAAAAACTTTCTTTGGCGAATTATAATAAGTAGAATCAAACAATGGACCACTGTCATAAACAAGATGGATTACTATAGTGATTACTGCTTGCATTTATACCACAATATATCGTACATACAGTAATTTGTCTTAGCCTTTTTCTTGATAAAAGTTCATTATTATTATTACAGTCACGCGATAAGCCCTATCGCGTAAAGCGCTTTTCAGACTACACTTTAATATAATAGCATATAGCTTATAACTCATAGCACAACGGTATTATTCACCATACATTTACTTAGATAGCGTATAGTAAGCCAGTAATATATATTATAGCTAAGTGTGAACGTGTTTTAATTAAATGTATGGTGAGCGATATCGTTGTGCTATGAGCTATGAGCTTTAAGCTATTATATTATAGTGTTGTCTGAAAAGCGATTATTGCGTACCGCGCGGCCCGCCAACATAGATTAGCCATTACCACACGCTTACTGCGTACAAAACATTCACATCGTGCGTTCGTAACCAGCGGCGCATTCGAAACTGAGACTCTCGCCGAGCTCTAACCGACACGAGGCGTGTCGGTTATTAACTGGCGAACGGACTTTTAGTAGGAGCACAAAATACTATGTATCTATACTGTGTTTATCCCGACAAGTCGTTGAAAAGATACACGAAGAGGGTTAAGCAGTGTTCAAATGGCCGCAACTAATAGGGTTCTAACCCTCGGGTGCGGAAGCCGAAAAACAACTAATTATCAACATGATAACTTGATATGCCCAAGTTTCGGATTAACGCCCTTGCCACGCTATTACTACAGTTTGTAGTGCTGCTCATTATGGCAAAATTTCTTATAGATAACGACTTTGTTTTTTTTCTACTGATCTCTGCTATAGGTAATAAATTGTGAACTTAATAGAGAGTACAGCTAATTTCAAAACTGAGATAATATCTAAAAGTCGAACTCGGAAGCTAAAACACGACGAATTATCAGAATGATAACTTAACTTGCTCCACCGTTCTTTCGGATAACGGCCTTGCCACAGTATACAACATAGGTAGTTTTTGTTGTAGTGCTGCGAATTTCTTAAGAGGAAAATTTCTTGTTACTACACTTGTCAGCAAATAAATCGACCCACTGCGTTATTTTCATACAAACATACTCACTTTAGAGTCTCATTATTCAAAACGTATAAACAGGTATGTAAACATTTGTACTACTAGTCGGCACTATTTGTACCTTAGCTCAGTCCTATATAATAAAATTAACTATAAATTGCGTTTTTACAGCTTATCTTTTTACACTCTGTAAGCAAGTTTTGTGCAAGTGGCTCCATAGTTTAAAATATGAAGATGTCGAGTCTCTTGTTTAACAAAATGAATGACATTCAACACACATAACACGCATCACACACACTCACCCACACACACACGCGCACAAACATTTCCACACCGAAGCGCGCACCCACGCGCGCGCGCTCGTACTACACTTACATGTATAAGAAAGTTTTTGTTTTTTTCTTTTATATATAGTCTCTAGTTAGACCTTAGATTTCGGTTAATTTGTTTGTATTTTTTGCAAATTTGTATAACTTCAAGGTGGGCGCTAATAACTGCGACACAGTCTTTGACAACTGTGGTTATTAACGATAATATTGCTTTTGTACCAGGCTTTAGATACAAATAAACATGGAAGTATTACCTAAACAGGAATGAGTTCTCTTCAAAGTATTTACTGTTAGATTTATCAAAACTAGTCTTTATTACAATGACATAAGAATTATCCTATACGCAAAACCCGAAACGAGCCGAGCGAGAGGGCTGTAACTGTACAGTTTATCCTTGTCTAACGATGATTTTATATTGCCACCTCCAATTAATTTTCGAATTTAGAAGAAAATAATATTCACAGATTGCGTGCGTTTCACGATCTTCTGGTACACTGAAAATGATTTTTTTTTAAATAAAAATTCCATTGTTATAAATATTAATACTACCTATATTGAACTAGTACAATACTTTGAAGTCACAGCTAACCCATGAACATAATTATTTTGGATCTACATTTCCGTATCTATTCGTGTGTAGATATGTATGAATTTCCCTTTCTTACCCGTGGCACAATAAAGAAAATATTTCATTGTTATAAACCTTAGATTTTATGTAAACATTTTACAATTATATTGAAAGGTAGTATTATAACCTAAAATAAAACTTCTAAAATTTGAGGCTCTCTCTCTTTTTCAACTTTCGCTCAAGGTTCGTTTATTCGTATTAACCTCCAACAAATGCAATTGCAAACCCACAATTATCACTACATATTATAAAATAAAGTTTCTCGCCGCGTCAGTCAGTCTGTCTGTCTGTTCGCGATAACCTCAAAACTACTGAACGGATTTGCACGCGGTTTTCATCGATTGATAGAGTGATTCCTGAGAAGAAAGAGAAGCTGTATAATAAGTTGAGGTTTAATGTAAATTGTTAGAAATATGACGATAATAATTGTTGAAGATGTCGGCAAAAATTAAGCCGACTGGTAGCTTGCATGGAAAACGCTGCATAAATCTTTTACCTCACCGCTACGCATACACAAAATACGCGTTCTGCGCAATCCGCACCCCATTTTAAGATGTTTGCCTCGTACTGTTTTAACATAAGCCGAGCGATAATCCACGCGTAGGTACTCTTAAAGACTGGAAGGTACTTATTAGTTTTCTTCTTGGGTGTTGCTGGAAGGTTGCAATTGGCAAAAGAAGGGAAGAAACCGACGCGAAACGAGGGTGGGTCACATGTTTCTAAAATTTTAAATTTATTATTATATAATAAGGATTTATTTATTTACTAAATTCAATGCTAAAATACAATTCACACATGTAAACATACTTAGCATAGCCTATATTTTTATTCATAACTTAAGCGTTCAACGTCAAAATAAAACAGTTGTGTTGGAGTTTACACGGCGTAAGGTATGTTCGCCTAATCAGGGCCGGTTCCTAATGAGGGCCACCATTTCAAAAACCCTGTTCCCGATACTAAGGCGCATAACATACTGAGACGGTTTCCGCTCCGGTGGACGGATTTGCAGCGTGAGATTGTTATACACTGCGGGTTTTGTATACACATCAAGATTCTACAGCCGTAGTTAACAAGCACACTACCAACAACCGGAGCGGTGTGCGGTGCAGTGTGGGATCCGCCTAAATTGAAATCAAATCTGGCGCCGACGGTTTTTCGATACGGTCCGAGATATAGGCGATTTACATTTTTTTGTAATTTTTCGATTTTTTAAACCATGTTGTAACCCTCGTCGATACGCATTTTTTGAGATCAACCATTCACGTAGCCCTAACTCACGACACCACGACACGACCACGCGTCACGTAATACCTATAGTAGTAATTAAAATACTTATGCTGGTAACACTCATCCTCGTCCGTGTTGTTACGTGTTGATAATATTGACTGTGTTTATCGTTCGTACTTATTATTTTATTGCTTAAAAATGGTAAGAACTTGCATTATTGATATTTGCAAACGTGAATATTACCCGGATTGTGGATTGTCTTTTCATAGGTAAGTGTTACGTCGAGAATTCGAATGCCTAGAATATTGTAGGTAATAGGGTGACCATAAACATGGGTTTGTCTGTTCCAGATATTATATAGCATAGGTACAATCAAAGTGGCCCTCCGGCCTACCGCCTAACTCAAATTGCTTTCAAATTGCTATAGTTTTATGACGTTAATGCACTATTCGTCCGTCATTGTGTTATGACAAGGACGGACAGGCCATTGCTATCACTATCGATATCAGAGGTGCCAGAGGCTCTGGCCCTAAGGTCCAAGTCCAACAGGTGCAGGAATGTCGTACCTACACACACACATAGGTAATATCTGGCCGCGAGAACTAGATGCACGGCCATAGACAACACAGTCATGTTGCCGTTTTGCAAAGTAGTATGCGCGAATAGATAGCTGACAAAAATAAAGCTTACAACAAATACGTAATTAATATAATTTTTAATTTATGATTCAACAATAACAAAATATTTTATAGTTTTAATAATAAAGTGTCTAGATACATCTGAAATCGTTAGTTCCGTTTTCGTCTACAACGGTTATCTTTTGACACAGACTCTACCTGGTTTTACAAAATTTTAATTAGATTTCTTACAATTTGTTTTTTTTTTAGTTTTCCTAAAAATGACAAGATGAGGGAAAAATGGATAAGTGTCATACCACCTACATCAAGAAAAATTACTGATAATTCAGTGATATGCAGTAGATATGCATATGTCACGTACGTAACATGGGGAGGGGGGGACGAAAAATCGCAAATATCGACTCACGTTATTTATGGACGCCTCCTAATGAATAAAAATGAGAATAATAATAATAGCTCAGCTGGACGGAATCCGCCTGGCCAATTCCTTCGGCCGACCAGCGAGACAGAAAGGAAGCTTTTTCTGAATTGACCTTTGATTTGAAATCTGTGATTGACGTATAATAAAATAAAACAATGTTTTGTAAGTTATTATCGTTTTATTGTTTTGTGTACCTACTTACATATCAGTTGGAAAAGAAAACCGTTGTGGGAATGGAAGGCGCTGGCACAAAATAAACAAGTATATTTTGTGGCGCTGGTGTGCTTAATTTACCTCATAAACTTATTATACCTACTCTATTTAGGTACCTCTTCTGTTTATCAAACAACACTATATCACATCTGTAGCATTGATAAGCTTCTGACCACTTTTTTAGTAACCGATAGTCTCAATTCAAGTAATGTTCTCAGGTCTGAGGGAATATCCGTAAATAGGCGACAGTATGGTCACTCGTCGTTGAAAGAGACAAAATGAACACTGAGTAATCTCTCGCTCGGCACAGTTTTTTCACAACAGCGCATTCCTGTTTAGGTAATACTTCCATGCAAATAAATGAGTGTATTCTATTATTGTATTTGAACGTCGACGTATGAGTCAAATACTCGACTTGTGTCAATCATACGTCATCTCGAATCATACGAGATTATAATTTGTTTTTCTTACTTTGCACAATACTGAAAGTTTGCTTGAATTTTGGGACTTTTATTCGACTCATCGACGTACAAATGTTTACATAACTGTTTATAATACGTTTTAAATAATGAGACTGTAAAGTGAGTGTGTTTGTATGAAAATAACGCAGTGGCTCGATTTATATGCTGGCAAGTGGCATTTATTATAAGTTTTTGTGTAAATTTATAAACTTTTCCATAATCTTATTTCTCATATTTATACACTAATATATGATGAATAAGAACAAAATATTATCTAGTCTTCATCGTATGTAATAATACTCTGGCCTTCAAACTTTAGTACTTACTTACCACACTTTACAAACTTTGATTTCCTTGAAACAAAACGAGTCAGAGTTTTAAAGGTTCTACGAAGTCGATTTTTTATCCACAGGTAAGAAAAATATGTTGAATTACCACCTTATATCGGAGCAGGTGGAGTTCGTTACCGCATACGACGAAGGTGCTGAACCTCTTGTCTTTGCCGAGTATGAGATAGCAATGAGATTCTTCCGGACTTTCCTCGATGGAAGGATCAAGTAAGACATTTTTTTTCGGATAGGCAAAGTATTTTGGTGCCTCCTCATGCCCAACTAATTGGGATAAAGATGGAGAATGGGCTATGATGAGGACCCATCACGTGAGCACAACACGAATTTGCAGCGAAAAGCGAAAAGCAGCGGAGACAACAGCATAACGAATGCCTTCCAAAGCAAAGAGGAAACCGAGTTAAAAAAAGAAAAGTCTCTTTAAAAAAAAAGTCATCCATTCCGTGACCGATTATTACAAAATTAGTTAAACCACTCTTAATATAAACTTAAAGTAGGAGCTATTCATTTTCAACAATTCATAATACTATCAAGACCGTTTAGAATATACAACTACGTAGGTAAATGAAATATGTGGTGGAGACTGCAGCAACGGCCCCACATTTATACAATCCTGGCGATATGCAGCCGGAAACCGGGGGGTTTTAGTGGGTATGCCTACCAAAAGAGAGCCCCACATAACCCTATGGCCCACCAGCGATAGGGTATGCATAAGGCGCAATTCAACCTCGAAAAAAAAAAAAAAAAAAAAAGGTATATGAAATATAGGAACTTTCTTTGCGTTTTCACAAAAATGTCATTAGATACATCGTAAAGAACCATGTTTTTGTTCCTTTTCAAAGAAAAATAGTTTTTACAAATGGACAACAATAATACGGTTTTTATTTTCCAGAAAATACAATGAGAAATATCACTATGCTGGCGAATTTTCGTATAGCGACACTTTGTTTCAACAAGAACTAATCGAACTTGATTCTAACTATGAGGACCTGAATCGGGGTACATTCTATCAACATGCTGCTAAGATAGACGACATCGTAGATCCAGCTGTAAGTGTAAACTTACTATTTCTCATAAACAATGAGGCAATTATGTTTTATATTTATTTCCGTCATAGTAATTTGCGTTCAAATCTGTGACGAAGACTGCACACATTGACAATCGACAAGCAGGATAAAAAACACCAAAATGCACGGAGAGATAGCAAATCGAATCGGACCCCATATAGAGTCTTCCCAACGTTTCACAATACGAGCTCGTATGACATTAGCTGCTTCAAGTAAACACATATAAATATTCGCATACAATCACACCAATTATCTAGTCCCACGTTAAGTTTCATGAAGAACTTGTGTTATGGATACTAGATAACGGATAAACATACATATATACTTTTTTTTTGTAAATACATACTTAATATACATATTAAACACCCAGACCTAGACAAATAGACATGTTCATGCACACAAATATTTGTCTTGTCCGGGGATCGAACCCGGGACCTCTGGCGCAGAAGGCGGGGTTAGTACCTCTGCGCCAAACAGGTCGTCATATAATATCATTGATTCGTGCCCAAGGTAAGTTTCATAAAGAACTTGTGTTTGGATGTTAGATAATGGATAAACATACTTAATAGGTATGTTTTATTTAGTAAATACATTAGTACGTAATACCTATGCATATACAGGGTAGAAAAAATCTATGGGTCCAGGAGGGGAACTACCTTAGATCCTTTAGTTAGCTAATTTAACTGAAAGGAAACTTTCCTTTATTTATCAAAGTAAAAATGCAGTTTGCATTAATAGATTTAAAAAAATACGTTTCCCACACCCAAGAATCGCATATATCAGCTAAAATCTGTAAAAAAATTAACATCCTGTATTTTTATACCATCAATCGATAAGATTAATCAAATGGATCAACTTTAGATTAAATCAAAGGAAACACATGAAAACTCAACTTATAAACGTAATGGGACGGATAGAGCACTTTTATTCAAGGCTTTTTTGAAAAAATTACATAAGTATTTGAATGACGTTTTGTTTCTTTAAAAAAATAAAGGAATGTTTCCTTTCAGTAAAATGAGCTAACTAAAGAATTTAAGGTAGTTCCCCCCAGGGCCCATAGGTTTTTTCCATGACAAATAGACGTGTGCGTGTACATGTCGGATGATAATTTAGATAAATAAATTTTAGCGAAAACCCTAGGGATATTGCGAAAATACAGATAATTAGACAATGGTGTTGTCATTTCTCAATCCTACTGAAAAAATATAGGGTTTTTGCGAAAAAACGGGTTGCTAGTAAATATTATTAAATACACTTACAAAACAGTGTCTTTGCTTTGAGCTAATTTAACTAGTCACATAAACGGCAATATATTATTAATAGTATACAGGGTGGAAAGTTAAGAGTGGGAGTGAGTGAAGGTATCATAATTCTTGATTATGATACCTTCACTCACTCCCACGTAGCTACTTGAAAACGATCGTAGGGAACCATCCTTAACTTTTGAGATATTTCGAACTGCTTTCACAGATTTTGAAAAAAATTACAGTTAGCAGAAAAATTTTCAGTTTTCAAAAATAATTTATTTATGCCAATCGATCCTTCATAGACGCGTACCTTTGTTGAAGGAACTTATTTTCTTAGCGAATGTGTGGAAATACTTTTTTGCGATTTCTAACTTTTCTAGTAGTCATACCTTAGTTAGTGTCTTACACCCATATTCTAAGTCGTTCCTCCAAAACTTACTCGTCCTCGACTTAACGAAACCTCGTTGAAAACCTCTTCGAAATACTCCTCGAAATCAGTATTCTAAGTCATAACTCCGTAAGGACCTGGAAGAGCCAAAGAGTACGTAGCCACTCCGTGTTAGGTCTAACGCACACTACCATTTTTACCCACGACGAGGTTGAGTGGTTAGACTGTTTTGATCTTCATAAAAAGTAGGATCGATTGGCATAAAAATTTAAAAACATTAAAAAAAAATCAGCTTACTGTATTTTTTTAAATCAAAAAATTAAGGATGGTTTCCTAAGAACGTTTTCATGTAGCATCAATGGTTAAGGTACCTGCCCTTCATGCCCCGTCTTAACTTTCCAACAAAGCTTTTGATTAAGCTAAGTATATACTTACATATAAGTATATACTTAGCTTTATTAAAGAAAAAGTTAAATAAAATGACTTTTATTCTTCAAATTAAACGCTTTATTAGACCATTCGAACTCTGAAATAGCGCGGTAGCTCTAGCTTAGTCTAAATTTCAATATTTTTCATCACTTATATTTAGGTCAAATAACTGTTTATGCAATAGTTCGCGAAATATTATGAAGAATATCTGTGTGGATGCGTTAATCTATTGTAAGCGGCTGTACTGAACGGATTCAGATGAAATTTTACATACCCGGAATAGGAAATTGTAATTAAGTAACAAAGTTATCATTTTCAACAGTAACTTTTCCTATTCTGTAACAATAAGTTTCGTCTTCTTTAAAATTCAGAAGTATAACATCAAGTTTTTTTTTTCTAAACACAAAAAGTATACATTCACATAACTTTGGTAAGAACTAAGGCAATTGCCTCCGTCTGCCAAGTTGCTGATTAAGTTTTTAACGCTTCTGGAAGTTAAGAGTTCTAAGTGCTTGTAGAAAATGTTAAAAGTTTCTCATGTGGGCATAATTTATTTTCAGATTTCGCAGAAATTCTACGGAAAACTTCAAGATGCGTCTGATCTTCCAGCAATAGATATTCAGAGAGGGAGGGACTTTGGGCTACAGGGGTATAATGGCTACAGAAAACTATGTGGTCTCAGACCTGCAAAACACTTTGAAGATCTACTGGATGTTATGAGTATGGAAGTGAGTATTTTGTATAACCATGAAGTCAGCCGTAGGTGGTCAATACTGGGGGTCAATACTGGGTATTATATAAAGCTGTGTTGATTTTCTCTATAATCATCACTTCTTCTCTGCCCGAATCTAGAGGCATCTCGTGACCTTCAACAGATTTTTGCTCCACCTTGGAGAGGTCTAACAAAACTATTCTTACCTCAAAAGATATTGTTTCAAGACAAGCAGGATAGTTTTACTATGTTTCTCTCCAAATTTCTGACTACACATAATGATATTGTTAACATTTTGTGTATGATTGTATTATCATTAATTTAAGAATTGCCGCTAACTTGTCGGCTTTATTTTCATGTTTCCGACTCTACAGTACGACGATTTTCCTTAAGTTTCCTTTAAGTAAAACCTATGAATGCTAAAGATATTTTATGTAACAATTCAAGAAAAGATCAACCAATAAAATATACAGGTGAAAATTAAATTCTTCCATGAGAAAAACGAGCGAGTACTCATAACTTTTCTTAAGACCACAAATAGCAAAGCAAGTTCACTGCTATGCTGAGTTTCAGAATGGTCTCTATGCATTTGTCACCTTTAAACGACACGGGGCGCCGAGATTTTAAGACGCTTTACGGAAAAAAATACTTATTTACTTTCTGATATAAATAGGATAGTACAGGATGGTAAGATGTACATTTCTTCATACCTTTATCTAGATTTGTAATATACCAGAAACACGATTTTACGATTTTGTATCGACACTTTTTCTTTTCGAAATGACCCCATAAAAATACGATAATTCATAATTATTCTCAAATGGGGTTACATTATACTATTGGAAATTGGTTTAATTAGTGGACACCAATAATATTTCGCATCGTGTAGTTTCACTTCTCTTTATTCGATATAGTTATTTATTACGAACTGATATCGTGGATTTTTCGCCTAATATGCAAAATCTGTCTCGCTCCCGCGCGCGTCGTTTTCTCATTGCTATCTCGCTTCAGTCATATAGCGCCTTAAGTTTAGTGTGAAAACAACTTCCGATTCTTTCGCCTTAATATTTGCTCAAAGATAATAAAAACTTCAATATATCTACTCGTAACAAACAACTGACGTCCTTTTTTTATTTTTGGCATGTCAACTAAAGTTTGGAAATTAGGGCCCGCTGGATAAGAATGGGATGAGATTATTAAAACGTGCATATTTTTTATTTTTTGGAACGGTTGAAGTTCTTAAAAAGATACATATAGTGTAGGTACTTACGCTTACATGTTAGTTAGTATATATTTTTTTATTTCGAGAAACAAAGACTCATAATTGTTAGTAACAATGGAACTTAAAGCTATCTTAGTACATGATTATATTAGTTATGAATTATTCAAATAAAATTACAAATGTCAATCAGATTAAGTTAGTAGAGGCAAACACCGCATTCGTAGCGTGATGAATGATTTAACAGTATATCAGCATCTTCTGATTGCTGCTTCTTTATCAGTTGACTAGCGTCCGCCTGTGGATTCACCCGCGTGGTTGTCGTTCCCGTGGGAATATCAAAAAAAATATCTTATTGCTCGCCTACATCGTTAAAGGATTCTGTGGGCTTTCAGCTTAATCGGTTCTGCCGTTTGGGTTGTGCGTTGTCTGTCAGTCACGGTACTTACTTTTTTTAAAGTTTAGATTTACTATGTCTGAATTCTACGAAATCGAATACCTATGACATAGTCGACTAGGTACTCGTAACCCACTGGGAATTTAATTCGGGACCAGGGAGCACCGCGCAAGTATCGTCGATATGACAGATGGATGTGACATATTGCTCTTAGTCTTTGGTAAGTTTTCATTTGTCTCAAAAAGAAGCAGCAATGTGTCACATCCATCTGTCAAATGAAGCCGATTTCGATGCCGACGCCACTTGCGCGGTACGACCCCTAGATCTGTTACTGGTAGTGTCACCACTTGACTACAGACACCTACAGAGGTTGACTACAAAATCTTATACGCGGTCGACTATATTTACTTATTCACCTTTTTTTTTAGAAAGTGGCAGCCCTAAAGGAGCTGTACCATGACATAGAAGATGTCGACCTCCTCGCTGGTATAATAAGTGAAGACTTGATAAAAGGAACATTCGTTGGCCCCACATTGTTCTGTATAATAACAAAACAAGTGCACCTGCTGAGATTCGCTGACAGATTCTGGTTCGAGAGAGGGCAACAGTTCCACAGTTTTACTCCAGGTGTGATTTTATATAAATGTTGGAACTCTTGTGCTTTCTGTTTGTAACTTCTATTTAACCGCCTGTGTGGTCTAGTGGTACAACCACCGGTATCAGACCCAGGACATGAGGAGCTCGAATTAATCAATTTTGAATAGCTAACACGTCCATGTGGTACCGCCAATAGCATTGGTTACTTAAGGGCCCGCTATAGGCCAACGAAAATCAGATTGCTTTACATGATCGTCTGTAATATCAATATTAATGAAAAACTGAATTTCAAATTAAGATGCAGCAAACTACAGGACTAACACTAGTGACTATGTTACTCAAAAACACGATTGCATAAAATTTTCTCGATAGAAGAAAATTGCGAAGTTGCCTCCAAATCACTATAATTAACACGATAAACTGCTAGTATTCAAGTAATACATTAAAATAAAGCTTGCAACTTTTTAGTATAATTACACTATAGATAAGGCAGGGCTTATGTTATATATTTTTTGTAAATAGCCTTTAAATATCCTTTAAAAAAAGAATTTCCTTCATTTCTTCATTCCGGACCGGCCGAATGGGGCCGGAGAATTATATAGTAAATGCTGCCTTATTTCTCATAGAAATAAGGCAGCATTTACTTTGAAGTACGCCGTTGCAGTTATTACTTTTGTTTTTGGCCTAAAGCGCGCCCTTAACCCTGCATTAGTACCTATTCAGAAATAGTTCGCGACTGCTCCATTGACTTCCTCGAATATTAATTCGAATTGTTCAGCTGTCGAAATTTTGAAATAAATAGCATCTATTTCGTAATGGACAATAGAATTATGTTTTAAGTAAGTACCATTCAAAGTTATGTGAATTTATTATAAGAAAGTTGCTAACATCTCGGAATCCATCATAATTTTTTCCAAACTCCACGAACAATATTTCCCAGGCGAAGTTCAAAGACCGCTTCCCGCAAAAAGGTTCAGATACCGTTCATCTCATTCAAAAGATGTTAAAGCGAGAGCAGAACTCGAGAACAGGGCGGTAAAGCCTCAGTCACGCGGAGCGAAGAGCTGCTATTTTCCGGCAGCGAAAATTATCTTTAGCCGCTATAAAATTGAGCAAGTAAATTTTTTACGCTTGCGAAAAACATAACGAGCGGTAATTTGGCGGTAATAGTTACGTGTGACCAGTAGCTATACCTAATTAGCGCAAGCAGCCGTTCCTTCAAACGTCAAACAGACGACATTTTTCTAGGCAGCAACGTCAAACAGATGACAATTTGGACTACACGGCACCTATCGAATGAGGTTTTTAGCTGCTATAAACTTCATGTAGTCGACAGCAGTCACACGATAGCGCTAGAAGTAACATTTATAGCTAATACTTATTACAAGCAGTAAATAGCAGCTATACATCGCTGCGTGTAACTGAGGCTTAAAAGTCGTTGATCGAAGAGTAGCCGTTATACACGGCACCAATCAAATAAGGTTTTAGCAGCAAAAAACTGCATGTAATCGACAGCGGTGACACAGTAACGGCGATTTACAGTCCGACAAGGCATATAATAAACATGGATGGGGGCGCTGACAGTGACATATATTAGTTCCTTTTTTTGCCACGATCAATAAAGGCCTTATTGCCC
Organism: Chrysoteuchia culmella; assembly: GCA_910589605.1. Taxonomy (NCBI): domain Eukaryota; kingdom Metazoa; phylum Arthropoda; class Insecta; order Lepidoptera; family Crambidae; genus Chrysoteuchia; species Chrysoteuchia culmella. The sequence continues at coordinate 16,157,727 of OU342654.1, forward strand.
GTACAACAAGGCCTATAATAAAATCACGTTTCATTTTAATTCCTTTTATTGCCACATTCATTATAAGCCTTTCCCCCCCCCCCCCCTCCCCTCCCCCGTGTAAATATCAGAATAAAAAGTATCCTATCCAGGCTATGTTCTATCTGTGTGCAAAATTTCATCCAAATCGGCTCAGTAGTTTTTGCGTGAAAGAGTAACAATAAAACAAACATACTAACATACTTTTGCATTTATTTTATGTCATTTTCTTTTATATTAGAAGGATATTTATAGCAAGTATTCTGTATCTAAGTAGCAGCTATACTTAGCTGCGTGTGACTGAGGCTTAACTGAGAAGCACTGACAAAAGAGCGAACTGATTTATACGCTCGCATGCCTCCTCGACTTGCGGTAGTTCGTCGTATTTCTTAACTCGAAATAACTTTTGTGAAAAGTTACTACTTATTACCGAGCTGTTCGGTTAATGGAATTTCCTTTGGTTTTCTTTGGTTTTCTTGCGATGCTGGCTAATTTCATGATTGTTTTTTGTGTAGCTTGGAATGGCTCTCTTCAATGCATGAGTGAACTAAGACCATTGTAAGATGTTACACAATGTACAGTCAACATCACATCAAACAAATATATTCAGTATTAAAACTGCTTAAATAACAAACGCGATAAAATCCTCACTGACCTTAAATTTATGCGTTTGACTGTACGTACTTAAATAGACGATAGTGATTCAACCGCATTAATTTGACATTAATGTTCACAGCTCAATTGAATGAGGCCAGAAAAACCAATTTGGCGCGTTTCGCGTGCGATAACGCTGACGGCATCAAATTTATACAGCCACAGGCATTCCTCAACGTTGGACATGGGTATGTAAAGCATTTCAGTACTTTGTCAAAACACTTGCAGTTGTAATTTGTACTGAGCGCGACGTTAGTTACGGCGACGACGTCCATCCAACACAAAGTAGCTGTTAAAGAGCTGAAAAATAGTTTTTTTGGATTCCTTAGGCTGGTTACAGATGCTGTCAAAAGTAATGATTAAGCGCTTGTGCAGCTCTTTTAACTGCGAAAGAGGACCATATTATACAGCTATTTGATCGATAGAAAAGCTGGTTAAACGCCTTACAAAAGCTGATTAAGACGCTATATCGAAAAAGTACGATTTGTTTTATATAAAACTATAGGCCGGTTAGAGATGTTACAAATCTGGTAATAAAATTGTATATTTCTTCAAACTTTTATCTAGATTTTTATAGTTTCAAAAACATGATTTTATGATTTTGCCTCAACACTTTTTCTTTTCGAAATGACCCCTTAAAAATACGTTTTTTTAAAGATTATTCTCAAATGGGGTTACATAAGAAATTGGTTTAATTAGTGGACACCAATAGTATTGAGGATCGTATAGTTTATTTTTCTCATCGGTTTTCAGTAATGGGTTTGGATTTGATTGGTGAATGTTCTTTGATAAGTGTTACGGTGATAAGGGGGCGCTGCAGTAAACATTTGTTTGAGCAAAACCAAAACTACTAGTCCGATTTTGATGCGGTTTTCAGTAAGGGTTTTCTGTAGTACAATGTACATTATTATCTATGCTCTCTAAAAATTTTGAAATTGAGAGCAAAATTAAAAAAAATGAAAGAACCCACGATGGTTAAAACGTAATTGACAAAGGATAAAATAATATAAAACCCCCGAACTTCATTAACCGTCGGCAGCAAACGTATTTTATAAATTCATTTTTACATCTTTAAACCTTCTTTTAATATACTATAGAACTAAAAGTGTAGAGAAATGTTAATAGCTGTACAATGTACAACTTTAAATCTGTACTTTTGATTTTTTTATTACTTCTATAAAGCTGATGGCTTCGTGAAATATAACAAATAATTTACCTATGTTTTTCCATGAAATTGCTTGTGTTGGTTTGGCGACGCTTGAGGAACTCTCTTGTTGTGTAGTGCCAATACGCGTCGCGAGTCCTAAGCCTATTTTTTTCTTTTGAAATATTGTTTCGGGCGTTAATGTTTCCACCCTACTAAACTTTTGCAAAATGAGGCAATTTTGATGTCATTCGATTTAGTACACCTTAATCTAGGTCTGTACGGTTTATCTTTTAGTCATTCGGTTTAGTTTAACTTAAATAAAATAAAACGCTCGAGGTAAAAAAGTATGGATATTGAGATGCTAATAACTTTTGTTATAAGCAATATTTATTTTATAAAAACGTACCCGTAACTATGCCGTATATTGACATCTTGTAAAAAATATCAAAATTAAATTTTGCAGTAATAGTCAATTCCTGGGCAAGCATGCAACACCTAATTAGACCACATCAAACCACATCCTGTTTATTATGCACGATGGTGGTAGAGTTTGTGATATATCGACCTTTTTTATTTCTCGAGTTTCGAGAATTCTCGAGGCTTAATTCTCGAGTTTTCTCGGGTCTCGAGTCTTGGAATTGAAACTTTAAGAAACTGTTGAAATTGAATAAAAAACAGGATGTTTATCATCTTTCTTACTTTCATTGCACCAAGATCAATATTTAGTAAAATTTGGTACCTCTTATTTAGATAAGGAAAGGAACAAAACTTCAAATCGTCTAACATACTTACTTAATAATGAAAACGTAGTAATTAACGACTGATTTATGATTTGTGACCCCTATTTAGGTAGTATAATTTGAATTGATTATGACATAATTATTTATTATTTTATGAATGTAATTAATTAATATTTTATCCAAATGGATTCAATTCATGCCTAAAAATGCCGAAATTGAGTGAATGTGTCCGGCACTTCAAATAAAATTATGATCCTGTTATGTTATGTACCACATTTTTTCTTAATAAAGTATTTTCTTCTATTCTAACGAATAGAAACATTAACAACTTTTGGGGGCATAGAGGGCGGTATCGCTTTTGGTATGAAAATTTACACGCATACCGTATCTTGAAAATTTTTATCAATGTTGTTTCTACATAAATTGTGAACCAATAAACAATTTTACTAATCCATTTTTTTTCTTCTATGAACGGCAACAATTCAATTTAAATCTCAACAACATTCACGCGCAATGTAATATAAAAACAAAATAGTTCTCGAAACAATATCATAATCTTCGCTGGAGAGGAAAATCTCATTTCATTTCTGTACTGAGTTCTTTGAGCGTTGCATTTAAAAGCAAAAATTAAGTGAGACACCATCCACTTCGGTTGCAATGAAATGGTGGAATGCAATTAGGGACATCCCATTTATTATTCAGGGCAAGATGGCAAACGCTGCTTTAAAATAGAGAGCTTACATCAAATAATTTACATTTCAAGCTCTTTAAATTAAAACCAGTTCGTAATTGGATTTAAGGTAATTGCATATTTTATAGAGCGAGATTTGCACAATGTTAATGGTAACATATTATTAAGTCAGTATCGTACGTACCTAATGTAACTAATATTAGAAGTGTAAAAGTTTTCTTTTTATGTTCCTTACTTCACTTCATGTTTGTTCGAATGATTTTAACGAATTAGAAAAAAGAGGAAAGGACAATCCCGCAGGCTGATTATCTAACAAAAAATCACCTAACAACCAGCTTCGCTTTGTCATTACTGTCACATTTTCACACTGTATGATAGCCAAAATAGCCACGAAACTGAACTTATTTTTGGTCACATAATCAGCCCTCCGGTTTAATGTGGGATGATACAATACCTAGTTACTCTGGGCAATCATAGATTACACTTACATGATTGTTTTCCTTCTAGCAACGAACCAGTGCCTTGTTCCCAAATACCTGGACCGGATATTTCGAAATGGTACGACGACTCCTGCCGCCATCGCCACGAAGGCCACCATTATGACCACCGCGATAGGCACCGCGATGGCTATCACTTTGAGCACCACCGTCCTCGATATGAGCTACATCCTCCTTCTTACCAAAAAGTAGACTATTATAGTAAACTGTTAGATTATACCCAGAACGATCACCAAAACCGCAAACATAATGACCAACATCATCAGATAGAGCAAAAAGAAGAATTTAAAGAAAGACAATTAGATTATCACCGTGGCCGACAGCATGACCGTGAACCTAGTAGTTATAATCATCGTCCTTCAGACCAGAAAAATGACTATTACGGACGGCAAGATGATACCAATAATGAGCACCGTGACCAATATAATGATCGCATATATACCAGTGTTAAACATTATGAACTAGGTCCAAGAGTAGACTATTTTGGTAGACATCTAGATTATACCCATCCTGATGATCATCATGAACGTAAACATAGTGGTTTTAAATTGCAGTCCACCTATAACTATCATGATTACAAGGGTTATGATTGAAATTATATGAAAATTATTATATAGAAACGTATAGTTAAAGCATTGTAGATTCGAATATTGATTATTTAGTAGATTTTTTACACCCAAGTGATAAGTCCACTGGCCCAACTCTTGGGCCATGGATCAAGGGATTCCAAACCACCAGATCCAATTACACACCAAGTCTTCCTGCTCCAAAGTTCTTCAACTAAGACGTTGGTCTAATATGCTAATCCAAAGAGTTAGTCTTAATAACAATGCATCATAAAATTGCCTCTAACGAGTCAGAAATGCATACAATATACAACTACTTAAATTTTTTTCAGATTATGACAAGTTCTTCATGAGATTTTAAATTCTGATTTTTTAATAATGGTTTATTCTTAATTTATGTTTTGTTATGTTTGTTTTTATTATGAAATAAATAATATTTTTTCAAAGTTGCCTTTACTTCTTTTATTCATTAAGTCCTACCGGCTACCGGGGCAGCCAGGGAACAATAGATTATCTCAACGGCTGGAACAAACACATGCATGCGAGTAATCCGCCCACCACCGCAGAAATACAAACGTAATGCGAAGACCCACCTACTACCTCTTACCTTCGCTACCTCCACCCCGGCCAAGACAACAACACCCTCTCCGATCGCTCCCGCTGACCAGACCAACTCCGTCGCTTGGGCTCTCTCTGCCCTTAGCCTTGCCTCCAAGATCCTTGCCTCCAAGATGGTAAGACAAAACTTTCTTGCTGAATTTCTTTTGTAATAATGAAGTTCCCTTGAAACTAAGACCATGAATCTTGATTCATGGTCTTCTTGGTCTTCTTGGTACATTGGGATATCTCACTCAATTGGGACACTATTAATCTCTCGTTTTAATTTCTGCCAAAACGGTTGAGGTACATTGAACTTGCGAAGAATTGCCACTAGTTTTATAACTCTAGCTTGAGGGGCCCCGCTAGATAGAAATACATGTACTCATCCTTAGCTAGAATATACCCCAAAAGGGCAATGTCGATTACGCCCGCGTGCATGCTGAGGAGTTATCGCCCTTGATGCAGTGTTAGAGCTGCATGGAGTTCGGGCACATACGCAGCAAGTGCATGAGTGAAATGGAGGTTTTCCTCCACTGCTCCGAAAAATAACTCTAGCTTGAGAGACCCAGGGATACATATTGTATTCGGTTTGGTTGGTGGTAGGATTTGTTGTGAGTCTGCCTGGCTAGCTACCACCATCTAAGTATGACGCCATAATTACAATGTTTTTTGCATTGTTGTGTTCCGGCAGTTCAAGATTAGATAGCCAGTTCCTCAGTGATTGAGGATTCCGCGAAAGGTATCGCTTCCATCTTCAGCCTTATCAATACTTAACAGTTAAATGATGAAGGCTAAGAGTATTCACGTCGTTCATAAAAAAAAAAAAAATATCTTCTTATTTCCCTTTTCTTTTTTTTCTGTTTCTGTCTTTCCTGTCTTTCATTTATCCGTGCTCTACCCTCCTACCCATGATCCCACGTCCCGCTCTGTATAGAATCGCAGTTCGGAGTGGGTCATGGCTTGTCTTAAACAAAGTTTCTTTTCCTACAGTCTTTTGAATACTTTTTACACCGTCTTTATTTCATTTGAAAAACCCAAAACTTGGAAAATAATAGTCAATCCAAAAACATATATAAATATATTCCGAGCCGACTTAACTAGAACGGCTTAGAAAAAAAAGACGTTATAATTTGATTCTTGTTTAGGGATAACAACAATTTAAACGTGTTTCACCAAAAAGCTTCTAGCTTAGTAAATTGCAAATCATCGCAATTACAGCAAAACGCAAACTAGGAATGAATCCCGACAGTGAATCCAGACACGATTCAAGCCTGAAATGTCAAATGTGAACGGCTAAATTAATTGATGGATAAACAACTCACTTGACTGGCTCTGAGAGCGTCTATATTTAAACGTGTCGGCTTGTTAATTGTCCTAAGAGTCTTTTGGACTTATTTAGTTTCTGTAATTTATTACCTACGTTAAGTTGTTAATAAACTTTATTGATAGCAGAACTTTTTTCTTTACAGATACTCTTATATACCTCGCCCATTATGTTATTATCACAATGACAGACAGCAAGATAAACATTTCCATTAGAAATATCATATTTGAGGATATACTCAAGTTATGTTCATAAAGACAAATTCTTTGACACAAAAGAAGCATTACTTACTTACATTAATAAATTAATTTATGTGTGTCGTAAGACTGACTGTCTTCTTGCTGTTGTCGTGATGTGCCAGATTTAATTAGTCTAATATTTATTTGTCAGTCTTACCAATTAAGAGGGTCTATTTTCTATACGACTTCACAAGCCAAGTAAAATATTATTTTACATACAAAATCTTCATTGTTCATTTCGTAATTACAGAGTCAAAATTCAAAGCAATTCTACTTAAAGTCTCTTCCTTTGTTTCCAAATTAATTTGTTGGGTTACAGCCAAAGGGAAATAGGCATAATTAAACTTAATGACTTGCAAAATAAGTGATCACAGTGTGGATTCAAGTGTGATTATGATGAAATATTCCTCCAAGAGCTGTAGGTGTTTAAATTTTAAATTAAGCGAAGTTATTCAAGAAGATGAACGATTTATTTTAAAAGATATACATAGAAAATAAGAAAATGCTGAATGTATGTTCCTTTTTCTTAATGTTCCTTTTCCTTCCTTGAGTTTTAGCTTAGCTTGCTTAGCTAGAGTTCATATTCCACAAACATCGCTGGGAGGCTTAAAAACTTCCTAACATTACTCCGTCTTAAATCCAGAAGACCAGTATTATATATTCATAATCATGAATGTAGTTTTGTGAAGCAATTATTTCCCCGTTCATTTGTTACAACAGGAATCACTAGGATGGTTTCCATTTGACTACCAAATTACAGTTTGTCCCGGACACATCTAATATATTTGAGACATGCGATTGCAAGAGCATTTGAATGCAACATCGTTGTAACATTCCTTTGTAAATGAGAACTTCTTAGAGAATAAGCATCATTTACTGCCATTATAGCAGTTATAAGAACAATAAACTTCTTCGATACGGTTCCATGAATACGTGTTTTTCATAATTTGTAATACAAAAAAATACGATTTTATTTACAATTGGCAAATTTTAACACAGAATAATAAATAAGATGAAAAAGTTCTTCTTGTATTGAAAAGCAGCACCTGATGCTTGTTGAAACCTCAGTTAAAATAAAAACAAAATATACCAACCAAATTACAATATAGCCAGATTCTGTAAACACTTGACAGTTACCGTTTACCTTTGTTTCTTATTACCTTTTTAAAGTATTTCCTAAACTGAATTTGATACTATATTCAATCAAACTGAACTAACGACATGCTTCTCTGTTTAGTTTATATTAAAGATACATGAGATAAAAGCTAGCAAGCTTTCCAATAAAGTAGGTAGGTTACGTAAACATCGGAACAGACAAACCACTCACGCTTTGAAAACAGAGCACAAAGAGTTTTTATTTTGTATTGTGTAAACCCGGTTTGCACTTACACAGCTCCCCAACAAAAACCAACTAGTTAATCAAACGCTCCTCTGAGAGCTTCAGAAACTTTCCTTCTCCAGTGGTGATAAAGTAAAAAAAAACGTAAGTGTAGGTAGTGCAATCCTCATTTATTCAGCGAGGGAATTGAAGTAATTTCCAGCAGGAAAATTAAAAGAAACGAGCTTATCTTGGCGAGCCCTCGGCGCAATTACAGTGCGACTAAACAGGTTTAAGTTTTTTTGCTCTTGTCAGACAAAAAGTATCAACTCAGTTAATCTTGCTATTCTGTCTCCATTTTAGTATTGTGCATTTCGACGGATGGCGACCTCGTTTTCGTTGACTTTTTATCTTGTATTTTTTCTTCTTTCCATAAATATTATTTTGCTAGATTTATTTTTACTAACGAACAAAGCAAAGGAAGAGATTTTGACCATTAAATTTATTTTGGTAGTCGGCTTATTGCTCAGCAAAAATAACTGTATTATTTTTATTGTATTCGTCAGCCCACTCACACACAAAATATTATATTTTGAAGTTCATTGTTTTGTTTCTTATGGCGACTACCACCAACTGTAAGTAAACACATTTAGCGCTAAACATTTTAAAATTAGATTCCATTTCAGTCATTCGTTTGAAGTAAAAAGTGACAGAGCGATGTTTTTAAATATGTTTAGCGTACCTATTTAATTTTAGTCAGTGAAAGTCCGCCATTTTGTTTTTTCTTTGTCAAATATCAATAATGAGTGGGACTGCTACAATCAAACTGTACATACAATGCGGATATTATTAGGGCTGAAATATCTGTCCGCATATTGTCAAATGTATATTCTGATGGAGCAGTGATCTGCAGCAGATGTGAATCGTCGAAGCTGTCGCCTATCGGAATAGTGGTATTTTGAAGGCAAATTTGAAGGTAATTTTCTGACAATATTATGTCTTATTGAATATGTGTGCTGTCTTAGCAATTTATTTTGTTGTCGCTATACGACTTATTGAAGCTAATTGTCAAAATAACGGAATATTAAAATCCAGAATGTACCCCCATGTGAATACCTAGTATTGTCTGTAACTATTTAGTAATCTGTGGCATTGTTGTCAATGTCAAAAGAATTATTTTTATGCATAAAGTATAAGCTCTATTTACAACTCCACTATATCATTTTTTATTAACGTTCTTTTTGCCAACGTTATTTTATTTTGTCTTTTTTCTAGTGGACATAAATTTTCGGGCGTAGCTGTTGAGGATTCCTCGTAAGTCATCTCTCAGAACAGTTGGTGGAGATTATAATATGCTTTTGCAAAGGGAAGTAAATATGTTTCTATAGATATAGAATAACGATGAGCTCGTGGCGCAGAGGTGAACGCGCTTGGCCTGTTTTTGGCGACCAAAAAATCACGGGATGTACGATAACCTGTTGGTCCCGGCTGCATTTGCAGTCATTAAAACCCACCAACCCGCATTGGGCCCGCGTGGTGGGTCATGGCCCATTCTCCTTATCCATCCATGAGAAAGGCCAGTGCCCCAGCAGTGTGGACTTTAAAATGGCTGATGACGAAGATATAGGATACGATCTGTAAATAGGATATCTATTCAACACTGCTGCGAAAGAAATTTGTAATTAGCCTTTAGAAACACTCGCCATTTTCAGCCTTCCCAAACACACTCCTAGGGGACCTAAGTCCCCATAAATGGACCCTTTATTTAAAAAGGAATTGTCACATTTATGATTTTTGAATTTTTGCATTTTTCAATGCTATTTTAATACTTATGATAAATTTTAAAATAGAAAAATATTGGAAAAAATTTACTCGGCCACAAGTTTATTTCCAAAGGATTGGACCGGATTTCCAAAGGTCGTGGGTTCGATTCCCATCTGAGAATTCACTTGTGGCCGAGATAATTTTTTCCAATATTTTTCTATTTTAAAATTGATACATTTATTTTTATAAATTTAATAAATAACAATATCACAATTCTAAGTTTTAAAAAATAATTAACTAATAAGCTGTCAAAAAAACTTAGTCTAGTTTTTCGTCTCACGGGTGATACCTAATAAGAATACACTAAGCGTCACGCGCGTTACGGTTAAAATAAAACAAATATTTACGAATACCCCTCGGTTGGTGTTAAGGGCTAGGATTTGTATGTATAAATACAATAATACTTACATCATGACGACCTGTTTGGCGTAGGGGTACTAAACCCGCCTTCTGCGCCAGAGGTCCCCAGTCCGGGTTCGATCCCCGGACAAGACAAATATTTGTGTGCATGAACATGTCTATTTGTCTTGGTCTGGGTATTTAATAAATTATTTATATTACACACATAATATACATTTTTGTATGTATTTACAAAAAAAGTATATAAGTATGTACATCCGTTATCTAGTATCCATAGCACAAGTTCTTCATCAGACTTAACGTGGACTAGATAATTGGTATGCAATTATTTATTTATTTATTATTATTCATCATCATCATCGTCATTCATTCAATATCCCTACAACTGCGGCCAGGCCATTATCCAGTGAGGATCGTTGGGTGCGTACGACTGGGTATGCAGGTACTTATAAAATAATAAAAAAATATAATAAATAATTTCATACAATCACATCAAACCAGGTATATAGCTCAAGGTAAGTTTCATAAAGAACTTGTGTTATTCAAATTCAAATTCAATATCATTTATTCAGTCTAGGCTGTTACAAGCACTTATGAACGTCAAAGAAGCTACGCCATCGATTCACAAACCCTACGGCGGGAGACCTTGTAACGAGAAGAACCGGCAAGAAACTCGTCAAGGGCTATTTTTTTCTCCTTGTTTTATTTCATACAGAGTCGTCAAATTGAAAAGTGACCTTACCATATCCGTAAGGTCAATTTCCACCACAAAAAGAAAATACTAAGTACAATATTACATTTTATGCTTATTGTAATAGTAACTGGAAAATATAGATTTATCTATCATACATTACAACATTTCGCGCATTACAAGATTACTGTACTGCAAGTTGTGAGGAACATACAGGTCAGTATCAATTTATTTTAGATAAAAATATGTAAGCTTTAAAAACAACATTAAGATAAGCAGACTGAAGTAGACCCATTTCCGCTGGCGGCATCCGTTCACGAGCATGACGCATGATCCAGCCATCGCTTCGCTCAACCATATTTTAGGGAACGTAACGACCCGCCTCACACGACACCGTCGAAGAAACTTTTGAGTGAGCATGACGTACTTCAGGTACTTCATGTACATGTTAATCTGTATAAATATAAAAAATACAAAGGCAACAGCAAAAAAAAGAAAGATAAAAGTGCATTAATGTAAGTCACAACTTACAATGTTTCTAGAAGACGCATCAGCTGGGTCATAATCACAAAGCGTTATTAAAGTAAGTTATCAAAAAAGAATACTTTTATAAAATTTGAATAATTGAAAAATATTTTTTATTTTTATTTTTATTTATGGATAAGACATACATACTAGATACCGGATAAACATACTTTATATTTTTTGTAAATACATACATAACATACAATTGACATGATTTCATTTTTAACAAGGTTTCTTAAATCGAAAAATGGTTCGAGATTTTTCAATTTCTAACACCGTACGTATTTTTTCAGATTGTTTATTCAATTATTTAACAAAATATTTGGTATAAACCCCGATTTGTCGTGATCACGGAATAATCATGACATTCCTTTGCTTATAAAAGTTCTCTTATTAAAAATCAATAAGAAAAAATTGCTGTTAATATAATCAAAGAGTATGTAACAGTGCATTTCAATGAAATGAAAATAAAAAATAAACGATAAAATGTTTCAAAACGGATTGAAATATTTCAGTTTTGAGTGACAAATTTTATCCAAATCAATTCGTTCAGCCGTTTTGATTGATGTAACAAAGAATTTTGTAACAAAGATCTAAGTACTGAAACTAAACATCCAAACACTCACAAATTGTAGAATAGAGATAGACTAGTTATGACTATTCGCAATTTTGCTGCAAATATAAGCCTTGATAGGGTTCAATGCCAAATAAAACTGCAAAACTAAACACTCGAAACTAATATATTTCCAAAATGAAAATTCTAAATATTTCACTAAATATTTTTTTCTTGTACGCATCTCTATATTAAACACTCCAAAGAATAAGTAAGATTCTACCACCCTAATAAATAAAATCGTACTACCAACATAAACTGAAAAATCAAAAGAATAGCGAAGTAACCTAACAACTTGAACATGATACCGATAAAAATATTAATTAATAACTCATTTATCTCAAATATTATATATTTTATACTTTGGAACTAAAACCAGGCGATAAATCTCAACACACACGCTAGCAAAAACAAATTTATTCGAAACAATTGTCAACATTAAATGATAAACATATTTGTCTAAAAATAATCTGGATTTTTTTCTCCTGATGATGACGAGGTGGATGGATTATCGCTTACTTTTTTGAATTACAAAAGGACAAGGAATCAAGTTATTTATTAAGCAGCGAGTTCAAATATATCTATTTTTATGAAAATACGTTGCTGTAAAAACTGCTCTATTTTAGTTTGCCTCGAATTTCAGTCCCTTCGGAGGCTGCAACAACAAAAACAGTATAATATTATAAACACCATAGCATAGAAATCAATCGCCGAAAATATCGATAAAAAATATACATTGCACCTCACTATAACTGGCGTTATTTACATAAAAAATATATGCATTTTTCAATGATTTCTCATAAATAATTTAGCTTTTTTTATGATGTTTCAATAATTAGGCATCAGAAATTGCGTGCATATTTAGTATCTTAGATAAACTGACCTATTTGACTGACCTACCTGTAAGGCTCTAATGAAAATCTGGCTAAGAATATGTTTTAAGTACATTTTTACTCTCATAACAATTTCACATTTTCCATAAACGTCTTAGTCTTTCCTCCCTTTAAAATCAAGTTAAAATAGCAAGACTGTAATAAAACAACAACAAAACAATCTTGCAGGCGAAAACCATACAAGAAATACAAACGTAAACAAAACAAACAAACTACATTTAAGTGTCATGTTGACTTGACAACGTTACAGTGTATTTTTTAAATTAATTTGCCAAGGTATGTCCGCTAGAAATCAGTACGACTGGACTTAAGCTCTTTTAGAATGAGTAATTTTTCAAATTAATTTTATGAAGTGTTAAAGTAAAAAAAATGCATAATGAAAAAATACGTGTCTCTTATTTTTATATGTAATTTCTAAATAAAAAATAAAAACGTAGGACAAATTTTAATACATATAATATAAGACAAATATACACGTTCATGCACACAAATATTTGTCTTGCCCGGGGATGGAACCCGGGACCTCTAAGGCGCAGAAGGCAGGCATTCGCACTTTCGCGCGAAACACCTACTTGGCCACACATCCCGTGACCGACCGTTCGGAAAGTTACGGAACCGCCACTGGCAACTCCAATACCTTTTTAAACTGAAATCTAAATAATAACGTCATGTTGCTATTGCTAAGCGATGTTAAGGAAGGTGACATCGCCTTTCTCCCGGAATCTTCAACCAATCGGGGGGCTAATTGAGCTAATTTTAAAATCTATCGCAATCCCTTTCAATTCATCATTTAAAAGATACCTATTTTTAAACTTCAGGCCGTCACTATTTGACATTTGATTGTGATCGGGACGCGTTTTGGAAGGTATTGAATGAACGAAATTTAACTGTCTAAGCAAAGTGACACACGAAAATATCTTTCAAATATATGGAGAAGTGTCTAATGAAGTGTCATTTAAAACATCATTCGTTCCGAAAGGGATTGCGACTATAAGTTACACAATTCCATAAAGCTCTATCACAATCACAATACCTTTGAAAGGGATTGTGATAGATTTTGAAATTAGACAATTTAGGGGCAGGTTATATAAACTTATAGCTGCTGGAATACAAAAAATGTGCCTGCATTCCCAGTCGTTAGCACCCAACAATCCTCACTGGACCTGCCTTGTATAATGGCCGCAGTAGCAGAGAAATTGAATGAGAAACGATAATGATGATCTGTATTATTATATATACTTACATACAAATCCCAACCCTTATTTTTATACGTACAAATCCTAATCCGGTATCTAGTATGTCTTAGCCATAACAGAAGTTATGAAACTTACCTCGCACTGTGGGTTCTCCACGTCAGAGGCGTGCATATCATATAGGCAATTAAGCAGTGCCTACCTCATTAAAAACCTAAATAACATGCCACTAATTTAATAATATATAGTTAATTTAGTTCAATATGGTTCAGATATTCTATAACAAAATGTCTATTCAACACCTCACCCAATATGTAAAACAGCGCCATCTAACGAATAGCTTGCTCAACGTCGTAATTTTTCCTAACGCTAAATACTTACAGTAGGCAGGCTCCGGATTGCCTATTCGAAGTAAGAGCGTTTCATACAACATAAATTATAAAAAGTCAAGGTCAAGGTAATACGCCCGCGTATAATGTTTACCGAAAATGTGAACGTCGTCGTCCTAAGACATGACGTTCTCAATTGAAATGGGTTAGGTAAGCACACTTACAGCCGGCCGAATGAACTGTCGCGAGATAAACCGACGACCCCCGACCCCATATCTCTCACTCGCTCTGTGCTCGCTCCCATAGCTCGCTCTGCAAGTTTTGTTGAACGAGTTTCAACATTATTCATTATGGCAATAAGAGTGTTTGTTGAAATTTTCAATTCAACCGCACTTGTTAATACGAGATAGAAAAGTTTTGCAACAAGAGTGTTGCCGTGCCGGCCATGTTTTGTTTTTAGTGTGTTTGTTGACATTACGCCCGCACGAGTTAATTCGATAATTACATTAATATTTACTTGTTTTGTTAATTTCCTTCCGTGTTTAGTATTAGTGCTATGAAAAAAGGAGTTGGCGTGTGTGTTTGTGTATAAAATAAGTATTATGCACAGACATTATGCAATTAAAATTTAATTGAAAAATAAGAGTGTGCCGATTGTGCTGAGGATTGGATTTGTTTACAGAAATTACGTACGTAACCTTTCGAACAGTTGTTATTTTGCTCGTATATTAAACCTGGTATTCGTGAGTGATGTGAGTGAAGTGACATAAAACAAAATTAACAACGGCTAAGCCACTACAGCTATCGCTCAAATGACATTGTTTAAGTGACTTTTCGAACGAATTTTTCACCACCACAGATATCTCAAAAATGTATGGGTAATAAACATGACTCTTATGTTTATTACCCATACATTTTTGAGATATCTGTGGTGGTGAAAAATTCGTTCGACCGCCAGGTGCCTATGAAAATTATCTATTTATACCTAGGAAGCATGTTCACATAACATTATTTACAGCCTCAAGAATACGGAAAAAAAGTGGTAAGCGAATTTATATCATTACTAGCGGCTGCCCGCTGTTCCACCCGTTCCCGCGGGAATATCGGGATAAAAAGTATCCTATGCTTTAATTCAGGCTATCTACTATTTTTGTGCCAAGTTTCATCCAAATCCATTCAGTAGTTTTAGCGTGAAACAGTAACAAACAAACTGACATACTTTCGCATTCATATTATTAGTAAGCTAACCTCTATTTTCAAAATGATAATCGCAACTACGACTAGTTAAAATCTATAGTGCCTACCTCGCTGGAAAACCAATGCACGCCCCTGCTCCACGTATCCCCTTTATGCAGGCTGTGCTTACAGCGGCTAACCTGGGTACGCAGGTGATTTAACGATCAAAATACGGGGATGGAACCCGGGACCTCTAAGGCGCAGAAGGCAAGCATTCGCACTTTCGCGCGAAACACCTCGTACTTGGTCAGACATCCTGTGACCAACCGTTCGGAAAGTTACTGAACCGCCACTGGCCAGTCCAATACCGTTTTAAACTGAAATCTAACTTATTTTTTTATGAGCGACGGGGAAACTCTTAGCCTTCATCGTACATGATGTTAAGTATTGATAAGGCTGAAGATGGAAGCGAGCCTCTCCCGGAATCCTCAATAACTGAGGAGCTGGCTATCTAATCTTTAACTGCCGGAACACAACAATGCCGAAAACATTGTTGTTATGGCGTCAGACTTAGATAAGATGGTAGTAGCTAGCCAGGCAGACTTACAACAAGTCCTACCACCAACCAAACCGAATACAATACGTACCCCCGCTGGGAATCGAACCCGGGACCCCTGGGTCTGATACCGGTGGTTATGCCACTAGACCACAGAGGTGGTTAACTCATAACAATATGTTGCCTATTGCTGAGCGATGTTAGGGAAGATGGCATCACCCTTCTCCCGGAATCTTCAACCAATCAGGGCCCCTACCGCGCAAGTGTCGTCGGCATTGACATCGACTTCATTTGACAGATGGATGTGACATATTGCTCTTACTCTTTGATATGTTTTCATTTGTGTCAAAAAGAAGCAGCAATGTGTCACATCCATCTGTCAAATGAAGCCGATTTCGATGGCAACGCCACTTGCGCGGTACGGCCCCTGATTATATAAACACATAGCTACTGGAGTACAAAACATTATTGTTTCGGCGACAGACTTCAATACTAATATACCTAATGTTGTTAATTAGCCAGGCGGACTACACACATGCAACTAGAGCAAGTCCGACCACTAATCAAACCGAATTGGTATTATTATTTTTAATCACATCTATCCCATCTTACGCACATAGTTATCTTATATACAGATAATGGAATAGGTAGTGGAATATCTTTTTATTTCTGCAGTATAAAATTGTTAGTTTTAGTCCTAGTTTTATTTTATTGTCTTTAAATGCATCCCTTTTGGCATCCACGTGTCATTTCAAAAGGGGTCTAGTTGAAAACCAGAGTCAGCTTCAACACTGACACATGTTGAACTATAGTCGGATTTTTTATTCAGTAGAGCAATTTGACAGGTGCCAATGTCACTTTTAAAAATAATCCTACTTTAAAATGTTTTTGTAATGATTTGCGCAGATCCTGTGCCAGTTCAGTAGGTATTGGTTCACGCACACAAATTCCATACTATGAATATAGCTCCATTTTTTTCCTTAATTTATGGCTTTTTCGCGATAAAATATTACGCATTTAGCTAATGTCGAGTTTTTTTTTTATATATAAATAGAAATTGTACGGTAGATTGAGTTAAAAAAGGGAGTCTCACAACACGTGTTGTTACGAAAAGAACTCGGGTGAAACTCCTAGCTCCATTTTAATTCAGCATTATTTTTACAAAGTGACATTGACAACCTGTCAAATTACTTACTCTACTAAATTTAAAATCCGACTATAGATCCCTTTGAGGTTGTTTGTGGCGGAGTTTCACCCGTGTTCTTTTCTAATCATAAATTTCAATCTACCGTACAATTTCTATATATTACAAAATATATTTACTTGACATTGGCAAAATACGCCATTAATTAAGAAAGAAGAAGAAGAAGATCCCTTTGATGCAGCCGTGGAACATTTCGTTGCAAGGATATTTATTGTATTATTGTCATTTATGTTGTGTCTACTGTCTGTGTCTAATAAATGTTTTAAGATTGAGAAAATTTTGGAAGACGATACCTCTAAAAACCAAAATAGGGCTCCCCAAGAATAATATTTCACATATCTTTAAAAATACTTTCACCACTATCCTCGGAAACGAATTAAGAATAAATTAATATTTCTTACACTCACACTTAACCTAGCCTCAAAATAAGCACAGACTTGTGTTATGGGATGGGTAACGGATATAAATACATATAATTAAGTTTTGTCTATTACAAACATTCGAACCCAGGACCTCAGATTAGGCGACACCTTGAAACCGATGTGCGTACCACTCTACCACGGAGATGGTCAAAAGAAAGAGAAGAAGAAATTATTAGGTACGAAGTTAAGTTGCTTATTTATACAATACATGTTAGTTAATTAAATAAATAATTAACAGACACAAAACAAACTCAAATAATGATAAATATTAAACAAGAAAATATACTAGAAATAAGAAACTAGTCTCATGTCGCCCTGACGGGACTCGAACCCGCATCCTTGTGAATCCGGCCTAATGCACTAACCAATTATGCTACAGAGACCTATGAGGATACCTCGAATTTTTCTAGTATTTCTACCTTTCTACGATGTTGGCAACCGTCGTTTCAGCAATAAGAGAAATATCGTCGCATTCGAAAGAAACATTTTTACAAATGTTTGACTATCGATTAAGATGAAATAGCCATCTAATTGCAACTTTTTAATTTTGCATTTTACAATGCTATTTTGATGTGAAAAAACAAGAAAATATACTAGAAAAAGCAACTAGTCTCATGTCGCCCTAACGGAATTCGAACCCGCATCCTAGGGAATCCGGCCCGATGAACTAACCAATTATGCTACAGAGACCTATGAGGATACGTCGAATTTTTCTATGGTGTTGCCACCGTCTTGTTTCATCAATGAGAGAAATATCCTCGCATTCGAAAGAAACATCTTTACAAATGTTTGACTATTGATTAAGATGAAGCATATTTTCTTGTTAAATATTTATCACATTAAAATAGCACTGTAACGTGCAAAATTAAAAAGTTATTAAAAACTAAAAAATGTTTATTCCGGGTACTTATTTTTTTCCAAATACCCACTTTGCATTAAGGACTTCAAAATGATCCGACGATGAATCTTTGCAATGGATTTAAGTAAGTATAAGAATCTAATTTTGATACTCTCATTAACACTTTCTCACACATTTATTTCAATTCTTTTCATAAAAATTATACCTATTTGTTCATACATCCAAAATTATGTTAACGTTGCAAAGAGAAGCCTCCAATTTAACCTTTCCAACATTTTTTCGCCTCCATTTTCCGCTGGACATAAAGTGTGCCACCTACGCATGTGACAGCATGTTACACAATTTTGTAACAGGGTTAAAAAAAAATTAAATCCCCACCGTTTTGCCTTTGTACGGGAATCCTCTCTCTTTTACCGCAAAAAGTTATTGGACACATTTCTATCATATCTCAAATTACATTACGGGAATTTTTTGCTAAAGAATTTGTACTGTGTTTTGTCAACGTATGCACGACTTTTTGTTGGTATGGACAGTCAACAGCACGTTCGGCTTTACATGTGCAATACAAAAACTGCCGCTATTGGTAACGACATAAAGGCGCTCTCTAGCTCAAACAGAAAAGCTGTGTTTTAGTGTATGTTTATGACGGTTTCTGGGTCCTTAGTTGTCACTTTGAGTTAATACTATGTTGACTACTCATTAAAATTTTATTTTTTTAATAATACATCGCCAGCCCCTACCTATATAGGCGTAAAAAAATAAGCTAAACAGTAATAAACTCGAAGTATTTTTTTTTGTTATAGATGACATGTATACAGTATCAAGTTAAATAATATCAAGTTAAAGGCTATTGAGTACTCACATTTGGTAATATTTTTCGGAATCGGAGTATTAACTCGAGATGCAACACATACGGGAGTGCGGTGTCCACGGCTATTGAGCAAACACCGTATCAAGTGTGATGCGACTATACTACACCGACACGAAGAGGGGCATGGCCACAGGCAAAATCGGCTTAAAACGGAATCTTTTGAAGAAACTACTGACTTAGAATATGAATGTTTTACCAGTTTGTAGGGAAAAAAAATGCTAATTCCGAATATATAAATAACTCAAAATTATTTTTGAAGTGAAAACTTCTTTAGCGGCGTTGTGCAAATTTGCGATGGGTAAAAACTTATGCATTCTATAGAAATGCATAAGTTTAAAGATAACATTGAGTCAGCAATCAAGCAAACGGTGGCCTCTGAGTTAAGCGCTATGAGAAGTGAAATCTCATATTTAAAAGAGTCTTTGTCTTTTTTTTAATTCCGCGTTTGAGGATATGAAAAAGAAAGTTAAAAAAGTAGAAAACAATTCAACGATAATATCTGCGACCACTTCGAGCGTTGAAGAAGTAAAACAGCGCTTGGAGAGAATAGCAGCTGAAAATAACAACAGGGAGCAGTGGGCAAGGCGTTCTAATATCTAAATATATATAATTCCGCAAAAGAAGATAAGAATTTACTAAGAATGATCCAGAATATAGCCAACCAAACTGGATTCCCATTGAATACTAACACGGATATTGACTTTATTACTAGAGTTGCTCCAAAGAGCAACGGCGATAATAATAAGAGAATTAAACCGTAGTGAAGTTCCTTGCTCGTTATAAAAAGGATGATTTTTGTCACATTTACGGAAGCAAAAACTGAAGGCCAGTGACATAGGATTCACCGGATACAATAATAATATTTACTTCAATGATCATCTCACTGGCCGCAACAAGGAAATCTTAAATAAAGCTAAGGCCAATTATATGCATGTTTGGGTGAAGAATTGTTCAATTATCGTTAGAAAGACTGACACTAGTTCGATTTGATACATAGCATGTGCTAAAGATTTAAACATGATAACATAGGAGCTAGGTTTCTGTTTATAGTTACTTATTTCATATTGTTGGTGAGCTACTATTTATATTATTATGTTATTGCTATTTTATTTGGTTTTATCGATTTATATCTTTTAGAATGCAACTTTTTCTGTGTAATTTACAATAATTCGGAAACACTATACTGTCAACTGAGCTTGCTGCGCGAGAGTAGTAACTGTATTTATGACAGCTAGAATCGCACTTATGACAGCTAGAATCGCACTTATGACAGCTAGAATCGCACTGTTGAAAGTCTTCAAATTCTTAGGCGGTCGCGGTTATCTGTCAAATCCATACATTTACGTGATTTACATTCCTTCATGTGGCTGTCAAACAAAAGTAAAGCTTTGACGTAAAAAGTGTTGTTAGGCGGTACCAAATGACACGATGACGTCATAAATTATAGCTTTTGCAAAACAATCGAGTTAGGCAGTAGAGCCGCTGGTCTCTTGCTTACGATGTTTGTTTATGTACCTATTTATGTTTATTTGCTAATAGATTTTAGTAAAAACGGTTAATAATAACTATTTTAATACTTATTATCAGAACGTGAGAGGTCTGCGGACGAAGATGAACGTTTTCATTCGTAACTTGATTGCTGAAGATTATGACATAATATGTCTGACTGAAACTTGGCTTTTACCTGGAATCTATGATGCCGAGCTCTTTGATATGAGATATAGTGTATATAGGTATAGTGTATATAGGTGCGACCGCGATTATGTATCCCGAGGAGATGATTTGGGCGGCGGTGTATAATAACAGCGGTACACCAGCGGTTGTCTGTTAATGGGTTTACTCATATAGCCATTGATAATTATGTTGCAGAAGCCCTGCTTCTATATCGATTGACAAGCTTACTTCTCTACGGTCTGACTTTTAACCCAGCTAAGACACAGTGTATCATCATTGGCAGCCCCTATTTCGTTTCGAGGATCGATTTTGACCAGCTTCCGGTGATTTCTTTAGATGGCATCCTTTTTCTAAAACTGTCAAGAATATGGGTGTTTTAGACCAGCATTTGTCCTGGAGACCTCATGTTGAGGAAATTAGGAAAAAGGTATTCGCCGCCGAGTATAAATCACTAAACCGCCTACGTAACTTTTTGCCGACCAGTACCAAATTCACTTTAGCCCAATCACTATTGTTGTCTATTTTAGACTACGCTGATGTCTGCAATACTGACCTGCCGGAGGAGTTACTGGACAAGTTGGAGTGTCTGCAGAATGTTGCAATTAGATTCATCTTTAACCTTCGTAAATATGACGACATGTCACACTTTCGTACCAAACTCAACTGGCTACCTATTCGCCGGCGCAGGGACTTGCACACCCTCAAACTTCTCAACTCCATTCTTTTCATATCTAGTTAACCTCCGTATCTTAAAAACTGCTTCTCCTTTTGTTCTTCATCTACACACTGTACCTTGCATTCTTTTTACAACCTTGCCCTTGATATCCCGCGTCATTCCTCGGTTTTCTTTTCCTACTCCTTCACTGCACGTACATGCTGTTCGCTTGTGGAAAGCCCTGCCAGAAGGTATCAGAAAGGATCAGACTCTAAAATTCTTTGGCGATCATGTATGACGTCACTTCCTTTCCCTTCCTCCTTAATTTATAAACATTCTCTTTTTATTTCTCTTTCGATATTTATCTGTTAATATTACTTGTTATTTCCTTTTTCTGAAGTCATTCCCCTATTGTTCCTCTTATTTTTTTTCCTTTCGCCCAAGGTTGCCTGGAAGAGATTGCTATGTAGCAATAAGGCCGTCTGTTGTTTGTTCTGTATTTCTAAATTGTCCTGTGTTACTTGTTCTTTAAGTGTGCAATAAAGTATTAATTATTATTATTATTCTCTTCACGTTTTTTTTGCGGTTTCTTTCCACATTGTCGCCTTCATTCCGACGCATTGAACCATTTTGTTGAGCTTGTTTCTGATCGTCATGTTGACCGGCCTTCTGATAAGTTTCTTACTGTCGGTGATTTTAATGTGACACCGGCCCATTGGACTTCGTCGGCCGAAGATTAGCATTTTATAATAAGTGAAACCGAACCTGACACTATCTTGGTGAAATTAGTCCGTGTTTTTTTTAAGTTACACTGACTTCAAACAGTATAACAATGTTCTGAATTTTAACAATAGGTTGTTAGATTTAATATTTAGTGATTCTATCTGTAACGTGAGGAGAAGTAGCGAGCCACAATTATTGTCATAATTCATTAGTTTCACATATTTGACCCATAACACAGGCATGCAAATATTGTATACAACTTACAAGTTATAAAAAAACAACACAAGGAAAAAAAACTAAACCACTTGCTAATTTCTAATAAAATATTATAGATCTCTAACTCTGCATGTGATAGCTATACTTATTTAAGTTATGTAATTGTATTATGGTTTTGAACAAATTAATAATAATCAAAACAAAATAGTTAATATTAATGTCAAAATAGTATTTATGTCAATAATAATAATTAAAGTCATGTCAATTTACAAATTCTAAAATATTCTAATAAATGTCAATATGAATTAATAATAAATAAAAACACAAATAAAATAAAAAAATCGAAAACATTCGAACACATGAGCTTTTAATCCTGCGCCACGTATCATAAAGATGTTTCGGAAGGTCAACTACAGTGCGATTAATAGTAGATTATGCATTAGGGGTATAAAGCAGTGCCTTATGTCTCGGGCAGCATATTGAATCCTGAGCGAAATGAAGGATTCTGTAGTAAAGGGTAGTGAGGGAATTAAGATGTTAAATCCCGAGCGAAGCGAGGGCAGGTAAGAATCCTGAATGAAGCGAAGGATCCAAGTCTGCCCAAGGCTAAGAAACTTTACACCTACTGTGCCACTGTGACGTTAAATAAAAAAGAATTCATCATTACTACATAGTATAAAACAAAGTCGCTTCCCGCTGTCTGTCCCTATGTCCCTATGTATGCTTAGATCTTTAAAACTACGCAATGGAATTTGATGCGGTTTTTTTTAATAGATATAGTGATTCAAGAGGGAGGTTTATATGTATAATACATGGTGTCGAATGCCACATTACACCGAAACGAAGCGAGGGCCAGTCGCTAGTAAATTATAAAACTAATAAATGACAACAATTTAACAATTCGCGGAAAAAAATATTATTATTATCGCAAATCACCGATATTTCTTTAGATATTTAGTTCCATAGGCAATGCAAGGATAATTTTCATTAAATCTGTGACCAAGAGTCAAGACTACACTCAGTCACAATTTGATGATGCCATGTTTTACTGATAAGACATGTACACTGTAAGACAAAATACACGAAAAAGCACGGTAATGAAATAGTTATTTGTTATGCAAGGCTGGAAAGTTGGTTATTTAGCGGCGAGTTACCTCTATTGAAATCTAAGCAAGTATGATATGACTAGGATTTCAAAGGTACAAGACGCTGAAAACTTTTCTGCCGATCGCAACACACAATTTTTCAACATTTTATGGTTGTTTCCGCGGTCAACTTCCGGTAAAAAAATCTTTAAACTTAAAGTTTAATCTAAATATACCTTATTCTCGTTGTTTTAATGATATAAAAAACTAAAATAATGAAAAAGGGAGTATTATAGTTAATTCAAAGTTATTTAAAGTATGAATATAATGTTACTTATTAATAAGAATAAAAACGATTCCGTAAATGTTGACACTGACATGAGGTACAAGACAAAGACAATTTAAAAATAAAGATTTATGTCACAGTCCGAGATCCAATTATAGGTTGTGAAATCTCACCCAGCCTAATATAAAATTCTTATAACAAATAGTTTGATCTTATTGTTATTGTTTTTATGATTCAATGAACTAAAATAATATAATTAAACCAAAACGGAGTATTATAATTAATTAAAAGCTATTTAAAATAAGAATCAAATATAACAAAAAAGTCAATAGTGCGATTCGGAACGCAATATGACATATTTTTAGGTATTAAATTAAAAAAGTACTTTGCCGCGCTAGGCCGCAAAAAGCAATTTTCTACGCCTACACTGATTGACAAAACCTCCTTTTCAGAGCGTGTGAGGTGAAAAAGATACTTAGCTATTACATTATATTTGAATGAATGCAAAATACCACATATTTCCAATTTCAAAGGTTTTCTTGGTGCTAGGGACTCCGATACCATACAGCCATGTTTATATTTTTTCATTGGAGTAAAGTCTCTTTGAAGAGTCAATTTTTATTTAAAAACTCCTTGGACCAGGAAGTTATGCCTTGAACAGCCTTGCTTTTTTTTCGAAACTATTTTTGATAGAAGTTTTTGTTGACATTCCAAATTTAAATGTTATCATAGTTACCCATGGGAAGTTCCATACAACATTAGCTCCCTTGCTCCGGGCATTAATATCTTACTTTCAGATTGAGAATACTTGATATTTATTACGTGCTACAGATGCAGGTGGTGTATAATGAAACTGTGCCGCACGCCCCGCTCGGATTTGGCAGTGGACTGTATCGTTGCGGAGGGCGAGACGTACGGTTTTTCGAACTGGGTGCTGGGTTGCGAAGTAAAACGCAGAGGAGCTTGTTGTACCAGGAACTAGGAGAGCTTGCTTGCTGTCTCTTTCAGAGTCTTGAGGCGAGAGTGGGACAAGTGATGATCCGTAGCCATAGAAACCCGACTCTCACTAAGCTACTTAAAGGCAATACCGTATAGAGAGCCGCGCGCAAGCTCACCAGTTTTCAACTTTATTTATCTCATTTTATCTATGCACATACGACTTTTCTTATCACTAACAATTCCTTATCAGTCACAATATTACATGTTACATATTAAAATATTCTAAAAAATTATTGCTATCAAGTTAAGTTACAGTTTCAATACTACATTCAATACGTACTCTATAAATACCTACTGCATAAAACTGTCATACAAACTAGTACGACACGAACAAGCTTTACAATACACAAAAAACACTAACTGCAAATATTATCGACTAAATACATTCCAAACACAAAGAAACTTATTATTATACTATAAAACACTAATAGACAACGAATTCAATAGATTTTACACTTATAACTAGTCACGAAATTTCACATCACAATACAACTTTATTACCACAATTATTAGTCACTGTCTATTGTTCACTTTATTGCACTATTCTGCCGGCCGTCCCGAACATTCTCCCGCCGTGTAACGCCGGCGCCGCCGCCGTCGTTACATCCAGTTGTCGGTGAAGGGTCGGCCGCCGTTGCCGTGGGGATGATGACCAGCTTCTTTGTTGGCCGTCGAAGGATGCCGCCTCTCGTTCTGATGTCCGCCGCTCGTACCACGCCGTCGGTCCCCGGGAAGGTCGCCGTTACCATTCCACGGGGCCAGGTGTTTCGTGGTAGCGTGTTGTCCACGATGAGGACCAGGTCGCCCAGCTGCAGTGCGGGGCCCTTGCCGTGGGGCTCCCGCCGGTGCTGGAGCTCCGGTAGGTACTCGCGTAGCCACCTCGCCCAAAATAGGTCGGCGAGACGTTGAGACGCGCGCCAGTTGGCGCGCCCGATGAGGTCCCCGTCGGAGAAGCTGCCGGGTGCGGGTGTCAGAGCTGACCCGCCCAGCAGGAAGTGGTTTGGAGTGAGGGCCTCTTCGTCTTGGTGGTCCACGGAGACATGTGTGAGCGGACGACTGTTGACTGTGTACTCCGCTTCTGCGAGTAGTGTCGACAGTACCTCTTCTGTAGGATGGCGACTCTGTTGTGTGGCTGCCAGTGCGACCTTGACTGATCGGACCAGGCGTTCCCAGGCGCCCCCCATGAACGGGGCCCCAGGTGGTATGTAGCGCCAGCTGATCATCTTCTTCTCTGCTTCTGAGTGTGTGGCTTCGTCGATGGCGCGGCGCAGCTCCTTGTCGGCGCCGTGCAGGTTGGTCCCGTTGTCCGACCATATCTCCGTCGGACACCCCCGTCGAGATATCATGCGCCGCAGCGCCATGACCGCCGAGTCGGTGCTGAGTGATGCCGCTACTTCCAGATGTACGGCCCGGGTAGTTAGGCACGTAAATATCGCGACGTATCTCTTCTGCTGCGTGCGGCCCACGGTGACGGTCAGTGGCCCAAAGTAGTCGAGCCCTGTGTAGGTGAATGGCCGCTGGTGATGTGCGAGTCGACTCGGTGGGTGGTTCCCAGTAGATGGCTGCGACGGTTGTGCTCTTCTTATGCGACACAACACACACTCGTTGACTATTTTTCTTGTAACGGGCCGTAGACGTAAAATCCAATAATGTTGTCGGCACTCGTTAATTGTCATTTCTGCCCCGGCGTGCGATAATCTTCTATGTACATTTTCTATATACAGTTTCACTCTTCGGTCGTTGCCGTCGGTCACGGGTGGCGCCACCGTCGCGTGTCGGTGACGTCGCGAACTGCGCTTATTCTGCTCTTCACTCTTATTATGTTATCTTCATAAGTTACGGCGAGCGCGTAGAGACGACTATTTCTTGAAACTGTCTTTTCTTTCTTCAATTCTTCTATTTCACTCGAAAAACAACTTTCTTGTATTGCACGAACTATCAAATCTTCTGCACGACGTAGATATGCGTTATCAATGTGGTGATAACGTCGTTGCACATTTTTTCCGGTAGATGGCGTCGCGTTGCGTAACTTCTTATCAACTGTTTTCTTATCAGTTGTTATTTTGTATTCCTTATCGCCTTTTTCGATTTTCTTCGTTCTTTTGTAGTTGACCTTTTCTTTTTTCTGTCTGAAGAGGTCGATGAACTGTAGCACTCGCGCCGTAGCTCGTAGGTATATAAGCCATTTCGATATGTTTTCGGGGTCGGGAACACATTCACTTATTTTTCTTGAATCAGCTGTTCGAGTGTAGGTACACTTTTCTTCACCCGTTGGCTCCCCCGGTTTTACTCGTTCTGTTGGCCACTCTGACTCGTCGTTCTGTAGAAAGCTCGGTCCGGCGTACCATCTGTGTGCACTAGTGAAATCCTGCGGCACGTCTCGGGTCGCGTCGTCCGCGACGTTTAGTTTCGTAGGTACCCACCGCCACTCGTGTACAGCGGTGTTTTCTTCAATGGCGGCGATGCGATGCGCGACGAACGGTTTGTATGAGCGCGATCCGGTTTTCACCCAAGTAAGAACGGTTTTACTATCTGTCCAGTATGTTTTGGAGTCGGGTTTGCGGTCGTGCTCTTCTATAACTGCCGCGGCCATGCGGCTTCCCATTACGGCTGCTTGTAGCTCGAGGCGTGGTATCGATGTTAGCTTCAGTGGAGCGACCTTAGCTTTTCCCATTGCTAAGGTGAGTGTCACGTGACCTTCTGGAGTGACCGCGCGCCAGTATATCGCTGCGGCATACGCGGTTTCGCTAACGTCGACGAACGTGTGCAACTGTAGGTTCACGGCGTCGCTGTAGTGTAGGTATCTCCTTGGTACGGACACGAAGCGTAGGTTTTCGAGGTGTAACATCCACTCTCGCCACTGTTCACTGAGGTCACTGTCGAGGTCATTGTCCCATTCGGTGCCGCGGCGCCACACTTCTTGTAGTATTTGTTTGGCTTTTATTGTCACTGGCGCGGCGAGTCCCATCGGATCGTAGAGTGACATAACTATCTTCAGCGCGATTCTTTTCGTTGGTGCAGCTCGATTCAACATTTCTTTCGGTATACGTGCGAGATCCAGGTTGAATGCCAGCTCGTCGGTGTCCGGCCTCCAAACTAGTCCCAGCACGCGTTCGCTGCTAGCCCCGTCCGCCAATGTTTTCTTATCTCCGGTCGTTGACCCCTCGTCGTCGATCAGCTGTTTCAATACTGGTGGCGAGTTCGACGCCCATTTTCTTAATTCAAGTCGCGCGCCCCGGTGTATTTCTCGTACTTGTGTTGCTATGCGCGCGGCTTCTTCTTCGGTTTCGTAGCTGTCGAGGTAGTCGTCGACGTAGTGGTTTTTCACTATCGCTGCGGCGGCTTCTGGGTATTTTTCTTGGAACTTGCTCGCGTTCTTATTTTTAATGAATATTGCGGTCGACGGTGAACATGTTGCTCCGAATATGAGTGAAGTCATTCTGTATTCTTGGTTCTTCCATATATATCGTAGAAAATCTCGATCTTCTTCACGAATCTTCACTTGCATAAACATTTCCGCTATATCGGCGGACACGGCGATCTTGTGTTGACGAAAGCGCATAAGTACGCCCGGAAGTGATTGTAGTAGATCCGGACCGGATAACAGCTGATCGTTCAACGATGTCCCTCCGGTGCGGGCGGCGGCGTCGTGCACGATGCGTAGTTTGTCGGGCTTCATTTGATTTGTTACTCCAAAGTGCGGTAAATACCACGATTTGCTAACCTCCCGCTTTTCGGGCGCGGGTTCGGCGTAGCCTTTCTCGATCAATGCTTCCATCTGTTCACTATATTTCTTCTTTAGTTTTTCATCTTTTTCAAGCTTCTTTTCCACGGAGTGGAGGCGGCGCACGGCATTTTCATAGTTTTCCGGCATGGTCACGGCGTCGCTCTTCCACAGTAGCGCCACTTCGTAATGGCCATCGGCGCGCTGTACGGTACTCTCTTCTAAGATTTTCAATGCGCGCTGCTCAGGGTCAGTGGACGGCTTCTTGGGTTCAATGCCCATGTTCTCGATCGCGAAGTGTTGTCTCAGCTGTTCATCCATGTTTTCGTCGATGGCCTTCAGGTGGTGTACATAGTTGACACGCTGGCCGATGGAACGTGTGTGCGCGCCGTGTAGCACCCAACCCAGTGGTGTCAATGACGCGATCGGCTGGTCGCGGTGCCCTTTTCGTACCTCTGCAGCCAACAGTAGGTGCCAGTTGTCTTGACCGATCAGGATTTTGGGCTCCGCGTGCGGGTACTTGATGTGGTCTTCGATCCCGCGCAGGTGTTGACAGCGTTCGATGTCCTTCGCACTGACTTGTTGTGGTGACAGGCGTAGGCGGTCGATGGTGCGTGCGTGTATTTTTTCCACGGCGTTGTTGCGGCGTAGTGTAACTGTAACTCGACGAGAGCGGGACGCATTCAAATTCTTCTCTGTAATCGCTTCTATATGGAGTGGGTCGATCGGTCCCCGCGCGCCGATGGCGTCAGCGAGGTTGCTGTCGATTAATGTCACTGTTGACCCGTCGTCCAGTAGCGCCCACGTATCAATCTCTCCCGCCGGTGCAGACACCCGTACAGGTACCATCTTCAGATACGACTTCGACTTCATATTTGTCCACGTTGTAGTGACTGTTTCGGCTTCTTTTTTCACATTTTCAGTTTTCTTTTCGCGATGTAGCATTCGGTTGTGTCGCGCCGGACACCCATTTATGTTGCAGCGGTTCATGTTGCAGCTGTGAGACTTGTTTCTAAAACGCAGGCAACGGAAACACAATTGATGTTGTTTCGCTAAGTCCCATCTTCTATCTATATCCGCTTCGTTGAATTTCTTGCATTCTCGAATATTGTGTTGTTTCTCTTCGCAGATAATACATTTTCTGTCTCGCTCTTCTTTCTTCCCCCTCTCTTCATAATATTTTCTCCCCCCGTACGACGGCGATCTTCTATCTCTGTCGTACAGTGTTGTCTCGCTCTCTTCGGCGTCTTGAGTCGCAAATGTTCGCTGTTTTCTTTGTTGTTGATACGACGTCGGCGCTGGCTTATGTTCATTTTTCGCAATCTCGGGGTCGGCGTACTGGGCGCATCCTCCCACGTATTTAAGTAGAAACTTCTTAATTTGGACGAGCGGCGGATCTTCTTCTGTCATTTCTTGACACGTTTCATACCATCGGTAGCGTACTGAACCTGGCATTTTCTTTACTATCGTTCTGGCCACTTCGTCGTTGTACAGCGAGTGTTGTTTCTTCAATGATTGCAGCGCTTCGACGGCGTCCTTGACTCGTGACGTCATCGAAATAAGGTCCTTTGGGTCGTCGCCCGCTCTCGGTAGGTTTCGTAGTCGTTCGAGCTCGTGCGTTGCTATGGTTTCCGCTATTCCGAAGTTCCACTCCAAGGTTTTCATGATGTCTTCCGGTGTGCTCTGGATGCTGCTCAGTAGGCTGTTGACGACGGTGCTGGCGCGGACGTAGAGACATCTTCTTAGTCTTGATTTGTTATCAAGTGGTGAGTGGTGCGCGGCGGTTTCTTCATAGGCGGTGTTGAACGCGAACCATTCTTGAAAGGCTCCCCCGCATTTAGGTAGCTCGGAGGACGCGCTGTGCATGTGCGGACGTAGAGAGCGCTCGGCTAGGGCGATGACGGCTTCCTTAATGTTCCCGATTTCTACATTGATCGGATTCGGCGATGAACACGGCGGACACGGCGGTGTTATCTCTTCTATCTTGCTCGTAACGGCGACTGGTTGTGTTCGTAGACACGTAGTTCCTCCAGTTACGACGGCAGGCTCGGCGGACGTCATCTTCTCAATGCTGTTCGTAACGGCGACTGGTTGTACTCGTGGACATGTAGTTCCTCCAGTTACGAAAGCAGGCACGGCGGCGGACTCGGCGGCGGACACGGCGGCGGACTCGGCGGGTGCGGCGGCGGACACGGCGGGGGCGGCGGACTCGGCGGGGCAATGCGGCTTGTCGCTAATTGCCAATGGTGTGGACTCTTCTATCCACGATCGGACTCGTTCATTCACATCGGCGTCGGATTCGCTGATGTGTGACGTATTATCTTCTTTATCTTCTTCGGCAACACGGTTTGCTAAGCGTTTCTTCTTTACAATGCTTAGCGCGATCTTCATTTCTAATATTTCTTGCTCTAAAGCTAATTCTTCTTCGATTGCTTGAGCCTTCCTTAACTTCTTGCTTCGGTGGGACGGCGTGGCGGCGGCGGCGGCGTTCGATGCGGCGGCGGCGGCGGCGCTTCCAACGGCGACTTGCGGTATCGAAGATAGTGCGACGTCTGCGGTCGGCACTACGGTGGTTGTCGCTTCGCTGGTCCCCGTGGTGGACTCCATAGTGGTCCCGGACTCGGTGGTCCCCGATGACGGATTTGACGCGGTGGCGTCCTCACTCCCGGCCTCTTCACGGTGGCTCCTTCCTCCGCTGGTCGATCTTGTGACAGGCATGGCTTCTGCGTTTCTTCGATATCCGGCTCGAAGGACCAAAATGTGCCGCACGCCCCGCTCGGATTTGGCAGTGGACTGTATCGTTGCGGAGGGCGAGACGTACGGTTTTTCGAACTGGGTGCTGGGTTGCGAAGTAAAACGCAGAGGAGCTTGTTGTACCAGGAACTAGGAGAGCTTGCTTGCTGTCTCTTTCAGAGTCTTGAGGCGAGAGTGGGACAAGTGATGATCCGTAGCCATAGAAACCCGACTCTCACTAAGCTACTTAAAGGCAATACCGTATAGAAGCTCACCAGTTTTCAACTTTATTTATCTCATTTTATCTATGCACATACGACTTTTCTTATCACTAACAATTCCTTATCAGTCACAATATTACATGTTACATATTAAAATATTCTAAAAAATTATTGCTATCAAGTTAAGTTACAGTTTCAATACTACGTTCAATACTATTTCTAATCTACCTATAAATCGTTTTGGGAAATGAGAAAACACACGAAAAAATATACTTTATTTCTTAATATCTTATCAGCTATTTACTTAACTCTTATGTATCATACCTTATCGTGAAGGTCTAATTAGCCGCTATGTGCGTAACATCAATTTATCAACATGGGATAATTTATTTGTAAATACCTACTCTATAAATACCTACTGCATAAAACTTTCATACAAACTAGTACGACACGAACAAGCTTTACAATACACAAAAAACACTAACTGCAAATATTATCGACTAAATACATTCCAAACACAAAGAAACTTATTATTATACTATAAAACACTAATAGACAACGAATTCAATAGATTTTACACTTATAACTAGTCACGAAATTTCACATCACAATACAACTTTATTACCACTATTATTAGTCACTGTCTATTGTTCACTTTATTGCACTATTCTACACAACAGCCACATTACTAAGAACAGAAACATTACTTGCTTATGACTGGTCTACGTTTTCCAATGACGGGAATATAAAATCTGCTTTATCTTAATTCTATAGTAAAAGTTAAAATGTATTATTAGATTATTGTTTGTTTCCCAAATAAAATAAAATAAAATTACTACCAACTTTCATATTGATGCTAGTTTTAATGAATTTACCTGCCAAATCAAGTTGTTCTCCGTTTTCATCAACTTTTTATGAAGTTGTGGTCAAGATATATTCGATTTGTTTAGTTATTTTCTTTAAAGCGGTTTTCACTTCTGCCGGCACTCCCAGAGTGCAACCCGTTGTTTTTAGTAAGGGCTATGTTGATTTTCATGTGCGATTTGTTGAGTTCTCCTCGGATTCTCTTAACGCTTACGTATAATGTTGATACACATGTAGTTAAGATTTTTTTGAAGTGAAAACTTCTTTAGCGGCGTTGAGCACTTTTTCTGTAATGGGTATAAAATCTTAAACTCGCGTCAGGACACGTGACCTGATCGAAAAAGCGTAGGACGGACGGAGAATGTTGAGGTGACAGGTTGACTATGGTCTCGGTTGCTTAGCGACAGACTGTTGATAATGTCTTTTACTTGTCTCTTGTTTTATTGTCAATATATATTTTTCGATTCTCTATAATAACTAATGTTTTCTTATATCTTATTACCTAACTTAACGTTCACTTTAATATGGTTTGTCATGTTTGTGTACGATAGCGCAATAAATGAATATTGTATTCTACCACATAAATGATAGTACTTTTATACTGATAAAGCAATTGGTGCAAAATTATTCCCTAACCATTCCAAAATATCAAACATGCTCAACGTTAATAATCAAGTTTTCACTTCTGCCGGCACTCCCGGAGTGCAACCCGTCTTTTTTTTTAATAATTGTACGAATATAAAGCAAGCAAATAATTTAAAAATAATAAAAGCAAAAACGAACCGAGGGGCACTGCAATGCGCCTCTTGCATATGTTCTGTCAGATAAATCATTTAAAAGCTTAAATCCTCAAATACAGCTACCACTACCAGTTCATTTAAACAATGCAAATAAATGTACTGCTGGTAGCATCATCATAATTATTACATTTGCACAAACCAATACATTGGTAATACTGATTAATTTTACTAGCTGCCGCCAGCGATTTTGTCCACGTAAGTACTTTTTCAAACTTTCATCTCCTCCAACCATTTAATTATTTATTTTAAAACAAAAAAAGGACATCGCTATTAAAAAAGACATCTCCAAACCAATACTTAATAAAGTTTTTAGATATTTTAATATAATTTCGAAGAAAACAATCCGAAAATTATTCTCAAACCATCCAGTTACCATAATTTGACAGATCTCAAGTCCACAATAATTGTGGTCACTAGGGGCGCTGTCATCGCACACACAGCGAATGGCAAAACCACAAAAATTCTCAACCAGTGCAAAAACACCATTTTGACGGCCATTTAAAAAAAATACCCGCCATTTACGTTCTTCTCGCGTGCTCACAGGTATCTATTTATGTCATAAAAAGCTCTAGCACCTCTTAAGGTGCTATAGACATCGATATTAAGTCTAATGCCGTTTCAACACAGCATCATCTCGTATACCGGTCACGAAAAACCATTTGCCGTTCCACACACGACATGGAAATGAATTTACGCGAAAACTCTGCATTTCGTGTTGCGATGTGACATATTGTTTAGTACAGATTGTGTTCGTGTTATTTTGAAGTGAATTTAAAAAAAAATAAGGATTGAGAGTAAATCCAGTAAATAAGGGATATCAATGAATAAATCCCCTAATAATAGCCAATGCATCTAATACCTTAGTTAAGGGATTGCTCGCGTACCCCTTGATGCTACCTCACGTACCCCTAGGGGTACGCGTACCACTGATTGGGAAACACTGTTCTAAACGATTACTGTTGTATCCTTAAGCGATGCGTAAGTTAAATAATTAACTAAGTTAAGATCAAACTTTTCCGGAGTATTTAGTGCGATGTATTTACCCGATAATATTTATATTATATTTGTTGATAGTATATTTCGGTATTTTTTTCTTTCTTTTGTTAATAATAAATAATTTAAATAGCAATCAAATCAAAATATTAAACTCAATAATTGTTGCCATATTAACTTTTAATTAGTAATTATCTAACCGTATCCGAACGCATTAATAAATCAACTTTGTGAAGGTAGACTTATAAGTAGCTGGTCAACCCGTGACTATGGCAACTGAAAAGGTGCCGAAACGGCAGGAAACCAAAAATCCGCAAATGAACCAAAAAAATATAGTCATCTTCTTCTTCTTATCGTATGAGCATTAGTGGCCACCTCTTGTGTCAGAGTTTATCAGGCCGCCATTAAGGCCTCAGACTTGGCTTAACGACTGTTATCAGAAGACAACAGCCGGGACCGACGGTTCAACGTGCCCTCCGAAGCACGGAAGCGCTCAGTTGTAATGTCACTTTACGGTCACCCATCCGACACCTGACCGGACCGAACGTTGCTTAATGTGCTACAACATAAAAAGTATCCTGTTAAAATTAAGCCTGATAAGATTGTATAGTAAAAAACTTTATGGTTGAAGGGGCAGTAATCATAGTTCAATCTGAGGTCGTGGGCACCTAGTTCGATAAACATAAGGCAATGTATAAACTAAAGATTTATTGGCTCGTGCCTATTTTAAGTCTGACAGTAACCGTTTAACAAGTTCATTATTTTAAAATTTTAATTACGTTAGTAGAAACACAACGACTGGTGAAACAAAATATTCCCAAGTGACACAAACAAAGCGTAGCAGTGTAGTCTTTAAAGTGAGGTGAGGCGTGGCTATGAAACCTTTTTCGCAGAATTTATATCACCAAGACAAATACTAATGGTAAGAGTATTTCTTAAATTCTGAGTTAAAGCACACTGTTTCTTCGTTAAAAAATTATATAAAAGATCTAATTTACTGAATTATTAATAAAAACCTATAATGTAAGCAAGAGTACGGAATAGCGCATAGAAAATTACGATCTTGTACAAGTTGGAATGTTTAAGAACTGCCGCTCCTTAAAAGTTTGCAAACAATAAAAATAAATAAATCAACAATAGCAAATGTAAATAACGACCTTCTTCGTTAAGTACGCTCTCCATTTTTCGCTTGCTACAAGCACTATTTCAATCTCGCTACTAGAAAATATGCCGTTTTCGAATGCCTTTTATTTCCAGTACAGACGGTGTTTCCGTGCCTTTTTCAAGTTTTTACGATCTCCACAAAGAGGAGGCGTTGCTTTTAGAGAATGGATTGCGATGTTTCGCATTTTCGGAGTAGCTCATTGTGATATCGATGTAAGCTTAGTAGGTGCGTGTTATTTTTTAGAGTTCCGGTTCCGGTTATTTTTCCGTAACTAGGAAATGTTGAATAAACTCCTTGAGGAGATAGTTTCGTAAATTTTATTTATTCAGTATCGTCGACATAAAATTGCAAAAAAGAACCTAGCACCCAAGCAATTGACATTCAATTCCTGATGGTCGTTCGTGGTTCTTTTCCTACACAAAGCAAGTATCATTAAATGGAAAAAAAAATCCTTGGTATTTTTTCATTATTTTTATCCACGACGGACGGAACGGAACGGCGGCGGTATATGCGTTTGGGGCTTGGACGACTTCGTCCAAGGTTTGGGGTAAGAGGTTGTTTGTGTGTGTGTATGTATGTCCGTTGCCATTTTTCTCGGAAACTTCGATACGGTTTATTGCATTCAAAAGGTGTTATATAAGAGCAGGCTTTTAAACATGGTGGTAGACCACCAGGGGCCGCTGCAGCAACCAGAAAAAATATAAAAAACTACTAAAACGATGATAATGTGGTTTTTTGCATTCAACAGGTATCATTTCAAACTTGGTTTTACATGACAGCTGCAGATCACCAGGTGGCACCGCAGCAGCAAGGATTCTTGGCGCTTGAGAGTTTCTCAGAAACTATTTAACCGATTCCGATGCTGTTTTTTGCACTAAACATTTCAGAGTAGGTGTCTAATGATGTTTTACAGCTGTAAGCCACCAGAGGGCGCTGCAGTAGTCTGCTGCAAATTCTCCAAAAATATTGAAAAAAAAAACAAAAAAAAAAAACACTTATGTAAACTAATAAAAAATAAGAAGTGTTAAATAATTTTACGAAAATCCCCCGACTAAAAGTGATGTAGGTACTTTTACATAATTTATCCACCTATTCATAAAGTACAAAGGCAAGAAAAATCCGTTCTAAGTATTTCAATTCAAATCTTATTTAATCACATCTGCTAAATATTAGTTCATTTCTGGGCAGGTAGTGGCAGCACTAAACGAATTTTTCTTGCTTTTGTAATTTATGAATAGGTTGATAATATATGTATAGTACCTACATCACATTTAGTCGTAGGATTTTCGTAAAATAATGGGCGTGGGTTATTCCAAAATTTTAAATTTTGTTTTTTATTTTAATCTTTTTGGTGAACTTGCAGTAAAATACTGCGGCCCTCTCTGGTTGCTAACAGCTTTAAAACATGATTATACTACATACACTGAAATGTCACCTAATGAATGCAAAAAACTGCATCGAAATCGGTTGAATAGTTTCTGAGAAGCCTTCAAGCCCCAAACATCCTGGCTGCTGCAGTGCCACCTGGTAATCTGTAGTTAAATGATACCCGCTAATTGTAAAAATGCATTGAAATCGGTTTAGTAGTTTTTATCTGTTTTCAGGTTACTGCAGCGCTTCCTGGTGATCTACCATCATGAAACATTTCTAAAATCCTGCTCTTAAATGACACCTATCGAATGCAACAAACTGCATCGAAATCGGCCCGGTAGTTTCCGAGAAAAATAGTAACAGACATACATACAAACACACAAACAACCCCTAATCACAAACGCATATTCCGCCTCCGTTCCGTTCCGTCCGTCGCGGGTAAAATGAAGCAATGAGTTTACATACCTACTACCTACTACTTTATTTAGAAAATCAAAACAAGATTAAATAATAAAGCACAACAAACATTTTGTACCTTTTTTAGCATTATGAGTCCACATAATTAGCAAGAAATTACGTTTCCTGTTTTTAATTTACCCCTTTTTCCCATCGTAACTCTAAAAGAGGGATTTTAATGGGGTAGCAACGGGACGACGACATCATAATATTATTATATTTATTTCTCAGATGAAAGGTTAAGGGAAACAACAGTGTTTTGTGATGGGGTTTCACCGCCAATTGTAGTAATTTCTCGATCCTTGAAAAAAATAATAGTAATATAACGGGTTTTGGAGATAGTAATTAGAAGTACCTATATATATACTCATAAGTGTATTTTTTAATGAAAAAACACTCTTAGCCTTCATCATACCTGATGTTAAGTAATGATAAGGCTGAAGATGGAAGCGAGCCTCTCCCGGAATCCTCAATCACTGACGCTATCATATCTCTAATTGCCGGAACACAACAATGCTGAAAACATTATTGTTATATAAGATGATGATGATGAATAAAAAAAACCTATCCATCACGTAGTAGGCATAGTATGCAGGAAAGGCCAGACCTAAAATCCAAATTGTATTTTTTTGTTTTATATTGTTTTTGTCTCAGAAACGGACTAGAGCGTTGTTGAGTATTATCTCTAACCTTCGACACCATCGAAAGGACCGATATCGGACTATAAGCAACGCAACATTTACAATTAGAATTGCTTAGAAATGCTTGTAACACCCTAGACTGAATATGATATTAATCTCATATCGAGTGAGAGTTCGAGTATATCGAATATTCTTCCACAAATAGGCACTGACATCAGAATCAAAATAGTTTCTGAAGTCTGCTTACTGAAGCAGCACAGACTAGGTTTACAAATGTACTTACAATGATTCATACGCCCGCCGTCAGACGACAGGGAGCGACGTTGATCGATTACGGCCCACTCAAACTAGTAATTGCTATTTGCTAAAATATCCGACGTCTCACAATTAGTGCTAAGTCAAGAAGTTTTCCCACAAAGGTAGGAAATTTTGACATGAATGGCACGAATTTCGTAATGAAATTCGTGTTCATATTGCAATACTCAATATTCAAAGCTTTGTTGCGAAACAACGTAGTAACAGAGA
Source organism: Chrysoteuchia culmella (assembly GCA_910589605.1). NCBI lineage: Eukaryota > Metazoa > Arthropoda > Insecta > Lepidoptera > Crambidae > Chrysoteuchia > Chrysoteuchia culmella. Next base: position 16,196,168 of record OU342654.1, read on the forward strand.
AGACGATCAATAATAACGTTACAACCCTGCTATCTGTCATTTGCAGTCTAAGTTCAATGATACTTCTTATTAACCACTGAGCTACCGAGACTTACCACCGTCGAAATTCTCCAATACTTTTATATTTTCAATACGCTGTAGGCCAGCGTTGTCACATCAATGCTAGGAATATCCTTGCATTCGAAAGAAACATCTTTTCAGGTGTTTAACAATCGATTAAGATGCAACAGCCAATAATTTATGATTTTTGATTTTTTGCATTTATCAGTGCTATTTTTATACTTATGATCAATTTTAAAACAGAAAAATATTGGAAAAAAACAACTCGGTCACAAGTGAATTCTCAGATGGGATTTAAAATTGATCAAAAGTATAAAAATAGCATTGATAAATGCAAGAATTCAAAATCATAAAAAAGATTTATAAAGTGTTTGCAATTTTTCCCTAGATATTCAGTTAATTAATGCCATATATCATACCTGGACAGCGCAAGTAAAATACTACTGAAAGTCCGTTCTCATATTCATAAAACGAATAATTAAAAAATATTATTGAGGTTAAGTACGGGCGGGTTGTTTACAAAAAAATCTTTATAAAGTTAGCTGAAGTATAATCTGCTAGCGGATTTGGAGCGCAGACCTTTTTAGATATGAAGGACAAACATTATAATATTTTCTATCTAGGTATACTTCGCTTTCAAAACGAATAACCAATTCAGGGATTTTCCATTTTGTTGGTGGAGTAGATAAATTCACTTTGTTCGTCGACTCGGATTGGAAATCAACGAAACGATTGCAATTGTCAATCGAATCGACCGCAGCGGCCGCGGCACAATCGAGAATCACCGACAAACGTCAAAACGATTACTTTTTAATCGAATGATGCAACGCTTCGATGCTCTTTCATTTGCGGCTTTAGTTAACCAGACTTCGATTGCTATCAGTATATGAACCATTACTTAAAGGTTTTCATAAAAAAAATGGGTTGCATCATGTAACTTTTAGAATTCAATTACTATACGTTTACGGCTTTTAAATGTATACATTTTGACAACGTAAGTGTAATAGAACCGTAAAATTAACGTGGTATTACCTAGGGGTGTTGTAGAAAATAAAATTATTACCTACAGTCGCAAGAAAGGTACGCTCAATGTCAACATGTACCCTGATGAACTGATGATTGTGCTTCACTCAAGCATTTTCATTAACATACCTCAGTTACAGTTGCCACTGTCTGTACTTATGCTGCCATTCCAACAATGGGGAAAAAAACTGTCAATATTCCCCGCCAGAGGCACTGCTAACGTTTGACCCACGACATCTGTCAGAATCCATACAAACAGTTGTTTACATTTATATTTTTATCGTTGTATCGCACAAAACCGCGTTGTTCCGCAATTGGATGTAATGTATAAATGGTAACCACCACTTTCCAAAGGATGAAAGGCTGAGAGAAAGCTATGGGTTAAAGATGACAGTATGGTGCTACTATTTACATCACGATATGTGTCCGTTTGTGTTAATTCAATTTTAATATCTTCAGTTTATTGATCCTGAGGGACTCTAAAGTTAAAATTATGGTCAAAAGACTCCAATCCGAAACATAAAAATATTATTTTAAGTTATGATTACATGGTTTCAAATACCGAATACAATGTAAAAAATTGGAACAGAACGTATTAATTTGTATATAATTTACTTGAATATACTACGATGTACCAAATACAACACGAGATTGTTTGATTATACTTACTTGTTTTCTGGCTTTTTTACCCATTACTAGGTCCGCTTTATCACTCCTTAACGTCCTTCCTTGGGTCTTCAATTCTTCTTATAACTGTTTCCCAGTCCAATCATTATACATTATTTTATTTATGAAAAGAAAAATACCACAATTTTACCAAATATCGGAAAAAATAACCACCGAACCGACAAACTCAAAGTGACATATTGCCTGTTATGGGTCAAACGGACACTGCGCCATCTGTATTAGGCTTAGCGTTTTCCTGCCCATAAGATGCGGCGGAGTCTAGTTTCGACTCATGTTGTGCGTATATCTGTTTTTTTTTCCTAAATATTTCCACATCATAAAGTACCTACATATATTAAACGTTTTGGTATATTTATTTTGCTTTGGTGTTACCTATGGTAAATGTAATTTTGTTTCGCCTTCCCAATAACACTTACATGTACGTCCTATAAGCTAAATTGTCACCTACAAGACAAAGGACAGACATCGCAAAAATATAATTCGGTGTAGTACGAGTATGATACTGTTTATCGAGTACGCATTAATACTGTTACGAAACACTGTACGTGGTGTCAGGATGGCAGGCTGTGACAAATAGAATTAGGCATGACGTCAATTTGCCTAATAGCTATTGCGTCACCGAATGGTATAATCTTGCTTACTTGATACTGAGAAGACAACAGTATTGGTCTTGAATATTATTTTACTTAAAAGTAATTATTGATGAGGAAAGTCTACTCACTTGACTGCGAGTTCACAAAATTTAGTCACCTCCTTGAATGTTACGATATGTCAGAATTGATTGTACTGGGTAAATTTATAATGGAAATATGGAAAGTATGAAGACTAGTTTTGGAAAACAGAATGAAACCTGCCTAACTAGATATGAAATAAATTATGAAAGCCAAGAATTAACTCAAATACATTTACTTCATGCTTCTGCAATAATCATTTTATAATATACTAGCGACCGCTTGCGGTTTCATCCGCGTGGCTGTTCCTGTGGAAATATCGGGATAAAAAGTGTTCGATGTTTATAACGTACAGTAGTTTCGGAGCCTATTCAAAAACAAACAAAAAATCAAATCTTTCCTCTTTAAAAGATTAGTATAGAAAAGTATAAAAGTTTATTTTCTACAAAATCAGAACGGTTAGGGTGTCGCAAAGGGGGTGCAGGACTTAAAAAAATTCAACTGATTTTGTATGGAGACAGGACTAAAAATATTTTTGACTGATATAGTAAAAATGACTTTTATAAAAATGCTAATATCTCGAAAACTGTGAGTCGTAGCTAAAATCTAACAACATTTTCGACCCCCCTTCGATACCCCGGAGGTACTAAGGAGGCATCCGATGGACATACATTTTTTTTTCTCTCTAATTTTTTGGAAAATACGGAGAAGGCGGGACGGGGGCTGCAGCAACAAACTGTAACAGACGTTTCAGGTTAGGTTAAGTTAGAACTGTGACCAAAACGCCGCGCGAGCCGAGAGAGCGAAGCGAGCGTGCAGCGGCAGCGGCCGGCGAAGCCCCAGAAAAAATATTTTTTATTTATTAAAAAAAACACTTTTCTAATTTATTTGTCTATCTTTTTTCGAAGCTATGATTTTTTACACTTTTTGGAAAAAAAATCAAGTGTAATTTTTTGCACACCTTTGCGATACCCGGACCAATACATTTATAATTACTACAGAACGGCAAGATAACATTATTAAATATAACAGGTAGATATAAACTTAACTTAAAGGGTGACTGCTCGAACAAGACTACTGTCTCGACACATTATTCTAATTTTTATATCATTCTCATAGCGTTGATAGATACTTTTAAATATAAATATTATGCATATAATTATGATGGTATTATCAAATCCTTTTAAATCATTTAGAAACTATTTATCAATAATAATTACTCAATCAAAAGAAATGTCTGTTAACAAAAAGTCACAATATCCGCGTGGAGTAACGTTATAGTCGGACATAGCGTAGACATTTAAAACTAAATATGCGTGGAGAAACGTCACAGTCACACATATTTTAATAATCTCATCATATAATAAGCATATTAATTATAATATTTTTTATTAATATTAATAGATATTACCAATTGTTTGAAAATATAATAAATTTCTAAAAAATATCAAAATATTATGACAAATTATTTAATTTACTAACACAGTCATAAAATGTAGGTATAATAAAAAATCAGTAAAATACAACTTAATTAAAGTGTGAACTTTGTAGTAGATTTATAATATTACGTAACGGCAGATATTAGGTAAAGTGAATGTTTATACATTAACGTTTATACAGTTGGTCCAAAATAAACAAAATAATTGTATTTAGAAGCTTATTTAAATGCCAATTTCAAGCTCTAGTGGCCAGGGGGGTTACTCTTGACGGAATCGAATACACATCAGGGCCCGTATTCACTATGACCAATTACCGAATCCTTGCTCAAACCACGCGAATGTCGTATTTGGTTTCGTCATTTTCAAAATTCGTTTTCTCTATGACACAAATTTTAAAGTTATTTTACTTGTTTAATAATTATACAACTTGTGACTTGTACTTGTACAATAACTATAATTTGGGACGTGGTGGTGACAGCGTCGTGATAGCATCAGCAGGTGACAGGTGACAGCATCGGCGTGGTTTGAGCAAGGAATCGCTATTGGTCATAGTGAATAAGGGCCCAGAATCGAAATAATGTCAAAACGGTACTATGGAAACCATAGCAACCGTTTTCAAAGTACCAAAATAACAGATTTTTGACGTTGATTCGATCCTAATGTGAACTCGATTCCGTCCAGAGTATGGGGGCTGTTTTAATTGAAATTTGCTCTTTCAAATGTTTTGAGTGCAAGAAATCGCGATACAAATCAACTCGTGTAAATCAGAATCCTATCCTAACTAATAATATAAATGCGGTATTGTGTTTGTTTGTCCTTTCTTCACGGCTCTGACTAAGCAAGCAATCTAATTGATTTTTGACATAGAGTAAGTTGAAAGGTTACTAACTTTTTATTTGACACTACGATTCGTGTTCGAGTGCGAAGGGAGCGTCGAAGTGATGTGATGGGGGAATTACCTTACAGAATGCCACTTTTTGTGTCATCTCATTCTCTGTCAAAAACTCACGGTAAATTTAGTCCAACTCGCTGCCACGCTCGCAAGTGAAGCGCTAGTGGGTCATGCGTCATGGTCATTCACATAGGCTTTTTATCCCGATATTCCTACGGGAACAAGAACCACGCGGGCGAAACCGCGGGCTAGTCGCTAAGTTAATTTTGAACTCGTGTAAATACGACATAAATTAAAATAATACGGAGAAACAATTTGTCAGTAGGTCCATTAGCAGTCACGCGAGCTGGTGATCAGCGTGGAATCAGTTCAGCCGAGACAGACACGAACCAATCGGCTAATGTCTTAGTTTCCGGACTAAACATACCCGTGTAGGGTTGGCGATCGCTAAAACTGTCACCCATAAAACCACAAAATGAGGTTAGATTAGAAGTAGCTTCGCTGAAAACACCCTGACCAAGACGGATCGACATGTTCATGCATACAAGTTTATCTTGTCCGGGAATTGAACCCGCGACCTCTGCGTAGAAGGCAGATTTGCGTACCTCTACGCCAAACAGATCGTCAAAACAGTCCATCTTTCATGACGTTTTGTACGATTTTGTATTTCTCCATGACGTTTTCATGGGCAACGTGCCTGTTTTTAAGATGAAACTTCTTTCAGTACTAATTGCGTGATAATTAGGCTAAGCGTATGCTGGCGCACAGAGATTTCTACGCGACAACGTAGATCTGTGCGGCTCAGTCCGCACAAATTTGTATACGACATTATTATGAACCTGCTTATGCTGCTCAGACGGCGCAGGTTCATACATATTGTTTGCACGCCAGCATACGCTTACAAGTGCTTTTTCTCACTACTAATTTTAATTCTGATAAAAATAGAATATTAGAAAAGCAACTTATCTAGTCCACCATAGTAATAGAAAACAAGTTGCGTCTACTCTGTGGCTGTAAAACGTTTAACTACTAAGTACGTTTAGTACCAGCCCTATGTGTATATGGGCCAGGGGATGTTTGCCATCCGATACGTCGTCACGCAGCCCTGAAAGGTATTGCGTCACTTAACTGCTTTATAAATAGAATTCAATTAAAACTTGATATTGGCAATTTGTGTTCAACGTTACCAAGTCACATGAGATAGGAGCGTTATTTAGGTATCATGTATCTGTATTACTAATTAATTAAAGTATAAATGTGTGTAGTGTCGGCTTAGAACAGCACTACCCCCTCTTATCCCGTGGGTGTAGTAAAAGGCGACTAAGGGAGCCTTCAGAAGACGGGCAGCAGCGTCTCCTACAAACTTGGCCATACTGCGATCGCCAACCCGCCTGCCAAGCGTAGCGATTATGGCAAACCCCCCCTTTTGGGGGAGGCCTATACCGAGCAGTGGGTGTTATGTAGCTGAGACGACGACGACGAAAGTATGAATAGTGAAACGACGAGGAAATCGAATTTTTTATTGGTACTGAAGCACGGTTCTCCGTGCATTTAGATCGAGATAAATTTTGGTCACCCAGCCCGCAACCAATTATTGCGAAAGTTGCACTATAATCACAAGACAAACGCACGAATCACTACCCCACCGAGCTCCTAAAAACCTCCACAAAATTCTCTAAATTATATTTTCTACTCGCATTTGCTACATGTTGTCATTCAACATTTTAACGTTCATTATGAGACTTCAAACATACACCAGTAATCAATTCGTTCTAACACTAGGGAGTTGGTATTCAAATCAATCACGGGGTATACCGCCTAACGGTCTAGCTAACGATCGAGCTGTAGAACCCAGGGCCCCTAGCCAAAGTAACAATTCAAAAACGATAACGAAGTTCGAAAAGAATTGAATGCATGGGATTGGCGGATTGGCATAGGCCGCGCTAAATCACGTGGTCTTACCGCAAGTTAATTGGCGAACATAGACAATGACGAATCGAATTATCGTTTCGCTACATAACGATGTTACTTTGTCTACGAGCTCTGGAAGGTATACGCTGCCAGGCGAAGCGTCACAGATGCGCGGCCAGGGCGCTATGAGATAAAATGAATAAGTAGTGCTCGGTCACGCACCCACGACGTTCGTTATGGCTGACAAAAGATGTCCGATTATCTGATCATATATCTGATCGGATTATCAAGATCGTTACAAGGTCAAGGCGCCGTAGGGTTTGTGAACCGATGGCGTAGCTTTTTTGACGTTCATATGTGCTTGTAAGTCTAGACTGAATAAATGATATTGAATTTTGAATTTTGATTCACTCGATACACGTCCTATTTTTGCGTCAGACTTTTACTAAACTCAGTTCAAAGAGTAAAATAATATGTGCTAGAGAGTCAACTGGTAAATTGGAAGTAGAATCGGACGTCTATTTCGTATCTGTACAGAAGTATGCAATTAGCGCCTTCAGACAATTGGATCCGACAATAAAATCGTAAACGCTTATCCTTGTTTGCGACTCGGACGTCCGACCCAACTGTCGGATCGGATGTGTATTGAGTATTCAAACAAATGTATGAGACGAGCGCCTTCTGATTGTCTGATCAGACTATCGCAGAGAGAAATCTGACTTGTATTCCCAGCCTAAGGGCTATACATTTTTATTTTTACAGCCTTGCGCCTTGGGCACTTTCGATACCAAGTCATACTTGACATCGAGGACGCGTGGCCAAGTGCCTATCGCACAGCGAGTGGCCGCGCGCTTAGGGCGCTGGCGCTTTCTAAAGGGCTCCGTATACGAAAGGATCCGTTCATGACGACCGATCGTTGACATTATATTACTCATACACAAACCATTGGTCTTGATCGATCGCCACAATTGGTCGTTACGATCCATCATTGTATGAATTTCATATCTTCTGCAAATTAAATCGTTTACGATCCTCAAATACACTAACGATTGGTCGTTACGATCGGTCGTTACGGTCAACTGCAGTACAATTTTCAAATCGTCTGCGATCGAGTAAATTATTGGTCGTTAGGATCGGTCTGTTGCGACGGATCGTAACGACCGATCGTGCCGTATATGGAGCACTGAAAGATACGATAGCTGGTTTACTAAAACTTACATACTTGAAAATATACACCAAATTTGTCATTGTAATATGGTGATAATTTTACCAGCACGCAATTTAGCACGCCATCAATAATAGATGCAAAGTTAATGTGGCCGGGTGACGCTCAATGGATTACGGAACATAATTTATAACGGCCGACGCTGAATCTATGCCGCGAGATAATCAGCCATCCGATAGCTTATTAACAGGATGTTAAATTGCTATTGCTTGGTTTTGTTGCAATTTTCAGTATAACCTTAAGAGTACCTAGAAATAACCTCCTCTTTTATTAAGTCGGTTGAAAAATGTAAGAGATATTATGATAGATGCGAATTTAATATTCTTATACCGGTAGCTTGTTTATATCGGTATTCCTTGCTTATGTTGTAGTTTTAAATAATGTTCACGTTGTTGGTTTAAAAAATACAGAAAGGAGGTTACAGTTATGATAGTACGAAATTAGGAAGCGAAACTTCTATAGTCTTTTTCAGCTAGGATGAATCCTGTTGTCACAGGATTCATCCTAGCAACGATTACCTACGCAATTAGGAAAATTTTGAGGTGTCCCTCAAAATTTTCCTAATTGCGTAGGTAATCTATGTCAGAAAAATGTTTTTGAAAAGTTATTTACTTACAGTAGCATTTTAGTAAAAAAAAATAAGTAAAAACCACACCTCTTGAAATATAAAGTAAAATCTGTGTCAATTAATTACGTTTTAATTGAATACGATAGAAAAATTATTAATTTTTTCGTCGTCCAATGTAGGGTACAGAAGAGACACAACAGAATCGACAACTGCCGATGTACATTAGTCGATAACAGTGAAAAAGAAGAAACTTTAACAGCCTTACTCATAAACAGAGTATAAAACTTATACCAGGTAAAAATTCGGCATAAACAATATTTCAACGCATAAAGTCGGCACGGCATAACTTACACCTAGCATAATCCTATGATTTTTGAAATTTTGCATTTTTCAATGCTATTTTTATACTTATAAATTTTAAATAGAAAAATATTGGAAAAAATCAACTCAGCCACAAGTGAATTCTCAGATGGGACCCGAACCAACAAACTTTGGAAACCCGTCCAATCTAACCTAACCACTGAGCTACCGACACTTGTGGACCACCGTCGAAATTCTACAATATTTTTATATTTTTAATACGCTGTAGGCCAGCATTGTCACATCAATGCTAGGAATATACTTGCATTCGCTTGGTTGATTTTTTCCAATGTTTTCTATTTAAAATTTATACTAGCATAACCGTTCTAACAAAAGTTATAGCACCGCTATACCGACCCTGACCCCTGGCCCTTAGCATGAATACCGCTATATCATGCGATATGATATATGATATATATATATATATATAGCGAATCAGGCTGTCCTGCTTACTCCGCAACGATGTGAGCGGGACAGTGACACGTTATCGCGTTATCGAGTCGATAAAAGCCGCTCATGCTAAGATAATAATCTTAGTTAGTTTAAGTCGAGCATAACTAATGAATAACGTTCGTGAATAATCGCAAAAAAAATAATAAACACACGTTAATCATATTATTCTACTAATCCTATCCTATTATCCTACTTATATTATAATCCTCTTCTTACAGTACATTACTGCAGCGGCCAACAAAAGAGGCGTTGATGGACGAACGTGTAAATCCATCAATACCTAGTTGTGGCCAAGGCTTGTATAGTACTTTTCTCAAATAATGCGCGGAAATTGAAACTACTTTTCGAAATCAGACGAACATTCCTCCACCAATTAGGGACCTGCAAAGTGTTAACAGTTTTAGGTATAAATTAAAATTGTTTTTATTCAACAGTCAAAAAATGCAGGAAACTCTTATTATTATTATTGCAGGGTATAGGGGCTATGCAGCTCCAGTTGGAACTGTAGTCACTGCGACCTATAAGATCTATTGTAACTCGCCACCTTGTTATAGTATCTCTTTTAGCCTGGCGGCCTCCAGGAAGTCTAAAATCTTCCTAGCTCTAAGAGATTTTAGTTCCTCTGGCCGAATTATATGCCGGCCCAGGTGGATACTGCGTTTGTGAATTAGGGGTCCGCAGTCACATAGGAGATGTTTGGGTGTTTCTCTCTCTAATCCGCAGTAACGGCAAACGTCAGTGTCACTTAATTTCATGTGAAATTGGTGTCTTTTTAGTTTGCAGTGTCCAGTTAAGGCTCTTGCTATCGCACTTATATTTGCTCTGCTGAGTTCTAGGAGTTCAGCAGTTTGCTTTTGCAAATAGCCTTCGATAAGGGATTTGGCGTGTACTAATCCTGGTTGATTTAGCCAGTATTTTTTTGACTCACCGAGTAGGTTGCCCTTGAGAAGTTGCATGGCCTGTTCCTTTGAGATACCACAGAAAGGCTCTGGACCTAGCTGGTGGCCCTGAGCTCCAGACCTTGCAAGTTCATCAGCTTTTTCGTTGCCAATGATTCCTGAATGACCTGGTACCCATTTCAGAATAATTTTATTCCGTTGTCCCAGCTCATTCAGCTTATCGACGCAGTCCTTCACCAATCTCGAATGTATGACATTTGAATTGATAGCGTTAAGGGCTGCCTGACTATCTGAGAAGATAAAAATAGTTTGATTTATGTAGTTTCGTTGGCGGTTGGCCTCCGCGCATTCTATGATGGCGTATACCTCTGCTTGGAATATGGTAGCGTGTTTGCCTAGATTCACACTCTTACTGAATCGAGGGTTGTCGCCGTATATTCCGCATCCTACATTTTCATTCATTTTGGAGCCGTCTGTGAACCAAACTAAGCTTCCAGCCTTACAGGTAAGGTGATTTGCAGACCACTCTTCCCTGCGAGGTATCTCCACTGAGTAATATCTGGTGAAGTTACACAGTGGGAGCATGACATCCGTTGTCATTGCCAAAAGATCATGTTCAAGTACTGATCCATGTAGAGATCTTAGTGCTTGAGAGTGCCAGTTTACTTTTCCATTGATGCTGGCTCTATACATGCCGGCTTTCGCCTCTTTTGCAATAAAAAGGTGAAGAGGTGGTAAGTTCAGCAGAGCATTCAGTGCAGCTCCTGGAGTCGTAGACATGGCACCTGTTGCCATGAGGCATGCCAATCTTTGCAAGCTGTTGAGCTTGTTGATGACTGTCACTTGGGATGCTTTTTTCCACCATGCTACACAGGCGTATGTTATTGTCGGCCGAACAATAGTGGTGTACATCCACAGGGCGATCTTGGGGTTAAGACCCCATCTCGTCCCTGCTAAGCGACAGCATATTCCTAAGGCTATTTTAGCCTTTTGGATCACATTACTAATATGTGTATTCCAAGTCAATTTTTGGTCAAAAGTAACGCCTAAGTATTTGACTTCTTTGGAAAATGGGATTGGAGTCCCTTTAATAGTAGGCGTAGCAAGTTTCTCTAGCTTGCGCCTTCTAGTGAAGGGGACTATTGTGGTTTTGCTCGGGTTTACCGATAGACTGTTCTCCATACACCATTTATTGATGAAGTTTAGAGATTTCTGGAGTATAGATGATATAGTGCTTTGACAGGGGCCGATAACGCAAGCCACCACGTCGTCCGCATAGCCCTGTATATCTAAGTCTCTCTCTGAGGCTTCAACCAGCAACTGGTCAATAACTAGCGACCATAGTAGCGGCGATAGGACACCCCCCTGTGGACAGCCTTTCGTTATTCTAAAGCCTTTTGTGGTTCCATGTAAATTAACACTGACCGTTCTGTTAAGGAGCATTGATTCGATCCATCGGGTGGTAGTTGTATCAATCCCTTTAGCCTTCATTCCCTTGGAAAGGGCCTCTATGGTAACGTTATCAAATGTTCCTTCAATGTCAAGGAAAGCACAGAGGGCTATCTGTTTGTCGTCTAGAGCCCTTTCTAGCCTGTCTGTTAGTTCTAACAGAGCAGTTTCTGTGGATTTTCCTTTTTGGTAGGCATGCTGTCTCGGATCAGGAAACTCTTAGGCATGACTTAAGTGTCCTATAGCCATACATTGTTAGTGGAAATTTATTTTGTATAACTTGCCTTGCTTTGTGTCCCATGCTCTTTGGGGTGGGCTTGTTTTTGTTTCACATTGTATTTTCCAAAAATTGCTTCGGTATGAACTGTCGCCTGTAGTTAATAGACCTCTAATAGCCGTAAATACTCTCTGCATTTTATTTGTTCACCTACAATGAGCCGATTAAAATTCGCAATGCAAAACTGTGTGCTTTTTTTTTTTTTTTCTTTTATACTTCGTTTCCCGTTTAATCTGTTTTTCCTTTGTGTTAAATTATCAATGTCCTTCCCCTTTGGTATTGTGCAATGTGTTAATTTAAGTTTTTTATTTTGTGCCGCACTGCAGATTGCCGGAAAATAAAATTGGTTTTTTCTTTTTCGCCTGTCAATGTCACAGACAGTTACAGACAGCTGAGATATTTTTTTATTTTATTTTTCATTTCTGTTCTGTGAACTGGTTGGGCGTAGGATCGAGCCCATTCAGCTTAGCTTAAGTTTATGTCTTTTGTATAATCACACTATTTCGTTGTGTTGTGATCGTTTTGTTTTGTAATATTTTTCTGTTTCTTTTTTTTTTATTTATTTTACTTGTCTGTTTAAATTGTAGTATGGTATGTTGTTTTGTTTTTGTTGTCCGGAACGTCATCAAACCGGTCACGACGGAAGACCAGCGCGGGTCGTAAGACCACGCATTATGCTGAGTCGTGACCGTTTTGGGACAAATTTTAATGTTCTTTGTTTGTACTGCCTTTTGTTAACGTGTAATTTGTCCCAAATAAATTGTTTTTCTTTCTTTCTTTCTTTCTTTCAACGAACAACAATATTATTTCCCGCGTTAAAGAGTTCATTTGTTGTTTTTTTTTTTCTAAAACAGATTTATATAAAACCTTTAATAAATTACCTCCATGGCTGCCATTTTTAAACTACACGACAGCTATGAGTTTACTATGTAATTTATTTGGCCGCTTAACACGACAGATATGGATTTTCATCTTCAAGTTGTTCATTCACAACTTTTGCCGGCCACTGCTCGCATGTATGTGGCCAGTACACCAATATCAATTTATCTCAAAGAAGGTTGTCAAAATAATGCTCATATTTCCAAGCATTGAGAAAATATTATAAATGCGAAATGAGATCAACCAATTTGGTACCAAACTGTACCGAACTGTACATGTCCAGATTTTTTTTATAATAAATTACGCCTAATGTCAGCATTATTTTACGTTAAAACGATTACTGTAGCTAGCAGGATAAGTCTAAAATTGAATTTACAAGTCAAAGGTAAAATAATCGACTTCAATCAATATATATTACATAAAATAAATAAACTGTTATATTTTTTCATTAAAAGCCCTCTGTATTCGCTATTAATCCTAAAATGACTAAATTAAAGGTTTTTAATAGTCGGTCACTCCATGTCACACACAATATTTTTTAACGTCGTTAATTCGTAATCTGTGCCATTGTCGGTAGTCGGATCTGTGTTTGCTGTCATTCTGACATCAAATATCAAACGTGTTGATTGGTCAATTACTTGTTAAAATGACAAAAAATTTTTTTTTTTGATTTGACATAAACCAATCAACATAATTTGGCACCAGCAAACGCGGAGGTGGTGCCATTAGTTTTCACTGTTTGTTTAAGTAATCAGTGACTTACCAATGTTAATTTATTGTTTCTTCAGGGGGTTCGAAGGCAAAGACAGCTTATGTAGTATTTGTTTTTATTGTTTTCCAAGAGTGTTAAAAGTGTTTTAGATAATAAATTACAAAAAAACACGTTTCACTGAAATTCTTTCCTTATTTTTTTTTTTATTTTAACACTAGTTATCTCAATAGCTCCACTAGTTATCAAATCCAGTTAAAACAATAAAAATTCTTATTTAAGCTATGTTGTTGTACAATGTACTTGGTTGATCTCCTTTGTGAGGATGCTTGGATGGATGGATGTTTGTTACTTAAGGTGGTACGACTTCTAAACAAACAAACATTACACAATTATTGGTTCATCATACCTTAATAATTCATAAATACATGCGCAACTAACTCGTTTCAGTTATTTGTTTGCGCGAAATAATTAAAAATTATACATTACAATACAATACGAATATACTAATATCTTATAATTTCAATAATTCTACGTATGTGTGTGTGTGTGACCCATCGCATTTATATACCTAATGTATGAAAGTACATTTTTTAATAATTTCGCGCAAACAAATAACTGAAACGAGTTAGTTGCACATGTATTTATAAATTATTAATGTATGATGAACCAATTAATGTGCAATGTTTGTTTGTATGGAAGTCGTACCACCTTAAGCATGCAAAAACTACTGACCGATTTGGATTTAATTTGGCACACAGATGGAAGATATTCTGGATGAAAATAAAGGTTACTTTTCATCCCGATATTCCCACAAGAACGAGAACCCCGCGGGTGAAATCGCGGGCAGCCGTTAGTAATATTATAAATGAAAAAGTTTTTGAGGATGGGTGGATGTTTGTTACTCTTTCACGCAAAAACTACTAAACGAATTTGGATTAAATTTGGCATACATAGGTAATAGATCGCTTGGATTAAAACATAGGATACTAAGCCTGATATTTCCACGGACACGGGAACCACCCGAAAGAAACCGCGGACTCGTGTTAGTTTTATAATAACTTGAAGTATAGTTTCAGTTACATAACTTAATAAGTTTATAATACGGATACTGTGGTTATTGCACCCTAACCCTTAAAAATTACCTTGAGAGAATTAAGCTGAAGAAATAAACATTCGAAACAATCAACCAACCTATAATAAAAATTAAATTATTTAAAGAAGGCAAAACCTATAATTGTATATAAAATATTCTGTGATAAATATTAAACAAAAAAATATACTAGAAAAAAGCAACTTGTCTCATGTTCAGACGGGATTCGAACCCGCATCCTTGGGAGTCCGGCCCAGGGCGACATGAGACAAGTTGCTTTTTTCTAGTATATTTTCTTGTTTAATATTTATCACATAAAAATAGCATTGTGAAATGTAAAATTAAAAAGTTATAATAAAATATTCTGTCTTTATCATTACCTTAAACCGAATATAACTGTACCTAGTATAAGTATAGAATATCTTTAGCATAGACAGTTTTTATACGTAAGGCTGTAAATCTTTAACAAAACAAAATTCAGCTAGTTTTTTGATGCAACAAATGAAATGTTTCTGCTGACATTATCATTGACAGCTTAATGTTTTATTTTACCACATAAATAAGCACATACAATACTTTTTATCATATATTATGTTTACGTGGCATGGTATAAGTTACGTTATGTAACCGGAGTCCACGTGGTCACAAAAAGAAGTAAAATATATTCCTAATTTTCCAAAAGTAGCTACATTGACTCTTAGAAAAAAATCGATATATAAGTCGATAGGATTTCACTATGGGACATCTTTAAAACTGTCAAACTTGAAACGTCACCAGAATCATCCTAGTTCAAAAAGATTGTAGTGCAATACATTAAAAAAATATTGGAACACAAAACATTTTCTGGTCGCGTATTTAGCAGCGCATAGCAGCTAATGTCCGTTCCTTGCACGATCTGCATAATACTGATTTTCGTAATTTACTGCGAACATTGATACAGTTTAGTTTTGTCTTGTTGGCTCTAGTAAGTACCTAATACTTTCTAGGTGTTTTTCCTATAAAATATATCCTCAAATTGTTCGGTCGGGCAGGATCCGTACCTATCTGCGAACTTTGGCTTTCCGGGCGAATGCTCTACCATTTGGTCAAAAGTCTTTTTAGTTTATTTGATATATTTAGTTGTAATTTTAAAAGTATGTATTGCAAACAATAAAAAGAAAGCTCGCGTCGTGTTCCTTATTATTACCTCCAACGGGATGGTTTTTTTTTAATGATTCTTCTCAATCTATGCCCATAAAAAAACACTACAAGTCATAATAATGTGCAAAGTTCAACATAATAGCAGCTAATGTTCATGCACGTTAATTGCACGCGTAATATCCAATCTGGATACTTTGTTGCTAGTACAATACCGCTAATTCACCGCAACAACTATTTGCAGGGATTGGACGATTTGCGGTCATTATCAAATCGTATACAGATCTTCGTAATTTACTGCGGTGCGAATTTAGGGTAACAATGATAGCTTTGGGGGTTTTGTTTGTTTATTTATTTTGACAACTGGAAAACCTGATGCAGGAAGCTAATAGACCACCTAAGCTATAAGAGATATGGAAATGGCGCCTTAGCAAAAGTTGTTCAGCGTGATGGACATTTTCTGTCGCCCATCAGGCTGAACAAACGCCGAACAAACATATAAAAATAAGAGGTATTGGTATTTTTTTTCTATTATATGATACAAAAATTACACAAGCTGGGAACACCTCCACGCGGTGAAGGAAGGCAGTAACAATTTACCTCAAAAGCTGATACATTAAGTCCACGCGAACGCAGTCGCTGGCATCAACTAGTTATAATTTAAGTGACTATTCTGGTTTTTTACAACGTATTCTTTCATGTTGCAAAAAATATACATTTACTATTTAACTTAAACCTATGTTCAAGCACCTGTAACACATTGTTTTGTCAACCTTATTTTGGTATAAGGACTGGTTTGAAGTTTTTTTTGTTGTTGACAAACAACAAAAAAAACTTCAAACCAGTCCTACGCTTATCAAAAACAAAGTGGCTATAGTATTTACAATTATTCAACGTAAATCCTTCTGAAACAGTGGTTTGTGTACAAATTTATATAAGATCTCATGTTCAACCCACAGTGGTACTCGAGTCCCAGCATCCTCCGGTCAAGTGCGGCCTAAAGAGCAGAACAAGCCCGGCAATCAAGAGATTGAAATCTATATCTAGTTTGTTTGCAATGCTAACTAGTCTTGCGTTTACGTAGGTTATAGCATTGCACATAGAGTTGATATTACTCTTATATAGGATTTTCCAATAAGGACGGGTCGATATTGAAATGGAATAAAACCAGCTGTGTGTGAGGTATAAACGATTTTCTTTTATTTGAAAGGCCAGGCCGTTTCAAATTGATATATTCCATATTTTGTGCAATACAACATCGCTCAAATTTCCGCCGCGGCTTGTCATGGTGGCATAGATTCGAGAGATCTAATTTTCGATGACTTTAACGTATAAATCTGGCTGAACTTGAGCGATGGCCTGGGTCATCTTGACTTAAAGAGTATCAGTCGATTGTGGCTTATTGGTATAGACAAGGTGACAATGTGTGTCTAACATAACTTCACTGTATGCATAAATGCATTCCCTCAGTCAACTAAAAAAAATTAACAAAAGAGAAGATACAAAAAGCTACCAGTTACAAAAGCAGCTTCAGGACCAGCACTCGATTATTGGCGCTTTTACTTCAGTAATTGACTACTACTTAAGTAAAAGAGAAAAATACAGTGAAAGAAAGACACATCATAAAGCTTTTAGAAATAGCGCTCCATTTCTGGCGTTTTCTTCAGAGAAAGATAGCTACGTAAAGACAGAAATCAAAAGAAGGTTTTATCAGCTCTCGATAGATAAATTCATCGGCACTTCAATGTTCCGCAGAGGGCAATCAAGATATGTTAATAGCCCTCTTTGATATTCAAAGTCGTGTGCAGATGTTCTTTATGGTCATCGTCAGCGTATCTTGACCGCTTCGCCCCTTGATAGCTTTGGTAATTACCATTGCAGGCTATGCTTCGGTGCTGATGATTGCGAAATACCTAGTGTTGTGACAACCTTCGTTCTTCATTGTCATCGACAGCGTATCTTGACCGCTTTGTCCCTTGATAGCTTCGGTCATTACCATTGCAGACTATGCTTCGGTGCTGATGACTGCGAAATACCTATAGTGTTTTGACAACGTTCGGTCTTCATGGTCATCGACAGCATATCTTAACCGCTTTGTCCCTTGATAGCTTCGGTCATTACCATTGCAGGATATGCTTCGGTGCTGATGATTGCGAAATACCTAGTGTTGTGACAACCTTCGTTCTTCATGGTCATCGACAGCGTATCTTGACCGCTTTGTCCCTTGATAGCTTCGGTCATTACCATTGCAGACTATGCTTCGGTGCTGATGACTGCGAAATACCTATAGTGTTTTGACAACGTTCGTTCTTCATGGTTATCGTATCTTGACCGCTTCATCCCTTGATAGCTTCGGTCATTACCACTGCAGACTATGCTTCGGTGCTGAAGACTGCGAAATACCTAGTGTTGTGATAACCTTCGTTCTTCGAGGTCATCGTATCTTGACCGCTTCATCCCTTGATAGCTTCCATTAAATAAACCATAATGAATGGCTATGAGAAATCACACTTATCAATATGTATTATTCTGATGATGATGATGAAAAAACTTTACGTAGACAAAAATATCTAATGTTCAATGTGTCTTTACAATACAGTTATGTTCTACACCCTGATAGTCAATATTCAGTGCATTAATTTATATTCTCCACACTAAACTCTGTCAGTTATCACTCCAAGTTAAGCTCTATTACGAGTACATACATTCATAATACCATGAAACCGAACAGACTTAGCAATACTATTAATTTGTGGCGAAAGTTCACGAAGACTCGTTAATAGTCAGATAAAGCGGAGTTTCCACTCTCAATTTGTCTTAATAGATATCTTCGTAGCGATCTATAGACAAGAGTACCCGAGACAGTTTCCAGCTATTAGAAGATAAGAACTTGCCTAGTAAACTAGGTAAAGTGTTCATTCCAAAAATTATGACAGCATAAATATTAGAAATTAATATTCAAAGTTGGTAGGCGCGGTACGGTCCGGGTATTCGATAAGGATTCCGCGATTGGTTAAGAATTACGAGATAACAAACAAACAACTGAACTTTCGTAATATTACTCGGGATTGTAAACAAATCGCTTCCTTTAATTATTCTGGATTTGGATTTAATCCTTCATTTATTCCATGCCGCCGAATTAGAAAGTTGTTTCTGTGATTAGGTAAGTAAAGGGAAAAGATAAATAAAAGTATTGGGAATTAGATTATACCTATATATTCTCAGTAAGTATATTTACTGAACAAAAACCTTATGAAAATTAAACGAATTGCTTTAAATTTACATTACGCGCGTCGTAAACGACCAAATATTCTGTCAGATTTAATGTGACATTCTGCGGCTACGTTTGATGCGTTTTACTTCCGAAAAATTATTTGACAAACGTGTTTGTCATACAAACATTTGTCAAATTATTTTAATAGTTTCCCGAGCCCTTTAAGATAAGTACCTACATCTTAAACCTTACAAATATAATATTATCTATAATATCAGCTATCAATCACACTATTTATTACGATGTTCAGACACTGGCACAGCTACCAAAAGGCTTATTTTTGCCGACTTGATTTTTTATTGTTATTACAGTAAGAATAGCATTTTAAATTAGCAAAGCCCAGCACACGCGATATAAATTTTAAATTGAAATTTAATACTGTAAAAGATTTATGTACGTAAGTAAAATAAAATTTTAGTGTTTTATAGGAGGCGCAATAAAGAAGCTACAAGGAATGTGATTCAATAAAACAAGCAATCGTGTACTTTCTATTATAAGGATCAGTGCATTCTTGGAACGAGATTACGCAGTGCAAACGCTCGACAGCTGCAGTTCAACCTGTAAAGTTTATTTATTTATTTTTTGACCATATTATAATATAAAACGTTACATTTGGCATGTCAAAGCGTTACAATAGAAGAATTAAATTTAATCTTAAGTAGGATATACTAGGATTCAGTCATAATTAGATAGGTCATTCCATGTTTATGTGCTTAGTTATGTAACTAGTCATAACATAACTTACCATCTATGTATTAAATAGCCATCACAGTAGGCACATACAGCTGTTTTACCTTGTGATGTCGCTCTGAATAACGACGTTATTAGCAATGTATTACGGGTCTCTTATTCTAGTCAAAACAGAATTGAGCTATTTAATTAAGTAAAATTTTATTATTATAGTTGTCAGTTTATTTTTTGAATTTATTTAATTAAATTGTAATTAGATTATGTGCCTAAAGATCAGGTCACAAAGTTTTGGTTTGCAATCTAGCTCCTAGAATGTTTTGTTAGTTTATGTTTATGTTTTGATTGTAAACTGGATTGTATCCTTACTTTGCAAATAAATAAATAAATTCAAGTGTAAAGCCTTATAGGACGTGCTGTTGGCTGTACCAAGGTAATAGAATCATCAAGCAAGTTGTCTTAGATTCTTTCTTGATAAAAGTTGCAGCCGCGCGGTACGCAACACGCGATAGTGCTGCCCGCCAACATAGATTGACTATTACCACCTGATTACCACGCACTGAAGCGCTTATGGCCGCGTTTGACAGACTGATCGTATTAGATCACGTTTGTTAAGCAAAGTTCGGCCCGGTCAGGTGTCGGGTGACCGTAAAGTAGCATCATAACTGAGCGCTTCAGTGCTTCGGAGGGCACGTTAAACCGCCGTTCCCGGCTGTTGTCATTTGATTACAGTCGTTAAGCCAAGTCTGAGGACTTATAGGCGGCTTGATAAACTCTGACACAAGAGGTGGCCACTAATCCTCACTCGAAAAGAAGAAGAACACGCACTAAGCAAGGCGTTTGTGCTCATAATGCGTACAAAACATTCACAGCGTGCGTGAAAGCGACGCGCAACGCAGTCTCGAATTAGGAGTCTTGCCGAGGACTTGCCGACCCGAGGCGCCTCGGTTATAACTCTATAACTCGCGAACGAACCGTTAGTAAGAAGACAGAATACTGTGTAAGTATATTTATACTGTGGCTGTACCTATGCCTTGATATTCTTATATTCTCACCTTTCAACTTACGAACATCCTTTGTGTTGTACTCGGAGATATACTGAGTGATACCGTTCTCAGTTCAGCTTCAATATTACTCAGCATTTGTGTCAGGTGAAGTATCGCAACTTATTTTAAATTTAAACCTTTCACGTCCAACTTTGTGCTTGGGTTTCAACAGTATTGTAACTACACACTGAATACCTAAAATACCGGTGGAATAACAAAATAACTTGTACAAAGTAAAATAATGTGTTTGTGCAATTTAAGAAGGATTTTTTTTCAGATTCATTTCTTTTTAGGGTTCCGTACATCAAAAGGAAAAAACGGAACCCTTTTATGATCACTTCGTTGTACGTCCGTCCGTCCGTCTGTCAAGACCGTTTTTCTCAGGAACGCGTGGAGGTATCAAACTGAAATTTATATCTAATACAGGTCTACTGTCCCTTGGAACAGTTCTTCAGTGTTAAACATTTCTGCGGTGGTGTCGTGTGAGGCGGGTCGCTACGTTCCTTAAAATATGGTTGAGCGAAGCGATGGCTGGTTCATGCGTCATGCTCGTGAACGGGGCCGCCAGCGGAAATGGGTCTACCTCAGACTGCTTATCTTAATGCTGTGCTTAAAGCCTAAATATTTTTATCTAAAATAAATTGATACTGACCTGTATGTACCTCACAACTTGCAGTAAAGTAATCTTCTAATGCGAGAAATGTTGTAATGTATGATAGACAAGTATTTCTTTGCCAGTTAAAAATTGTTTACGGTTACAATAACCATAAAATGTAATATTTTAATTAGTATTTTCCTTTTGTGATGGAAATTGACCTTACTGATATGTTAAGGTCACTTTTCAATTTGACGACTCTGTATGAAATAAAACAGGGAGAAAAAAACAGCCCTTGACGAGCTTCTTGCCGGTTCTTCTCGTTACAAGGTCTCCCGCCGTAGGGTTTGTGAACCGATGGCATAGCTTCTTTTACGTTCATAAGTGCTTGTAACAGCCTAGACTGAATAAATGATATTGACTTTGACTTTGACTTTGACTTGGAGCTGTGAAAAAATCAAACTTCTAAGCCAAAGCAAACAAAAGATACAGCCGTTTATGTCGCAAATTTTCGAAACTCGCACGGGAATCAAAACCTACAGGGTACTTCCCGTGAACTTAGAATCTTGAAATTTGGTATATACGAAGTAAAGTCTTATAGTACAGATAAAGGAAAAACCGTAAATTTTTAGTTACATCATATAATAAAAAATATTTTACGGAACCCTCGGTGTGCGAGTCCGACTCGCACTTGGCCGGTTTTTAGTTTAGTTACCAACTACAGGCAATGAACATAATATTTATGCTTTCTAAAAAGTTTGAACAAAAAAAATATAAATTTTGAAAAACCCCACGCTACGGTCAAAACGTAATTGAAAAAGAAGAAAATAATTTAATAACCCTTGACTTAATTATCCACCGGGAGCTGCCATCACTACTTTAAATTTCAATATCTATGTATAGCTATAAAATATCTCCAATTATTCACATTACTATAAAACTGCAAAACTAGTTCATTTTAATGGTTTTTTTTTTTTATGTACGACGGGGAGACTCTTAGCCTTCATCATACCTGATGTTAAGTATTGATAAGGCTGAAGATGGAAGCGAGCCTCTCCTGGAATCCTCAGTCACTGAGGAGCTGGCTATCTGCTGCCCCCGAAGAATACCGAAGTCAAGGGTTTTTAAACCATTTTATCCTTTTTCAATTAGGTTTTAACCGTCGTGGGCTTTTTCAAAATTATTAATTTTTCGACCAGTGATTTTTCCAGTTCGAGCACGCTCACACGCAGCTTTTCGCTAGCGGAAAATAGCACATAAACATCCCTGCATATGACTAGGGATTTCAATTCGAATACTTGGAAATTCGAAAATGACTTAAAAATCAAATATTTGGGCCTACTTAAAACTTCGAATTTCAATTTGAAATTATTTGAAATTATTTTTATTATTATTATTTCGAAGTATTTGAATATCAATGTCAGTAAAAATATATGAAAATTGTTTGTTAAATCACTATTTTCAATTGTATTTTAGGCAGATTAGCGATATCACTCTGACCGAACACAACTATTCCTTTGAGTTTGACTATGCGTGAAAATACGGATACTTTTGGTGTTTGACACAAGGTTTTGACGGATAATATATTATGTTTATTATCGTCATGCGCTTCAAGTAATGTTTTTGCCGTAGATATAAAAATCTGGTATTCGAGACAGGCTGGCATTATGGAAAGGATCCTGCCTGGCCATGGTAATAAAGAACGCCAGCTTCAATGATTTAATTTTCCGGGGTGTATATACCTACTAGTCACCGTCACTCTTGAGATTCTTGGCATGACTCGTCTTCGAATGACAACTTCGGCAGGTAAAGTTTGATATGGCTTAGAATATTGCAGCTACGTCTGGGACAATTCAGCCAAATACCAACTAGCTGCACTGGACACAATCCAACGCAGATCTAAGAGGTTCATTGGTAACAAAAAGTTGGTGAAGATAAAGTTTTACAGACTATGCTTTGAATAGTGTACTCCAGACCTGCATGAACTCATATTCTCAATCCCCTTTCTTCCACTTTTCCAGCAGACGAACTGCAGGCTACCATGCTTTCTTGATTGTTATTACTAAGTGTCGCATCAAGCGCTACACAACATCTCTACAATGCGCTCAGCAAATGAGAGAAAGAGAAACTCCCTTCCTGCGTCTCTATTTCCGAACCCGACAACTTTTAAAGCCATGCTCAGTGGCACCTTCTGGGTAAACTCGCTCCATCGTGATCAGACCCTGTTTTGCCCTCTTACTAAATTGGGAACAAAAGCAACGCATTTGAGATAAAAATATAAATAAACATATGATCATAAATATTTTCTTTACAAAATAACACTGCGATCCACACATTACACAAGTTCCAACCATCGCATTTTCTCTCACCTTCACTCACTCAGAACAGTTCATACAAAACATGAAACAAGCTTATCGGTGCCACTGTTCTGCTTCTACCCCGCTGTCCACCGAATATGAGGCTTAATATATAAGTCAATGGGCTTAAGACTTTCTCATCTATTAAATTTTATTATGTTCATTCGATTTGTAAAAATTGTGTGTGGCGTAACTTGAAAAAAAAACAGACTGAATATAGAAGTTTTATTAAACTTAGATTATTCGGAATTTATTCTGTTTATTCTATTCGGAAAATCATTTAAAATGATTTTTCTTCTAATATTGTACGACTAATTGTAGGCGTACACTGTATGTATGTGCTATCCTACGTGTGAAAAATAAAATTACATAAAGTTTTAATGTCATACGAGCTCGCATTGTGAAAATGGAGAAGACTATATGGGATCCGAATCAATTTGCTATCTCTTACATTTCCGTGCTTTTTGTGTATTTTGTCTTACTTGTCAATTGTCAATGAGTGAAGTCTTCGTCACAGATTACAACACAAATTATAAGGTAACATATCTATTAAAAACATCATTGTCGTCACCTATAACTTTTCTTATTTTTATTCACATTAAAAGCCACTATTGAAAGTTTACGTTGAACACAAGACACGTGCGACGAAGTGATTACTGTCGGCAAAGTTCCTGGAACTTTATCTTACCAACTCAATATTAATACTCTCCAATTAAGTTCCTCCAAAGTCCTTATCAAGCTGAAAGCTTCAAGGCGCCGGGACATGTTTAGGCATGTTTATGTGTATAAACTATGTCCTTAGAATGTAGTTACTTGGTAACAAGCAACTAACCGCCTCTGTGGTCTAGTGGTACAGCCACTGGTATCAGACCCAGGGGTCCCGGGTTCGATTCCCAGCGGGGGTACATTTTGGAAGTGGAAGGACTTCTTCTAAGTCCGTCTGGCTAGCTACCACCATCTTTTCTAAGTCTGACGCCATAACAACAATGTTTTCAGCATTGTTGTGTTCCGAAAGTTAGAGATAAGATAGCCAGTTCCTCAATGATTGAGGATTCCGGGAGAGGCTCGCTTCCATCTTCAGCCTTACAATACTTAACATCAGGTATGATGAAGGCTGAGAGTCTACCCGTTGTTCATAAAAAAAAGTAAACATAGTTTTGATTGCTTTTCTTCTAATGATCTTGACACATTTCCACGCAGACAACTTAAACTTATTTTAATATAAACGTGTCAATTAAAATGCGTAAATTAATTTAAAAACGTGTCAATTACGATGCGCCTATAAATTAATTTACAACTGCTTTAGAAAGATTCCATCATCAGCCTGTGAACGTCCACTGCTGGACATAAGCCTCTCCTAGATCACGCCTATTGTGGCGTTCATAGGAGTCTATTAGCCTACTGCTACCACGCTGGCCAGACGGGTTGGTAGAGGGTTTGTTTCATGTTTTCCGTTTCTCGCACAGGTTTTCAATGCGTCGAGCCTCTTAGTCGACTCTTACGACATCCCGGGCATGTAAGGGAGTGGTGACACTTGTATTCTTAGGCCGTCACCACACGGCACTTAGAAGAATTAGGAACACCTAAATAAAATTAAAAAAAAAACTATTAGTGCCTCCTTACATTTTATACAAAAGAGGTACCTACTACTGGCGAAAGTTATTCTAGGCAAAACGTATCTACCATTATCTCGAAAAGAAGAAGAAAACTTCTTCGTCTTTTTAATTAGGTTACGTTCTTTTTTTTATTTATGGCTACCCAGAAATACATATACTAAAATTCTGCTACAAAATGAAAATTGTATTAAAAAAAAGTAGGTCAACAGGATCCTTACTCCTTTGTAGCCTCCTTATCGAAACTACTGTCGATCATAAAACAAGTATTATCGACGTTATAGATAGGAGCTGTCACTAGCTTTTTTTACGGCCCTCGTAAAGCGATTCAGCGATACCCATTTATTTATTTTGGAAACAAGGGTCCGGTCACGTACATGCATGTGTTGCGGATCTTTGGGTGCTGTAAAACTAAAATATACAAGCCATATGAGCCATTAAACCTGAAGCGAAGACATACCCTCTTAAGGTTAGGGAGCAAAGTAAGCTGGGCGAGAGACAAAGGCTCAATCATCTTCATATTTTATCGTTAAACTTAATCTGAAACCACAGACCACGAGAAAAACGTGAGAAGAGTCATTCTGTCACTCATTCTATCACACATCAACATCATCCTATTACATTACATTTAATTACTTGACACGGGTTGCAGAAGTGCTGTAAAACTAAAATAAAATATAATACAATCTAGATGACCCATTAAACCTGAGGCGAAGACATAGGTACTATAATATAAAGTAAGTAGGCATTGTAGATATAAACATTTAAAAAACATATATACATTTCATAGATTAATGATAGAAGTAGAAATCTTTATTGCAAGACTAAAGGCCTGTTTCACAATCTAGGAGTAAGTTCTGAGTAGCTTACTTGACAACTAATGTCATACAAATTATGTTTCATTTTTAAATTTAACCAGAAGTTAGTGCCTAATCATAGATGGTGAAATAGGCACTTAGTGTACAACAGTTGTTCTTATCGTTAAGTACTTATAAACTTAGTCACCCTTTTCGGACACAGCAATTTACTGAAAGGCACCCAGTTATAGACAATATCTCAATTATACTAACAAGTACTTAAACATAAGATAGGATCATAAAAAATATCGGATTTGACATCGACCAATCACAAATCTATGCAATATTCTATTCCTTTTGTAGCCTCGTTTGGCGCAGAGATAACCTACCTACATTCTTCGCAGAGTTCGTAAGTTCCGTTTCCGCATAAGACAAATATTTGTGTGTGTGAACTGAACATGCTTATTTATCTTGGTCTGATTGGTTGGCCCGTCTTTGATTTCGTCTCAGATATTCATTTTCATGCCTAATGTTGGAAGAACTTTGCACAGTTCAATTGGCCCAATCAGTAGAAACTATACAGCACAACGAAATTTAAGTCAAGCTTTGGGTAAAAGCTAACTCGATACAATGCTGCACACTGGTAACGATCATTAAAGCTCATGTACTTTCAGAAAGGCTATTATTTCACGATATCGAGCTTTGAAGTTTGAAAATGATTTCTAACAACAATTGCATTTGAACCACATCGATTTATGTAGCGTGGAAAAATCTGCGAGAAAAATATGTTTTTACGATTCCTTTCTAGTCCACCCAATAAAGTAGTTGTAGTGCATGAGCTAGAGCCTAAGTGATTTCGCCAGAAAAATTTTCAGGGTGCTTAGAGAGTAAACATACTAAAAAACCCTCTTCTAGGAGGTGGGCTGGAGTGGGGGAGGGGGGAAAGGTCACTCTTTTCAGTTTTTCGCTAATATATTCAAACGTCGTAGAGCAAAATTATCTTCTATGTAATGAAAGTTCACAAAATTTTTAAAAACGTGTATGGTTGAATATGGGTAGAAATTCGAAAAAAGTATATAGGATGTAAGTTATTGTTGTTGAAAGTTTTATGAGCTTTCATAAAATTTTCTACAACTAAAACTGAAAAGTGCGACCTCCCCTCCCCCCACACCGTCGCACCTCCTAGAAGCGGGGATTTTTAGTATGTTTACTCCCTAAGCACCCTGAACAACTTTCTGACGAAATCGCTTAAGTTCCAGCTCACGCACTCTTCACCCCATTTTGGACTCTACGTTGAGTGGACTATTCTGTGACATGTCTGCAAAAACAAAATGTGTTACTTATTCCAACGGGTAGCAAAAATGACAAAGTTGCAATTTGTTTTTTTTTTCTTGAAAATTAAAGCTTTGAGCCTTGGTCACTTTATATGAATGTTTATAGAAAAAAGAAAGTTGAATATGTATGATAATTTCCAATAATCAACCTTTGAAATTACATTACCTGACCATAGCTACCACCAAAAAAGGAAATTTGCGACGAGTAACATTTTGACATCCTCAATTTGCCTGCGTTACCAAGGGTTCTGTGTCCGATCCAACCCCAATCTTTCAATAGAACAAACAATTTTGTATCTTCATAACAAAAGTAAACAGCGTTCGAAGGAAGGTATAAAAATTGAGTGACGACCTCGCTTCGGGCGAGGCCTTGTGGTATCTCGCTTGTCCAAGTAATGTTAACCTATTCAGTGGCAATTTATATCATTATATACCTTATTTCAATGGGATAGAGTACTATTCGTGAGAGAAGGATTTCAGTGACCGCAAATCATTTCTAGGGGGTAGCCAGACCATACATCAATTTAACTACGAGTCGGTTTGTTTATCAAGTTGATGTCCGATCCGAAGACTATCTTTATGGGCATAAAGCCACGAAGGCTGGAATTTACGGATAGTCCCGTGAGGCTATTTTATTGAGTAATTACGTGACTGTGTTTGAGACATTTTCAGTCGTGTAGTGTGCGACAAAATTTAATCATAATGTATGGGTGACAAAAATAGTCCACATCTAATTTTTTATTTTTTTTTGTAATTGAAGGATATATTTATATTTGCTTTTAAAGATGGCTTACAATTTACCTTATTAAAATAAAAAAACAGGTTCATAAGGTTGATGTGTCCATAGATTCTAACCATACATAGAACCAAATCCGTTAAAGCATTTAGAAGTAAAAGTGGTATAATGAAACTTACATCCATACATACATGAATCATGTCTTTTCAATTCCAAAACTATGAGGATTACACAGTTGAAACTTGGTAGGTAGATGTATTCTGTAAACCGCTTTACGGTTTTTACACAAAAATAAAAATATATAAAAATAAGAGAGTGAAAATTGTAAAAAAAATATATGCTGCAGATCTTAATAAAAACTTTCATCGAAAATTGGTTTGAACGAAATATGGTTGTCAGTTTTAGAAATAGGTATAGCATTTTTCCCAAAGGGACTTAAAAAAAAAAAAAATTACCAAATCTATACTTGAGGCATATATATAGATAGGTCTTTAAAAAATACATTGAAGTTTCTTTTACAGTTTTTTCTCAAAATCAACCGTTTGAAAGATATACACTTCCAAAGTGGTAAGATGTCCCAGCCACTTTATTCAAAAACTATGAAGATTACATAGTTGAAACTTGGTCAGTAGATGTATTCTGTAAGCCGCTTTACGGTTTTTACAAAAAATAAAAAAATAAAAATTAATTGAGGGCATACATGGAACTGTTACTTACTGATTTTTTTTTTCATCAAACCTATACGTGTGGGATATTATTAGATAGATCTTTAAAAATTACATTGAGGCTTCTAAAACAGTTATTTCTCAAAGTCGAAAGTAATACACTTCCAAAGTAGAAAAATGTAGCCCCCCCCCCCCCCCCCCCCCCTTTAGCTTTTAAAATAAGAAAGTGAAAAATAAAAATAAAAAAAAATATGGTGAAGATCTTTAAAAAACCCTTAAACGAAAATTTGTTTGAACGAAATATAATATTTAGTAGTTTCAGAGCTATAGCACATTTTCCAAAACCGCAAATATAACTTTATTATATTATATTATATTTTTGCAGACGAAATATTATAGTGGCATTTTGGCAATAATAATAATAGAAACTTTATTGCACACGATACAAAAAGAAACACATACAGAGAAAATGACAAAAAACACACAATAGGAGGCCTTATAGCTACGTAGCAGTCTCTTCCAGGCAACCTTGGGTGAGAGACGAAACCCTTCATGTTCGACTCGCACTTGGCCGATTTTTTAACAGTTTTCGGAGTGTCATGTTTTTATAGACAGCTTTTGATGACTCATTTATAACATGAGTGCAATGTAAGCAATGTTTTTAAAATTTGTCATTTACTCGTATTTTTTGTTGGTTCTTAGGAGAGCGTGTCAATAAGTTTTTTACTTGTATGGAACGAGAATAAGAGTCAAATTTTAGTTCATAATTACGTTTTTTTGTGAGTTTTGATGAACAGTGAATGGACATCCAGAAAGGTTTCCAACGAGGCAAATAGGAATTTTCCTGTCTACCGACTCCGTGGTCATCCATTCGTGAAATGGACTCATTTGCACGAGAAATACTTAGACAATCATAATTATGTGGATGGCTTTTCATTTAAATTTACGACTTTTATGACAATACTTAGAAACCGTTGAAAAGGTTTTAAGACGACTATCGTCTTAACTTATTTGCCAATGGTTTATAAATCCACTCACTTTCTAAAGTCTATAAAATCAGTGCAATTATTGAAGCCGGTAACTTTAATTTATTTATTTATAGGCTAGGTTACGCTCAGCCTTACCGATAAGTAAAACCCAACCCTTGAAACTCGGTCGTTTATTAATATAGTCAAAGCTGCAGTATACAATTCTTCTGACTGACTATCTAAAGAAGGAGAAAATGCTTACAAGAACTAACAGTAGTTTGCACTTTGATTCAATAATGCTTTGAATCTTTTAATTGAAACGGATGTCGAGCGCCTTTGCCCAGGTTACCACTTTATTTAGGTATTAGAAGAATATAAAATTTTTACTTTTCCAAAAAACTCTAAAATGTGTGTTTTATGACACATTCGTTTTACTTACGTAAATAAGGAATAACAACATTAGGCGAAAGAAAAGGATCCCGATTTATTACTCTTATTTATTGACTCATCTTTATGACATCAAAATAAAAAGCATATGTTTCGAGTACAGTAACTTCGTTATAAATAAATAGTTCGTTCTCCACCCTTCGCACACTCCGTCGATAAATAAGGATATACGGTGTCCCTACGATAAATCGCACTGACTCTCACTTCAATGTTTTGGATTACATACTTTTTCGAGCTGAAATATTTCCTATAGAGAGAATCTTGGCTGAAATATGAACACTGGAATGTCTTTCAATAAGTTATTTAACCTCAGTAGTATAATTATGATAAATTTTAAATAGAAAAATATTGGAAAAAAAAAACTGCGTTAAAAAAAACCGACTTCAAAAACTAAAAAGCAAATAATAAGCCTTTTGGAGTCGGTGGCAGCCAAGACATTCTACTTTAAGCTCCTATTCTTTTATTTTTCTTGCCATGGCTGGCACCGACTCCAAAAGGCTTATTTTTTGCTTTTTAGTTTTTGAAGTCGGTTTTTTTAACGCAGTTTTTTTTTACTTTTTAGTGTCTGTAATAGGCTGTTTTGTAAACTACAGCAGGGTTTTTCTAGATTAGATAAGGTTTCATGTAAATTATAAACAAAATTATCGTAAATACTACATCGTCCAAGTCAACTATGAAATGAAATATATAAAAATGCTCATAACATAAAAAGTACTGGGTCAAACGAAACCAAATTTTTATGGGACCAATTGGCAACTATTCTTAATCGAACAAAAAAAGAATCATGGAAATCGGTTCAGAAATCTCGGCGTAATCGGTGTACATACATAAAAAAAAATAAAAAATAAAAAAATTATACCAACCGAATTGAGAACCTCCTCCTTTTTTGAAGTCGGTTAAAAATCAACTCGGCCACAAGTGAATTCTCGAGACTTAAGTCTCGGTAGCTCACTGGTTAGAGCATTGGACCGGATTTCCAAAGGTGGTGGATTCGAGTCCCATCTAAGAACTCACTTGTGGCCGAGTTGACATTTTCCAATATTTTTTTATTTAAAATTTATCATATGTATAAAAATAGCATTGAAAAATGCAAAAAATTTAAAATCCTAAACTCAGTAGTATATTGCATTAAAGGTTTGTAAGCCATATTTCATTAAACAGTGATTCTGACCCTGCGCCCTGGTATCTATTAACATGTTAGTAATAGTATCAATTTTAGTCTATAACACTTAAGTTTCAATTAATTGTATGAACACATCGCTGGTTAATACAATAAGATAGCCATAGCATATTATTATCTCTGAACTGAGTCCACAAGATTATTGTACTATAAATTTTGAGAAAAACATCAACAATCATAAATCACATATTAATTTCCTTTCTACTATTGTTTCATTCGGACACAAAAACAAAACATCACAAAACGAATAAATCAACCGATTTTAATTATATTTCCAATAAATCGGGGTGTGACGTTTGACTGGCAGATGAGGTATCGAACCGTTTCTGTAAATAAGCCGAAGAGAACCGAACAGAAATAAATTAATTGTGGGGTATTTCCAATGTTTTTGTTTGGGAAAACTGGTATCGCATACAATTGATCGACATTCGATAGCCGGCGATACTGAAAGTGTTTAATCAATGTTATTGGAATGCTTTCACAACACTTCATCTTTACAAAGTGTATATTTTTATCGCTGAACGAAAGCGGAGCCAGATACTACATCAGAAAATTGGAAAAGAGACAATGAAAGTAAATCCTAACTAATAATATTATAAATGTGAAAGTGTGTTTGTTTGTCCATCCTTCACGCCCTAACTAAGCAACCAATCGAGTCCTGGCATAGAGTTATTTGACGACCTGTTTGGCGCAGGGGTACTAAACCCACCTTCTGCGCCAGAGGTCCCGGGTTCGATCCCCGGACAAGACAAATATCTGTGTGCATGAACATGTGTCTATTTGTCTTAGTTTGAGTGTTTAATATGTATATTATGTATGTATTTACAAAAATAAAAGTATATAAGTATGTATATCCGTCATCCAGTATCCATAACACAAGTAAAAAAAAAAAAAAAAAGGACGTATAGTACTTTTTGTCCCGATATTCCCACGGGAACGGGAAGCATGAAACCGCAGGCAGAAGCTAGTTGTAAATAAGTAAATTGCCTCTAGGCAAGATATTGGGTTCTACATTTGACTTTGACGACCCTAACAACGCAGGTCGTTTTGTTCTTTGTCGACCTGTATATGCCTTCTGCGCAGAGGTCGAGGGTTCCGTTCCCGCACAAAAGATAATATTTGTGTCTATGAACATGACTCTTTGTCTTCCCTAAAATAAATAATTGTGGCGATTATATGAATTACTATAACCACTAAACTATGATATTTAAATCAAATGCCGTGCAAATAGTAACATAGTATCCTAGTTGAAGTCGAAATGAATATAAATTCGCAAATAACAGCTAAGTCACAAACATTACACAGATGTAATTGGGCACGTCTGGCTTTAGAAGGCAAAGTTGGCGAAATGAGGCCGGCAACTGTGGCCACAGAACCCGGTATAATAATTTTGAATAGAACTGTTAAAGTTGGGTTGACTGTGTAACGAGGTACAGTGCTAGGGACTATGGAAGACGGGTTTTTGAATGTCTGATACATTTAAGGGGCGTCCCTTGTCATTCATGACGAATAACAAAGGCACAAAAGTAACATTTTAGTAACCAGGTCTGTAGTCTAGTGGTAACACCTCGTCCTGGCATCAGCTGGCACCGTCTCCAAAAAGTATATTTTGAAGAGGGTTCCTGTTGTAATTCGTCATCAGCCATTTTTATTGTCCCCACTGCTGGGGCACTGGCCTTCCTTATGGATGGATAAGAAGCTCGGGCCATGACCCACCACGCGGGCCCATGCGGATTGGTGGGTTTTAACGACTGCCAATGCAGCCGGGACCAACGGCTTAACGTGCCTTCCGAAGCACGGAGGAGCTCGAGATAGTAAATTTTTGGTCACCCATCCCGTGACCGACCATTGCGAAAGTTGCTTAACGTCAACAATCGCAGGCTGAGCACGCGGACCACTGCGCCACGGGCTCCAAATGTTCTGTTGTATTTATGGGGTTTTATTATTTGGTGGTTTTGGTTTTCATTTTTGTAATTTAAGTTTTGAAGTTTTTAAATTTTGTAATTTCTTTTTCATTTTTCAACTTTTTGTGCATATCAACCATATGCATCGTGCGGAGTATGTTTACTTAGGAACTATAAAGAAGTTATTGTAAAGCACCCGTGAGATATTTAGTTTTTATTAATTCCGATGACGTTCATTTTTTCGTTTTTGTTGTTACTAGCGTTGTTTTAAAACAAAAAAAAAAAAAAAAAGACGGGTTGCAGTCCGGGAGTGCCGGCAGAAGTGAAAACTTGATTATTAACGTTGAGCATGTTTGATATTTTGGAATGGTTAGGGAATAATTTTGCATATTATTATTAATAAATTATTATTAATAAATAATAATAATAATAATAATAATAATAATAATAATAATAATAAATAATAATAATAATAATAATAATAATAATAATAATAATAATAATAATAATAATAATAATAATAATAATAAATAATAATAATAAACAAATTTATTAAATTTATTAAAAGCCTAAACGAAACAGTAGGCCCAGGCATACATTTTCGCCGCGCCGTAGAGAGGGGATAGCTGTCTACTCTCCATCCGTCCTACGCTTTTTCGATCAGGTCACGTGTCCTGACGCGAGTTTAAGATTTTATACCCATTACAGAAAAAGTGCTCAACGCCGCTAAAGAAGTTTTCACTTCAAAAATTATGGAAGTTGTGAGCAGTTTTGAAAAAATTTGGTAAGTTGATATAATTCGTACTTAAATACAGTTTGTATTGAGAGGTGTTGTTGTTGATTGAAGTGTTGTTTACTGCGTAAATTAACGAATAACTGAAAAAACTAATTAATAAATTAAAATATGAAGGTGAATAATTTATGTATTTCGACATGTTATTACGGTGATTTGACTAATATACAATTTCAAGTTCTATATTTATTAATTTTATGATAAAATATCAAATTTGTATTACAATTTAGTTACCATTTCTTGTGAATTATGTAGATGTTGTTTATAAACGCCAGTAGTAAAATATACAACTTATAGCCAATTGACTACAGGGTATGTATTGTATTACTTTTTAGGTCAACGTTTAGCAAATTGCAGGCTCATGAAATTTTGGAAGAGCTGGAAAGGGATGAAGGGGAACCGGTAACAAGTTTTATCACGATATTTCCTCCTGATAATTCAAATGATATTGTGACAGACGAAAATTCTGGCGATGAAAATGAAGTTTTACTTCAGAATTTACCTGGTTCACAACTTCGCGCCCCAGCTGAGGTCACGTATGATACTTCGGATGACAGTGAAGATGAGGTCCCGTTAGCTCAATTGTCTAAACGTCCGCGAGTTAATCAACTGGTAGAGCCTTCAACTTCTTCAGCTGTTAGTGAGGTAGCTAGTGAAGTCCCAGAAAATACAGTAGCGCAGAAAAATAAATTATATTCTTGGATACATAGAGTTACCAAAGCAAACTGCAAATTACCAACAAAGTCCTCTTTACTTCTTTCAATGTATGTTTGATGAAAACTTTATTCAGTTAGTGAACTACACTAATACATATGCTATGCAAAATAATAAGCCAGGGAATATAAGTACTGGTGAAATGCAATGTTTTCTAGGAGTTCTTCTTTTCAGTGGTTACGTCGTTGTGCCCAGAAGATTCATGTACTGGGAGAATGCTGCAGATTGTGGCATGCCAATAATTTACAACGCTATCACTAGGGACCGTTTTTCATTCATTATGAGCAATTTACACTGTTGCGATAATTCGAAATTGGATACCAATGACAAGTTTACCAAACTTAGAACATTGTTCAATGCTCTAAATGACGTTTTTCAAAGACATGCTCCCTTCGAAGAATTTCATAGCATCGACGAGGCGATGGTGCCGTACTATGGGGGACATTCCTGTAAGCAATTCATCAGAGCAAAGCCTGTACGATGGGGCTATAAACTATGGGCAGGTGCCACTCGTCTTGGTTACATCAACTGGTTCAGCCCATACCAAGGACAAGGTACCGGCTACTGTAATTTTGCAGTATTCGGATGTCTTACGAAAAATTGATGCGAAAGCTCCTTTTTATTTGGTGTTTGACAACTTTTTTAAGTCTATTCCCTTGATAGATGAGCTACGCGTGAGAGGTTTCAAAGCTACGGGGACAATCAGAGAAAATCGCACCAGCAAATGTCCCATGCCACCAAATAAAGAGATACAAAAGACTCCTAGAGAATCTTATAAGTTCATGTCAACTCGAGCTGAAGAAATAATACTTTGTAAATGGAACGACAATAACGTTGTTACTGTGGGTTCTAATAGTCAAAGTCAAAAGATTTTCACAGCAATTGAAAAAGCATGTAACAGTTGATCAGCCGAATATTATACGAGTTTATAATGAAAATATGGGCGGTGTTGACAGATCCGACCAAAACAATAGGCCTTTATAGAACTTCAATCAGAGGTAAAAAATTGTATTTTCCTCTGTTCGCACATTGTCTTGACATGGCAACGCATAACGCTTGGCAGCTCTATAGAATCAATGGCGGTAGTTATGATTATTTGAAGTTCAGACGAACTGTTGCTACAAGTTTGTTGGAAACATATAAAAAATCAGATGCACGAAAGGCAGTTCGGGTTTCTGAATCTTTGCACGAGACATCACATTATGATGATATAGGACATTTAGTTATGTATCGTGCAAATCAACTTCGTTGCGGTCTTTGTCATAAGCACGCTAACTTTTATTGCAAAAAATGTAACGTTACTTTGCACCCAAAAGAATGTTTTTATTTATATCATACAATTTTTTTTTTTAATTTTAGCTCAAAGAAAGTTTGGAAATCAATTATCGACTTTCCTCTTTTACTGTGTCGTCAAAGTACTATATATTATAACTTTTTATTTTGGTCAGTGCATTGGGCCGGATTCCCAAGGATGCGGGTTCGAGTCCCGTCAGGGCGACATGAGACAAGTTGCTTTTTTCTAGTATATTTACTTGATTAAAAATTACTATATATTACTAGTATAGTTTTAAAACGACACCATTCTCCGTATTTTCCAGATGAAAGAGATTTTTTTTCATATTTATTTCTCTATGACTTGGGATACTCATAGGCTGTAATTAAAAAAATATTCAATTATGACAAGATTTTTTTTCCCGTAACAAGTGGGTTAAATGGTGCGTTTCGGAAGCAAATGCACGAGTTACCTATGAAAACACGTACTCTTTGTTATAAAACTATAGGGCGTAGTCAGAGATGTTACAAATCTGGTATAATAAGATATATATTTGTTCATACCTTTATCTATGTAGGTTTGTAAAGTTTCAGAAACACGACTTTATAATTTTACCTCGACACTTTTTCTTTTAGAAAAGACCTTAAAAATCCTACAATTCAAGATTATTCTCAAATGGGGGTACATAATACTTTTGGCAATTGGTTTAATTAGTGGACACCTATAATGTTAAGCATAGTTTAGTTTCATTTCTCTTTAATCGCTAACAGTTGTTTACTTCGAAGTGATTTCGTGGTCGTTGTCGCCTAATCAGCAAAATCAGTCTTGATCCCGCACGCGTCTTTTTCTCATTGCTGGTATCTTATAGCGCCTTAAGCTTAACAGTTGAAGACCGCTCTTTTCGAACCAAACGTGATCAAAGTCAACAAGCAGAGATAAACTTGCTGCTGATTGTACAAACAGTGTGGAAATGTTAACGAAATATTTGATCCATAATAAAGATGGAAGCCTTTCAGCACTTCAGGTAATATGATAGTAGTGATCGCCTTACAAAATTAGGATTGAGGTAGAACAAAAATTAAATTTATCTCCCATTTATGATAAATTTTAAATAAGTACAAAAATATGGGAAAAAATCGACTCGGTCACAACTGAATTCTCAGATGGGACTCGAACCCACGATCTTTGGAAATCCGGTCCAATTGAGCTACCGAGACTTATCTACGAGATTAACTCAATATTTTTCTATTTAAAATTTATCATAAGTATAAAAAGCATTAAAAACGAAAACATTAAAAAGTCAATTTCCCATTATTTGCATTTTAACCGACGAAATGGAGTTTATTTATTTTGTACACACACAATTTCCAAACACAAATAAGAAGACAGACGATAGTACACAACAGAGCATAGAGACACTAGAGCATAGAGATAAGGTTATTCGCCTGTATGTATGCCAATCTGTCGAAACGCAACTTAAACTCTGAATCATTAATTCAGTCCAGGCCGTTACAACAATAATAATAATAAACACTTTATTGCACGCAAATATACACAGACAAAACACAGAAAAAGGAAAAACAAATACAAAAAGAAAGCATACAAAAAGGCGGCCTTATTGCTCTATAGCAATCTCTTCCGGGCGAAATTTAATAGAAAAATAATAAAGAAAAAGACAAGGGGAGTGGGTGCAATTACAGAAGGGGACACTAGATATAGATGTACATACATATGAATAACTGAGAGGATATTTACATGCACTTGTGAATGTAAAAGAAGCTACGCCATCGCCCATCGGCATATACTTACTCCTTTATCATGTCAACCAATTTATTAAATTAAATTAAGTTTCTTTCATAATAATAATAGTTAATATTTTTTTATTCATAGAACAATATTTGAATAAATATCTCTGTCTGTCCTTCTGGGCTCAATTCTCACGCAATCGGCGTGAAAAATCGGATCCCAATGACAACCTAGTTGACTCTCAATTGTTTACAAAGGCGGCGAGGTAAACAACTCATTGGTTTCAGATTGTTTTCAAGGGATATCGGATGTCGACTTGTTTAAGAGCACCCTTAGCGCGTCTCGATCACGCTGTTACGCAAAACTCGAGAACAACTGAAAAGTTTCACAAATTATTTGGAATTTGTACGGACTGATTACTTCAAAACTCTAGGGAGCGATTTTAAAAGTATTGGTTACGTAAAGTTCAGATTTTTTAAATTTGAATTGCAAAGTAGATTTTAAATAGTACCTCCCTCTAAGCAAACAGAGATGGTGACGTAAAAATGGAAATTTTATTGTTCCCTATCTTGTACCAATCAGTGGCGCTATGGTTGCGAGTTCGACAAGCGATTATGGAGGATAAAAAGTTTCGCTGTAGTTGGTCACATGATCTGTGACCAAAATGTATTGTAGCGACCCTTCTCTGTGATCTAGTGGCAACAAGCATTGATATCAGACCCAGAGGGTCCCGGGTTCGATTCCGAGTGGGGTAATTATTGTATTCGGTTTGGTTGGTGGTAGGATTTGTCGCAAGTCCGCCTGGCTAGCTGCCATAACAACAATGTTTTCAGCATTGTGTTTCGGCATTTGGAGATGAGATAGCCAGTTCTACAGTGATTGAGGATTCCGGGAGAGGCTCGCTTTCATCTTCAGCTTTATCAATGCTTAACATCAGGTATGATGAAGGCTAAGATTCTCCTCGTTGTTCATAAAAAAAAGAACTCCTACGTCCGGAAAGCAAGTTATTCCATTTTTTACAATTGCATTTGTAGTCGTTAACACGCCCACTATTAGAATTAAGATCGCAATCTTCATGCAAATCTTATGATCCTACTGCTATTGAGAAATGGGTCTCAAATAATGATGTAATTGAGTAGAACTAATTCTGTAGAGCTGAGACGCTTAGCGTTCTAACATCCTTATTTGTCAATGTAGATAGTGAATCTGGGAGGTATAAATTTAACGGGATGGTTAGCAAATTAGACGGTGCTAAATCCAAAAACTCTGCATAGAACTATTTGGAAGAGACTAGAAAAAAAAATTACGTGTATGTGTATCTGTCTGTCTGTCTAAGGCCACGTAGCTCCTAAATGACTAGGCCGATTTTGATGTGTTTTTTTTAAAGCTGTTATGATCGAGATGGTTCTAAGCTTGTTTACGAAGATCCGTTTAGCCGTTTGAAGATCATTAGCTCGTTTCCTACTTTAATGTTCATTTTAATTACCTACTTAAATGAACTGATGGCATTCAAACGGCTTAGCAGATCTTCATAAGTTATAGCCAAGAACCATCTTGCTTATTGCAGCTTTCAAATAAATACCTACATCAAAATTGATACATTCATTTAGGAGCTATGTTGCCTCAAACAGTCACAGATTTATCAACTTTCACAGAACATGGACTATTACGAGTACTATACCTTCACTTGACTGATCGAGTTGAAATTTAATAATTGTAAGCAAATCCAGTGCCGTAATTATAAAAAACTTTTTATAAAAAAATTAAAACCGACTTCAAAAAACTAAAAAGCAAAAAATAAACCTTTTGGAGTCGGTGCCAGCCAAGGCATTCTACTTTGCGGTACAACTATTTTATTTTGTCTTGGCTTGCCTTGGCTGGCACCGACTCCAAAAGGTTTATTTTTTGCTTTTTAGTTTTTTGAAGTCGGTTTTATATTTTTTATAAAAAGTTTGTCAACTCCTCATTACCTTTTACAAAGCTGCTTTTCCCGGTGCAGGGACGTTACTTATTGAGGGTTTATAGCCTATAGGTATGTTGGCGAGGACCAATAGCTATTTATCAAAAAAGTTTCATCAAAATCCGCTCAGTAGTTATTGCGTAAAACTCCAGCTCGAACAAGAATCTAACAATTACCTGGATGATATAATTGTTTCATGACTTCCATGACATTAGGCCCCACATCTCCGAAGATTATCATCGGATCTCGATGAGACTTATATGGGACCAAATTGACAGTGTACCCGATCGAACAAAAAAACAACTATTAAAATCGGATCACCAACACCGGAGTAATCGGTATACATACATTGGACAAAAAAAAAAAAACGGGTTGAATTGAGTACCTCCCTCCTTTTTTGTTGAAGTCGGTAAAAATATGGTAGGCTTGACCTGATGAAGCGTCCAGCAATGTTTGCTGAGTAGCCAACTCCTCGTTGACTTACAGCACACATATTATCGTGTTTAGGCTTAGGTATAGGTACTAATAAGTGTACGGCCAGAGTGCCCGCTCTGGTCGAGCGTGGAGCGGGGCGGGGCATGCAGCGTTCATGTTAAACAAATGCTTACGCGTAGTGGTGTCCTGAGTAGCGGCCGGAGCGTCGGCAACAGCAGGCTGAACGCTGCTCACCCCGCCCACTCCACGCTTGACCAGAGCGGGCACTCTGGCCTACACTAAACCCTTTTTTTCTTATGTTATTTAACCCTAAATCAATAAACATTCGTCTCACAGACGACCGCCACCCCACGCATTCGATGTATTCGTATGTTTCAGCCACTTGACCGCCTTGCGGCTGATAGTACCTTCCTGATTGGCTTATTAGTGATTTGTGACCAAGTGACGCGGATGCACGATTCCAAGTTCCGGAGATATGGCGATTTGTTCGTCTCACAGACGAATGTTTAGGGACAAAGTAATTTAAAACCACCGTGGTAAGTTTTAAAATATTGTCTTTATATTGTACTAGCGGATCCTCGCGGTTTTACCCGCGTGGTACCCGTTCCCGTGGGACTATCGGGATAAAATATAGCCTATGTCACTCGGGAAAAATGTAGCTTTCTAATGGTCTAAGATTAGCGCAAACAAACAAACTCTTCAGCTTTATAATATTAGTATAGATTATTGTAACATATAAATTTACAATAGATATAATCGAATATTACTTGTGATTAGACCTTTATTGTTTCTTTTTTTCTTATTTATAAAAGAATCGTGCCTGCTACAAGATAGTCATTTTAGTACCTTTTTTTATTTTAGTCAAAGATATCAAGAAAAAATTTAGTCTATATTGAGTATTCTTTCTATGATAGTAGCGATGCTGGAGAAGAAGAGGTGCTTGTGAAATGTATCTGATGGTCATAATAACAAGGCAGATGGTATTATTGAGCCATTGATGAACGAGCGCTACAATATGTTAATTTTGTGCAAAAATATCAAACATTATGAGATACTATTAAAATTGATATTGTTCCTTCGAGATCAACTCAAGAGCAGACAAAAAAAAGAAAAAAAACGTGGATTTAGTCCGTGCAAAAAACACAGAATGACCAAATATTCGTGTCACTTGTGAAAAAGAGCCATACGTAGCGAAAACACGGTTCCGACGTGTTGTTATGTTATGTCTTAAATATAATCTGTAAGAATAGCTTTAAATATTTCAATTCGTTTTTTCCAATAAATATGTCGTATGTTTAGTGACAGAGTTACACCAAAATATGTTTAATAATCTAGGGTTAAAAGAGAGAGTAAATAGTTACTTTAAGTCAATATTTCTAACAATGACCGAAGCTGCTCAAAAGTTTAGATACAGCTTCGGTCATTTATCAAGTTTTATGATAAATATAGGTTTGTTATGATAAATAAAATATTTATTATTTTTGTAATCATAAATATAATTCAAAAAAAACTTAAGAGCTGGAACGATACAATCGAAATTAATCGCAAGCTATTCGCAGAGCTAGACTAAATCCATCTTTGTTAACAGCACAAACGTATTACTTTAGC
Organism: Chrysoteuchia culmella; assembly: GCA_910589605.1. Lineage (NCBI taxonomy): Eukaryota > Metazoa > Arthropoda > Insecta > Lepidoptera > Crambidae > Chrysoteuchia > Chrysoteuchia culmella. The sequence continues at coordinate 16,238,032 of OU342654.1, forward strand.
ACAAAAGTGGCCTGTACTGGTTAAGGCGATGTAAGCCGATTTGGCTTGGCACCGAGTATGATCCCTCCCCATAATGTTTCTAATCTTCGAGCCTCAAGTCTGTTTGCACGGCTGACTTTTGGGGGAAATGTAAGCGGCCTTTGTCAGGCTTAAGTTTTGCAAGATGTTATTGTGCAAAATGTTATGGCTTCCATTTTTATTAGAAAATCTGTAAGTTTTTGGCTTTTAAAACCCAAAAATATGACGTAAATAGTAAACATGTTAAATTATACATAAATGGATAAGTATGTGTTAGTCTTTTGAATCCCAAAATTATGACATAAATAGCATATAGCAAGCCATACTGGTGTATCTCTTGCGAGGAAAGGTACAGCATCAAAATGTGCAGCTTGCAAGCGTTTAGTCTGAAAAGGCCCTATTCCGGAAATGGACACACGGTATGAAAAGGATTTATTCTTGAAATTACTTATTCTTAAAAAGACTCATCCGAAAATTACCTATCCCGAATAGGCCTTATTCCTATACTAACTTAATTCCTAAAAGGACTTATTCCGGAAATGACTTAAAATCTCTAAAACCAGTAAAAAGCATACTACATTGTTTTCACAGCTGGAGTAAAAACTTGAGCCTGTTAGTGAAGGACGTATATTTATTATTAACATTGCCGCACTTCTACTAATATGAAGGATGGTCTAGCAGGCTGGGAACTCTCACAATAAATTTGTGTGAAAATACTGTAAGACATTCCAGCAGACACATACACATTACACATTTGATGATTAAGTCAAGCCACTTGTTTCAAAATTTACAAAACACGCAAAATAAATGTGTCAAAATTACTTTCACGTCCAACCGAGGTGACTAATGAAATAACGTTACCATTTTTGAGAGCGTCAGCGTACGAAGTGGGTAATTGAAAACGCCTCTCTTTCATCGCTTGGCGCATTGGGATTGCGTTTTTATGACCCAATTTTTCACATCGCCCCTTTCCTTCATTTTCGTAGGCATCTTTCGATTTAATATTCCTCTTTTAAGGTGTAAGATGATTTATTAGCGACGGAAGAGCGGCGCCGTTTTGATACGGAGCTTACGCAAATTTTTGGCCCGCACCAACCAGATTGCTACGGGTCACGTGCATTTTAATTTTTATGTAGGCCTAGCGGGACGAGCTCCGCTTAGCATGGAAGAAGAGTGGTAAAGCCAGATAACAATGAAGAGAGAGAGCAACTAACTCTATGCCAAAAATCAATTCGATTGGTTGCTTAGTTAGGGCGTGAAGGATGGACAAACAAACACACTTTCCCATTTATAATATTAGTTAGGATACCTTAAAAAAACAAAAAAAAAGGTAAGTATAAATGGCATTTGGGTCAATAAGGTTCCTGCCTCAGCAATTCAGCATCTGTTGCCATAACACTACATGCAACGGCAAGGCAGGTGTACTAGCAGGGCCCTTTGATGTGCGATTTGAATTAACAATGTACAACAGATAATGAAACACAACAAACAATGATGAAAGGACCTTAACTTGAAAAAATGCCATATAAATGCCGCCTAGTATCTAGAATACCTCTTCCTCTTCTAGTGTGAGTTCTAGTGACTAATGTAAAGCGGATAGCCATATGAAGACTGGCATCTGTGTACATTTAATAAAAATCATATAAAGAATCAGTTTTGTATTACTTCCTTGTTAAACATTGGCTTTCTTAAAACCATATTTCAACCGACCAAAGCAATTGGACTTTACTTACATACCACGTCTGTGCTATAAATTTCCGACAGATTTCAGCAGCACCTCGTAAATTCAAAAAGCACCTATTCTTATTTCTCTCCAACTAAATGCGAAAAATGCTACGAAATTAAACTTTTTATACGAAAATTATGAAGATACATTCAGTTTTATAGTTTTAAACAACATTTTTGGAGCTAACAAAGCCTTCATAAGCGCAATTCAAATTCAATTTACAAAAAGAGGGAAGTATATATTATTTTCTACTCAGACATTAATGTACTAAGTAGTAAGTGGAAAGCTTGTAAACATTCCGATTGTCCTTAATAATAAAAAAAAACTTCCAAATTATTTTTTAACTACATTCAATTATCATTTCAAAAATACCAATCTACACGCATATGCACTCTGTAACCACTAACCTACCCATAACGGGATTTCCCTCCCACAAAGAGTGTTAAATGAAAAGACCCTCCACTAAATTTCCGGGGACATAAAAAGGAGTATAATAAACAATTTGCGTCACCTACAAAGTAGTTCTATATTCATAAAGGCGTGCGGGCGGAATTGGGGACTTATAAAATTAGTGCCCTGCCAGCTGTCGCCGGTCCATAAAACCTTAGGCCTCCGGGTCACGTGACGGCTATTAATCTGACGACAGATGCAGACGGGTCATTCGGTATACTGCCTTGACGCATCTGGTAACAATCAAGTTCTCAGAATTGACTTAAGGTAACAATGAACATTGAGCGCACTTTGCGTTTGAACTCTTGAAACAACATGCACCGCAATACCTTAGGCTTTAGTTCTCAGAATCCAGCCAATAATGGTAAATATAAACATTGGGTGTACTTTTACTTTACCCATCCATCCATCATCAGCCTGTGGACGTCCACTGCTGGACATAAGCCTCTCCTAGCTCACGCCTATTGTGGCGTTCATAGGAAACTATTAGCCTACTGCTACCACGCTGGCCAGACGGGTTGGTAGAGGGTTTGTTTCAAGTTTTCCTTCTCTCGCACAGGTGTTCGATGCGTCGAGCCTCTTAGTCGACTCTTACGACATCCCAGGCATGTAAGGAGTGGTGACGCTTGTATTCTTTGGCCGTAACCACACGGCACTGTTTACTTTACCCACTTGAACTAATTGAATCAGGAAGTACAATATTTGATTTATGAAACAAACAACATGCACTGCAAAACCTCGATTTTTGAATCCCGTGACGGCCATTAGTCTGATGATACCTAGATGCAGAGGGGTCATTCGCTATATAATGCCACGAGGCAACGCTTGGCCACAATCAAGTTCTTGGAATTTAACGGTAACTTTGAACTAGGCTTTGACACTTGCTGCACGATAATGGCTGGCAAAATGTTTGATTGGAACCACCAAATGATTTGCTGTCTGTAGTTTATGCACGTGAGCTTCGTTTAAAGTCAGAAATGGATCATTAAATAGATGCTGAGTCTTCAATAACATCAACATAATCAATATCACTGCCGGGGCACAAGACTTTGTTATGGATAATTTAGGAATACTCCGAATGTATCATGTATGACCCACCACGCGGGCCCAATGCGAATTGGTGGGTAATAACGGCTGCAAATGCAGCTGGGACCAATGTTGTATCTTGCGACAGTGAGAGATAAACGCAACATTTAATATGCATAAACATGAACATTTTAGGATCCTTTTAAACGCTTTAGTTAATTGCTCATTAAAACACATACTGAAACAAAGTGTAACACGCCTTATTAAGTCAAGCTAACTTACTTACTATCAACTTGACGTTTCTTTAGCCAGCTTCCAAGAAAACATAGAGAAACTCCTGTTTAGTTTTCTAAGTTGACCAATCACGCTATCCAGTTACAAACTACAGAACTATTTTACTTGTAAAGAACATCGAATTAAAAGAATTAAATAATCTATTTTTTTTTAATTTTTTTTTTATTTTACAATGGAATTTTTATGTGATCATTTTTAAACAAGTAAATATATTAGAAAAAAGCAACTGCCGCCCTGAAAAGACTCGAACCCGCATCCTTGGGAATCCGGCCCAATGCACTGACCAATTATGCTACAGAGACCTATAAGAACACGTTTTCCATTGTCTATTAAAAACCATCATGTCATGAGAACGTTTTGTTTCCGTTTTGTTTTTATTGAAATTGACACACTTCACACTTTGAAGGCGATGATTAAGCGAAGACGTCACAAAACTTTCGTCAAAAAACAAATTACTTATGAGATTCGTAGTACGAAAAATCATGGTAAGATTGAAACAACACTGCGTTAAGAAATGGCGGTAGGCCCCCAGAAAGTAAGAACTAAACAAAAGTAAGTAAAGATTCTACATAATTAAATTACTCAAATTTGCACCTCATAGCAAGGCAATTTGGCAGAGCGGGATCATGCGCGGCCCATCAGTCAGGCGGCAGATGCAGTGCTCATAACAGTAAGAACATTGTGCCAGCCGGGACTGGGGCAAGTCAATAAACCCTCTGTACTTCTATTTCATGTAGGCATGGAGTGGTACACAGAGTTACAATGGGTTTGGACTTATGTATGAAGGATATGACTGGGTATTTAATGTTAAAGTACTGTTGAAGGTTTTTTTTAAGTATCTGGACATTAAACAATGTACCACGAAACACAAGATAGAGGATAGTAGTAGTACCTAAGTTTATTGTCACAGATCTCCACCCTTTTGCGCAAACACAGAATTAGTTCATTCGATGAACATACATTTTCCTTTGTACAATTTTGAATTTCTTCAGAATGTCTCATGCTCATGCAAACATGCTTCTTCTAATCGCGGTAAGAATCGCAGTCTTCTGTTCTGTTTAATACGACACCTCAAAAAAACAGAAAGTCGAACAAGATTTAACAAAATTAAATTACTCGAATTTGCACCTTAAAGTCGGCAATTTGGCAGCGGGATCATGCGCGGCCCATCAGTCATGCAGTGCTCATAACAGTTAATACATTGTGCCAGCCGGCACTGGGGCAAGTCAATAAACATCTGTACTTCCATTTCATGTAGATATGGAATACGAAGCTACCATGAATTTGGTCTGTTACAACTGAAACAATTTAAAGAGAAAGAATATTCCGTCTTTATAATGCCAAAATATCCAATGTACGCTAGAACCAGAACACAAGAAAGAATAAGTAAGCTGACTGTCAGCGTCTCTACGGTTTTACAGAAAACACAAAAGCAGATCATACCTTACTACCCGTATATTACATTTCCCTTTGAACGATATTTAATTTCTTCAGAATATCAAAGCAACGTGTCTGTTGTGAAGACGAACACGCGCCTCTAATCGCGGTCTACTGTTCTGTATTAGTGATGTACTATATTATCAAAAATTCTACATGTAGTCAACTACTCATAGAGGAAGGATTTAACATGATTAAATTACTCAAATGCTCTCACTGCACCTTAAAGCAAGGCAATTTGGCAGAGCGGGATCATGTGCGGCCCATCAGTCAGGTGGCAGATGCAGTGCTCATAACAATAAGTATATTGTGCCAGCCGGCACTGGGGCAAGTCAATAAACCTCTGTACTTCCATTTTATGTAGGTATGGTGTGGGTATGTAGTTACCATGAGTTTGGTTTGCTATGAATTATTATGACTGTGATGATTTCAAGGAGTCCCAACGTCCTTAATGCTAGAATACCGAAGGCTTTTTTGTCAGGACAGTATAGTTTTTGTGACATCATTGTTAACATCAGCCATTTTGTCAGGCTTTACCCGTGGTCCCCCTGGAAAAACATTATCCGTGGGGTCCACGGATAATATTTTTCTCCTTATGACTCAAAACGCATTTTGATGCTCTCTCTGTTAACGCACAGATTTTCCTTATGCATTAGATAGACAAAAACCACCAGGAGACTAAAAGCGAGATTTCAGGTGCTAACGACTAGAATTTCAGCTAGGATCATCAGTTGAATGTGTCTTCTGATCGTCCATGATAATTTCTCAACCGCAACCAAACGTGATGAAATGAAGCTTTTAATATTTTAAAATTCGATATTGGTGGTAGACGTAGGTAATAAAAAAAAAACTTCTGTGACTGTAACAAGTCTAATAATTAATGGTAATTCACAGAAAAAGGGTAGAAAAGTTACGTTTAACGAAGTAATGTAATTATATTTGTTTTCATTCGCTTTGAGATTCCATTCTCTTTGAATGCCTCTGGTAGAAGTTTTGTAATCAGGGTGAATGACCCTAGCTATACAAACTTATAAAAACACTTTAAAAATTGCATTACATTCTCAAACATTCTATAAAAACAAAGCCTTATAACTTTTTAGTTCTTACGCTCTGTGATATAGGTTTCAAGTACAAAGGGTACTTTATATATATGGATTAGTGGCGTCATTTTATTTTTTGCGGCTTGTTTTGTTATTCTTTTAGTATTACATTTAATAAATATACCTGAGTAATAAACTTTGGCTTAAGTATTACCGGAGCTAAGATATGATTTTGTTAGTTTTTTTTTTTTTACCTCAATAATACTATGTTAATTCGATAATCGTCTGAAATCTTAGTTCCGATATAGTTTTAGCACTTTGTGATCCTGTTTCGGATCGGAGTCAACAGCAAGCACGAAACGCAAATCGTCTTCATCCAACCACTTTCGCGCTACCTCACGTGGGAATCGAACCGCCGCTGCCATTGGTAGCAATACATTGAACCTAACCCCCTCTCCTCGAACGTTGTACATTTAAAAAAAATTCAATTCTCATATAGACGCCAAATGGTTTTCAACGAGAAGTATCTTTCATTTCCAAGTCCTAAGTAAATTCTGGATTTGAACAGTATATAGGCCACGATAGTACATCAAACCTTAGTACCGAAGGTCGCAAACGGTACAATCCACAATAAGATCTGTATTTTTATGTGTTTTTTTTAATGTAGGTAGGTACTATTTCCGTACGAGGCCGTCATTTTAAATTTTACTAGAAATGAGATGGCTAACTTTTGTATGACTTTACAGGATGACTTTTTATATTTAGTTAATTTAGGCTACGTTCAAGGCAATAATTTTTCTGCAAGCAGCCAGACTCGGCCTCTTATGTTACAAATTCGGAAGTTCACGTGAAAAATATTTCTTAAACACGATATTTTCTCACATGGAGAATATGTGGACAAGTATTTTCTACTGCCACTGCTCTTTTTAATAAAAAAAACTAATGTGTGGTTTGCGGGTAAAATAATGCCGTCTGAACGTAGCCGTATCATACACGGATGCTCATCACTTGTCAATTGTATAGGTCCACCTAGGTGTTATTACTTAGATTGTGATTTCGGTGATCTGGGTAAATCATATTTTTTTAATAATTTATAAACATAAATTCTCTAATATTAGTTGTTTTAGTTTACACAAATATAAAATAAAAGAAGAAGTTTGTTGCCCACCGATTTCGTAATACGGAAGTTCTTCTTGTCAAACAAAAAATATCTTTTAATAAATTGATTATTTCATGAAAGTGGTATATGAATATTGAACTCCAAATAATTAAAATATGAATATTTTAATGTTACGCCCTAGTAAGACATTAATATAGGTACATGTTATGGGCAGTACCATGGCGCCAACATGTCAAATTAATTATTTTATGATAATAACATACTTTAAATAAACTATTTGTACTAACTATAATATAAATATTATTAACATTATTTATAACTTAATTTATCAAGATACAATACATGTTCAATATTTGTATTACAAAAATGATTATGGAAAATAACAGGAAGTAAACGGAAACCTGACCACTTGTCAATCGTCTGGTCAAAACATCTTTTTAGTATTTTACTGTTATTAACTATCGATTTTAATATTTTGATAAACCAATGTCGATAAGCTTCAATAATATAATGAATTGGATACTAAATTTACATAATAGTTATTATATCTACGAAACAGGAAATAACTAACTTAAGAATAGTCGTCTTTGTCAGATAATCAAATCACATTTTTTAACAGAATTTGGTTAAATGAAGGAAAAAGGAGAAGAAGAATGTTAATGAGTATGTATTCTATTAATATTAATTTAATGACTTTATAAGCAGTAATTGACAAATAAATTTAAATAAAAAATTGAATATTCTAACAAACTCGACTCATTTCATATAGTACTTGTCGACAACCACACGTTGCGTTTCATTACTCATTATTGTAGCTGGAATTTCGACCAGCTTGTTATTGTTATGAAAATAATTCTCATTATATCCGTCAAACTCGTTGTACTGATTTTAATTAAGTTTTCTCTTTTGTGAATTAAAAGTGTTACTCTTTCACGCAGAAACTACTGAACAAATTTGGATGAAATTTGGTATGTAGCGAATTCAAGTAGTGGACTAACTAACACATAGTCTATTTTTTTATCCCGATACTCCCACGGGAAGCACGCGGGTAAGACCGCGGGCGGCCGCTAGTGTTATTATATTTGTTTTCTTTCATTATCTTTAAATCCCGCGGGTAGAAGTTTTGTAATCAGGTTGAATGACCCTAGCTAAACCAACTTAGATGAACCCCTTAAAATTGGATTACATTTTCGAACATACTATAATAAAGGTTTTAAATACATTTTATAAAAAAAAATAAGTATTGTGTTTGTCTCAAACGCAATCTCTTTGAAGTAAAAGTGCGTTCTTACCTTAATTATCGTAACACTCGAGTCGACGAGCCACATTTGGTCGGTTTGAACTCAGACTCATTACATTAGTATAGTATATCGTTTTTTTTTTTTTTTTTATGAAGTACGGGGAGACTCTTACCCTTATCATACCTGATGTTAAGTATTGATAAGGCTGAAGATGGAAGCGAGCCTCTCCCGGAATCCCCAATCACTGAGGAACTGGCTATCTTATCTTTAACTGCCGGAACACAACAATGCTGTAAACATTGTTGTTATGGCGTCAGACTTAGATAAGATGGTGGTAGCTAGCCAGGCGGACTTACAACAAATCCTACCACCAACCAAACCGAATACAATATGTACCCCCGCTGGGAATCGAACCCGGGACCCCTGGGTCTGATACCGGTGGTTGTACCACTAGACCACGGATGCTGTTAAAATTACCCTTATAGTAGCTGTCGGCCAACTTGTTGTTGTTAAGAATCTAAGGCTCATTATACCCGACAAACTAGTAGTAGTGATTGTAATTAAATTTTCTCTTTAGTGAATCAAAAGTGTTAAAAAATTAAACTGGAACACTTTTACATATACTAACGCCCGAAATAAATAGCCTAACTGTAGATATTGATACGGCTATGTGAGATAGTTGCCTAGGATATTTTTGTTAATATGACCAAAATAACGACGGTTGCTAGGCAACGAACTCAGTGTCCTAGGCAACAATCTCAGATAGTCCAATCCATAACTACAGATAGGTTATTAATTTCGGGCGTTAGTCTCTTAATCGGTTTTAGATTTGTTAAGACACAATAAACCTACCTACTAATATTATAAATGTGAAAGTATGTCAGTTTGTTTGTTTGTTTGTTTACACAAAAGCTACTGAATGGATATGGATGACAATTGCTATGTGAGGACTTCAAATAGTGGACTAACTCATAATCTACTTTTTATCCCGGTATTTATACGAGAACGGGACCACGCGGGTAAAACCGCAGGCGGCCGCTAGTGTATTATAATTCAGTGAACCCTAAAGTACAAACACACACAACACGACACACACACACACACACACACACACACACACACACACACACACACACACACACACACACACACACACACACGAACACGACACACATACACGAAACAAACCTCTTTAAAAAATCTCTGTCTAGCCGAAAACATTCTATGGTAATGTAATTAAAACAGTGACCAGTGAAATATTAACTTAACTAGGTACTTTGTGAGTAAATTAGTTTCTCTCACATTCATTAATCATTTTCAGGCTTTGAATATTTATAGTCTATGATGAGATTTCATCATGAGACGGTGTTTTAAAATGCATCGGCACATATCGGCTGTACAATTTCAAAACCTAGCAAGGGACACCTCCAAGAAAAAACGGGTTTTTGCATTATTGGGCTTCTAAAGTCATAAGGCACCGATTCCTATCGCCAAAACATCTATAAATGTTTTAGAAATAGGATTTTAAATATTGAAAAACCTAGCAAGTACACAGTCGTAACGCGAAAGAGCCTAAAAACAATTTAAAAGACACAGCAAGTAACATTGACAATGTCTAAACCTAGCAAGGGATGTCCGTTGCTAGGTTTTTAAAGTTGTCATGCGACTTACTAGGTTTTTAAAGCTGTCAACGAACGGTTGAATTACGCGCGCTAACGTCAGTAAGCGACAAGACGCCAAACCCTCTGCAATAATTGTTCATCTGTTTTTAATAATTAACGGTGGTTTATGATGTCAAAAAAACAGTTTTATAGGTCGAAGTTAATGTTAAGTGCCTTTAATAAACATCAAGATGCTAATATGTAAGTAAAATTATGTTTTGATTATAAAGTAAACATTAACCCTTTTTTTCATAACCTCAACAATATTCAAGTGTCTTGTAACAGATTTTCAAGCTTTTTGTGATGTAAATGTCTTGTTTAAGGCTTTTGTGGGATACTATTAGGTCTATTATAGAAGTAGGTACAGTCGATAACCATCTTGTGAGTCATGATTATAGACAAGGATTTCAGTTTGTATTTTTACTTCAAAAATGATGTTTTTGTTTTTGTCGTATATGATATTTAAACTTCAGCACGTACACGTGACAAATAAGCCGGTGCTTACTTTTATATCGTATTAATTATTATACAGGGTGTCAACAGACCTATTAACGAAAACGAAAACCGAGTATTCTCCCCATCATTACTATCATTTTCTAGTATGGGGCCAAATCTGAAAACCTCATAGTTAACGAGTTATTGAAGATCAATATGTTTTTAATGATTATCGTTTGAAAACGCAATGAATGTCAAAACTACGTAATGATTCGTGGCCCTGGCCGCCTACTCGTGCCCTATATAATATGTACGTCCCAGTATGGTCGTTTCCCCGCAATTATTTTTACTAAATCTTATTTAGTATGATGTACCTACACAACGCATATATATTACGTATGGCTTCGGCATAGGTCTTTTAACACTTCGTAATTCTTGAACCATAGCATGGAACATGAAATGTCACACGCGAATAACATGTGTTTAGTAAATACCTTGTCAATAACTTTTTTCTCTTCGAAGGGGAATTCATACACTACAATGCCACCTTATTGATGTGTATAGGAAAAATCAAGACAAACAGTTAAAATTAATAGTTAAAAGTTAATATTTCGTCTACTTATCGACTGTACTATTAGTGATATACAAATAACTTATTTTAAATGGAACGGTTGCTTGCAATTCAACGACGATTGGGTATTTATACTTTAGTACATTTGTTTCTGCTGTTTTTTGCACGGGTGGGTGGTGCTTGGTTGAGCATAGCTATCTTCTATTTCAGGTCACATTCTGACGTCTACAGTCCCAATCAGACAAGCACTACAAAAACTACAATACCTGTTTGTGACGCATCCGAAGATTTAGTTTCAGGAGGGCAAATGATTACCGACTGATAACTTTTTTCTATAATATATTTTCATAAATTAAATAATTATTAAAAAAACGAGTTTTATTTAAAATATACACGTACTTACTAGGTTCATTCAATAGTAGTTTGAGGACTAAGGAACTAATTAAAACAAAATTAAAAACCTAGTAACGACACTTGCTAGGTTTTTAAATTGTAAAACCAGCTGAGTCCAAGTTAAAAAAACAATTTAACAATTAGTAAGTGCTATAAAACTTGATCTATCATTTATTATGGTATATAGTTATACTCTGTAGATAGCCAAGGATATACCGCATCTTTTGATCCAAGACTCATCATACCAGCTCTTTTAGTTTCAGCGCGGCAAGCTCTCAAAGTGATCAACTCGTTTTTTGGCTCTCCTGTAAAATTTGTCTCCTGCCCCTTACTAGGTTTTGAAATTGTACAGCCGATATCCTATGCATGCATTTGCATCCTATAAAGTTAAAGTAACTTTTGATTAACGTGAAGTACATTATAGTAGGTACGCAAACCCTTGCGCTAGGTTTAAACTGAGGATAGGTCACGAAACTAGTTTATATATTTTTTTGCTTCTATAAGTATCGCATATAAATAAATAAATAAGTAAATAAATATTTCCATACAATCACACCAATTATATAGCCCACGTTAAGTATCATGAAGAAGTTGTGTTATGCATACTAGTTAACGGATAAACATACTTATATACTTTTTTTTGTAAATACATACATAATATACTTACATATTAAACATAATATACATATAATACAATTGTAATTATTGGCTATCGATGTTACAAAATATAATGCTTTGTATGTAGTGTCACTCTCAATGAGGACACAAGATTCATATTAAATAAAGTATTGAGTTTGTAACAGAATAGCAGGGACCGTTGGTTTCCCGCGGTCACTGAGTCATATACCCTTTTGTCTTAAAATTTAAGTACTTACCTACATGCATTTAAAATTTTCAAATATGTAAATTAAAATTTCTATTTGTTTTAAGGCAAATATTTTTTTTTATTACGTGCAGGCAGTCAGTATCAAATAATGGTTATCCTTATATATCTCGTGTATCTTTCAATGTCAAACATACCTTTAAAATGTTTATGATATTGTAACTTTATCTACCACGAAAGTCGATTTTTTTCATTAAGAGATATGTCATACAGATTAATTAATTAATGAAATATCTATTTATTCCAAAAGGGTAATGTAGCACTAATAAAATTATGTCAAAAGTGTTATCACTTCCCTCAAATTTATAGTAAGAATTCGCTTCAAACAGATTGTTACTTTAATCTTTTATTTCCATTCTTGGGCGATTCTTTCCGTCTTCATTAGTCATTCTTTAGAAGATATAAAATGATTTATGAAAGGGGAGGAGGGGAACTTTTTCCCAGGCTCTACGATTGATGGCCCTTTTATGCAAATAAAATAGACCAACACTGCTATCGGATGATGTCACACGTTTTAACAGTCAGCGTTGTATGTTCCGGAACAATTTAGTACTATGTCACACCAATTACTGTAGCCGTATGGTAGTTTCAACATCATGAACGCGTTTAATTGTTAGTGGAGCAAGGTACTAACTGCTACTGTAAATTTATATTTTCGATATATTTCCGTTCTGGTTCATTATGGTTCGCGCGTTCAACACTCACTCTGTATTGATTGGTATCAGCTTTTAGATGATTGAACATAAATGGAATGTCCAAAATTGACGACGATTTATCTTATATATCGTTTGAACAATCACATAGTTATTTGATAGTATCTATTTCGTTTGGACATTAAAATAAAAGTCAAAGTGATTGCGTAATAACATTCCCTAACATTTCTTACGTTGCTACTATGCAGTCAGTGTGTTGAATTTTGTTTCTTTTTCATATTGTACTGGGAGCTTGTCTTGAGATCGTTCTTAAGACATTTTTATTAAAATTTTAAAATTTGATTGCGCTACATGAAGAGAGTAAAACATTGCTTTAATGCATTGCACAATAAAATTTTGCACACAAAAGTATTTTTATTCGATTTGATTATGTCAGTGGCATGCCCCTGCACGCTGGCACTGGCATAAAAAAACTATCGTACCTAAAAAAGTTTTATTATTAAATATCGCAGTGACAGTTATCTGTGTACAATTTTACCCATCATGCATGACATGTCATTTCAATCAATACCAAGTATACTCTTTGTACTAAGTAGATTCAGCCATGGAATTATTAAGTACTAGTACGTAATACCTATTAATTCCATGGATTCAACGCTTTTAACATTATGATCTTTTTAAAAAGAAGATCATAGTGTAAAAAGAGTGTAAAATGAAAAGAATAATTTTGATTAGTAAAGTCAGAATATTGTCATAGGATATTCTTTGGTTTCAGTTTCAATAATTTTAATTTAATTGAATTGGATTTATTTACACAGTTTGTAATTAAATGTGAAAATGGCTTTGAGTGCAAAAGCACTCCAGAAAGGAAACAATACCTACGTGGATTCATGAAGTGCGATAGTAAGTAAGACAGTATTATTTTTCTATCAACCGACACATAAATTGTCAATAAGAGGTTCCGAGTAGCTCCGAAAAAGTTGAGCGGTACCTACTGTTGTTCGCATTACATTGAATTTACGATTAAGTTTGTTAGAAAAATCAAAAAGTAAAGATTTGGTTTTAATTAGTTGGGACCATAATGATTGAATCACTAGTGACCTATTATAGAGCCTCCGTTTTTAATATTATCCCCGGTTCAAGGCCCCACACTGTATACCAACCTACTTACATTTTTTTAAATAAATAAAAATAATATTTGATCCAGAAAGTCACAATAACTAGCGATTGGATCCTGTTAAGAGGCCGCCAACAGGTCAGTTCCCCGTACTAACGTAAAACCAATATTATTTGAAATTAGAGCATTATTTTCTGTACTTGTGATGTTATTCGGATTATGACGGTAATTACAGTACAATATTACGTTTGTATGGGAGACTGGCGTGTCGCGGGCCTCTTAAGCATAGGCCTGTGTCAGGGGGACCGCTCTTCCATGATTACAATCAAAGACTTATGCTGTAAAACCACAGACCTATATTGAGATAGAGGAAAACAGCGCTTCAAACTGAATGAGAACCTAGCGTGTCGAATTTTGCGTACCTACGGTGACGTCACGAGCGAGATTTAGTGATGTGTAAATGTAATAGACGAGCTCTTGCAAGAAAGCACTGCACAATTAACCATTTTCATTTCTGAGTGACTACAACCGCATTATAAAGGACATGTACAGCAATGCCCACACACGTGTGAGAAGTCCAGCTGGTGTATCTGACAGCTTCGATATAAAAGTCGGTGTACATCAAGGCAGTGCATTGAGTCCTTTACTTTTTAATGTGGTCAGGAACTATTTGACCGCAAAAATCCAAAAACCAAACCCATGGAATCACTTATATGCTGACGATGTAGTATATCCGAAAATTTCCAAAGGTTGCTGGATAACCTAGAAGACTGGAGAATGTCGTTGGAACAATATTAGTAGGACAAAGACAGAATACATATTTTATAACTTTAACTCCAACGCTCAAGCTAACCCAGGCATTACGCTAAGCGGCATGGCCCTCCCTAGAGCCAAAACCTTTAAATACTTAGGCTCAGTTCTTTCTGAAGAAGGCTCTTTAGACGCAGATGTGATTCAAAGAACGATGAAATGTGATTTTCGACTGAACCCAGGTACCTACAAATTTGTACGGAACCCTCGGTGGGTGAGTCCGACAAGAACTTGTCCGGTTTTTTTATATTGCAGTTAGCTTTCAGTAAAAAATCAATCATAGGAAACTGGAAACCCAACAAAAAACTGGTCAATTTAAAACCTGTGTTATAATTGGAATAAAATTATTAATAATACGATAAACCTTGTTTTCCTTTACTCCTTGTATGGTTTTACCCGGATTCGTTGGAATGAATTAACCGTAACCCCCTAACCGTAATATAGACAAGTTTACGTTATATTTTGTGACCCAATTTATTTAGGACTAGTGTCTTGTAATGAAAAGATAACATCATGTCGCCGTTGTTCCGTTACCTGAAAACCTAGGGCTGTCAAAAATCTTTGAAGTAAAAAATTAAATCTCCTTCAACCCAGCGCGCATTTGCGATTTTTTGTCAAATATTGAACAGGAGATTAGACTGTGCCTTTACTTATTTCTAGAATAATTAAAATATCGACAGAAAGAAAGACGTTAGAGGTGGTTAGCTGTCAAGCGTCGTCGCCACCCGTTTGTGCGAAAAACGGGCACTCCTTATATCACTTTATTCGATTTCGTCCAAGATTTCACGTTGTTTGGCATTACTTACGAGGCGACACTTTTCAGTAGGTATAAAATGAATGACATGATGCTTCTAACATCTCGTCATGCATTGCGACTGAGAGGAAGAATGTTGGCTAATTTCTAAAATTCAAGTGGACTGTATGGGGCGGTTTCTATCGTAAAAACAAAGTATTATTTCATGTTTTTTTTTATGAACAACGGGGAAATTCTTCGCCTTTATCATACCTGATGTTATTATTATTATTATTATACTCTTTATTGCACATAAAATACATACCAAATAATGTTTAAAAGGAGACATATTCGCAAAAGTGGACTTATCTTTAAAAGAGATCTCTTCCAGGGGAGGACGTGTAAGAGACGTGTAAGAGAATGATAAATAAGCAGGCGATGTCAAGTGCAAAAGTAAAAGCCACACCGGTTGAGCTACACCGCTGCATTTGCGGGGTTCAAGTTGAAGCTAACGGGCACCATGGGTTGAGCTGCTCTAGATGCGCGGGTAGATTCCCTAGACATCATGCTCTTAACGATGTTTTCCGCCGAGCTTTGATCGCCGCGAACATTCCTTGCGTTTTGGAACCTCCAGGCTTGAGTCGCACAGACGACAAAAGACCCGATGGACTCACTTTGGTGCCATGGGAGAGGGGTCGCTGTCTGCTGTGGGATGCGACCTGCGTTAGCAATTTTGCGGCCAGTCACCTGCCTTACACGTCACGGACTGCTGGATCAGCCGCCGAGAATGCAGCTGGGAAAAAACATTTTGAGTATATGACTTTGAAACAAAATTACTTTTTTATCCCCTTTGCGGTAGAAACCTCTGGCGTGTGGGGCTCAGAGGCAATAGCTGTTGTTCGAGAACTAGGAAATAGGTTAGTTCAACGTGGACACGATCGCCGCAGTGGGTCATACCTGGTTCAAAGGCTTTCCCTGGCAATACAGCGCGGCAACGCAGCCGGTATTATGGGAACCTTTGAGTCGGAGATGACGCGCGGCGGCCATTTAGACTAAGTTTTTATTAAATTTTTAAAAGTAAAATGCTAATAAATAATACATGTGTATACATATACCTAATACATAATTCTTTTTAATAAATAAACCTACATACATTACATAATATATACATACATATATACATTATAAATTGCATATTAAGAGATGGGTAAATATAAAATATCAGATGACTTGGGAATTTGACAATTGTGCGAGAAAGTGCGCTTTAAGTTTAGACTTAAAGGAATGAATACTTGGACTGCCCTGAATGTCTGATGGAAGTCTGTTCCAGAGTTGTTCGGCTCTAACGGAGAAAGAGTTAAGGAGGAAGTTGGTGGTACTTCTAGGCAGCTCAAGCATCTTAGTAACACAAGGCCGCCTGGGGCGAGAGGAGGAAGCATCTGGAAACGGGAAACAAGGTATTTGGGCGAGTAAGGGTTTTTAAGGATTTGAACAAGGTGGAAAAGATGTGCATATCACGGCGAAGACGGATGGGAAGCCATTCTAGTCGGCGACGATACGACGACACATGGTCGTACTTTCTTAGACCGAATATAAATCTTATTGCCAGATTTTGTAGACATTCCAACTTGTTTAGCTGTTCCTCTGTCACATCCAAGTAGCAAACATCGGCGTAGTCCAGAAGAGGGAGAATAAGAGATTGCGCCAGCATAATTTTGGTACTGAAAGGAAGAAAGTATTGGAGACGCTTGATAGAATTAGAGGTATAATGAATCCGCTTACTGACCTCGTTAATTTGCGGGGACCAAGACAATGTACTATCGAGAATAAGACCAATGTTTTTTACTTTATCAGTATATGGGATAGCAACATTGTTGTACGTAAGTGGAGGAACAGAATTGCAGTCGAGTTTGCTTCTAAGTCGGCTGCTTCCCACAATGATAGCTTGACTTTTGCTTGGGTTCACCATAAGACCACATGAATTGGCCCAGTTATAGATTGAATTCAAATCTCGGTTCAAAGAGAAAATTGCTTCATGAGCCTCAGCAATGGAAAAGTGTCTGTAAATTTGAAAGTCATCAGCATAAAGGTGGAAAGGAGAAGAAATAAAGGTGAGAGAACACCACCAGATTGTTGGTAAGACTTGTTGTAAGTCCGCCTGGCTAGCTACCGTCTTATCAAAGTCTGACGCTATAACAACAATGTTATCTGCATTGTTATGTTCCTCAGTCGTTGAGGATTCCGGGAGAGACTCGCATCCATCTTCAGCCTTATCTATACTTAACATAAGGTATGATGAAGGCTAAGAATCTCCCCCTTGTTCATAAAAAACATTCACCAATTACCAGTTTCTTTAAACATATTTTTAGAAATAACCCTTATACCTGGACTCGATTTTGAAAATCCTATCTAGACAGACAGATGAATGAATATTTCTCGAACGGTGTTCTGACTCTTGAACCCTGGCTTTTGCTATGATATGACCTGACAACTAGGATAAAATATAATGAAAGCCTTTTATAAATGTATTATTCACCGTATTTTTTTTATTAGTACTAGGTACTTGAATTATAATAAAATTATTTCTTTCTTTCTTGATTGTGGTCATCAATACAAATTACTTTTACTATAGAGCCAACCAAGAATTCGCGAAAAAAACAACTGTTGCTGTAGCTTGTTGTAGTTGTAGCATATGTCATTTTGATCGATGCGGTATTGTAATTTTCTTTTATTTATTTTTTGTGTAAAGCATTATCCTGACAATATTCAAGAATAAATATTATCTTTTTCTAGTAATTCTCGAACCTCATTGCAATAAATAAAGTAATTTATCATAATATTAACAATACCTACAATTACC
Source organism: Chrysoteuchia culmella (assembly GCA_910589605.1). Taxonomy (NCBI): domain Eukaryota; kingdom Metazoa; phylum Arthropoda; class Insecta; order Lepidoptera; family Crambidae; genus Chrysoteuchia; species Chrysoteuchia culmella. Next base: position 16,256,500 of record OU342654.1, read on the forward strand.
ATTAACCTCTCACTTAGGCTCCGAGTTATGAGACACAACTGATATTCCATTGTTCTCTGGACACCGGTGTCCAGCTAGCAAATGACGAATTAATCCAGAAATAAAAAGCTTGGCCAGCGCCAAACTTAAACGATTGGCAGATTTCACAAGACTAAAATATGGTTGCCCCTAATGGTTGTCATCCAACAACTTGACAAATTGATACTTCGTCGTTGACTGACAAATTATGCCATTGTTCAACCGCTTAAAGAGATCCTCACGGATAAGTGTAAGCCACCCTTTATTGTACCGAATGGAAAACAGGCCACGATTTTATATAAGGTACCTTTTTGACATAGTCATAGTTTTATCGTGGTTTGATCTGTTGTGAAAAAGGCAAGTTTAGGGGAAGAGTTAGGAATAGCAATTTATCGAAGATAAATTTAAAATAAAAATTAGAAGCGATGGAGCCCACAGGCATCTTTTCAACAGATCACAGTTCCTATCGGAGAAAGTTTCAAAAACGAAATGTCCTGTAGGCGAACAGTCCAACACTGTACAGATCTGGAGAACGGTTTCGGAATCAAAAATATTTTTTGTAGGACTTAGGTAGCTAAAATTTTGATATGCGAATATTTAACTGAACATAGCCCGTAGTAGGTTGAAGCTAAATGTTTAGAACAAATTAGGAGCGATGGAGCCCCCAGGCATCTTTTCAACAGTTCCCAGTCCCCCTTGGAAGCTCGCTACTCGGAACTTTTAATCGCCAGAGAAACTCCCAAACCTGCCGTGAAGGATACGGGCGGCAACCGTTTAGTATAAGTGCCGAGTTTATTTAATTACTTAGGTATATTAGGCTTGTGTCGCGTGGTGTGGACGGGAACTAATTCTTACAGTAGTTGCAATACATATTGTGGACTTTGTTGTAAGAAACTTTTGTCTAGATGAAGGTAACGATTTTCTTTTAGAAATATCATGCTGGACTGTCGAAAACATAAAAACATATACTGTGCCAGCCGGTAACTGTCCAGTGCAGATAGTTAAAGCCTAGGTATTACGAGTATATGCCCATTTTCTAAAACTTATCAAGACGATGGAATTGCAACCTGGACTATTTGTTTTTATTTTTGGGCGACCTTCTGGAGGGGGAGGGAGGTGGTGAATCCTTCATTGGATACTCCACAGCCGACTGTAAGTTATGACAGACTCTTACTGACTAAACACCACCTAATGGCTGGAGTCCCCGAAAAGGGACGGCAGCCTTCATCGGAAGCGACCGTACCCCTGGGAAGGGATACGGATTGTCTCAAGATAACATCTTAGACCAATCCAGTGCTAAATGTGGTGTCGTTGAGGTGTGATGTTTCTACATTTCACTCTCAAGACCTTTGGTCAAAGTCAAAGTCAAAGATTTTTATTCAAATAGACTTATTCGTATAAGTACTTTCGAATAGTCCAAAATTATTTTTTTCCCTACCAGCCATTCAGGACATCTTTTAACTGATAAGAAGAACGGCCGCAAGAAACTTATCAGCTTTAACAGAAACAACAACATTTACAATGGAACATGTTGTTGCCAAGCACAAATTTACAATTTTGGAATATATTTAATATAAGAGGAAAATTCATCTCATAGATGGTTCTCTGTCAACCTCGCAAGCGGCGTGAATGTATGGATGGATTTATGTATTCTATTTCTTTTTGGGGTTGGTTCAGTACGTAGTAGTGCTCCTCTACTCCACTCTGTCACCTGTCGTCTCCTCATTCAGTCCCTTCTCTTTCATATTATTACGCACAAAATCTGACCATCTTGTTGTGGTTGTATAAATAATGTGCATTTTATTGAAACTCAAGTAACCTTTCAGGCCCCGTATTATGAGACAAAATAGATTTTTCTTTGTTTCCGAACCGGACACCGGTGCCGGTGTCCGGTTCGGATTTGATGAATTAAATATTCCATCTCATAGAAAAAATACTGTTAATGTAATAAACCCTCAGTTACTATTTATACAGGGTGTTTTTTGTTTTATGTGGCCAAAGTTAGGGAGGAGGTTGTGTTATGTATGTACTTAATATAAAATAATGCAAAAAGATTTTTTTTTTAAATTTTTTCTACGTAGAGCCGCGATCAGACTATATTGACGGACCGAGCTTTCATTACTTAGGTAGGTTTAATATCCAAATAAAATAATAATAAAAAAATACATTATAATTATTATTTTTCCCCCCTTAACTTTAGGCACAAAGAAAAAAATATACACACAACACACATACACATCAAAAGTGTTTTAGCGATTAAACTACATTTTAACTATAAAAAATAATCGACAAATGTTTACCAAATGTAGTCTTTCAGGCTGGCTTCTTGCTTTAATCTTTCTTCATTCAAATAGTGATAATTACAAAAAAGAATTATTCACGATTCAGAAGATTTAAAATAATTATCATCTGTTGCGGTGATACTCTAAAACGTACTTGATCCCTAGACACTACTGATGTGTGAAGTTATACAGTTTGCCTCGCTATTTTCGAAGCTTCAAATTTTCACCAGTTTTATTCGGTTTAAATTGACGTTGATCGAGCAGAAAGTACTATTCACAATGCATATTCATTTTCATGGAATGTAAATCGTTTTTTGGTTTGGATTCTGCGATAAGACTATTTCAACCTTTACATGAATAATAATTCTATATCTATACTATATACCTACTAAATGTAAACAGTTTTTTTGTGGTTTTTTAAGAACTATAAACAAGAAGTAGGTATGTAAATTTTGATGAGGTACGTTTTTAGTCCACGCGGAAGAAAGCTTAGTATATAAGTAAACGGTTTGAACACGAAAACGGATGAACGGATTTCGATTCCATGTCTCTGGATTGAAACAAAACGGATACTTTTCTACTGATATTTCCACGGGAATGGGAGACACGCGAACTTTAAAACACTGGCGGCAACTAGTATCAAATATATTTTTTCTTAAGTTTTTGTTAATTTGAACTATCAATGCAATTGTGTAGCTTGTGTGTGTGAAAACCCATTCTTTTGCTATGAACCTTCCAGAAAATCCGCACTAACATTATATTTGTAGTTCCTGTAATCATTGATAATTTTTATAATTCTTAAATGAAATCCCACCACAAAAAATAGCGGCCTACAAACGATAATAAACGAAATAATTTAGACAAAATTCATCCTTAGCATGAAAAATACGCCTGAACAAATTCAATGTTATTACGCCGACAGCCTAAATTCTTTTTTCCGCGAAGAGTAAACTCGAACACAGAGCAGCAATAAAAAAGACCCAGAAGTACTGAATCTTACCCGCCTTGAATCGTTGAGATAAAGCCTCCCAAATAAAGATAAATTAAGTGAAAAAATAACTGTTAGGACTGTGCACATATTTATTTATCTCTAATAATGACAAGAAAATGGCACCGCTGCTTCAATCTGGCGATATCGCAGTCCCCGAGCACAGATTGAAAGGGTTTTTTATATGTTTTCGGCCATTTTGTTTTATGTTTACAGCTTAACGTTAATCTGTGCTTTGTCTTGTTTCAATTTTATTTACTCTTTTAACGGTTTATGTACTTGTAAAAAAGGGTTTATGTTTTCGTTAAACTGACTATTGGTACTTGAACTTCGATTATTATATTTAATTTTGTTTTAATATTATTTCGGTAAAATCGCACAGGAATTAAATTAGTATATCGTTCATAAATTGAATCTGTTTTCGTCATTAATTAGGTAGGTAATATGATAATATTATTATTATTATTTAACATTTATTTTATATTGATAATAGATGGTAATTGTTACGAAAGAGCTCTACTTAAATTAAAATAAAAAAGAGTATTGTTTCTGAAATAAAACAACTTTTACGGATATCAAACGAGCAAAATATTTTATATTTTTTTATTGATAAGTATTGCAATATACAATAGTTAAATAAACAATTAAATATTATTGGAAAAAAAAATGTTGGAGTCGGTGCCAGCCAGCCAGTAGATTTTCTATCTACATTGCTCTTATTTTATTTTTCTTCTCTTGGCTGGCACCAAATCCAAACGGTTTATTTTTTACTTTTTGATTTTAAGTGGGTTTTAATTTTTTATAAAACCGTTTCAGAAAAGACACGGTAATTCTCAAATAAAAACAGCATTAATATAGTTTTATGAGTTTAAGTTTTGGTTTAAATGTCAAATTAAAGAACCATAAAAAAGCACCCGAGCCCTGCAATAAGATCAGCCGTCGCAAGCAGGTCAATTCCATTATGTAAATGGGTACGGAACGAACGCGAAACAGTCCTCCCTAATTGATGAGCAAATTTACATGCTAACAAAATCCATCTGCAGTTTCGCGCACTGCACGTAATTGCAGTGCAAACTTGATCGCAGCAAGTCTTGTTTGTTTAGCAGTGATAGTACTCACAGTTAGCGCATATTGTACGCTTCAGGCATTCAATTTGTTAGTTTTATAGAAAAGGTTAGTGGATGTTGATTTTGTATAAGCGAGTATAAATTACAATATTCAGGTATGATTTAAATTTTGCTTTCACAGTAAAAGTTATCCTGTGATAATTTAATATTGAAAAAAAAGTGAACTTATAAATCTGAGTCTGCGTTTGAGGAATCAGTAGGTAGGTACAGAAATCAAAGTAAAGTATGAAATAAAATGGTATTGCCTTTACATACATTACTTACTTTAGTAACTACCTGGCCCCCCTGAAGCATGAACACCGCAATAAATCAAGCAATAATAAAAATTTAATTTAATTTTATAATTTAAGTTTCATTTAATCAAATTTTAAATTTAATAATATTTATAATATTTATAATTTTTTAATTTATAATTTATATTTTTATATATATATATTTTATGTTTTTTTTTAATTATTATAATTTTAAGTAATTCAATTATATTTTTATTATAGAAATAGAAATAGAAATTATTTATTTGCTCAATACAGTGTGATTCATTGAGATGGATGACAATGTGTGTTTACTGTGGTCTACTGTATTCTACCTTAAATATTGTAGGCATGCAAAAATTATATATTAATTTAAATTGTACAATGTCAGATTATTAAATATTAATTAAATTCCAACTCGTGATAGTGTCAGTATATGAAAAAAAAAGAAATTAATACAATATAATTACATTATAGTTACATTTTTATGGTCATATTCCTGAGTCTATGTCCTCAAAATTTATTGTTAACTTGTTTGTAGTCTAAGTATTCACTTACAGAGTAAAAGTTGTTTTCGATATGCCAGCGTAACAAACAATGCTTAAACTTATTTTTGGCTAGCGGTACTTGTACGAGATCAGATGGCAGTTTATTATATAATTTGATTGCCATGAAATATACATTTTTCTTAAATAATGTTAATTTACAATGCGGTATTAATAATTTATTTTTTCTGGAGTCTCGTACATTTTCTTTAACATCATCAATTTTTGTAAAATACTCTAGATGTTTTTTTAATAACATACACATCTCGGCTATGTAAATGCAGGGAAGAGTCAGTATTTTATTTTGCTTAAAACAGAGTTTACGCGTATCCCTGCTACTTCTAAGACCACATAGTGCACGAATGCATCGTTTTTGGGCTTTGAAAGCTCTTTCGAAGTCGACATTGTTTCCCCAAATTATGATGCCGTATCGTAATATGGATGATACGTATCCATAATAAGCTTGCAAAGCAACTTGAAAGGAAGCTATTTTTTTAAATCTTTTTAGTGCGTATACAAACTTATTAACTTTTTTACAAAGATTGTCAACGTGGTTTTTCCAATTACAATGCTCATCAATAGTTATTCCTAAAAACTGTGTGCAATTTATAAGTTCTATTTTTTTATTATTATATTGTATATTTAGATTTAATTTATGTGATTTATAAGTATGAAAATGAATAGCTTTTGTCTTAACAATATTAACATTTAAATTATTTTTGTCCATCCAATTAATAACGTCAGATAGTGTATTATTTATGTCAATTTCAAGTTCGTCAATATTTTTATTATTATTTTCAAATAGCAATGTGCAGTCGTCAGCAAACAGAATACATTCATTATTAATTATGTCAGGTAGGTCATTTATATATAAAATAAACAGTAAAGGTCCCAAGATGCTACCTTGTGGTACACCGCATTCAATTTGACGATATTTAGATCTTGATGTCACTTTGGTTTCATTTTCTACTCTAGTAATTTCTGTACATTGCTTTCGATTATTCAGATAACTTGTTAGCCAGCTGTGAGCTGTGCCTCTAATGCCATAGTCAAAAAGCTTTTTTAGTAAGATTGTATGATTTACACAATCAAATGCCTTTGACATGTCTAGGAAAACAGCTATGGCCAAAGCTTTGTTGTTGATAGCTTCTGTAACTTTTTTTATTAAAGTAAAACAAGCCAATGATGTAGATTTGCCTTCTTGAAAGCCGAACTGATTGTTTTTGATTATTTTGTTCTTGCTAATAAAATCTATTAATCTGACAGCCATAACTTTTTCAAAGACTTTTGAAAAGACTTTAATTGTATTTTTATTTTAGTGACTTTTTATGCCTTTGAAGGTTAAAAGAATTTTACATTTGAAATGATCTCCATAATTTGTAAGAATTTAATATCGCACATGACGCTGTCTTGATTACCCCGCTGGGATGTGAGCGGGACAGTAATAATAATAATAATAATTGCATACAATCGCACCAATTATCTAGCCCACGTTATGTTTTATGAAGAACTTGTGTTACGGATACTAGATGACGGATAAACGTACTTATATACTTTTTTGTAAATACATACATTATTATACATATTAAACACCCAGACCACGACAAATAGACATGTTCTTGCACACAAATATTTGTCTTGTCTGGGGATGGAACCCGAACCTCTGGCGCAGAAGGCAGGTTTAGTACCCCTGCGCCAAACAGGGGCCGTACCGCGCAAGTGGCGTCGGCATCTTAATTGGCATTTGACGGATGGATGTGACACATTGCTGCTTCTTTTTGACACAAATAAAAACTTACTAAAGACTAAGAGCAATATGTCACATCCATCTGTCAAATGAAGTCGATGTCGATGCTGACGACACTTGCGCGGTAGGGCCTCTGGTCATCAAACAGTGACAAGTTATCGTGCTACGAATGTCGATAAACGCCACTCATGCTTGGGGTACTGAAATTTCAGGAGTACCGCGGGGCTATTACCTGTCTTTGCAACAGCAACGCGACAGCAGGGATACACGATAATAATTGCTTTACGTCACGTATCAACAGTGCGGCCTCTACCGAACAAGTGATGAACTACAATGTGCATTCACTTAGTTCCTGTTATTGCTACCAAATTGTTTTTGGCGCTAGCGTCTTAGCAACACGTGGCGTCTCACTCTCGCACCTAAGTAGGAGCGCGAGAGAGTGAGACGCCGTTATACAAACCATCAGTAAGCGATTAGCCAGCAATCACATACGTAATACCATTTTTATTTTGACGTTCCGCAGTGATGGCGCTATATCTGCGCGATAATTGCTTATTTTTAGGTAGTAGCCCCGCCTACGTAGCTACTCAGTGGTTAAGGCTAAAAGGATGTGGTTTTAATCCAACAAGAAGCAATATATCCATCGTATCGTCACCAGCCATTTTTTATGTCCCTACTGCTGGGGCACTGGTCTTCCTTATGAATGGAAAAGGATGATGGTCCATATGACCCACCACGCGGGCCCATTGCGGATTGAATTTTTGGTGGGTTTTAACGATTGCAAATGCAGCCGGGACCGATGGCTTAACGTGCCTTCCGAAGCTCGGAGGAACTTGAGATAGTAAATTTTTGATCACCCATCCCGTGACCGACCATTGCGAAAGTTGCTTAACCTCAACAATCGCAGGCTGAGCGCGCGAACCACTGCGCGACGAGCTCCTCAAAATATCTATATCAAGTTGTAAAAAAACTGTTTAAAAAATATCACCCTCCATTTAAAAGAGACCACCCACACCGAAGCATTTTCATAGTCCAGATATGCGACTACCACGATTTCGTACCGCAACAATTGTTGATTGTCCGGCTCGCGTTCCGGACAGTCCGGATACCGTATGGCGCTGTCCGGATACGTGCACATTGTTTACGAGTTACTGCTCCATGCAAATATGTTGATTGTGTCCGGATGAATATTATCAGCCCGATGTGGATGCGGTTTTCAATACTATTTATTGTATTGCATTTAATATGTCGATTGTACCAATATTTGTTTTTATTTATCATTTGGTCGATTGGACCAATTTCAGACTTTAATGGATAATAAAAGTTATAATAGCTCTACATTACAATTAATAAAAAAAACAATTTATTAATCATATTTCCAATTGAGTTGAATTTAAGAAGATGGCTGTAAATACTAAAGCTATTTTTATGTCACACAATTCAATAAAGAGTGTCAACTACAACTTAAATGCATATCTATACTAAAATTATAAAGAGGAAAGATTTGATTGTTTGTTTGTTTGCATTGAATAGGCTCCGAAACTACTAAACGGGTTTGAATGAAATTTGGTACACAGATAGTAGATTGAACATAGGGTACTTTTTATCCCGATATTTCCACGGGAACAGGAACCACGCGGGTGTAACCGCGAGCGAACGCTAGTTCTTTATAAAGGTAGCTTTGACAATAATGATTTACCGCCTCTGTGGTCTAGTGGTACAACCACCGGTAAAAGACCCAGGGGTCCCGGGTTCGATTCCCAGCGGGGGTAGATATTGTATTCGGTTTGGTTGGTGGTAGGACTTGTAGTAAGTCCGCCTGGCTAGCTACCACCATCTTACCGGCGGCAGACTTTTTAAGTCTGCCGCCATAACAACAATGTTTTCAGCATTGTTGTGTTCCGGCAGTTAGAGATAAGATAGCCAGTTCCTCAGTGATTGAGGATTCCGGGAGAGGCTCGCTTCCATCTTCAGCCTTATCAATACTTAACATCAGGTATGATGAAGGCTAAGAGTCTCCCCGTCGTTAATAATAAAAAAAAAAAATGATAAAGCACTGAGAAGAAGTAGCCATTGGCTCAATACAATGGCTACAAGCTTCTTTTTCTTCTTCGTGTCGATGATTCACACGAAATAACATACAACACTGATTTTCCGATCAGCGTGAAACACGACCATTTACTTCAAGGCAAGGAAACTCTATAGAAATATATTGTTTGTAAGAATTTTGTTAATTTTATTTATACTGTAACTTTTCCGCTACTCTATATATATATATATATATATATATATATATATATATATATATATATATATATATATATATATATATATATATATATATAAACTAAAAAACCCGCCTGCAAAAGACAAGCCAATTACTGAAAAGATAAAAAAAAAAAAATGTGCAACATACCTTCGTATACTCGCGTGAAAACTTATTACACGTATACTCGCGCACGGTCTCTCAGACCGAAACTTTAGCTAGTTTTAAATGTAGTAATGATATACTTTTGAATTATGTTTTGTTTCTATTTAAAAGAAAAGGGTATAAACAATTAAAAAAAAATCTATACTTTATTTCGTGATATCACTCATTAAAGTGGCCACTTAAAAAAAAATCCTATCCTTCGTAAAATAACTAAATTCAACTTTGTTACTTAAGTAAGCAAAAAAGAAAACTATGAAATGTGATTAATGAAAGTAACAAAAGTAATAACAAAGTAAAACTCATGAATAATTTCATTGGTGTAACAATCAGAAAATATGTACCAAATTGTTTTTCTTGAAAAGCAGAATGAGTTACGACCTGCTTGATGATTTTCAGAAGATGCAGGTCCTGAATTTATCAATTTTGCAATGTCTAAAATCTTTCGTCTCAATGTTCTTGATAAACTTCGTTCTTCCTCTAAAGTTGCAATAAAATTACTATAAACAAATAAAACAGTGCAAAAATATAACTTGATAATGCAAATAATGAATATTATACATAAATAAAAAAAATACATTTATTGAGAAATAACGGGTGATTTTTTAAGCGTAGTTTTTTTTTTTTAATCGAATAAAACACTCTAATTTGCATCATATATTCATACTTTTTATTGGAATCGATAAATTGGCCTTTGCCATTTACTTTTTAAAGATAACTTCATGTAAATGTTGTCCGCGGCTCCGTTTCATATAGTCCATTCGGAAGGTCCAATTTTGCATCACTTTTTCGAACATTTCGGCCTGTATTCCACGAATAACGCGTGTTATGTTATCCTGTAAGACTTTAATCGTGTTCGGCTTGTCCACATAGACTAACGACTTCACATGACCCCACAAGAAATAATCAAGAGGCGTTAAATCGCATGATCTTGGCGGCCTACTCACAGGACCATTTCGAGAGATAAGCTGCTCACCAAATTCATCCTTCAAAATGTCCATTATTTCACGAGCTGTGTGGCATGTGGCACTGTCTTGATGAAACCACATGTCAACCAAGTTCAACTCAGCCAATTGGGCCAAAAAAAAGTTGCGTATCATGGCTCGATATCGTTCGCCGTCGACGGTAACGTTTCTTCCACGGTCATCTTTGAAGAAAAATGGACCGATGATGCCACCTGCAATATTCTCTTCGGTACGCACTCTACGCATGCGAGTCGATGGTTTAATGTCCAACAAAGTAAATTTGGTGCGAAATTTGGTGATAACAGCACGAATTGTTGACTCACCCGGTCGATTATGACGACCATAAAATGGTCGTAACAAACGATGCACATTTTTCACAGAGCACGAATTTTGACAATAAATTTCAACGATTTGCAATCGTTGCTTGTTTGCAAGTATTTCCATGATGAAATGGCAAAGTATACTGAGCACTTTTCACTTTGACAGATGACGTTTGGACGCCATTACAAACCAGTGCTGCCAACCTGTAAAACTTAACTCATAAAAAATCACCCGTTATTTAATAAAAAATATCATACCGTCGGTCTCACGGACCGATTATTGCTAAAATGTAACACATGCACAATCGGCAGCAGCATTTGCACCACACTTAACAATGACAGACTACAAATTAGCTTTTAGCAGCTACTGCAACTTCACAAAATGTATACTTAATGCGAAAAATGTGAATTATTAATTCGACGGTCTGAGAGACCAATGCGCGAGTATAGGGAGGTTAATAAAATTATATGACTCCAACTACACAGGTTATTATGTTGAACAAAATATTTTGATATTTGCCTTTTATAATTGATCTTGTTTCCATCTTTTCAGTTGGCTTGTCTTTTGATGCAGGCAGGTTTTTAAGTATTTCTTTTTTATTTATACATTTTTATATTTATTTATTTATTATACAGTTTTCTTACAAACTAACAGATGTCGCCATCCAAAGCGCTTATAAGTTTAGCCAGCCTTAGATAATATACAATGTTAAAAACCAAACAGCATAACAAAAATAAATGTAAAAAAAACTTAATTAATAACTAATATTACTACTATAGTTTGAATGTCATAAAATAAATGTGAAATTTATAGTTTTAGTCAGATTATTAAATAAATAGAACTTGGGTAACAGCTAAAGCATGTCATTCAAAGCGCACTGAAATATATAACACAGCTTCTGCGAACTGTCAGCGAACAGGTCAATGTCATTGTGCTGAGCAAGTATGTCACCGATCATGCGAAATGCCCGATTGGTTGGTGCATGTCTACCACGCTCCGTCCGCGCAACCGGTAGCGCTAAAAGGCGAGGGCGGCGACGCGGTGCCACTAGCCCAACCTCATTCCATGTAATGTTAGGTACCAAAATCCGGAATCTCTCAACTATTTGTGCACTGTCGATACCCTGATGCAGAATTTTATTTTATTTTTATTTTACAATATTTGGAAGGCTTACAGCTAACATTACAAGGTAGATACATAAATTATACTACTAAGAGCCATTTACAAGCCTCCACAGATAGCACTTGGTTAAATAACTGTTTTACGCTTGCTTTCAGTATACAGCTAATTCATTCATATTAATTTTATATACCTAATTAAAATAGACACTATACAGAGCTACTCAAAACTCTATTAACAGTTGACAAGTTATCACAAAATAGGTCAAGAGCAATAATGTCTCGCTTGTTAATACTGTTGAACAAATTCCTTTAGATGTTTATTCACGACTATAGGGACAATTTTAATTGATTCGAGAATATTGTAACAGGAGGATATATCATGTTGTGCCTGAGACGAGCTATTAGCAGATGAAAGGGGTGCTAAAAATGTTAAACTAAAGTAGACAGAAAAGGATTCACATATATCTTGGGCATTTTCATAATTAGTGCCATTATAAGACATATTTGACGGATAGTTGCTGTTCGTCCGTTTACTCTTAATATGTATAAGACCAGAATACCTTTGGAGTCTCCGTGATTGAAGATTCAATTCTGGTCATATATGCTTCATAACAAGAACGTTCGACCTCATTTTCACGGTCACGAAGCACACGGAATGATAACAGATCGCAGAGGTTGCCATAAATCTTATACTTAGTTAAATACTTGAATTTTTCTTTAATAATCTTAATAAGAGAAGAGGTGTACCAGCGAGGATATTTGGAGTCCCTTAGTGTGCATTGCGGAATATAAAGATCTCTCATTTTGAACAAAATAGAATAAAATACGGTTAGTGCTTCATCTACGCTACCCCTCATTAAAATGTCATTCCATTGAATTTTGGCCAAATCAGAAATGATTTGCTCATAATTGCCTTTGTTGTATAAGTAGATTTTACGCACTGGAGCTTTGAGATTGGGCTGTAGTTGGATAAAATCTAGACAAATAACTAAGGAAGGATGATATTTATCTTAAGGCACCAGTGGGTCCACACACCCATAGACGGACACCTCCTCACTCGATAAGACTAAATCAAGAATATTTCCATGTTTGTTGGCACATAAGTTATATTGTTGAAGATTGCACAAACTGAGCGTATCGACAAAGTAAGTAAACAGGTTTAGAGGGGGTAATTGGTGTCACGATCCCATTCATGACCTTCCATGATATAGCGCTCATTTTAAAGTCACCAACGACAAGAAAGTGATCAGATGGATTCTGGCATACTATATCGGAAAGTTTGTTTAGGTATGTGTAAGCTTGGGTTGAGAAGGAATTACCTATATGTTAATCACAGAGATACAATACGCACAAATGAAGTTTGGTAACGGATTTAAAATTATTTGGTTTTAAGGAATTGACAGATAATGCGATATCAGAAGAATATTTCGCCTTAGTTCCAACGTCTAATATATCTTTTTAGTTACTTTTCAGTCATGGTATACCTTCTTAAAATTCTCAAGATCAGCCCTTTAATTTGATATCCATACGGAAGTATTCTAAAAACATAATATTTTATTTTTCACTTAAAATAATAGCACCAAAAAAGCAACAGCGACTGTGAGCCGCTATGCCATTACTTACCTAAAAACACTTGGGCTTTCAAGACAAATCTAACTTAATTATCGACATTCGTTCAGCTGTTTTAGAGACAAACGATAATAAAGAATATTAGATACAAACAAAGAAACAAGATATGCGCGAAAAACATAACCTATTGGGTTATGTTTTCAGTCGGGTAAAAACTCGAGAACGACTGGGTCGATTTAGCTGATTTTGAATTTGAAATGTTTGCCGTAGTCCTGGGTAGGGTTAAACGGTGAGAAAATATTGAAAACTTTCGAAAAACATAGATTATTAAACTGTTCCTATCTACTTACTTGTCAAACAGTGTCACTGGATTGAAAATTGAAATAATTGATGGTCGTTATGGTGATACGAATCTAGTGTATATATTTTTACGTCTTTTTTTCAAATGATTGGAAGTTAAATTAAACAGATTTTCCGGTAAATTGTTAACAAATATAATTATAATACTTGAGTGTTCAACCAAATAATTACATCTCAAATGTTCATTACAAAGTGTCGGTATTCGATTTGGAACTCACTGCTAATTAATCAGCAAAGTAGATATTTATAGCTTCCAAATTGGTAATTTATTAATTTAGTATGGCTAATTTATGAATGATGATCAAATTAAAGTAGGTACCTACTCGATCAAGTTAAGTGACAGTGGCATACCACATTATTAAAGGTGGTATGCCACTGTCACTTAGTCCAAGTCGGCTTTGACGAACAAAAAAAATTGATCTTTCATCTTTATTGCATGGCAAAAAACATGGACGCAAACTTTGATAAAAAAGGATCAAGAATATTAATGTTTTATAGACGTTACCTGAACTAACACTACCAAAAATATTCTACTTCATTAAACAGGGAAGGGAGGTTAAAAGCAAACAATTCTAATTGAAAATAATCTCTATTTCCTACAGACTTACCTAGTTCCCTACAAAGTTCACAGAACATAGTTTGCATTGTTTCTTCCCGTAGCCGTGGTGTACAAATGGCTTCAAATAACTAACTCCCAACTTAACTATTTCCACCAAATTCGAACAAGATCGATCGATATACACTTCGTAAGTTTCGAAAAACTACATTTGCGCGCATTATTTAATTTTATGTCTATCAACCTATCACTCATCATGTTAAAAGAACGTTTCGTTTTCAATACAGCTGGAATTCGTACCATGCGTGGAATTAATGGTACTAGTTGTACGTCGTATGGTACCATGAACTTTCCCAAGTAAAATACAAAATTTTACTTACTGCCATGGAACAGATTGTAGTAGTGTAAAAAATTTGACATTCTTCATACTGTGAAGACGATGATTGAGCGTTTGTCACAAAACTTCTATCAGAAGAACACACTTACTTTATAAGGGTCGTAGTACGAAAAGGCATGGCAAGATTTATTTATTTATTTATTTAGCACCAACAAGATATACATCAGTAAATACAATAATATAACTAAAATACAAAGTTACAGAGCTAAATGCTATCTCAGTTACAGGTACTACACAAATGCATTATGAGAGCAGCCGCTATTTATTTAATACCTATGATAAAAGTGTAATGTAAGATTATGATTTTACAGTAGTACATAAATTTTATTATTGAAAATTAGAAAAACAAAAATTATGTTTTTGTAACAAAAAGATTGAAACAATACTGCGCCAAGAAATGGTAGTAAGCTCCCTGATAACAATAAAATACTTTAATCGTTATTTTGGTACACAAACGAGGTTACTAATCGTTACCAGACGAAGCCTTGTCAAATCTCAAGGCACCGACACCGAACACTCAAAAAACGATTTCGGCAAACGATCATTTTCCCGAAAACCTGTTTGATGAAACGAGAGATTAATGGGACCCCCTGAACCGATGGAAACGCAGATTGAATCAACAAACTGTCTCAGGACGGAGCACAAATTAACGTTTTCGGTTACAAAGACAATTAAAATATTCGGGCCGTCCGCATCTTCGCGATTATCGGAATATTTCGTTTTTGCCTCAAAAGTCAGCAATAAATATGACTTATAATAAGAAATTAAACTAAAAATGGATACCTGAAAGTAGTAAATAAAGTAATTTTGTTCTCCTAAAAATCTATTGTACGCCAATCAAAATCGAATCAACGACGAAAATCAGTAATAATTACTTATTGACTGACTATGCACAGCATGCAAATATGATTGGCATACAATTTGTTTTTTTACATTGATGGATAGATTTATAATAAAATTGTTCCTACTTCGAATGTAATCCATGTCTTTATTACACTTAACTAGCGTTCCATCAGCGATTTCAGTCGCATTGAATTTGACAATATCTCGTTCCAATTCAATTTTTCCCGAATAAAGGTTAGCAGGTGTTCTTCTCCAAATTCTAATTTATCAAAATTCATCGTAATTGATTATGTGGCTAAGGCAGTGCAAAACAATTTCTGCCAGTTCTCGCTACCACCTCTGAGGTGTCCAGACGGTTCACTAGCTCATAGACCGCAGCAGAAAGTCGATCTTCAGGCAAAACTATTTGCAGCCAACTCCCGAATCGATGATAGCAATGCACTGCCAGAAATTTGTCAGTTTTGTTAAGCTGGACCAGACTGTACATTTAAATAATAATATTGAATATAAATAACGTAAGTCTGGGAGTGGTCTTACGTCTTTATGTGCTTTTGCAAGCACAAATGATTTATAAAACTAAAAATTATGTAAGTCAGAATTTATATCAGATAGCATCCTAACGTTGAACAGATTCCAAGAAAAGTGGATTGAACAATCATTTTACGAATATCAGAATTTATAAAAGCAATAGATATAAGATTACATAGATAAGATAATAAATACTTGAGCAAAGAACCGCAAAGTTTATCGCATGATTGCTTTTCCCGGAATCGAGCTTACAACCACTGGCACAGAGGGGTCTTGATTCTAATTGTGAAGGAAAGTAACTTTATTCTAGTTATTCGCCTTTGTGGTCTAGTGGTACAAGCACTGGTATCATATCCAGGGGTCCCGGGTTCGATTCCCAGCGGGGGTACATATTCTATTCGGTTTGGTTGGTGGTAGGACTTGTTGTAAGTCCGCCTGGCTAGCTACCACCATCTTATCTAAGTCTGACGCCATAACAACAATGTTTTCAGCATTGTTGTGTTCCGGCGGTTAGAGATAAGATAGCCAGTTCATCAGTGATTGAGGATTCCGGGAGAGGCTCGCTTCCATCTTCCAATGATTGAGTTTCAGTTTAGTTTAGTTAGTGTCTCACTATACAAAGAGAGAGGAATGACATTAAAACAATTCAAAAACTGCCTGGAATTAAGAATAATAAGTATTAAGTAGGTACTTAATGACAAAAATATTATTTAATCACTTTTCTAGGAACTTACACAATCTTACTTACACCAGAAAGAAAATAAAAGAAATGACCTTACCTACATCAAACTTTTTTAAATACCTGATCTACCGCAAGTGATAAACAATAACTACCTTCAGCAAGTTTTTAACTTCCAAAATCTAAGTCTCACTAATCCAAATTCGTTTTCAAATCTCACGTGGATATTCCTTCCTTATTATAGTGACCTATAAAATAAAGAATCATTTAAAAGAAACTCAAACAATCTTACTCCTATAAATTACCTTACATCTAACGTTTCTGTGTAATCTACAGTAAGCGAAAAACAATGACCACTTTGTAACTTTATAGCTTCCAAAAATAATGGACATAAATTAAAAAGTTCCAATACTTACGTGGGTATTCCTCGAAAACTATCAACAAAATGGATGACGACTTACTCTGAAGTTTGTTGATATTTCATCGAAAACAATCGCATTTAAAATTCGCTATTTACAATCCATGTGACTCAGAATCGTATAATATAAAGTAACTCAAACAAGAAATTACCTTACATCTAAACTTTCTTGGACGGACTGTCACCAACTGTCACTAAATACATTTAAACATCGTTCTGTCACTTTTGATTACAAACGATTGACTGAACTGCAATGTCATTTTAAATATATTCAGCGCTAAATTTGATTATTCACAGTTGGTAATAGTGGCCCTAATAATCTACTGTAAGCGATAAACAATTTACCACCTTAACCTTACAAAAATTTTAAAACTTTCCAAATCTCACGTATTTTTATATACGTGAGATACGTATTTCCCTTTCCGTGTTCTGTTCGCGACAACGGTTGCTTGAAATTCACACGCATTTGTAGTACGCAATTTGCTTACCAAACCTTGATTAGTTCGCGACTATTGAACACTGTTTTGTAATCGAATAATTGCGCTTTGCTTTTCGAAATCGTGTTCATTTCAGTTGGACACTGTTTTGGAACAATCTGCCCTAATGTAAAACCGTGTGTTTTATTCAACAACATGTTTTAATTTCTTAGAAAAGAGCAAGATTCAATAAATATACAGACATTGATAAAAATATCTGAACTGTCTCGACAAAGACTTCCCCTAATATTGTTTCTCTTCTGGTAGATAAAACATTCGACATACACGGAAAAGACAGTTTCAGTCAATGCCCCTTTTAAGGGTTCAACAAAAGTAATTAGGTACCAAGAAGCTAGTGGCAGGATACACTCGGCCGTCCTGTAAAAACAAAACGTGTACATAATTGCAATTAAATAACAAAATTAATTTTTCGAAAGTAGTTGCATTGCACCTGACCCATCTCGTTTTTCATATAAAAATAACGTTTTCCTTATATTATAATCTTTTATTTAATTTTAACTCTTGCTATGTTATTATTTTTCACATAATCTTCTGTATTAAAACAGGTGTGCTGTAGCGTGGTTTTCAAATCAGCAGGATTTTAATTAATAAATAATTGCATACAATCACACCAATTATCTAGCCCACGTTAAGTTTCACAAAGAACTTGTGTTATGGATACTAGATTAACGAATAAACATACAACGGACCACTGCCGCAGAAAGGGGTTTAGTACCCCTGCGCCAAACACATCGTCATTTTGTATTATATCAGGTCTTTTCAAATCAGTGTTCAATTAAGATGCACACGGTTTTGTAAAAACCAAGCGCAATCAAGCGATTACAAAACAATATTCAATTGACGTGAACTGAACACGGTTTTCATGGGCATGTTCCGTGCTACAAATACGTGTGGATTTCAAGCAACCCTGTCTCTAATTGAACAAGAAAAGGGAAATACGCCTCATGTGGATATTCCTCAACGGCTATCAACAAAACGGATGACGTTTTACACCAAACCCTGTAAATATTTCATAGAAAACAATCGTATTTAAAATTCGCTTATTTAGGTACAATCCGTGTAACCTATAAAATAGAGAAGCCCATTATTTAAGGTAACTCAAACAATCTTAGTCCCAAAACTTACCTTACATCTAACTTTTCTGAATACCCAATCAACTGTAAGTGATAAACAATCACCACCTAGTAACTTTTTAACTTCCAAAAATAATGGACTTAAATTAGAAAAGTTTCCAAACCCCACGTGGATATTCTTCGAAGACAGCCTCCGAACCTTGTAAATATTTTATCGAAAACAATCGCATTTAAAATTCGCTTATTTGCAATCCGAGTGACCTATAAAATAAAGAAGCCCTTATTAAAACGTTATGAAGGCGAAATGAGGGCGTACTTAGTTCTTGCCCGGCGCAATAACGGTTGGCGCCACGCCAAATTGCGGAGCCAGCTAGTGGCGACACTTTATTGTCCAAACTTTATGAATATGAAAGAAATGTCATCGCTTAATAATACACTACATTGTTACTGTTTTTAAAGTGTTCTGCTTTAATTCATTAGGACTGTAAAAGCATGTTATAAGCTTCATGAGAAGATCATAAGTAGGTTACTCAATAATTAGAATGTCGTGTATTTTGAAATTACATTTCGTGACACTTTAATTTGGATTTTACTTTCCAAATCCTAATAATATTATAAATGCGTAAGTATGTCTGTTTGCTTTTTTGTTTGTTTCTCTTCCACGCTCAAACTACTGAACGGATTTGGATGAAAAGCACAGAGATAGTAAATAGCCTGGATTAAACATAGGGTTTTTTAAATCCCGTTATACACACGAGAACGGGAACCACGCGTGTAAAACCGTGAGCAACCACTAGTAAACATAATTTATAAATTTGTATTATGAAAAAAAATATACCTTAGATCCACTTTTCCTCCTTCCACTTTCATTTATAGCATTAATGAGACAATATAAACGTACCTAAAGTACTTAGATCTAGCTTTATTGTTAGTTATTCGTTG
Source organism: Chrysoteuchia culmella (assembly GCA_910589605.1). Taxonomy (NCBI): domain Eukaryota; kingdom Metazoa; phylum Arthropoda; class Insecta; order Lepidoptera; family Crambidae; genus Chrysoteuchia; species Chrysoteuchia culmella. Next base: position 16,276,155 of record OU342654.1, read on the forward strand.
AAATATATGAATATAGTAGCGTTCATTTAAAAATTTGGTGAAAAAGGATAAAATAATGAAAGAAACCCCCGACTTAATTATCCGTCGGGGGCTGCCATTAAATGATACTAGTTTTATAGTAACGTGTGAAAAAAAATACAAGCTAGAAAAACATTATGACAATAAGCGAATGATTAGTAAAAAAGGCAAAAAGGACCTCATTCTTCGTACAAACAGCTGAACTTACGACACAAAACTCTCCATTCAACTGTACTTACATGTAAGTAAAATTGATGGTACTTTTTTCATACAAGTAACCGCTTAGCCAAGTTTGTAAGCGTCGTTACTGGCTGCCTATAAATTCTCTGTAAGCCAAAACCCACACCGACCTGTATAATAAAGCAATAAAAAGTTTTGGCATATACAGGATGCGTTAAACATGATTTCGCAACTTTAGCCATAAATATGGGGTGCATTGAGTCCCAGGGTGCCACGTTAGCACGAACTTACGCGACTATGTTTACATTTTACTTTTAGTTTTATTAAGCCACTCGAAAAGTTGTGTTCAAACATGTTACGATTAGTTCGTGGAAAGTTTGTAAGAGGATATGAAGTTTGTTTTATCTTCTACCGACGGTAATGTTAATATTTTGAATAAATACCGATCGCTGTCGATAATAATAAATAGATAGAGTAAGAACTTTTTACGTGGTTGCTTCTAGAGGCTAAATCAGACTTCAAAGTTATTTTGCTCTTGTCATAAATGCAATAGTAAATGTGATACATGAGCCAGATTTATTTACTATTGCATTTATGACAAGAGAAAAATAACTTTGAAGTCTGAATTAGCCTCTAGAAGCAACCACGTAAAAAGTTCTTACTCTATCTATATATTAAAGCTTTAAACTTTTCTTAACTAGTTCATGATCAATGCCTCTAAAAATGAAGCAAAAGCAGTTAAATAGATTATACGTATAGCAAAAAATAGCACATTCACCCATAAAATGTTTAAAAAATATTTTTCTCCTAAACTAAGGTGTTGTAAGACCTCCTTGCATATGGTTTTCTTAACTTTATTTTAATTTTCAGACTTCATAAGCTAACAGAAGCAATATTTAGACAAGTTCTGAATTGTATCATGATCAGTGGAATCATTATTCTCAACACGATCTCCTTATCATTACCTGCAAAATCTTAGGGGAAAGAAGCGCTTCCCAAGTTGTCTCTACACACAGTCCCCCTAAGGAGGAATGTAATAACCAAGATAGCGACGTTTCACGAACATAATGCCTACAATTTGAAATCGTGAATGCCTCCGCGGGCAATTCGCGAATATTCCGCGACGCTCCACCGGGTATAACGGATTTTTTATTAACCACGCTGTTTTAGTATTCGCAGACTTCTAAACTATACTCTGAAGACTGTTACCTACGTTGATCTTTGGAATAGCGATGTACTTAGCAATTGGAATATTATTATTTGTGGGATTTAAGGGCTATGGAGCTCCAGTAGGAACTTTAGACTACGACCTCAGACTTCCTTGAGGCCTCGGTTAAGTTAAAATCTAATTAAGTAGATCTAATTTGTAACTCGCCTCCTAGTTAGATACTCTAATTTATACCCAAAGGTTGCGGGTTTTAGTATCTATTTTAGCCTAGAGGCTTCTAGGAAGTCTTTAATCGTCACTAGGATATGTTTGGGTAGGTATATATCTCTCTGTCTTTACACGTAGGTTGCAGCGATTGGAATAATTTGAAATTCCTAATCCCGAGATACAAGAAGGGTAATCGTACTGTCGGTAGCTATGTGAGAGGTGCTCAGTTTCTTTGTTTGGTTTAAGGATGTGTGATCAGAAATTGGTTACCTTTACTTTTGACATTGGCACTCTAAGGTAGGTCATGGAACAGCCTTCTTATACTTAGATGCACTACTCCTTATACTAGATGTACTTTGGAGCCGAGTCGATATCTAGTATTCTTTTTCATCCTACTTCCTACTAATATTATAAATGCAATTTTTTTTTTCTCTTTATTTGGGTCAAGAAACAACTACATATTACATATAAGGGTTTAAATCATATTTTCTTAGGTAACTTAAACAAATATGCAGTCAAAGACGTCAACCACAAGTTACTTAAAAAAATAAAAAGTTTATAAGACACTGTGATGCTTAGCAACAACAAAATATAAAAATACAAAGCATAACTACTTTTATACTAAAATAAAAATAATAATAAAAAAACAAGACAGAATTACTAATGAGCCAAACAGAAAAAGTTCCTACGTATTTCACTTAATTAAAATTTTATGAACCAGATGAAACAAGTCGGTCAAAATATTATTTGGCTATACAAATATATATATATATATATATATATATATTAACTACAATTATATATAAGTGATTCCAGTAAGTTACGGATGGACCGCTTGAATTGCGCCTCAAAAAGCGAAAATATGTCAGTTTGTTTGTTCATCTATATATTGGTTACTCTTTCACGCTAAAACTACTTAGCTGATTTGGATGAAATTTGGCATACAGATAAAAGATAGCCTGGATTAAAACATAGGCTACTTTTTATCGCGATATTCCCAAGTGAACGGGAACCATGCGGATGAAAACGCGGGCGGCCGCTAGTTTATCATATAAGATATAGCATTGAAAATGCAAACTTAAAAAATCACAAATCATCAGCTACGTTTTATTGTTCTCTCTTTTAAGATAGGGACAGGACTTTCTCATGCGTATGATGATATCTGATGATGATAAATATAATTTAGATATTTATATATTCTATGCACATGCTCTTTGCTGTTCCAAGATGAAACAATTCAATGTGATGTGTGGATTCTTGGAGAGGCCTATGTCCAGCAGTGTACTGCGACAGGCTGATGATGAAGTTCTATAGCGTATGCATATTATTGTTTGTGATGTTGTGATCATACAAGGCATAAAATAGATATGCGTTGTAGTATGCAGAATGCTATCTCCCGTTTGCAGGCAAATGTCAAAAGTCGTAAACCATTTTTACTGCCATTGCTCATCACGCGATGCGCAAAAATCCTATCTCTGATAGCACCAATGAGAAACATCAAAAACAGGTTTTAAAAGACAAACTTTTTTATATTTAGGTTCAGTCACGTGTAATACCTAATATGTAAACACTTAACTAAGCACCTTGTCACATTACATTACTCAATGATTTTTGTTGACACATCAAGCTTTTTTTCCGTGTATCAATGTGTTATGCATGGATTTATTATTGGCCTTATTTTATTTAGCTCTTGACCATATCACTCAGCCTCAAACGGCATAGTCTACTGTTATAACGGCATACGGCATCAACAATCATCCCTAGCAAGCGAGTTAGTTGGTGGAAGAAAAACGTCAAAATTTGTATTCACATTTTTTGATCAGTTGTTTGTATGAATATTATGATAAATCTATGGTGTCATGGTTGTATAATGTTTAACTCATGACTGTAGGTACCTACTAAATAACTTATTGACTTTATTTTGTATTTATTTCACAAGCTTCCATCTCGCAACAAACAGTAGCTTTCCTTATCTATACTAATATTATAAAGATGAAAGATTACATTATCTTTTTTTTAATTTATTTATTTATTTCATCACAGCAATATACATAGTGAAAACATTAAATAGTGAATTCCCTGTAGCCTGTGATAGTTAAAACTGTGTTACAGGCCACAGTGTCTTCCCTAAATTTTGTTACAAACATTGTTATGGTGATAAATAAGTTACCAAAAATATAAACTATTACTACCTAACTTGAGTGATCATGTCTGTGAATGATTAAAGAATTTGTTTGTTAAGTTGGAGTGGGCGGGAGGGAAATAAATACATAACCCTGTGCGAATTATGTTATGTAGCATTTAAGCAAACAGCCTATTTAATTTTGTTTTTTAATGTATTGTTTTAAATAGATCCTCAGTTTGCGAGTAATCTAACCCAGACAACCATTTAACTACAACTTTTGTTTGTTTGTTTGCATTGAATAGGCTCCGAAACTACTAAACGGATTTGGATGAAATTTGGTACACAGATAGTAGGTAGCCTGGTAATGAACAAAGGATACTTTTAATCCCGATATTGTTTCGGGAAAGGGAACCACGCGTGTGAAACTGCGAGCGTCCGCTAGTGTTCTTATATTTTTCTTCAATCAAAGTTCCAAAGAAAAATCCATTCAACAAACAATTCAGGGGATGACTGGCTACTTATAAGTCTACCCTCGAAAGTAAATTTATTTTCGTTCGGATACGGTTAGACATTTACTATGGCACAAATTATTATTGATTTGATATTTTGATTAAATTGTTATTTTAATTCTTTATTATTAAGAAAAGAGAAAACTAAAGACTCTACTGGCAGTTCACAAATTGGGAGGACCTTCGAAGAAAGAAGCTGCCAAGAAAACTTCTGTAAAAAAGCTGTAAAGGTGCCGAATCGTCGGGAAAATCAAAAAACCCCTAAAAAATCTAAAAATACAGACAATTACAACTTAGTTTGTGGAAATATAGCGCGTTTGATATCCATCATAAAACATAAGATGTACGTAAACAATTCAGTTTTATTAAAATAATCTAACCTAACAATAGAATACAGTCAATCTACGAGTATATTTAAACCTTGAGTATGGGAAACATTCTCTTGAAAACAAACAATACAAACTGAGCACTCGACAGTTACACCAATTGTTACTTTCACGTACTGCTCAAAAATATATTACAAAAATTCCCCAACAAAAGTGTATTCGAAGATAATAAAATTTGGCACCGCCAACATACGTATTTACGGAGACGCAAAATTTTATGCTACAATAAAATTTCACTCTCCCGTTGTTTTATTTTTGTGCGCTGCTGTACCAAATTTGATTGTTCAAAATATTGTATCGTATGATTTCACTCTTGTAGCAACGTTAATTGCACCTTTTGTCGCTTTAACTCATTTGGAGGATTGGCGGCGGAAAATTCATTACTTATTTGTTAACCGACTTCCAAAAAAGGAGGCGGTTCTCAATTTGGTTAGTATGTTTTTTTTTATTTTAGTTTACGCCGAGATTCTGATCTGATTTACAAGATTATTTTTTGTTCAATGCGTGAGGATTGCCATTTGTTCCCATAAAAAAATGGTTCAGTTTAGTCTAGTAGTTTTTATTTTATGAGGATTTTTGTTAACTTGGACGGTGTAATTTTCACGATAACCGCCTCTGTGGTCTAGTGGTACAGCCACCGGTATCAGACCCAGGGGTCCCGGGTTCGATTCCCAGCGGGGGTACATATTGTATCCGGTTTGGTTGGTGGTAGGACTTGTTCTAAGTCCGTCTGGCTTGCTACCACCATCTTATCTAAGTCTGACGCCATAGCAACAATGTTTACAGCATTGTTGTGTTCCGGCAGTTAGAGATAAGATAGCCAGTCCTCAGTGATTGAGGATTCCGGGAGAGGCTCGCTTCCATCTTCAGCCTTATCAATACTTAAAATCATGTATGATGAAGGCTAAGTCTCCCCGTCGTTCATAAAAAATATATATATAAAATACTTTGTTTATAATGTACCTACATGAAACCTCATCTAATCTAGAAAAATCCTACTATAGTTTACAAAACAACCTATTACAGACACTAAAAAGCAAAAAAAAAAACTGCGTTAAAAAAACAGACTTCAAAAACTAAAAAGCAAAAAATATGCCTATTGGAGACGGTGATAGACAAGGCATTCTATTCTACTACGAGCTCTTATTCTTTTATTTTTCTTGCTTTGACTGGCACCGACTCCAAAAGGATTATTTTTACTTTTTAGTAATTTTTTATTTATTCTTGTGCCATGCCGCGAACTTCTTCGATATATTGATTAGACGAGACTTATCTTTGTATCGGAACTGTACAAGATAAAGATTTTACGTCTTTAAATACGTAACAACGGAGACAATAATAACCCTACCTAGCGACTGTGCTCATAATTATATTTCTATGTCAATTTCAATTTGAGTCCGATTCACTTATGCACTATTATTGTATGAGACGCTTTTAACTTGAAATTCCCAATTGGGAAACCGCTCAATCAAAAGTGCCTAGATATCAAGTACTTTTTGACTATATAAAAATATCCAACGATTATTTACCAAATGTACTTCTGATTTCTAACTTTAATTTTTTCTTTATTCAAGTAGTAAAAACAAAAAAAATATTACCGATCAAAAAAGTTCAAATAATAATACTTTATACCGGCGATACTCTAAAACGTACTTCATCCTTAGACATTTTTGATGTGTGTACTTTAATATTTAGGCAAGTTCAATGGTGAAAGCTATAGATTTATATGAGCACAAGCTTCCGCCCGTGGTTTTACCCGCGTGGTTCCCGTTCCCGTGGGAATATCGGGATAAAAAGTACTCTCCGTCCTTTCAACTAACTCTATGCCAAAAATCAAGCCGATTGGTTGCTTAATTAGGACGTTAAGAAATGACAAACAAACACACTTGCGCAGTTATAATATTAGTTAGGATTATAATAACACATAGGTTAACTTATTAACGAACACAAGACAAGGTAAACATACTCAAAGTCGTACCGAGGTGAAGCAAAGTCGGACGAAAGAACGGTCGACAAAACGTGTAACGTAGAAACTTTTCTACTTCTCAATGTCAGCTTAGTCTGCAGAAATTCCAATCCGCTGATAGTTTGATCAAGTTCTTAATCAAATGGTTCCAATATGCGCACTTTCATAATACTGACTAAGATCTCTCATATAAATTGTCGCCGACTGTAAATTCGATTTGCTTTAAAGCAGTTATTGTCCAATGAGATTGCTATCAAACATTAATGCAGCCAATGTCGATTACACAATTAATGATATCGTAAAACAACATAATGTAGTTTGGAAAATTTATATACAAGGTGAACAGAAAATACGGTAGTTGGGGGGAAAATTACACTTAATATTGGAGGGCGGCTTTAGTATTCCACGCAAAAGGGTAGCGACCGACGCCTTACAGCCAAAATTAAATTCAGTTGACTGTTGCTCTGATAATTGTAGAGGTGCTATTTATGAAAAATGTTAAACAAGAAAACAAATTTGGAAACAAAGCAACTTGTCTCATGTCGCTCTGACGGTACTAGAATCCGCATCCTTGGGAATCCGTCACAATACACTGACCAATTTTATTATGCTACAGACACCAATGACGACAAGTCGAAATTTTCTAAAATGTTCTCCTTTATAGGGTGTTGGCCACCGTCGTTTCATCAATCAGAGAAATATTCTCGCATTCGAAAGAAACATTTTTACAAATGTTGGACTAACGATTAAGATGAAACAGCCATCTAATTATAACATTGAAATTTTGCATTTTACAATGCTACTTTCGTGTAAAAATTGTTAAACAAGAAAAAATACTAGAAAAAAGGTGCTCCGTGTCATAATTAATCACTCTACTCGACAAGTTGATTTCTTGTGTCTTGAATGGAAGAAAAATATTAAATACTTTAAGTTTCAAGTTAAGTAATATTGATAAGATTGCCTTCTGCAGACATTAATATACCCGAAACACAGCCGTTATCCCATATTCTTTTATAAGTAGACAACAGCAAATTACAAACCAGAATGTTTCATAATATTTTCTGTAAATCTCCTGCCAACAGCTAAAGTTGCTCTATAAATTGGACTGCCCTACACTCACCGCCTACGCATCTGTGCCTAAACTTGTTACGACCACTCTGAGTAATTTTTACGGGACCCCCTAAACTTCATAAATTTTAATATCTTCATAAAAGGTTGTACATCTGTGTTAAAACTTTTTTGCTCCACTCAAGTATCTCAAAATTAAGTGAGAGTTAGCAACACTCGTTTTTACTCCATCATAATAATGTCTGAATGAGATTGTTTTTCTGTCTTCTAATTCATGCGAGTAATATTTTCTTTATTAAAAAATTGTGCACGCATTAAAAGGTGTGCACAACATTTATTATGTGAAATGAAAAATTTTGATTTTGCATTATACAATGCTATTTTATGTGATAATTGTTAAACAAGAAAATATACTAGAAAACAGCAACTTGTCTCATGTCGTTCTGACAGGACTCGAACCCGCATCCTTGGGAATCCGGCCCATTGCACTGTCCAATTAAGGTATCTGTAGCATAATTAGCATTGGGAGCATTGTAGCATTACATTTCTAGTAAAATTTTCTGTTTAACAATTATTTGAAATGACTTTGTATTATACTTACTTAAATTGGTTACTTAGTTACACAAGAAGTTAGATAAAAAGTGGTGGAAAGATACTTAGATCAAATTACGGGAAAGGACTTACTCGGGTCTATTTTGAAAGTTTGACGGATGTGAGGAAGAGGGTGAAAGTTAGTATATAAGCGGGTATAAGCGTCCCTTTGGAAGAACACACTGAACTCAAATTGATAAATATTGTATAGAAACGGGTAACCTTTCATCGCATCCTGGAATCGATAACAAACGTCTATGACATTTTTTTCTTGTGATGGTAATTGACCTTACTGATACTTTAAGGTCACTTTTCAATTTGACATGCGGGCTCTGCATAGTGGGCAGTCAGTGGCACCTAAATTAAAAAGGTGCTTGTTAAAGTTACCGTGGCCAGCGATAGCCCCTGTTATCAAACGTAACAGAGCGGTCTGCCGAGTTTAAGGAGAGCTCTACAGGCCTACCGCCATCTTTGAGAAACCGTCATGTCGTAAGAACGTTTTGTTTTCCTTTTGGTTCAATACTTTTAAACTACAAGCTTGACTTTATTTGACACAAGACGTCGTAGTAGGTTTGATTGATAAAAATCTTGTTTGATTGAATGATTGAGCGATGATGCCACAAAACTTCCGTCAAAAGACAAGCTTGTTTTAAGAAGTTCGCGGTACGATATGACATATAACAACATTGCGCCGATGCAAACTGACATTAAACAATATTGCGTTAAGAGATGGCGGTAGGCCGCCTGGGCCCGTAGACAAAGTAACATCGATAAGTAGCGAAACGTTAATTCGATTCGTTATTGTCTAGGTATATGCGCCAATTAACTTGCGGTAAGACCACGTGATTTAGCGCGGCTTATGCCAATCCGCCAATCCCAAACAATTAATTATTTTCGAACTATGAGACGTGCGAGAACGAGAGACGTGCTTCCGCGCGCGGCAGTGGTTAAAGTACGCGTCGCGGCGTCACGTCAAAGAAGTGGCCTATTATAATTTTATATTTTCTTGATACGGATATTAAAATAATCGCATTGTCATAGCATTGTATTGCGAGGCGAAACTTGTTTCAGAACTAAATGTGGAAGATGCTCCTTTTGCTCGTGTTCTGTGCTTAACGCTTTCCCCTTATATCGACTTCATCGACAAAGAAGGTGATCCGGCTTATAATAGCTATTGGAAGCTCGTTCATTTTTCCCCGCCGTATACTTTATCCTACATCTCTGGGATAGGTACTTCCAAACGGTTAGTGCAAATTGGTTCAGATAGAATATCCTTGAATCACATTCTCCGGCACTCAAAATCTTGTAACGAAATGATTAACTTTTTATTAATTCAATATTGAACTTTGAAAGGAAATTGGATCGTCTTTAATGATACTAACCTTTTGTAAAGGTCAATTCTTTTTTTTCTTAAAAAGTTTCTTTTCTTTTCATTGTCCCTTATGGAAATTTTGCTATAAAAATCACATTTCACTGATAGCAAATATACGTACTTACATAAATAAATAAAATAAATAAATAATTTATTTCATAAGATTTCCAGTACATGTACAAATACAAATATTTTACAGTTAAAGACAAATTAAATGTAAACTTCCTGAACTAGGTTTTTAACCTGTACTTCAGGTGAGTCAGTCCTTACATACTTATATAACACGTAAGTAAATTAAAAATAACTAACTAAGCAATTTATCTAGATAGCTAAACATAATATGCAATGAATAAGAAAACATTTTTGTTGACTAATTTAACTAATACTATTTATTATTTACATATTTCTAACAGCTCTTCCGTTTCATCGTAAGACAAATTGCATAAATAATTATATACTATTGACTTAAAATTATAACAATTTAAATTCAACATATCTAGTGTTCTGTTCAGTTTATTATATAAGAATGCCAGGATGTAATACAATACTGAATTATGGATTGGCATAGGGCTAAATACACTTGTGTAATTAATTTAGTATCAGCTATACTTCGTAGTTGCTTAAAAACGTAAATTAACTTTCGAATCCTGTTTACTAGGCTACTAATATGTGGTCTAAAGGATAGGGTCTCATTTATTATTATTCCAAGGTATTTTAAATTATTAGTACTGTTAATAGCATGACAGGTACATAATAGTGGTAGTGGAAGGATTTAGGCAACTGTGGACGTATAATTTAAAATTGGTATTTTGGTGGGAGCAGCGCATGTTAAAGCGGATATATTTAGTTTTGTCAGCATTTAGCGTTAGTAAGTTGCATTGTAACCAATTATTTACAATATTGAAACCTGATTGAGCGTTGCTATACAGTTCTGTGCTAGTTTTTCCCGTAAAGATAAGCGCTGTATCGTCGGCGTAGGATATTAATTTGCCATTGCTGATGTTAAGGTTGCATAGCTCATTAATGTAAACTAGGAAAAGGGAAGTTCCGAGGATACTTCCTTGAGGAATACCATATCCAGGAATGGTTTGTTCATCACTTGAAACGTGCCCTATTTTAACAATTTGACTACGATCAGTTAAATAATCTGTAAATAATAAGTTGCTTACCTTTTATTCCTAGCGCCTCCAGTTTACTTAATAGTAAAGGTATTGATAAAGAATCAAAAGCTTTCGCTAGGTCTAGAAAAATTGCCAGGGTTTGGTTTCCTTTGCCTAATTCATCTGTTATACTATCTGTTAAACAATGAACTGCATCAGAAGTGGATAACTTCGCTCTGAAGCCAAATTGCCAGGGTGAAAGATTTTTTTTTTCCAGTTACTTAACTAGCCTGTTATTAATAATTTTCTCAAGTATTTTAGGAAGTGAGTGTAACAATGATATGGGCCTATAATTAGTTACTAAGTTTTTGCATCCAGCTTTAAATAAAGGGATAACTACGGCCTTTTTAAACTTTTAGGGAAAATTCCAGGTTTGAAAGATATGCGTTAATGGTCGTACAAAAATGTGTTTGAAACGTTTAATGATTATAACTTTTTAATTTTACATTTTACAATGCTATTTTTATGTAGGGCGTCAGGGCGACATGAGACTAGTTGCTTTTATATTTTCTTGTTTAATGTTTGTCACGTTTAATGATGTTATTGCTAATGTTATCCCAACCAATTGCAGAGTCATCTTTCAATCCCGAAATAATTTCTAAGACTTCTTGTTCGTCAGTGTCTAATAACGGAAAATAATTTAAGCAAGATGGTAATTTGTAAAGCGGGGATACAGGACTGCGATATTGACATGATTTTTGTTCCGCAAGGGTTTTCCCTACGTTGGCAAAAAAACTATTTATTTTGTTAGCTGAAATAAGCGGTGAGTTGTGTAAATGCAATAAATTAGTATTTGTCTCCTTGTGTTTTGCCATGTATGTGACGTTTTTAATATGTTTCCAAATCATTTTAGTATTTGTGCCTGCTTTAAGTAACTCGTTCTTATCATAGTTTATTTTAAGTTTTTTCAAAAGATTGTTACAAAATTTCCGTATCTTTTGTATGTTATTTGAAGAAATAAATTATCTGGCAGTTTCTTAGCTTTCTGATGTAAATTATCCCTATTCCTTATACATCTTATTAGACCAGGAGTAATCCAAGGTTTTAAATTATAATATTTCTTACTAACCGACATCTCTTTTGTGCTAATTGCTATTGTTTGTTGGACAGTTTTAATAAAATAGTTTATTGATTTGTTAGCTTCAGCAGTTTCGTAAACTGGGCTAAAATCAATATTGCGTAATTCGCATTCGAGTTTGTTTATATTTAATTTATAAATGTTTTTGTTTAGTTATTTTAAATTTAAGGTTAGTAGGACGTCGCTATGGTCAGTAACAGATGATTTAGTAACTAGTGTAGTGCATGGAAGGTATGATTTTAGCATCATGTGGTCCAGACAGGAACCGCTCTGATGCGTGGGAAAGGTGTGGGCGGGAAGGAGACCATGGAATGAGCAAATATTTATGGAATCTTCTTTTCCAGGTTCATGGGTGTCGGGTAGAATATTTATATTTATGTCACCTGTCAGTGTAATATTTTTGAAAGATGTTAATGTTTCAAAAATGTTATTTAAGGAACTGCAGAAAGAATCAATGTTTTTGTTTGAAGGAGATCTATATGTAAGTTGCTATAATCGCTGTGCTAGATCCGACTTTTAAAATTAAATTGTTACAGTCTGGCAAATTAGGTTCTTCGATTGAGATTGTCAGTGTGTTCTTAGCATAAACCACTATACCGTCATTTTGATTACGATTTACTTTGCTAAAATATACATCGTAGCCCTCCAGTTTTGGGAGGCTGTCAGCACGGTTTTCTAACCAACACTCTGTTAAAATTATGACGTCACAGTTATAGTCTAGTCTATATAAAAATACAGTAAAGGCATCTATGTTTTTGTATATACTACGAATATTTTGTGTTAGTACTGTTAATGAATTGTGGTGAACGGTTGTTTGCAGTTTTCGACATCACTTAATTTTGACTCTGATACAACAACAATAACAACAATAACAACAATAATTTATTTGTATCTAAAGCCTGGTACAAAAACAATATTATCGTTAATAACCACAGTAGTCAAAGACTGTGTCGCAGTTATTAGCGCCCACCTCGAAGTTATACAAATTTGCAAAAAATACAAATAAATTAACCGAAATCTAAGGTCTAACTAGAGACTATATTATATAAAAGAAAAAAACAAAAACTTTCTTATACATGTAAGTGTAGTAAGTACGCGCGCGCGCGGGTGCACGCTTGGGTGTGGAATGTGTGTGCGCGTGTGTGTGTGCGTGTGTGTTTGAGTGCGGGTGAGTGTGTGTTTGTGTGTGTGTGTTTGTGTGGGTGAGTGTGTGTGTTAACGTGAGTGTGTGATGCGTGTTATGTGTGTTGAATGTCATTCATTTTGTTAAACAAGAGACTCGACATCTTCATATTTTAAACTAAGGAGCCACTTGCACAAAACTTGCTTACACTCTCGAAAAGATAAGCTGTAAAAACGCAATTTATAGTTAATTTTATTATATAGGACTGAGCTAAGGTACAAATAGTGCCGACTGGTAAGCTTGGTAGAACATTTTTCGACTTTGAAGATTCTATTTGACAATCTTGTATTCAAGGCTAACTCAGGATCAAAATTACAAGATCTGTGTTTACGTAGAAGAACGGACAGTACGAAAAGCTTACGCACGGAAAGAACCTGCCATAGCTCATAAAGTTGTGCGGTAGGATACCAGATAGGTTTGAAAGCCATAACTTTCAACACCGCACGCTGGGCCCGTTCCAGCGGTATGAGATTGGTCACTGTCGAGGAGCCCCAGACAGAAATACAATAACTTAGTATTGATTGAGCTAAGGTGATATAAGCCGTCTTCAAAGTACCCTCATCAGCACTACCTCGCAGTTTCCGAAAAACAAATATCAGTTTTCTGATTCGAGAAGATACTGATTGGACATGCTCATGCCAGGACATGACACTGTCAACTACAACACCCAAATATTTCACGTGATTTAAACGTTGGATTTTGAAACAATCACAATTAGGACTCGATATACCTACTGAAGTGCAAGAATTTTCGTGCGCAGATATTTTGAATGTGTTGTCAGGTTGGGATTTTAGTCTAGGAGCAAATGTTACAAAGCATGTCTTAGTAAGGTTAAGAAGTAGGTGATTATAAGAGAGCCAGGCAGTGACTATTCTTAGAGCATGTTCAGCATGTTTACGAGCCCCCTCCCAATCCTGCCCATGAACAAGAAGCGCTGTGTCGTCAGCATAGGTAATAATTTTACAATTTGGTAAAGACAGTTGACATAGTCCATTAATAAAAACAAGAAATAGAGTAGGCCCGAGCACACTACCCTGGGGGACTCCCGATGTGACAGATCTCTCATCACTTGTTATACCATTAACTGTAACACTTTGAGTTCTACCGCTGAGGTAACTTTTAAACAAAATTGAGAGGCAAACCTCGGATCCCCAAGCGTTCAAGTTTATGTAATAAGATTGGGACAGAGACAGTGTCAAAAGCCTTTGAAATGTCCAAAAACATACACAATGACTTGAGTTTCTTATTTAGGTTTTTCACTATAGATCCAGTAAGTTCAAGGACAGCATCTTCGGTGGATTTCCCTGCTCTAAAGCCGAATTGATTTGCTGAAATAGCTTGTTTGCTGTCTAGAAAACAAATTAATCTTTTATTTATAATTTTTTCGAAAATTTTTGAAAATGTGGAAAGCACGGAAATGGGTCTATAATTAGAAACACTGTCCCTGTCACCATTCTTAAAAATAGGGTGAACAACTGCTTTTTTAAAGACACTTGGAAATACTCCGGTTGTGAGACAGAGATTAAAAACATGGTTCAGTATTGGAAGCATGACTAGTCTAGTGGCCCTTAAGAGAGATGCTGGAATACCGTCCCATCCGACAGCACTATTTAACTTAAGCCCCATAATTATTGAGTCAATTTCTGACTCGTCAGTAGCAAACAGACCCATTGAATCCTGACAGGATATCTGGGGTATCTCAGATCGGCAATCGGGTTGAAAAGGGGAAAAACTGGCTGATCTGTCACCAACATCAATAAAAAACCTATTCACAGCGTCAACGGAACTTTTTGGATCATCTGATAAGAATAACAAAGCGTCGGATCTATCCTTTTGTTTCAAATTTGTAATTTCTCTAATTGCTTTCCAGGTGCCCTTTACGCTATTTTTGTTTTTTTCGAACTGGGAACGATCATACTCACGTCTCACTTTTTTCAACAAATTGTTGCAGAAATTTTTATAGCGTTTGTATGACGCAGCAATAATAACGTTGGTGGGATCTTGTCTAGACTTACGAAAAAGCTTGTCTCTGTGACGGATACAGCGGAGCAAACCTGGCGTGATCCACGGCTTGACAATACGTTTTCTGGATGGAACAGAAACTAGGCGAGAGTTGGATTTAACAGAATTCGATATCAAAGTAACCAACAATTTAGCTGCACTCTCTGCGTCAGAATCCTGTAAAACCAATGAGAAATCCGTATTTTCAATGTCCCTAATACAGGCTGCAATATCAAGCCGATTAATTGTGCGATTTCGTTTGTTATTGCTGAAGTCACTGTTATATTCAACGAAGAAAACTACTGGCGCGTGGTCTGTGAAGATGGAGTCGAGTACCAAAGTGACAGCCGTTCTGTCCGTTTTAAGTATCACGTGGTCTAGACAATTAAGATTCCGAGTAGGCAAGTAATGACCAGGTAACATAGCGTGAGAAGCCAACATATTGGCATAATGGCAATTTCATTAGAGAGTTTTATGAGTAGGCAATTTGACTCGTCTAATTGATACTCCTCCACAGATGCACGTATGCTGTTTTTCAGATATAAAACAACCCCTTCATTCTGATTATTAAAATTAGAAGAATGTGATGAATAACCATGTATTTTCGGTATAATCGTACATTTACTCAACCAACATTCGGTTAGGATTATAACATCAACCTCAAAGGAAAGCCTATCCAAAAGAATACACAGACTATCGAAATTTACACTGTTGCCAATGCTCCTAATATTAATATGGAGGACCTTCAAAGTATGTTTCGAATTTGGCAAATGATTAGAAGAGTTTTCCGGCGAACAAGTATACGCGGTACAAACAGATACCTGGTCTAATTCAGAGTTTATACTTAGAAGCTCATCCATATCCAAAGATATTGCGATAACAAAAAATGTACGAACCAAAATGAACATCAATAAAATATGACTCAAGGTCACTGGTTTTAATTGCGAGTCCGATTACATAAATTAAAGTTATTAAAATGACATGAAAATAGTGTTTAGTTTTTAACGCAATTGAATGAGTGTTGGAGTATGAGTGTAAAGAGCTATGTGTGTAAGTACTGTGTGTGTGTATGTGTGTGTAAAAAATCGTGAGTTTCCATGATACAAAATTAAATAGGTAGCAATATAAACAACAACGTAACAATATTTTTAGAGAAAACAATCTTAATATATTAATTAGAATGAGCATGCAAAACGAACATATATTAGATAGTCACTTTTGTTTGGCAAGCTTCTGTAAATCAGCTTCATTACAGATCAGATGATAGTCAGCACCATCCCTTTCACGTATAAACACCTTTCCATTTGTTGACCAACAATATTTATAATTATTACTGTGGATAAAGACGCGAGCGAGATAAAACAAGCGCCTCATTTTAGGTGTGAGATTTTCAGAAACAAATACAGGCACAGGTGATCCAGGAATTTTAAGATTTTCCGTAGTTAATCGCCCCCGTGATTTAACATATCTTTTGTAAGCGCTCAAAAACGCATCCTTCGCAAATACACTCGTAAATTCAGCTATAATAGTTTTATTCTCGGAGCTTTTGGAGTTTATGCGAAATATGTCTTTTACTTCTTGTGGATGTACTGTTACAGAAAGATAGGAACCGATTTCAGTTATCGTTTTCAGTAAAGAATGCTTTGACTCCGTTTTGTGCACTGGTATATTCTTAATTTCAATGCAAGTCGTACGAGAGGCTCTTTCAAACTTTTCGATTTTATCTTCTAGCGATGTAATGTACTCTTTGTTCTGCGCGATTTCTAACTTCATAGTATTGACCTGTTTTAAAACATCATCGTATTTATTCGATAAAAACTCGATGGAAGCTCGTATATCGTTATTTTGAGTTTTCACATCCTCGATCGTAGTACATATTTTATTAAGTTTGTCATCCTGCTGCTCTTTAAAACTATAGAACAGACTCTTCATCTCCGACATAAAATTGGCCAGCTGCGCGTCCGTGGTATTAGTCCTCTTGCGCTTTTGGCGCTGCAAAACATAATCATCAAGCGAGTCGCAATCCGACGCAGGCGCCGATGCAACAACTGATTGCGCGATCGATTTTGCTGCCACAGTGCCCGAGGGAGGGGGGGAGTGTCTCAACGACATAATGCGTTTATACTTTTCAGACGAGAAGTACCAGGAGACAATAAAATAAAGGAGATCAAAAAGCGACAGATATGTCCGGAGGTCAGCAGTTACGGGTCGGTCGCGACGATTTCGTACAACTTAGGAATCCGTCCAGTATAACTAGAGCTCTCAGATCTAACTCGGGGGTCTGCGTTCGCTGGTCGGTCGCGGCAATTCCGTACGGAACGTCTGGTGTCCACTTCAACGAGACCTCTGTATAGTTAGGTTACGGTAGTGTGGTTCAACTCACGTGCGTGTCGAGCCGTGTTTCCACTAATCGTTAGCAAACTTCCACTATCTTATGCAATCCTATTATATTAAATTTATTATTTTAATTTGATTTACGTTAATTTAATTGTTTTATGCAAATAACACGACTGATCACCTCAGAGGTTCAGAGGGAAGGATATATTATCGATATCGCTTATTAAATTAATATCCATTTTAAACAGTTCTTAATTACAAACAAAACTAAGTAGTGCTCTTAGGCCACTTCATAATCAATAGAGTTCATATACCTATTTTCGGCCGCTTTTCTGGCTCGACAGTCGGCGTCTCCGGTCTTGTGGGCACACGGCTTATTAAACCGCTTGCACGTTGCACATTTTGGGGGCTCCGTTTGCTTTAAGCTCTCTTTCATAGAGTGACCGTCGTCTCCGCAATGACCACACGTAGGCGTTGGTGCTCTGCATGTTTTGGCTGCGTGTTCATATTGTTGGCATTTGTAACATCCAGTTACTAGCGTGAAGTCTCTTACAGGGCAGGAAGTCTAATTTATAAATAGGCGGTCTTGGGTTATAAGAGCTTTACGTATTTGCGCTGGTACCTCTAGAATATAGTTGCAGGTTTCAGCGTCTTTCTTGCCTGACTTGTGGCTTAACTTGATAGAGGTCATAAATGTGTCTCCGGACAAGGTTAATTGCTAATTTTATGGTCCGAGTTTAATTTTCCCTCGCTCGAAATTGTACATATTTCCTGCAAGTGTTGTCCAATTTGCGTAAGTCAATTCTGGATCTCCGGTGTGGACACTACATCGATGACTACTCCTGACTACCTCCTGTTCTCGAGACATCCTTTGAGGAGTCGAAGGTGGTGGGCTGCGGGAAGTAATTCTACTCCGAGAAAAAGAGCTATCTGCTGACATACTTTTAAAGCCACTAATACTACACACAACAAATCACTAATAGTTTCTGTTCATTGTCTTGACAATTTCGCAACACAACAATATGTACACATTAACACTAAGTCACTAATCTAGGTCACTATTAAATAAATTATTAATTTACTTAATTGCACAAAGAGCACGTCTGCACTCAATCGATTGCTCGGTATCTATCCTTATATACATATTATTATCTTCACGCTATACGTATATCCCTTGCGTAACTCTCATAGGCACACCTCAATAAATCTTATTTATATTTTAAATCTAAACAATACAATTACGAGTACGCAGGGGCGTGCATTGGTTTTCCAGCGAGGTAGGCACTATAGATTTTAACTAGTCGTAGTTGCGATTATCATTTTGAAAATAAGAGGTTAGCTTACTAATAATATAAATGCGAAAGTATGTCAGTTTGTTTGTTACTGTTTCACGCTAAAACTACTGAATGGATTTGGATGAAACTTGGCACAAAGATAGTAGATAGCCTGAATTAAAGCATAGGATTCTTTTTATCCCGATATTCTCGCGGGAACGGGTGGAACAGCGGGCAGCCGCTAGTAATGATATAAATTCGCTTACCACTTTTTTGCCGTATTCTTGAGGCTGTAAATAATGTTATGTGAACATGCTTCCTAGGTATAAATGGATAATTTTCATAGGCACCTGGCGGTCGAACGAATTTTTCACCACCACAGATATCTCAAAAATGCATGGATAATAAATATGACTCTTAAAAAGTCACTTAAACAATGTCATTTGAGCGATAGCTGTAGTGGCTTAGCCCGTTGTTAATTTTGTTTTATGTCACTTCACTCACATCACTCACGAATACCAGGTTTAATATACGAGCAAAATAACAACTGTTCGAAAGGTTACGTACGTAATTTCTGTAAACAAATCCAATCCTCAGCACAATACTTATTTTATACACAAACACACACACCAACTTCTTTTTTCATAGCACTAATACTAAACACGGAAGGAAATTAACAAAACAAGTAAATATTAATGTAATTATCGAATTAACTCGTGCGGGCGTAATGTCAACAAACAAACTAAAAACAAAAACATGGCCGGCACGGCAGCACTCTTGTTGCAAAACTTTTCTATCTCCTATTAAAAAGTGTGGTTGAATTGAAAATGTCAACAAACATTCTTATGGCAGCGCAATAATGTTGAAACTCCTTCAACTAAACTTGCAGTGCGAGCTATGGGAGCTAGCACGGAGCGAGTGAGAGATATGGGGGTCGGGGGTCGTCGGTTTATCTCGCGACAAGTTCATTCGGCCGCCTAGCCGCCGAGTAAGCGTGCTTACCTAACCCAGTTAAATTGAGAACGTCATGTCTTAGGACGACGACGTTCACATTTTCGATAAACATTATACGCGGTCGTATTACCTTGACCTTGACTTTTTATAATTTATGTTGTATGAAACGCTATTGCTTCGAATAGGCAATCCGGAGCCTGCCTACTGTAAGTATTTAGCGTTAGGAAAAATTACGACGTTGAGCAAGCTATTCGTTAGATGGCGCTGTTTTACATATTGGGTGAGGTGTTGAATAGATATTTTGTTATAGAATATCTGAACCATATTGAACTAAATTAACTTTATATTATTAAATTAGTGGCATGTTATTTAGGTTTTTAATAAGGTAGGCACTGCCTAATTGCCTATATGATATGCACGCCCCTGCGAGTACGTATATACATCAAAACTTAATAATGTTACAAATACTCAATTGATAATTTCAATACTCATTATAAATAGCAGCTTTATATTCGTTTACACCTCCTAAAGAAGGAATACAAAAATAATACCTTGTTTTTTCAAAGTTTGTGATCTAAAAATAAATGGAATATAATAAACCGGGCGACTAAAAAATATTAGGTTGGGGTAGCAGAAATAATAGGTTGGCAGCGGAAAAAATAGGTTTAGGTTAGGCTAGATTGGCGATTAAGTCGCCAACCAATTATTTTTGCTTTCCCGAAAAGTTTTTTAGTCACCACATTAATACATGCCAAAATAAATAACCTATTTAAGTTTCTAACCTCATTTTAATTCAACGAAAGGAACCAATGAGGAAATAATTATATCCATAGAGAGGTTTCAATTAAAAACTTCTGCTAAGTGGGTAGGATCTCCAACTTTTTGCGTCGTGGAGAATAATTAAAAGGCTTACCTGAGTAACTATTCAGAACGCGGTTAATGACAAAATTATTTGTCGAGCTCCGCATGTTTTAAGAGTTTTGTAAACAGCCATTACGACAGTATCATTAGATATCTCTTTATATTATACTGCCTTCTAAGAATTAACATATAAAAACATTTTAGGGTAATAGCGTGGTAATAACCCTTCAATTCAATAACCCTTCATTTTAGGGTAATAAAATGTCTTTTAAGTAGTCCTCAGCAATAGCTGAAGACTACTTAAAAGAAAATGAAGATACAGTCCCTAAAAAAATTTTCACGACAGTAAATAAACTGCAAACGAAAAACATGTGTTGCTAGTCAACTAACTTCAAAATCTATTGTAAATAATAATTATGATTGATCAAATTTGGGTCAAGCAGTCTTCTTATACACAGAAGTATAGTAAGTATGAAAATATTAATTTACTAGTTTCTGGAATTGGTTTCCGTATTTGTATAGCCGTAACTAACAAGGTCACACATCAACGAGGTGAAACTAAACGAATAAAATAAATAAGACCAAATCATACACATTGATCTGATTCTGAAACAAAATTTAAACACACACGAGTAAACAATACACACATCTAGAGTATCCTGTATAGAAAATTATATTTTTTAAGTTTTTTTAATCGGTACCTAATGACTATGTTTGGTATATTTCACTATTTGAATTAAGAAACAATCAAAATTAAAATTTTGTCAGGAAGATTTGGTTAATATTAATTAGATAATTTTTGAAGTGTACTCTAGGGATAGACACTTTTGAAATATACTGACTGGGGGGGATTTTATCCATCCGGCCTATCAAACTCAAAAGCTTGTCACAATACGGAAGTTTGTCCGATGAAATCGGCATATCTGGTTTCTGAGTCTGCAAAATGGTAGAGCCTAGGCCAGTGGTTTTGTAATTCCAAACCTTGTTTCCACGCCTTCATCCAATGATAAACATTGAAATGTGTCATTAACAAGATTTCCTTTCATATCGATTACATCAAAGCAAGTAATTATATAAAACCACTCAATAAATCGAAGCTAAACTTCTACGAAACCAAGCGATAGTAGAATATATTGTATTTTGTTTTCTAGTTGTATCGGCGAACGTTGTTATTACCAAGAAGAATGAGTTTTAATTTTAACTTTTTCGCCGATTCTCTTTTAAGAGTTCTTGTTTAACAAGATCGCGCTGCTCTTTTGTAGTCGCTCTTTAACTTTAGCCTGTTTCAGGGCGGCGAGCCAATTTTAACTTGTTTAATTTGAAAAGAATCGCTCCTTATTGCAAATCAGCGAAGTTCCTTGGCAAACTATGCAAGTTTTAACTCAGTTTGTGCATCGATCAGATTTTTTTTAATTATTTAATACTTTAGCGATTAATATTTGACTTTTAAGTTAAATAAAAGTTAGGATTTATTGTCATTACCAGTGATAAAGCTGTCAGACTAACAAAGAATGTGCCTGGTCATAAAAAAATATGGACAACTTGAAAAATAACAAGTAAGAGTTTTGTAGACGTTTGGTGTCAAAGTATAAATTAATAGTTATTTGTTATGCAAGGCTGGAAAGTTGGTTATTTAGCGGCGAGTTACCTCTATTGAAATCTGAGCAAGTGAAGGTTGCTAGGATTAAACCACGAGCGTAGCGAGTGGTTCAAAGATTGAATCCTGAGCGAAGCGAGGATTTCAAAGGTACAAGACGCTAAAAACTTTTCTGCCAAGCGCAACACACAATTTTTCACCTCACAACAGCGAGGAACATTTTATGGTTGTTTCCGCGGTCAACTTCCGGTAAAAAAATCTTTAAACATAAAGTTTAATCTAAATATACCTTTTTCTTGTTGTTTTAATGATATAAAAAACTAAAATAATAAAAAAGGGAGTATTATAGTTAATTCAAAGTTATTTAAAGTAGGAATATATTGTTACTTATTAATAAGAATAAAAACGATTCCGTAAATGTTGACACTGACATGAGGTACAAGACAAAGACAATTTAAATTAAAGATTTATGTCACAGTCCGAAATCCAATTATAGGTTGTGAAATCTCACCCTGCCTAATATAAAATTATTATAATAAATAGTTTAATCTTATTGTTATTGTTTTTATGGTTCAATGAACTAAAATAATATAATTAAACCAAAACGGAGTATTATAATTAATTTAAAGCTATTTAAAATAAGAATCAAATATAACAACGATTCGGAACGCATTATGACATATTTTTAGGTATTAAATTAAAAAAGTACTTTGCCGCGCTAGGCCGCAAAAAGCGATTTTCTACGCCTAAACTGATTGACAAAACTTTCAGAGCGTGTGAAGTGAAAAATATATTTATGTACGGTAACAAAGCGGAGACCTTTACTAAGACAGGCGACAAACAATCTCATATAATCTAAATTAAAACTATGTTTACGTTATGAACACGATCACACCGTACATTAAGCCTCTGCCTTGTATAGTTCACATTTATTGCAATAGCACACACATCTTTAACAATGTAGCTAATAATACAGCAACATAATTGTCCAATACTAGCCGGAATACAATTTCAGAGATACAACACACAGGGTACAAAAGGCTTTCCAACAAGTTTATGTTAATGGGCGTCCATATTTTGATGATTCCCGCCCGATCGCTCGGGGCACCAGGCTTAATGTGTGTACAGATATAAAAGCTTCATAAAGCCCAATTTGCTGCAAATGGTGTACAATAATGAACGTGGACACACAGCCGGAATGTTTATCCAACGTATAATTACCTAAAGTGCGGACATTCGATGACACTCAATAAGTGTAAAAATATCATTGGTTTATAAATTATTAATTTCTCTCTCTCTCTCTCATGTTGCATGATAATGTATGAAAATATTCATGAGAGGTAAGAGATGTTTTCTCAGCTTAAGCTTGAAATTCTCAGTAACTGAATATTAATAGTATGTAGGTACGTACATATATTATTATATTTCATCTTCAATATTATAGTTGTATTAGTATTAGTACAGTGCCTGTGTAAAGCTTGAGGCAAGGGCAGCCTTAAGCTAGAAATGTTGGTTTTATCTTCGTTTCTTTACTGGCGAGCTCAACAATTACCTAGATTATGGAAAAAATCCTTCAAATCCATCAAATTATTATTTGTTCGGCTTTTCGGTTGATATGGGTGAATTCTCAGATAATCAACGATATAATAATCACAAATTTCGATGAGAATAGATGAAGTAGGTATGTTAATTGTTACATTTTCATAGTGTTGTCGTTTTTCAATCGCCGTGTGTGGTCTGGCCATATCAGCTCAAGGGAGTGCGTCACTGAATAAATGCAAGCCTCTTAAGGCTGGGAATACACGTCAGATTTTTCTCTCCGATAGTCAGATCCGATAGTCTGATCAGACAATCGGAAGGCGCTCGTGCCATACATTTATTTGAATACTCAATACATCCGATCCGATAGTCGGATCAGAGTCGGAAAAATGCTACGCGTTTACGATTTTGTTGTCGGATCCAATTGTCTGAATGCGCTGTATGCCTGTACAAAGACGAAATAGACGTCCGATTCTCCATCCGATTTGCCAGTTGACTCTCTAGCGCATATTATTTTACTCTTTGGACTTTATTTTACTCTTTGGACTGAGTCTGACGATAAAATCAGATGTGTATCGAGTTAATCCGATCAGACAGTCGGAATCAAATCTGACGTCTATTGCCAGCAGTGTATAATACATGAAATACACCTAGAGTTTCCATTGGTTGTATTCTATAAATATCGAAGCTAACACTGTTTTATAAAACATGTAATGTTATTTTCCTTTTGTAATTAACAGAATGTAGGAGTTTGATTCAGTGTGTAGGAGTAACAAACGTAGAGTAAAAAACCTGTCATTGACAGGTTGGCTGATTTACTGTCTGTTTGATTGCAATGAGCTTACGATTTTAGGCTGATAGCGTTTAGCAGCAATATTTCCTACTGTTCATTTGATCATATACTGTGGTCTCTGTAGCCCACATCACCACAATTTCGAACTCAAAGACCAATCACTTTTCGTATTAATTTTATTCAAAATTGATTGTAAACATTTTGTAGACTATAATTTGTATTCATGCTTACCCTATCTTCTTTTTTAAGGAAAATTTATTTTGGGCACGAGTGAACAAAGTGTTTATTTATACATATCAAAACAATATTAAAACTAAATCTGATTTCAATAGCCTTTTTGTATATGCGTCAACTCTGCTACATTCTTAGAAGTTTCGATGTTGCATACAAAAGATTTTAGCCCCATTCACTGCTTTATGGATTGAATTTCCAGAAGTTCGTCTACATAAAGGAAGCTAACATCAACCTTTCAAGTTGCTCATTCCGTAAGTTGCTCAAGCAGTTTTTTAAGTAGAAAACGAAAAATATGTAGCTTAATTCCGCAAGAAAACTTACATGCAAGATGCACCGCCCGCAAATAAATGCAGATGCAACACAGTGACATACCTTGCACCTTGACCGACTACTCTACACGTCTTTCGCCCACACACGGAGCATCCTCAGTTGTTAGACCGTGCAATACCAGTACCGAGTCCGCGGTCCTCGGTGCTTTCGCCAAGATTCCCGCCAATAACGCCTGATTCTATCAAATACTTACAAGCAGTTTTGTTTTTTATTTCATTTTTTTTTATGAAGTACGGGGAGACTCTTAGCCTTCATCATACCTGATGTTAAATATTGATAAGGGTGAAGATGGAAGCGAGCCTTTCCCGGAATCCTCAACCACTGAGGAACTGGCTATCTTATCTTTAGTTGCCGGAACACAACAATGCTGAAAACATTGTTGTTATGGCGTCAGACTTAGATAAGATGGTGGTAGCTAGCCAGGCGAACTTACAACAAGTCCTACCACCAACCAAACCGAATACAATATGTACCCCCGCTCGGAATCGAACCTGGGACCCCTGGGTCTGATACCGATGGTTGTACCACTAGACCACAGAGGCGATTAAAATATTGTACAAAATAAGTAAGTATGACATATTAGTTGTTTTTGTATTGTGTGAGTGTAGCCTACGTCTTACTACTGAAAGCATCTAAACCTAAAATCTACTAGATAGTTTGTAAATTAGTTCTTTATTCTAGCTCAGTTGAACCAATCGCACGCTATGCGAAAATTAAAAACTCTATTCCGTACCTGTAGTATAAGTTGGCAAACTATTCTTTATAGAAACATTGACTGCTTTACCTACATGAGCAGTCCATCCGATAGTTTTTGATGAAGTACATATTCAATATTGAATACTTATATTCAATACTAGCGGATCCTCGCGGTTATACCCGCGTGGTGCCCGTTCCCGTGGGAATATCGGGATATAATATAGCCTATGTCACTCGGGAGAAATGTAGCTTTCTAATGGTCTAAGAATTTTCTAAATCAGTCCAGTAGTTCTGGAGATTAGAGCGTTCAAACAAACAAACTCTTCAGCTTTATAATATTATTAGTATATTAGTATAGATTGATGTTCAATATCAACTCGTACTAGGATTTTGGGCAAAACTGGCAGCTCAAAAATGCTTGTTATTCATTTGGATAAAGATTATTTCATTTCATTTAAAAAATTACCATACTCTATCAACTTAGTACAGATAGTCCTCCATCTCTTGCTACAACTTCAAAATAATTTCTGACGTAGCTGAAAAAGGAAGGATTCGAAAGGGGTCTGTTCTCCCTTGATTCTCATACGCAATGGAGTGCAATGAAGCATGGTATTGGTGAGGAATGGGCCCATAAAACTGCCCCTCTAATATATAGCGCCCTTGACGACTACTTCCAGTTTACGAGCCTGGGCTAGAATTGTGCTCTTTTTCTCTACTCAAATCGGTCGCGTTAGGTTCAAAATTCCTTGTAGCTTCGCGGTTTAATCAGTTGGAATAAACGACTGTTGACAGTACTAGTACAAGTTTATGAGACGGTTAAAGATAAAAACTATGGGATACACGTGTTCATGTGAGTGAATTAAAAGAGATGGAGCGACAGTTTTTTATTACGAATGTAGTATGTATAGACTAGTATTTATTTTTAACCGACTTAAATAAAAGTATTTTTATTTTTATTTATTTATTTATTTATTTATAATTAATGATTTTGATTGAGATTTCCATAAAAAGCATCTTCAAATTTTCTTCGGAAAAATATCTTGAAACAACAAAAGATCCACGTCAAATTAGTGCACCCATCCTTAAGTACACGAACAAATTACAAAGCAACTAGTTTCCGCCCGCAGTTTCACCCGCGTGGTTCCCGTTCCCGTGGGAATATCGGAATAAAAAGTAGCCTATGTCACTTTCCAACCTTTCAACTAACTCTATGCCAAAAATCTTGTCGATTGGTTGCCTAGTTACGGCGTCAAGAAAGGACAAACAATCACACTTTCGCATTAATTATATTACTTATTATAGTTAGTATTATTTGGATTATACTTTTAACAAGCCTTTAATTATTATTATTTTTATTAACGACGGGGAGACTCTTACACCCATATTCTAAGTCGTTCCTCCAAAACTTACTCGTCCTCGACTTAACGAAACCTCATTGAAAACCTCTTCAAAATACTCCTCGAAATCGGTATTCTAAGTCATAACTCCGTAAGGACCTGGAGGAGCCAAAGAGTACGTAGCTACTCCATGTTAGGCCTAGCGCACACTACCATTCTTACCCACGACGAGGTTGAGTGGAGTGTGAAAAGTTTTGGAGGAACGACTTAAAATATGGGGGTTAGTCTTCATCATACCTATTAATATTGAAAGTATTGATAAGGCTGAAGATGGAAGCGAGCCTCTCCCGGAATCCTCAACCACTGAGGAACTGGCTATCTTATCTCTTAACTGCCGGAACACAAAAATGCTGAAAACATTGTTATTATGGCGTCAGACTTAGATAAGATGGTGGTAGCTAGCCAGGCGGACTATCAACAAGTCCTACCACCAACCAAACCGAATACAAATTGTACCCCCGCTGGGAATCGAACCCACTAGACCACAGAGGCGGCTTTAGGATCTCAACTTTACTAACTAATAAGTATGATGTCTATTTAATAAACTTCTTCGACAACGTATAAGTTCAAAACCGTGAAACATTAAAATCTCTATCCCTAAAAACATTTTTAAAAATGTTTTTCTATGCGATCAATATGCAGATTGCTGTAGATAATGAATGTAAATAAAATAAAAAGGGTATCTTTATACCAGGCAAATTTAATTTTATATAAATTCACTTTACTCAAACGCGTTCATATAAACTTGATTCAGCGGTTATACAAATCTCCTCACGACGTTAATCAGAACAATGAACTCGAACAGAATTTTGTTAAATACATTGTATGAAAAGGAGATTCAATTTAAAAAGCAATAATATTAAATTCGTAATCCTTTCATAATACCTATCGTTGGCGAATCACATATCTAAGTAAGTAAGCACTGTACTAATATAAGTCAGTACTGTAAAGGCCTATTTCACAATATAAGAGCTAGCTCAGACGACAGATAACGGAGGACTTTTTGTCCGCGACACGTCTTTATTGTTAACCAAATAAGATTCAACTTAGACCGCGTATATCCGCGAAAAGTACGCGATAGTCCTCGTTATTTATTCAACTTTATGTTCTTAGTAATAAAGTCGTGTCGCGGACAAAAAGTCCTTCAATGTCTGAGTAGCTTACTTTTATGATAATTTGACAGTTGTGATATGTAAAAAAAATGTGAATTCATCTTCTAAGTAAGCTTCACCTTGGTATGGGATGCAACCTGTGTCACACCTGGACGACTTAGGTCCTTCCCATAAACGTGGTACGTCCTCAAGAGCTGAAGCCGCGGTGAAGCAAGCTTAATTCCTCGAGCGCCGCAAATATGCGTCGCTCTCAGTAAGCGACGAGTTTGAGGCGCTTGCAGTAGAAACAATGAGCCCTTGGTCGTCTGACACAAAAATGTTTTTGAAAGATATTACCACAAGACTGGTCCACGCCTCAGGAGACCTGAGAGCTGGTGCCTAGCTTGCCCAGCGGCTGAGTCTATGTATACAGCGGGGCAACGGCGCTAGTGTTCTCGTTACTATGCCTCGCGGCTGCGAGTTGTACGGCGTTTTTTTGTTATAGTTTAGTATGCTTAAATGTTTATTATTAATTTTCTCAGAACTTACTTCAAGATTGTGAAATAGGCCCTAAGTCTAAATATATATATAAGAAAACTGTATAATATTATGTCTCCCTCTTACTTAAATTGTTATGTTCCCCAGTAGCCAAAAGATCTTAACACATTTTTTAAACACCTCCTTTACTTAAGGAATGTAATAAGCAATTAAATAAAATTGAAGACCTATCTGTACGAAAGTAACTCATAACTATTAATTTATGCCATTAGAGTGTTATATAGCTTGTGCCATAAACATATAACCAATTATTTATGAGTTTTGGTATTGAAATATACTAGGAAGTTTTCATACATAAAACACATGAAGTTAGGAAAATTTCATTTTAGCATAAACTTTATGCCATGACAAAGGGTGAAATCGCACTCTATAGAAAAAATCTTCCTTTCTTTCCCCCGACACGGGTTTTCAATTTAAAACCACCTCCACGGTTCGGATTAGCGATTATCCATTCACATGGGTCTCCACTTCCATTTCTCAGTCACATTTTATGGAACATTCTAACAGATGAAACTTTTTAGCTAATTTGAATCTTTTTTGTTGCCCATTTTTTTATGCCAGAACTCCTTTTAAAGCTGATGTAGTACAAAAGAATCTTAGGTTAGCAATTTTCGTCAATATTAGACTTACATTTATGAAACCCCTTTGAAGCAATCTCTATAGCACAATTTATAGAAATTATAGAGAAAAACGATTCTCATTGACACTAGTATGGGAGATATAAGGTGTATTGATGAAACCTATAAACACGCTTTGTACTCCGCTCGCCACACAGTTTGCCTAATATCTCTAAACTACAAAATATATTTACTTGTTTTTAATATTATTCCCGGTTTAAGACTCCATACTGATTGAGCAAATCATATCCCTTTCTGTAAAAAAAAAGCAAGAAAGCTGATAAAAAAGCTTAAGGTCACCCAGCGTGCAATGGAGAGGGCTATGCCTGGCGTTTCCTACTGTCAGGTAATGGGGGTAGTAGAAAACTATAATAAGGGTGTGCTTCACATGAATTAATAAAATCAGTCTTAGCTCGACCACCGTCTTTGATTGCCGTCACCGGCGTCCGTCCCGAACATGACATGGCGCAGTCGGTAGGATTATAAAGTGAATCGCACAAAATGGAGTCAGTACTACAACCGCCGCGGCCATTTAATTTTGAAAACAATTTAACAAATATTACCTCGGGAAATTTGTGTACGGAGTGGGAAAAGTGGAAAAAAGCATTTAATGTGTACTATGAGGCATGTGAATTTTCGAAAAAGGATCCCAAAGTGCAAATTAACATTTTATTACACGTCATTGGAGAAAAATGTCGCGAAGTGTATGATCAATTTCAAGAAAATTTTACGAGTGTAAAACAGTTACTGAACAGATTTGATACATTTTTCATACCGAAAAAGAATTTGGCGGTGGAAAGACAAAATTTTTTTAAAAGAGATCAACGAGATGAAGAATCAGTGGAGCAATACGTATTTGAATTGAATAAAATTTTAATATCTGCAAAATGTGAGTTTAGGATTTGAAAGAAGATCTTGTATGCAGTAGGCTTATATGCGGAATAAAAGACGTCGCGCTGTCTGAGCGTCTATTACGGGAACCGGACATAAAGTTGTCTAAAGATATTTGCAGTTTGGCCGAGATGTCACATATACAAGCATTAAACATCAAGTCGGAGAATTATAATCAGCATGTTCACGAAATTAGTCGAGCTTCGAAAGACAATGAAAATGACATACATTTAATAACAAACCGTTACACAAACGAGCGAGCGTCAATGTAAAAACGTCATACAAGAATAATATATATTTTATTAAGTTTGTTGTAGTTGATGTTTCATCACCGCCCGTATTAGGTAGACAATCCTGTGAAGAGTTACAATTAATAAAAAGGATTATGACTGTTAGCACGAGTAATAGTAGCCTCACTACTATTGTAGGAATTGATGTCGAAGGAGCCGAAAGTGGTGATTCTACTCCTTTAATTCCTTGATGATGTGAGTGCCCAAATAAACCGAAATGATAAAATGATAGAACACAATGTGCTTGTCGCGGTCTTTATTGAACACTAATTATTAAATTATATTTTACATGTCAAATGCTTATGTCTAATGTAGGTCAACAGCCGGCGGTCGGTGACACGAACGTTGACGTATTATAATAAAAATAATTATATAAATAAATGTACGATATAACTCGTACATATTGCCGCCGCCAAGAGTGAGCAGTAATTGGGGTTAATTATCCTGGGGGGTGCTGTCATTCGCTAAGGGTATCTTGAAGGTGACCGGGCCCGGCTCCGCATAGAGTGCGATGTCGTCATGGGTGGGTCCGGGAAGCGCGCTGAGGCTGCGCGCGCGCGGCACGGGCGCGGGCGGCAGGGGTCCGGGCGCGGCGCTCAGGGGCAGCGTCGGCAATGTCGCGTGCTGCCGTCGGCGGCGCACGTGACGGCACACTAGTATCATGCCGGTCACGGCTAACCCACCGACCAAAATGTATGTTATGGCATAATGATGGACATCATGATAGGATATGCCATCGCTCAAATGTTCACTGCTCTTCAGTTTGGATATTTGATCTCTGAGCGCTTCCAATGCTGCGTTAGTTCCATTCGAATAAAACAAGTCTGTGCTGTTGTAAATGTCGATCTGCGGTGGCTTCATAGTGATGTTAAAAACTTGGTTGATCGAAGGTATCACAAGTTTGTCAATATTGTCTCTGGCGTTTAAGTTGTTTTCGAATTGTGAATGTCCATAAACAGTAAAATTGTCCGTTTTAATTATACAATTCTCGGAAATGCTGACAATATTGGCTCGCGCCAGCCGGTGTCTCGTAACTTGAGCGCCGGCGCATAGAGTTCTCAGGTAACAATCGCCGCAGCAAAAATAGAAATATGTATTTATTTTATTTAAATTCATCCATTTGTTTTGGCACGTGCCTTTAATTGTTTTACATTCTTGTTTATTTATTGAATTTGTCTTACATAAATCATTGTCATTTCTCATATGATAAATAGGCTTCTGTAAATAGCACATATATGTGTCCGATTCATGTACTAGGCAATGTTCTATGTCTTCTGTCGTGATCGGTAAATAGGAATCTTTCTGTAGATTCATTCCTATGTAAGTTGATACCGGAACAATACTTATCATTTTGTCTTGTACTTGATGTGGAATAGGAATTGTTTTATACAATTCATAACTATCCCGACTGACGAGTGGGAGTCGTATTTCGAATATCATATACTTATCAGTCATTCTTGTCTTTATTTTTAGTAAATGATATATACTTTGGATGTCGCTCTGAGTGTTATCAATCGGTAATATTAAATCTTTTGATAACTGACTCGAAATAATAGAAAGTTCTCGCTGTAGTTGTTGTGGTGTCAGCAGGTGGATATTAAACTTTCCATTGTAGATATTTGTCACAGTATCGATCAGTGTATCTTGTACATTTTTAAGGTAAGTGTACATGACATTAGCTGACATAATGGATAAAATAAACTGATCCATGTACTTCACATGATCTATGTCTGTCTTGACTTTGTTTATTTTATCCTCCATTTCATTCACGTGTCTATTAAAAAGCTTGTGTTGCTGTTGGATGCTGGATTCCGTTCTTTTGAGAAGATTGTATTCGGCTTCTATTACTGATGTCTGGTTCTTCCACAGATTAAGAAGGTGGTGCTGGTTATCTTTTAGTAATGAAATGTCTGTCTCGTATTTTTCAGCAAATTTGTTGTCGAGCACGCCGAATAAGCTGTTTGCAATGTTTCCAACTCCGTCAATTAGTCCACGTTTTTGTCGGGTCAACACATTTTGTCGTTTCAGAATTGTATTATAATATTCCAACTCTGAAAATGCGTGACGTAATTGTACGAGAATGACGTCACATGCTGTCTGTTGTTTTAGAGCGGTGCATCCAGTCTCAAGGTATTCAGAGTATCTTCGGTATGCACTTATCCTTTCCCAATAGGGCTCCATGTCGTAATAGGTGATGATTTTCCACTCGCTTCTGATAAGTTGCATGTTTGCTATTCGATCAAAATAGAGTCCTTGATTACTGTTCATGTTTGTAATTTCAAGGCTGTATGTCGTTGTAAAAAATGTCAGCAGGTATAATAATGTCGTAAATATCGAACACACATTGAAATGTCTACGCTGTCTTGTTATTGGTTTGTCAATTTTCTTGTCTTTATCTTCTTGTTTTTTTTAGTTTTACAACATGTGTTCGTGTCGGTTTGCTCGTTAACAGGTAGCAACACTAACTTGTTTACTGGTCGTTTGATAGTGTGGTTCTGCACTTTTAAAGTGACGACCCTAACATGTCCATCTTGTCCTGGATAAAGCTCTTGTATCCGTCCTAGGGCCCATTTTCCAGGTGGAGTGTTGTCTTCCTTTACAAGGACCACATCTCCTACTTGTAGGTTTTTACAAGGAACTCTCCATTTTGTCCTGTTTTGTAGTTGTTGTAAGTAGTCCTTGGACCATGCCTTCCAGAATCCTTTATTGAGGGCTTGAATCAACTGCCAGCGGGTCGGTAAGTTAATGATGTCAGGATCCGCTTGTGGTCTAGATATCAGCGACCCTCCTATCAAGAAATGTCCTGGGGTCAAATATGTGTCATCTGGATCTTCTGTCAGTTGACATAGAGGGCGTGAGTTGAGACAGGCTTCTATTTGGTATAGTAAGGTGGTGAATTCCTCATATGTCAGGCGTTGCTCTCCAAGTACTCGTTTCAGGTGGTGTTTGAAACTTTTGACAGCTGCCTCCCATAAGCCGCCTGCGTTGGGCCATGCGGGGGCGTTGAAATGCCATCTAATGTCCATGTCTTTTGTGCCGTAGTCGAAGGATGCGTTGATAATGTCCAAGATGTCCTTGTATTATCTTCGCAGTGCTTTAGCGGCTCCCACGAAGTTCGTTCCATTGTCGCTGTATACGTTGGCGGGAGATCCTCGGCGGGCGCACATCCTCTTAAATGCTGCGAGGAACGTAGCTGTGCTCATGTCAGATACTAGCTCAAGGTGTACGGCTTTGGTCGACATGCACACGAAAACTGCGACGTATCCTTTTGTCGTCTTAACTCCGCGACCCTTGTTTGTTTTGATCTCCACGTGTCCTGTAAAGTCGACACCGACGTTGCTGAAGGCGCGTGATGGTGTTATTCGAACTTCTGGAAGATCCGCCATAATGGGTTGCTGATGTATGTTGTGGTATCTTCGGCACTTAACGCACTCCGAGAGTTGTTTTTTCACCGTTCTAATTCCATTTATTACCCAATACTTTTCTCGTAAATATGTCAATGTCAACTTCGGGCCACCGTGTAACACAGCTAAGTGAGCCATGTAGATGAGAAGTTTGGTGAACCGGCTCCCGGGGCTCAGGATGATGGGGTGTTTCGTCGAAAAAGCCATCGTCGAGTTTCTAAGTCTTCCACCGACTCTCAGTATGCCTTGCTCGTCGATTAATGGATTTAAACTAATGATCTTGCTTTTCTTATGCACGTAACCTTTGACTCGAATGCTGGATAATTCTGATGAAAAATCTTGCGCTTGTACAGTTTTGATGACTAAATTGTAAGCGTTTTCTTTTTCACTCGGTGTTAACGAACCCCGCGTAACACTTTGCTTATTACGCAACCATGCGATGAAACGTGAATACCAACATATTGTCTTTATAATGTCGCTGATATTGCTCTTTGTAAATAATAATTCATTTACAAATGATAAATTATTTTCCAGTAAGGCCGCATGCACTTTGGACCGTTTGACTTCTATTGTTGGAATTTCATATGTTTGAGTTGTGAGGTTTTGTATGTCTAACTTGGTTAGCCATTCTGGGCCTTTCCACCATAACTCCTGATTCTGTAAAATGTCTGATGATATCCCTCGTGTTGCACAATCAGCTGCATTTTCTTCTGATCGCACATGTCTCCATGAGGTTGCTGGGATAATGTCTGTGATCTGCTGCACTCTATTTGCTACAAACTGCTTCCACCTGATCCGTTCGCCGTGTAGCCATCCCAGGACTATCATGGAATCGGTCCAAGCATACATTTGCATATTGTCTTTTGGAAGAGTTGCTATTAATTTCTTTATCAATTGAGATAATAGCAGAGCTCCGAGTAATTCCAGCCTCGGTAATGTGACTTGCTTATTGCGTGGCGCTACTTTTGTTTTCGCAGCGACAAGTGTAGATGTGAATTCGCCTTTATGTTTTTCTGTCACTATGTAAACTGCACATGCATAAGCGCGCTCTGACGCATCGCAAAATCCATGTATTTGATATTTTTGTCGCATGTCCCCAATAAATCTTGGTATGATGTAATTTTCTATATTCTGTAAATCTTTTCTCAATGTTGACCATTCCTTTTGTATGTCTTGTGGTAATTCTGTATCCCATGAAATGTCAGAGTCCCATGTTTTTTGGAATAACAGTTTTGCTCGTATTGTCAATGGGGAAAGCCAACCAAGAGGATCGAATGTTTGAGAAATTTCAGATAACATTGCTCGTTTTGTATATAGTATCTTGTCGTTAGTAAGTTTGTTTTTAAATGTGAACGAGTCTGACGTCACATTCCATCTGAGCCCAAGCGTTTTTCGAGTTTCGGAGTCCTTAAAATCGTAATGCGTTATGTCTCGTTGTTCTGTCGGTAGGTTATTAAGTAGATCAGGTTCATTTGATGACCATTTTCTTACGTTCATGCCTGCGCTTTTTAAAACAGTGATTAATTCTTCCTGTAGCGCTCTTAGTGTCGTTTTACAATAATGACTCGTCATCAAATCGTCCATGTAAAATGACTGTTCTAATGTCGATGCTGCTAGTGGATATGATGTTGCGTTATCTCGGCCGATCTGTTTAAGGACTCGCATTGCTAAGAAGGGCGCCGCCTTCATACCGTAGGTAACAGTTGTAAGCTGATATTCCTTAAGTAAAGCGTGCGACGAATCTCTCCATAGTATTCTTTGTAGGCTTTGATCGCTGTCACGAATATGTATCTGTCGGAACATTTTTTCTATGTCAGCGGTTACGACATATTGATGTTGTCTCCATTTGTGAATGAGAGTCAATAAATCTTGTTGAAGATTAGGGCCACTGTACATGAGGTCATTTATGCTAAGTCCTGATGACGTTTTTGATGACGCATTGAATACTACTCTTAATGATGTCGTAGAGGAGTCGGGTTTCAGCACGCCATGGTGTGGTAGGTAGCAGGTGGTAGCTGTCTGCTCAGGCTTAACCTCGCACATGTGGTTGAGATCTTGATATTCTCTCATAAACTGATGGTAGCCGTCTGATAATTGTTTGTCTTTGTTCATCTTTTTCTCGATTTGCAAAAATTGTGCAATCGCCTTAGGTTTGGAGGTTCCCAGTTTGTGGTTAAAATCAGGGATCATCGGTAACGCCACCTCGTATGAACCGCCCTCCCGGCGTTTTGTCGTTTTTTGAAAAAGCTCCTCACAATAAATGTCTTCGTTGCTTAATACTGTGTCGTTAGCAATATCTTCTATTTCCCAGTATTTAGATAAGTCGGGTAAAATTTTCAAAGCAATATTGCATTGGAATGTCTTCACGTTCCCGGATAAAATCCATCCTAAACGTGTCTGTTGAGCGATGGGAGCTGTCGATGGACCATTTCTTAGACCATTTTGAATTATGTCGGAGTAGACACTAGCGTCTAACAGGATGTCGATGGGTTTGGAAACATTATATTCAGGGTCCGCCAAATTAAGATGTTGCAGATGAGGCCAATCCTGTTTTCCAAATGTGGTGTTCGGTAAACGGTTCACTACGTCTCTTATTACCAATGCGTCGGTCTGCAGCGTATAATTGTTGTCATTATGTATGGATCGGCAGTCTAATGAAACAACGCCTTTCCCTTGCTTTGATCCAACCCCGATGCCAGTTACTGAGACGTGACATCTTCTTCTCTTAAGCCCCAGCCTCTGTACTGCATTTTCTGAGATGAGAGACACTTGAGATCCTTGGTCTAAAAGTGCTCTGAAGGTCATGAAAGTATTGTCTGATGCTCGAACACGCAGCATAAGAGTTGTCAATAATATTTCTTCATCATGATTTGCTACGTGATTAATAGATCTTGTCAGCTGGTTTGAAAGTTCATGAACCGATGACGTAGATGCCTTTGGGGTCGGCGACACGGTCGTCATAATATCGTGCAATAATGTATTATGTGCAGCGTTGCATTCCTGGCATCGTTTAAAAGAATTACATTTATTATTTAAATGTTGATACAAACAATTATGACAAATTTGTAATTTATTAATTGTTTGTAATTTGATTTCTGGTGTCATGTTCTGAAACTTCTTGCACATGAATAAATCGTGTTCTAGAGAACAATAAGGACATTTCCTAGTAAATGACGTCACGGCTTGATAGTTTCTAAATGTCTGTTGTTTAGATGTCTTGAAATACGGAGGCTTGAAAGATGATGATGGTGGTTGAACAGATCTTATGGGTGGGTTTTCTCTCTCCCTCTTGTGAATAGGTTCCAAAGCGATAAATTTTGATTCGATGAAACTCATCAACTCGTCAAATGATGGTAGATCTCTTGGTGCTTTACGCGACTCTTTGTAGTCCGTATATGTCTGCAGATCCAGTTTCTTTACAACAAGATGAACTAAGAGAGGATCCCATGTCCTAGTGTCGACACACAAATTATGGATGGCATGTATGCACTCCATTGTAGTATCATACATTTTCTTTAAATCGAATGATGTCTGCTTATGTAATGTCGGTTGGCTTAAAAATGTCTCAATCTGCTTGGTAAACAACACTTGTGGGTTATTGTACCGATGTTGAAGAAGCTCCCAAGCAGTGTCGTAATTGTCAGCTGATATATTCAGATGCTGTATGAGCCGTTCAGCCTCACCCTTCAGCTTGCTCTTAAGATGTTGCATTTTTTGAGTGTTGCTCAAACAGTTGTTTGTGTGAATGGTTTCAGAGAAAAGATCACAGAAAGTAGGCCATTGCTCGTATTTCCCGGTAAATATAGGTATTTCTATAGTAGGGATGGCCTTCTGAGCGTGGGCAGTAGAAAAATTCTTACGATTTAATGTCCTCTTCATGTCCTTATATGTCTTTTCGATGCTTTGAAACTCTCCGTCGTAAAATCCATCTCCTCCTTGTAACATGTTGTCGATTTGCAAATGAAGTTCGTCGATATTGTTCCAACGATGCTGTAGGATTTTCAACTCATCTTCAATTTCCCACTTCTCCGATATCTTGTCAACATCAATATTTTCTATCAGTCGTTGTAATGCTCTGAAGTTTGTTCTCTGTTTCGAGAGCAAGTCCTCAAGTGGATTACCAGGTTTAATGTCTGCGCTCCCGGTGTTAATAACAGGAACGCTGAATGTCATCTCAGATGATGCTGAAGGAGGTTTATGAGAAGAAATATTGGCTCTCGTGATTTCAAAATAGTTTTTAAACTCACTAAAGACCTTTTTAGCGAAATACTCCAGCTTTTCATCCTTGTATTGCTCCAGGTGAGAGTCATTTTGTTGAAACTCACCCCAAAGATTGTCAAGTGATTGTAAGCGCCGTTGAATGTAATCCTTAGTCTTCCTCGACGCACTGTCCTTACGGAAGTTGTTGTAAATCTTCTCTACTTCGATGATTATAGCGTTTTGACGGCTAAATAACTCATCCATTGTGTAAGTTGTCATAATGATGTCTAGTTGTCGACGATATGTCCTTGCTATCCTTGTGCGGTCTATGCGAGACTCTCAAATTGATCGGTGAGACCCGCTGGTGGGAGGCCGAGCAATCCGATTCGCAACCACACTCAGATAACAACACTTAATAAACGTCGAAATGAATTTCTTGTCAATCACTGAAGATAATTTCTTGTAAATGTCTATGTTTGATTATGTCGAAATCACAAAATGTCTTGAATATTAAAATCACAAAAATGTCTTGATAAATGTCTTGAATGTCGAATCACAAAAATGTCTTTGATAAATGTCTTGAATGTCGAAATCACAAAAATGTCTTTGATAAATGTCTTGGTTCACTGTTGTCTTGAAGGACCAGGTAGGACCTTCTACGAAGCTCGAAGGACCATGTAGGACCTTCTAATAGGCTCGAAGGACCATGTAGGAATTGATGTCGAAGGAGCCGAAAGTGGTGATTCTACTCCTTTAATTCCTTGATGCTGTGAGTGCCCAAATAAACCGAAATGATAAAATGATAGAACACAATGTGCTTGTCGCGGTCTTTATTGAACACTAATTATTAAATTATATTTTACATGTCAAATGCTTATGTCTAATGTAGGTCAACAGCCGGCGGTCGGTGACACGAACGTTGACGTATTATAATAAAAATAATTATATAAATAAATGTACGATATAACTCGTACAACTATTATTAATATTTTGGATGAATTTTCGGACGTCTTTGCGGGCATGGGCTGCCGTCCCGGTGAGTACAAAATACAATTGAGGGTAGCCAGTAATTCACGCACCTAGAAAATTACCTATAGCCTTAAGAGACCAAGTAATAAATAAATTATTGGAAATGGAGCGTGATGGTATAATTGCAAAAGTTGAGGGCCCAACGGATTGGGTAAATAGCATGTTAGTGGTAAAGAAACCTAATGGAGATTTGCGCATTTGTCTTGACCCCCGTGATTTGAACAAAGCTATTAAGCGAGAACATTTTAAACTAC
Organism: Chrysoteuchia culmella; assembly: GCA_910589605.1. Classification (NCBI taxonomy): domain Eukaryota; kingdom Metazoa; phylum Arthropoda; class Insecta; order Lepidoptera; family Crambidae; genus Chrysoteuchia; species Chrysoteuchia culmella. The sequence goes on from OU342654.1 coordinate 16,315,513, forward strand.
CCTCTTTTGAGGAAATAACGGCCAATCTTTCAGGTTCAAAGTACTTCAGCACTTTAGATGCTAAGCAAGGTTTTTGGCAAGTTAGGTTGCATTCTACGGATTTGTGTACGTTTAATTCAGTTTTTGGCAGGTATACATTTTTAAGAATGCCATACGGAATAACTTCAGCTTCAGAAATTTTTCATAAACGGTTATATGAACATTTTGATGATATACAAGGTGTCGTTCTATTTGGGGTGCTGGTCGGATAACCTCCTCGTGGTGCACCCTGGGCGCCATCGCAAGTTTCATTGCGGTGGCGGCGAATAAGCCTACGACACACCGTAACCCAGTACGTGGTGCTGGGCCGGGGGCCACCGCCTTTTATGCGGGGGCTGCGTGGAGTAAACCACTATAATAAATCAAAGATCAAACCGGAACTCTGTACGTGGTGCAGGGCCGAGGGCCGCCGCCTTTTCATACGCGAGGGCCGCGAGGAGAAAACCTCTATAAAATTCCTTAAAGTCCCGGCATTTGAGGACGTAGTGTCGGGGCGCCCGTTTCGGGTGGCTGGCATAGGTGGTCAGTTTCGAACGCCACCCCTGGATACCTCCCGACCTCCAGGGTGTAGTAGGGTTACCCGGGTACATGGATCTCTGCCCGGGTGGATTTTTTATTTCTCCCATACTCGTGGGTTAAAGATGGAAAGTGATAATAATAAAAAATAAAATTTGAATGTTGTGGAAGGTGAGAAGCACAGAGTCCGACGAAAAACTGTGCTGACAACTTAAGTCAAGCTTTTGTTGTCCTAGAACGTCTGGGGTCAGTTTCTGACGCCCTCAGCGTGGAGGACGGAGCTCAGCGTCCTAAAACTAGAGCTCGAAACCGGAGCGCCTCAGCTCTGCGTTCTGATGATGATACGAGCGATACATCCAGCACGGGTGACCACTCGCGGTAAACCCCAACGCCCACGTGACCGATCGCCATTAATCGCTAGCACTCAGGAAGACTGGCCCAGTGTACAGTCCCAGGAACCGAGTGCCGAGACGCTGTTCGAGCAAGAACATTTTGATGAGGACACTTTCTCTGACGCTACGATGCAAGAAAGTAGCACTAGACGAAAACGACCTATTGACGAGCTGATTACAGACTCTGAAGGTGAAGTTACGGCATCGTTGGCCAAAACACCGAAAGGTCATAAAGGCCATGGTAGGCCCCCGACTACAGGAAAATACATCGGGGTAGGGAAGGCACGGGACGAATATAGGAAGCAGCGGGAAGCTGAGGCAGAAGCCGAAGCCATGGCGAGTACCGCTAGACAAACAAGAAGAGATATCGCAGGTCAAAGTTCCGAACCAGCCTCGGCATCATTTGATGATTTCGTCATACCATGACATCGGACACGCTGAAGGAAAAAGGCATTAAGGACGTTGAGATCGTTCTGGGCAATATTAAGAAATCCGGACATATCAAGGGGTCTTGTCAGAGAGCCATGGTTGATGCTCTGGCCTCTATCCGTGATGTTATTGAAACGTTTGCATCCAGAACACTTACTGATGAAACGCGCCGATTACAAGCAGACAATGCGCGTCTACGCCAGGAGATGGAACACATCAGGGCGGAAATGAAGGCACTTCGCACTGCGTTTTCAGAGAGGAAACGCCCGTTCCAAACTGAGACGGCTCAGCCTGATATTGACCCCTGGCGCTGATTGGATGGAAGAGTTAAAACGCTCGCTCATGATATCCGCCAGCCTTGCGTCCACCTCTAGCATCAGATAGCAAACGCACAGAGGCGCCTCCTCCGGTGCAAAAGTCGACAGCTAAACCGACAACTAGGCCGGCAAATAAGCCGGCAACTAAGCCGGCCACTAAGTCGGCAACTCAGTCGTCTCGTAGCACACCTACGCCGCCTACATAGGAGTCACCGAGTGTAGCTCCTACGCCTTCTGCACCGGCGCCAGTCGAAGGTGAAGGTGAACGGCAGGAAGCAAAAAATAAGAAAAAGGAGAAAAGGAAGAATAAGAAAGCGGCTGCCTCTGCAGCTGCCAATTCTGCTGCAAAGGCAGCGCCGTCGCAGCCGCGAGTAACGCCCAACACAACTCCTGCAGTATCTGCGCCCAAACCTAAAAAGCCGAAGAAGCCTAACCTTACGCCTCCTAAGTTGTCAGCAGTTATTATTACGATCCAGCCAGAGGCAATGAGAAAGGAATGACTTACGCTTCAGCACTGGCGAAAGCTGGGGAAGTGATTAAACCGGGTGATCTCGGTATAGACGGAATTAGAAGTAGGACAACAGCAGCTACTGGGTCGAAAATCTTGACCATTCCAGGCGCCACTAGTGCCCCTAAAGCCGATCTATTAGCTGAAAAAGATAAGATAAGATAAGATAAAATAAGATAAGATAAGATAAGATAAGATAAGATAAGATAAGATAAGATAAGATAAGATAATATAAGATAAGATAAGATAAGATAAGATAAGATAAGATAAGATAAGATAAGATAAGATAAGATAAGATAAGATAAGATAAGATAAGATAAGATAAGATAAGATAAGATAAGATAAGATAAGATAAGATAAGATAAGATAAGATAAGATAAGATAAGATAAGATAAGATAAGATAAGATAAGATAAGATAAGATAAGATAAGATAAGATAAGATAAGATAAGATAAGATAAGATAAGATAAGATAAGATAAGATAAGATAAGATAAGATAAGATAAGATAAGATAAGATAAGATAAGATAAGATAAGATAAGATAAGATAAGATAAGATAAGATAAGATAAGATAAGATAAGATAAGATAAGATAAGATAAGATAAGATAAGATAAGATAATATAAGATAAGATAAGATAAGATAAGATAAGATAAGATAAGATAAGATAAGATAAGATAAGATAAGATAAGATAAGATAAGATAAGATAAGATAAGATAAGATAAGATAAGATAAGATAAGATAAGATAAGATAAGATAAGATAAGATAAGATAAGATAAGATAAGATAAGATAAGATAAGATAAGATAAGATAAGATAAGATAAGATAAGATAAGATAAGATAAGATAAGATAAGATAAGATAAGATAAGATAAGATAAGATAAGATAAGATAAGATAAGATAAGATAAGATAAGATAAGATAAGATAAGATAAGATAAGATAAGATAAGATAAGATAAGATAAGATAAGATAAGATAAGATAAGATAAGATAAGATAAGATAAGATAAGATAAGATAAGATAAGATAAGATAAGATAAGATAAGATAAGATAAGATAAGATAAGATATGTAACGTTTGTCACGTATATTTTATCTTCGGTATACAATTTGTTTCTTATAAACAATTAACCAAACTCAGCCTTACTTAACTAATTATTATAAATAAAACATGTAAGCAATACCTCTCTAATTAAAACTTAATTTTATAAAACGAAACGCAGAGAATTCGCGCGCCTTTCTTAGTTTGAATTTTTATCTTTAAACGTAGTTGTTGACTAACTGGTCGAACAGCCCGCCTGCGCGTGCGCAGTAGGACGACATAAAAAACCGTTGCCGCGTCGCGTCTCGCGAGCTGCCGGCCACCGTCGTCGATCGTCGATTCATTCGCCCGAATCTCACTCGAAGCAGACGCACGTCGCTCTGATCAATTTTTTTCCATTACGACTACCTACTATACTGTAGTTCGTATTCTCAACCGTATTTCAAAACGTCTAGAATTTTTGAGTTCTGTGAAATATAAAGTGCTATCCATATTTACGATCCCATACTGGGTAAGTTGTGCATTTAATGGTTTTATTTAGTTATAAGAAGCAATGGTTTATAGAGAAGAAATATACCTAGCTGCTTATTGCATCATCTCTGTTTGAATTCATTATAATAGCAATAATCATTTCACTTTTTGTTCCATCATCAATATTACATGCCTAAAATAAATGAGTGTTGCCGAATCACCTTATTTGTTAAATAATTAAAGAAATATGCAGACATAAATGCCATCAGTTATAAAAAGTGTAACCGTTACTGATTTTGATAATTAACTGCCACTTCAAACCATAATAAATTTAATATCACTCCATGTACACGCTAGCTAGCTGTTTTCCCCGGCTTTACTTGCATTGCGCTCGTTACTTAACCAAAACTAGTGGCAGTACCCGACCTTGTTTCTACGGGTACTAACTGGAAATATTGATTTCCTTAGGATCACCGTACGGGTTGGACAACCAGGAAGACTACCGTATTCCCTACGACGGCATCGAAGAGCAGCAGCAGTACAAGGGGAGTGCTACTACGGTTTTCGTTTATACCGGATCTGTAAACCCGTCTGTCTACCCACGACCTTGAGGCTAATTATTGTATTTTTTTTGTCCTTTAAGTAAATTACCTTGTCTTTAATTGATATCGTCTTTTACTTAACCTTACCTTAAGTAGAAACATGTCAGATAAGATAAGATAAGATAAGATAATATAAGATAGGATAGGATAATATAAGATAGGATAGGATAGGATAGGATAGGATAGGATAGATAGGATAGGATAGGATAAGATAGGATAAGATAGGATAAGATAGGATAAGATAGGATAAGATAGGATAAGATAGGATAAGATAGGATAAGATAGGATAAGATAGGATAAGATAGGATAAGATAGGATAAGATAGGATAAGATAAGATAAGATAGGATAGGATAAGATAAGATAGGATAGGATAGGATAGGATAGGATAGGATAGGATAGGATCACCTTTGAAGTCTCCACTGCGGTAGCAAGCAGACCACCCCGGGTGGCGGGAGGCGGTGCTCGTTTCCCCCGCTGGTCTCTTACCCAGTTTAACCCGTATTTGGCAGAGGAAGCGGCGATAGTTGCTAGCTGGGGTTACGCTGCTCGCGTCAACAGCACGGAGAACGTGAATCAACGTGCTCTTAGACTCCGAGAGGACTTGACTGCCATTTGCGATGCCTCCATGCCTCGTTCGTTAGGCTCTTTCCCTGGCAAGAGGGCAGTTTACTGGTGGTCGGCAGAGCTAGCTGCACTCCGTGAATCCTGCAATCAAGCGCGAAGGGAACATAAAAGGTGCCGAAGGCGAAGACATACGGATTGGGAAGAGCAGCTCCTCCACGACCTGTATAAAGAGACGAAGGTCGCTCTCCAAAACGCCATATCATCGGCAAAATCTAGGGCCAGAGAGGACTGGCTTCAAGATCTGGATCGCGATCCCTGGGGTAGGCCCTTCATTGTGGTGCGACGTAAAATGGGTCGCGGAAACCCTCGTATGGAAGACTTCCAACCGCAAGAACTGCATGAGGCTGTTACCGGACTGTTCCCTAGAAGAACTGCCTTTGCTCCGCCGATAATGGCACCACCTACCAGGGATCAGGAGAGCGTGGATAGCGTCCCTCCTGTCACACAGGGGGAACTGGATACGGCACTGGATAAACTAAGGGGGAAGAAGAAGGCACCTGGTCCAGACGGGATACCAGGTTCTGTCCTGGTGTTAGCGTCCAAACATCTTGGGGACCAATTACGCGAACTGTTTTCCTCCTGTATGGAGTCCGGGGAGTTTCCTTCTACATGGAAGACGGGTAGGCTATGTTTGCTCAGAAAGGAAGGGCGCACTCCGGGCTCTCCGTCCGCGTTTAGGCCCATCGTGCTGTTGGACGAACCGGGCAAGCTCTTCGAGCGTTTGCTTGCTGCCCGCATTACAGACCACCTGTCCACCTCGGGACGTGACCTGTCGGACCGACAATTCGGTTTCCGCTCCGGCAAGTCTACGGTGGACGCCATCTTAGAGCTGAAGCGTATTTGTGAGTTGGCTGCCTCAAGGGGGGAAAGGGTACTGGCGGTGTCCCTGGACATCGCCAATGCCTTTAACAGCATCCCCTTTGAAAGTATTTTAGAGGGACTTAGATACCACCAGGTGCCGCAGTATCTACAGAGATTGATTCGGAGTTATCTCTCTGGGCGTCGGGTCAAGTATATCGGGCCTGGCGGTGTTATGCGCAGTCACGAAGTGGACTGTGGCGTTCCACAGGGGTCGGTCCTGGGACCACTCCTGTGGAATATAGGGTACAACTGGGTACTTAGATGTGCTCTACTGCCCCGGATGAGCATAATCTGCTATGCTGACGATACCCTCGTCACTGCCCGGGGTAGCACCTACGGTGAGGCTGCGCGTCTGGCCACCGTGGGAGCGACGTTAGTGGTTCAGCGGATACAGATGTTGGGGCTAAATGCGGCCCTTCACAAAACGGAGGCCATCTATTTTCATGGTCCTCGCGAGGGGCCTCCATCCGATGCCCATATATCAGTGGATGGAGTTAGGGTCCCGGTGGGCAACACTATGCGTTACCTGGGACTAACCTTGGATAGACGCTGGGGGTTCAAGCAGCACTTTCAGCAGCTGGCCCCGCGGCTGGTGGGTACGGCACTTTCGCTGGGGCACCTTCTTCCTAACGTCGGTGGCCCAAGCATCACCTGTCGTCGCCTTTACGCCACTGTCGTCAAAAGCATGGCCCTCTATGGGGCACCAGTGTGGGTCCAAGCCCTGAATGCCGACATCAGAGTCGTTCTACGGCGGCCGCAGCGAACGATGGCCATCAGAGCCATAAGGGCGTATCGCACAGTGTCTGCAACGGCGGCACTCGTCCTTGCAGGAACCCCGCCCTGGGAGTTGGAGGCGGAGGTGCTGGACGCGGTCCATAGACATAAGGTGGAGTGCAGGGGGCGTGGAGAGCGCCCGACTCGCGAAGAGGTTGATGACATCCGGCGAGATACCCAGGATGAGGTTTTGGAGCGTTGGGAGGAGGACCTCGAGTCCGTCAGATATGGCCGGCGCACTGTCCAAGCAATAAGGCCGGTGCTGAAACAATGGGTGGAGCGAAAGCATGGTTCTTTGACCTACCGTCTGGTGCAGGTGCTAACTGGACACGGCTGTTTTGGAGAGTACCTGCACCTGATTCAAAGGGAGCCAACCCCTGGGTGTCATGAGTGTGGTGCTGCTCGAGACTCGGCGCAGCACACCCTGGAGGTGTGTGCAGCCTGGAGTAGAGAGCGCCGCACTCTGGTTGCGGAGGTAGGACCGGATCTCTCCCTACCCAGCGTGGTTAAGAGTATGCTGGATAGAGAAGAATCCTGGGGGGCAATGGTCTCCTTCTGCGAATATGTTATGGCGCAGAAGGAGGACGCCGAAAGATTCCGCGAGGTTGATGCCAATGCAGATCCTCGCAGGCGCAGGCGGCCGGGAGGAAGGCGGCGTAGACACGCCAATCAATTCCCCCCCTAGTGAGGCTGCAGGCGCGGTTTGGGACCCGCGTCTGCTTATCTAACAGCCTCACCTGCATGGAGAGACGTTACAGTGTGAGTAACGTCTCCCAAAACTCGTGAAATGGGCCAGGAGTAGCCAGGCTAGCCGGGGCGGTGTGGTAGAATCCCAACAAGGAACCCAGGCCGCCACAACCGGCGGAGATGTCACACCGGGGGGTTTTAGTGGGTATGGCCAGACATCAGGGAGAGCCCCACATAACCCCACTGCCGCCCAGCGGTGGGGTATGCATAAGGCGAATTTCCCCTCGAGAAAAAAAAAAAAAAAAAAAGGATAGGATAGGATAGGATAGGATAGGATAAGGCGGCAGTCTCCTTCTGCGAGGATATGATCCATCAGAAGGAGACAGCGGAGAGGGCTCGCGAGCAAGACGCTCATGCGGCTCGTATCCGCCGCAGGCGGTTAAGGGGAAGGAGGCGTCGGTATGATCGACTCATTCCCCTATAGTGAAACCACGCTGGCGTTGGTGGGTGTGCCAACGCTGGCCTTGCACGGTTTCCACCGTCTGGGAAGATGGCTAAACTTGCTCGGCCATCTTCCAGCCGCGAGGGGGCCCGGGTAATCGGGCCACGGCCGCCTGGTCTTAAGGGTGATTGCGAACCCTACCCCCCGTGACCAATGGCGGCCTGGAGGGCAAGTACTAGGAGTTTTAGTTGGTAGTACCCCAGGTGAGTCCAACATTTCGAATCGCCCCTACACCTGGGGGCGAGGGATGCGTAAAAGCATTTCTCCTAGTATAAAAAAAAAAAAAGAAAAAAAAAAGGATAAGATAAGATAAGACAAGACAAGACAAGACAAGACAAGACAAGACAAGACAAGACAAGACAAGACAAGACAAGACAAGACAAGATAAGACAAGACAAGATAAGATAAGATAAGATAAGATAAGATAAGATAAGATAAGATAAGATAAGATAAGATAAGATAAGATAAGATAAGATAAGATAAGATAAGATAAGATAAGATAAGATAAGATAAGATAAGATAAGATAAGATAAGATAAGATAAGATAAGATAAGATAAGATAAGATAAGATAAGATAAGATAAGATAAGATAAGATAAGATAAGATAAGATAAGATAAGATAAGATAAGATAAGATAAGATAAGATAAGATAAGATAAGATAAGATAAGATAAGACAAGACAAGACAAGACAAGACAAGACAAGACAAGACAAGACAAGACAAGACAAGACAAGACAAGACAAGACAAGACAAGACAAGACAAGACAAGACAAGACAAGACAAGACAAGACAAGACAAGACAAGACAAGACAAGACAAGACAAGACAAGACAAGACAAGACAAGACAAGACAAGACAAGACAAGACAAGACAAGACAAGACAAGACAAGACAAGACAAGACAAGACAAGACAAGACAAGACAAGACAAGACAAGACAAGACAAGACAAGACAAGACAAGACAAGACAAGACAAGACAAGACAAGACAAGACAAGACAAGACAAGACAAGACAAGACAAGACAAGACAAGACAAGACAAGACAAGACAAGACAAGACAAGACAAGACAAGACAAGACAAGACAAGACAAGACAAGACAAGACAAGACAAGACAAGACAAGACAAGACAAGACAAGACAAGACAAGACAAGACAAGACAAGACAAGACAAGACAAGACAAGACAAGACAAGACAAGACAAGACAAGACAAGACAAGACAAGACAAGACAAGACAAGACAAGACAAGACAAGACAAGACAAGACAAGACAAGACAAGACAAGACAAGACAAGACAAGACAAGACAAGACAAGACAAGACAAGACAAGACAAGACAAGACAAGACAAGACAAGACAAGACAAGACAAGACAAGACAAGACAAGACAAGACAAGACAAGACAAGACAAGACAAGACAAGACAAGACAAGACAAGACAAGACAAGACAAGACAAGACAAGACAAGACAAGACAAGACAAGACAAGACAAGACAAGACAAGACAAGACAAGACAAGACAAGACAAGACAAGACAAGACAAGACAAGACAAGACAAGACAAGACAAGACAAGACAAGACAAGACAAGACAAGACAAGACAAGACAAGACAAGACAAGACAAGACAAGACAAGACAAGACAAGACAAGACAAGACAAGACAAGACAAGACAAGACAAGACAAGACAAGACAAGACAAGACAAGACAAGACAAGACAAGACAAGACAAGACAAG